>OX457097.1:10045000-11374851 GCA_949752805.1 Deilephila elpenor | reverse complement strand
ATTTACACTGCGGATCTAATAACAGATTGACCAGTGGCGTGCCTAGGGTTTTGGAGTAGGGCAAGCCGAATATTTTTTTACGTTTAAATAATATTGTTTTAGAAACACAAAGTTACTAAGAACGAAGAAAATTAATTTATAATACGTCGGCAAACCTACCACACAATCAATTAATATTAAGATTAAAACAATTAATATAGATTACTTGTGAACATGCATCCTTTTCAATGCATTTCTATTGCCGTCACTATTCTGTGGTGCCGTGTTCGACTTCGAGGTTATCCGAAATTGCAGACAGAAATTATTATTAACGCATTCATGTTTAAATGTTTTTCTGAATTTAAAATAATAGATTGCCTTTTGAAAGGACCACCTAATTTAATGAAAATTAAAAGCATTATAATCCGAACAATCTAACACACAAGACATGTCGTTTAAAAATATATGAATCACGATTGTTTAAGCTTTAAAGGGAGCATGTAGTAATAAAAGTACGTAGTTTATTAAACTGAACTGAAGAAATGTCTATTGTGATTTACTACGACTTACTAAATGCACAAACCCGGCATAGGTTTCGCACCCGTTTATTTTTCAATATAATTGAATGAATTTACCTTTTTACCCGCAATGAACGCTTTCACCATCGCACTCAAACCATCACAGAAAACAATACAACTCATAATAGTATCAAAAAGTTTAAGTAACATAAAAAACTAAACATTAACCTTAAACAAAACACATTCACAACTCATAAATCATAATACAAATGAAGTTAGTAGAAATATGAACTGTATTGCCAGTAAACGTGAAATAAACAATACAAAAGATACAATTTATTAAAAGAAATATTAAAGTTCATTATTTGTTCTAAAAAAAATATTAGAAATAATTTTTAAAAGGAACCAACTTAATTTAATAACAATAGATATAATTGATTTAACAAATAATCACGTGACGACCATGCTACGCACGATGTTATTACATCACCAAGGCCGAAGCCGGGCATTTCGTGGAGAGTAAACTGCTATATAACATATCTATAGCTATACATTCGTAGCGATCGAGTAATATCATTTCCCCATACAGTTCACGCGTTGCTAGAAGCCCCGTAAAAGCACAAGAGAGAGAAAAGGATAGATATATGTGCTGTGAGCTCCGTCTTTTCAAGTTCAATATAGTTTTAATGAATGAATATTTCGCGGCGCTTCGGCGCTGGCGCGGCGTCTCATTCAATCGCGGCGCGGTAAATTCAAAAAATTTAAATGCTAGATGTTTTCTAATAAATGACTGTTGTATTGAATGTAATAGTTTGTATTCAGTATGGAGTATATACGTATTATGTAGGGCAAGCCGGGCTTTTGGGCTTGTATGGAAGTACCGCCACTACTATTGACAATCGTTCATTAACTCTCCATTCGATTAGAAACAAAGGCTTTAAAATTATAGACCGAACAAAATCAATCTATTCTACAGCCTTGAATTGAATCCGCAGTCAAGTACCTCTCATCGTGCAAGTAAAAAACGCGGAAAACAAGAATAATTACGTTTGTATTATTATTCAAATTGATGTAAGCGAAAATGTAATTAAACTTTACTCATTAGGTGTTGCGGTTATGAGAGAATATTACTCACGTTACGTGGCTAAATTATTCTCACTGGTTTTCATACACGTTCCTCAAAGAAGAGTTATTTTAAATAGGTATAATAGGTATAAAGGTATATGTAGTCAGTTGGTTTTGCGGCTTTTGTAAAGCTCGTTGAACCCAAACTTCATGCTATTACACGCCTGAGAGAATTGAAAAACGTCGGTGTCAGTTCCTGTTTAGTATTGATGGAAACCACAAACTTTTGGACGAATGGAATACTGGAAAAGACTATAACAATCATTTCATTAGGTGCGTTTACATGAATAACTAACTAACGGAATTTCATACATATCAAAATTATTGTATTGGATTAAGATTTTGTTTGTATGATTTTTAAATTATATGATATGGCTGTACAATGTACATATTATTTCAATAAAAAAATACATGAGAGGAACTACAATTCATTTGATGGTAATTGCCGTGCAGTCTAGACTCTGATGCGGTATCAATTAACGAGAGTTGGTCATCTCGCGACGGTTCGAAAAATTATGCTGACCTGCTCCAAACCGGATGTACAGATTCTAAATACAAATCGTGACACTTGCATGAGTCATTATCACTATAGGCTGCATTATCTAACTCCATTTTTATCGGCTTATGCAATGTAGTTGAAGACTTCATATCACCCAACCATAATTCTCAATGAAAGAATTGAAACTATTTCTAATTACACAATAGCACATTCTATGAATGGTCACGGGAAATCCATTCCCGTTTATATCTTCACAGTACATGTGTCGGAAGCTACTTGTAATTCAATAGACGTTTACATTCGGCACACGGAATTATCAATATCATTTTTGTGGGTAGCCCATAGTTAGCATGGCTAAGAATCCTTAATAAATTGAGGTAGTAAAGTAAATCTACAAAATTGTCCCCAACTGTAACATTAAGACCAAATTTAAAGAATTGGTATCATAGCATTAATTATATACAGAAGAGAGGAGTTTCAAAGCAACAGGCTGATAGAAATTCATACAAATCTCTTCGGGGTTATTTATAAACTATCAATACGCACATAACTTCTAGAAGTACCAGCTGAGCGCTAGGATTCGAAGTAATAATAATACATGTTGCTTGTACCAGGTCGTAAGAGACGCGCCGTGGGAGTACGATGAAGAGTTCTTAGAGAAGCACAAGATAGACTTCATTGCACACGACGACATCCCATACACGACAGAGGATTGTGAAGACATATACGCCATGATCAAAGCGAAAGACATGTTCGTCGCCACAGAGAGGACAGAAGGTAATACATACTACAATCTACTATTCATATAAGCATTAGGACAAATATTTGTGTTACAGACAAACATTTGTTTCTGGTCTATACCAGATATGTGGTCCGTACAACCGTCAGTATAATCTGGTCTATACCACCTATGTGTTTTTTTCTGACTGTGTTTTGTAGCGTAGGGGAAGGGTTTTGTGTCGCTGTCTAGAGGAGTGATTGCATGTGTTGGGTGACTAAACCGACAAAGGGTAAGGGGTTTCGCTATTTGATAAGGCAACACCTACGTGTTGTGAGACCCAGAAGTATCTTACATGTTCTGACACCCATGACACAAAACTTGTATGTGATTTCGACCTTGACTTACGAAGGGTAAACGGATGGAGGTTAATTAGATGTCAATGTTATAAATAATATCATCATCATCATCAGCCGAAGGAAATTTACTGACTTTAATATGTGTCCATCAAGGATTTCCATAATAACCTGTTGGAACGATCCCAAAATAAAATTGTCGTCAAAATGAAATAACATTGGTTAGAAATTTTAGACAGCATAAATAATGAGACACTAAGATCCATATTTTGTATCTCACGTGATAATAATTTATGCCCATATATATTATTTGAACTTGGCACACAAATTCTTCTTTTTAAAATGTCCTAGTATAGAATATTCGACATTCAACTTGAATTATGCAAATATTACATTCGGCCGCATTACGTAAACTGATGTCACATTTGAATGCTGTTTCATCATGCGTTCAAACTCCGAATTATGTATAAATTAAATGAATAGTTTGCGATTCTTATCTTGTATTTTAAAAGCAAGTTTTGAATGAATTTTATTAATAAAAAATCTTAGGCTATTATTTTTTTTGCTTAGATACAGAATTTATATTGCCAAATGTAGTGTTTGGACATTCAAAAATATGGCAGTTCAAATATAAAAACTCGACAAGAGACGAGATTACCATCAATTCAAGGCTTAATTTAACATGGTCGATTGAAAAATAATAATTTAAAGTCCATACAATACCCGTTTCCTGGGTCGTTAGAACAAAACCTCTTATAATTACATATAATTAGGTAATTTTTACTGATGGTAATTATGTATAATAAATAGTATTTACCGGCTTATTGTTCACCGAGTTGTTTTATCTCCCCGCCCTGTCACAGTACAGTTGGGTGATTATCCCACGCGTTACGACTTCCTTTGCAATGAATGCTTCGTCGGATGTTGTAGGCGAACGCGCATAGATTAAACCCATTTGTTATTTCACAATACTGCACCGGCCCAAATACGTCACTAACAACACGGGCCACAATGGTTAGAATTGCGAAACATGGACAGTTATTACTTGAGATAACCGCATTTATAATTGTATTAGGAGATATTAGATAAGTTAGGTATCCTATTTACCGTCTCAGAATAAATTTTAGGGTATTGCACAATTAAGACATGCAATACATATTACTCAAATATCAACAGCTGAGTAACTGTTCAAACTGTAATGTAAAAATAAAATAGTCAATATATATTTTCTATCTACAAGTAACATTTGACAACTTTCATTATAGCGCCATCTAGCGGCACACCCTCGAACTACCTTTACCAATAAAATCTATGAAGAATATTTAATGAACCCCCAACTTATTTACTTCCAGGTGTATCAACGTCAGACATAGTAGCGCGGATAGTGCGCGACTACGACATCTACGTGCGGCGCAACCTGGCGCGCGGCTACTCCGCCAAGGAACTCAACGTGTCCTTCCTTAACGAGAAGAAGTTCCGCCTACAGAACAAAATGGACGAGCTCAAAGATAAAGGCAAAAAGGTGAGGAATTCTCACTCCATATGATCCTTAATAAGATTATTCGCAGTAATAAGAAGCAAATTAAAGAAATAACAATTAACTATAATTATTAAGCATTTGTTTGAGATTTTCCGTTACGTAAAATATAAAATTTAAAACATATTTGTGTAAAATATAAAACATATTTGTTTTAAATTGGACTATAGTAGCCATGATGCTTGAAACTATATTAAGACATAGTATGTTTATCTAAAAAGTGATAACAAAGTTTGTATTTTTTAAAGTAGGTAGTAGAAGTACTATTTTACTTTGTATGGGGAACATGTGTAGCTGAACTCATCATTACAAATAGCAAAATAATTTTCTGTTATGGTACAATGTACCTAAATTGTAAATGTAAATAAATGTAGGTACTTAAATTAATTTCTCCCTGGAGTTATACTTTAAATAGATCGTGTCATTTCGGTTCATCTATAATATTATTGTAAAACTTTAGATAATAATTACAGTCACAAGACAAGACCTTGTTATCTTTACATAACATTAAAAGTAGAAAAAAACAATAATTATGGTAACAAAAAAGTCAGTGAACTTTACCCGGCTGATATGCGTAAGGCCACGGAACAAAAACGCGATGTAATTTATAGCTAAGTAATAATTATGTTTATTCGGCTTAAGGAAACAAATTACTAGAAACGTATGACGTAAATAATCGTAAAGGTTGTAGAATAAGTAATTGAGAATTGTCCCACTTAACTAGTTTATATTACGATTAAACAAGGAATACTGAAATATTTAGCGGCATATTTTTAGACAAGTTTACCACTATTCAATCTTACATGGGTAGTATAATTTGATGATTCGACAAGTCTCGTAATATGCTGTTGCCTGTTAGGGTAAAACATTTTGTATTAATGTCTAGGTTTGAGAGAGTTCGAAAATATCCAGAGGTTTGAAACTAGTATAATATGCACAGAAACTAGATGGACCTTAATCGGCTTCAACCACACGAAGACTGCACTACATAATCATTTAATATACAGATGACACAAACATGCATATAACAATAAAACTAGTTTTTCTGAGGCCTGACTAAAGTTCAATCCTAATTAACACTAAATGAATGTTTTCCTCATTTTCCTCACAGGTGATGACAAATATAGGCGAGAAGAAAGTGGACATATTAACAAAATGGGAGGAGAAATCCCGGGAGCTGATCGACGCGTTCCTGCTACTGTTCGGTCCGGACGGGCGCCTCTCCAGCATCTGGAACGAGTCCAAAGGCCGTCTCATGCAGGCGCTCAGCCAACCCCCCTCGCCCAGAGGGTCACCCCCGCCCAGCGAGAACGGAGACTCACCCTCACCCCTACACAGGTAGATACGGGGAAATATATTAATCTATTTTCAAAGTGACTTGCTGGAAGCAACTTTACCCAAACTGCAATTAATAAAATTTTGTAAACTTTTTTAAATATTAATTTTGAAAGTTACTTAATAAACTAGTCGATTGTTATGGATTGTAAGAGCTATAACTTATTAAAACAATATATTAATCCATCGTGTTATGTACTAGATGTATTTAAAATATAGAGATTTTTCTTACCTATAATGTTTGCTTGCAGAGAATCCTCATCACCGCCCCCTCCAAAGTCACGGCGCTACGAAACCTCATGGGAACCTGAAGCAGGTAACTGGGTAATAGTTTGACGCTTGTAATCGCTAGACATAGTCACACGGCCGAGATACCCACGTATTTTCACGCTGTGGTAGTTAAATTCGGTTGTGTTTGACTGTATTTAGTTTCTGTGGTGTGTGTGTGTGAATGAACCGTAGTTATAGTAGATTGTAGTTGTCTAGATATTTAGTTTATTTTTCCTGTACAATTTCGTAGATACTGAGACATTCTCTTTTATATATTTACTTAATTAATTTTATTTTAAACATTACTCAATTTTATTAGTCATCTATTGAAGCTATACAAAGATTTCCAATGTTTTCCCTATCGGAATGATTACTAATGTAAGTGCGTTTGTGCAGATGCATCGAGCTCGGAGTGCGTGGTCGAGAAAGCGTCCTCTGGGCGGCAGCTGACGGACCTCACGGACGACGGCTCGGACGACAGCGACGACGACTTCCAGGACACCAGCCCCTACATGTAGTCGCAGCGGGCCGCCGTCTCTGTAGTCTCTGTAGTGGTCTGCAGTCTCCAACCACAGAGCTCACAACGTTCCACTATCCACAAACTCTCGCTTACGAGCTTCTCTCTTGGTAACGTTAAATTATTTGTATGTAGGTGTGACACTAAATCCGGTGTGAGTGTGTCTGAGGACAACCGAGCGAATGTATTTAATCCTATTACTTAGTTTGTTTATATTTATTGTTTGTAAGAAATTATTTTTCTCTCGACGACGGAGTGCATGTGCACGCTCGTGGGCACCTAATACCGTTTGTAACATACCAGGTGCGAACGTACAGAACGTACAACGGAGAAAACTGTTGCATAGTTATTATTTATATGATACTTTTTGACGGTCGATTAAAAAGGTGCTTATTGTAATATTTGTTTCATTTACCGAAATTGTGTTAAGGCGAGCCTTTAAGAGAAGTATTTGAATGTTCGCTTTTAAGCGTTGAAAACGAAATTATAAAAATTATTACATGACACAATAAATGAATTTACTAAGTGTAACCTCTTTTATTTCCCCACCTTATTAGATATAACGCCAATAACTATTACATTAGGAAGTAATATATAAATTTGTATAAACTCACGCCTTTTTCCCATAACGGGTAGGCATAGGTGCTACTGGGACACCCATATTTGGCATTGTGTTTTTCGTCCCACCATGGGATAGGGAGGCGAGCCTATCGTCATATCAGGCACAAAATCGTGATAACGAGCACATAATTTAGAGAAAAATCCAATACCACTACCCAACCTGAGACTTCAGCACTTTAATAATACCATATTACAACGGTGACACCACTGAGGCAGGAAATATTAACAAATTAAATCTCAGTCTTAGGGATTATCCATCCTGATAGGGGGAGCCAGATGCCTCCTTTGAAAATAACTAAAAGGATAGCGGAAGTAATAAATGTGTTTTCTTTTCTTTCTAATAGAAATTTTTTATAAAAAAAATATTAATTATTTTATGTAGTCTTTATTTTATTACAACTTACAAGTATGAAAAAATGCACAAAAATATATTTTCAAAATTGAAATTATCCTTACACTAAAATCTGAAATCAAGATTTATAAAGTTCGTCACTTGGCCATAAAACATATTTATTTGAAAAAAAATTTACTATGGTTATTTCTTTTACAAGTAAAAATTATTATAAATGTAAAACTATGAATTAAACTCAAAACATGTTTGACATAATATTATAGCACTTGTAAGTTGTAACACAATCAAACATAGTGAAAAATATACACTTGTAGGAGTTATCAGGACGGGTTTTCCCCCATCATGTTCTGTTCTCAATAACCAAATTGGATATGAATAACAACCAAACTAGAGCCTTCACTGCATAAAGAGAAAAATACATAATTATAACAGGAAATTACTAGATAACTATATGATAAGAGAGCTGTTTAAACTTGATAGATGATATACAATCTCCTCTTTCTGTACAAGCCATTGGCTAAACATAGTCTATGTATTAGTACAATAAATTAATTATTCTATGCCTATACTTAATTGTACTAGAAATATAATATTAAATGTAGTTAAAATTTTAATTACAAAAACATTTTCTGAACTGCATAAAATATTATAATTCATGGTCATGAAATCGATGTTCATGACCATTTTATCTTTGAGGCCATATTGGGAATTCTTAACAATCATTAAGAGCATTCATAGTTTACTCCTCCAATTTTACCATTCAAACATTACTCTATAGCCAAAGGAACCAACACTGATATCCTTACATTTGTAAATATAAAATAAATGCACTAGTCAAATTTAGATACACTATCACAGAGGTACAAATCAACCTGTCTTTTAATAGGAAAACCCTCAAAGTTCTGTTTTAACTCCTTTTTCACCCTTTTGGGCTTCTTTTTGTTCTTCATACAAACACGAGTCATCTGCTCCCAATAGTGCATGTTTGGTGCACAAGTGCATCATGAGATCTGTCACACCCTGATGATTCCAGTACCAGTCTTCTACAGCACTTTCGTTCTCCTCAAGAAGGCTCTCGCATTGAGTTTTCATATGTGTAATTTCTGCCGATGGTTTGTCCCACAACTCATAAGGTATCCCGAGATCAACTTTAACCCCTTTATCTACGAGTCCGTGAAGCGTTTTGAAAGTCTGGCTCATACCTTTAGCGAACCTCGTACTATCCTGGCGTTCTTTATGTATGTTATACTCCAATATTTTGTCGCATACTCCTTCTAGCGACTCAATTAGCCGCAACTCGGATTTTTGATACTTTGTTTTCTTCTTAGGCTGCACATCGTCGAGCGAGTATCCGATTTCGATGACTTCGTGTATTTTACCGGTCTCTTCTAACCTATTTTGCAATTCTGTTGCAAGGATTTTGCAAACTTCGCATCTATTCGCATATTTCACTCCTACATCCTCCTCCGACTTAACCTCAACGTCTTTGCTTGATGAGCAATTTCTTATTGTAGCAATTATGAACAAGAGAACTAGTATTTTCCGCATGTTCACGCTGTATTTATCTTTATTCGCTGCTATGTTAAAATAAAAAATTAGTTCAATGAGCAATCTTTAAACAGACAACCAAACAAACGACCAATCACACGACCAATCAACAAAGGTCACGAATGACAGCTGTCACATTACGAATTACGATGGCAATTAAAACAAAACATAAGCTGCAGAAATAAAGAATACACAGCCAAAAGTATGTATTTTTAGACTAATAATAATTTATTTTTCATCAACTTAATATTCAATCTACATTTTTAATATAACGTTCTGCTTATATTGAGATAATAAAATTGTGATTAATTGTTAAAGTGCTTAATAAATTTTTAATTGTAGTTCCCCCTCTATCCTTCTAACCAAGTTATACTATCAAGATAATTTAAATCATCACCATCTATTGATCATGTTACCACCACATAATTATGTTGCTCAGAAGTCAGAAGTGTGTAAATCATCATGTTCTAGTCTTGTTCATGTTTTTTAATGTAATAAACTCAAATATATTGTAGATATCAAATACCCCACAGGTTTCAGCTCATGCATATTGTCTTCAATTCTTCATAAAACAATAAATAATAACAATACAATGTGTAAGTTGCAAAAGGAAGGCTACTTAAAATTAAGTAAAAAAAGGGATCTTTATTAATGACTTTGTAATTCATAACAAAAATGTTTTTGTAACCATTCTAGCCATTCTTCACAAACCACTTTTTCTAAAGTAATTTCTCTAAATACTTCACTTCTAGATTTTTCACTAAAACCCAGTTTTCCAAACATTTTAATACTTATATTGTTGTCCAAAGATATTTTTGCTTCAAATACTTTTATGTTAATGTATTTAGCACCATACAATAACATCAAAATCACAGCCTCCCAGCCCATTTTCTTTCCTCTTGCAGTTTCTTCAGCTATCATAATTTCTATTTCTCCTAATGAATTTTCTTTGTCTGTTATAAATATATTTGTATCACCAATCATTGCTTCTGAAAAATAAATAAATAAAAAAGTGAATGAATTGGTCAAGAAACCAGACTCTTTTCATTCTTTATAATATAATTTTTTATGTAAAGATTATCTGTTTACACTAACCTACTTCTTCGCCTGATTGAGCATATGTATCTTTGTCCAATATTATGAATGTGCATTCTGAAATCATAAATTCCAGTACTTAAATCATAGAAAAATATATATTTTATTTTATAGTTATGAGAATTATTTTATAATATTTACTGTCTTCGTCTTCTCTCCAAGATTTTTGCATATCATATTCTTGTTCCAGTGTCAAGGGTTCCGAGGCTGTAAGCTTTTGTAGCTCTTCAGATTTCATCCAATCATGATACCTGTTATTTTAATGTTACTTTGTAATTTAATAAAACAGCCACATCTTGTACACTTATACGCGAAAAAAATAACAGACGGCAAAATTTTATATTTAGCGCTAAGAATATTTATTATGATTATAAATAAAAGGTGACTTTTTTGTGCATGGGTAATCAGAATCTTAAAAGAAAGAAAAGTAAAAACTTACTTTGGTACATGATAGTCATTGTAGGGCACTAAAATTATTTTTTGGCCTAAAATTTTAGTTTTACTATTTAATTTCATTTTATTAGTATGTATGTGTTATGATCATTAATATAAAGATTGTAATATTTTGAATGTTATTGTAATAAATATATTTTCTAACCTACAAATTTCCCACAATAACAAATAAATTGACCAATGTGAAATGTCAAGAGAAAAAAAAGTGAATAATAAAACGTCCTACGTTTTATTAGTTTAACTAAGAACATAATGATAATATGTAAAATAAAAAAATACAATAACATTAAATTGTAGTTTTATGCAAATTATAATTTATTTAACCACATTCTAGTAAATTGATTTAGCCACTGAACAAAAAGTTGTTATGAATGGAGACTAGACATTTGACAAAAGATTTAAGACAGTTCCAAATTCTTGTTTAATGGTCTGTGGTTCTAAAAACCAAACAGCCGAAAGCTGTGGCAAAAAGATTTATCTTATCATAATAATTTCTATATTTTAGAATTATATACGTTTTATTTTAAAATTGCTAAGTTTAATTATTGTTCTATGTTTAAAAAAGGATTAATATTTTATATCCGAGCCAAGTAATAACTTAATCTAACTCACAAAAACTGAAAAGTTTAGTCAAACTTTATATTTACATTTGCATATCAGTAAGTAAAGTATTACTATCATACTTTGGTAATTTCTGTATAAAAATAATATTTGTAGTTTGTACACAAAGTAACACTTTTTGAACTTGCAGCTGATAATACGAATGCTAGATTAACACGAAATAACCAGTATAATAGTTTTTATATTGTGATTTCAGAATTAGCTAAAGATGAGTCAGTATATCACAGAGCGGCGTCTTTGTTGGTGCTACGGGCTGCTAGCCCTTACCCTCAGTCTCTCGGTGATATGTATAGCGATCCCATACAATCACTGGCGGGCGACATTGGACATGTGTCCAGGAAGCTGGCTGGAGAACACCAACTGTGGATGTATATTCTACGGAACCACCACTTCACAGTATTTCAATGGGGGGCATAATTCGTACTGCCTATATTCTATATTTGCTCCAATACCGATTATAGTATATGCAATAATTATGGCAGTATTTCATATGTATAGAGTTTGTATAAATAACATTGGGCAATATGAGGATGAAAAGTCAACAGCCATGGAGGAAATGTAAGTGTGTGCTACTATTTTAATTAAATTATAGCTTGACTCTGTGAAAGGGAGTGTCTAATAATCTTAAACATTGACTGCAGTGTCAAAACAGTAAACACTGAACTGTATGCCTATGAACATTGGCTGTGTTATGCACATTCATATTTCTTTTCTGCTAGCCTCCCCCTATTTTAGTATAAAAAATATGTTTGTACATTGCAGACAATGTCTTAATTTTATTGAAAAATCAAACTAGAAAATAAAATATATGAAAAATCTTTCAATAAATAAATATTATAAATAATCAATTGAAACCTGTTCATTAGAAGAATTTGCAATATAAACATGCACATTATGTTTTTTACAATCTGTTATAGGTTTTGCACAAAGTAATCTGAAAATATAATCTTATCTCATGCCCTAGATGTAGATAGTGCTTATTAGGTCAACTGAGTTTTGTTAACTAATATTCTGGATATCATAGTTGCACTAGTATGAGTTTTATTTAAAAGCCTATTAGTGTAATTAACTGCATTATTACCACCATCATGCTTTATAGTGTCACCCACAGTTACTTAAGCTCATTTTCTAACCTGAATCTATAGCTCTGTGAGCATGAATTATTTTGTTTTATGTTGATATCAAACCCTAATCCTCTCAAATCATTTTCCATACATGGTACCACTAGGCCAATAAAACAATAACATTGTTATTACAGAGAGGGCCAGTCCATAGTGGTGAGTACAAGATCAAGAGTGACCCACCACAATGACGCCGTAATTTACTGCTGGATACCATCATCATGTATTGCTGCAATATTCTGCATATACAACATGGTTCATGCTGGAGTAATTACCACTGGCTTCTTAAGAACTTGCACACAGTACAGAGGCTACTTGGTCAGGGTAAGTAAATATTTCATAAGTTTTGCATCTCACACATAAACCTGTCTTAAACAGGCACATCTGTTGCATATATCTTGCGTTAATCGCTAATCGGAAACCAACGGGACAGTGTCTACATATACAATCAACAGCATTCAGTTCCTATGGCCCACAGTGGCTCTGCATCTTGCACGGTCTTGAGCTGCCAGTTTGATATTGTTCCAGGTCTTCTCAACACTTTTGGCTTCGTCAATCACAATATTGATTACATGTACAATATTTAACAATTTAAAGTTAATCACTGTACCTAAAAATAATGAAAAGTTTTTACAAGCAATTGCGATTTGCGATTTGGCGACTGGCCTCCTAAAGTCAATGCTAAATAAATAAATATTGTTTATAGGAATTGCGAGCCACAGGGGATCACGCCACAGCCATACATTTCCGTTTAGCGTGTCAGGCTATCTACGACTTCATGGACTACATCCAGAAGGACGCGCCGGGCAGCCGACGAGGCACATATATCAACACTGGTGTTTCATTGCAGTTGGCTCTCATCGCGTCGTGGTTCGCCGTCGGTTTGTGGGTAGCTGTGGTAGTGTATGCAGCGGTAAGAGCTTATAGAGAGAGGCATGTGTTGACGTGTTGTGGGAATTAATTATTTGATGCGATACGTTGACTGCGGCGCACACACATGTTGTGTATTTTTTATTATGCTAGTACACACAGCAGGTGTGTAACTTACACATTCATCACATTCATGCTCGAAACGTTATTCTTGGCACCATAGTCAACGTGTTATGTTAAGCTTTTTTACCACTATTAGAGTCCCATTTGTACAAAGTAAACGGCGCTATATTCCAATCGTGACTTAAATTAGATGTATAATTATATTTTATTTGTTACTAATAAGTATTATAAGTATATACAATAACCTATCACCATTCCAACTAATAATTCATAACACAAAATTCAAATATTTTAATGGTATGTGTTTGTGTACAATAACATTTTTAAGGAATATATTCCAGAATTATATTTACTGTGTATTTTGTACTTTATCCAGCTTTTTACACGAACAACAAAATATTTAAATTATTACATATGAAATTTTTAATTAGGTGTAATATTTTTATTAAAGGATAATTTTATTTTTAATATTATATTTTTAATGTAAGGATCAAAATGTATTTAACACAGACATTTAGTTTCTTGTCTGTTGGATTTAACCAATGTATTTTTTTTATGAAATCTAAGTATTTGTAAACTAGAATATAATAAAGAATTATATTTTTAAGTGTATTTTAAAACATTTCTAACTGCCATAATATAAATAGGAACAATGTACTACGACTCACAAGTCCTAAGTATTTTAAGTTATTTTGATGCAGTTTTCATGTAGCGGGAATTGAATATAAAAGAAAGTTTTATTTTTTGGCCCTGGATATTGTGAAAACGTAGTTTCGTGTCTGATACCTACCACACATGTCTTCCATTTTAAAGTGGTGTTAAATCTAATCAGCTTGTTACAGTCAAAACTTAAAATATAGACATATTTTGAAAATGATTGGACACTAATTATATCAAATAAAATAAACTAAGGCAGTAGACTTTAATACGATTTCAATTTAATTGCAAAAACGTGTAAGGCAACTTTATATACCATAACAACGACATTTTAGTTTTTATAGTATTTTGTAGGAGACGTGAGCTTTAAATTTTAACTTTTTGTAACATTTTATGGTAGCGTAACCATTGAGATATTATACTGGGTCGAACATCGCGACAAAAACTGAACGTACTCCGCACGTGGGAATGAGCGAAGCGAGAGGGAAATAGTGTTACTGTGTGAGAGTAACAGAGAGAAACAAACACGTGACGGTATCGAACTTTTGGTCGCAGTGCCACCTCTAACATAATTATTAATGTCTCAAACGCACAGTGTCCACCGATAAATAATAATACATAGTTTTTACATATATCTTTATAGTAATAATTAGTATAGTTATGTTATTATAAACATATTCCGTCTTTGTGCCGTCCGTGACTAAATGTATTTAATAATCAAGTAAAATTTTCTATGTCAATGTTATTTACAAATAAAATAATTTTAATTATTATTTTTGTTTTACTCGATATAAATATTTTGATTCTAATGGACATGAGATTACATAGGCAGGTTGGCAAATATTTTTTTCTGTTTCGTTTCTGATCAATTATATTTATTTTTTGTTGTGCTTGAAGTACTTTTGAGGTATTTAATGGCGTAGATACTGATCAGTGTCGGTTTTGGCACTATGAGAGTCGTGGGTGAGATTTCTAGAACGTTCTTGATGCGACTGTTGCTGCTATACTGCTGGCATTATAGTTACCCAATCATACCCCGCATCAATCTGTAATGACCCCTCAATGAAACACAAAATTTCCACATAAAATATATTTATAATGGTAACCACAATAAAAAACAACAACACTATAATATATAGGTACCTATGAACTATCTAATAACATCGAAGTCGAAAAGTACAAGAGATGGACGACAGCGTAGAGATTACGTACATATGCCATATCAATAGAAGCTGACTACCTTCATATTCCAGAAACATATCCCCAGAGATCTTTTAAAGCATTCAATTATTTTAGTAACGGTCGAAGGCAAATTTTATTTTATTTTAGGTGAATACCTAAATTACCTGAGTAATTATATTCAACTTATTAAAAAGTCTTTGGAGATATATTTTTATATGTAATTTTTGTCGGTTAAATTACTGTTATAAGTGTAAATACGTATAGGAGTGCCATTTAAATAAGTTACTCGGAAAATTGTCGACAAGCAACGGACGCAAAAGTGGTATGAAAATACAACAACAAATAGCCTGTGCAAATAGCAGACAAAGTTCTCACGCCAACGCGCGGTAATTGGATAAAATAAATTCCTATATCAAAACACGTTACCTGCGCAGTAGGTACTTATTTAAATGATACTACATTCAAGAATTAAATTCATTGCAAGTTTTATAGTAGATTGAATCTAAATTACGAACATCCATAAAAAGTTAGAGTACATGGACATTAAAATACATCTAAAAGATAAAATACCCGATTGGTTTATTTCATAAGCAAATTAAGGCAACATTTGAATAATATCATTTTAGCGCCGAGTGCGTTCCATCTTACACGGTAAATAATTCAAGTACACGGAATGCGATCTTAATCTAAATAATTATTAATGGAATAGAAAATAAAATATTTTCTATTTTTTACTGTAATGGTAATAAAAAGAAAGATAATGTTTTTCCTTTCCCTCCTAAATCAACATTATGCGTTTGGAGGCAGGTATTTTAAACAATGTAATATGCTGCTCTAAATATAAATCAAATATTTATAAACAGAAAATAAACGATTTTTATCATAGAATATTTTTAAGAAATATTTCATAAATGCTAAAGAAAGTAGAAAGAAACTGCTATTATGAATTCGAAGACGGTGTCAATTTCTTAAATATAAGTACATATTTTAATGAAAAATACATAGGAAAGATTAAAATAGTTTAGTAAGAATTTCGTTGAAGATATTGCACTACGAAGCGTATAAACTACTGAACATTCATTATATTTAAACTTACTTTACTGATCACATTTTTTCTCGTATTACGTTAAATATACCAAGATTACGTGAAAATCTAAAGATTTTTATTTTAATTGGCTTATATAAGGTATGCAGAGAGTAAAGAACCATATTAAATGCGCGTAAGAAACACCAAGTCTATATAGTTATAGCAACTTTGTTAAAGAGTTGTTATTGAAACAAAAAATGGTAATATTTATTTCTGGAACCGAGTTAATCTAGAATTTGTATTTACCTGATAAAAAGTTCAAGGAAAGTTTACATTTACGAGTAAGTATATAGATATGCTATAAAATAGTATTATGTAAGATTTTAAAATAATTTGTATATTATTATATGTTTATTAAAAGATTTTCTTTGTCGATTTTTTGTGTTATAAATATTATAAAAATTAAATTTATTCATATTTTGTGACATAATATTGTGTAGTATAGTATAAGATACAAATATTTAAATCGATTGGATAAAATGCATGGAATGTCCGAAGGAAAGTGTCACTTTATTATAATCATTTGCATCAATATCTGTAAATATCTATGGCGCTTTATAATTTTATCAAAATACCAACTTTTTCATATTTTCAATCATTTAAAATCACATTATGTAATCTCTATTAAGTTAAAATCAGTCACATTTGTATTGCATATATCCAATAATTAGTAACCCCACAAGTTGAAAACAATGATAATGTAAAATGAATAAGATTTTTTTATGGCACTTACGTATGTATATTGCTGCTCAATTCAGGTTGTTTGTAGATAATATCAACTCATAGAGATTCAGTTAACTATCCAAGAAGCAATGCAATTTCATACATATAAAACTTATTTTAATATATTGCACATCATAAAAACAACGAATTATATTTCTAACCATTTGAGACACATTTTATTTCTAGCACACTTAAAACTTTAATTATAGTACAATAAAATTCTATGTTCTGGTAAAATCATTATACAATATACAGGTATCGGTAATAAACAATTACAATATTTTACTTACCAGTGCTATGCGTCTCCATCAGTACGTAAAACTTGATTTACTGATCAATAAAATGCATTTACTATATTGCAAATATACCCCGTTGTGATTATAATTAAAATTGGTGTATAATGAGGAAGACATAAATATTTGGCGGTGCATTGGCTATGTTTAACTGCTAAAATATTTCATTTAATTAACCCTCACTAGGGTATTTCATGACCCTTTACAGGGTATGTGAGAATTCTCAATATTTATTTTATGTTTTGAGTATTCAATTAGGTATATTCTTACACTCAGCCTCCCAGTCGTCGGGAATAAGTTTGGTGAGGTGCTGTTTGAAGTGATCGTACAGGCACGGCTCTTCGCAAAACGGCAGTCGTAGCTCCATTGGTACTTCCACTTTAGTGTTGTTCCGGTAAAATGCCTGGAAATTACGAAAGTCATATTTTATTACATTATATAGCTTATTGTGGGCGCTTTCATTAGTAGTTGTCGTCCTATGGCTGAAGATGAGCATGTTTATGAATATTATATTTTACTTATAATGCTACTATGTTGTGTTTTTTATTATGAGCTTCACTATAGCTACAATTCCTTGATATTATTTGAAAAAGGCGGATATGAAATCCTATGAAATAAGTAGACCTTAGCACTCAAATGGATAATGTTACATATAAAAGTTGAATTATTACTTGTTGTAATAATTTGACCTTAAATTTGACGTACTTTGTGTTATCTAGTATAGAGTAGATTTTAATTTTAAATCTAATGCTCTAAGCTAATGTCTATGATATCTGTTATTCTGTGTAAAAAAATCTCTCTTGAATAAAACGTGTTGTGCTTTATTAATTTTATTCACTTTTCAATAATTTTATCCTGATTACTAACCTTTACAAAGAAGGCAGTCTGTTCGACATCCTCATGGAGTTCTAGAACAATACTGGCCCCATACTCAGGCTCAACGAGTTCATCAAAGCCGAGTGCTCGCCACAAAGCGACGACGGTGACGTCATGCCCCGAGTACAAGTGCAGAATGCGCTGCGAATCCATGTTTGCGTGCTTCACTGTCTCATCAAAACTCTGCTTTACCTCACCAAGGAGTGTACCTGAAATTATTAGCATTGTTAATGGATTCAAAATAATATAGCAGGGTCTTTGTAATGTAACTTATAAAAACATCATTGGTCATTTGTGATAATGTGCACTGCTGCAAAAAAAATCTTTTTCGGAACAGTTTTAATTTTATCACTATTAACAATGCAAAATGAACTTTATTTCCGAACTTTAAAGTTTATTTCAAAACTTTGTGAAACATAACTTTCTAATAGTTGAAATTTAAATCCAACATGACTAGCATTTGTAGAATAAATACCAATACAGCATATTACCTATATACAGCCTCTGCATAGTTTCATTATACGACAGCAACGCCAAGCTGAGCATGAAAGGCATTCTCATTTTATTAGGAAACACATTTTTGGTCCAATCTGGTAATTTGAGTCCTGCTTCTTGCTCTGTCAGTAATGTGCTGTACAAATAGTCCACCTCGACAATATTGCGCAACGATTGATTGGTGTACTTGCTCAGGTAGTCGAACAGGTCGGCGAATTTAGGATCAGCATTCTTTTCAGCCAACTGTTCCGTATACATAGCTTTATATTGATTGCACGGTTTCGTGCCAGCTACTATCTGCAAAAAGTTTTCTTTTTGACAAAATAATGGTTCAACAATATACACTACGCTATACTATAAAATAATTTGTCAGGGCTGTTTTCATGTTTTTATAAACTAAATTAATATCTTCAGGCTTTAAATTTCAACATCCAAATCAAAAATATAATGCACATAGATTTCCACAAATCCAAAGGTTGCGAAACAGAAATCACCCATTGTGCAATTTAAATTGTCTTTATTAATACTTATACTTTAATTACTATGCTCAATGAAGAGAACGAAAAAGTAATAAATAAATTAAACAAGCTATGACCCTTAAAACATTGTGACATTATTATACTACAAACAGCCAGTTTCAATCAAGATGAATCCGCTAAGGTTACTTCATACACCACTTCGTTTAATTAATAAGATATGAATAATTTATTTTGACAGCCTCCGTGGCGCAGTTGGTTAGACGCCGCCAGTGAAACGAGAGGCCGCGGGTTCGATCCCCGCACTGAAACAAATATTTGTGTGATCCACAAGTATTTGTTTCGGGTCTGGGTGTTTGTGAGACCGAAAAGTCTCTCGTAGCTTCTGATACCCACGACACAAGACTCAATCTTAGTGTGGGGTCAGGACTATGTATGTGACTGTTGGGTGTATTTATTTATTTATTTATGAGTTTGAAACAGATTCTAAGCATTTCTATAGTATGTAAAGTGTGATATCTGGCACTAAGCTAGAATGGGGACTATCAGGCCGTACCCCTCTCAATCGTATTGTCGGTTGTAGAGGAGGCCTGTGCCCTGTGGTGGGATGTATATGGACTGATGCAGACATACAAAATTGATGAGTTACTTACATTGTCAAGATGTCGAGGCAGAGAATGGACTGGTATCGGCTGCCACATGATCTCTGGGTGCCACATTTGCCTCTCAGAGGGTGGGAAGAGCCCCGCAAGGAATGTATAAGCACTCATCATACACCGTGACTTGTCACTACTCTGCACATACACATCCTTCTCATAATATTCCTCTGGAATGAAGTTCGCATAGTAACTGCGGTATTTCTTGCCTAATTCGTATAACTGAAGTTTTCCAGCCTGCAAATAATATTGGTTTTAAAAAAATGATAAATAAATATTAAATAAAGAAATATTTTATTGGAATTAGCTACAACAGTTTATTTGGACACAAATATCACAATATGATTCAGTTATGTCATTAGTTTAAAATGTATTTACTTTTACCAGGTTAATAAAGATAAACTAAAATACTAACTGCCACATTCATTTAAAAATCTATTATAGTTATGGATAGTTTTGTCCCTTTCAAACAACCTTTAAATTCAGATTCAATGAAGAAGACATAACATTCCATAACTAAAATATGTTTTAAAACTGTCTATGAATAAGGCCATAAATATAGCAAAACATACAGACAAGGTCATCAGCAAGTTGTCACAAGTGTCAGATTACACTTGATTGTATGTTATAGTAATACTGAGTAATTACAGAACATGATCACCAGATCGCAAAATAATGAGCCTAAGAAAAACACAAATGCAATATCATTATAAATAACATTGGTACATAGCTGTTCTCTGTTCTTTGAATACGAATTATTGCATTTTTACTGGAGCCATTGGACATAGTTGTAGTTTAAGTTATGGAATAAATTATAAAGTAGTTATTTGTAAATAATGGGGGATCAGTAAAATGTAAGTAGTGCACAAAATAGTTTTTAAATATAATATTGACTGATTCAGATGAAGTGAGCTAATTTCTATTTTACTATAAATATTATGTAAGTCGCCAGCATAATATTTTCAGATTTGTTATT
This sequence comes from Deilephila elpenor, assembly GCA_949752805.1. Lineage (NCBI taxonomy): Eukaryota > Metazoa > Arthropoda > Insecta > Lepidoptera > Sphingidae > Deilephila > Deilephila elpenor. The sequence goes on along the minus strand of OX457097.1, from coordinate 11,353,772 downwards.
ATATCTATAACTTTTATAATATTGAAATTAATTGAGTATAATATGTTCTAATTTTGTTATATTATGACATACTTACATTTGTCAAGCTGCCGAGTCCATCAGGCCACTGGTAATTTTTAAATGGATCACTTTTATATGAAGACACTGGAGTTCTTGCACCATGTCGAAATAGCTGCAATATTAATTTACATAATAACATAGTAAAATGATAGAAATAATTGTAGTTGAAACATGTATATTTTTTTTTACTTTCATTTTTGTGTTCTATTAAAAAAATATTTCGTGGACATGATAATGTCCATATGTAGATGGAAATATTTAGAGCATAGAGCATAAGATATAAATACCAAAATTATTGTTTAGTTTAAAAAAGATAAAAAGCGCAGAAATATTGGAAACACGCAATAATGTTTACATATGAATTAAGTTATTAAAATCAAAGATGATAATATTGTTTCTTTTGGATACTTACAATAACAACAGCGCGAAGTGTTTTTGACTCGTAAGGTAAGGTTTCGCTCAGCACACAATAGCCTAGTAAACAGCTGAGAACTGCTAAACCGAGCACCACAACAGCAACCGAGGTAGACTTTCTTGGAATGGAATGGCACCTGGAACGCTCTGCCTTCGCTGTAGACGGTCGTCGCCAAGTGTTGTCGTCGTTGTCGTACTCCATTGGCAAGTATCTATACTAAAACCCGAAAACAATCACTTAGAAAAAGAAACCAAATTTTATGTAAACAATTTTAGGCTTAGGTGAAAGGTTTGACAATGTCCTTTGTTTAGTAGAAAATCACTCACTTAACGTATATTATTTCATTACTTTTGAGACTTATTTTTAATGTAAAATTGGGTATATTTATTTAGTTTAAAATTAAAGCTTATCTAAACAGAGAAAATAAAATCAATTGCCTTCGAATTTCGAGTCGACAATTCAATACAGGCCTGTGACACTGTTATTTCCGTCGTTGGCGCAAAGCGCTAGTGTCGTCCGACATGACGTTAGATGTCATTGTCACCATCAATTGACATTTGTATTTTGTATCGACAGGCGATTTGCCGATCAGCGATCAGTCTGAAATAGTTTGTGCCGGTGTTAACGTGTATTCCTCGCTATCTAGCTTGAGTTGAGTTACGATTAATACCAAATTTAACTAACGGACTTTCGTTTGCGACATGGATTTGCGAAAATGCTGTGTTGGAAATTGCGATTCCACCAATCGTACTCATCGTCTTTTTTATCTACCAAAGGACGAAAATTTAAGAAATTTGTGGCTCTCTTTTTTGATCCCCACTAACATTGAGCTCAGTGGTTTATCAAAGGAACAATTATTAACGAAGCGTGTTTGCCAAAATCACTTTGATCGCCATCAATTTGATAATTTAGGAAACCGTCTTTCTAACGGCTACCCATGCCTGTTTTCCGCGAAAGAAATATCTTATGGAGTACCCCTGAGCTCTACTGGTGAGTAACATTTGTATTAACATAACCATAAAAATACAATAAAATCATTTACATTATCTGCATACTGCAGTACTAAATTAATGTTGTACTTATATATTTGTTTAATTATTTTACATTAGTCTTTCTCTATATAAAAACCATGCTTCTTCAAATGACTTACAAAGCTTTAATTATTTCAGATGTTGATCACTTAAGTGACCACAATTACTATTGTCTAACAACAGTGCCTGAAAGCATGGAAAGCATTTCAACAACTGCTATTGAAGTTCAAGGTTGGTATTTCCATAAAGAAAACTATATTTTTCATAATTTGATTTAATGAATATCAATTTAAACTATAATACTTTGTTTTTCAGGTGACCATTCATATTACAAATTAGCTGAATGTGATATACCAGAACCTATGGAAATATCAGATGAAACCATTGAACAAGTAGCTATGGTACCTGAAACATCAGGTAAGCAATGTCTTAACTTAAAGATCATTTAATTGTAATTTAAACTTTTGGAATAGATACCAGCTCTCATCATTCTGAGTCCATGAGAATCCAGATGGTTTCTGGATTAGGGGTCAGGACTAACTAAATATTTTATCCCATAATAATCCTTACCTCTTAATTATTATGTTTTTTTGTACACATTCTCTAATTCTATTTGTCTTAAAAATATTTGATACATTTAGTAAACAGTCAAATTACATCTCAACTATAATATGTACTGATTGTTCTATCCACTATTCTTTAATATCTTTCAACTTGTATTTATGAATGTTTAATTCATTTTATATTGTTCAGAGTAAAAGAACCACCTTGGGTTTTGTACATAAAATAATGGGAAACATCTCAATAGTCTATTTCATAAATCTCAATATTAAATTTACTAATCCCTATATTTTAGTTATAACTATTTTGTATTTAAGTTTTTATTGTAATTAGATTTTAAACAAACACTTTCATATTACAGGTTCTGCGAACATAGTGGTACAGAAAGGCATAATGAAGTTGCAAAAAAAATGTGTGCAAAAACTGGGTAAGCTCAATGCATTTTTCTCTATAAGATTCTGCTTATTGTTTTATTACCTCAAAAAGAAATATGCAAATTTTATAGAAACAATAACTTTGTCCATAAAGATTTGCTAGTTTTTATGATCTTTAATTATTTCTTTTCATTCCATACTCCTTTGTTGTTAATACTTGCACATTTCCTTTTTGTATTGATCTTTACAACCTGATTTGTATGCTATTGTTTAATAGAGCAGTTAACATAGGGTATTGAGCCTGTTGTAAAAATATAATAAATTGTATTTATTTTTGTAACTTATTGTTTCTAATTTTCATATATATGTCTATAGAGTTCATTTTAGTTTCTTGAATAATATACAACACTTTTCACATGAATAAACAATTGTCTTATTATTTGAGTAATGTTCTGGGATAATGAATGAAATTTATTTCTTACGATACAAACTATACAAACTCTCGCAGTTCCTGATACACACAACACAAGATTCAATCTTAGTCTGGGGTCAGGCCTATGTATATGACTGTTGGGTGTATTTATTTAATTATTTACATGTTTCATTTTTTTGTTCCAGCTAAACCAAAAAAGGATGTGTCAGAGCGCATAGGTTTTGCCAAGCAATTAAAAAAACGTGCAATAGCTGTGAGAGAAATGCCTTTCAGTGAAAGACTTGCCGAAGCAGAAGCTTTTAACCAAAATGTTAGGTTTATGAAAAATTTTGTTAAAATAAATAAGCAAGCACAGAATTTTATTATGATGCAACTGAAAGCAGTCAATAAAAAGAATAAAGGAATGAGGTTCACAGATGACGAAAAATTGCTTGCCTTGACTCTCATGAAAGAGAGCCCGAAAGGATACAAATTGTTGCAGAAAATATTTAAACTCCCTGCAAAAAGAACCCTGAATCGACTGGCTGAAAAAATTACCTTTGGTGTGGGGATTAACGAAAATCTTTTTAGGCTTATTAAAAATAAGTCTATGAACTGGGACATCAAAAAAAAAATCTGCGCGATTGTTTTCGACGAAATGGCGCTCACGCCACATTTGACTTATGTTGAATCCAAAGATGAAATCTATGGATTTAAAGACTTGGGGAACCAAAAATTTATGAAGTTCTCAGACCATGTACTGGTTTTCATGCTAAGAGGTGTCTGTTCAAATTGGAGACAACCCATTGCTTACTACTTCTGTGAAGGCTCAACTTCTGCTGCTGACATTATCAGAATACTCAAGGAGTTAGTGGCAAAAGTGTCGCAGTCGGGTCTTATACCCTTAGCACTCATTTGTGACCAAGGTGCCACATTTAGGAGTGCATTAAAAATGCTGCGGATGGACACAATACACAAAAGAAACCTGAATGGTGAACTTAATGGTTAGTAATCAGGATATGGATATTCATTGAAATTATTTAGTTGAGTGTTTAAATAAAATTTCATACTTATAATTGCAGATGGAACTATTGAAATATCTGGGCAAAATCTTAGCGTGTTGTTTGATCCTCCACATTTGCTAAAAGGCATCCGAAATAATTTTTTGACTAAAAATATGTTATTTAATGGTGCCATTGCCAAATGGGATGACATTATGGCAGTATATTTAAATGATTGCCAACTTGGACACACAAGAATGAATAAAAAACTGACAGATCAACATGTTATTCCTTCAAAAATAAAGAAGATGAAAGTGAGTGCAGCTGCTCAAGTTCTGAGTGCACAAACCAGTGCAATGCTGAAATACACATCATTATTCAGTAAGTTATTTATTAGTAAAAAGTGTCTAACAAATGCTTTTGACAGCCTCCGTAGCGCAGTTGGTTAGACGCCGGCTGTTAAACGAGAGACCACGGGTTCGATCCCCGCATCGAAACAAATATTTGTGTGAACCACAAGTATTTGTTTCGGGTCTGGGTGTTTGTGAGACCGAAAAGTCTCTCGTAGTTCCTGATACCCACGACACAAGACTCGATCTTAGTGTGGGGTCAGGACTATGTATGTGACTGTTGGGTGTATTTATTTATTTATTTATTTATTTACTTTTGATTTTTCTTACTAAGACTAAGAGATATAAGTACACATACAAAATCCCAGAAATAACAATTTTAATGTAATATACTAATTAGTCATTTTTTAATCACATATTTGTGGTTTTCAGGTACAACTTTGAATGGAGACAATATAAGCCAATCCATGAGGACGACAGGTGAAGCTGTTGAATTTTTCGATCAGCTGTTTGACAGTGTAAATGGGTCAAAATCCAGCACAAAAAAGGGGAAAATGAGAGGACCCATCAAACCAAAATCAGGCCATCTTAAATTTTGGCGCGATGCCATAAAAATTTTAAATAACATAAGATTTGTGGACTCCGCCAGCAAACGGGCAATACAAAATAAGACCCAATATTATATTCGGGTTCCTTCACTTGATGGTTGGGTCACAAGTTTAGAAAGCTTAGAAAGGATTGCCAACATACTGTTTGAAAAGTATAAATTAAGCTATTTCTACCCAAGATTATTAAATCAGGATCCACTTGAGAATTTTTTTGGGCGTATAAGAGCCATTAATTATAGAAATGTAAATCCTGATGCATATACTTTCGTTAATGCATTTAAATCTTTATTAATTTCGAATATAATGGGCCCTCACAGTTTGTATTCCAACTGTGAAGAAGATGAGGGCCAAAACTTAATAGACTTTTTTCACCTATTAAAAGAAAATATTAGTTCTGATGAAAAGGAGAATATGCCAGTATTTAACACTAATTTTATGCCGGCCACAGTATCCTTTTCATCAGAACAGGGTAGTGATATAAAGATAACTGCATTAAATGCAATTAATGAAAAAATGCGTGTACACTCATCTGCATACACAGCAGGTTATTTGTGTAGGAAATTAACAAAAAATATCAATTGCAAGTATTGTCGGGCAACGTATATAGCAAAATACAAAGAAAATATTCACGAGTGGATCCTACAAAGGGAGTATAAACAATTAAAAAACAGTAACTTGGCATATCCCTCAAAACAATTTTTGTTACTTTATAGAGATATGACTAATTTAATTCATTGCGAATTAAATAAATATGGCCACATCAAAAGTGTCGGACAAAGAATCAAATTTGAAATTTTAAAACTTAATTTAACCTGGCTGGGTTGCAAAAACCATAAAGAAACAGTAAAGACATATTTAATTAAGTTAATATTAAGAACACACATTCACAACTGGTGTACAATAATAAACAGAATATTAAAGGGCGATATACCAACAAAGTATGTATTAAAAATGAAAGATCCACAAATATTGGCCTATAATAAATATAAGTCGCATAGGTTAAGAAATAAAAATAAATAATAAATAAAAAAAAATCGTTTCATTATTATTTTCTAGACTAAACAACATAATCGACCTTGGTACATCACTATATTTTTCTTGAGTCAGTAGCACACCCAGACTGAGAAGTAAAGTAGCACCACACTATTACTTTCGTTACATCTGCTACACTAGCGCTTTGCGCAAACAACGTGAAACTAATTGAATTTTTAAGTGTCCTATCTGTCTCTGACTAGTATATAGTTATCTGTGATTCAATATTTTTAATGGTTTCCTCTGCAGTCGTAGGCAAAGATATTGAAAATCATACAGCCCAAGCTGCTAAATATTTTTATTAGGATAAAAACCTGATAATTTTATTTTTTTATTGATATTTTTATTCGATAATTTCATAAAGTTGAAGAACTGTGAAATTAATCAAAATATTCACAGCTAATTGTGTTATCACAAATTACACCCAAACCAGTCGCAAAATATTTTATTCAAAAAAAGTGTATAACATGTTATTAATATTCGCAATAATATAACAAAATAAATACATATATAGATTTTTAAATAATAATGCTTACACCTTTGATCAACAATACACTAGTCGAACGCTTACACATACAATACAGATCCAAAACTATTGCATGTCTGTCCGAAAGCTTTTTTATCGTGACGTAATTCTTCCAATACCCAATGGTATTCAGGGCTACCACTTAAAAGTTTGTATAATTGGATACGAAAAACAAAAGTCTGGCCATCGCAATATCTCTTTGAAGCCAAGATATTGAATAATAAACCAGATTATCAACGACTAGTAATCCCTTTATATTGGTGGAAAACATAATTTTGTTTTGCTGGTGGACGTCGCAGGCATCGTCAGGAGTAGGATGGATTCATTTGGCTCTACTTAATTTAAGATTAATGAAGTTTATAACACTAATAAACTTAAAATCTGATCAGCTAAATTGTAAGACCCACACATGTTAGCACCATCCATTCTCACTGTTTTGGAGTTGATTGGAAGTGAATTTTAAAATAACAACGTACAACTTTGTAACGATATTTTTAGTATTTTAGCTGTGAAGAAAGACAAATATTTACTAAGAGATTTATCTGTATCTATCAGCCCATATGTGTCCCACTGCGGAGCACAGGTCTCATCTACAATCGAAAGTATGATTGAAAGGAGTTAGGCCATGTAGTCCACCACGCTGGCTTATTGCGGGTTGGCGGACTTTACATACCATTTAAATTCTTGCAAATCGCTATGGTATACGAGTTTCCTTACGATGTTTTCCTTGTTTTTCCTTCCATAGTGCGTATGGATTTACAATTTGTTATATTATATTTTTTAATATTTAAACCTACTGCATCGCTAGTCGCCTTTTCATTATACCTACATTTTCTTGGTTAGATCGGCTTTTATTTTCTAATGATACACAATTACGTATCACTCCTGACCCCAGGGATATAATTAAAAAGTATTAGATGGCAGCCCTGCTATTTATGTTGGAAGTTTAAACAAGAAATTAATATCGGTTGAGGTTAGTCCGTCGCGTTGCGTCGGTGAGTTCGTCGACATCTACTACTGTCTAGTAAACTTTAGTATTGGTAGTTCGCGGAACGGCCTTGTACGTAGTATCGGTATTCCGTTATATTTTATTGTAAGTATTGATTTAAAACGTATTGTGAGTTAAGAATGAATAAACAAAATCAAATATATTATATTTATGCCCATAAATCTATAAGTTGAATGGATTATACTAACGAAGGAATACTTTATATCGTAGTTACATTCAGTTATGAATAAACTATGTTATCAACCACAAATTTTACCGTTATTTTTTTCCTTACAAGTATCTTATAGGAATTTTAATAACAGAACGCTATGTTTTCTTTTTTAGAAGAGTAAAAAAGTTCATAAAACACAATGCCGATATTCAGTGGACGGTGTCTGAGTACAGCTAAGCTGGTAGGAAAAACAGCGCTGGTTACTGGTTGCAACACAGGCATTGGGAAGGCAACTGTACTAGACTTCTATAAACGAGGTAAAGTTATTAATTATAAATATTTATTATTTATTTTTCCCTATTTGTCATAAAATATTATGTGCTTTTATTTTTAAAAATTATGTTTATTGGTCTTAGTCACTGTACTTGTTTTATACGTTTACTTATGATAATATACCTACCATATTATAAAAAAATATTGTTTCCCTATATCAATATATTTATTATATGAATATTTACATATATTATTCAATTAAAATACCATTTACAATATGAATCTGTTATAATAAATAACACGTATTGGAGATGATAAATGTACGACAGTGACTTACCGAAAATGACTTCAAAATGGACATCAGCGCGTGAGTCTTGACCTTATGACTGTCGTCCGCGCTCCGCGATTAGTAAGATAACGGCCCTCGAAATCGAGACGAACTTCGAGAGAGTTTAACAAGCGACTGTAAATAAATATAGTCTCAAAAACTCTGAATATAGACCTTAATAATGGCCTTATTCATAGATAGATTTTATTTTATTTATTTTAGTTAATGAATGTTTTGTCTTCGCTCAAACTGATTTCACAAGCTAACCAACCACGATACTGAACATATTTCCACATCGATTACCAATTCTATATATTTTTTTTAATGATTTCACCATGCATTTGACTTTCCATTAAGTCTTTAGAACTGCATATCCAGTGACCTTACTAGATCATAGTAAATTTTATTATTAATGCCTGCGCAATGGATATAATTCTGATCACTACCGATCCCACCATCCACTTTCGCCAGTGTCATCCTATCAAGGTATTTTCCATGTCATTGAAACTTTAAATTAAAAAGTTTCAATGTCATGAAAAAGTAGTCTCCCTCTAGTAGACGAAGTTTTCATGAATGGTTTTGAAATTTTCCTCAAGTTGGAGTTTATTTCATATAATTGCATTGTTTTAGGAGCCAAAGTGATTATGGCATGTCGCAGCGTAGAAAAGGCGGAAGAGGCCAAAGCCGATATAGAACTAGCATGCCAAGGCGACACCGATACTGGAAAAATAATAGTCGCAAAGTGCGATCTATCATCTTTAAAGTCAGTGAGAGAATTCGCACAAAGTATACTAGACACTGAACCACAAGTGAATATTATGGTAAACAACGCTGGAGTTATGATGTGCCCCAAAGGCGAGACGGAAGATGGTTTCGAGATCCAATTTGGGACTAACCACTTGGGACATTTCCTTCTGACGCTGCTGTTACTGCCGAGGATCAGGAACAGCAGGCCGGCGAGAATTGTCACCGTGTCTTCGAAGGCGCATACGAGTAAGTACTTTTTTTTGTACGGAAAAAAGATTTCGATGAATTGAGAACTTCTTACTTTTTTGAAGTCGGTTAAAGACAATAAGAGCTCACCTATTATAAATATCGAGGATCGAATTTCTACTGCAACTTTTATGAATTGACCCACTGTTGACTCGTGATTTCATATAAATGGCACCGCGATCAGTAAAAAAGCGAAAATATTGCGCTTTTGTAATGACAAAATTACAAATAACATCGAGTGATAGGTCGTAAATACGTGCCGGTAAAAATATGCTGCTGAACATCATTTTCGATCGATTCCATAGTATTTGTTATTCAATTATGTTGAAATGAAATATCATTCATAATGCATAAGAATATTTATGATAAGGATAACGGTAAAACAATTGTTTTGTGAATGTGTGTATCAAGAGACTTAAAGGTATCATTCACGTGACACCAGAAAAGCAAAAAGTTAAATAAATAAAATTACTATTAAGTACATTAAAATTATAAAAACCGTTTCATTTTAGATTACTCAAATGGTTTTAATAACAATTTAAATTAGACTAATATCGAATCCCATTATCTATCAAGTCTAATATTAACAGACATGATAGATAATGGAATGCCATATTAGTCTGTCTCCGAATGCGAGGCACTTTGGCTGTTGGAGGGATATTATTTGTATCTGCTATACTACTGTAACTACGTTCGTACACTAGTATCAGAGAATACTAACTAGTATACAGGTTTACCGTATGTTATTACTTCCCAGAATTTGATCCTTATTAGCAATATTACCGAATGGTGGAAAAATATAGCAAATGTATTTTTTTTCCAAATCATCGGGTTCGATTCCACTTTAGCAATATTAATTTATCAAAAATCTAAGTATGCATTTTTAGTTTTCATCAAAATCGGGCTCGTGACTTTTTTCAGTATTTATCGCGATTCACTCATAATTTTGAATTTGGCCATCCACGCCAACTTGAAAAATTCACTCTGTATAGGCCATTGTAGTAGTCCACGCAATTTTGTCGCCTGTCGGGATAAACTTGCGTAGGTTTTGAGCTGAATAGCAAATCGACTGCGCTTATCAGCATGTGCATTGTAATCACTTTATCGTAAGTAAGAAAACGAAACTGCGTGTACTTCTGTACGATTACAATGTTGAGGTCTCGGGTTCGAACCCTGGATCGGGTATAGTGATATCGAATTTTCCACTCATTATCAGCCCGGAGTCGGGCAAATGGCGATAGGCTCGTCCCCTGTCACAAGGTGGGATGGCAGAAGTAAGGCGAAACGCGGGTGTCCTGGTAGCACCTCTGCCTTCACCCACGTTTCGCTTTGTATTTTTAATCCAATAATGTTAATGGGGTGGCCTATCGCCTATCTATCGGGCACAAATTCCTGACTCCGGCTTGATAATGAATAGAAAAATCCATCATCAGGATGGAAGGATATGTATTATTTTATTTTTATTATTTTATTGCAATGAATGGCGAGACGAGCATGCCATTCGCCTGATGGTAAGCGATACGACCGCTCATGGACAGTAGCAAACCCAAACAACACCATGAATTACAAGGCAATGCTTGGAATTCCGCTGCGCTCGCCATCCTGAGACATAAGATGTTAAGTCTCAATATGTCCAGTAGTTACTCTGGCTACAATGTCCTTGAAACCGGAACACAACAGCGCATTTACACTGCTGTTTAAATATGGATATGTAACAATTAAATCCTTATTTCAGGATATGGGATACATTTCGAAGACTTGAACTACAAGAAGCGATCGTACAACTCAATAGAAGCGTACTCGCAAAGCAAACTGGCCAACGTAATGTTTTCCAGAGAGCTGGCCACCAAACTAAAGGTAACATTAAACTTTTTTATTTCCTCATAAATTGCGATTTATGTGAACCGGGTGTTTACAGTTCGGTGAATGCATTTGGAAGATACAAAAATACTAAACATTGCGTATCATTCCTATTCTACGTGTTTCGGGAAACTACTATTGTAGTTGCAATTTAATTTAGATACAACTTACAACGCATCTCCGTATATTTTTTATACGTGTGGATCATACATATAGCCAATTACTAAGTAAGAATTATATCTAACTGTAATTAGGGTTCTTTGTTTAGATTTGTAAACGTACGCTCCTACCAAGACCACTGCAAACAAAGTCTAAAATCCACTACAGTGCGTACACCGTGTCCATCTATCTGATTTCAGGCCTACATAAAAACATTTAGTATGTAATGTATGTAAATCAGATATGCGCAGTAGAAAAAAAAATGTTTTATTCGTACTTTCAGGAATACAACATCGAGGATGTCAATACGTACAGCCTCCACCCTGGAGTGATTAAGACCGAGCTGGGCCGCCACCTCAACGACACGTTGTTCAGGGGCGCGCGATCTATCATTGGGTTCCTGTGCTCGCCGTTCATGAAGACGCCGGAGATGGGCGCGCAGACCAGCATCTACTGCGCTGTTGATGAGAAATGCGCGAATGAGACGGGATTGTATTACAGGTAGGTTAATTGTACCGGGTATATCAAGACTGCGACCGAAAACGAAGCCAGGTAGTATTTGTGACTTCGGGCACAATGCAAATGTCCGAAGTCACAAATACTACCTGGCTTCGTTTTCGGTCGCAGTCTGGATATACCCTGTATATTTCCACTAATGCTTGCAACTTTACAATAGGTCTTATGGTTCCAAAGGTTCTGATTTCAAGAGGTCGCTGTGGAAATCCTGGAAGGAGCACTGCACTTGCTGTGTCTAAAGATGATTATTTAAAATATTTATTTCAAAATTCTTCTTTATTCCACCCCATCTTTGGGATCATCTATTGTACTATAGAAGAAGATAGACGGCTCAAACTCGCCTATATAAACCCAGGTCTTTTGTCCAATATCCGACATCTCCACCAGGGCCTTGGTATGAATGTTTTAGGTGCTAAAATAATACAATGGATAGAAGTCCCAACTAAGCAAATTCTGTCCACTTATCACATTTGATGGTTTGCGCCACCTCGGAATTGTGACAAGGATCTCACGATTTACCTTAGATGTATGTTATCTTCATAATTAGACCAATAATGCAAAGACATGTTCTGATACAAAACCTCGCAAAAAACAAAGATAAATATTTTTTAGATTTGTGTAACTTTTTAAAACTCAAAAACATTTTATAGTGTCGCACTCTATAATTAAAATTAGTAGTCGAGGAGTATATTAGTCTGGATTGTTCCAAACAGTATTAATTTATAGCCAACTGTTCTTTCTCATAAAAAGAAAGTAATTGTTTAATCAATACCTTCAAGGTACTATAATTACTACTAACAAGACTGATTCATTAAGGCCTTTGGCACCGTTCACGCATGATATAAAAGTGCGAGTCATTAATAAAATAAATCAATTAACAGGCACATACACAGTACAGACCTACACTGGCAAAAACTCGCATGTCGTGTGTCGCAGTTTACAGAAATAACTATAGACTTTTAGGCCTAACTGTTGTGATCTGTGCTTACGTTATCTTGGTTTCCCCAGACCAAAACTCGCAAGATTGGAGCGAGTATGGCTGGCTAATTCAACTTGGTTTTGTTTGCATAGTAGCCTAGAAATAATGCCTTTCGGGTTAAAAAAACCTGGAGGAGAATCTCTCTCGCTCTTTCAATCTTTGAAACAGTTACAAAATGACCTCCCAGATTTTTTTATCATTTTTGAATGATAATGTTTTATTTTCAGCGACTGTACAGTAGTGGCGCCTGCGTCTAAAGCGCTGAACGATGCTGACTGCAAGAAGCTGTGGGACGTGTCAGCAGAACTCGTTGGCCTTGCTGAGGACTACAACCCTTTCACTGCCGAAGATCCGGGAGTTAAAACTGTCAATTAAACATTATTCGAAATAACGAATAATATTTAATGCTTTATTCCATTCATAAATAGAACGGAATATTTAAAAATGTTGCAATTGTTATTTAAAATATTGGGTTATGTTTATTTTTCTGTTAATGATGTGTTGAACAGTGAACTGCATATCCATGCAATGGATCAATAATCTGTTTGGTTAACTAAAAGTAATTAATGGACCTGTTTTTATGAATTTAGTTATGGGTACCACAGACCACTCGCCTAGTGGCATTCGCATAGAACTGACGAGTATATTTAAGGGTTTATCGCTTAGCGCAGATACCAAAATCTTGTGTAATAGCCAACTAAAGACGATAATGGTTTGATGACTTTGATCTAATAACCAAATCAAATGAACTCTAATGACAGAATATATGGAAGTATTTATTTTTATTTATTTATTTATTAATCCTTTATTGCACCATAAAGAAAAACAATTACAATGAAATAATATAAAAAAGAAAAAGTACAAAAGGCGGCCTTATCGCACTGGGCAATTTCTTCCAGGCAACCTTGGGATGGATATAAAAACAGGAGAATGAGAGGGCAGTCAAGGAGTAAATAGTAATCTAAAATAATTTAACAGTAAACTTGTAATTAAATACATAGACATATTTAAATATAGATAATATTATATAAATACAAATATCTACACACATATTTCAATTAAAATACACAATACACAAACTGCAATATTATATACTATACTATACTATACATACATAGACATACATATATACTTATACTATAATTTACCAGATAATGCGCATGGATAAATATATTACTCGTCTACATAGTTAATGAGAGAGGTAATAGTCCTTCACCATTTTTTTAAATGACGTCAGTGTTCGTGCCCGTCTCACCCCAATTGGGAGTGAGTTCCACAATCGGACAGCTTGGACTGTAAATGATTTGTCCATAAATGTTGTGGAATGCTCGGGCATTCTCAGTTTCAGGTTCTCCGACGACCTCAAGGATCTTGAATGTGAGTCATGGAGAAAGATAAAACGATCTTTAAGATAAGATGGCGTGAGAGGATTAAACAAAATATTGTACAGAAGTGTAAGAATATGAGCATTCCGACGAAACCGGATGGGTAACCACTTGAGCTTAGTGCGAAATTCAGAAACATGATCATATTTGCGAAGACCAAATATGAATCTGATACAGAAATTTTGAAGACGCTCAAGCTTATTAAGTTGGTCCTCGGTGAGATCTACATAGCTGACATCGGCATAATCAAGGATAGGGAGAAGGAGAGTTTGTGCAAGTGAAATCTTCGTGGTGGTGGGTAGAAGATTGCTTAACCTTCGCAAGGACCTTGCCGAAGCAAACAACTTTCGACTAAGCTCACAAAGCTGCGGACCCCAAGTGAAGGACCTATCAAGTAGTAAGCCTAAATTTTTGACAGTGTCACTGTATGGGATGGTAGTACCATTGCAGTAGACAGATGGTAGTTGATCCCAATTTACTTTTGAAACCATCCTGGGGCTCCCAACTACAATTACCTGGGTTTTGGTTGGATTAACCATTAATCCAAAGGTCTTACTCCAATCACAGATCCGTTGTATATCTGAGTTAATTATTGCTACAGCATCAACCATCTTGTCCAAGGACGCTCGAGTGTAGATTTGGAGATCATCTGCATAGAGGTGGTAGGAGGAGCAAAGATGATTGGTTATAGAATTTATAAAGACTGCGAAAAGTAGGGGTGATAGCACGCCGCCCTGTGGAACGCCAGCAGCTACGGGGCACCAGGAAGAAAAACTTTCCTCAACACAGATGCGTTGCCGGCGTCCAAACAGGTAACTACGAAACCAATCAATTGCCATTGGAGATATGTTAAGAGAACCTAGAACGCTAAGCAACACATCAAAATCGACAGTGTTGAAGGCGTTGCTGAAGTCTAGCAGTGCTAAGACAGTCAGCTGACCTTGCTCCATGCCCGATCTGATGCCATCCGTAATATGAGTCAGGGTGGTAGTAGTACTATGCCCAGAACGAAATCCCGACTGGAGAGGATTAAGGAGATTGTTACTAGAAAGGAAATCATTAAGCTGGGTATGGATCAAACGTTCAAGGACTTTGGACAGGAATGGAAGAATAGAAATAGGACGAAATTCAGATAGTACAGACGCCTTAGGTTTTTTGGGAACTGGGATTATATGGGCTTCTTTCCAAGCAGTAGGAAATATCCCTGTGGAAATGGATGTAGTATGTAGTATGTAGTATGATGAATTATGGTACAGTTTTTGTAATAAAAGCCTATACCAAACTCCGACTAAAATCTTAGCGCAACAAAATACATTTTATGTCAATATATACTATGCTCCGTATATTAATAAAGATTAGCGATAATTCACCTATTTTCTATTATATTGTTATTACTACAACCACATTGTAATTTACGAGGATTTAATTTTACTAGTTTAAGCTCTAAAGTATTTTATAATATGTGAGTTAAATACAATGTAAGTTACAATTCATTGTTTAAATTAATATCTATTGTGGAAACATTTTTTGTAAAAGGTACCTAACGAGAACCCTAATCGGTGCTATGAAGAACTTCAGATGCTTGTTAAATATTTGATCAAGAATTATTTATGTATTTTTTTATTGACAAAATATCTATAATTACTGAATGTTATAATAATTTTAGTATATTTTGATGGCCACATATATTATTTGCAATAATGTAATTTTATAGTATACATGATAGTACACTTTTTAAGGGCACAAATGTAAAGTATGATGAGATTATATTTTTAATAAATAAAAGGTATTTAAAAGCGAATATTGTCATTTAAAAATTTACTAAATTTAAAAAATGAAATACGACCGCAATTCATATAAAGTATGCTATTTTTTTTTAAATCTTAATTCTTTCAAATATGTTTTTTAATTTTTTTTTCTATTCGATCCATAGATATTTGCACAAAGATAGTGACCAGTGACCACAGATAGTGACTTAGCTAATTCGATTTCTACCATGAAATCGTAATGTTAGCTGAAATACCGTCACAAATATGTCAAAGTAAGTATTATAGGTTAAACAAAAATTATAAAGACCAATATATGTTTGAATAAATTATTTAAAAATTGTTGCAATTTACAACTTATCAATAATTTTAAGCTATAAAATATTTAATGTATTTATCTTATTGTTACAAATAATAAGTTAATGGATAAAAATATAAAACAATTTGTTTGTTTTAAATATCAATTATCTATCTACACGAAATACGCACATCACGATAAAGCACGTGGATAGCTTAAATGCTTGTGGCGAGACGAATTGGGAGCCTAATTCATAATTGGAAAGTTGTTCCCATAAAGCGTTTAACATAGAGGAATGCAAGTGAGAAAAGAGGCCTCTGTCCTAAAGCCCGCAATTTTTTATGCATGTAAATAAAGAAAAAAATTGCGGCATTTACGTAAGCATCTTGAGACTAAAACAATACATAAATTCCTCGTCAGATTCCTAACAGTTGACATGCGCTTATAAGTTATACTTCAGTTACGGTCGATGCCAACGTCGTGGTTGTTGTGTATTGTGTTGCATGATTTAATTAATGAAATGTTAATTACTAATTCTTTGTTTCTAAGTTGATTTTGTTAATTGTTTTTGTTCCGTTAAATCTTCTTCGCTGCAATATATTGCTTTTGTTTTGTTTACAGACACTGCCAATATAACGGGTTTAAAAAAAGGTGAGTAGTAGTAAATTACAGTAGGTACATTTTATTTATGATCAAGCCAGACAAATATCTAGTATATTTTTAGCAAAACCTGTTATATATTTAAATTTTAAACTCAACGTGACTGCCGCTCTTTTTACTGTTTTTCTCGTTCCGTTCCGTTACGTCACGTCTGTAACGTCTCAACCTGTTCCATGACTCAAGGCATGTAATCCTTCCTTTATATCCCATTCCATCTGCCCTATATACTATCCCAAACCATCCCTTTGAGTTTGAAAGATTAGCATAAACACATAGGTAGGGTAAGTGGGGGGAAGAATGAACGGTTTTTCGAAGAGATAAACAGTGTTTGATTTGAATCTCTGTAGAACAATAAATATTATACCTATACAAAAAATATATTTTTTCATTAGCAAAGCGTAAAGTACACTATTCAATCTTTTATAATTCATGGTATTGTTTGGTTTTGTACTATGAGCGGTCGTATCGCTTACCATCAGGCGAATGGCATTCTCTAGTATAGTGTATTATGTATGAATGGCATGCTCGTCGCGCCTTTCAGCGCAATTGTTAAAATGGAAATTAATGACTTATTATGTGTTAATTTGAATATTTTCCATCAGTATTATCCTCTTGAGTTCCGTAAAAAAATGTGCGGTCTTAGAAAAATTACCCTGTATATCATGTATTGTTATCAATTAATTATGTTAAAACACGTGTAAATACGACATTAATGAGAATTTTTATTTTTTGTAGGAGCATTACATATTTGTATTGTTTACGCTAGAACGATTTTTTTAAACATTTGAAGTAGTACTTATGTAGCGTTGTTTTCATGTTATTACTTTGCCACTTTTTACTTTAAACTGAAACCATAATTTAAACATCTTCTCGATTAATTTGTTGTGGAAACAAAAACGATTGTTGAAAAAAACTGAAAGTTGTTTTTGCATTAGGTAATTCCTAGCTTTGGTAGGAATATTAGAGAAATCTTGTGGTCACCTAGTGAGTTTTTAATGCTTACTGGTGGTAGGTCTCTCATATGTAAGAAGTCGCCTGGGTAGGTACCACCGCAATGTCTATTTTTCCCGCTAAACAGCAGTGTAAATGCGTTGTTCTGTTCCGGTTTGAAGGACATGGTAGCCAGAGTAACTACTGGACATAATAAGACTTAACATGTCTCAGGATGGCGAGCGCAAGGCAATGCCAAGCATCGCTTCTAAATGTAAAGCATGGTGTTGTTTGGTTTCGTCCATGAGTGGTCGTATCGTTTACCATCAGGCGGACGGCATCCTCGTCTCGCCATTCACCTCAATAAAAAAGTACATAATCTTATGTTTGCTCTTGAAATATTTCTGGGGATAGCTATTTTTATTATTTCGCTTTTTTGTGCACCTGTCCTTAAATATCTATGGCTACTTTATAAAGTAATCTACCTCACCCATTGCGGGAAAGTAAGAAATATTTCTTAATGTGTAATTTTGCCTAAAAATATCTCTCCTTGGGCAAGACTGAACAAAGTATAGATTTTAGTACGTATGTGAACAAAACTACTCATTGTCAATACCAGCAGCGTAATAATACATGGAAATAGGTTGATGTTACGTGACTTAAATTACATAAGACTTGCCTACAAACCGAAGCATAATATCGTCGTACTTGAACATAAAACAACGTGTGGTTCCGTAACTTTGGTAGTTGCACAGGTAGTTGGTATCTACTGAGCACGAACATATTCATTGGGTACGACGATCTTCGATTTTATTATTTGTACTGTATTTAAAATCAGTTGCAGAGCAAACATACTATTTTGTGATTTATATCCGCGGGCAGAACAGCCAAATACTGGCAAGGTTACATTTGTTATTATTTCACTCCTATTTTGATGGATCTGATACTACAAAAATCTACTCAATAATTTGAATGTCTTGCGTTTAAGAATACAGGTAAATAATTTGAATTTGATTGTTAAACTCATTTCTCTTTTTTATGCAAGACTTCAGGTACCTATGGGAAATGGTTAAGTGATTACCGTAGTTAGAATAAGTACTAATAACTTGGTCCGTACCATACCGTAGTAATAACTTGGTCGTTTTAACTTCTTTATTTGATTTCTCTTATATTTAGACTGTCTCCGTGGCGCACTTGGTTATACGGCGTGCGGTACCCAGTGTATTACAATACTCTAGGCCGTGCGGCGCGCCGCGCCGACTTTAAAACGAGAGGCCGCGCGGGTTCGACCCCGCATCGACACAAATAATTGTGTGATCCAATTATATTTGTTTCGGGTCTGGGTGCTTGTGAGACCGAAAAGTCTCCTGTAGTTCCTGATATCCACGACATGAGACTCTATCTTAGTGTAGGGTCAGGACTATATACTCGTATGTGACTATTGGGTGTATTTATTTATTTCAGTATTGAGTGATGGATTACCTGAGTGGTTGGTGCAAAAGCCAGCGGAGGTTGGATGGATACACTGCTATTGTCACTGGCGGTAACGCAGGAATTGGCAGAGAAACTGCTTCTGATCTGTATTCAAGAGGTTAGTATTTTTTAATATATTTGGTGTTATTTCGGACGGTGTTACGTTATACTCATCAATCTCGACATCACTGGCACATCATAACCGGAATAAGACCGAATAAGTAGCTCTATCAAATAAAATAACAATGTAAGCCCCTTCTTCATACTGTTCCGTCACTGCCTGGTATACAAATAATACGTTTTTAGCATAGCCTGGTCATAATATGCAATTTATGTAGTGAGCATAATAGATCTTTCCTGGACTATAAAACTTTTCTTAATCCTCAGGAGCTCGCGTCATTTTAGCCTGTCGAAATATAGAAAAAGCAGAAGAAGCTAAGAAAATAATAATAGCAAAAAATGAAAGTAAGGAAGGCACAGGATCGCTAGCAATAGAATACCTGGACCTCTGCAGTCTACAATCAGTTCGGTCATGTGCATTCCGTATATTGGAGAAGGAACCAAAGATTCAAATATTGATTAATAATGCTGGTGTGATGATGTGTCCTAAAAGTCAGACTGAAGATGGATTTGAAACACAGTTTGGCTCAAACCATTTAGCTCATGCGTACTTCACTTTGCTATTGTTACCGAGGCTAATCAAAAGTGCTCCTTCGAGAATAGTGAATGTCTCGTCTCTCTTGTATTGCAGTAAGTATCCAAAGGAATTTTGTCTTTTCTTATTCTTCAATAGTTATGTGTATAAACTTACGCGGAGACTTATTACTAATTTTTCAGTCTTAGAACTTTTCTTAGGCATATTGTTGATAGGATTGGCTTAGAATTATTATACCGGTAACCTCTGGTCTGAGATCAACTACAACAATACCCTTTTAAAAAAAAAAACTCGCATATACCTAGTGTTTCACCGGCCTTGAAAATCCAAAGATCAAAAAAATATTGAGCCTTACAATTTACAGTTACTAATAGAGTAAAGCGCTAATCCTTTCTTAAAAGCGGTATGATAAAAAATTTAACCATGTTTAGAATGTTGTATTGAATTTAGTCTTGCAAGATGTTTTCTACTAGTGGTTTAATATTTCGCAGTTTACACGGCAGATTTTGAAGATATCAATTACAAAAGAACTCCTTACAGCGCATTATATGCTTATGCCGGCAGCAAGATTGCTAATGTATTGTTTGCAAAAGCTCTCGCGATGAAACTCAAGGTAAGAGAATATTTTATATTAATAATCAATATGTTATAGCCTCTTTACTATTTGAGAGCAGCCGTGGAACAGCTGGTTAGTCCCCAACTGTGAAGGAAGAGGCCGATGGTTCGATCCCCTCATCGAGACAATTTTTTGTGGTATCCACAAGAATTTGTTTCGGGTCTCGATGTTTATGACACCGAAAATTCTTTCGTAGTCACTGATACCCACGAAACAAGAGTTGGATCTTAATGTGGGGTTAGGACTATGTATACGACTATCGACTGTTGGGTGTATTTATTTATTTGAAGGGACCTTGAGGTCTGTAAATCCACGGCTGGAAGGTATACATCGTTATCATTATGATTATTGCTATTCAGCATCCATTAGTCTAAATTCCAGGCTACTAATCGACTGTAATTATTTTCTGGGTTGAGATAGAAGATTCCACGTCAATTGTATGGACATTATCTGTTAAGCTTACCAAGTATTTTTAGTCGTAAATTCAAGTGCCAACAGTAGTATCTCACATAACATATTTCTTAGTTATGGTGTATCTATATGATCAATATGCATGCCAGAAAAAGATTCAGTTCGTGAATTGATGATTTGAAGTAAATCGAATCGAAAGAAATCCAATCCTAACCAAGTTATGCTGTACTTATGTACATTTTTAGTTCTTAGCCAATCTGTGTACATAATCACTACATATTTATTATTGTGTTTATTTAACAAAACTCTATTAATTCTAAACTCTGTTTCTTCTCTGCCTATGATGTTTGTCGTGTCTGTGTATCAAAAGATAGAATTTGATTATAGTGTCTATTGTATTCCCTATAAATCAATTTGGATAACGTACTCAATAATGAATATTAAATGCTTTTTGTTTTTACGCTGGGAGTACTAAGTGGCAAAGTAAATTGCAGCTGTTGATAACTGCATTGTTGTTTAGATAAGGTCGACCTAAGTGAGATAGTTATTTCTCGCTCGCCGACACGTTTATGTCGGTCTGATAAACATGGGAGAACCCGAAATGCTAGATATTTACGTGCAGCGTGGATCACTATTCCTATGAGCATGAGAGGTTCATAACCATTATCTACTGTAGTCGCTGTCCAGGCGGACACGAATGTCATTCGTACTCTCGATTGTAGATGAGGCCCGTGCAATGCAGTGGGATGTATATGGGCTGAAAAAGATACTGAGGGATTTTGTCTTGTTTCGCCTTTCAGGAACACAACATCCACAACGTTACAACGTACAGTCTACACCCGGGCGTCGTTAAGACACACATAAACCGGCACTTCGACAAAACAGCGTTCTTCCTCTTCAACTCTATATTTAACAGCATCATGACTAAATGTTTCTGGAAGACGCCACGTTGTGGTGCCCAGACCAGTATTTACTGCGCTGTTGACGAGGAATGTGCTGATGAAAGTGGATTTTTCTATGCGTAAGTGTTTAACCTTCTGGGTACTGTTCAATGGAGTTTAGTTTAAGAGGTACATAAGCTGTTGTAAAATTAGAGTTGCTTCTTACATAGTCACTCATTATTCGCATCTACGTCACTCGGAGACAACACTTTAATATAATTAAAATAATAATTTATAATCATCATCACCAAACACATCTTCAGCTACAGGTAGTCTTCTGCTAAATACGGGTCCAGCTGCTGATGCTATCTCACTATTACAGCCGCTCGTCTCCAGCTTCTTTCAAGTTTCAACATTATTTAGCTCGTTCAATAGATCATACGACTGCCTCGGTGGCGTAGTTGTATTACGGTACGGTTACAAAGCTGAGGTCTCGGGTTCGAGTCCCGGGTCGGGCAAAGTGATTTTGGATTTTTTTATTCATTATCAGTCCGGAGTCAGGAATTTGTGCCCGATATGGCGATAGGCTCGCCACCTATCACATCATGGGACGGAACATGCAAGGCGAAATGTGGGTGTCCTGGTGGCGCCTCTGCCTACCCCTTCGGGGATAAAGGCGTGAGTTTATGTATGTATGTATAGATCATATACCTTGTAGGTAGACAGTACGTAACGTAGGTTAATAGATAAAAAAATATAGTTAAAATGAAAATGACTGACGTAGTTGTACTACGATACGATTACAAAGCTGAGGTCTCGAGTTCGAATCCCAGTCGGGCAAAAGTGGTATTGGGTTTTTCTATTCATTATCAGCCCGGAGTCAGAAATTTGTACCCGATATGGCGACAAGCTCGCCTTATGACATCATGGGACGGACATACAAGGCGAAATGTGGATGTCCTGTTACCACGTCTTCCTACCCATTCTGAGAAAAAGGTGTGAGTTTATGTATGTATGTAAAAAATCTGTATATATATATATATATATGACTGTTGTAAAATACACACGTAAATAAAATAATATTTTTGTCCTTCACAGTGATTGCGCCAAATCTTTCATGTCAGCGCAGTGCCGAGACGACAAAAAAGTATTAAAACTGTGGGATCTCACTATTAACCTGTTGAAATTGGACAATTACAATCCTTTCGACATTAGAGATCCTGTCAAGGACTAAATACATGGATTTTATTAAGTGGTTTTAGAACTAAACAACATAAGGTCGGTGTAAGACAGGGTTCATCGCTGAAGGCAGTTTTTTATTACGCGGGAAGTGTTTAGAATGGTAAAGGAGTAAATAAGTTATAACAATCAATTGTTTTATTTCCCACCCAAAAGTGAACCCATATTATTTTACGCATGGTTTCATTCTTTTAAAATATTTGACGAGCAACTATAAAACATAATGCACGAGATATTTGAAACTTGGTCTTTTCATAAATAAGTGACTAGGGTTAGGTGATTGGGCTCTGGCGAAGTCCGATCTGGCCACTAGGCGTTACTGCCTTTTATGAAATTGCACACACAATACTCCGGCTTTATTTATGGACAGTTTTAAAATCCACTTTAGTTATCGAATGTTTTGTCTTCTTCGCTCAAACTGAATTCAAAAGTTCTTTGAAAGGGAAAAAACATTCGATAACTAAAATAGGTTATTAAACTGTCTTTGAATAAGGCCGACCGTGTTTAATGCCGAGCGATCAATGGCAATAAATATGTATTTTTTTCAATTCTGACCAGTAGTTCCTGATATTAGTGATAGATAAATTCCGAGTTTTCTTGCTACTGATTATAAGCAGGCGCAACGCTTACCACAAAGTGACATATCCCTTACGTCTTTCTCGCCATTAAAATAACGATTTCTTGGAATATTACTATTTTAAAAGTTGCTAAAAAGCGAGATAAGTTAATGTTGGTATTACTCCATGGACCGCGGTGTTTCATTTTAGATTCATTCCTAATTTGGGTAATACGTGAACAGGTTTTGTACTCGCTCAGGCTGTTGGCCTTGACTAGATTTGTCATAGTACATACTTATGTTTACATCATGGAGACTAGAAAATTGTTTTTTTCCTGGGTTTAGTTTCCTCAAGATAACCACAATTATTTTTTTTGCTTCTGTATGATAGGTACTTGATGAGCTACTTATCGGTCTTACGAACAAGTCCAGACCAAAAATAAACCCTTCTCACAACATTTGTCTTGGTGCGGGGATTGAACCCGGGGCCTCTGGTTTTACAGTGTGCTACGGAAGCTGGTAACTATGTAATAAGTGTTCCTTACTATATACTATATAGTGAAGACATACACTCGAAGAAGGCATTTCACGGACATCCACTTGCAATGTAAGAAAACTGTATGAAAGATCAATGTCGTCGACACAATAACAATTAATACGAATAGAGATATTTTATTCAACAACTGCACTACGTTACAGACTCATTTAACTAGTAAAGGTTGTTAACAAGTTAAGTTTGCGTGTCAACACAGACCAGTCAGGTGAAGGTCGTTATTAAATATCACGTACATTGTGTGCATTGTATATTATCAATAATTCCATATTCGTCTTAGCACTTCAGTTGTGATGTTTCGTATGTGCATGTATTGTGTTTCGTATATCCGATGCATGCGGTTTTTATATTGAGGATTATACTAATTAAATTACGCGGCTTGTGTCCACAGTCTATTGGTGGTTTTGTGTGATACAGTGCGGATATATCGAGTTATTGTGTAATGATAATAGGATAGCAAAAGGTAAGGATTTGATTTGAATACATCTTTTATTTATTTATTGGGTTCTCTCGAAAATACACTGTTACATTGATTCATGAATATATTACCTACTGAAGATCTGCGAGCATCTATAATAACAGGATACTTGAAACCGCAACATACAGTTCTTTTATATTTTTACTATGAATAAATATTAGTTTTTTTTCTAATTTTGCACGCACTGCTGTTTAAATATAAATTAGTGTTAAAATCGTATTTCATAATAAAAAATACTAGAAGGATACCAAATATTCATCAAGAATGTTGTTATTTGATGAGGCGAGAAAATAATTGAAATCGAACCTCCGATCTCATCATTAAAATCAGTGTACAGTGTAAATAATTATTGAACCTAATTCAATTAGGGGAAACAAGAGACGAGAGAAACGAGTGAATTCGTAAAAAAATATGTTATCTACACTGTTATGCTGTATGATTGACTATAATCATTTTGAACACCCCCCCCCCCCCTCCCTTATACCTAAGTTGCGCTCACAGCGTTTTGCCATGAGGTTCTGGTTGTAGCGAATCAATGCTGCAAAAATAGCTTCATAGTAACTACTCGCCGTTTTTTTATGTTTTTGTATTTTATATGACAGATGAGATTATCAGGGACTTTATCAGAAAGTAACAAAACTGGCCCTTAACGTTTTATATGAAGGAGGTATTTTGAATACTCAAATATGTATATACAAATCCGCGTAAACATCTCTCCCTAACCCCTAAGCTGGTAATTATGTACACAGCCCATAATCGCCACTACTGATCATGGGATTCTTGTACAATCTGTAGATCTTTTGATTTGCACTGACCTAGCACGGGTTGGCGAACTTCGCATGCCATATACATTTTTGCTGTAACAGTTTATTTAATTGATGATTATTATTTTCAGAGAAACCCTCCCGGTATAAACCATGGATTGTATCAGTGGATGGTGTAAGAGTGAGCGCAGATTAGAGGGGAGCACTGTTATCATCACCGGCAGCAATGCCGGCATCGGCAAAGAAACCGCAATGGATCTTTATAAAAGAGGTGAGTAAGATTAAATCACTGCATACCTACTTAATTTTTTTTAACTTCATCGTCCTCAAATATTTCCTCGTGTCGTCCCCTCATAAGTCTAGTGGAAGCACGCTATGAACCTTAAGTCATAGGTTCGATTCTCAGGTTAGGCAATCCAGTTTGAATTATTCAATTTGAGTTAATATTACTACGTATAGAGAAGCCATCCTATACACATATCATGTTCCATTTTGGTAAAAGATGAAACTAAAGTGCGCTGCAGCGTGGACACAATAATTCTTCGTCTAACCATACAACACAAACATGCAGCGCTAGACCGCTAGAGCTCTTTAATATTTTTCATTTGAACACACACATGACATCGTCGCTCGAAAGCTTAGACAGCGACTAACGCCCAAATACTGGAACGCAACTTAAATTTATAACTTGCGCTTAACTACGTTAATCCCGATTAAATGTAAGTGAGCCGTGCGCTGTTAAGAGCAACTTATTATTTGAATGTCGTTCCAGTATTCGGGCGTAAGTGATGTCCGGCCGGCTAACCGCACTTGAGCGGAACACATTTGTAATGAGCGGTGTCTTCTCTATACATAGCAATATTAGCTCAATGAGGGCTGCCAAGTTATTCATTAATAACAAAATTGGCAAATATGGTTAATTATTTAATTCTAACTCCTATTTGTATTATTTCTTATTTATTTTGAGCTCATCAGCATCAGCTTATTGTTTTAGCCAGTTTGTGAACAGAATGATTTCTTCACGCCATACTTTATTTATGAGTTAGTAAAGAACCAAAAAATAGTACCTAGTATACTGAAAATATACTGTAACTGAGACAATAGCGAAGAAGGACACCTAGTTAAGGCTATTTTTTTTTCAGGTGCTAGAGTAATAATGGCTTGCCGAGACACCGTCAAAGCGGAAGCAGCAAAATCAGACATAGAAGAAGCAGCGAAATCATCACAAGGCAATGGCTCACTAATAGTTGAGAAGTTAGATCTTTGCAGTCTAAACTCTGTACACGAATTTACTGTTCGAGTACTAGAGAAGGAAGCAAAGATAC
This sequence comes from Deilephila elpenor, assembly GCA_949752805.1. Lineage (NCBI taxonomy): Eukaryota > Metazoa > Arthropoda > Insecta > Lepidoptera > Sphingidae > Deilephila > Deilephila elpenor. The sequence continues at coordinate 11,327,144 of OX457097.1, read as the reverse complement.
AAATTCTGATCAATAATGCTGGTGTGATGATGTGCCCTGAAGGTAGAACAGAAGATGGATTTGAAACTCATATGGGTTCTAACCACATAGGCCATGCGTACCTCACTTTACTGCTGTTACCAACGCTAATAAAAAGTGCCCCTTCGAGGATTGTATGCTTGTCCTCTTTGCTGCATGAACGTAAGTATTTGAACTTTTTCTTTAAACTGGTTTTCGAAAACCAATTCATGAATAGATTTTGGTAGCAATAATATTATGTTTTCTAGTTTAGGGTCTGCTGCTTTTATCAGTTGCAGGAAACATATGGAAGAAATATTCGATAGAAAATCTAAGCCCCAACTAAAACAATAAAATAAATGGATTTTATGTTACAAAATGTATTTAATTTGGGGCTTATTTATTATGGCAGCAGCATACACCTAAAATTATTGTTTTATTATCATGATCGCTAGGAAAACCCTGAGTTTATCATTCATTAAACAATGTATATTTATTTTACTACAAATTTTACCTTACTAATTTGTTATTTGCAGGTTATGATATGGTTATGGATGACATGAACTTCGAGAAGACTCCGTACAATGCTTACGTGGCTTACTGCAGAAGTAAAGCAGCAAATGTTCTATTTGCTAGAGCACTTGCGTTGAAATTAAAGGCTAGCTAATTTTGTCTTTTATTATGTATCAATAGATTCATTTGGTGAACGTGTTTTTAAAATGATACGACATACAATGAATTACGATCGACCTGTTCGAAAGTGCAGTGCAGCGCAAACAAAAAATTCACCAATGAAAGATTCTAAACTTGGTATGATTTACACAGACTTAGACAAAAACACTAAAAACACTGCCTGGTTCACTGCAATGAGTTTGAATAATAAATCTATAATGGTAATATGGTGGCTATCTGATCAGATTCGAAGATCATACCATTATTTCCATATTCGAAGAACTAGCCAAAGCACCCTTTTCGAAACGTTTCTTTCGGAAACTATGATACTAATCTATCATGTTTTTCATGATTCCAGGAGCATAACATAAAGGATGTGACCGCATACAGCGTGCACCCCGGAGTGATCAGCACCAATATCAGCAGGCACTATGACAAGACACTGTGGTACGGCACCACGTGGCTCTTCGACCACGTGCTCAGCTGGTTCATGAAGAGTCCTCGCTGTGGTGCTCAGACCACCATCTATTGTGCTGTTGATGACGCTTGCGCTAATGAGAGTGGACTGTATTACAGGTAGAGATTGATTTAAAATAATATATTCAGAATTAAAAAAATATAAGCTAGGAATTCTCAAAACGGCGATTAGTTAGACACCTACTTAAACATGTTCGTGTCAAAATTATGTGGGTACTTAGATATGTCATACCTACATGAAAGTTATTGTAAAAGGAATATAAAACGACTGAACTCAGTATGTAATGACTTAGGTATGAATTAACAGGAAATTAACAATTATTTCTAAGTCGTAACAGCCCCAAATCCTATAGGAGCAAATATTTGAACCAGACTAGTTATCATTAGTAAAATTATGCCTCATAAAATCTAAATTATCCTTGTAGTGACTGTGCCGTGAAGACAGCATCAAAACAATGCCGAAGTGATGAAGAAGCAGAGAAGTTATGGGAAGTTACCTTGGAATTACTAAAAGCTCGTGTATCCGACTACAATCCTTTTAAACCCGAAAAGTAACCCAATATAATTTGATATAATTGTTTACGATAATGCATTTAATGTAGTCATTGCTACGAGTAACCCGGTGATCAATTTTTATGATACTTGCATTGATTTCAAATAATATTTATGTCAATGGGTACAGGGAATACAATATGGAAATATATATCGCATTGTTAATGCTACGCTTGCGAATGGTATACCTAATTAAATTTCTGTGAGTTTCTTTAAGTCTGTTTTATTTGCATCTGTTATGAATATAACGTTATTAAAATGTACGTATATGAGTATATTTCTTTGTATACATTCTAATTGCCACGTTTGTTTTCAGAAAAGCTAGATTTCCACTGGGCACTGACTACTTAAAACATTTCCATTTTGATTAGATTTTCGACTTTCCTCGTTGCTGAGCATAAACATACTGTATCAGATACCGGTTTATAAAATGTTCTGTGTTACTTGTACTATTTTTTTGTAAGTAATAGAATGTCTTTTTTCAAATCGTGGGAGAAATTGTATTAAAATGAAATTACATAAACCATATATAGAGATTATATAGGTATTACATCGTCTCATACATTTCTTCTGCAAGTGTAGTTTCCTTCTTGCCATGTTTATGGTCATGGGGCTTTAATATATAATTATGCCTGAGACTGTTCTTCTTGGTCTTCAAGGTCTTTTTGCAGAAGAACATGGAGGGCACGTCACAGTCCCCTGCAAGCAGAAGGCCGCTCCTTCGCATGCCGCCACAACGGAGCGGTTTCGTAATGTTGTCGTTCTGGGGACATCGGAAATCCCAGTCGGAATAGCCAGCCTGGTCTACGCGTTCGCCTAGGAACAATTTTAACCGCTTTATTAAATTATGGCAAGACTCCGAACGTAGAATAGGCATAAAAACCTTTTTATATTGGGTGCATAACGCATTGAGATACCTGCCTATTATTTTGAAGCGGAAATAGCGAACGAAATCTATTCGCACTGGGCAAATACCTAAGCATACGAGATACCAGTGGAGTTATAGGGAACATAGAGCGAGTGCGTAGGAGTGATAGACACAGAAATACAAATTGCTATGTACTTAGATGGCTTTTTTCACAAACTTATTGTTTAGGATGCGCCTATGGTATCTTTGAAATCCCAAGACTAAATAAATCAAAAAATGTTATATCCAGTAAGTGTATAAGTCCAGTAATTTATAAGTTATATTGCTTAATTTATGTGCTTTTACCATGTATAGTTCTAAAATGGTGCCTCTGAAAGAGGTCGCTGTATCCCAAGAAAGCAAAATTGTTGTCAGGAACCCTTCTCTCAACGACTTGCTTGAATAGATCTCTCACATATTTCGCTTCGGTGCGGTCTTTGATGACAAGAAGATGTCCACCAGCTGCGAGGCATGTAGCGTACGCCTGATACCAAGTTTGAGGGTCCTCGTGTGTGATGTAACAGTCACCGCTGTGTCCAGCCTTCCAACCTTTCATAAAATTTTGTTTATCAACTGACGTAAGAATTTGAGTGCTTGAAGCTGGATTAATTAAGTAATTTGTTTTTTTTTGTGTTCAATTGTTTGTTCGAATTCGTAGAAATTTGTAATGGGCAGGTAATACAATCATGGGAATGTGTACCTATATTATAAAGTAAAGTATTACTAGTGAGCGGATCTTGCGCAATGTGTCGTGCTGCCAGGAAACGAAGGCCTCGCATATTAAATAATGTGACGTATGTTTAACACATGGGTACATTTACAGCCAAGTTTTCGCATGTTAATAGCTATGTCCTATGAAGTTAATGTATTTTAGCACATATCTTACAAGAGTTACCTTATTACCCCTCCCTCACCAACCAGTATTATAGATCGATGTTCTATTTTAATTGTTTTCATGTTTAAGTTTCATGGTGTTATAATAAAGAGTTTATTATTATTATTATTATCGATGAGTTATATAAAAAATCTAATCACTTACGTGGATCAAAGGTATTACAATCCTGTTTGTAGGTGATGCTGTCCGCCCTAATTTTACAAATAAAAGGCAAAGATGCGCGGCACGGGTGTGCGAACAATCTGCCAGTGCGTCGCATTCCAATGCAGCGTCCTCCGTGGTATTTGGGTTCCTGTTTCTCCCACAGCAAGTTTAGTATGCCGTTTTGCATTGTTTTGCCTAAGGAAAAATAACACATTTTAAATCTATGCTATTTGGGCAGCTGCTGGCCTGTCTAAAAAAAATTCTCAGTGACCTGTTAGATACAGTCTGCATCCAGTAACTGCTATTCTTTCCTAAATTAGTCCATAGTGACCTATAGGAAGCGGTCTGTACCTACTATCTATACAATAACACAAATTGTCGATGGCTACTATCTGTCAACATACCTACCTAGTTCAGCATGAATATGATGTCTAGTTCTAAATGCCCCGTAACAGTTCTGGGTACTCCTCTACAATATAGAGATCGATTGAGAAAGTGGCCATTCTCCATCAAGCTGGCATAGTGCAGTTGGGAGAATTTCAAATACCATACAAAAACTGTCTATCTTAGTAAATTAGTCTATGTAATGTAAGCCAAATATAGTTTAAAAATGACCTGTAACTGTAACAAAATGCCTCTCCGAGTAGAAGTCGTGTATGCCGACGAAAATGCCCTTGTACTTGTTGAGTATAGTGGCCATGAGCAGCGGCATGGCGTCTGCTTCGTCCAGTGAGTCTGGCACCATCAACATTGAGCCCTCAGCCTCGCAGCGCATGCGCGCCTCCGACCACGACGCGGCCGAGTGGTGCATCTTGTAGAACGCGTTGAACGCCTTCTCGTATCTGTAGTCGTCGCGGTATTTTGGACGTTCTGATACTGGTAGTAGAAGAAGGTGGTATAGCCAATTTTGAATATTATGCAAGCATGATCATACAAGGTCTATCAAAACGGTAAGATTATTTTTTATGATAGGGCAGCGACTGACGCAATGTGAAATGATGTTTCTCAAACACCATAAATATAAGCCTTCCCGAAGATTCCCCAAGGATTAGATATCGACTTCTTGGAAACAGCTTCTACCACAAATGAAGTATTTAGCACATAGGTAGGTACTATTTTAAATCTATACATATAATAAATTAGTAGCCGATCGATGTCTGTACATGGAAGATAAATGAGAAAAACTAACGCAATAGAACCCAAAACAATGATTTTTAGAATTTTTGTTGTCTGTGTGGTTGTGCGCGATGAACTCAGAAACGGCTTAACGGATTTCGATTTAGCTGACACCCTAGATTAACACTGTTAGCGACAGAATTATTTGAACCCCATAAGGACAACTACGGGGGTGCCGCGTCGGGGATCGGTGCCACTTGACACCGGGAGAGCGGCGGAGGAGCCGTGCGGGGTCCGCGACACCACCGGGCTGGCCGCACACCGACCCACTCAAGATAGTCCACACCGTTCTCCCAGAGCGTTCACTCATTTACATATTTTATATTTTTGTAACCGCTATTTTTATTGATTAAATAAAACTTTTAAAGTCTCTGGCATTTACCTTCACATCTTACAAACACTTAGGCTATTTTTTTAACCCCAGAAATTTAGTGTTCCCGTGGGATGAGGAAGGAATTTCGATATATTTGTTACTTTTTTATACTCAAAGGGATGGGATGGGACTGGATTACATGCCTTGAGTGAGAATGAAAAAAGACGGGCGGGATGTAACGGGACGGGATGGTAAATTCCAAATAAAGTTAATTTCACATAAATCACGCAGATGAAGTTTGCGGACAGAAGCTAGTATTAAATAGTATGTTAAGTGTTCAAATAATAACTTGTACCTAATTTACCTACTTCAATAGATATTACTGAAGACTTACCCACCAACACAACAAACGTGAAAACAACAGCTGTTTCATATTGCATCAATACAGAGTATTTCATTTTACTGCAATAACAATTATTACATTTTTATTTACCAAACTGCCATCCGTTCTCATGGCGAGTTTATCAACAATGCGATGTTACAACCGGAAAATTGGCTTGTACAAATCACTTTATTCATAACTTGAGCCATATCGTAGTACCGACTTTTCAGTAAATGGGCTGACTTTTACCTGTATCATTAAGATATTGGAAAGACTTAAATAATACAATTAATTGCAATATAACGATTAACCTTATCTTCTTAATACCTATTATTTTAATTACGTATTTCCAATTTAATCCTATTCTTAACGTGAATAAGAACGTACGTGTTGAAATTCTTCTTTATTTAATTTTTGATTAATTTCTTTTTATCGTAGGGTCACACTTGTATCCTCGAGGAGGGAGCAGAAACGATACTCGAGAGCTTAGATACTGACATTACCAAGATGTGAGCATATCGCCATGCCGTCTATAAATTCAAGGCCTTTAAACCAGGAGAGGTGAATAAAACTAAAAAGTATTTTCAATATATTTATTTCTGCGAATATTTCTCAAATATTTTCTATAATTTTCTGCTATTGATTTAATAGGTTTAATATTTGGCTGCAATATTTTAATCCGATATATGATTGAAAATATGAATAGGTATAAATTCGTGTGTTGTTTTGTACCTTATGTGTACTATTGATTGGGGCTATTGTGATAGATAACTAGGAATTTATAGAAGCAAGACAAATAGCAATGCTTGGAACAGATCTCATTGTCTGTAAAGTTATTACATCGTGTAAGCCTTAAAAACATATTCAACTTGGCATTGAAACATCTCTCTTCTTTAAAAAAAAAAACGAACGTCACGAGGAAGACAAATAAAGGATACAAAAAGATTCGATTAAAGTATAATTAAATTTGATCGAAGTAAAATGATATTAAGCGATGTTAAGGCGGTTTCAAGACGTCAAATAAAATAGTTTTAACACTTAACACGTGAGATACATTTAGTCCAATATTAATAGCTTTACTTATTTATTCCACGTATTTTTTTCATATTTTATCAACAATCGCTTAATAAAAATAACATTAAATGTCTAATTCCCTTTAAAGATATTGTTCTAAATTTATTAACACACCATTGGTACTCTCTAGCGTTACAGTACGATATACCAGCAAGTTTACTTACAAAACAAACCTATTTTCTTTCTTTTTTAGCACGGTAATGCTTCAACCAAGATCATTTTTCCTTTACACGATGTACCAACTTTACCAAGTTACTAAAATACATCCCGTAAAATTGTATACAACAACCGGCATCAGCCTATAAACGCGATCACAAACAATCACAATACATTTCCAATGAACATCGCAGCATCAATATTTACATAAATGCTTTCATAAATAAATTCACTACTTAAAATAAACTGCGTTGTAACAAATACTAATACATTTCATTTCAAACAATATACAGTTTACAACCATAGTATAATTTACATTTATACATTCGACATCGGTGTCAAGATGGCGGATTGCACTATTTTAAATATAAAATAACTAAAACAAGTCGGACAAATACACAATGATCTATTTACTATTATATGCAGGCGGAACAGCCAGTTTTTAAGACAAGGTTTAAAGACTAAGGGTAGAGAAAGAGAATGGAAAATGTATTAGTCTAGATTTCAAAATGATTCACCGACTCCAATCTTAGAAGTTAATATTTCATATTTCAGAGATTTTATTTCTAAGCGCGTGCAAGGGATGACAAACACTAGGTGGAGTTATTATTGGTAAATGATTGCTCAAAGATTACTACTATTTTTCTGTCGGGAAATAGTTTTTTAACTTCTATTTTTGCCTTAAGATGGAAAGTGAAAAGTTGAAGAACTTGGCCGGCACACTGCCCCGTCCCTACATAGTAAATACAAATCTTACTGAATACGACATTGTAATACTGCATTCAAAATATGTGTTAACAACATTAAGAAGCATTTAAGCAAAATGAATTTGAAAACTGGATTGATACATTTAATAGTTCAATTGTTTGAAGGAGAAAACGAGTACCTATTAAAAACTGCAAATTGTAATATTTTGATAAATGACGAGATATCACTATGTTATGTAGCATGATAGGCCACGATTCAATGTTGCTACCGACGTAAGGCAATCGTTCATAATTCCATGAATCAAATTCATGTAGACATAAAAACATAACATATTTACACAAGATTAAAAAAACACGAACAAATAAAATGTATTTTAACGTGCTCACGGAGCAAATTAAACAGTCTGTGTATTACAGCTGACTAGTACCTAGTATAGAAACTTCCTAAATATTTCATACGAAGCGTTGATAATACCCCAACTCATAAATGCGCGCGTGATATTCAGTAAAGCTCCGTGATAGAAATTCGCGAAGTTTGAGCCCCTTTTGCGTAAAATATACCTAAATTCATAAGCCACCGTCCGGTGCGGCCCGCCCAGCTCGCACTGCATCGCTATTTTAATTACATTTAACGGATAGAACAGTGTGCTCAGGAACGCACCGATGGTAGCCCCCGCGAAGAAGTTTTGCAAACCTTGATAGATTAATTTCTCTTGAGCTGGTAGCCGCGTGCGAGCCTCGTCACGTATAATAAAAAACATTGCATTCGACGGACCATTTCTTAATAATATTGGCGCTAGTCCTCGATAGAACTCTTTGATGCCGTAATGCCTTGCGATGTAACGAGCCGCGTGCGCTGTGTTTCTGAAATTATTGTGGTACTTTGGATGTATGAGTAATGTTTGAACTCTCTCGAAGGGCATGAGCGCGGCTTCACAACAGCCGGCGACTACGCCTGCGCATGTTTTGGCGAGGTAAGGGTCGACTTTTCTTGCGCGCAGCGGCCTCAGGCACTGGTCGTAGATGCCGAACATGAGCGACATGGACAGCGATCTCTGCAGGAGAGGCGGCAACATCCCCCTGTACAGGTACCCCAGCCCTTCTTTCTGCAACTGATTTAGCGCAAACGTTGTTTCGACCCCGTGCATCATCTGGAACAATGCAAATTTTGATTTTGAAAAGGATAATTGGTTAAAAAATTGTTTTATGAAAGCAGCCGAGGAAATTTTGTTGGTATTTCGCTTCTTCAACATAAAAATGTTAATTTGTCCTTTATTACGGTTTTATACTGACTCAGCAAAGTGAAGTTTTATTTCATTTCTTGACATCATGTTCAATTGCTCCTTTGTGCCCCGACTAGATACACATAACACAAGCAATTATATAATTTCATCTTTTATGGAAAAATAAACGAAGGTAACTAACTTGATAAATGTTTGCGTGACTAACAACCATTTGATTCGGCTTAAGGTGTCCTGGGACCGGTAAGAGCCTCGTTGTTTCCAACACATACGACATAAGACATGTAATTTGTTGTGTAGTCTGTACTACGTATTTATTAGTATCTTTAGTTTTAAACGTATTTATAGATTTTTCTAAGTTTTTGGTTTAAATTAAATACGAAGATGTCATACGATATCAATATTATGTAAACCCATCGTGTATTGTCACTTGAGCCGCTGGAATTGTGACTCATAATCACATTACTAATGGTCGGACGCGTCGAAGATAATCGCACTTACAACGTCATGTCTTAACTACTAGCTATGAATAAAGCCACACTAAAACTGCCTAAGTTATAAGGGATTTCAAGCATTACAGGTCCTCTGAAACAGCTGCGTCAAACCAACGGCTAATTAAAACCCCTGGCAACAGAAAGTAGTTAGGGAACAGAAAGTAAGACAATAAGGTCTAAAGCTAATAGGTAATGTATGAGAGGTGAAAGGACTGCTAAAAATAATGTTGTAGGAAGTAAAAAATAATATGACATTCTGTTATATCCAATTAACATACTATATATACCCTGTCATCCTGAAAATTAAAGAGGCTCTGTTTATATGTCATCAACTCAATATAAACGTTGTCCTAGCCTGGATACCCGGTCACTCTGGTATAACAGGGAATGAAACAGCAGACTCCTGCGCCAAACAGGCCATTAACATTGGTATTTTAGATCATTTTAAAATTAATCCTCTCGATATCTGCTCTAACATGAAAAATTCTATGATGGTCGCTTGGAATAAAGAATGGCAGATCACGAGAAAAAGAAAGGGAAAATTTTACGGTAGCATCCAACCAGACATTCCATCAAAACCTTGGTTTTCAGTGTTTCAAACAATTGATAAATCTATTTCGTCTACAGTCTGCAGAATTCGCCTTAATCATTGTTGCACTCCAGTTCACCTGGCTAAAATCAGGGTGCGGGATCATTCCCTATGTGAATGCGGTCTGGACGAGGGTAATCTTGACCACATTTTTTTCAACTGTCCCAATTTAATTCTTTCCCTATATGACATCCTTCCTCCTGAAATCCCTCGACCCACTAACATGAAAACCCTTCTTAGTCTCACCTTTTCCCCATTTATACACCTCTTGTGTAAATGTATAAAGGTTAATAGTATTAAATTGTAAGTTTATTATATTTTATTTTATTTAATATCTTTAAATAAATTTCACCTCATTTTTCGTAATTTTTACCCGTTTTTAACATTTAGAATTAACATTGATATAATAATAATTATGTATATATACTTTGTCTCATTTATATTATGTAATTTTTCAAGCTAAAAACTGGAAATTCTGTTTCGGCCGGTATTTAATACGTGACATTGGCAGAATTGGGGTATGGCAACACCGCAAAAGCCAATTAAGAAGAACTGAACTGAACTGAACTGAACATACTATATGGAATAAACAATTGGCTAGGAGACTGTCCCGCCCTCACACCCGCCACTGCAACTCCTGTAAGCCAGGATCAACAGTGGCACGCATATTAATGACACTGAGCATTGAAGCCCAGCGCGTCTCCGGGAAAGTCTAACTTGTCTTTAACCCGCAACGAAATCAATCAAAAAGTTAAATTAATAGGAGGAGTTGGAAACAAATTATTGTCCACTTCCCTCCCTAATAAAGCGGGTGACAAAACAATGAACTAAAGAGGCAAACAACCTCGCATAAAGACATTTACAGCCAGAGAAGCCAGCTGTAAAGCACCACGGAATAGTGATTATTACATTTAAATGGGACCTAATATGCAAGCTGTTATACTTGATTCCAATAATAGGTATGGCAAAATCGCCGGAAAGCACGGAAATTCTTCCTAGTCTCCACAAGGTCCATGTAGTATACAACACCAGATGTTATTTGCATACTATCTAGCATGGTTTTACGCTCATTCTGCCAAAGACTACACTCCCAAAGTACATGATGCGCGGACTGCTCATATTCGCAATAAGGTGTTGAACATGAGCACGCAGGCGAATCAACGAGCTTAAATGAGTACAGTTTAGACTTAAAGTTACCATGGCCCGTAAGAAACTGTGATACGTAATAATCGATATCTAGCCAAGTCTTTGTCAAACGATCACGCACGCATGGAAAATATTGGTATAGATGCCGACCCTTCAAAGATACCTCCCATCTATTCTGCCATTCATCTATTAATTCGTTATATACGACTGAGAGCGGCTTAAATAATCTGTCTACTTTTACAAGTTCACGTGAATTTAAGAATCTTTTGTCCATATTCTCTCTAGTTGAGTAATACATCGCGGCGCGACGTTGTACCTCTAGGTCAACTGGAAGTACACCCGCTAGGACAGGCAACGCTTCGGTACTAACAGTCCTATATGCCTTACACAAGAATATCAACGCCAAACGTTGGCTCTGGAGCAATTTCCTTCGCACAGCACCGATAGTAGCTCTATCGGCCCATACGGGGGATCCGTAAGTAATACATCCTAAGTAAGTAGCTCCATAGATGGTTTTTAATGTATTGAAAGATAGCCCCCACGTTGATTTTGATATTCTTGTCAAAGCAAAAAAGTTATTTTTCGATTTTTCCCCGACTTTCTTAATATGCTCAAGAAAGGAAAAATTCCTTTCCAAAATTAGACCAAGATAACAAACTGATTCTTTTTTCTTTACGGTGATATTATTAAATTTAATTCGCGGCGGTGATTTTAGAATTCCTTTTAAAAGTAATTGGAACGTTTTATGTGGTGCGAACTGTAAGCGATTTCGATCGCCCCAATCAGATATTAATTTTAAACACGTGTCGGCCATATTTTCGAGTCCCGACCTACTGTTTGACTCAATAAGCAAGAGGCCATCGTCCGCATATCCAATCAAAGAACACCCTGACGGTAAGGGAATTGTAAGAAAATCGTCGAAGCCCAAATTCCATAAATAAGGACCCAAGACCGAGCCTTGTGGACAGCCCATCGTCAGTGGCTTCGACACGGCATGGTGTCCAAGTTTAAGTTTTGTTGTTCCGTGCGAGAAATACGAGTATATAAGTGAATATATATTTTTAAAGCAACCTCGCAATTTCAACTTAAGAAGCAGCATTGGCCACCAAGCATTGTCGAAAGCACCGGAGATGTCCAGGAAAATACCGAGTACATATTTGCGTATCGATGTACTTACTCTTCTCCTAACCGAAATTGCCGCGTCAATAGTCGACCTACCCATAGTAAAACCGAACTGTTTTTCATGGAATTTTGGTCCACCTGGTAGCAATCGAGGGACGGTAAGACGTTCTAAAAGTTTACCTAGCGACGGCAAGAGTGTAATGGGTCTGTAAGACTTAGGATCTTGAGGAGATTTATCGCCACTCTTGGGTATTATCCGAATGAAACCGGTACGCCAGACTCGCGGAAATACCCCTTCAGCAATACATCGATTAAAAACAGTTAGTACTGCATTGCCGGCCGATTTACACGCTTCTTTGATCATTTTGTTGGATATTTTATCATCACCGGAAGCCTTGTTTAGGGGCAAAGATCGAACTATTTCACTAAATTCATCAAATGATGAGATATTTGAATCGCAAGAGTTTGGCAGTTCCGCGGCCCACATCCTAATCTGCTTGTGGTATTCTGTGTCATTCCCAACATTATCGTCCGGTATTAACGATTGTAACAAAGCTTCCGTTGTCTCCTCAATGCCAGTTGTGTAGTTGTTATTAATTTTTATATTCTCAATATAAGCCAAATTGATTGACCTATTAGCTTTAAACTCATGGTATAAAGGAGACCACGGACCTTCACTATCTAACCGGGCTACAATTTTTCGTAATAAATTGCCTTTCGATTTTAGTACAGCCGCTCTATAATGTGATCTGGCAACTTTCAGTTCATTAAAAGCAGATGTAATTGCTTCCCCTGTAATACGGCGTTTTTTAAGCCCGTTAAACCGCCTACGCGCTCTGCGAAAAGTTCGACGTAGTTGGACTAGTAAGTCATTCCACCAATCACACCTCCGAGTCTTTGTGATGCGACCTCGACCAATGGTAACGTCCGCGCAATACGTAAACGTGTCCGACATAATCTCGGCACAAGTTTCAGCTGACAGATCATCGCGAGTGAAGTCCCTGGCATGCTGAGCAAATAAAGAGCTAAATAAATCCCAGTTGGCACCTATAGACTTATATCTAAAATTACAATTTATATGTACCGGACCCTGTGTCACTCTAGGCAAGAACTCGTACACAATCAGGCGATGGTCACTACACGACGCGTCCGGCAGGACGCGCCACCTATCAATACGGACGTCTCCACTAGAAAGTGTGACGTCAATAGAGGATTCGCCCATAGGGCAGCTATAAGTAGGTGGTGCATCGGGGGTGTTATGTACTTCGAGGTTCATTTCTGCAATGAAATCTTCTACAGCGCAACGTCGCTCGGTATCGGTGGAGCGATATTTTCCATACCAAAGGATTGAAGACGCATTAACGTCAGCACCTATAATAATTTTATGTCCAGCGAGGGACCGCAAGACATAACGGAGGTGATGCAAGTGGGGACCCACAGGGTCAGAGTATTGAAAATAACAGCTCACAAGAAAAACCTTACAGATCGGACTCGACACCTCTGCGACAGCACAGTGTGACGTCATAAGATTACGTACTGAGGTAACGGTAAGATTTGAACCCGACACGAAAATACCTGCTCGTGAGTTGTTATCGAGTTGTATCACCCTACTACGTAATCGCGCATGTTGGTATTGCTCTTGAACCAGAACGACATTCAGCTTATAATCGCGAATTAACGTGTCTAATTCTGACGTCGCTACCCTATCGTTATGAAGATTTAACTGACCGATTGTAAAGTTATCCATATTTAATTAGTATTGGGTCGACAAAACTAATTGCTCGAGCTTATTTTTGTATGTTGGGCACTCCTGAGACCCACAACGATGATCGTGTTTTTTTTTAAATCGTTTGCAAGGCGCACATACAGGCTTAAACTCCGGGTTCGATTTTTGCGGGCACGCCTTAGTTTCATGTGATTCAGCACAGATGGCGCACGTTGGTGTTTTTACTGTACAGAACTTTTGTACATGCCCGTAATACTGACAATTCAAACAACGGACTACATCAATGTCATCGATAAAACGGCAGGTGGCCCAATCAATGAAAAGTTTGTCCTTTGTATTCATCAAGTGTTTACGAACCTCTGAATCTAATTCTAAGCCTATCCATTTCCGACCGTTATCTAAAATTCGTCTGCGGGTTATTTTAACGGACTTTGAAAAGTCATCCTCCTTTATAGGCATTTCGTCCTTGATATTTTGACGATATAATGCGGTTAAGAAAGCGCGGTCTTCCATGGAGGATGGCACGTCTTTAACTAGAATACGGGGACGGCGGCCCTTCGGTTTTTCGAGACGCAGCCCCGCCGATTTTATCGCGGCGACGGATTCTAATTTTTTTATTTGTGACTCGTTAGCGAGGCGCAGAGCAACACCGGACTTAGAAGTTTTTTTAACGCCCACGATTTGGAATCCATCATCACTAGGCTTAATTGCCTTAAAGAGCGCCTGTTTAGTCGCGGATGATGTCGGTAGATCAGCTGACCGTTCACTTGTCGGGTAAGCTATTACGCACGGGAGGGGGGCGCGCGGCTCCACTACCGGAGTGGGTTTCGCTAAACGCAGTTTTAAATTATCGGCTAAAGTCTTATTGGAATCTGCGGTGGAAATGTTAACGCGTTTATATTGATCTAACTCGCGTTGCATATTAGCCAACTTGGTTTCATTGCACGAAGATTTTAACGCCAGTAACGAAACAATCGAAGTTACTCGTTGTGTAATGTCTAAAACCGCCGATCTATTTGCAATATTCATGCGCGAGCCCTGGTCATTAACGAGTTCGTTTATCTTCGACAAATAGCTCGATACTTCCGACACCATATCGCAATAGTCCGCGCGGCTCACATCGCTGCCGTTGTCTACAGACAAAGTATCCGCCGATTCCGACAATTGTAGACGTTTCGATTTAACGGGGGAGACATATGTTGGCGAATTAACGTCGCTGAATAGCCGTTTTGCCGAACTTGGTGACCGAGGCGTGAGCCTACTTTGAACAAAAGGGTCTGGCCCAGGGTCGGGCGGATCGTTACTGTGGGTCGACATTGTCTTTACAGAAGTAAATTCAATAAATGTATAATGTTTATTGACACTAACAAGAACTAATTAATGTTAAACAAACAGCTGACTGACCGGCCGGACGATATTTTATTTCGCGGTACCCACTATAGAAAAATAAAAGTACTTACCGAGAATAAATTTGAATAAATCCACGAAATAAACGAAATAAAACTATAAAAACTTACGAATCCTTGCGTACAATACGATACCAAACAACAATAAACAACTCACGAACCGATAATCGTCTTCAAAACACACAAAACACAATTATTATTGAGGAGCACGTAAACACGTCACTGTACTGTGCCCCCGCGGGAGGGGAAGTAAACAATTGGCTATTTGACTAATTTTTGAAAAGTGTTTTAAAGTCTAGATATAATCACTCTATACCTCTTCAAACTATTAATTTATTTTTAAAGAGTTGTTTATAACGAATAAACATATTTTTCAGTTTTATCATCATATATGTCACCAAAACGGTAGGTCACGTGACTTTGAAAAAGTTACGTCACGCTTTATAAATGGTGAATGATCTTAGTGGCAGAGATGAATGAAAATTGTAAATCGTGACATCACACGCTGCACAATGACAGCTTGTCGTGTTTTGTTACATTTAATCAACAGATAAAAAATGGCAAACTTATTTTAGACAATTTAAATATTTATAATTTAGATAAATGTAAATAAAAATACCTATAATTATTGTTTACCAAAAAGCTATCATATGCAACACATTTTATAATTTATTGCCACAACAGTCAAATACCCAATTAACCAGGGTTGATATTAAGAGGCTGAAACGGCTTCTCAAGTATTGTATCAAGTATTGATGTAATACTTAGTAGGTGTCAAGCGTAACCAAACTATGCCATTGAATTATACTGAGCAACGGACAAGTCAGTTCAGAACACTAACTGATGATAAAGCACAACACATTAAAATAGATTAAGCAAGTGTGATCTGTCAAGTTCGACCGACGCAAAGCTCAAAATTTTAAATAGTCTCCACTCTCTGCTTGTCTTATAGGCCACAAAAATGCGACTATGTACTAAAGCATTAATTTGATATTCATAGTAATTGAGATTATTTATAGTCAAGCATTCTGTTAAAACTCAAAAATAATGTAATGTACTGAACATTTCATTGAATAAAAGCAATTTTATCAGACGATGAACACATCAAAGCATTTATCAAATGACATTCAGTTTTTAAGCTGTACAAATAGCACATAGCTAGTAGCTCTAAAGTCTAAATGATAACATTATAGAAAGTCACTATATGTAAAGTATTTAATTTACGTACGACAAAATTTGGTTAATATTTTATATAAACAACAATTAAGAATATCTAATCTCCCTATCTTCAGTAGGTACGATAGCGATCATCAATTCGAGATATGAGCGTATCCTTTATTTACTCGAAATTACAAAATGTTTGCTTACATGTTTCTTGTTGTTATGGGCATAGTACAATTGTTTTGTTTCATGCATATAAATAAAATCATTACTTGTTGTATTTTATAACAGATTTTTATGGACGTTTTTACTATTAGTAAAGCTTCTCTATCTATTTATATGTGTAGAATATCAATGTAGCTAAGTTGAATGAATATTTAAGCACTACCATATGATCAATGGACCCAAACTTCCAGAAGTATACTTAATATGTATTTAGGATTCTTAGAAATAGGGAGCTGTTATTTTAACTGTTTCTTTATTAGTCAAAAAATATAGACGCAACAGTGTACAGTGCATAATATATAGGCAATATTTAACATACATAATTAAGGGTTGTAATAACAAATTTTTTTTATCGCACGAGTCGAAATGGCAAGATCTCGCAGAGCACAGGGTCGAGTGGAGGAAAAAAGGGGAGGCCTTGGCCCAGCGGTGGGACACATTAAAGGCAACAAAAAATTAAAAAATGTGCATATTTTTCAACTTATACAATAAAATAAAGTGCTTCATTGCAAATAAGGCAAAAAGAGTAAATAAGTATTTGCTGTCTAAATATTCTTTGTTCTGCACGAAAATAAATTCCAGTCGTGAGAAATGTTACAAAACCTTATACATTGACAAAATCTTGGCTCAATACACTACTTTTTTCAATGAAACTTAAACATTTACCTTTGTAAATATGTGCATTCACAATTTAAATTAACTAATCTTCCACAATGGTTGGAGATCACTGCCTACATATATTACTCATTAATCCTAGATTTAAAGTAATAAATATTTTTTTTATTGATTTTTTATCATTAGATTAATAATAAGAAAAGGTTATTTACCTGTCTAAATATGAGCTTATTTAATGGATAGCTAATCAGTATGTTGCAGAATGCAGAGCCTCCGCCACACACAAACTCCTTCCATTGCTCAGGCAGACTGGGCGAGGGCACCGGCACGGCCATGTCGCCTTCATCTAGGCAAGCATGCTCCAGTAATGTATGCTCGGACATATCATCTGGCAATTTTGCATCATATGACATTATATTGTCTCCTCCATTTTTCTATAAATAAATAAAATAGATATAAGTACTCTAAAAATGTAAGTTTTCTAAAAATGTTATTCCAAATATGTGTTGCAGGTAGTCACAGATTATTCACACTTTCCGCAGAGTTGTTGGGAGAAAACAAATTACATTATGACTCCAGTTTTGCTCCATGTGGATCAAATATGTGTTAATCAGAATATATTAGTGATTTTAATGGACACACAACTAATTACATACAGTAAATATTTATATAGTAAAATGTGAGTTACTAAATAAAATATAAATTGGTACATGTGCTTTTGAAGTAATAGAAATATTGACATCACACACATTAAAAATTAAGTAATTTAAGTACATGTATGAGTATGAGCCTTAATGCTTTTAAGAGATTTTACCTGACAATCTTAAAATGGGCAATTCATATGGTTCAAATACTAAAGTTTCCAAATCCATTTAAAATGTATATACTTCAGTTTAAATATAAGTAATCATAAACCAGCTTTTGCCAGATATTCTGTACTTGAAGTTAGCCAATATAACATTCCATAGACACATATTTAAAAACATAATATTATTTTGCATAATTTATAAACTCACTAATCATGACCACAAGCAAAATTTACAATCCTTGAATATTTATTTGTCAACAAGTTCGCAATAATACAAGAACCTAAATTACACTATCAAGGTCATTCAATTTAACTGGGGTTTAATCTCATGTAATTAACACAAGAATGTGATTTTTTTAAACATGGACCTATAGGATTTTCTGTGGTTAAGAATACATAAAGAGCTTGGTAATTCCTAATAATTATTCATAAAAGTTTTATTTATGTTTAGTAATTAAAATAAACATGATTTTTCTATTATAATTATTTTAAACACGTTGTTATTATTATAATGGATATTTTTTTCCAACGACATAATAAACACCAAAGTTTATGTAAAATCATATATAGTCAGTGACGATATTGTTAAAATTGCTTACCTTTTAATGTTGAAAAGTTTAATTATGTAAATTATTACGCGCGAGATAAATTAGGAATCCTCAAATTGTTTCATACCAGTCGCACTGATTACTGCAGTTTTTGATATAATAATATATTCTATAACAATGGTTGCCTTTTATTTAAGAAAATTATTTGGTAAATTGCGTTGGTTTTGTTTATATTTTATAGAAGAATATATTTTTTTCGAATGCAAAAAAAACCTGTGCCTTACAAAACCATTTGACGTTTCAATAAATTGACGGATGACAGCAACAGCTGACTACAGTGGCGTTTCAGCACCACAGCAACATGATGTAATGTTTTATAGCATTGAAATTTTTGTGTATGTACATATTTAGTACACTGTAAACATAGGTCGATTTTGGAGTTCGAATAATGATATCGATCATCGATAATCAAAATGTTTGGTATGCGTGGTGATTCATCTCTATGCTCTCTATAGTCTATGCTTCATGTTATGGTTTTCCTGTCATCATTGTCAAATGACAAATTATTGTTTGTTTTCTGGAACCTAATTCTTAGTAGTTGCTTTAAAGAAAATCGTATTGAAATGGCCGCTGTATTAAAAAAGCGAGCTTTGGCTGAGTATAATAAGTCTTTTCAAGTATGTCCAAAGTTCACGTATGATGTTATACACTTGGTAAATCAAATTCTAACCTTTAATGCGATTTCAGGACGGTCCGCCTACAAAAAAGTTGCATTTGGCAAAGAAACCACTGATAGGGAGCTCGGCAGCTGCATTTGTTGGTTTATTAGAGAAATGCAAGTCCAGTGACGAGGCTCTGCAATTCTTACTTCGTATCTCTGACTGCTTGCAATTCCAAGAATCTGACGTAGAAGAGGCTATAAAGAAATTGTCGAAACATTTTCAATCAGAGGAAGAGTCTGTTGTGAGAGGAAAGATCTTGTGGTTGTTCTGTGACATTGGCCTTGAATGCCCCTACGCTAATATCAACAATTTGATTGATGAAACCATTCATTTAATCAAGAATGAAACATCACATAAGGTATTCATTCAAACTGATATAGTGATGTTAGTAAATAATTACAATTACACAAACAATGTCTTTTTTATCTATTCATAGTTTTTATTAATATCTTTGTAAACATGTCTCCAATTAATTATTCATTCATTCTGTATTGTATATCCCATTTAATACTGTAATTCTTTATTAACTCATAGTGTTTCATGGTTTTCTAAATTTAAATTTATTGAGAAATTTATTGGTCTTAAATTTACTGTTATTATTCAGGTTATAGCCCAAGGCATAGCAACACTAACGAAGTTGAGCAATAAACTGAGTGACGACAAGATCCTCATGATGAGACTGGTGGGAGTAGCCAAGGACAACTTGAAGGACACCAGCCACCAGGTCAAATGCAGGTGCTTGCAGCTGATCAGTGAGCTGTACCCTATACACCCAGAGTCAGACAGGACCACTGAAATGATTGCCGAGTCTGATGCTATTGTCAAATTGCTTGGTGATTATTCAAATGCAGAGGTATTTATTCTTTTATGACTTGCCTTAACCTTGAAAGTCACTAACTGAAGTAGCTATCTAATCATCTATACCCTGAAATCGAATCCGAGATCAAAAATGTAAACAAACAAATGTCATTGTGAAAGTGACATTTCAGGGCTAGGAAACATTTTCTAATAAAAATTCAAATGTTGCGAGTATTGTGTTTTAGAATTTCCTTTAGATTAACATGGTAAAAATGAAAAGCACCAACAAAAACGAAATATATATAGTTTGTTATTTAAAAAGTATTTTATCAATCACACACTTATCAGTTCACAAGCCTTCAATATCACTTGAATGAGACGAACTCGTTGATGTCGGAATCAGTAACATTTATTATAAATTGATCTGGCACTATATCAATCAGGTGGTCTAATTTGCACGTTTTTCTTCCTTTATTATATGTTTAACATATCCGTTCCACCACTGCGGTGTCACTTCTTGTAAACCATCTTCATTAATCATGTTTTCTTCATAACAAATATTTTTTCGTAATTGGAGAGGCTAAATATAATAAAGTTTTATTTCAGTGAGCCAAATGTTAGGAATTTCTATTTATTGCCAGCAGCATAAAATAATTTCGTACCATTTTTATCACATCATTTAAAAAAATGTTGAAATTGTAATTTATGTAAATATTATACCAAAGAATTTTCATTCGGCTATGTTTTATACTTATATAACAGGTGAGAATAATTCTAACCTATCATTTTAACGGTTGTCGACAATCTACCATGGCAATTTATTTTTATTGTAGTGGTAACCCTTTTGTTTACATTTTTGATCTCTGATTCCATTTCAGGGTATAGTAGAAATTATAACAAAAATAAATTTGATGCCTGAAGATGCTTTTTGCAATGTGTGTAAAGGAATTTGGACAAAATACATTATTTCAATTATGAGTGTTATGTTCTTTCTAGACAGTTCATATAGATTTAGATTTCAGCTGAAATAAACAGTGATCAGCTGCAGTAAAAATTAAAATGAAACTGAATAATACATATTTTGTTCATAGGATGCAAGAGTGAGGTGTGAAGCATTCCAATCTCTGCTGACACTGCATGAAAGAGGACAGACACTGAATGCAAACCTGTATGATCATGTGTGTGTGGCTCTCACTGATGACTATGAGATTGTGAGGGAAGTGGCACTCAAACTCATTTGGGTACTCGGCAACAAATATCCAGAGAAGTAAATAATAAATTGCACATTCTAATGTTACCTAGCAGATAATATCTATATTGCAGTGTGAATTATGTGTTATTTTACTACTAATAATTGTTAAGCTGGAATGCCATTTATTTACATAGGTTGCTACGGTAGACTTTACTTTGTGTATGGTGGTTGCTATTGGGGTAGGAATAAAAATACCAGTGGTTCCAGAAATCTCACTAACCATGTATAAGACCTAGAACCTGAATAGAGACTGTGGATTCTTACCCCATTTCTAACTGCGACATGGCTCCATCACTTCTGAAAGCTCTAACAACTATACTTATATAAATGTCTAATAAAAGCAACACATATACTAATTCAGCATACATTTCCAGCACAATAACCCTGCAAGACGGCGAGACGACGATGCGTCTGGTGGACGACGCGTTCGTGCGCATCTGCTCGGCCGTGAACGACCTGTGCATGGGCGTGCGCGCGCTGGCGTGCTCGCTGCTGGGCTCCACGCGCGCCGTGTCCGACCGCTTCCTGCTGCAGACGCTGGACAAGCAACTCATGAGCAACATGAAGGTATGCACAATATTATGCCTTGCTCTTGTAGTCAGAAGACATAATGCAGCATACCAAACGATGATAACTGTTCTTTGGAACTTGCAATGGAACAAAAGACCGTTCTTGAGGCTTTTCATACGAAACTGTGTCCAATACTGCATATTATACACCATAATTCTGTGGTGTGATAAGTTGATCTGAACGTCAAGGTTTTATGCACAGTTGAAAAAAAATTTGCCCATACTTAGATATAAGTTATAATCAATTTTTAAGTGTGCTTTGTGTGTGTGTGGAACCTAAAATTTCCATGTAAAGGTATAAACAACCGTATTTCTTATAACATTAACTTACAGCACCAATGGACCATATTTACGTATTTAACATTAATTTCTCAATATCTATGTGCACCTGAAAACAGTTTTGAATCTCGATCAACAAAGTGTTGCTATAGAATTTCCTTTTTCCTTTAGAATACGGAAAATTAAACTACAGTCTAATAAGAATTCGTATATGTAATTTTCTAAATGAAATTAAACTAAATATTTTAAATGACGTATGAGTACAGAAGAAGCGCAGTGCCCACGAGCGTGGCGCGGAGCTGGTGCGCAGCGGCGCGTGGGCGAGCGGGCGGCGCTGGGCGGACGACGCGCCCGGGGCGCTCGTGCCCACGCACCGAGTCACCCTGCTGCCCGCCGGCGCTGCCGGGGCCTTCGTGCATGGACTGGAGGATGAACTCATGGGTGTGTCATGTGTGACAATTGTTGTTTGATTTCTCATTAGTATTCAGAAACTCTTGTGTCCCTTATTTTATATAATCGTCAATCGTAATGCAGACTATGATGGTAAACATAATTGAAATATGATTGTAATAAACGCATACTACCAAGATGCAATATCTACAGTTCTTGCCATTCACTTAGTTTCAATATATTCTCAAGAATTAAAATCTTTAATACTATTATTACCTAAAGACTAACAAACGAGCTAGTAAACCTTGATATTGAACTTGGAACAAGTACAGCTGTATCCCTATAAAATAACGTAAAAATTTTAAATAGAAAAAATCATAAAACTTAAGCAACTTTGAGATCTTATCAAATATGCAATTAAAGTGATCTATACCCACCCACGAGGTGGACGGACGACCTGGTTAAGATCGCAGGAAGTCGCTGGATGCAGGCCGCTTCGAACAGGTCTATGTGGAGATTCATGGGGGAGGCTACAGAGGACTTCCTGCGGCTGAAGAGAGAGAGAGAGAGAGGGAGAGAGAGATGTCCAGTAGTGACTGCTATAGGGTAATATCGATATTTTCTTGTTTGACAGAGGTCCGCTCAGCCGCCGTGGACGCAGTATGTCAGCTGTCTATGGAGAACACGACATTCGCCACAACATCCTTAGATTTCCTGGTGGACATGTTTAACGATGAGATTGAGGAGGTGCGCCTGCGGGCCATCGACAGTCTCACCAAGATCTCACACCACATAGTACTGAGAGAGGATCAGTTGGAGACCATATTGGGGGCTTTGGAGGTAAGAATTATAATAAAGGGTTATAAATATTAGTGTTGCCAATTACTTCCATGAGACATACTCAAAAGCTGGTACCTTATAAATTTATAAATAAAATAAGTAAATCAGTCAGGCCAAGAATATTTGCTTACGGGCTTATTCATAGACATATTTAGTCCTTCTTAAATTATAACGTCTTTATTCATAGACAGATTTTAAACCTATCTTAGTTATCGAATGTTTTATCTTCTCTGCTCAAAATAAACTCAAATTGTCCCTTTCGAACGACTTTAGAATTCAGTTAGAGCGAAGAAGACAAAACATTGGATAACTAAAATAGGTTTTAAATATGTGTATGAATAATGCCGTTAGAATTTAAGGAAAACCATTTATTCAATTACACCCATTCATTTCCAACAGTTTAAGGAGGACACATATCTCTAATCTTTTTAGCAGAACTAAACACTCGGTATGTTTCGCAAGTCTGGACAATTTTAAAATATCTAATATCTAAAATGCGGAAAGGTGGAGCCTCTCCAGCCAGATGGAGTGACGATTTGCGAAAGGATGCTGGCAGATGCTAGATGCGACAAGCCGTAGACAGGGTGAAATGGCGCAATTTGGGGGAGGCCTATGTCCAGCTTTGGACAATAAAAAGCTGATGATGATGATGATGATGATGATGATCAAAATGCAGAAAGATATACAATAAATAGATACATATAAAATAATAAACAGAATTGTTTCATTTGAGATAATCATTGTTCCAGGATTATTCAATGGATGTTAGGGAAGGTCTACACAGGATGCTGGGTTCATGCACAGTCGCGTCCAAAACTTGCCTCGAGATGTGCATCGATAAAATATTGGAGAATTTGAAGAGATATCCACAGGTGAGTGCAGTTGCAAACCATGAATTCCTACAATAAACAGTTATACTAGATCAAATAATGGAAAATTGATTGAAATATTCAACAAGTATTGTCATTTTATCTAGTTTAAGGTAACCTGCCTTTTCATATTTTTGTTTAAGTCAAATCAAATTAATTAATTGTATTTACTAGAATTATTGTGGTATGTTCATTATATTTATTGGTTTGGATACCTAGTTGTGTAAATACATTTATTGCGTTTCTTTAATATCTTAGCTAAGTATATTTGTAGCAATTAATATTTAGTTTTTAAAAAGTTTTTTTTTTTAGGACAAACGCTCAACGTTTCGCTGTGTGCAACGCCTAGGCAGTTCCCACGCATCGCTAGTACTGCCCTTGACAACTCGACTGTTAGCCGTGCATCCCTTCTTCGACATGCCCGAACCAGACGTGGAGGACCCGGCCTGTATCCTTTAAAAATAAATAATAAATACACCCAACAGTCACTTACATAGTTTTGACCCCACATTAAGATCGAGTCTTGTGTCGTGAGTTAGAAACTACGAGAGACTTTTCGGTCTTACAAACACCCAGACCAGACTATAAAAAAGGAAAGATTTTGAAGTTTTTAGAAAATAATTGATTACATCATGTGTATTTCCTCTGTAAAACAGGTATTTCCGGCCAAAAATCTATAAAAATATTATTATTTATTAATGACAGTTATCATAGAACATAAATATTAATAGTGAAATAGTTTAATATTACAAATTTCCATCCGTCTCGTTTCCACTCGAAACACCTCAATAAGTGTGAAAGAGAGCATATTACGTATACACGAATAAATAAATACACCTTAACCCCCTGTAAGATACATGCGTGTTGATCCTGGTACTGAACGCGGCGCAGCACTGCACCACCATGCTGCCCCTGTTCGAAGAGCACACAGTCAAACACTACACCTACCTGAGGGATACCATGCCGCACTTTGTACCACAATTGCCTATAGGTAAGAAATATAAAAAAAATAATATATAACTATAGTTCTTAAATTATTTTGTTAAAATCGATTTTAAATTTTTGTTAGGAATTTGTTTAAATTATATTTTATATCGAAATTCGTTTCTCACTGAATTTATCATAAATTGACTTTTATTTTTATTTTATTTTATTATTTTAGAGTTACCAAAAGAAGATAGAAGATACCAAATAAATATATTTAACAGACACACATAGTCTTGACCCCGTACTAAGTTCAAGTCTTGTTTCGCGAGTTTCAGACACGAGAGACTTTTCGGTCTTACAAACAAACTAATTGATCACAGAATAAGTTAAAATTCAACTCCTTATAATAGTTCCTTGGTAAATATTTTTCTTTTTTAATTCAATTACAGCTCCTATATAAATTATTATTGTGGGAAGCGTTCCATTAGGGTCAAATCAAAACTAAGATTGTTCTGATTATCTTCAATAAGTCGTCTTATTTAATTAGTCTTAAATTGCGTCGTCATCCGTCGTCCTCATCGTCTTCCACCGTCTTCAAAACTGTTCTCTACTATTCCGTCCTAGATTTCAACATCTTAATCATTCATCCTCTATCTCTTTTACTCTTTAGTACTTCTATTCATTATCTCTTTCACATAAACTACGTTCCATATCATTCCAACGTTTCATTCTACTCATTTCATCATAACATTGAAATCCTACATCTGTGTAGGAGACCAGCAGTACAGCGCGGAGAAGATCGAAGCGGCTATGGACGACAGCGCGGTGCGTCGGTTCTTCGAGTGCGTGTTGCAACACATCGACAACCCCGCGCTCTCCAACCGAGTCCGACTCACCATGCTGCGCTCCGCAGAGGAACAACTTAATAAGTAACGCGCTTTACTAAATAAATAAATAAATACACCCAACAGTCACATACATAGTCCTGACCCCACACTAAGATCGAGTCTTGTGTCGTGGGTATCAGAAACTACGAGAGACTTTTCGGTCTCACAAACACCCAGACCCGAAACAAATACCTGTGGATCACACAAATATTTGTTTCGGTGCGGGGATCGAACCCGCGGCCTCTCGTTTCACAGGCCGGCGTCTAACCAACTGCGCCACGGAGGCTGTCCGTACTCAATTAACTATTTACATACCTAAGAAGCAGGAAGATGCTAGCGATTACAGAAATAGAAATGTTTCAGTTACTGAGATTATAGTGATATCTAAGAAATAAAATTTATTAGAAAAGTAGCTAAAATGCCGTACAGTCAAGCTGTGGAACGGTTTGCCACCGCACGTGTTCCCTCCTTCCTATAATCCTGGGTCCTTCCGCCGTAGCGTGAAGAGGCATCTCAGCGGGCCGGCATGATTGTGTCGAATGGTATGAGACTACCGTCTGATACCATTCGATACTCTATCTGGACGGCATTAGCACTTACCATCAGGTGCAATGCAGTCACTATGCCGTGCCAGTTTAAAAAAAAAAAAAAAGTTTTTATTATCCATTGAGGTATTGGGTACCTGTGATTAATTAATTTATGTTGGCGAGTTCACAATCCATCGTATAATCGTGCATTGAGTTATAATAGATTGTATGATCTTCAATCTATATCAGCCCATATACGTCCCACTGCAGGGCACGGGCCTACTCTACAATCGAGAGAATCGATTGAGAGTGGTTAGGCCATATAGTCCACCACGCTGGCCTAGTGCGGGTTGGCGGACTTACATACCGTAGAAATTCTTTAAAATCGCTACGGTATGCAGGTTTCCTCACGATGTTTTCCTTCACCGTTAAAGTGCGTGGTGATTGACTATCAATACACACATAACTCCGAAAAGTCAGAGGTGTGCCCTGGGATTTGAACCCGCGACCACCGTGAACATGTAGGCAGCCGCGTCTGGTCCGTTACCAACAGGCCACCACGCACTTTTCTTCAATAATCCGCTACAATTAGACCAGCATTGAGCATGGTGTAGCTTAAACTTTGTTAATTCAAGAGAAGGGTCTTGTTTTATTTATATTCTAGTTTAGTCTTAATTAATACAACATAAATAATCTGTAGGACTTTTGTTTCCGAAAAATGCTTATGACACAGCTAATGACTAGATAGAAGTGTTGCTTCTCTTTTGTAACCATAGATAGCAAATAGATATACAGTGATATAACAGGTCTGTTTTGGGATGTTTAAATAAGTATATATGTAAGTTGTAGACTGCCTCGGTGGCGTAGTTGTATTACGGTTACAAAGCTGAGGTCTCGGGTTATTGGATTTTTCTATTCATTGTCAGCCCGGAGTCAGGAATTTGTGCCCGATATGGCGATAGGCTCGCCCCCTATCACATCGTGGGACGGAACATGCAAGGCGAAATGTAGGTGTTCTAGTGGCGCCTCTGCCTACCCCCTATGTATGTATGTATATGTAAGTATATAAATGCGTGTGTGGGCGTGCAGGTTGTCGGAGATGGAGCCGGGCGTGTGCGGCGCGGCGCAGTTCACGGCGGTGTGCGCGCGCGTGGCGCTGGCGCTGGCGCACGCGCTCGGCGCACACGTGCCCGCGCACGCACTGCGCAATCTCACCGCCGACTGTCTGCGGTAACTACCATACAATATCCTACTACCATGCATTAATATACACATAAAATGATCTCACATTTGTCAAGACTTTAAATATACTTTTTAACCCCTCTACCATACTTTAATGTTGACTTAAAATGCTCTCACGTCTGTCGACAATTTAAAAAACCCTTTTTTATTTAACAAATAACAACAGTTTTATGAATAAAGTGCTTACAAACTATAAATTGACGAAACAACAATTAATTTAGTAGACATTTTGGAAGTCACAAAATACTTCATTAACCTCATACTAGAAATATAAATGCATTGACAAATTATTGTCTTCAAAAACAATCATAATTTACAATTTTACTACAATTGCTTCATACAGTTTTCGAACTCGTGTCTTTAATCTCCAATTTATTACTATCTAGACTACAGCATCAATTCAGCGGAGTGACCGAGCAAGAGAACGCATGCGTCTGGCAGCTGGCACTACGCGTGTGCGCTGCCAGACTGTACGCAGCGGCGGTGCCACTACAATCATCTCACGCCGCCAGCACGCCAGGTGGCGCTTGCACGGCGCCTGGCACGCCTGGCACCGCCACTGGCACGTCAGTGACCGCCGCCGCGCTGTCAGCCGTGGCAGCACTGACGCATCATGCTGAACAGTTAGATAGAATGCTGGCATCAGCAGGTAATGTGGTGGAATGTAGATTGTAACATTTTTAGTATGATTCCAATACTTATTGACTCACAGTTTAAACTCCAAACAAATTCAATTCATTTTATTTGTCTAAAATTTATATAATGTTGACAAATTATCGAAGTTTTTTTCTTGATTCGGCTGTAAACGATTACCATTTTACATTATATTTTTATAACGACAAAAAAAAACATTTCTATATAATTATCACAGCCAATTAATTCGTTACACTTCGGTACACTGATGTACTTACGTTAGTTAACTACCTTGAAAAGCTGACAATATTAGTGTTAATGAAAATTCAAACAATAAATATTTTAATTACAATTTTATAGGTGTGGAGCCAGACCCGTTCACGATCGCGGTGTTCCGCCATCTTTCAATGAACGCGGACAACAAGCCGGCGGCGCTCGCGCGGGCTCTCATGCCGCTGCTGCAGGCCGCGCCGCTGCCTTCCATACCCAGGCCTAACCTCAACGTAAGTGATACTTTTTATGGGGCACTAGGTAAAAAGTACCATATGATCGACAGCCGTTTAGGTGGTAGTTGTATGAAAGCATTTTATGTTGCCAACCTATGCTATATAAAAAAAAATTATTTTATGTGCTAAGGATATGTGTCTAGAGTGAGTTAATTATTATACTTTTGATGACTGATATTTTTTTTATTTTCTGAATGAAAGACATACAAAATGTCTGTCGCACGAATTGGAAAGACATTGTACTAAAATACTTCGCAATAATAACTTTTTTCTTGATTATTTTGCTGAAAGTTTTTCTGTAAGCAGCATAAGGGCTATTTCATTGTTTTTTAAAAGTATGTAATCATTGTAGATCCGCATGTGCCGCGCGCGCATCGTGGAGCCGGCGGCGGAGAGCGACACGGTGGTGCGGTTCAGCGCAGGGCTGGTGGCGGGCGTGGCGCTCGAGGCCGAGGTGCTGCGCGTGCGCTCGCGCCGCCACCTGCGCGTGCGCGTCGCCTACCCCGACCGCAGGGTGCACGCGCTGCTGCCGCCGCCCGACCATCTCAGGCCGCTCGACCACCATGATGCCAGTATGTACTCATGCATATCAATACTAGCACGGACATATCGCGTGTTTTATACCTATGTCTTAGGTCTAAAACGCCAGAGCGCACACTCATAATACACAAATACGCACCAACGCACGCACAAATGCACGCACGTGCCCACAACCACGCGCACCTACGCCTACATAATGAAAAACGCCCACACAGCTCATGGCAAAACACGCCCCATCACCTGCGCCCGCTACAGAACCAATACGCCAATATACTAATTCAATTCAAAAAATAAGTATTATAATTAAAACATATCTCATGTTTCTATATTAAAATTTGTTTCAGACGACGACGGGACGCAAAACCTGCGTCTTCTCACTAAAGTGCTGATCTCTCATGGAGTATGGACGGAGCCCTGTGGTGTGGATATCTCTATATGCCTGGCGGTAGAAGACGGCAGTAGCAGGGAGCCAGCACCCCTTATAGAACTGTGCAAGCCTGTCCGAGTGACTGTAGCACCCAAGCCTATCAAACGTGGCATATAGATGAATAACACTACATTTGACTCAGTGACTGTGGGAAAAAATTTCCAAACATAAATTCATGAATAAAATCTAACAACATTTTTGCAGGTTCAAAAATAATTAAATGGGTCTTATTCCGTAAAATCATGGACTCATCAATTTATTTAGATTAATAAAAGTATTAATAGAGTGGTAAATTCAATATTATAGTCTGTCTTTTGTCACATTTTACTGTAAATATATAGTAGTACTGTATACAGTAGATTACAGTGAAGTATAATTACATAGTGTACAATTGTCATGAATTTCGTCATAAATTCAGTTTATATTTAAATATAATATGATATTATTAAAAACATATTAATGCCATTCCTTAGAATCTAATTTAAAAAAAATGCACTCTTTTAAAAGAATACAAAATAAACAATGTATTACCACTCCAATGATTTCAGTTGTAAATCGTAAACAAGATTATATCAGAAATCGCAACTTGTGTATGAATTACATTTTAATAAAAACTTCTTGATATAAAACTCCTTTATTTATATCTTTTCAATACAAAATGAACTTGTACATTATTTCAATCTATCATGGCGAACTCAAAAAGCACCTCAAAATTGCAATAATAAAACTAAAAACAATCACATACTTTGCTTATAAAATATTTTGTTATATATATCACTTACTCGTCAGCTATTAAGTATGACAACAAGTTTAAATCCAAGACTAGATTACATAAATATAATTGAATTGTCTATAAATACACAAAACAGGAGAATAGCCATTATCATGAAATTATAGGTATCTACACAAACCAATGGTCACATCTTTTATAGTAACAACAACAATATATTTATTGATAAACAATATAAGGAACTTCTGAACTTATTCTCGAACACTTTTACTGAAAAAAAATATATGGCGGAATGAATTTTGTGCCTGTTTACTGCATTCACTAAAAGTGGCTAGAATAAAGAGTCCATTATATCAACAAAAAATAAAGGATATTTCTAGTCATAAAACTTATGTAAATTAAGTATTACTTATTTCTGCTGTATAACAAGTACAAAGAATATTATAAACATTTGAATCAATACAAAAATATAATGGAACTAAGGTTTTGCTTTAAACTCTATGTAAATATTATTTATTTTTTATGGTTTCTTCTTTCTCTCATTAGTACACAAAAGTAAAGCACGGTATGAATATATTGATAACCTTATCCTAATATCAACCCAAAATGTAAAAAGAGTTTTGCATTACAACACAATCTCCATATAATATGAGAGGGGGCCAGTTTCCAAACATATAAACAATAATATGAAGTTTTTAAACTCATTGCCATTGGGAAGTTCACATATGGTTTCCAACCATGTTAAAAGTCTAGCTGTCCTCTGTAGCTTCAATGGCTAACAGTTCAGAGCGAGCAATACAGTTGTGTATAAGCTGCTTAACTCCTGGCATCCATGTGCCCACCGCACTGACATGATCCACCATTAGTGCTCTGTGTATTTCATCTGCTTTGGTGGGCTCATTGTGTTTTAGACCTGCAAGTGAAAATAAAATGATGCTATACCAACCACAATATTAGACGTGTGGATCATTTGGGATTAATCACAAAACTAAAAACATACTACAAGAATGATTTTTTCTGAATACAAAAATTACTTACATAAAGCCAATTCCTTCATTTGCATATATATACTGTTATTTAATTTTCCACCCTTCCACATGTCTTCCATGATTGATATCCGCCTTTTAATATCATTCGCCTTTGATCCTAACTCACTACTTTTTTCTAACAACTCCAAAAGTGAATCTTTTACTTCATTCAGTGCTTCCTCACTGTCCACATTAATTTGGTCAGTTTGTATGGGTACAATATTAAGTATAGGGGGCGCAGAAGGCACTGGTGTTGGCATTGGTGGTAAGTGCACTGGTTGTGGAAGGGTAGGATTCCCAGAATTTGATAAGGGAAATGCGACCCTTTTGTTCAAAAAGTTTCGGGGTCTGCCAGGCGTCGTTTGCTGAGCGTTGTATGTGAATTTCGGTGGATCGTTCCAGCCTGGATCATACGTTCCTAAAATAATATTATTTATATACATATGTGATCCTTTTAGAATGTAAACTGTTGCAAAATCACAGCAGCTGTATTAACATTTAAAAGATAAACATACCTTTAACACCTTGATTAGATGATGTGTTGCAGTTTTCCATTTTGTAGTATGAATAGAGTTTAACCTAATAAAAACAATAAATTTTATAATTACAAATCAGAAAACTATTGTTCAGAAACTAAGAAGGCTGAAACTGTGGCTGAAACCAATGAAACTCGAAATGAAATGTCAATTTGACTGAAGTTTGACTTCATTGACAATATTTTTTTCTGCTGTAAATACTAAATCTTGAGATGTTTATTTTTCATATTTTTAAATAGTCCCACACAATGTTATGAAAACAGAATATTTCATACAAAAATAATTCCTGAATCCTGAATCTTTGTTGAGATTCCAATGAGATGCTTCATGCTACCACAGACTAAGGAGTAAAGATGCTACTGCACAGCACAGAGTAAACGTCAATCTTCACTTGGAGTTAGTGTTCACATACAAGAGGTAGTACATTTGTCCCGTACATGACGTCAAAATGTAAGAGCGGCTCAACTTTTTAAAGTGTACTACTTCATATTTTGTGTCCCGGTACTCGTTACACTACGTAATTAACTATAGGATGAGAGCGAGAGGAAGTGATGCACATGCTAACAATACTACGTCAATTACATGATCGTGCTTCAAACGAGGGAGAGAGGAATATTTTATATGACGGAGAAGCACTGTGTCAGACAGTACTAATTGTACTAATACTTTCAAACTATCTAACGTAATGACAAGCGTCAGTACGCCTCGCTTCAATTGAAGTGGGACATTGTACTGGCTCAGTACAAAAATGAGGCTACTTTTACAAACTCTTTTTCAAGTCATGTCCTACTCAACACTACTTGGAGTTGCCAGATGACAAAGATTACATTGCATTTGGTTGTTGCCTGTTGGTTGTCAATTGTCAATTGTCATTGTCAAACCAAACGTGATACAGTGATACAGAAAGTTAGAAACTATGGGGCTCAGTATCGTTACTAATATTCTTATTGTGCTATTTTTCATAATATATCAACTGCACATTAGTCAAGGTAAATATCGTTTGAAGATGTATTTTGTTATAAAATATTTTCCGTAGCATTAATTCATGAAGATAACTTTAGCGGCCTAACAATTACGTGGCCTTATCCTATGGGAGGATTCGAAATCCCATGAAGAAAAAAATGTGTTTTAATTTTAATTATTGTGCTTTTAAGGGGCAAAGTCGGAGTTTGTAACATGTGGGACAATATTGAAGTTAATTAACACGGATTTGCGCCTTCGACTTCACTCACACGATGTTAAATACGGGTCGGGCTCGGGTCAGCAGTCCGTCACGGCGGTTGATGTGACGGACGATAACAACAGCCACTGGCTCGTCAGGCCAGTGAATGGAGAAACTTGCAGAAGAGGGTAAGGTTTTACTAAAACAATATTTAGA
Organism: Deilephila elpenor; assembly: GCA_949752805.1. Classification (NCBI taxonomy): domain Eukaryota; kingdom Metazoa; phylum Arthropoda; class Insecta; order Lepidoptera; family Sphingidae; genus Deilephila; species Deilephila elpenor. The sequence continues at coordinate 11,293,531 of OX457097.1, read as the reverse complement.
GGTATTTTCTTTATGAAGTAGCTCTATTTTTCCGAAGTTACGGGGCGCTAATATTTTTTTATTTATAAAACCCATTTCCCTTTAATGCCCTATGGTGTTTATAATCATCATTCTCTCCACTTACCAAAGGATACAAAGAATTCTTATAAAGTCCTCCCCTAATGATATAATTTTCTAAGGTTGGAGGTATTTTTGTTTGGTTGGTGTTATCAGTTATCAATCTGCAGGCATTAATAGTATATTTTTATAGCCCCGTTTCAAATTACCTTAGACCTTTTAAAACATTTGTATGAAAGATTAATAAATTTAAATAATAACACAAAATCCAAATGACCAATTACAACTAGTTTCATTCATATCATAACATAGATCATTTATTAATTTTCAGTGAACCAATCAAATGCAACACCAACATCCGTCTCCAACACATAGCTACTAAGAAGAATCTGCACTCACACTACTTCTCATCACCTCTGTCAGGCAACCAGGAAGTGTCATGTTACGGCGATGATGATGGTGAAGGCGACAGTGGAGACAACTGGACTGTGGTCTGCAATAATGATTACTGGAGAAGAGATACTCCGGTCAAGTTCAAACATATAGATACCGGGGCGTAAGTTGATTCTTGTTAACATTTTTTGTAATAATTCTATAAGGTATCAACAGTACTTCTTGGTGTTGAAAACAAATCCCCCATACTTTCTTTTTAACAAAGAATCTAGTTGCTATACCATCAAAATCCACAAAATTATAAATACTGAGAAAGCATTGTTGTGTCATCACTTAATTTTTTAATAAGTTAATATCTAGATATTTGCTGTCTTGAAGTTTTAAGTGCAATATAAACTGCTGCCAAGCTTATGCTGACAAAAGCGTAGTTTCTCCTGTAGTTTTAATTGCAATGTTGTTTATCAGATTTTTGGCGGGCTCCGGGCGCACATTCGGTCGCCCAATCAGCGGGCAGGGCGAAATAGTCGGCATCACTTCACAGTACGGTTCATACACTGACTGGCAAGCACAAGAGGGTCTGTTTATCCACCCCGGCGAGCTACTGCCGCACCAGCACCAGCACACAGAGTTATAATATGCTAGTTCAACTGTAGTACATTGTGATAATTTTGTATATTATTAATTTATTTAGTGAAAACCGCTGCGAGGGGCGTCACATTTCTATCTCTCGATGTTTGTCACCTACCCTGATTATGGGATAACTAAAATAGCGTAATTGTAGCTTTCTTTTTGTGGATTACTTCTCTACATATTATAAAAATCCCGCCTATATGTGTGCAATATAGTACAGATTTTCATTTATAATGAGGCTATTGTGCATAGGTCAGTTCGAACAAGCGTATATCAAAGCCGTGACTAACGATATGATATAATGATGAAAATAATTCTGTGGTAGGTGACAGATTCACATGTTACATTACTAAATTGTGCATTGTACAATATTCACATGCAATAACAAGTATCAAGTTCCTTGTATATCCCTAATACAATTTTATCAATTCGAAGCAGTTTATTTTGGATAGACAAATTAAATAATTCAGTTTTAAATGAAAAGCAGTGTCGGATTTATGTCGCTCGAAATGCACTGTTGACTTCATTTTATTACGTTCGTAATGATGACCAAATAAAATGTTGAAAAGAAAAACAATGTCTTTAATTTATCGTAACTTTATTGTCAAATAGTAATGTTGATATATTACATGTGTTTATAGCGAATTGAGAAACTTCTAAGTTACAAATACCAGTGCTCCAACATCAATCTGCGATAATACTGAAGTGTACATTCTTTATTGCTAAGAAAAATGTAGATTCACAGAAATACATACAAAAGAGAATTTTCTAGTTTCCAGCAAAAAATACGTAAAACACGATGAAGAAAATTAGCAAAATATTCGTTTCCCGTGTGATGTTACTGAAGCACACAAACGTAATAAAAATATTGTTATAAAACTAAATAAACAATTCGAAACGCTCATGTAAAGGCACGCATCCCAGTCCCTCAGTCTTGATGCACATTACATTCATTACAAGTTTACAACACAGCTATAGAAACGAAATTATACAACTAAGATTTACCTTATCATATAACATGAACCACGAAAGCTGACAAAGTCGTCGGTAAGAGTAACTCGAGTTAATATCATTTAATCAATCAGCATACTCATATTTTCTATTATGTGTAGCGTAGCAAAACAATACGACATGGGTATTGGATCAACGTTAGAGTAAGAAAATATAGTTATTAAAATTGATTTTTAGACAATATACTTTAGAAATCATGACGAAAATAAGAGGCGCCATTGGTAAGCGCCTCTGGGCACTAAATCTACGATTAGTAGGAGAATAAGCAGCGCGATTGTATTGTGGAATAATGTACTGATATGTAAGAAATCCAGGCGGCATCATAAGTTTGTACCTACATCATAATTTAATACAGCTACATAATTTGTAAGGTCATCGAAAGTAGAGTTTCGTACACGTTGAAACATTTTAATAAATATCAAACACAATTGAATACAATGTTTTTATGCGCCCTATACCCCTACTAAACACTGGTCTTGTTCAAAATGCCTGAGGGCATCATAATCAAATTCATTTAAATTAAATATTATGTACCGAATCCGCAGTAAGAGATTGCGAGCGCTGACTAGCATAGCTTGTTGGCTAGTACGCTGTTGAGTTTCTCTAGCGCGTACGTGAGGTTCGTGTAAAGCTTCTTATCACAGCCGTGCTCCTCGATGGTGCTGAACCGGAATGTTCTGAAGTTCTTCTCCATGTCAATATATGTGACGGCTTGCATGAGCGGGCAGAGTATGATTTTCGTGTGATCTTGGAAGTTAATCTATAGAACATTTTGTTACATTAATGTAAGATTTGGAATTGGTCAATAACAATTAATAACCATGCAGAAAATGAAACAATATGAACTATAAACGGTGAACTGGCGCACATATTCACATCGTTTTTTATGCACAACGTGATGCGGCTAACACACGCCAAGTGTATTCTAGTGCTGTGATGAATCTTTATAACACATACCGCGTATCAACCTCATGCTCGTTATTTCATTTTTACATGCGTGTTGTGTGCGACCGCACGGATGAATATTACTTTATGAAAAAAATCTTGTATAAAATAGGGCAAGCTAAATAAAACCGTTTAATAAAAATACATTACCTGTAAAGTTCCATTAGTCAGGTACATAATGACGGCAAGTGTCGTTCTGAACCACTGGTGCAGATGCGGCAATCGAGAGATACCGTCGCTCTCTCTCACTGGCACCGACGCTCCTGTAGGTTAATCACAAATTGAATATGGAAGATTTTAGAAACAAAGTCCAATGATTTCTTCACTTTTACACATTTGTTTTATAACGAGCGAAATCAATGAACGACATGGATTTTTATCTAAAATATAGACCAATCGGGCCAAGTTTTACCTACCGGCACATAAATTTGTTTGAATTTTGTGTCGTGGGTATTGAACTACGAGAGACTTTTCGGTCTCACAAACATCGAGAACCGAAACATATACCTGTTGATCACACAAACATTTGTCTCAGTGCGGGGATCGAACCCGCAGCTTGCGTTTCACAGCCGGCGTCTAACCAACTGCGCCACGGAGGCTGTCATCATATCGGCCGTATATATGTTACGATAGATTTTACGAGTGGTAAAGTGATAAGAAGGTAATGCAGGATGTTTTAAGATAATTATGCAGAAACTACATTACAAATATAATTTAGGATTTTTACCTGCTTTCATGAGATGCTCAGTCATGTATCGCCTGAAGTACGTGAGCAGTTTCATTTTCTTCTCAAGCTCAGTCGGGTAAGTGCGCATAGTCATATACTGCTCCTGACCATTTCGATTAATGTAATGCACGTTTCTGTAAGCAAAATATTATGTTCATCATTTTTGCCAAAAATAACATGTTTGTATAATGTTTTTTTTTAAATACACCCAACAGTTACATACACTAAGACTTTCGGTCTCAAAATCACCCAGATTATAGATTATTTGTCTCGGCGTGGGGATCGAACCCGCGGCCTCTCGTTTCCCACGCGGTGTCACGTAGGCTGTCATAACTGTAGTATAAAATTATCTATATAGATGAAATTGTTTAAATATTAGGATTTACCAAGAAGTTCTACTCATAGACGTGACACACTCAGATACTAGTCTAGTTGTGTTGCGCCTACTACTAGTGGCATGAAACAAATAATTTTCATTTGCGCGGAGATCGAATCCACTTTATGTGTCACAGTCAATATGATAATAAAATATATCTCTTACACTCCATTAGCCAGCATGATGAGCTTGGTAGTATCGTTAAACATGACGCCGACGCTCTCGTCGCACAGCTGGTAGCCGAAGCCGTACTTGTCTGAGTAGTCCACCCACTTGCCCACCCATACGAGCGGCTGCGCGGCCGGGTCGCTCAGCTCGTCGGTCAGACACTCCGGACGACACTTAAGCTGCATCATACAAACAAGTTTTAGATTATATAGCTCTGTCGTTAATAAATATTATTATTGCTAATGTATACAAATGTATTGGTCGCAAATTTTATTGCTAAAATTTTAAATTTTCCTAATATTGTGGCAATGCATAAAGTGGCAATAAGGCAATTAATTTGAAGATCGAACTGCCACATGCAAGAACAGTTAATGAAAATGAATCTTTTCGAAAAATTTAACCAAAATTAAACTCTTAAAATTAATTGTTACAGAATTGCTTAACAGTGTCAAGCAAATATGACCAAAAATTATGTCCAATAAGTGCACTGAAATTCAAATGCCACAACAAACTATAATATTGATATCATTTTTGTATGGTAAATTGATTAAAACAGATGTGTTTATTAAGAGACGCCTGTACCTTGCTAGTGAGCAGCGCGGCGAGTTGGTCTCGCAGCGCGATGAGATTCTGCCTGTGGGACGGCGGCTCCACGGAGCGCGGCTCGGCGGGGATCATGTCCCGTTTCACCGGCGAGTCCACCGCCATCGGCACGTTCTCTGCGCACACAACAAACTTTTCATTCAGTAGTCCTTTGTAAATATTAGCATATTAACAGTGGCGTCCAAACAACTAATTATGGGCGTTTTAGATGTATTGAGTATGGAAAAAAACTCGCCATGGGTGTAAAAGCCGCAATACAAGACCCACTCAAAAAACTCAACGTGATTGTAAACCGCAGTGAACGCGAAGGATACACATTGTTCACATAAATATTGTTTTGCATACTTTGATAAAGGTTTGTCGCGTAGTGTGACCGTTATAAGTTTGAACAGACTGTGTGGCGTGTAACTAAAACGATTTACTAATAATATGGAAAGCAAGATAACATTCAATCGGGGGCATGTTGCGAAGTATCTCTTGTTTGGGCAGTTACGCGCAGGGTCAAGGAAGTGGGTCAAAACAATTATGAATTAGTATTTTTGTAAACATTTAGTTAAGCCAGCAATAGCTCATTTAGTTCTTAGGATTACACGGTCAAACAGATTTAATAAGGTTGCAGATTCAAATCTAAACCATTCAACACTGATTTTTCGTAGACAATCGAGTCTTCTTCATTAATTATCGTAGCATGCTTTAACAGTAAAAGTAAACATAAGGAAAAGACTTGCGTACCTGTGTGAATTTTGAAAGATTTTAGATGGTATGTGAATTTAGTGTTGAAGACCGAAATTCGTTACATTGGAAGCTAAATCATACTGCAACATGCCTGAGGTCATATTGCGCTGATCCCGTATATGTGTGGGATGAGTAGAAGGTTTTTAAACAATCTGTGGATAGCATATGTAGTTAGTGCCCACATACCGTTCATATTAACTTCATTAAGCGGGCGGCGGTGGAGCGCCATGCCCTCGAGTTGATCCGTCCGGGGCGCGGTGGTGAGGCACGACAGCGGCAGCGCGGCGGGCAGGATGCCGGACGAGAAGAACTCATGTTGCAACAACTTGTCCACTGACGGTCGCCGCGCCGGCACCGACTGCAGCTGCAGCACGATCATCGACGCCGCCGCCTTGCGCAGCGACGACGGAATCCTGACAAACATCATTCATTATTGCAACTATTTTTATCGACTAGCGATACCGTAGCGCAGTTGGTTCGACGCCGGCAAACAAGAGGCCGTGGGTTCGATCCCCGCACTGACAAATGCTTGTGTGAACTGTGATTCACCGGTATTTGTTTCGGGTCTGGGTGTTTGTGAGATCGAAAAGTCTTTCGTAGTTTCTGATACCTATGACACAAGAATCGATATTAGTGTGGGGTCTGAACTATGTAAGTGACTGTTGAGAGAATTTATTTAATATCAGTACATTGACTGCGGCGACACAACTACGAACTATCCACTTGTGCAGCGATGCATAGGCGTATCACGCCTGGTATGTTATAGCCGCAAACACGAGTATAAGCCGCAGTTCATATGTTTGACAGTGATGCAACTATACGATAATTATTTAGATAAGCGTAACTTCCGGTAGGATCATTTAAAAAAATACATTTGCATTACTATACTTTGGCTAGCAGATATGAAAGAGGCGAGGATGCCACAGTCCACACGGCAATAATATGAAAACGCGTAATATCTCTTTAACAAAATGTATATTGTTATAGGTTATTTGACTATGATCGGTTTTTTGTATTATTTTGCATCCAAACATAAATAACATAAAATAAAACATTTCTGTCAAAACATTATTAAAGTAGCTTGTAAAATGAGGCAAAAATTACTATTTAAACAAAAAGAGTGGGAGTGTAGTGTGGACAATGGACATCATACTGTCTCTTTCACACCCACACACTGTAATGTATATTGAGACAAGTGACGTCACTAGTTTTGTTATGCATCCCTTTTCTTTTACTCCCACTACAAGATTTAAAATGTTTCTAACTTGTTTAATTCTGAATAGATTAACAAAAATAAATTGTAGCGGAATTATATCGCAAACTATCTAATTATAATCTATGTCATTATATCTAAATACTAATAACCGTATCATCACATCACTAGATTTAAATAAACACATTGGATTATGTAGCAACACAATTTAAACGTAACGGTTCTGGTGTCAACATTGAAATAAAATTTAAACACAAACATTAATAAAAATACAAACATTAATTAGTAACATATTGCCAACAGTTATGAAATCACGTTCACAAATGTGAGAAGGCCATTCTTGTCATTTTCATTATTACATACCTAGTACATAGGTTAAGTCTGATGACTTATAAAATCACGCTGTACCCCGTATGTAGATATAAGCAGAGGTGTTACCATAGGGTGTTACTGCCAAATTACTGCCTAATATTCGCCAAGTTATTATTCTATATATCAGCCCATATACGTCCCACTGCATGGCACGGGCCTACTCTACAATCGAGAGAATCGATTGAGAGTGGTTAGGCCATATAGTCCACCACGCTGGCCTAGTGCGGGTTGGCGGACTTACATACCGTAGAAATTCTTTAAAATCGCTACGGTATGCAGGTTTCCTCACGATGTTTTCCTTCACCGTTAAAAGTGCGTGGTAATTGACTATCAATACACACATAACTCCGAAAAGTCAGAGGTGTGCCCTGGGATTTGAACCCGCGACCACCGTGAACATGTAGGCAGCCGCGTCTGGTCCGTTACCAACAGGCCACCACGCACTTTTACGCACGCAAGTTATTATTACATTTAGGAATAACATGGCAATATTATTTCCATCCGATTATAACGACGAACCTAATTAAATGACTAAAGCACGAGAACGGCACAAAGCTCGCATGAAGTGATTGCCATCACCGTAGTATAACCACCTGTATCGCTGATGTATCGTGTTATCGTTGACTACCGCCTGCACACAACGCGCGCCCAGCGAGTGCCACGGGCCGCCCAAACAAGCGCTCATTGCTAGATATACCCCCTCGCTATTTGAACAAATTATGTCTCAATTATTCTGTTAGGATCTGGGTCATTCGTATAAGACGGTCAGTGAATTGGAAACAATATTAGCTGTGACAATACTAGCTGCGTCTTTAGTAGGCATAATTTATAACAGAATGCGTTTCTTTCCTGATTATAATTTCGAGGAAGAAAGACAACATTAAAAGTTTTATCTATCTAAATTAATATAAAGACATATAGCATACACAGCATGCAGAATACATGACAAGAAAAATACATTCATGCACAATTTTACTAGTTTTTTTAGGGGAATAGTCCTGTAGTAAGTTCAGTTATATTTACCGTACTTCTATCACTATCGGGCTGCATATCAATATACAGAAAATATTTAAAAGGAATTGTATATGTTACAGTAAAAGACAAAATAACGGCTAAGATTTACCAAATGTCATTTTGAATTTTAGTCTGTTCGTATTTCTATACACTTAAGGTTCGGCCCAATGCCGGCAACGTGTATTCAGGTTAATGTAACTGTATTCATTAAGAGAAGACGGTAATTGTCATATTAGGTATTACATACATTTAAATTAATTAACGCTTGACTTGAGCCAGTTGATTGGTCTTAATAAAAACTCTGACATAAATATATATATCCACGATTAAATTAGACAGTTATATTTACCGTATGTGTATTCGCTATTGGGCTGCATGTCAATATAAAAATATATTATATATGTTACTGTAAATGCTCGAACAATTTGAAATTCTCGGACTATACGGTGAATTCTATGATTTACCAACACTCAGTGTAAAAAAATATTTAAATATTTTATGATCATCATTTTGTATTTTACGATGAAGATGTTATCATATTAATCAAGCTTCTTACACTTCTTTGTGCTATTACGGATATAAGTAGCATGTTTATGATATATTTGATGAGACCGCAATAATTATCAAAGAACATTTCCATTATACCATTAAAAGTTGGTTAAATTTAGGATTCACCACTGTTCAGGCCTTAACAGTAATTTATACACAAGACGTATTTATATGTGTAGTCGGTGGTATTCAGAACTTCCGTGGATAGTGGATACCTTAAAGTTATTTTAAGAATAAAACTATCATACCTGTATTCACACTGCTTGATTCTCTTGTACGTGTCTTTGAGCGTGGAAGTTTCGAATGGCGGCTTGCCCACCAAAAGTGTGTACATGATGCAGCCCAAACTCCAAATGTCCACTTCGAAGGAATGGCCCTTCTTCGTCAATATCTCTGGCGCTATGTAGTTTGGTGTGCCGCATAAAGTCTGCTTTCTCTCTCCTACAAAATATATTCGAGATGATGAAACCACTGACGCAGTCTGATTAATATGGCACAAAATAATTGATTAGTGTTGTACTTTATTAATCCTTTAAACTGTTAATAAGTCGCTTTACCGAATCCGCATGCGGGGGCGTTGTGAACCAAAGAATTTTAAAGTTAACAGTTTTTTTGTTTTAACAATTAATATCTATTTATCATATATAAATTTATTACTATAACTAATTACGAATGTTGGCAATTAAGATAGATAAATCCAGGACAAAAATCTTTGCCGTAAAATATTGTCATGTGTCGTCAATAGCGGAAACGATGCGGGAGTCTTTCCTATTTCATGGCCACATACAAAAAAATGCGAGGCTTAAACCCACCGTCCCATACTAATTCACAAGTGACTTTTCTCTCGTTAAGTAATTTAGATATTTTTAAGGGACCGGATTATATGCATATGCATATTAAAATCTAGTGATCGTATTTCCGCTATATTTTGTTCGGTAGATTACCCCCTAGATAGGTGTAAAATTAAATGTAATATTTTTTTCTGTACACATACACTAAAAATAATCACGTTACTGCCAGTCAAATCCATACATACTGATTTAGGTACAAAAAAAAATACAGCACTCTTTTTTTCTTCTCGTTACCTAAATGTTAACCTTTATGTAGCATATAATCTAATCTAATTACCAATAATGTTATACAAATGATGCTAACTTTTGGGGATAATTGTTATTGATACCTGGAATAGGTTGACACAGAAACTGCATAGAAAAAGAACAAAAGTTGATAATGTATTATAAACTGAATACATCTAGATTGACTGCCTCGGTGGCGTAGTTGTATTACGGTACGGTTACAAACTTGAGGTCTCGGGTTCGAATCCCGGGTCGGGCAAAGTGATATTGGATTTTTCTATTCATTATCAGCCCGGAGTCAGGAATTTGTGCCCGATATGGCGATAGGCTCGCCCCCTATCACATCATGGGACGAAACATACAAGGCGAAATGTGGGTGTCCTGGTGACGCCTCTGCCTACCCCTTCGGGGATAAAGGCGTGAGTTTATGTATGTATGTACATCTAGATTTTGACATTATTTACTTATGACTTAAACATAAGTTCAAGCCTCACCTTCAAATTCAATTTTGGCTGCCAGGCCAAAGTCTCCGATCTTGACGTGTAGGTCGTCGTCGAGGAACAGGTTGCCGAGCTTGAGGTCACGGTGGATAATCCGTCTGCTGTGCAGGTACTGGACGCCCAGTAGTATCTGGTGCATGTAGAACCGTGTCTCCGGCTCCGTGATGGCTTTTCTACGCTTGTGCAGCTCCATCATTGACTGGGTGAAGATATTTTATGATTTATACAAATCTCAACTAATGCGATTAGGACCGAGATGTACTCAGGACGAGATGTTAGACTGTTCTCTCTCCTTCAAAATAACACGACCTTTTTATGTGTCCCGAACGAAGATCGGCGGGCATAGATGATAGAAATTATTTAAACAATGTTTTTTTTTCTCGTTGGTTTTCCTACAATTGATCATTAAACTAAACATGCAATAAAGAAATAGAACGCAGATCTGAAAAAGAGACATTTCAAGCTTCCAACTTCTTTCTTTTTTAAATTTTTTTAACAATAATTTCCTCCAAAATACAGACTGTCAAAAAACACCAAAAAAATTTAAAGATGCCTATATTTGCCATTCTTCACAAATAGTCCAGTGAGTACAAAACAAATATCTTAAAATAAATAAAAAAACTTATCATTTATAAATAGATTAAATACTGACCCTTTTCTTACAAAGTTCAAGTATAATGTAGATGTTGAGCGAGTCTTCAAAGAACCCGTGGAAGCCAACCACGTGTTTGTGTTGCAGAGATCTGTGGATAGAGATCTCCTGAGCCATCTTTTCTTTCTGACTTGACTTCACCATCAGTTTTTTGGATACAATCTTGCCAGCATACACCTGATTGTTGCTTAAGTCTTGTATTTCGTAGCATTTTGCAAAACCACCCTGAAATTAATATAAATTACAGTTTTTTTAACACATGCATGTTGTATCATTTCCATACATATCAAGATTAAGTTGAACTTAACATGATAAAATTGATATGCAGCATGGTTTTAATATGTTGGTTACTCTGTTTTAGTGTTTAGAGTACATGTTATTATTTTATTTTAGTATTTATTTGGCAATCTTATTATATTTTCAATGTAAGGCTACTAAAATTTTGGTATAAATGTGCTTGTATATTTTCTGTAAACAAATGACCAATGTATCATTTTGGTCAACATTAATTATAAAAATTGGTTTCATTGCATAGTCCTGATAATTTCAAAATATGAAAGAAGAAAGTTACATTATTATTGCCCAAAGAATGTCACATAGCTAAACATAACAGTTAGCTTACGTCCACTCATTATTCCAGAGGTCTGCACCCAGTACCATATATGAAATTAGTCAATATGCAAAAAAGATAAGATAAACATAAAGTTAATTGTTTCCCTGTTCCGTGATAAGAGATAGAACAGTTACAATTTCAAAAAAACATCTTTGTAACTGAAGCTTATTTGAATTGTTTAATATAAGCTTAATTTTTCCTTATAAACACTAAAAGTGATGTCCTTATTATTAGTCTTATTTAAATCAGGCATTATAGAGGAAATAATATGTTATTTATGTTATCTTGCAATTCAAAATTAAACAGGTACAATTCAAACCTGTTGTAGATTTTGTATGAAGTTTTAATCACTGTATATTTCAAAGAAATTCAAATTAAAACGTTTTAAATAAGTTGAAGCTACGCCTTCACTTTAATCACAGATGATATTATATAGCTTTTAAACTATTTCGAATTATGTTACGTGAGGCCAAATGCATTGGGTGGTGCGTTTCGACTAGCTAATTAACTGTAATTTGAAATGTAACTGTCGCTTCCTGTGACCTAATAATTGTATAATATGCATGATTTATCATGAGTTTAATTCAGAAAACCACAATAACTCCATAATGTAAATACACCAAAGCATGTAACGGTTTTTTTATTTTTTTTTTTCTGAGAGTACACATTACGTTATATGGCCAAAACAAATTATAAAAAACCGTAAAATACATTCTGAATTATAGCATTTCATTTTTAATAAGTTTTAAGCTAGTTGATATAAGATATTTGGAACTTCTTACCTTTCCAAAAAATCGCAACCTCTGGTACGTGCAGTTTGTCTGAGGATCGTGAATAATTTCTGGGATTTCTTTCTTTTCGTCTTCTTTAATGGACGTCATTTTAACTAGCTTAAAAATAAAAAACTAAAGTCAAATAAAATGTTAACAATTAACAACAACTATTGAGGATTGTTGACAAATTCACAAAGGAGATTTCAAACGGCCATAGGTAGCTAGCTACGTTTGAACTTTGAAGTTTGAAGACTGTTTGAACGGTTTTTCGACGTCCAATCAGCATGCTGCATTTTCTACTAATGTTGCTAAATAAAAAATTGCAAATTCTACCGACGTTGATTTGCGGTCGATTAGGTTACTTTATTCCAGATAAATGCTAAAGGTGGAATGTGTATTATCAAGTCATAAGTAATATATTTCATACTAATACATGCAATTTCTGTTCCTGTCAAGGTTGTTTGGTACAAAGAGTACTTTTTTGTCACAGACAGATGAAGAATATTTAAATAGTTTTTAGCTTAAAAGGCAGGTCACAAAGTCCTATAATTCAGAATTTATAATATACCCTTTAAAATACAAAATTACATTGAAAACTTAAGAGGTATCAAATAAAATTCAATTTTATAACTTTTTGAGAAATATTACCATTAGCATCCGTGACGTCCCTACTCTGTAATCTATGGTATTCTGTTGTCAATTGTCATGCGCCCAATGCCGATAGATGGCGGTGAAATGATGTTATTTATAACTCTATAAGATAATATATTTTAAGACCCGCTTATCTATCGACTTGGTATAAACTACATTAAATGTATTTACTTATATTTTTAAATGTAATACATTACGGACCTAAAGGTGGAAACTATTAAAATCTCTCTTTGAAAACAATACATATTTTATTTGTGACTATGACGCCATCTATCGTGATACTTTTCATATATTATAACATAGTATACTACTAGATGTGTGGTGATTGGTGAGTGGTAGCAGTAGCAGTCACAGAGTACATTCTATATATGGGTAGCAGTGGTGTTTACAGTGTTTTTTCACTAAATTGGGGTTAAATTCAAATCCTAGGACACGCGTTCCTACTTTACAGAATGGTATATGTATTACAAGTTGCTTTAATAGGGAAAGAAAACAAAAAAAAACGGCCCGTGCGTTGCATGGGAATGTATATGGGCTAATTTATGCATTCATATACCGGCACAAATAACGGAAATAAAACAAATATCAAGTCAATAATAAATTAATAAAGTCAATTTTATTAAAATAATTAAATACACCCAACAGTCACAATATCCAATATGATACACAGTCCTGACCCCTGATCCCGCATTAAGTTGAAGTCTTGTGTCGTGGGTGTCAGAAACTATGAGGAACTTTTAGATCTCACAAACACCCAGACCCGAAACGAATGCATGTGGATCACACAAACATTTGTGTCGGCGCGGAGATCGAGCCCGCGGCCTCTCGTTTTATAGCCGGCAGCAGCTAACCAACTGCGCAACGGAGGCTGTTATCATACGCTGCTACGTTAGCGAATATTATGTCAGTGTTTATTACAATTGAAATCTTTGTCACAAGTGTTGTCACAAGTGAAATCTTATCCACTGACTGGACCCACATCACTAAAGTTTCCGATGTTAACAAAGCTGTAGAAAGTCTTAGTGCAACCCTGAACACTGCTATTAGCCAAAACACTTTTGAAGTGAAGGTTACCAGATCTCAACATAATCTCAAACCTTGGATTACTCCCGGCCTAATGAGGTGCCAAAGAAATCGGGACAAACTCCATCTAAAAGCAAAGAAATATCCTCAGAACATAATAATCCAAACGACCTATAAAAGATACCGAAATTTTTTAAACGATTTACAACGCAAAATTAAATCTCAATATGAATCAGAACAAATCTTACAAAACCAAAACCATCCAAAGAAATTATGGGAGACAATAAAGAATATCTGTGACATTTCAAAAAGTAAAAATGATGTCTCCTCACTAACTTCTATCAAACCCGATCCTGTTGACTCGCTAAATGTCGTGAACGAATATTTTACCAGTGTGGGTAAAAACCTAGCAGACAAAAAATTAATAAACCTAAAAACAACTGAAACTGCTCTAGCAGATGATTTCTTACCATACAAAACGCCAAGAGATTCTTTTTTCATGTACCCAACCGATGATGAAGAGGTAGACAGACTAATTACCGAGTTAAAAATTAATAGTGCTCCGGGAATTGACGGATGTACCCCAGCCTTAATAAAATCAGTTAAAAAAGTATTACTGAAACCTTTAACACACATCTTTAATCTCAGTTTGGCAAATGGCATATTTCCCACAATCTGGAAACTGGCATCAATTACCCCGATTCACAAAGGCGACGATAAAAGCATCCCCAGCAATTATAGACCGATATCCCTTTTGAGCATTATTTCTAAATTACTTGAAAAAATAGTAAACAAACGGCTAGTCAAATTCCTAGAGACCAATAACCTACTCTCAGAAAAACAGTTTGGTTTTAGGAGAGGTATTGCAACTGACGACGCTATCACTCTCTTGACTGATACAGTTGCCGAGGCCTTGGATAAAGGACAATGCTGCGTAGGCATATTTATGGATCTTGCCAAGGCGTTTGATACTGTCTCAATCCCGATTTTATTAAAAAAACTAGACAGCTTAGGCATAAGGGGAGTAGCATACGATTGGTTTTGCAGTTATCTTAGCCAGCGACACCAATGTGTTAAAATTAATTATCTAAAAAGCCAAATTCTTCCAGTGCACTTTGGTGTCCCCCAAGGTAGTATTCCCGGCCCTACACTCTTCTCTCTATACATTAACGATTTGTTACAACTCTCTATAACTGGTGCACAGGTCATTTGCTACGCTGACGACACCGTAGTACTGTTTAAGGACTCTACTTGGAAAAAGGTTTCGGAAATGGCAGAAAAAGGACTTAAACAAATTAATATCTGGCTAAATAATAATCTCCTTACACTCAATACCAATAAAACTAAATTTATTGCCTTTCACAAAACAAAAGTTACAAATCCGATTTCTTTACAAAATATTAAAATTCATACTTGCGATCTTAATAACACAACTCAGACACCTTTACAGCAATGCGACTGCAGTTTAATTAATCGTGTCGATAGTTTAAAATACTTAGGTGTTGTATTAGACGAGAACCTCAATTTCAAAAAACATATTTTGCAACTTGCCGGTAGTACTCGGAAAATCATTTACATTATGAAATCTCTACGCTCCGTCGCCTCCAGAGATATCCAAAAACTTGTTTATGTTGCCCTTTGTCAGTCAATTCTGTCTTACTGTATTTCCATTTGGGGAGGGGCGATAAAAACAAGTATGATTGGTCTTGAAAGGGCTCAGCGCGCTGTCCTAAAGGTCATGATGTCCAAACCTTTTCTATTTCCTACCGATGAGCTTTACAAAGAAGCTAAAGTACTCACGGTGCGTCAGCTATACATATGGAAAACAACCGTTACCATGCATAGGAAAACTCTCAACGCACCAATCTATCAAGAAATGCTAAAAAAACGTGTTTATATAGTTCCAACTCCTTATATCAGGACATCCTTTGCAAAGCGTCTACCATTTTACCAACATCCTAGCATTTATAATAAAATTAGCGCCAAATGTGACATTAAAAAACTTCCCCGTAATGCCGCCAAAAATAAAATTAAAAACTGGTTATTAGGGCTAATTTATCAGGAAACGGAAAATTTGCTCACAACTTTTTAAAATATCCTTTGTCATACATACACACACACACACACACTCAAATATACTTACACAAACACACGCACACATATACACGCACACATAAACACACACGCACACATGACTGCAGACTAACACCCAAAATTAATAAGCAATCCCAATCCCTATCTAAGGATCGATCCGGAAAATAGACCAATCAGAACACATCAAATGTGAGCGTGTCGGCAATACCTTGAACCCATTGGTTTATTTTCACGATCGATCTTTAGATAGAAACGAAGATCGTTTATTAATCATGGCCATATGTCAAACACCGCAATCATTAGTCTCGATCACCGCTCGAAGATTTTCGCGATACAGGTTATGCCTAGTGCGAAAATCACTGGTAATCTTTCTTGGTGTACATTTATTAAAGTTATTTATGTTAAGTAGATTTTATATTATTATTTTAGATACTTTTGATCTCAGCTTTGTTTAGTTAAGTATTACCTATTGATGTACAAATTCATGGAAATAAATGCTTATTATTATATTATTATTATAATTGGTAATCATCTAAATATGGATAAAACGTCTTTGCTAGTATTGAAAACAGTTGCAGTGATATAATTATGAAATATTATATCAGAGTTAGATTGCTTGGAGTAAAAGTAGACAATATGGAGCTCTGAGTGTTCGGTGCAACAACTACATAATATAATAAGTTCACATAAATAAAAAACATGTAGTCAGAATACTCGGTAGCAATACCGGTTTAATCAATTGGTTGTATGTACCGCAGCCAAGGACTTTTAGACACTATTTGTTCCTTTGACGAATACAAAATTGTGTATTTCACTCCACACTTTGTGGTTGCAGGTCCTGAGCGAACGATATTCGCTAATATCGTCACTACGTAGCTGATTAATTGAATCATCTACTCCGGAATCACATTGCTTCTGCTTATGGACAAGCGTTACTTTTTTAACGCGATCAGACAAACGAGTAATTTTCCTCTCGTCATTCTTCTTCATAAATAAAATTTTAAAAGTGGGTGTCGAAGACAATCAAAACCGTTTGCTCTAGGGGAAAGATATCTTGAATAGGGTTTAAACTCTCCTCTGTTTTGGGTGATGTAAGTTAATAATACACGACTTCGAAGTTACAAATATCGAAATTGGTATTCAGGTATTCATTATAATGACTATGGGAAATCGTATTGGGACCAAGTTTAAAATAAATGAAATGAAAATTACTCGGGACCACGTTTAGCAAAATATAATGTCCGCTATTGTTTCATACCTTTGACTGAATTGGGTATTCTACCCATTTTCAAAAAGTCTTTTAAGTTGTTCCTAAGATTAAGACAAACTATTTAAAAAAATATCAAATTTTTATTCGCTCGGCAAGTCCAATAAAAAACCATTTAAAATTTAAATTTTAAATTTATGCGCGCAAATATGTGAAAACGCTAGGCGCCATGTTCCTTTAAAATGATACGTCACTCAACCAGTAAACAACCTGTGTTTGTATGAGCTCTTGGACACCGGAGGGGGTATTCTACTTACGGAATGACGTAGAATCGTTATCCATCATGGCGGCAGCCGTTTCACATATTTTTAGGACAGATAAAAAAAATTAAATTTTCAAAACGAATTATAAAATTTATTCCTTGGAAATAAAAACTGAAATTAACATATACTTATTGCTTAATGCTCTACTACATACATTTATAGTTTTTAGATTTTTTCTTTCTTATAGTAAAATACCCAATTGGTAACAGTCGAGGTTATTAAACAATGTCTACAACGACAGCTAGCTCGTTTCTAACTCATGAATAAAACATATCAGTCCATACGTCGATATACTGACATGACACGCTACTCCACATTTCTTATGGTTATTACCATATTTCCTCTGCTTATACGATGAATTACGTTAACCAAAGGTATAACGTAAGTACATTGTATTTGTAGAGCAATTTATAAATGATTAATGATATAATGTAATGATATTTTGTTAGAAAATTACATGACGCATTAGATACCATATCCTATTTACTAGGCTTAATGCGTAGTAACTTAGTAAGAATGGCGCTAAATATTATATCCTGGTGGTCGGCGTAACAATGACAGTATGTATGACTAATTTGTTGCAGCTTTTCGGTTTTATAATAATAAGAGTCAAGACCGAATGTTTGTCTCGGTGCGGAAACAATTAACAAACCAGTGACATATCGTTTCACAGCCAGCGTCTTAACCCATTGTGCTATAAAGCCTTTGAAGATTCAAATATTTTGAGGTTACGTACCATTAGAACATTTGAAAATAGTTATTAATGTTAACATACAAGGCTAATATATTTTGATCCTCTTCGTTTTGATGCCGGTCTGATTGAAAACCATAGAAAACAAATAATATAATAGATTATGGCGTTAAGTGACAAACATAATGTGATTTCATTATTGATTAATGATTGTGTTATTTCCGCTTGGTTATCAATATAAACAATGAATTGCAATATTTATGCGTACAAATCTCTGAGGGGCCTACATCCTCTGTTCTGGATATCGTTTCAGGGCTCGACCTTTAATGTCATTGCGCGGTTGAAACAGGAAATTGTGTATCGATTATAAAAATTATATAAACATTACATATAACTTTATATTGCCGTTCCATTTATTGATGGTATACTTCGTGGATATGAACATCAGGGTGGCCATTAATATGGGTGTTCTCGATATTTTTGTGCTATAATAATTTGATGGCAACTAAACATTGGCAGGCACCATAGATGTAGCATAACATAGATCGGCAATGTGAAAGAGATAGAATGATTTATATCATACATTAAAGCGAGATGCATGATGCGACCATGCGTTTACACGGAGAGCTAACTTTAGTGATTTGTGTGAAAATATGTCATTTAAGCGAACGACAAATTTCGCTTATTTTCTTGATTTATTTAATATTTCAGTACTAAGCTACTTTTATTAAATGTAATTTATCATGGTGAATTGTCCAGTGCCTGGATGTGATTGATTTTAGTGTAAAAACCCGAATAATCATAGTTTTTCATAAAATCGTATCACTTTTTTCAATGTTGTTTAGTGACAATATTGTAGATTTGTAAGACAAACCTTGTATGTATATCGGTAGAACAGAATGTCCTTATTCATTATTTAAATGCATAAAAAGCATCCATTGCCTATAAAAAATGATATCATATACGTGAATTTATAATAATTTCAACCAACATTTGCTAGAGATTGATTGACAGTTTCGATCAATAATATTATGTCGATAAAAATAGTCAATGACCATAGAGGTTAACTTCATTTTATAATCTCGTAGTATAACATCAATTCTATAATAACAGTTATTACTTCACTTTATTTATTCACTATTGATATTTGCTAAATATTAATTAATATTTCGTGTGCGTAATTTACCATTTCTGAGCCGGTTTCAAATTAACTGTGCCACGGAGGCTGTCATTCTAATAAAACAATAGAACATTAGATATTATTATAAGAAATGCTTTACAAAACTTGTCAAATAAAATTATTCTCAAATATGACGATTTATCTTTATTTACTTGTGTTTACGTATCTGTGTTGAAATAAACACAATCATTATTTTTCTGTTAAAATACCATGAAATGTCTCACAAAATTTAATTTTATTGGTTGGGCCGTAAGGTATATCGATATGATAGTATCGACAGTGCATGGCGCAGCATTATCTGTCACGCACACATTCAAACTTCACGCACACTATTATATTCTCGTTTTGGTTTCACTCAAAATGATACATTGCCGATCTATGTTATACTACATCTATGGCAGGCACTAACGGATTTTTCCCGGCGCGAAATCGGACTATCTTGATATAAGGAGCAATTTTTTTTTGTGAATTGTTTTTATAAATTAAGGAGAAATTGAGCCCTTGGAATCCTTTAGAACAATTAGAATAGGAGTACCTACTCGTAACCGATTAGCGTGTATGTAGAGAATAATGATAGTTGAACACGCGAAAGAGCTAATATGTTGAAGTGTTTCATAGTAATGTAGATGTTTTCAACCATAAAAGAGGTGAATAAGTAAGTAATAATTAACGTTCCAAATGTAGTACCTAAAAATAAAAAGCTGGGATGGTTTTCCTTAAAAAATATATACTTACCAAATTGTTTCCTACAGTTTCTGATTATCAGAAGTCATGATTATGTAGTGAGGTCAGGATAATTGATTTATTTAATAACTAATTTTATAACTAATGATAGTATGTAGGTACACGTTTTTACATAAAAAATGTATTTATGATATAGCTTGTCAACCAGATTAAGCATAATTAATCTACACATCTAGGTGGTAAATTTGAAAACAGTTCATCGCGCAAAAAAATATATGACAAGAAGTGTTTTTTTTAACATACAGACAAAAGAAGCATGGAATTCCAAAACCGAAAAACACGTAATATACGAATAATGGAATGAATATTAATCAATAATTTAGGTGTTTAACTGTTGGATGCATTTATTACATACTTATTCATAAGGCGAGAGGTCATTGACCGGTACTAAGGGTTAATAAAATCAATTAAGATATTGTACATATAAGTTTGAGAATTATTTGTTACACACATATTTGCAAAATGCCAAAGGTCCATGCCATGTACGTAGGTATCCCCCTATTAAAAACATATGGTATGTATCCTTGATAAGAAAGAATGTAAACAAAAATCACAACAAAAATGTACCCACATTTGAAGAAAGTGAAATTGACAGATGAGAAAAAGGAAAAAAAAGTAGTTTTATTTGTTACAAATTTAGTTATTTAGTATCATGTAAGTTATAAAAAACAAACAGTATGTATGAACGCCCAATTCAGTTTTGAGCGGAATCCGTGTTGACGTAATCTAATGCATCATTGTATGGTTTATAACACGGGGATTTTAACACAAATTTTGCACTTAAGCTCCAATTATTGAGTTGATTTAAATAAGCTGTGAATAATGTAGGTACTATACCCAAACCCGGCGGTTCAATCTGCACAAAAAGCCGTTAGCGTCATGTCACCGTGATTTCGGCAGTGCAGGCAAATGCAATTACTAAAGGCCTAGGAAATTCTGCAAACCATGATTCATCATTTAGCACCCTTTTTAATGAAGCCTGAGGTTTTGTGCGAATCTCGACAATATAAGAGCATTTGTGGCAATTATTATCATTAGTGAATGTCAAACGCATTGTCGCGCCCGGTCGCTCGTTTACAGTTATTTATAATTTTGTGCCGCGATTTTATTTTGAATACAAAAGTATTTCCTTTGCTTTTAAAAAATATTGACAGAATTTAAAAATGTTTTTGCGTGTGGAGATATTTCTTTGTGTGTTCTTGTTCCTAATTCAAAATAGTTTTCAACGATCTTGGGTGACTACGGAAGAATGTGAGAATAATAATTTATTATAGTTTTTTAAATTTAACCAGAGCTCAATTAAGTTAATAATCTGAAATATATATTTTATGTAATTTATCTTTAAATTGTTCTTAAAATGTACCACTGTTATCAATTGTGTGATACTGTTGTCGTGGGTTTGTTTGTTTTATACACAAATACCGAATACGTTACCTTCACACATAATAAACCGATATCTATGTACAATAAACTCACAGTATTTTGTTTATTTTATAAAAACATCTATAACAATATTATACTTAATCATGTTGATTCTTACGCCGTTAATTGGTGAAATCTGGGTAAGAATGGTAGATAAAAGTACATTTAGCTTTATTTTGTACAATAAAAGGTATACAAACCCCAATCTATATTTTCATACAATAACATATCGAATAACTTAGTTTCGTTTCTAAAAACGTCTGTGGGTATCACATTCAAAAATATTCACATTAGAATATTAGGAGCGATTATTTAATTACAACAAATGCGTAAGTAATTAAGACGGAGTTAATGAATTCTGGAATACAAATGCATAAGATTGTATTTATAGTGTTGGAGTAATAAAGTGTTGTACCACATAAATATCTCGATATATTTCTGTGTGTTGTACCGTATAACATGTGTTTAACTGTTTGTTTAGTGTTCGTATTCTTACACGATTACGTCCAACCGGATGAACCAATTACGAAGCAGCAAGAAGGTACTAGGTAGTCAATGTTCCGAAACAAATCACTTTGCACGCAAACGTTTCCGACTTATTGTATAATTAACATACATATTTACATTAATAATTGCCAGCGGTTAAGTTATAATTTATTTAATTTTTAAAAATTATTACTAATATTTAAAAAACAGATATCCGAAAATGCATTAACTAAGCACTTTTAACATTTTATTTTATTTACAATGATTAGCTATGTCCATTGTCTATGATATCTGGGATTGTCTAAAACCTTTTTAAATATTTTGAAAAGATTCGATTGTTGAAAATAACGTGTCGTCAGCGCATTGCACGCGACACCACGACGAACTGCGGTTGTCCAATAGAGAGAATTTGTTGAGACAGGGTCGGACTGTCGTCTTGGTAACTTAACTGAATATGTATCAAGGCCAAGCAGAAATAGGCCACCCTTATTATACAAACAGCTGATATTAACAAATGAGGCAGCTGATATTATTTACAAATGAGGTCAATGTCCCGTTTGTACAATAATTTATTGTCTATGGCTCCCAAAGTACAGAGCTCTGGGTTAAAGATATATAGTAGATTTCAATAACCTATCTAAATCGTAACAATTAAATAATTCTGTAACGAATCAATTATTAATAATTAAAAGTAAACATTTTCGACAAGGCAAGGAAGCAAAAGGTAACAGATATCTCGATTCACGGAAATGCAGCATGCCTTTTGACCTTTTTGACCTAGACAAGGCCTAAAAAATTGTTTGCAAAAAGTACATTGAACGAGTAGTGTGCTAGTGCAGGAAGCCTACCCTTGAAACCAATCTAAAAACAATGCAGTGTCGAATCAGTTCCAGTTGTAATCCGTAAATTATTGGTACTCTTGACAATTTCTTGTTTGCATTACTAAATATAACGTGATCGAGACAATGCAACGCCTGGGTTCTTTCGCCGTAGCGTAAAGAGGCATCTCAGCGGACCGGCATGATTGTATCGAATGTATGATGTCGTGTGATGGTATTCGATACTCTGTTTGGACGGCATCAACACTTACCACCAGGTGCAATGCTGTCACTGTGCCGTGCCAGAATAAAAAAAAATAAAAATAACTCGCTTTCTACTAGTTTTTTTTTTTTAATAGTAAAATGAGCTTTCTACTAGTTTAATTTCCACCCCAACAAAGTACAAGAAATCGCCAGTAACAAATATCAAGTAACTACCAAAGTACAAGTTTTCAATTTAATTCCAATGTATCGAGTGTCTCGAGAGTAGCGGTAGTTAAATAAGAAGAAACTGACGGGGGGTGACTAGCAAATGGTAGAGCTTTATATATTTCAGCACCTTTTTTTTTATCGCGATGGATGGCGAGACAAGCCTGCCATTCTCCTAATGGTAAGCGATACGACCGCTCACGGACAGTAGTAAAACCAAAGAACACCATGAATTACAAAGCAAAGCTTGGCATTCCACTGCGCTTGCTATCTCCAGTAGTTACTCAGGCTACAATGTCCTTTAAACCGGAACACAACAGTAGATTTATGCTGCGGTTTGGCGGGAGAAATAGACATTGCGGTGGTACCTACCCAGGCGGCCTCTCATACATGAGAGACGTGAAATCACGACTTCAGACAGAAGAGTAATAACACTTATTTTATTCCAGTGGAAAACCACATCAGCCCTGAAGATTTGCGTGAGTTCCTCAAGTTTAAAACTGACGTCACCACAACGACGGAGGCTGATGTCGACTACTCCGGTTTTGATGTAAATATTCATAGACATTATTATGAGACATACATTTTTGCCCAAAAAAATGTTAAATGAATTATCGCTACTAAAAAGAAAAAATAATATTTATTGTTGAACTTTAATTATAATGAAGATAATGTACTAGTAAACATGATGCTGGAGTCCATCTACAAGGTGTAAAGGCGATATTAAAAGGAAGTCGTTAAGGACATTTCTGTTGTGTTTTTTTTTGTCGGCCTAGTGGTACTATCGAACATAGGTTCAGCACTGAAGTTCCAATAATAAATGAGGCTAAAATCTAAATAACAGTTTTTCAAGTCAAATGGGCTGAAAGTGAAAATACTTATTAGCAGCGACAGATTTTCTTCGAGATCCAACGGTTAACGCTATCAGGAAGTATCGTGACTAAGTATGCGACAGGTTTTTTTTATGACGAAGCCAAATTTACATAGCGTTACCGTTTTTGTTGTTTTTAGGAGTCATTGCGTCTACCAGTGCCAAATAATGTGGATTGTTTCGGCTTTGGTTCCACCATGAGGCAGATAATAGGACTTTTCAACATGAAGCCGGATTCTTCTGAAGATGTTAACACTCAGTTTTACTTCTCTTCCAGAAATCAACGTCAAAGAGTTCAGGTAATTTGAAAATATGTTGACTAGGTTAATCAAACTATATCTATCTATACATATAATAAATGAGAAAAACTAATAGGGCCTGTATTAACGTAATAAAACCCAAAACAAATATTTGTAGAATTTTGGTCTGTTTGTCTGTTGTTGTGCGCGATGATCTCAGAAACGGCTTAATAGATTTCGATGAAATTTGTTATGGAGGCAACTGACACCTTAGATTAACACATAGACTACTTTTTATCCCGCCTAATGTAGTGTTCCCGTGGGATGAATAAGGAATCGATATTATATATTTGTTAGTCTTTTGAACTCAAAGGCATGGAATGGGACAGGATAACATGCCTTAAGTCGGGACAGTGTGGGATATAACGGGATGGGACGGGACGGGACGGGTGTTGAGTGGACAGGCAAAGCAATACAGAGGACGGCAATGAGTTTGAATAGCCTTTAGTAATTAATAAATTAAACTTTTCATTCTTAATTTCGTTTTATCAGACGATTTTCAGCTAGGTACTTTGTCTTCAATTTTTCAGACATATTTTGAGTTTTGCTTCATCTTATACTTAATCCGGCTGGAGGAAAAGCATTGTATAAATAACATACAGTTGAAAAGAATTGTTACTAAGAACTTATTGGATGTCTAGACTTACCACAACGCAAATGTTTTCCTTGTTATAATAGCGGTTAACGCGGAACCGAAATAAATTTTCGAATTTCAGAATGTCAGGAACTTAAATCTATGATGTTGTATGATAATAGTTAATATTTGATTCCAGGTATTCGCCGGAGACCAATTTGGACTTGAGTGGGTGGATTTTAAACCAGAGAGGAAAACTGTAATGATCGTCCACGGTTTCATGAGCCACAGTAATGCGTCGTGGGTTAACGACATGACCAGGGCATTCCTTGAATGGGTAAGCGATCAAGCCAAAATAGCCACTGTAGAATAGCCAATATTCCAAGAACTGTAATTAATTATCTTAATAACTATTGTTTAATAAGGAGGACAATGTCAAGAAATAAAAATGTGAATTTTAATTTGGAGATTATTGCAGTTTTACGAAATGATGAAATGAATGAAGTTCTTACCTACGTATTTAATGATTTAACTACATCATTATTTATATTATTTTATTTATGTATTTTTTTGTTAATAAGTATTCGAAAGCGGGTGTACACAGGTTGAACTTGGTCCGCTCTGACGTATTTTGTACCGTATTGTATATCAACCCAAATACGTCTCACTGCAGGGCACGGTTGTCCTCTACAATCGGGAATACGATTGAAAGGGGTTAGACCATACATATCATGTATTTTTTTTATTTTAATCTTTTTAATTATACATTGTTCATATTTTAATGTCTATGTCTATTATAGGCGATCACAGATTTGACCAATACTAATAAACAATAACTACAATTTTCTACCAGCAGCGATTGCTCACGGTATAAAAAAGAATATTTTTTTGTCGCTTTAGGGCGATGTCAACGTCATAGCCGTAGATTGGAGCGGAGGTGGTAACACGTGGAAGTACTGGCGAGCGGTGGCAAACACGCGAAGAGTGGGCTCTGACGTCACCGGGTGAGTCACATTCTCTTCAGGGAGATATAAGAATTCAGATTTATGAAATTACGAGTCAAGAAATAAACTTGACTGCACCACCCATACACCAGTTCAAGCTGGGTGTTACCCATTACCTTATTGAAAACGAATGTTATTATAACTAAGCAGAATCACTAGCACGATTATATTGGACTTATTTATCTTGTCCCTTTATCTCTCTGTCTCTTCACTCACAGGTGATTCTTATTATATCACTTATTTATCTTCAGCCAGTAAGATATATGAACTAGAATCTAAACTAGCTTTCGATGTATCTAGATTAAGTTTAATAGCACAAACTTGAATTAAACAAATCATTCAAGTTCATAAAGAGAGATTACGATTTCCTAAAACGTAAATAAATGTATAAATTAATAGTTTTTCATTGTCGTCATTGTAGATTTTTCCGACAGCTGATAAAAGAGACCGGTGCGCGGGTGAAAGACTTCCATTTCGTTGGTCACAGTTTGGGCGCTCATATTTCGTCGTATGTTTCATTTCACATTGGCCGTGTTGCTAGGATTACCGGTAAGGCATCTTACGTCTACCTTGTGATTAATTCCGTTCCCAATATTTTTGTTTTGATTTTTGATACAATATCTAGTAATAAAAAGTAGTCAATACAAAATACAATCTAGTTTTTTGATACAAAATTTATTCCCTTTCCTGTTATCTTTAGTTAAAAATGCTCAAAACTTGTTTAAATACAGGGTGTTTTTATGTTTGTCAGTAAATAATTTATAAAATTATTGGTTTGAGCATCTTCAAAATTTCTTAATCCACTGCCGATGAATCTTCATAAATCTTTCTCAAAACACCATTCTAAAGAATTTAACCATCTTCGTTTTTGGAGGCTTAACGGTCTCACGCTTTCATTAGTAGATGATTAAATGATTTAATGCAAAGAAAAACATTCATAAGATGTGTAACTTCATCTTACTTGTTACAGGTTTGGACCCAGCACAGCCATGTTTTAGCTTGGCCAATAGCACCGAGCGACTGGACTCCACCGATGCTGATTTCGTTGACATCATCCATACCAATGGTCGTCTGCTGACGAGGATCGGTTTTGGACTACCTGAGCCTATTGGTAAATATTTCTACTTTTTAATTTACCGTTTTTTTGGCTTTTCATTAATTTGGTTAATGAGTGTTTATAATTTAGACGTTTTGTAAAATCCGTCTTATTATGTGAGCCACCAAAATTAAACAAAAAATGTTGGAAGCCATGAATTTATTTTATTCATTTTATACTTTTTATTTTAAAAGCGTACGAAAATAACTTTTAAAACAAAGAAAATTAATTTATGAGTTCAAAGCCGTGACCAGACAATGTTTACATACTCGCAATTACGTTTTATATTTGCCACAATAACAACAATGCGAATGACTAAGAAATGAATCATAAAAGGGCACATATTTATCCGCAATAATTAACAATGCACAGCAAACAATTAATGAAACCTTGTGGTAACCTGCTCATCAAAGAGATTTATATTATTTTTATATAGATAGTTCTTTTTAGATTATTTTATTTTATTTTATTTTGGACAACATACAGTCGTGTACATCAACAAAAACAAAAATTATATGTTTACAACTTACAGACTTTGAGTGCCAACACTTAACTTATAAAGCTAGATATTACATTACAAATAAAAAGTATCACGGTATAAACTATGTACACATATCGTTAGTGTACATATTATTAAGTAGCTAACAATACAAAACTAATTACATACCGATTAAGCGTGTAAAACAAAATTCTTATGTAAGTATATTTATCATATTAACTGTATTATACACCTTTATGGCCTTATTCATAGACAGTTTGAAAACCTATTTTATGTAACGAATGTTTTGTCTTCTGCGCTCAAACTGAATTCAAAAGTCATTCGAAAGGAACAAAACATTCGATAACTAAAATTGGTTTTAAAACTGTCTATGAATAAGGCCGTAATGATGGACAAATGTAAATTCCTGTTCAACGAAAATGGATTTGAGCTTCACTCAAACACTTTAATTTAATGGGCTTATTGGTTGTATAGATCAAATACACTGAATATACAAATCAATAGAAATAAATAGATAATGAATAAAAAATTAACGACGCAGATTAAAATCCAAATAGCACAGTAATAAATAAAGATGAAATTAATTTAAGCGAGATCATGGTCGCCTCGGTAACAATAATAGCGTGACTTGAGGAAAGTCAACAGTTCACGGAACAGAATGCCATGAACGACCGTGCCGTTGAATTAACCTTCATTACCCAGAATAACTGAATGTATAAACAAAAGAAATTATTTGCATTATTGTTTCTTTGAATGGCTTCAAGGTTTACAATGGTGTTTAATTGAGCAATTTGTTCCATATTTGGATATTTTAAATGAAAGTTTAAGGTATTTGCCCCAACCCGCCAGGCCAGCGTGGTGGCCTAACCCCTCTCGATTGTAGACCAGGCTTGTGCCCTGCAGTGGGATGTATATTAGGCAGACACAAATACGGATTCGCCCTAAATGTTTTCTTTAGCTTAGGCAAATGGTTCTAAGCGTCTATTTCAGTTTTGTGTCAAATTCAAATTCAAAAGTTTTTCTACTCATTATCAGCCCACTGTGCCCGATTATTGTGCCCGATATGGCGATAGGATCGCCCCCTATCACATCATGGGACGGAACACACAAAGCGAAATGTGGGTGTCCTGGTGGCGCTTCTGCCTACCCCTTCTGGGATAAAGGCGTGAGATTATGTATGTATGTATAGAACAGCTGATTATTTTTTTATTGATTTCAGGGTTGGACCCATAGCAAAAGTTGTTAATTATTATGAGTGTAGCCCTTACAGCTTTATATACCCTTTCTGACTAACCCTGTATATGTCTCGGTAAGGGGTCGAACCCGCGGCCTCACGTTGAACAGCCAGCGTCTAAACAACTGCGCCACGGTGGCTGTCAAGAAATCTTTCTTTATTGCAACTTAAAGGCTTGTAACTGATAAATACCTATTCAGTAGATGAATAGGGGTTTGGTTATGAAGGAAGGTATCGGTAATTTGACCTCATTTATTTCATTTCAAGGTGATGCTGACTTTTATCCAAACGGCGGTATGAAGCAGCCGGGGTGCTTTAACAACTCTAACTCTGTATGGTCTCGTATCCTGCCCATTTCACCTTCTAGTAGGTACTTTTCTAAAAATATCTTATATTTAGACATGCTTTTTATAGAGTATTCTAGATTAGTTCTATCTGAAACTTCTTTAGTTGTTTAATGTCTGGTACTCCGAAGTTCTTTCGAAATGTTTCTCGACCTATCTATCTATTCAGCCACAGGAAGTCCACTGCTGAACATAGGCCTGTTGAAAGCGGCCAGTATCCAGCGACTTCCTGCAACCTAACTTCATACAATTTTTATTCAATCTGCTTTTATCTGGGTTTAATATGTTGGCTTCTGGTTTATCGACCAGAATTCTGTGTCAATTCTAATTTTGAAATATTTTAAATATTGTGATTGTTTATACTATTTTTTACAGAGTTACAGCAAGCTATCTGCAGCCATGGCAGAGCGTATCTCCTTTTCACGGAATCCTTGGTCAACAACAACTGCTCCTTCCGCGCTTACCGATGGAACTTGACCTATGAAGGGTTCGTTATCACAATTAATATTACTGGTCCTTTTATTACACCAGCAATTGATATATCCGTAATGCCTTAGCCCGGGCTAATTCTATTTAATAAGTGGATAGTAAAACGCCATCCGATTGAAATCATCTTTGAAGAGTTCCCTAAATAAATGGCTATCAAGGACTGATACATTATTAAAGGGCATTATAAGTAATAGAATTGCTAACTGGATATTACAAGAGCCATGTCAAGAATCCTATAGTTATAAAATGTATTATATGTATGTATAGTCTTAAAGTCAAGTTCGAAAGGTTCTGATGTTACCGTATGTTTATGAAATATGAACATATCGATGCAAATTCTTGTACCAATAATCAACATCATCCATGTCTATCTCAGAGCAAACGAGAGCATAACTACGACGTGGGACCGGCGCGGTCGTGCTCATCATAATTTAATTAATGTTCAATAATTAATTTATGATCATACTTCAATAATAACCTAATAATGACTGTCTTGGTGGCGCAGTTGTACTACGGTATGATTGCAAAGGTCTCGGGTTCGAATTCTGGGTCGGGCATAGTGATATTGGATTTTTCTATTAATTAGCCCGGAGTCAGGAATTTGTGTCCGATATGGCGACAGGCTCGCCCCCTATCACATCATGTGATGGAATATACAAGGCGAAACGTTGGTGTCCTGGTTGTACCTCTGCCTACCCCTTCTGGGTAAAAAAGACGTGAGTTTTTGATGTACCTAGATAATTTAAGAACAAATCGTTCTAAATTCTTGTTTCAATATATTCAACAGTATGCCTATTTATCTCAGGGTAAATGCGAGCATTAGAGCGACGTGTGATAGACGAGGATCATGCTCGGAGATGGGCATTAAGGCGGCGGGGATGGACGGACTGCCGAGGGCGCAGGGACCTTACTTTACACTCACTACTGAGAAGGAACCTTATTGTCGTAAGTTTTCCAACTCCTTCTATTAATTTAACTTTATGATTAATTTCGTTGAGGGTTAAAGACAAGCTAGACATTCCCGGAGACTTGCTGAGCTTCAATGCTTGGTGTCATTAAAATGCGTGCCAATTTTGATCCTGGCTTACAATAGGAGTTGCAGTGGCGGGTGTGACGGCGGGACAGTCTCCAGAAAGTATTTGGCTACATTGAAATAATATAATAAATAATTTAAATAACATAAATCTAAGTAACCATATTTGGCTACAACTAGTAATGATAGTTGTAACTGAATAGTTGCTGGATACTCCAAAGTCCAAGCGACGCGACGCCAAATTAATTAAATTATCTGAGATAGAAAAAAACAGACGACGTCAATGGTTTTGATGTTCTGTAGTTTTGATCTATAAAATTAATGAGGCGGTAGAATATCTGAACAGGACTCCATAAGTCAATAAAGCTAGCTAATAACTAATTAGCCTGTAATATTTGATCCAATATTTTCTTCGTAGCAACGGAAATCCAGCGACGGAATCCAATGCCAGAACTCCTACGGGATTTACGAACGGGATTCAGGCTAGATCGGGCTATCAAGGTAGTTCCTACAACAACACCAGTATACGCGGACATTGAAGAAGAAGTCACCACTACTACTCAAAGGAGCTGGCTTAGTACTGTTAGGAGATGGTTTGGATGAATGTACTTCGAACACGGGCTTTATTGACATTTAGGGACTTTGTAAGGTATATGAACCTGAGAATTTTGGTGAAAAATGTGAATAATAGTCAAATAGAATAATTAGTTCATAATTTCCTTTCGAACTTTGGTGCAGTGATTGTGTTAATTCATGAATTCACTGATTTTCTGAGTTATCAGGATACGTCAACGCTGCTGTTAATATATCTTTAGAGAATATGTTATTTGAGAAGAACAAAGTAAATGCTACCTAGCTTTTTTGTTATCACGACGAAATTAACATCTTCTGGCTTTTCATATGCCTCGTTTGTCATTCAAAAATTGTCTACTTGTTTGTCAATATTGTGTGTTGTCTGAAATCACATTTTCTCTACAAATTTTTGCAATTGTTCTTCTTGTTTGATTGTTGACTTTATTATTCTCTGTTTCTCTATAATCGTTCTTTAAAGTCTCTTTCTACGTTAAATCGTTACAATGATGTCCATTTGGTAATATCGAATCGGTAATTATGCTAGTCATAAATATAATGTATTCTACGTTTTTATAATTTAATCAATTAACTTTGTATAACAATTAGCATAATGATTGTCAATTATTTAATTTATAATATGGTGCAAGAGTGCGCTCTTTTTCCTATTTCATGCTATAAAACAAACAAAATAGGGTTAATAATTGAGACGAGTTATAAATTTAGCGAAAAATCTTACAAAAATCACGAGGGTCCCAAACAATTCGTATTGCACTTGAAGAATTCAAAAATTTTAAAAAATGTTTGACATTTGATAATTGATATAAAATGCAAACTTCGTGTTATGATCAAATAATAAATTAGTCTGCGTAACACACGCACTCTTTCACAACTATGATTTACTATTGTCGGTATTATATTTTGCGTAGGTCCGGTAAACCAGCAAACAGTTCACTTGATAGTATGTGATCACTGCCGCCCATGAACATCCTTAGCGCTGGATCCTGGATATGTTGCCGGCACAATTGTAAGGAAAACGGGAAGGAAAGGATGGGAAAAAGATAATAATTGGGCATCCGGCAATATCACTGACCGAACGAAATGAGACAGCGAAGTTGTCACATCACGTAGAATTCCTGTGAGACCTGAGACCACCCCGGACGAGTCTGCCCATTGCTAAGTCATGACTGAGCGTGGCCCTACCACTTCCAAACTATTATTATTGGTATTATTAAATCAATAAGTATTGTTTAAGATCCATATAAAACCAGAATATGTTATAATATTAAGATATCTACAATTAACCAAAATATGTTATAATAAACTCTATAATTATCTAAAAGATTTGTATTAGGTCTGCCAGCCAGGCCCAAGTGTTGGGCAATGGCCTAACCCTCTCAATCGAACTCTCGATTGTAAAAGAGTTTCAAGCCCAGCAATGGCACCTCTAAATATATGCTGATTAAGATTATTATTTAATTAAAATTTGATTTACGTTTAAATTAATACGAAACCGATTTTCTACGAGTATAACTATAAACTAATATTACAAAAATGTTAGTAAATGTGTAAATAGTACAAGTTACATTAACAATATTAAATTGTTCAATTATAGTGCTGAATAATGTATGACTTATGATGTGAATAATAAAGGTATTAAAAAGCCATTTAGTTTAATTTCCTGTCCTTTTTACATTTCATTGTGCCATGTATTGTACGTCGCACCTATGGAGTCTAGTATTGCAGATAGATTTTTGTTCTTCGGTCGTAATAGTGGCATACATGGACTCAATCATGTATTTCGTGAAACTACTAGTATCATGTCAAGGTAATGTATAGATACATTTATGTAAGTGTTTATAAGACGAAAAGGACATTTACGGCCATATTCATAGACGTATTTAAAACCTATTTTAGTTATCGAATGCTTTGTCCCTTTCGAACGACTTTTGAATGCAGTTTGAGCGAAGAAGACAGAAAGTTCGATAACTAATATAGGTTTTAAAACTGACCATGAATAAGGCCGTTAGGGTTTGCTAAGATTTTAATTTAGCTCACGTATTTATAAGGTTAGAATTGCAGAAATTACAAAATGTTCTATGCGCCCTTTAAACTCCGAGGTATCTAGAAGTAATGTCATTAATTTACTTTTTAATTTTGATATAATTTAATTTATTAATCATGAACTAATCAAGCCATTCTAAGTTTATTGCAATAATCGTTACCAAATATTTCATCAGAGAAATGACGCGATTTGTATATATAAATACAAATATAGCACCTCTGTTTCGGTTTTTTTAATTTTGCAAGTGTTATATTGTTTTGTTTAACCTATGCACACATTACAATTAGTGTTGATCTTCAAAACATTACATGTTTGACATCTCACAACTAATTATTTGTTTTACTGATCTTTAACGTTATAAGATGGTATGGTTCTTGCATAACATTACATCTGTGGAAGTGCATTACAAGCCAGATAAACTAGAAACTGGTGTAGGACAACTATCTTTTCATACAATTCAATTTCGTCTGCCTGCTCATTGCTCAAAACCACATCAACACTGGCTCATCCATACTCCCTAACATTTGTATGCGACTTTGTTTATTTTAATTTGTTATTTATTTGAGACAATTGTAGTCCAATGCCATATTGTGCGGTACTTATTCTGTTAGTAACTTTTAGCGAATGTAGGTACTATGAAAATGAGAATGCCCATTCATTGTATCGGTAAAAAATATCGGTGACCCCAATACCTATACTGCTTCAAATTCATTATAGCATTTTTTATGGTTTGTCCTTAAACGTTTTCCTGTTTTATCCCGGGCGACAGATTTTTATAAAATAAAGTCATTATCATTACCTTTTATGATACGTCAGCCTTTACTACAAATGGGGCTACCAGAGTGACTGGACTTCAAGTTCCTTTCTCCAAGAACTCCGTGCCTGGGTCGCAATTATGTTTATTATTATTGAAAATATATATTTTTCCCTACACAAAAAGTAGGTTTCATCGAGGGACTAAAATCTTGGCACCGATACCAAGTTTTATAGTAAAATGGGCATTCTCCTTTACAATCTAATTACACTATAGTTATTTGACACGAAGATTTATTTAGTATTTTAGGATAGCACAGTCAGAAGAATAAATACGCATGTTTATTTTGTAGATGTTTCTGGGCGCTAATAATTATAGCGTCAAGTGTCTGTATGTACTTGATGTTGGTACCAGTAGCTCACTTGGGTGTGGCGATTAACTACACCCCCGACACGAGGTATTTGAACTGGACCACAACATTCCCAGCTGTGACGATTTGCGAAGCATCTGACACTAAACTCGTTCAGAAGAAGTTCAGCTAGTTGTATTGTATGTGCATTTTATTATTTTTGATGAATATATTTCGTTGTAAATTC
Organism: Deilephila elpenor; assembly: GCA_949752805.1. NCBI lineage: Eukaryota > Metazoa > Arthropoda > Insecta > Lepidoptera > Sphingidae > Deilephila > Deilephila elpenor. The sequence goes on along the minus strand of OX457097.1, from coordinate 11,258,628 downwards.
TGTGGGTCGTAATGGAGAATTGAACAGGACGAAAGTTTTTGTTTTCATGGTAATTAGAAATAAATAACTTAGAACTATTATAATAAGATAGAAACATCAATAATAAAAACCTTCATATTGATTACCTACATAATTAAACTATATTTCACATTTTTGTCACAATAAAACCAAGTTTTATCTAAGGGCTCATAACTCTTAAGGGCTCATAAGCCATAAGTTTTGTTCTGTCACAAAATATTTGAACGTATTTGGGGGACTGCACATAACTAAAGCATAACTATGACTAATAGGTACTTTTGTTATTATCTCTATAGTTTGCAGGTTTCCTCACGATATTTCCGTCTCCTAATGGCAATATAGGGTATATATTTATATTTTCAACAGCTAATTTCACTAGCAAGCTAAGCTACGACTATAGGAGATATCTGTCCGACTTGCTGTTCGCCCGGGGAAACTGCAAGAGTTCCCAATGCTCGCCCTGTGGTGGTGTTATACCGTGCGATGTGCCTTGGAGACATATTATTGATAATGTAAGAGATCGATTCGTAATGTTTTACTTAGTCAATAAAAATAAATAATAATACTATATCCACCCAACATAGTCCTGACCCCACTCTAAAATCGAATCTTGTGTCGTGGGTATCAGAAACTACGAGAGACCTTTCAGTCTCACGTACGCACAGTTTCTAAAATCTATCTATCTTCAACTAGAGATTTTGTTAGATATTTCGATGCATTTTATGTTTCAGTAAACAAAGAAAGAGAGATATAGATACGGTGTATTTATTTGTAGATGGCTAGGTAAGATGAATATACATGTCCATCTTTGTTAAGTGGAATATATCATTGTATCGACATAGTAATGGTAGCTATGTTAGCTCTAGTTAAAGATATATATAATATAGAGTTCGGCCGTAACACGCGAAACTAATAACTGTGGATCACACAAACATTTCTTTCGGTACGGAGATCGAACCCGCGGCCTCTCGTTTAACAGCCGGCGTCTAACCAACTGTGCCGCAGAGGCTGTCAAAAAAGATGACACTATTACTACACGCGGAAATTGGAGAAGAGAATTCACAGATTGAAACTAACAAGTGGAACATCGGCAAATAGTTACGCATCCGAAAGACTTTAATTTTAGGATACGTCTAAATTAATGGTAGCATATGTGTCCATGTTTTTATATAAGTATTTTTTTTCTTTTCTATATTATATTTTTGTCAAATCTAATATAGAAAACAATAAATAAATAAAATAGAGCAATTGTTTTTAAACGTGTTCACTATAAAAAAATCTTCCCTGGGAGCTTGGCGTAAGACTCAAGCCTCTCATGTTAGACATTAGAAAAATATGAATCGCATAGTTTTTAAAAGAAAAACAGACATTAAATGATTAAATAACATACCCAAGAGGCCAACATTCTGTTTTCTACTCCCAATCAGGTCCATAAAAAATGCACAGAGCTGGTTTCAAACTGCACACGAAACGGGCAGGAGTTCCCATGCTGTGAGCTGTTCAAGCCAGTGGACTCCGAACACGGCACTTGCTTCTCCTACAACACTTTACAACACATGTGAGTGCGTTACTGATTATTTTCATATTTCGAACGTGAACGGATTTGGAACTTCTTGGTGAATTCCTGTTTTTGTTTTTTTTTGTCTCACTTGTGTTTTTTATTGAGACTTGTTGCTTCAGTGATGCTTCAGTGACTCATCGGTATGAGAATATGTAAACTTGAGGATTTATTTTGTGTGTAAAATGTAAATTATAAAATTTATTTAGATTTTGTATTGTTCCGCCGTCCGATAGGTAGTGTCTTTAAATTGTTGTAACAGTTTCACTGGCCACCAAGTCCACTTTAACCGAAAATTATAATATGGCCATGACCAAATTTTCTACCGCTGATTCCGGCCATGTTAGGAGATTAAATCAAAGATAAGATACTGGTATATGTGCCGAAACACGTGAACGCGTAATTTTCATGTAATATGTAATTTTGTATAATAACATTGTTTTAGGGGCATAAAAGAGGAATTGTTCGTGGTGAACAGAAGTACGGGGCCAGGATTTATATCCTTTCGACTGCTTTCCGATGCCGAAGTAAGGAATTATAAATTTATTTAATTTTTTTATAATAAATTGCTCTTCATATGACATCATAATACCAACTTATGTAAAAATCTCTATATTTAAAAGAAAATGAAACATAATACAGCAAGGTTTGGTAGAAAGTGTGCTGCATTAATAAATACAACCAACGAATAGTCCACATCAATAGTAGATAACTTACACAAATAATCCCAAGTCTATATTACAATAATATGTACCTACAACATGCTGATAGACGCGATAACATGATCTCAATTCTAAATGTTGAGTGAGACCGTATATTCAGTATCTATATCAGCCCATATACGTTCCACTGCAGGGCACGGGCCTACTCTACAATCGAGGGAATCGATTGAGAGTGGTTAGGCCATATAGTCCACCACGCTGGCCTAGTGCGGGTTGGCGGACTTACATACCGCAGAAATTGTTTAAAATCGCTACGGTATGCAGGTTTCCTCACGATGTTTTCCTTCACCGTTAAAGTGCGTGGTGATTGACTATCAATATATTCAGTATGTCGTCTGACATTAAAAAATACCCATACGCAATTTCTCTTTTCAGCTCTCCATTCACAGCACAGAAGAACTATCTACAAACGATTTGGATCTCAAGTTCAAATACATGTTGGACACTCGCAACAAGAACCGTTTTGAGTTGCTATTCTCTGTTGTTGAAATGGAAAACGATCCTTTCCTGGTGGAGCAGTCTATTAATATAAGGGGATGTCGGTATTTACACGAAATACCTAATAAACCTTTACACAATTATCCGGTAATTGAAATCATATTTTTTTGTCACACGAAGTTCAATGTGGCCCTGCGCAGGTAACATATTATACGTGACCTTAGACAAGACCTTAGAAATATTTGGGAGACTTTCAAGCTATGCAGGTTTCCACAAGGTGGATGGAAGACCTGGTAAAGGTTGCAAGAAGTCGCTGGATTCAGGCCGCTTCTAACAGGTCAATGTAGAGACCCATGGGGGAGGCCTATGTTCAGCAGTGGACTTCCTGTGGCTGAAAAGAGAGAGAGAACGGATTCCAGATAATGGTTTACATTACCGTTAAAGTAAAGTATTTTCTTTATTACACACATCACTTTCCAAAGTCACCGCGTGTCAGATTAATTTCCGAATTTCCTATAAATATTTATAACGTTTTATCTATCTCGGTATGAATATTTTTAGGTATATTCGTATGGTGCCTGTCGGTTAGCTTACACCACTGAACATACCTTAAAGAAGTGCGGGTGTGTGCATCCAGTAAGAGATTTGTCATGTAAGTTTAAAATCGATTATCTTCTATAACCAATATCAGTTTGTAACTAGTAGGTCCCTCGTATAAGAAGATCTTTAGTGTAAAGCACCGACGTTATATAAATTTTCACCCCAAGCAGTAATAGAGCAAGAGAGATATGGGATAGCAGCGACTGAATGAAACGAGTGTTGGACCAATACTTAAAAATAATATATTTTTCCTAATTTATACATTTCGGATAGGTGTTTACGTGGTTACGTCACCCATATTCGAGTACTTAATATAATATATTGATGCTGCGTGATTACGTTCCTACACATTTTCCGGGTAGTGACTTGCATTCCTGGTGCGTGATGATTCATGGGTGAAAGAATGTATGTGAGCTGAGACGTCACAAGCTGAAATTTTGTCTGTGCATGCCTTTGACATAGGCATCACACGATCAGCTATTATGAAGATCCGATCGGGGTTCTTGGTCTATAACGTGCATGGAGGATATTGTAGCTTGTGAAATTATTGGACAATGTAAGTGTTGAGTAACGTTGCCCGTAATTGTGGCCAGGCGTGACAGTTACCTAAAGACCTCGTAACAAAAACACTTGGTTTATTAGTGATGAGCTGAAAATCACTTTTACACAAGGTTTTAATAATAATAAAGAAATATATTCACCCAATGGTCACAGAGATGTCCGTCCTGATCTCGCACTAGGATCCAAGAATTGTGTCGTGGCCTCGTGGGTATCAGAAACTACGAGAGACTTTTCGGTCTTACAAACACTTAGACCGGGTTGAACCCGCGGCCTTTCGTTTCACAGCCGGTGTTTAACCAACTGCACCATAGGGGCTGTCAAGAGATGTTTTTGTTTTTTCAGATCAGAATATGTACTGCAATTACACAGGCTTAAACTGTTTAGCCACTCATCAAGGTAAAATAAAGAAAATTTTCATATACCTACCTAAATTAATCTTAAAAATGCATAACTTTAGTATAAACATATTTACAGCACAAATTAAAATGAATACAGAAAGGAATGAAGGAGGAACTGACTGCTTACCTTCTTGTGTAGAGAGTGAGATAACCACTAAATATAGTTACGAGTAAGTACAAATGTATTATTAGTGCATTGATACCGAAAGTGTCTATCATCATCATCATCAGCCCGTTGCAGTCCACTGCTGGACATAGGCCTCTCCCAAGGTACGCCACAGAGTCCGGTCTGCTGCTTGACGCATTCAGTCGCTGCCGGCCCTCTTGTGCAAGTCGTCCCGCCATCTGGCCAGAGGACGTCCCACGCTACGTTTTCCAAAGTGTCTATATTGACTCAAATCTATATCGACCCCCGGGAAAATATCAATTTGCGAGGGATTTGTGGCAGATAAAATATAACGGGCTCCAGCTCTAAATTGCGTCTTCATCATGGTAGGTGTAATTTTAGCAAGCCATGTTTTTTATTTGAGATTCCTATTTTTTTTCTTTAAAATATAACAGGTAATATAAGTAATCGATAATCATGTGAGTATATACAGGGTGAATTTTTCAAGTGGGCGTGGATGGCCAAAACCGAAACTCTTAGGAATAGCGAAAAATACTGAAAGGAGTCACTAGCCCGATTTTGATGAAAACTAAAACTGCATACATGGATTTTTGATAAATTAATATTCCAAGCGAGGAATCGAAACCGATGATTTTGAAAAAAATAACACATGATACCACTCGATAATGTTGCTTATAAAGATCAAATTCTGGGAAGTAATGACATTTTTTTTTTTTTTTTTTTTTTATTGCCGTATAGGCAGACGAGCTAGCGGCCCGCCTGATGGTAAGCGGCTACCGCTGCCCATAGACCTTTGCAATGCCAGGGGTCCAGCACAACAAAGTCGCTGCCTACCTTAAGGATAGTACTCTCTTTAAGCCTCGTTTGAAGAAGGACAGGTCATAGCGCTCAGGAAACACCGATGCAGGGAGTTCATTCCAGAGCTTGCACGTACGTGGTAAGAAAGAACGCTGGAAACGTACCGTTCGGTACCAGGTGGTAGGGATGAACTCTGCTGCGGTGACGGGTGGTGCGATGGTAGAAGGGCGATGTTGGTACCATCTCAAACAATTCCTCGGAGCACTCCCCATGGAACAGACGATAGAACACACAGAGAGACCCGAAGTCTCTCCGCAGTCCTAACGGTTCCAATTTGTCCGTAAGATTGGGATCATCGACTATTCGACAAGCTCGTCGCTGTAAGGAGTCAAGTGGGTTGAGCTGGTATTTTGGGGCACCTGCCCAGAGGTGAGAGCAGTACTCCACGTGGGGCCGGATTTGTGCTTTGTAAAGCGTCAATCTATGACCCGACGTGAAGTACCGCTTGGCTCTGTTCAGGATACCCAACTTTTTGCTCGCCAGTTTGGCTTTGTCCTCCAAATGACTCCTAAAGTCAACATTGCTCGATATTTCGACGCCGAGGATCCCAATACTTTCGGATCTTTGGAGAGTAACTCCTTGGAATTGCGGCGCCATGACAAAAGGGTCCTTCTTCGCAGTGAATGCGCAAACTTGTGTCTTCGAGGGGTTAAATTGAACTAAGTTCAATTCACCCCATTCGGAGACCCGCCCCAGAGATCTCTCGACTTCAGACACAAGTTGAGACCGTCTTTCCTCAATGGAACCTCGAGAGAGACTCTGATGGCCGATGTATCGCGCGTCACACGTACAAAATATGACAAAATATGACATAATATGACAGACTAAAGGAAAGCGGTCATTTTAAGCAAAATAATATTTTTTCTTCGGCGGTCAGTCCGCCCGGTGACCACGAAATCTGTAAGGCTATTGAAACGTCGGGAAGTTAAAAAATGAACAATTAAACCAAATCCGCGATATCCTTAAAAATTGTTTTATTTCAATGGGTCTACTTCTCTTTTTATGTTCTACAATTTACATTGAAATGTTTTATACAGGACCTGGGTGAATGAACCAGCGCAGGGAACGCTAGTAAACATTAAAATGTCATCACTACCCACACTACGCTACCGAAGGAATTTGTTACGCACCGTACTGGATATAGTTGGTAATGAAGCTTGATACCTATTCGCTTAATAAATTCATCATCAGCCACAAATTTTACTGATAAATATTAGGCGTATATAGCTGATATTTGCCTCAAAAACCACCCACCCAACATCCAACAACCACACAGTCCTGACCCCACATTAAGATCCAGTCTTGCGTCTTTTGTATCAGAAACTACGAGATACTCTTCGGTCTTACAAACACCCAGACCCGAAACAAATTTGTGGATCACACAAATATTTGCATTGGTGCGGAGATCAAACACGCGTGCTCACGTTTCACAGCCGGCGTCTAAACAATTACGCCGCGGAGGATGTCAATTGGCATGCGATTTGGCGAGTGTAGGATGTAATTATTATCACTAATGATGCTGCTTGAATTTACATATTTTTTTACTGACTGAACGCTTTTGCATAACAAGCATTTGGGACTATTTTCTTATCGTTATGTATTTACTAATTAGCTATTTATGTTATGACTGCCTCGGTGGTGTAGTTGAAATGTTGGTGTCCTGGTGGCGCCTTTGCCTACCCCTTCTAAAGGCGTGAGTTTTTGTATGTATTTATCTATGTTTATATTTATGTTTCAGTATCCGTGGCAGGAATCGTCGGATTGTTCTTCAGTGCATCTATTTTGAGTCTGGTGGAAATATTTTATTTGTTATTGCGCTCTCCTAATTAAGAAACTAATTGCGTGTACTACGTTCTTTTATGAATCATAATTTAAACAGTGGGTAAAAATACATATCACCCTATTCAGGCATCTGTCGACAACAATCGTTATTTAAATAAATAATCTGATGTATATTTTTTTTATACCACGTTACAGTACATGCGCTCATTTAATTTATATCTTTTCCTATTTGACTATAAAAATATGTATAGAGAGCCAGAAGTAGCTAGAGAGCTCTGCAGAGCTTACATATTCACTGAAGTCGAGTGCTTTCGTGCTTCGTGAGGCATGTTAAACATTTCGTGCCGGATTGCAGATATGTGTTAGTCATTAAACCTTCCAATTGTTCTAAAAAAGCTAGATTGGTTAATAAAATAAAAGATCACTCAATACCTATCTATGTTTTTATTTTTCATGAAGTAGTGGAGTAAGCCTTTCCCTTTTAATACTATCAAGCTACTACGTTGATCTTCAGTAATATTTGATTATAATTAGTTTATTCCACAAGACGTGAACAGACATCCTAGATTCGATTTCAACAACAAGCCAAATAAAGATGTTCTTTTTGACAGCCTCCGTGGCGCAGTTGGTTAGACGCCGGCCTGTGAAACGAGAGGCCGCGGGTTCGATCCCCGCACCGAAACAAATATTTGTGCGATCCACAGGTATTTGTTTCGGGTCTGGGTGTTTGTGAGACCGAAAAGTCTCTCGTAGTTTCTGATACCCACGACACAAGACTCGATCTTAGTGTGGGGTCAGGACTATGTACGGTATGTGACTGTTGGGTGTATTTATTTATTTATTTATTTATTTTTGCCATCGGAACAATATTCCCAGATTTGGGTTTGAAGATTATCAGTTATATCTTGCGGCGGGGACGCTTGTTATGTCAATATGGAACGAAAGTCCTGGCGTTATCTACAATATTGCTGCATATGGCAGCTCTATCAAGTCCGAGTTTTCAACTTAGATTGCACCCGATGTAAATTTCCAATAGGATCGCCATGGCAACAATAGTTTGATCAATAAGGAACAATGGAAAATAAAGCTGATTTGAGTTTCAACAAAACCTTTTAAAATTAAAGAATATTGTAGTAATTTATTAAAGTATTAGTTTAATTAGAAAGCCATGGGTAATACAGAGAGTAATGTTACTAGCGGAGTGAAGAAGCAAGCAGGCACATCCGAACAGAAACTGTATAAACTCGTCCATATTAAAGGTAAGACTGTGAAAGCTATTTTTAATAAGTTTATGCCATTTAAATCTGTACATATAAGTTAGGCAATAGCAAAATGCTCATCGATATCAGACACAACGTTTCTTATGGTATTCGACAAACGTTAATAACAAAATATGTATAATATTAAAAAAACACGTAAGTATAATTTGATTAGCTTAAAATATTTAAATTAACTATCTCTTAAACTTGGAGTACAGGCATCGAAGATTGATGACGTTAAGTATTAATTGAATTATAAGGTGGTGGTTTACTGGTTGATATGATGAAGCGAGCTCTCCAAAACAAGCAGTACGCTGAGATCGACCACGCCATCAAGACTAAGGTGGAACCGTTCCTCTACAACAAGGGGAAGGGACGGTATATACCCATATCGCATCTCGTGCTGTTACGGAATAAAGAACGTGCGAGACATAAGCTGGTAAGAATTAGCTGAAACTTTTCATAACAAAACAACATCAACACAAAGTTAAGAATAGGTGTTGAAACGATAGTTCAAAATATTGAAAAAAGGAGATCTGAACACAACAACTTTGCATGTACCTGGATACTTTTAGGCTGTCTCATAGCACTGTCATGTCGTAACATATTTTGACTTTGATTTAATAGCACGTAACATTTAACGTGCTTTTAAATCAAAGTCGAAATGTTTATTTAGGTAAGTCGTCTCTTACAAGACCTTTTGAATCATTGATTAAAACTATTAGGTCCTACCTATAATAAATATATCGTTTGAGTATATATTATGTTATATGTTTTAAAAAGGTCGATATTAAAAAAACTACGCTCGTAGAGATGATATTGTTATAACATGCTGCATGTTGTTTTGTTAGCATTCTGGTGTATGATTGATGGCACAATTTATTGCCCTCGACACAAGTCCGTTTACCCACGTCAAACTGCGATGGATTTTGTTTTTACAATATTTCTAATAAATAAGTCATTGAAATGAGAGTTAAGTTAGGTCATTTCCTTTAGTCTGATATTTACACTATACCCGGAATTCAGTTTAAAAAAGAAGACCATTAGAATTGTATGGTCGAATGATCAAACCTGACTAAACTATGTATTTCTCCATAGACTTCTTTCGATGACTCGACGTTACGAATTTCTGCACAGTCCTTAATTGTCTCCCAACCTTTTGTCACCAGCTACCACCATTGAGGGGTTTTGAAAACCCTGACGAAGAGTTTGACGTAGAAAAGGACTGGCCTGTAGTAACGCAAGCAGAATACGATGCAAACCCTACCGCGTACAGAGAATTATGCTGGGATTTGAAGGTAATAATACTTTAGGGCTCAAGACTATTATTATTAATATACATAAGAAGTCCATTGATGAAAATATCACCGCAAGGATTTTCGTAGTGACCTTTTAGAAGCTGATGAACCTTTTAGAAGAGCATGTTAACGTCAGTAACATTGACACGTTTAAATTCAATTGTGCTTTTCTAAACCCCTTATTGATTATTCGGAATAATGGTTATTATTTTGTTTTACCATTTATACCCTTGTATTTTTGGGGAAGTCTCACAAACACCCAGACCCGAAACAAAACATGTGGATCACACAAATATTTGTTTCGGTGCGGGGATCGACCAGCAACCTCACGTTTCACAGCCGGCGTCTAACCAACTGCGCCATGGAAGCTGTCAATGTAATAATCAAGGATTTTATATTGAAACAGGAACGCGGCGCAGTCGGCGAAACTATTCTGCATTTATGTCTTCTCAACGCTACTTCCCTGTTGGCCCACTTAGCGAAAAGATTGCTGCGTTTCTACCCGAAGATGATCAATGATATCTACATTGGAGAAGAATATTATGGTAAGGTATTGGTTTCGTTATAAGATGATTTCAGTCCCAAATAAATTTCTTCGACCAGATGTACCTAGTCAAATAACTTTGATCGTATTTTAAAATAAAAATAATTTACTTTACGAAAGTTACAAGTGATAAATTAATTCTAACAAAGAACAGAACTAACAAGACTTGTGTTAGTTCTGATGGTTTGAAGCAAAGTCAACTGACGTTGCGATGTCCAAGGCTTTTATAATATTCTGTTGTGAGAACCATTCATTCGATACTTTTGTAATTTGCATCGAATACATTAGATCAATTCAGATGAAGCAGCTATACAACTCCTTATGGCCCATTAACCTTGAGGGTTTAATATAGGGTATAAGGTATAACATATTCGTTTTTACACATTTGACATTGGCAGAGTTTCTAAAACAAAGGAATATCAAAATTGAATTAGTTCCACTGACAGTAATCTATCTATCTATCTATTCAGCCACAGAAAGTTCACTGCTGAACATAGGCCTTCTTCAAGGATGTCTACATCGACCTGTCGGAAGCGGTCTGCATCCAGTTCGATATCACTGGAAAATTCATTGAATTATAAATGATTAGTAGATTCGGATACGTTCTAAAAAACAAGCTATTTTCTCTGCTCTTACAAACTTTTGTCTCCTGTTTAACTCTCTTAGGGATGCAGTTTTAATACTTCTTTCTTAGTTTGACCTCATTTAAGAATTCCTGTTCAATATTACATTTTTGAAGTGAAACTTCTTTATCGGGGTTGGAAAAAATTTTTCGTTACGCGTCACATTCTTCCGTTACGCGCCATCTTTATTTATTTAGGAAATTAGTACCCACTTCAGTAAGCCACACCCCAACCGTTTCCAAGCCCCACCCAAAATTTTAAGTCCCACCCACTTTTTTGTAATTTGATCCTTACCCCCCCTCTGGCCTTCCCCCACCCTATATCCAAAACAGTGCCCAATAGCCTCCCCAGGAAACCTCCCCCCCCCGCTTACCCCCACCCTAAAAATTTTACCTCACCCCCCCTACTCATATCTCCGGCATTATCCATCGTAGACCCACCGACCTTGGGTTCATTGGAACCGGCTCGGTGAGGGCTACAATCCTGCCCCAACAGAATTCCCGAATTCCCCATCCACAACTTTCCCCACCCAAAAATATTTTAAGGTGCCCAATAGCCTCCCCACGAAACCTAACCCCCCCCCCTACCCCCACCTAAATTTTTTACCTCACCCCCCCTATTCCTATCTCCGCCAATATCCATCGTAGACCCATCGACCCTGGGTTCATTAGAACCGGCTCGGTGAGGCCTACAATCCTGCCCCAACAGAATTCCCGAATTCATCCTCCACAACTTTCCCCACCCAAAAATATTTTAAGGTGCCCAATAGCCCCCCCACGAAACCTAACCCCCCCTCCCGCCCCTACCCCCACCTAAAATTTTTACCTCACCCCCCCTAAACCTATCTCGGCCAATAAAGGTCGTGGACCCACCGAGCTTGGTATCCTCGGAACCGTCTCGGTGAGGGCTACAAATTGGCCCCGATAGAAATCCCAAATTCCCTCAAAAATTTCCCCCCTCCTAAACTTCAACTTTATTTGACAGCCTCCGTGGCGCAGTTGGTTAGACGCCGCCTGTGAAACGTGAGGCCGCGGGTTCGATCCCCGCACCGAAACAAATATTTGTGTGATCCACAGGTATTTGTTTCGGGTCTGGGTGTTTGTGAGACCGAAAAGTCTCTCGTAGTTTCTGATACCCACGACACAAGACTCGATCTTAGTGTGGGGTCAGGACTATGTATGTGACTGTTGTGTGTATTTATTTATTTATTTATTTATTTATTTAATTTAGCTTTATTTTACCAATTCTGTAAATTTGTAAATAGTAGATCATTTTTTATTTTTACACAACGATTTGTTGGATGTTCTTTGTAGGCTGTAAAAATACTAAATACAAAGTAAAGTTATAACTCATATATCCATCCACGAGAGGGCTCCGCTACAATCTAGAGCTCAATTGAAAAGGCTTAAATCACTTTATGCTTTATTTTTTAAAGATCAATCATACATATTAGAAGCAGTATTATTACCATAAATGTCATTTGAGATTTACCATTGAACTATGGTAAATATCATTATTGTCAATTGTCACATATTTTCGAGATACCAAATGACTTGCATATTTTTACAATATCGTGATTAATACATGCCATTATGATCTTACTTCGAATGGGAGGTGGCTATTCCATCACTGTCTGAAGAGTAGGATCGCATTTTGACACAGTGATATATTGGCAACAAAGAGCTTTAAGTGAGAATATCGCTATGGTTTGTTGCGTCATAGCAGAAACCACAAGTAGAGACGGTGTATTTTTCATATCTATTATATAGTCGGCGCATGAAAATTTACAAATTAAATTTAAATACAATTAACAAATCATTGATTTAATGAAGTTACGAACGCGTTCATAATAAATCCTAGTTCTTGTAAAATCAAAGTAACTTGATGATAATTTGTCGCAGGATTAAATTGCTTAAGGTCTTGTAAAATTTATTCATCATTGTTTATTTTCGAATCCGAATATAACGTAAAAGGATCACCAATTCGTGACATAAGCTCACGCTTAGAGCTAGACAGCCAGAAGTACCATACTCGTGCCATCTACAGTTTTCCCCCACGTTTCTCAGCTCCTAATTCAAGGGTGGTCACCCTTGATTGGGGGAACTAATTGTAATAATCAGAAATGACCTCACATATATGAACGCTTTCTCCACATAGCTTTTATAATTCGACAATGTAAAAAAGCTGGTAACTAAATTATAATTATTTGTATTAAATATTTATGTTTCTACTACAAATAGGTATAGCTTGCTTTGTTATCGACTAGATCATGCGGTAAATATACATAATTGTTTCCACCCCGCCCATAAAGGTAGTTAATTTGATAGAGCGCTGATACGCGGTCGTGTTGAAATAAATCTATTCGGATTAAGTGATTACTTCCTCCTCTTTGACATGACAGACTATTAGTTTATAGCGGTTTTTGCGGCGAATTTTTGCACATTTTATTTATTGCTTATAAAATTATCTGTAATAAATTTTCAACACTTGGCCTTCTTTCTTTCCCTTGTATTTTTTTATACTTTTTATATGGAATTATAAAAACTGGCTTATCATTCGCTCATCGCTCGTGAACAGTAGTTAATAACAGCTCGTAGCTTTAGTAGAGACTACCAATTCTTGAATATTTATAAAGTAAGATTGCTATTGTCTATTGAGTGAATGTTTTGAGGTTCCATCAATTATAATAATTTATCAGTCTACATATACGTATATGTACGTCCACTGCTGAGCCCGAATACCTTCAAAAATCGAGAGATGCATAGGTGGGATTTGGCCATAATCCTCCTCGCTTGGACATTCAGAATTGGCGCACCTGATATACCATAGTCTCAAGAAAAGATCTTTATGATATCCCCAGTAAATAAATCAAATATAAATTTCTCAAACGCATGTAGTATTTTCCACTTACGTAAAAATCGTACCAAGAATAGGTATGTTACAAAATTCCTTTTGTTCCTCTTCTAGGCGAGTCAGTCCTCCACATCTCGATAGTGAACGAAGACCCGACGATGGCTAAGTTCCTGCTGGACGCCGGAGCTGACTACCACGAGCGTTGCTATGGCAACTTCATGTGCCCGGAGGACCAAAAGGCGTCGCGCACTGACTCACAGGACCACGAGTGGGTTAATGTGCAGCCAGACACAAATTATAACGGGTGAGGGTGTTTGAAGATTTTCAATGAGGAACTGACATGATTTATGGCATATGAAAAATGTGTTCGATAAGTATTGTACTTTTAAAATAATTTAAAATGTTAGAGAACTTAGCAAGTTAACTTATATGTCAATGTACCTGTCGTAAAAATGTAAGTGGTTGTGTTGTATTAAACTTCAAGTAAGAATAATGATTTTATGCAAATAATGTTGCAAAGAAATGCACAATGTATTTTCTTGATCTATTTAAAACATTCCCGATAAACATAACTCCAATTGGGTATTTGACTCATTTTTTTTTAGTAAATGCGTTAAAAGGTATCCATATCCAAAATCTAACAAACAAAGAATTTTGTAAATCCATTCAGAATTTAAAAAGTTAGAAACGTTTTAAATCTTTTAGTGGGGGTAAAAGAAAAGGGATGCAAAACAAAATTAGTGACGTCACTATTCTTAATATGCATTATAGTGTGCGGGAGCGAAAGAGACAGTAAGATGTCCCCACTACGTCCCAACTCTTTCATTAAAAATACTAATATTTGCCTCATGTTACAAGCTACTTTATCACTGTTTTCACAAAAATGTTTTGTTTTAATGGCACATGTTTGTCTGCAAAATAATACAAAAAATCGATGATAGTCAAATGCCCAATTATACCGCGATCCTCGTGACTACTGCGCAACCGAAAGCTCGAGTTAGTCTTTTCGTTGTATCTCAATTCTGTACTCTTTAATCTGTATTGGCCAGATACGTGTACTGGGGTGAATACCCTCTCAGTTTCGCCGCCTGCCTGGGCCAGGAGGAGTGCTATCGCCTCATCCTAGCCCGCGGGGCAGACCCTGACAAACAAGACACGAACGGCAACACCGTCCTGCACATGCTCGTCATCTACGAGAAAGTGGTAGGCCATCTGTAAATGCACTTAGAACGTTTAGCAAGTCTTACTGATTTTATAACCAATTTGTCGATGTATGTGCTAAATGTAGAATATTGGTTCCGTATTGTCTAGATTTTGTTAAAGTTATGTCATTTGGGATTTTATGTTTTAAGTAAATAATTATGACTACGACTTTGATGGCCTATGTGTTTGAAATAAATAACTATGTATATGATGGAGGCCTACGTACACTAATGTTGATCCAAATTATCTTCCTGTAACTGATAAAAGTGGTTATTCAAAACAAGAAAGTTATCTTGATGTAAAAAAGAAACGGTATAATCGGTATCAATTAAGCTTAATATTTTTTTAAAATAATATCTACGCCGAAATCGACGTAGAAAAAAAAAATAGAAATGTCTTTGACCTCTTACTACTTCATACTAAAAGTAGCATAGCAGTACAATAAGTTAGCAATTGTTTAGTTTGAACCAGGAAACGTATTGTACGATGTTACTCCGGACAATAGAGCAACAAGCACGTTGTTAAAACACAATCACCTATTTCAGGGCACATTCGACATGGCTTACGAAGTAGGCGCTTCTCTGAACATTCGTAACGTCCAAAACCTAACTCCTCTAACCCTGGCTGCTAAACTAGCGCGTACTGAGATGTTCTTCCACATTCTGAACATAGAACGAGAGATATACTGGCAGATTGGGGCCACTACATGCGCTGCCTACCCTTTAGGACAAGTGGACACTATTGATACAGAAACTGGACTGATCAGCAAAGATTCGGCGCTCAATTTGGTTGTTTTTGGAGTGGGTATTTTAAATGCAATTTCCTAGATATTTGCTGAAATTAAGAATTGTAATTTTGTGTCATGAAATATAGTTAGGTCTTATGTATTATAAACCATCCATAGTTTTGTATGAAATACTGTTTTTTGGCGCTCAAAGATTTTGTATTGTTGTCAGTTTTAGTACACATATTATGGTGAAGTGTCTATTACCAGTAATTTTTCGATAGTTAATAGATCTAGAGCATTGACTGAGACACATTTTAATGCCTTTTTTGTATGAAATGGATTTAGTAAGTAAATAAATAAATAATCTTTAAACAAAGAAAGCTGTAGTTCTCATCCATTAGTTGTACTTTATGTATGTTTATGAATTACTATCTGATTAATTTTCTTTTTTTTCTGTAATTTTTCTTCAATTTTAGGAGAAAGATGAACATCTAGGCCTCCTCGAAGGTATGCTTATCGATCTACTGAAGACTAAATGGAACACATTCGTCAAGTTTCGTTTTTATCGACAGTTCATACTGTTTTCGTGCTATTTCTTGGTGTCCCTACTATGCTTCACGTTACGTCCGGGCCCGCCTGAACGGGGCCTCAATACAACAGCACTAAATTCGACGGTTGTCCCAACATTGAATGAAACCGAGGTTGTTACTGAAGTTGGTAAGTTTCAGCATAGAATATCGCATTTTTACTTGATCTGTACCTAGCATTTTCTCTCAAATGAACAAGCAAGGCAAAAGCATAACGTAATTTTATTCATTTCTATTTATTTTTCATGTATTTTTCATTGTCGTCATTATCATTAGCTTAAACCACGGAAATTCCACAGCGAAACGTACGCCTTCTCCAAGAATTTCTACAGTTACTTGTTATAATCAGATTACTACTCTCTACAATTTTCACTAAATTTTCACTATGATATCATAATTGAGGGCATGATTTAGTCAATATCCCCCTACTTACAAAAATATTATTAAAGTTCAATTTTCTCTGGACTCTCTCATAAATAACTTGTTGTAAACCATTCGGACTTCTCTTGATGCATAGTATTATAACAAAGCCTGAACCACAGATCATTTTTCTTAGTAGTGTATGAATGGGACGCCTAGATCACGTTGCACTAAGTGTGAGGAATGTTTGCAAAATGACCCCTGCCGACCCTGCTATGTCTAGTTCGGCACCTAAAACGATTAAGTCACACGAGAGGCGAGAGTCATTAGTCATTCCGACACATTGGTGGACATCATTAGTTACGTACACAGTTTTTGTTACGCATACTTAAAAATATTTAATAATTAAAATAATTGGAAAATCGGAGTTGATACTGATTATTGCCGTTTAGTTTTTATTTGAATTTGGAAGATCAGAGAATTTACTTTTCCTGCAGTTAAAAAATATTACAAATGAACTATTTAAGCCCACGTTTGTATCCCAGAAGGGGTGGGCAGAAGAGTTGATCACTGAGTTTATTTTCGAACAAACTGTGCATCATTGTCGTTTTATTGAATAGAACGTAGCATTACATAAATTGTTTTCAAAAATCTTATTTCTAATTACCCATAATTGCTTTACAAAGTAATTAGTTAACGTCGACTCTTGGCTTTCTAAATAAATACTGAATACTTAAGCCGTTACTTAACAATACGGGGATTATAGATAATATATAATGGGATTGTAGTACAATGAATATAAAAATCTCAGATTATTGCGTTTCAGAAAACTGTACCATTCCTCGCAATGGGATAGATTCCGATCCGAAAGCTGTTGAAGTGCTTAACGGAAGTAAATTCGATGGAACAAAATGCGCACGTTTCAAGAGTCACCCGAAAGACAAGGACAAACGTAAGCCTGGAATAAAAGCAATTTAAAATAACGTAATTAGTATGTATTCGTTTTAATTTTTTGATTAATGTTCCGCAGCTGTTATTAGGCATTCAGACGTCGAAGGCTGGTGGGAGGACCTCACTGAAGATTGCAGATTGATGAACTTCGAAACTTGGCATGCTAAAGTAGGTATATAATTTATAATATTTCGTTGTCTTTCAAAATTACCGTAATATGTTTTTGTAGGGATTTGGAAATTTTAATCAACTCTATGTTTCATGTAACTTCCTAAGATATTATTAAATTTATGCGTTCCATAATAATGTCATTAATAAATCCAATGAACCCCTTACCCTCTATCTGCGGATGAATGTAATTGTTTATTTTTGTTATAGCTTCGTATAGCTGCCGAATTATTACTGTGGGTTGGAGCCCTGGCGTATTTTGGCTCGGCTTTACGTGAAGCGAGGTTTCTTGGACTTAAAATGTTTATTGAAAATTTGAGCACAGTGCCATCCAGGTTAGTTTTATTTCTATTACTTCACTAAGCATTTGACCAGATGAAAAATTATCTTTATCTCCAATGAACTTCTACAACACCCGATAACATTGGAGATGCGTTGCTGGTTTTAAAAACGGAAAGAAATCGACCAGGGTACCACAGAAATTTTGCGTAGGTAGCAATACTGGTGCTAAAATCTGCAGTACCTATGTATATTATCGAGGTGGTCAATTCAAGTTATCTGCTCAATTATTTTAAGTATAAATATGTTAACAAAAATTATATTGTATTTTTTGCAGAGTGATGTTTCTATTCTCGTGTTTATTGACGCTGCTTTTGCCTACTTTGAGACTATGGTGTGCAGATGAGGCGGAAGATCATCTTGCTGTGATTATAATGCTTACGACTGCACCTTACTTCTTGTTCTTCTGCAGGTAACTTTCGTAACTTCTTTATTCTAAGATAAAAATCTGTTAGATATTTAATTGAGCTATTAATTGATTTGTAGAGGCTTCAAAACAGTTGGTCCGTTCGTGGTGATGATCTACAGAATGGTAATGGGCGACTTGCTTCGGTTCGTCTGTATCTATCTGGTTTTTGTCATGGGATTTTCTCAAGGTATTATTAAACTATTATATTGCATGTGCATATATGATTATTGATAACTTAGAAACATAAGACTTAGATTCTAGTTCGTTGATTCAAAAAACTTTCTATTCAATATAAACTTTTATGTAACTCTTTGTTTTATCTAATTAAAAAAATAAAAGGCCTTAGAATATTTTGTCTTCAAATATCAAGGATTGATATCAAGTGATGTTTAAATTCTCCTATTAGATTGCATCGTCACGTTCGCGTTGTAAGATTTAATTGAAAATGAAATTGCGGGACAGCACAACTTTTTGATTGTTGACGATAAGCGGTCATGGTTATCTACGAAGCAATACTTAATACCTATCAAAAGTACTGAGTCTTTGTGTCTAAGCAATGTGCAAATAAAAATAATTCAAGGCTACCTTTAGACATCACTTCAACCAGTTGACACAAATATTCATCTGTTAAATAATCAATAACATTATAAGTCTGGGTTAAGACCTAGACTTATCTAATTATTTCTTTTAATAAGTGTTCAATAAACATTTATTATGACTTATTGTTTTGTTTTCAGCTTACTACGTAATCTTCTTGTCATTTGACAATCCAAATACACCAGAGGGAGTTGACGACTCATTTTCTAATCCGATGCCGTCTCCCATGGAAAGCATAATGGCCATGTTCCTAATGTCTCTTACTTCGTTTTCTGATTACTACAGCGCTTTCGACAGAACAGACCATGAAATAGAGGCTAAGGTAAGTAAATTGAAACTGTCAATCTTGCTAAAACACGCAATACGCCCTCAAAACCATCAACAATGTAAATTGAAGAATAAATAATTTGTTGCGAAGTTCAAACATAAAACTACAAGTTTTATTATATTTCCCAGTTTAAAAAAAACCGGCATGTTTTTGCTGATTAAATCTTCTATTTATCTATATGAATTTCACCTAATAACTCTAAATCTCTACAGACCACAACCAGCATATTTAAACCATTAGCACATCAATATATTACCACTACGCTAAAGTATCTAACAAATGCATCAATGTATCTATTGCAGCTCCTATTCGTGATCTATATGATAATAGTGGCTATATTGCTGGTGAATATGCTAATCGCGATGATGGGCAACACCTATCAGAAGATAGCGGAGACTAGGAACGAGTGGCAGCGACAGTGGGCGAGGATCGTACTGGTTGTGGAACGAGGTGTGCCGCCAGCGCAGAGGTTGAAGCAACTGATGATGTACAGCCAGCCAATGGCTAATGGAAAGAGAGCTTTGGTGCTACGAATCAATCAGAAGGTAATAAATATGTACACCCAATCACACACATAGTTCTGACCTCACATTAAGACACTCTTGTTTCGTGGGAACCAGAAAGTATGAAAGACTTTTCGGTTATATGTATTTGAGGGCCTCGCAAACATTTGACTCGGTGCGGAGATCGAACACGTAGACTTCGTTTCACAACCAACCATTAACCTAATTAATTACAAAGCAGATGGTAATATTAGCGTAGAAAGAAAATACATCAATGGTGTATTTTTACAATAACTGCCTATTGCTAACACGTGAATAGGTGACAAAAGAAACAATACACACCTTACGACAAATATTGCAGATATTGCGAAACTATGAGGGAAAAAACGAAAACGATACCTTAGAGTTTAGACGATAAACTTGCTCTTTAAACCTTGTATTTATTATTGTTAACTTTTTTTTTTGTACAGAATGAAGACAAAGAAGAGATGAAAGAAATTTTGGAAATGAAGAGGACACACGAGCGTATTGTGGCGAAACGAAAGCAACGTGAAGAAACTCTGAAAGGTCGAAAAGGGGTTCCCCTCCCACCTGAAGTTAGAGACTATCCTATTAGGAAATAGGAAGTAGTAGAATAATATACTGTTTTGTTTTATATTCGCTAAATTATAATAATTTAATTTGGTAACAACTTATGCGAAATTAATAAAACGGTTTACACAAGCTTATGTGTACTTTTATTGCTCGTTAGAATTTCTCATAAAACAAAGCGAAATCATACATTTTATGAAATAACAGAAATAATCGTAACATTAAAGTAGCAAAGGTAGTATTTAAGTATGAAAATACCGTAGTCATTCAAAATATCTAAATAACTATTAAAAATATTTTCGATGTATAACTAACCGTCTTTTATCTAGCTATTCAAGATCATGGTCTTGTTTGCCATTAATATTTACTTTTTAAGAAAACTGGATTGTATTTGAACGATCCAAAGTGTATTTGTTTATCATAAGTATTGGGAAAGCAAAGACCGTGATTTTACTGTAGTATTTTTATACCCGATACTCAATGAATTTATAAGTATTCAAAATATTCACTGGTCTAAATGCAAATACTACATTCCACTACTGATACGAAATGATAAATTGATCGTAGTTTGTTTATGAAAGAATTTTAAAAGTTGGTTAATTGTCAATTGTGTCCATAAATCTTCAGATAATTTTAAGGAAAAAGTGAAATGGATTCTTTACTAATAAATTAATTGTGACATCTAAGTGAAGATCATTGTGATCTGTTTAAAAAATATATTGTTTAAAATCAAATCGTAAATAAATTTGAATAATAATTTATTTACATTTTTGCGTAAATACAGTTGTAGTAAAGTCCCGCGCTTTCTTAGGAAAAACTTTGTTTATCTTTATGTTTTTATGTTTATTTACATTGTTGAGTACATCTTAAATATTTCTAAACACCTAAAGAGGGAAAATTCGTAAAAGAACTGAAAATAAATATAGTGATATTTACCCTTATGCTCAGGCATACAATATGACATAGTAAAACGAAACAAAAGCTATTTATTAACTCCGGTTAAAAAAATATCATAAAAATTTGACATCGTTTACACGTTGACCCATGGCATTGCAACGACCACGTTATTGAGTACATATCATTCATTGCCACAAACGTTTTTTATGGCTTTAGAAATTCTACACATCTTTTTGTCGTCAAATATTGCATAACTGCCGATGTCACTGAGAATGCGAATTGCTCTAACACATGAGTACTTTAACAGATTGTTCAATGCAAATTAGCTTGAACTTTGATATCATGAACTAATTAGCATATACCGATTGTGGGACGATTTCTAACCTAAGAGATTTCAAAAGCCTACTGACAATGTTATCTAAGCATATGGATAGTACCGTTGTATTGTTAAAAATACACAGGTGTAAATTGTGACAAGTTTTGCCGGTGCTTTTCACTCTTACCTCACTGTTTAACTTCGCCTTCGTCTGGGCTTGTTGGACGATCTCAAATATTCTCGTGTGTACTTGTGATTCCAGCATGCCCACTGGTTATTGTCATGCACACAATTTTGTTTCATTTACTCCTTTCGCAATCGGTCAAGATCCATTGACAAATCGTGGATAAAGAAACATGCACGAAGGTCAATACTATGTTTATACGAACAATAATGAGATTTGCGCGAATTGTAATGGGTGAACTTCGTAATTTGATATTGAAAAGATCGTCATTTGTGAAACAATACGGGTTATTGTAAAGAGCAATGCGTTCAATACAGTCAATTTATTAAGTTGTGTTATTGTTGCAGTAACGACATTAATATCAAAGATAGAAGAATAGACAACAGTGAAGTTGATGAATGGTATTAAATTTGAGAAGTGTCACACTTCTCATAATAATTAATTTAAAAGTCGAAGTGCGTTCGATGTGGGAAACTTACCAGGTGTTTAACACAAAAGCCAGTTCGATAGCAGAATTACTCGTTTAGCAGTTTTGGATACATATTACGACTAAAAACTATTTTTTGATAAAAATTAGAAGTTTTAGAATAATTGTAATAAGTATTTTTATAAATAAAAATAAAATTCGCACTGGTATTTTAATTTTTATAGCTGAAGACTCGGCAATTATATTTGCATTTTAAAGATTGGTAACACATTTTGAGAAAAGCATAATTAATGGGTTATTACAAATCATTGTTAGGTCAATCAATCAATTTCAAATATAACATTTTTTAAGGGAGAGGTGACAAATAATTTTTTTTTAATGTCGCGATGTATTAAAATATAAAATGTACAATAATTAATTAACAGTTTACCTAACAAATATTTCGCATTTAGTTAGTATAGATAAGCGAAATGATTTAGTAACGAACATGTCAATAGCCAAATCTGGTACCAGTTTACCTTAAACCTAAATATAACGCGTTCCAAAAACCCACATATATCACATCGTCAGGTTACACATAACTGTAAATTGTTTTGCATCCGCTGAAAATCTTATGGCATACATACGCATGGTATGCGCAATCTCGCACGCGTGTGACGCTTCCCTCGGCGGGTAGTGGTGGACGGTATAAAACGCCAGGCTCACCACCAACCACACACACAATCTCACCCACGCCTACAACCATGAGGACCGCGGTAAGTACTTGCGAGAGAAAATGTGTGCTCGCAACAAACAGAAAGCGCGGATGACAATTGCTCAGTGATCAGTGTTTAAAGTTGCGTGTTTGTCTGCAGGTAGTGTTGCTATCGCTAGTGGCTGCGATCGCGGCCGAGGCACCGTACAACTTGCCCCGCCCGGCTCCTCAAGCACCTGCCTTCAACTACCCTGCGGCACCAGCGCCAGCGCCGCCGCCGCCACCACCATCCCCTCAATATAATCCCGTACCTCTTCCCCCACCGCCACCACCAAGACCTCAATTCATACCTCGGCCTCTTCCAAGCTCTGGATACAACTACCCACAGCCAAATGTAGCCCCAACATATGTCCAGCCCGCGCCTCAACCCCAGCCTCTTCCTGTTTACCAACAACCCGCTCCCGCGCCTGTACCAAACTTCCAGTCCCAAGGCTACCAGTATACTCCACCCCAACCGATTTACGTGCCGCGCCCAGCTCCACAACCTGTTTTTGTAGCACCTCAACCAACTTATGTTGCACCCCAACCGACTTATGTGCAACCGCGCCCTACCTTTGTAGCACCTCAACCGACATATGGAGCTCCTCAACCCGTGATCGCACCTCAACCTCAGCCTCAATACCAACCGCAACCAGCCCCGGTGTACCAGACCAGCCAGTACCAACAACAGTACACGCAGCAAGGATACTCGTACCAACAACCCCAGCCCCAGATCCAGGCAATCGCTCAACAGACAGCACAACTGCCGCTCAGCCAACCTGTGAGCTTCACAACTCCCGCTGTCTCGAGTTACCAGGCAGATAACTACCAGTACAACACGCAGGCTCAAGGTATAAGCCACGGAGGCGCCCTTGATGACGTAGTCGTTGGACGAGTACAAAACATTATTAAAGAGAACGAGCAGGAAGTTGCCAGGAATGCGGGATATCTGTCACTGGTGTCGGGTGTCTCGTTGGAAAATGCAAGGCCTAGTGTTGAGATATTGTCATTCGCTCACACTGCTCCGTTGATAACTAGTCAGAGCACGGGCAGTGCGGTTGCCCAAGTGTCATCGTCATCCTCATCATCCTCTTCAGGATCCTTCACCGCACCATCTACCGGTTATGGAGTACCAACGGGCCCAGCAATTCAATCAGTAGGACAAGTCGAAAGCTCCAGTTCGAGTCTTAGCTTTTTACCCAATACTCAACCAGCCACATCATACGGCCCACCAAACTAACCTCATAGTTGTAAAAAGTAATATGTAAATAATATTTTTTTATATTGTAAGTAATAAACAGAAAATAAAACTTTAAACTGTTTTATTTGGCGTTATACTTATATACACACGCAACAATAATTTTAAACAAGCAATAATTATTACAAAGCCCTAACCATTTCACAGAACGATCACAATAAAGTTTTAAAAAATTACGTTTGCCGATGAACACATTCGTCGCATAATTTGTCGGCACATACTATTCTCATGAAAAATGGATACTGATTGGAAAGGCCGTTGCCCTGAAAATTACGTAAATTTTATTATCGTTGTAAATGCACATATGTTAAAGAATACGTGCAAATTATTGCATAAATTTCTAAAATACACTTACTAAATTGATAGAGTGGTCGGAGGTCTGCGCCTGACTATTCATAAAATTGTTAGAATTTGATTCTGCGATTGTATTTGTCACGGCTGATTTGAATTCTTTTAGGGGACGCATTTCCTCTGGAGCACTTGTTTCTGTCTCTTGTGAGACCTATATAACATATTTAAAAGTATTAAAACACGTTACATTAATGTATCATCTTACGACGCTAACATTGACAAAAAACTTTTATATGCCTATTTGAAAGTAACGGTTTTTCCAATATTTATTGATTGTTGGAGATTGATACATACATAAACTCACGCCTTTATCCCTGAAGGGGTAGGCAAAGGCGCCACCAGGACGCCCACATTTCGCCTTGTATGTTCCGTCCCAAGATGTGATAGGGGGCGAGCCTATCGCCATATCGGGCACATATTCCTCACTCCGGGCTGATATTGAATGGAGATTGATAATAGACATAAATAGTGAAGTTGTAATGATTCCTGATTGTTTTAGAGGAGAAGCGGGTTGGGTATTTGTAATACGACGTTCCTAATTTTTTAGTTATAAATGGTTATATGTTTAGATAATTCTTACATTGGTAGAAGTCCAAGTTGTAATATTTGGATCACACTGAGTGAAGGCATCCTCCTTAATAACTTCATCAGAACATTGACACCATATATGTCGTTTTGGATCGAATTCTTGCACTATTTTACGAACAGCTCCTTTCTTGGACAGGTCTTTTAATGAATCCGTCACAGTTTTAAGTTTTAATACAAGTTTCTCTCGGACCTATAAATAACATACATTTATTAAATCTACATCAAATGACCCTCCCATTAGAATACGTAATTTGGATTAAGCAACATTACAATTGAGTACCACTTTTTGAATATTATTGTACCTGAACCGGGAGTGACATCATTTCCTTTTCAGTTTCCTCATTATTTACTGTGTCGCTATGATTTTCATACTGAGTGCCTGTGGATATTTTCGCAACCTCATCCTTGATACATTGGCAGGAAAGTTCACGTGTTTCCAGGTTTTTAGAACCTTCTGGCATTGCATTACCAGTTATTGGGTTTGCGGTATTTATAGTGGACCCATCTTTGATACACTGGCAGGAAATATCATGTGTTTCTAGTAGGATATTAGTATCGCCTGATATGGCATTAACAGCTGTCGGATTCACGATGTCTATTGCGACCTCATCTTTTATGCATTCGCAAGAAATTTCATCCGTTACTAGGATTTTGGTATCTTTTGACGACAGATTAGCAGTAGTTGGGTTTGTGATATTTACTACAACCTCATCTTTGTTGCATTGACAGCAAAGGTCATGTGTTTTCAAGATTTTAGTGTCCTTTGATGTGACATTAGCAGTTATGGGCATTGCTATGATTTTTTGCTTAACATCTTTGGTATGGTTTTTTTGTTCGTTATATTTCTTTTCTTGTTGTACACTCGTGAGGCTTAGAGATCTCGTTTTTTTGCAATTACGAACCTCGGTAGACACAATGGTTACATTTGACCGGTTGCGTAAAGACGTTGGCGTCCTAGAGTGAAAATATAAGTAAGTAAACAGTTATACAATAATAGTGAATGAGTCATTTGGTACGTACGGTTGGCACCAGTCGGAGACGTTGCGAGTCATTTCTTTTGGATGCAGAATATATTCGAAGCTGTGGTGTGATCTAAAATAAATTGCTTGTTAGCTTCCTTTGTTACAATTATGTATTTAAAATTTAACAGATTCTTACTTCTGAGACTTATTGTCCCCGTCTTCCTTATTTTGATTCCGCCGTTTTCTCCAAGGACTGCAATTTATTTATATACCATACATAAAATAACTGTGGACTCCTCGTGTATGAATAATTAATTATTCTTACCTTTTTACTCGCGACCGTTTTTTAACACTTGGATTTAGTTTTTTGCTAAAATGAAAATAAAAAATATTATAACTATCCAGAATCGTGAAATCAGAGGATCAGAAATCGTAAGTCGTTTGTTTACTTTTTTATTGCTTCATATGGTTCAAAACTGGAAGATTCTTTCATCTTAGCCCAATATGTTGCTTTATCTACATGATTCTCTCGGACATATTGCTGGTATTTAGAGTCCAACCACACTGCGAACCCTGTCATATTGGGGGTGAAATCCGAAAATTGATTTCTCTGAGGTGGGCGGTGTTCCTAGAATGTTATAAAATTGCTGTTAGTTGTCTGTCAATACAAGTTAATTGTATTTCAGAATCTCACCTGAGTGTACCACTTAAATGCTTTGACGAAGAAATTTGGATTTTCATCTTTGATTTCTCTGCTTTTTTGACTCTTCCATGTAGAGGGCTTAAAATATGTTTTATATTGTACTCGAGAGAAGAAAAGGTGTATTGAGCTTTAGTAAGCTTGATAAAAAATATATCAATGAATTATTACACCCAACCGTCACACATTTAATAATCCTAATCCCACAGTAAGATACCAACTCCTGTGTGGCGGCTATAAATAACTACGTGGAAAAATCGAACTCGTTTTTCGTTCCATAAGTAATCAGCTTTTTAACCAACTGCACCTTGAAGACTGGCAATAAGTGACCATTTTCATTCTTTTCTTCCTTGTAACAATGGCGAGAAAGTCCAACGGTATATTGACATTGATCACTTTTAATGGAAGAAGTAATATTGTAAGAATTGCGCAATATTCGCACTTCTTACTTTATTTGGACTTCTAATTCAAAGTGCCAAATTTCATAAGTGTACGTGTTTGTCCACGTATTTTAAGGAAACTAGAATTCGGTTTGCAACAATTCCTTTTTAGATACTTACAACTTGCGCATAATAAACAAGAGGTTGAACTGTGTTTGAGTAAAACGGATGTTTCCATATACGCCTGTGACTCCTCGTACTGTCGTCCCAACAACAGCACTCTTCGCAACCACAGTCGCACGACGAAGAGGAACTCATCAGTTACTGATACAAATACAATACAATACAATACAATTTACATACAATTACACATTTTGTAACCTAATTAAGGGATGGTGAGGGATTTGATTAGAGACTATGATTAGAGATCATTTCCATTTGTCACTTGCAAGTTATCGTGTAGGAAATGTTTTTAATTAGTTTTGTGCAAGAAGGATGTTAATACATTTTTATAAACTTCTATTTTGTACATTCTAACAGACGTACAGATTTATAGGTCGGAGAGCTGATGGTCGATGCGGCCGAGAACTTCTAGAGAGGACGCCACGCAACGACGAAGGCAAATGAAGCGTCGGAAGTCTGTATTCAGGGTGGACAGATGACTTAGATAATATTACAGAATTTAAGTCTCTGAATGCAGGTTTCTTTCAACAAGTCTTAAAGGGAATTGTTGAGGGAGAGGGGACTATGTTCAGCAGTGCTGTCCAGTGGCTGTAGAACGATTCATTATTTTTAGAGTTACATTATAAAAACTTTGTTTTTAACCATAATAAATCACTTATCTATTTTATAGATCTCATAATTCCGTATATATGCTAATACATAATCCATGGCCCCTTTGATTTTGTATGTAAACTTCAAAATATCGCAATTATAGTGAAAGCCATGCAGCTCCTGCTTTTGATAATATTTTGTCGATACATCGCATTTAGTCTAGCGTATAGTAATAATTTGTTTACTATCAAAGACCTTTATTACAGATACAAAGGTAACATTATTCATTTTGAAGATAAGTACCAGCTTTTACCATAATAACCTATTTTAGGATTTAGTTTCTATACACTTCAGTAAAAAACTACCTTTATAAATGTCTACAAATAAATAAAGAAGATAATTTATTGTAATCAAGAAAAGCTATACCTAGGTATGTTTTCATACTAATCTATTTTTACCCACGGCGGTACGAAGAAGGTAGGTAAATGATTTTATTAATTGTTTTTGTGCTAATAATTATTACCATGTGTAGTAATAAGAATATTATATATATATATATATTAATATATATATATATATTAATTTCTACGGTATGTAAATCCGCCAACCCGCACTAGGCCAGCGTGGTGGACTATATGGCCTAACCACTCTTAATCGATTCTCTCGATTGTAGAGTAGGCCCGTGCCCTGCAGTGGGACGTATATGGGCTGATATAGATAGTAATAAGAATATAAGCAATGTATTCTTATACTTTACTTTGGTTTTCTGTCATGTTAATAACTTTCGACTATATTATCTTTATACTTTTGTGGAGAGCTAGCAGCACGTGTATGTTTTAATTACTTACGCGTCATATTGTTCCCTCACAATGCAAAACTTATTAAGCGTTTTCACTTTCTTTCAATTATAAAGACGTTAAAGTTACATAAACTCACGCCTTTATCCCAGAACGGATAGGCAGAGGCGCTACTAGGACACCCACATTTCGTCTTGTATGTTCCGTCCCACGATGTGATAGGAGGCGAGGCTATCGCCATATCGGGCACAAATTCCAGACTCTGGGCTGATAATGAATAGTAAAATCCAATATCACTTTGCCCGACCCGGGATTCGAACCCGAGACCTCAGCTTTGTAACCATACCGTAGCAGGGACAACTACGCAACCGAGGCAGTCGTTAAAGTTGTAATGGTTTATTGTTAATGAATTAATTAGGTAAGGTTCTATCATTATCTACACATAGTTGTTGAACACAGACCATTAGATTTCCTCAGTGAAATATTGGAAGTAGCCCGCAATGTTAGATGAGTATGGTTAAACAATTACATGACAGTTGCCATTCTGTTAAAACCCTCTTAGTTCATTTTACATAAGACTAAAATATTTGCTTATTTGCTTGCCAAGTTAAAAGCTAGCAAACAAAGTAACCTACGCCTGTGAAATATTAGTCTTGTGGTTGCCACTGTTTGTCATCTTTAAAAATTAACCTATTATAAATACTGGCGCGACAAAGTGACAACAATGAAATATATAAATACACCCAACAGTAGCACACATAGTCCTGGGTCCCACTTTAAGATCAATTAAACTTGGGTACCAGAAATTTAGAGACTTTTCCGTCTCACTAACACCCACACCAGAGAGGAATACTTGTGGGCCTCTCGTTTCACAGCCGGCATCTAACAAACTGCGCCACGGAGGTTGTCAATTCACTCGATAATAAGTGCAGTAAAATTCACACAGAATCCACTAGCGAGAGATGGTTATTTATCACGTCAGTATCAGGTGTAATCAGATAAACACACGTGAAAACTCAAAACTGTGCCCAAAACGATTTCACACTTGTGACTTGCTCGAGACGCATTCTCCAACAACAAGCACGGGATCGTTCGGCGTTAAGATAGGAATATCGTACTAAGTCAATAACTTCTAGTAAAAAACATACATACATACATACATAAGCATCACGCCTTTTTCCCAGAAGGAGTAGGCAGAGGTGCAACCAGGACACCCACGTTTCGCCTACGCGAACGTGACATCATTATGTCATAGGGAACGAGCCCATCGCCCTATATCCAATATCACTTTATCCGACACGGGATTCGAACCTGATACGTCAGCTTTATAATCATAATGTCTTGTTAAAAACATAATTTCTTATCGAAATTACAGATGCACACTGTGGAGGTTTCGACAATCCTCCCATAGTTTATTACAATAAGAACGGGAAACATGTGAGTTACTGGCAGCCGAGTGCAACGACCCCTACGAGTCCGGAATACAATGTCACTTACAGGACTATGAGCATACCTATTATAACGGAGAGAGGTATAAATAATAGCAGAAATAGTCACTAATGTAGTCCAAATCCTACATAATCATATCAAGTGTTGAGCCGTGGGTATCAGAAACTGATAGTGATTTTTGGGTGCAAAATATCTCCTCCCAAAAACAATATTTTTTGTTTATTACTTCGGTGCGGGGATCGAACTTGCGGTATCCCAATTCACTAGTGATCTCTTAACCAATTGCCCCATGGGAGCTTTTATCTACAGAAGATATAAAAAATATGAACATGCCATTGAGACGAACTCATGATTTTAACGATTTCAGATGCTATGGTATCCTTTCAGAAAATTTTGAATATACTCCTGTTCGGACGAAAGCCGGAACGTAAGTACAGACAAAATGCTAACATCATACTGTATTATTCAAATTTAATAATATAAATGCCGTATTAATAATATAAATGCCGTATTTATAATATAAATTAGTGATGTAACGAATGTTCGCATTCGCATTCGCGAATCGCGAATATTCGCATATTTTTTGGCATTCGCATTCGCATTCGTATTCGCAAGAAACGAAGCGAATGTTTAGCGAATGTTTTTGACAAATAAAATGGAAATTTATACAAATTTTGATGGTTCTGGAAAAATAATACAACTATTATAATTAGCATATTTTTTAATTACTTATAATATTGATAATATCTACGTCTCGTAAGTCTTTCGACTGTACTTATTAAGTTATAGCTTCTATTTTTTTTAACAAAACCAAATGCTATTTAAACAGTTATAAAAAATAATCAACCAAAATTAAACATTTAATATCCAAAATGTTATATTTTTAAAACCTTCATTTTCAATTATTTTTCAATGCAATTAATAAACATACTCAAGAAAACAAAATAATAAATACCTACTTGTAAATAAAATTACAATTTCTTCCTTACAATTAAGAAAACAATATTTATTTGGTTTTAAACATACAAAGTTTTAATGTCTACATTGATAATAATTAACCTTTGGTCTTAAATATTTTTTCTACTATACTTATATTTATATTATGTTTCTATGATTTAAACTTTAAAGATAATTAAATGGCAATATGTTATTAGCACAGTTGACTATTTCTGGCTTCCTAAACTTAAACTCTTCTAACTCTAATTCTTACTAAGTAAAACTACCTAGTCAGGTCATAAATTCTGTCACATGTTTAATATAAAATAATTGAAACAAGTTTATTCATTATGTAACCATTTATATACCAACATGAACTTAACAAAACATAGATTCTTATGACACTAAAGTTTATTCAAAATGACCTGCGTGATTTTGAATACAGGCCTTCAATCTGCGCGGCCAGTCGTCTATCGCAGCACGAACGAGGTCCATGTCAATATCGGCGGCTGCCTTAATCAAAGATGTCTTGAGTGACTCCAAATTGGGATGAGGCTTTGAGCACGCCTTTTCCTCCGAGTGCTGACATATCTTGTAATCTAACGGATTCAAATCTGGACTGGAGGAGGGCCAGTCTTCGTGCCGGATGAAGTCGATTTCACGCGCCGCCAGCCAGTCTTGTGTGCTCTTCGCTCTATGAGCTGGCGCCGAATCTTGTTGGAATACCCAGTGCCTGTTATTGAACATGGTATGAGAAACAGGTCCCACAAGGTTCGTCAGGACTGTATTTTGATACACAACTGCATTCGTTTTTACACCTTTCTCACAAAAATGTATCTCTGTTAAGCCCCAATAAGAAACTCCCAACCATACCATGAGCGAGGATGGAAAATGACCTCATTGGACACGCGGAATACGGTTGCTGGCTTCTTCACTACTGTGTGCGTACACCTTATCATTTTGTTTGTTGTAGCTCTCTTCTACGGTAAACATTTTTCATCCGAAAAAAGAATTTCCCGATATTTTTTTCCCGCGTACAGCTTTAACAAAGCGCGGCATCTCTTCAGTCTCAGGTCCATTAGACGAGCATTCAAACGATGTCCTGTTTTTCTTCGATATGCCCGAAGCCCTAAGTCTTCATTTAACACCCTTTTCACCGTGGTTCTGCTTAACCCCATCTGAAGGGCCAACAGTTTCTGCTTACGTTTGGGATTTCTTTGAATTCGCGCCTTCACAGCTTTTATCACTGCTGGAGTCCTAACAGACCGAGGGCGACCACTTCTTGACCTGTCATCTACACTAGAGTCTTCATTGTATCGTTTGATGGTACGATAAACGAATCTTTTGGTTATATTCAAATTTTTTTGTATGTCAAAAAATTGAAATTGGCGCGTAACCGCAACGATGCAACGCAATAACTGCAACACGGTCTTCTTTAAGTGTCCACTCCATATTTAAAAATGAGTAAAATTCTAAAAAGTATACATTTTTATTTTCATGAACAATTCGAAATTCAAATTCAATAAACTTTTTTGTGGCCAGCATTCTAAAAGAAAAGTTTTTACTGTGTGACAATACTTATGACCTGACTGTGTAAGTAAAGGAATGTTAAAAAAAATAATAATTTTGAAAAACAACATTCGCATTCGCATTCGTATTCGCGAATGTTAGATATGAATATTCGCATCCGCATTCGCATTCGCGAATGTGAGAAAACTAACATTCGTTACATCACTAATATAAATGCCGTATTAATAATATAAATGCCGTATTAATAATATAAATGCCGTATTAATAATATAAATACCTCCCTATACCTTTGTACCCGAAGGGATAGTCAAAGTCTAAGATTTGCTGGGCTTCTTTTCATTCCAACACGTGACAATGAGTGAGATTAAAGCCATGTCGGACTTTAAATCGGATTAGTAATATTACACTGGTTTAAATTTCTCTTCTACTAGAATGTTATAATTTTCAGAAGACAGGGATACAATAGATGTTTCAGAGCAATATAATAATAACATGGATGTATTTTCTCATTTCCCATCGGGGAACATTATGCGGTATGTATATTTCATCAAATTAGGTATAGGTATCCCGCATTTCCCAAAGTAAGACGACCAACTCGATTTGAAGTATTGATTGTAATACTTTTATCTGTATTGATTGCAGTACGAGTATTAAAAAGCAAGAGCAACGAAAAATTTGCTGTGTATTGACTTATACCTACTTGACTATTTGGATATTTCTTAAGTTTTTACTAAAAGCCAATAGAGGGTACATGATTTTAAATTTGTTTGTATCCACCATGGTATCTACCTGATGGCAATTCAAAGTCGTAGATAATTAAATGGCGATAGTTGATTATGTCAATGACCGCAAAACTATTTTCAATTGCTTCTTCGTGTATTACTTAATGTAGTAAGGTATTTTCACAATTCAACTTAATATAAATGATTTCAGAATGGAGTTATTTCTAAACGCAACTGCGGTGCATCTTCCAATGGCTGAGTTCATTCACCGGGGCCACTGCTACCTCGACGTCACTAAGGACTACATGCAGACCGCCGTCAACGCTTTCTCCATATTCCTGTGGGGGAATATAGATGACATACTACGTCTACCCTCGTCGTATGTGTTGAGATCCGTGGGTATTATTTACTGCATAATATGTTCTTGTATGCCTATCGGGTTGACTCTATGTGAATATGAGATAAGGGCAGATAGAAAATGTCAAATTCGATTCATTAAGTCAAGTATCGCAAAGGATTTTTTTTTAACGTTACATATTGTCCGGGCTTTTTTTATAATTTTATGTGTGGGTAGGCTATGAAACTTTGACTTAGGCCGCGGACCGCCACTTCCGCACTGTGTGAGCTTGAGAAACATATCGGTGTGTTATTTTAATTGAGAGTTGTACTCATAAGTTTCGGTTTTGGTGTGACATCGTGACCGAGTGTGTCGGTGCAGCTTCCAGCATTCGTAGCTGATTTCCAGGTTAGTAGTTTCCTTATATGGCTAGATGTAAAATTTCCAGACAATGGTACACCGACCGCGACCGTTCAGTTTATTGCGTAAGCATATTATATGGCGTCAAAATCAATCAAAAGATTTATAGTTTCCAAAATTTCCATAATTAGCTTCCGTAATATGTTTCACTTTCTATGATTTCACGTACCTTTTTTGGACGTACATTTTTCTAGCATTACCGTCAAATATTTCGGGCCCCTGGATACAGATTAGACAATCCGCTAAGTCGTGATTTTACGGCGTGTGTTGTTTTATTTAGTTATTCACTTCATGTTTTAGGCTCGCACCATAGCAATGATGAATATAGCTCGGGAGAAGTTAGCAGCTACATGGTTGGTCGTGAAAGATGGTCGACCCACATCTTCAATCTCGCACCATACTTTGGAGATGTACCGACCGCTGTTCAAATATCTAAATGGCAAGGAAATGTCTCGTTTAAACCTGAGCGATGATAGAATATTGTACTATATCGGCACCCATGCTGATCTGGACAGACATCAGGTGAAAAATACTTCCTTCAGGTTTCTTAATAGTATTGTCAAAATTAATTATCAAAACAAAATGATGTCCGTAAAAGCTATTGTACTTTACGCACAATCCACTTTTATTGGTAATTTTAGACAACAGTGTATTTACCATCTAAATTGGAGTTGGAACCAAGTATTTTTGGTATACTTTGATTTTACCACAATTTTACGTACAAGTCTATACATATTATATAAAGCACCTCTATTTTCTAATAACTTACGATACATACCTAAGTCTGAAAGCTATCGCTGTAAGTGAAACTCGATAATAATAAATAAGTGGATGACTTGCGCTTAATATTTGACTTACATTTTAACAGGTTGGGATAATAGCTAATCGATACATTCAAATCAATCCTAATTGGAAGGAGCCGAAATATTTGAATTTGATGAATAACCTGTTGTGTGGTGTTCCCATGATATTTATGAGGAAATCTCCTGAGAATACTTATTTGCAACTTTCACATCAAGTGAGTCACTTCCTAAGACCCTGATACTACGTAAAGAATTTAATTTAATGTGTTAATTTTATTTCCAATGAAATCTCTATTAAAGTAGGATAACAAAAGCTACTAAAATTGCCCAAAAGAAGAGCATAGAGAACTGATGGCCAATAAATAAATAAATGATAAATAAATAAATACACCCAAAAGTCTCATACATAGTCCTGACCCCACACTAAGATCGAGTCTTGTGTCGTGAGTATCAGAATCTACGAGAGACTTTTCGGTCTCACAAACACCCAGACCCGAAACAAATACCTGTGGATCACACAAATATTTGTTTCGGTGCGGGGATCGAACCTGCAAATAGTAGTAAATAGTTAAAGTAGTTAAAATGGTTAAACCTAGGTAGCAATACCTACGCTAATTTTGATTGCAGTTGTTTTATCACATTCGTGCATGTGATCCCTTGCAGCGTCGGTTTTATTTAACTAGGATGACGAAAACTCAGGTAATACATTAGCTTCACCTAGTAGTATGATAGATTATTAAACTGAATGCCATGTGTTTCTATTACAAAATGTCTTGATATTCCGATGATAATCTAGTAGTTGGACGTTGAATAATGATCCTTTCGTATAACAAACTGTAGATTGTAAAATATGAACATTGCTGTATATTTTTTTCAGGCGCTAGGCAAGTCGTACAGTTGGAGTGCTCGAGATGTTTCACGCTTGGGGTTATTGCTGTCTGAAGTTGAAGGTCCTGAACTCAGCCTCATAAACCCGCAGGCTATGTCTGGTATTAGTGCGCAAGTATGTACATTTTTGACCGACTTAAAAAAACGGAGTTGTCTTTGGTCCGTATGCATGTATACGATTTTTAATCTGCGTCTTTTAGAAAACGGGTGAACGATACATTCTTCATTTATGGTTTGCACTATGGTCTGATCTGCAGGACATGGGCTTTTTAAAATTACACCTTCTTACTAGTGACCCTGCTGCCGAACAATATGCCGTATTATTTATTGCCGATTAGACCGAAGTACAGTCTTCCTTGCAAAACCATTTGCCCGTACTAACAAACGACATCAATGTAGGTAATGCTAGAGATTCCAGCAAGCAGCCTGCAGTACCTCACCGACACACAGATCCGGTACATCGGGCAGAAACCATACAACATCCTCGCGAGGAAACTGAAGACCTACCAGGACGAACAGCAAATGTTCAACAAAGCTAAGAGAGTTATCATAAACACCGTACTTATGTTATTAATAAAAAATATTTTATGAGTAAAAACGGTATATTTTGGTGTCAAAACTTGTAGTATTTCAGTACCTCTAATGGCGGCAGATGGAATGAATATCGGCCATCTT
This sequence comes from Deilephila elpenor, assembly GCA_949752805.1. Taxonomy (NCBI): domain Eukaryota; kingdom Metazoa; phylum Arthropoda; class Insecta; order Lepidoptera; family Sphingidae; genus Deilephila; species Deilephila elpenor. Next base: position 11,222,099 of record OX457097.1, on the reverse strand, counting down.
CGCAAATTCTAGCTTCCACCTGGAAATATGGAGGCTTTAAAATTACTAGTCTTTCTATCCACCTGATATTTTAATTTTAATCCGTATTGCAGAATTATTTGGTTCGTAATTCCACCATGGAATGCCTCCTCGTTATAATCTTTATAGGAATAGGCTTTTTAGATGATTAAGGATGCTGGCCTAATGTTAGTAGACTTTACCTTCGAAATTTGATTCTTCACTATTTTCTTTCGCTGTTAAATTAACTCTAGTTACAATAAGTATAATAAAATAATAAATATTAAATACACCCAACAGTCACGTACATAGTCTTGACCCCACACTAAGATCGAGTCTTGTGTCGTGGGTATCAGGAACTACGAAAGACTTTTCGGTCTCACAAACACCCAGACCCGAAACAAATACCTGTGGACCACACAAATATTTGTTTCGGTGCGGGGATCGAACCCGCGGCCTTTCGTTTCACAGCCGGCGCGGCGTCACGGAGGCTGTGCATGAATATATTAAGTGTGAGGCGGTGCCGGTTCTAGTATTACTGACTCCTTTATTTGTGGCGCTGGGCATGAGCGGTTTTAATATAACTGAAGCCTTGAGCGGATTGTTAGAAATCCCTGGGTGAAACTGTTGGAATGCTTTAGGCGATTGGTACATTGCCTCCTCTCGTTCATACAAATCCATACAAAACAACAAAAACTAGGCTTCATATCTGGCATTCTAAGACGACTATCCGATCACACCCTACCCTAAAGCCGCTAATTACACATAACTTACCAGAAGACCGCACACACCAGCTTGCGTAGATTTATCTAAGCACCCTGTACTCTGCCCTAGAACCTCTGCAATATTTTGACTTGTGGTGCATTGATTATGCTCATTGCAATCATTTTTAGAACAGTCTTTATCTGCGTATTTCATCCCTGTCACTTCCCTTTCCAATATAGCTACACGATGTCTACTTTCGTTAGCAATTTTCACATATTCAGTACTTCGAGGTGTTATAGTGTTTCCGTCAATATTAGGAAGAGTAGTGCGAACGCTTGATATTGTGATTTCAGATATGTCCAATGCGGGGTTTAGTATTCCTAATGCCATTGCTGATTCAGTTTTTTTCACAGGATTAAAAATGCTTTCTCTCTTTGTTGAAGCTTCTTTGTCTGTTTCTTCAATTTTATGGCATTGACATCTGAAATAATATCTTATTACTAATTATATCTGATGGGAAATCGATATTTGCTGAAACTTTATGTTATATGTCTATATTATATTCCATATATTCTTAATGTATGATCCTCTTATCAACCCAAAAACATGATTTAAATTTTTGACGAATAAGCCAAAGACTATAAAGTTTACAAACCTTTCCGGAATCTTTTCAATCACTGGTAGTAATTTAAGATATGTTTTGTCATGATTGGTAGAATTTTCAGTATCAATTGTAGGCAGATTGAAGTTATTTTCCGGGCAACAAGGACATTTAACGATAACTAGGGCAGAATTTCTGTACGCTCCTACATAATCTGAATTATATAATATGGATTGCAGTGACTTATTTTGAACAGCCAATTCGCTGTCCACATTTATCTGAGATCCTTTTTCTGTTTTAGGAATCTCCGTTGGTGAATATTTTTCATGATCGGCTTTAGCTTTTTTACTAGTAGTGCCGCCGTTTCTAACTTCTATTTGCAATTTTAAATTAACTATATCTCCATTGCTTATGACAACATAATTGCTGTCAAGATTTTCTCTGAAACTAACGTTTGGAGTGTTTTGTATTTGGGACATGTTTACTAATAATTCTTGGTCAGTAAATTCTTTGTCAAAATTCGGAGTTATTGTGGTGTTTTCCGTCAAATCCACACTTTTTACTGTTTTACCGGCATCAGATGAAATATTTGTATCACATTCTTCATCTATATTGTTCAATTTATTATTAGCTTTTATAGCATTCAGGTAAACATCATCAGAAATATGATTACCGCCAATCGGTACTATCAATGAGGGAATTTCACTATCTACACTTTTAAAGATATGATACTCTAATGGTGGATCTTGTTTTTCATTTCTGTTCTCTAACTCAGTGCCATCTAACAATATATTAGGATTGGCGTTATTCAAGGTCGGTGGTAAATCTTTATCTTCCTTTTGAACTGTTTCAGATTTTGCCGCAGCATTAGGCATTGCAACTTTCAAGGGAATTTTCGACTTGTTAGCATTTCCGTTATGATTATTTCCAACGACCTTTTCATTTATTCTTAAAGGTCCTTTAGAATTTCTTGTTATTACATCTTTGCTTCTGAGAGAATCTCTTTTACCCGCGGATGCTGTTGACGTTGTTGATTTACGCAATATTGAAGATCGTTGTACAGGTGAAATTCGCTTTTTCACAAGTTGTTTTAATACTGTACTTGAATTTCTTAGAGGGTTTTCGTGAACATTTAGAAATGCATGAGGTCTTTCAATGACTTTGTGGTCCGAAGGTATTGGGTAGTTAATCTGCAATTTCGTAAATATTTCATATAAAATAATTATGATTACAATAGATGAACGTAACTTGCTTGGATGGTTCTAAAAAATTGTTAAAAGGAGTTGTTAGTTATTACTCGTAATCTTCACTAATATACATAATATAAAGCTGAAGAGTTTGTTTGTTTGAACTAACTCAGGAACTACTGCTTTGAATTGAATAAATATGTTAGATTTGAATAGTTCATTTAACTAGGAAGGCTAGGGTCTTAGTATAGGGCACTTTTTATCACAGGAAAATATACAGCGGGTCTTTTATCCCGGAAAAATTATACGAATTTACGGGCAACACTGGTCCATTAAGAACTATAGTATTCATGATTTATTGCTTACAATTTCATCAGTGACTATTTCATCTTTAGCTTGTTTGTTGGTCACTGGTATGTGTAAATTTGATTGTGCTATTAATGCACTGCCATCTTCTGGAAAACAAATCAGGTTGTAATCATGCAGTAATAAATAAATGTTTCATATAATTATCCAACTATAGGACTATAAGTATCCTACTATAAGTATTGAAAGCTTGCAGTGCGGTTTTATAGATATCTTTTTCTATTAAATATAACTATCATCTTTATATTCAAATAACATCAGACTGATAAGATACCTACTTAGTTATTTTTAAAATTACCTAATATGAGGTATTATTTAATATTTTTTATTTATTTATATCCTTTATTGTACACTATATTTAAGCTTAACAAATAAAACATTACATTCGATAATAGTACAAAAGGCGGTCGTATCGCTCGAGGCAATCTCTTACCGACTACCTTGGGATGGAAATAAGAGAAGGATAAAAGAGAGGGCAGTCAATAGTGCACCAATAGCTTATTAAAAACATATTAATAATAACTATAAAATAAAAATAATATTTAATAGATGCTCCGTATACACATATATATACGAATAAACAAGTGACACAGTATCAGACATATAAAATATGCAACATACTAATATAATAAATAAATAAACATATATATTACATAATATATACATAAATAAATACATACGTTTATATATACACATAAGTGCACACAATTATAGCATATTATATAATAAAAATATGAACAATCACTCACTCGATGAATTGGGCTGTTAAAGGGACAAGTAATGCTCTTTAACCATTTTTTTAAAGGACAACAGTGTTCGTGCCCGTCTTACTGCATCAGGAAGTGCGTTCCATAATCGGACAGCTTGCACAGTGAAAGACTTGTCCATAAACGTCGTAGAGTGCACGGGCATTCTCAACCTCAGGTTCTCTGACGATCTCAGGGACTTTTGGTGTGAATCATGCAGGAATATGAAACGATCTTTGAGATATGAAGGAGTTAACGGATTAAACAAGATATTGTAAAGAAGAAAAAGGATATGAGTATTCCGACGAAGTCGTATGGGTAACCACTTGAGCTTAACACGAAACTCGGAAACATGATCATATTTGCGAAGGCCAAATATGAAGCGTATGCAAAAATTTTGGAGACGCTCAAGTTTATTAAGCTGGTTCTCGGTAAGATCGAGATAGCTGACATCTGCATAATCAAGGATGGGGAGAAGAAGTGTTTGCGCAAGTGAAATCTTCGTGGTAACGGGTAGGAAATTGTGTAACCTTCGCAAAGACCGTGCTGAAGCAAACAACTTTCTACTTAGCTCACAAAGCTGCGGGCCCCAGGTGAGGGATTTATCAAGATACAAACCAAGGTTTTTGACAGTATCACTGTAAGGAATAATGATACCATCACAGTATATAGAGGGTATCAGATCCCAATCTATTTTAGAAATCATCCTGGGGCTGCCGACAACAATGACCTGAGTTTTAGATGGGTTAACCTTCAACCCATTGGCTTTGCTCCAATCACAGATGCTTTGGATGTCAACGTTAATTGCCGCAATTGCATCAGCTAGCCTGTCCAGGGGTGCTCGAGTGTAGATTTGGAGATCATCTGCATAAAGGTGGTAGGAGGAGCAAAGATGATTAGTAATTGAATTGATAAAAACAGCGAAGAGTAAAGGAGATAGCACGCCGCCCTGAGGGACGCCAGCATTCACAGTGCACCAGGAGGAAAGACTCTCCTCAACACGGATGCGTTGCCGACGTCCATACAGGTAACTTCGAAACCAATCAATCGCCATTGGAGATATGTTAAGAGAACTCAGAATGCCAAGTAATACATCGAAATCAACAGTGTTGAAGGCGTTACTGAAGTCTAGCAACGCTAGAACTGTCAGCTTGCCCTCTTCCATACCTGACCTAATGCCATCCGTAATATGAGTCAGAGTAGTAGTAGTGCTATGTCCGGGACGAAATCCAGATTGGAGAGGATTAAGAATGCTATTTTTGGAAAGGAAACCATTAAATTGGCTATGGATTAGGCGTTCAAGGACTTTGGACAGAAATGGAAGTATGGAAATAGGACGAAATTCGGAAAGTAGAGAGGCATTTGGTTTTTTCGGTATAGGAATGATGTGGGCTTCTTTCCAAGCGATCGGAAAGATCCCTGAGGAGATGGAATGGTTTAGGATATGGGTAATAATAGGAAGGATTTCGTCCAGGATAGGAAGAATCATATTACGGCTGACATGGTCACTTCCCACTGCATTCGATGTAATGAGCGAAATGGTTCTCCTAACATCACACATAGCAAATTGTTTGAAAACGAAACAAGAATAATCGGGAGTCTTACAGGTAGAAAGATGCTTTAAAGTGTTATCTTTGATCGTCCTGGGGAAATAGGACGGAGAGGAGAAATGATGGTTCAAAGAATTTAAATCTATAGATTTGGGAATTGAATCTTGTTGAGATTTACCCACTCCCAATGACTTAAGAAATTTCCAGACTTTAGCTGGGTCTCCGTTTTCGACAGAGTTGTGGATATGTCGGCGTTGAGCGTTCCTACACACCTTAGTGCAGTGATTCCGTATAGCTACATATTTTAGCCAGTTTGTTTCATTAGGGCGTCGGTTGTACCTGGACTTAGCTGCCGCTTTTTTGGCAAGTAAGTCTTTAATTTCGGCTGTGAGCCAAGGCGTTGGTAGGTGTTTCACCTTGATGGCTTTGACTGGTGCATGTCTATCGAACAGTGTGGTTAATTGGCTGTTAAATAACTCAACTTTAGCGTCAATGCTATCTGTAAGGAACAGTGGACTCCAGTCAATGCTGTCGGCATCTTTACGAAGGCTATCAATATCCATACCCCGAAAATTTCTCTGCAGGAGGATTTTAGGTATGGATTTAGGAGGACGGACACGGTAGGACAAAAATAAGAGATCGTGAGAGGAAAAAGCGTCGGCGGAACATTGTCCATGTTTCGCGACGTGGTTTAGGGAAGAGACAAGGATAAGGTCAAGAAGGGAAGGAGTACAGTTTGGAGAATGGTGAGTGGCTGAAAGCGGAAGAATGGAAAGGTTACAGGATTGGATAACATTCAAGAGGGAAGAAGAGCGACGATCGGCCTTGAGTAGGCAGGTATTGAAATCACCCATGATTATGGTTTGACTGTACGAAGGAACTAGGTTTTCGAGAATAATTTCAAAGGATGAGAAAAAGTCAATGCGAAGCGAGGGACAATAATAAACACCGAGAAGAAGTTTTTTGAGGGAGAATTCCACCTCAACAAAAAGATGTTCACCAGCATTTAGTGGCGGGGGTTGCGGTGATGCACTAATGATCGAATATTGTAATTGCGTACGGAGATAGATAGCAACACCCCCTCCACCACGTTCAGTGCGATCATTCCTGATGAGGTGGAACCCAGGAAGTGAGTAAGAAGAAGAAGATAGGCATGGTTTAAGCCATGATTCTGAAACAAGAATAGCATGTATATGTGTACAGTCAAAACTAGCCAGCATATCGGGGAAATGGGCCGGAATACTTTGGGCATTGAAGTGAACCACATTAAAATTCCCAGGGACGGTAGAGAACTGAGATGAAAGAGTGTCAGCAAGTGAGGGAATACTGACAAAGCTGTCATCACTACAAGCTGATAAGAATTCTTCGCTATCACTATTATAGTTGTGCACAGACATTAATGTGATTAAAGACAATACTTAAATATATACTTAACAAAAAAAAAAAAAATATATAAATATATATAAAAGCCGTAGCTTATAATAAAAATAAATATACACAATAAAATATATATATATATATATATATATATATAAAACAAATTAACTGTAAACAATCCATCTGCCGGCAGTGTAGGCAAAACCCAATAATTGTAAAAACAGTTTTAAAAATATTTAACACATTGCAAAGAAAAAGAAGAAAAAAAAATAATTAAAGATTAAGATTAATTAATACAATGTAACAATGTAGAAATAAACTATGCTAATCCAGGTAAATGAATTAAGAAATATAATGATAAAAAGATAAAAACATAATTGGCTATTTGACTAATTTCTGAAAAGTGTTTTAAAGTCTAGATATAATCACTCTATACCTCTTCAAACTATTAATTTATTTTTAAAGAGTTGTTTATAACGAATAAACGTATTTTTCAGTTTTATCATCATATATGTCACCAAAACGGTAGGTCACGTGACTTTGAAAAAGTTACGTCACGCTTTATAAATGGTGAATGATCTTAGTGGCAGAGATGAATGAAAATTGAAAATCGTGACATCACACGCTGCACAATGACAGCTTGTCGTGTTTTGTTACATTTAATCAACAGATAAAAAATGGCAAACTTATTTTAGATAATTTAAATATTTATAATTTAGATAAATGTAAATAAAAATACCTATAATTATTGTTTACCAAAAAGCTATCATATGCAACACATTTTATAATTTATTGCCACAACAGTCAAATACCCAATTATATAGACAGACATTTGTTGTACAGATTTCAGAACGAAACACAACCTGTCAGTAATGACATATGAAATGTCAATTGTCATTAGAAAGGTTAGGTTTGTGTTTAGTTACGATGTACCTACATTTAGATGGATAAAAAGTTGTTATGAGACTAAAATATAACATTAAACTATAAAGAGTTATTGTAGAAAAGTTAATTAACTAGTTAGGTAACAATTTAAACTGAAGTAGGACAGTAATACAAAAACTAATACTAGTAACTAAAAAACAAATACCTGGACGACATAAACATTCAATATAAACAAACTACACTCTATTTCTTGGTGGTTGCTGCTCGTCTCGTCTTAGGCACAGCTATGGCCTTCTTTACCGGAGTCGACTTCGCAGGAGTGTCAACTTTCATCTGGCTCAGCAGATTAAGCGACACGATGCGATGCCGAACACCAGAGCTGACGACATAAATATTACCCTCCCGGGTCCAGGAGTTAGTGACACCGAACTTTTCCCGCGCAGCCATGAATAAATCATGTCTGTTCTTCGTGAGAAACTCCGAGAGAGTGATGCCAGAGCCTTTTAATTTAGTCTTGTTAAACCACAGCTTGTCCCTGAGAGTTGTATCATGCAACTTGACTAGAACAGGCCTAGGCTTTTTAGAAGGTGACGGACGGCCCATCCTGTGGCAACGTTTGATATCACCAGTGCTGAACTCGTTGATTCCAACACGTTGCTTCACGACATCCACAATGCGTTGCACAGTGTTCTCATCAGCTTCTTCGGCAACGCCATGGAAGAGAAGAATTTTGCGGCGCCGCTGCATCTCCATGGTGTCAACATTGTGTGCCAAGGCTTCTATTTGTTGCTGTAGAAGAGTTAGGGCTTGAGTGACGAAGGCCCTATATGTGGCAAATTCAGCTGCCAAATCAGTTGAGCTGGAGGTGACAGCTGACGACTTTTGGAGACTGGCTTCAAAAGCAGTCATCCTACGGTGGAACTCATCCTTCATCTCTTCAATAGTGGTCTTAAGTGTGGACTCCATAGTGACAATAACTATTGTAGAGTGTGTTGAGGTGGCGGGTTCAGTGATGCAGAGAAAGAAGAGAGGATATTAACACTAATACCGGCAGGTAGTCAGCTTAGCTTATGTATATAGACATAGGAATTGAAAAATTAACACTTGGTATAAATTTAAACAATTAAAATATGCAGAGCAAAAATTTGTTTTACTATACTTCTCAACTACCCACGCAGAAAAAAAAAAAAAAAAAAAAAAAAAAAAAAAAAAAAAAAAAAAAAAAAAAAAAAAAAAAAAAAAATAAATAAAAATTAATACTACACAGCTTAACAGAAAATGGTCTGAAATCAATAGAACTTGTGAAATGTTTTCCGTTCTAATAATGACTGCTATCATTGGGATTGGGGAATATTAGCTGCAATGATAAATAAGATGATGTGAACATAACAGACTGGAAACTGGATTGTAAGATAATGTAATAAGTAATTGAATAATAGCTATTTACTTAAATACTTGTACTTATAATTTATGATAAACTATTATTTTTAAGCAGAAAATGTAACCTGGTTTTATAATCTCAATACTAACAGATCTTCGAGCTTGGCTTTTCTCCCATGATCTACAAATAATAAATAAATAATTATGTATGTTTCAAAAAGAAATTTAGATATCCTTCATTCTTAATAAAGTGCATGGTGGTCTGGTGGTAACAGACCAGACACCACTGTCAACATGTTCACAGTGGTTACGGGTTCAAATCCCAGGGCACACCTCTGACTTCTCGGAGTTATGTGTGCATTGATAGCCAATCACCACACACTATAATGGTGAAGGAAACCATTGTGAAGAAACCTGCATACCATAGGGATTTTAAAAGTCAGCCAAACCACATTAGGCCAGTGTGACTATAGGTATGGCTAATTAATTGAATTTTTGGTCAATTATTAACAAAGTAAATGCTTAAACTTATATTATTTACCTGGAAGCCTTTAATAAGTATTTACTGTATCCAGTGTCAATGAAATTATCAGGTGGTTTGACTGCTACATATGCTGCTCCATTAATTAGCTCTAAAGGTCCATCCACTTTTAGGCCTTCAACTGTATACAAATCCACTGTTGAATTTCTGAAAACAAGATTTAATGAATGTTTACTGTTATGCACATTTTTTTAAATTTCAATTGGAATATAAGTAGGTCATGGAATGTTTCTTATTAATCAGTCTTTTGGCTATATTAAAAGTGGCTGGGGTGCCAAAGGAATGAAATATCCAACTGTGTGTTTCGGGCATTGCATTAAAAAACAAAAGCATGTGCAACATGGCCAATGTGTTAAAACAAATAATTCTTATTAAACTATTGCAAATTCAAGTATATTTTGGATAAGTAATAATTGACAGCATATATTTTTCGAGAGGCCTATGTTCAGCAGTTGTAGCAGTGGACGTCCTTTGGCTGATGGATGGATGGATATATTTTTCAGTCAAAATCAGGTGTAAAATAAATGAACAGTTACATCACAACGCCATTTCCTCGCATTAAAGGTAGATGAGAACAGGAGTAACTAAAAATAATTAAAAAACAATTACAAAGAGGCATATTGGGATCTAGCGAGAAATCTCAGAACATTATTCCACCAGTTTAACTCCTGGGCTGTCAGATGGTACTTCCTTGGCGGTGAATGTTGTTGCCCGTTTGTGAAAACAAATATGTCTACTGCTCGCCAGTCAGAACCTTCGTGAGGTACTTTTGCTTCTGCAGTCATATTAATTTATAAAAGGAAGTTCATAAAATAGATTTTATTTCAAAATTACTTATTTGTTGTTCTTTTGTATTATATTACTATCCAACTCCAAATCATTACTAAACATATTTTTGATAACTACGAGTGATTTGTAATTTTGCAAAAGGAATATAAATGAATACAATTAAAATACAATTATAAGAATACGCTCATAAATAAATGTTGCTTTGTGGAACACGAATTTTGGTGACTTTGGTCTAATTTTGTAATCATAATTTCATTTCAAAACTATTCAAAACAAAACAAAAAACTGTCAAAATGACATTTTGTAAACAACTTTAGTGCTGTAGTCAAATATCACTATCACTGGATTAGTCGATTATCATAAAGGAGTCGAGTGTATAGAACTAATACTAACACATAAAAGTGTTATAATGTAAGAACTCTGTATTAATTGGGTATTTGACTGTTGTGGCAATAAATTATAAAATGTGTTGCATATGATAGCTTTTTGGTAAACAATAATTATAGGTATTTTTATTTACATTTATCTAAATTATAAATATTTAAATTATCTAAAATAAGTTTGCCATTTTTTATCTGTTGATTAAATGTAACAAAACACGACAAGCTGTCATTGTGCAGCGTGTGATGTCACGATTTTCAATTTTCATTCATCTCTGCCACTAAGATCATTCACTATTTATAAAGCGTGACGTAACTTTTTCAAAGACACGTGACCTACCGTTTTGGTGACATATATGATGATAAAACTGAAAAATATGTTTATTCGTTATAAACAACTCTTTAAAAATAAATTAATAGTTTGAAGAGGTATAGAGTGATTATATCTAGACTTTAAAACACTTTTCAGAAATTAGTCAAATAGCCAATTATTTAATAACATTACGATGGATTGAATAAGAATAAGATTGATATAAATGTTTATTTTTATATTTATTTCTCTCGTAGTTCCTGTTACCCACGACACAAAACCAATGATTATAGAATAAATTCTGTATAATAAACTGTTGTGCGTCATCCTCTTTATTCTTTAATCATTGCACAAGACCCAATCTTAGTGTGGGGTCAGGACTATGTATGTGACTGTTGGGTGTATTATTATTATTATTTATTTAATTCATCGTCAACATATTTTTTGCTAACTTGAATGTGGTTGGACCAAAAAGTTTATTTTAGTTACAAATGGGTATTTGCGGCATGGGTATGCCGCATGCCCAAAACTAAAAAAAACTATGCTTTTTGTTAGATTTGATCTTATATTTATCAGCGGGACTGTTGCGTTCTATTTTGTAGTCTACGATTTTTTTTCTTTATTTTTAAAAGAGGCTTTATGATTTTGTTGTTCATTATGTTGTTCATGTATTTTTTTTTATTAAAACTTTAAATGAGTTTTTGAATTGGAACTTTAAAGTTTTTATAACTTTATTGCCTAGAATCCGTATTGAAATCTGAACTTTATCCGGCAGTTGAACATAGTTAAATAAGGTTCACCTGGTAAGGGCTAATCGGTCAAGCCTATTGGCTTGGCTTTTTGTCTTATTGTATTATAAAATACCCTATTGGGTATTTTACTATGATCGACTTTTTGTTTTCTTTTGCGTACAAACACAAATACCATTAAAATAAATATTTCTGTGAAAACAGTATTAAAGGAGCTTGTAACATGCTTTCTGCTAATATTAGTATTTTAAATAAAAGACTGGGACCGTAGTGGGGACATCTCACCGCCTCTTTCACACCCGCACACTGTAATGCTTATCAGGACTAGTGACGTCACTAGTTTAGTTTTCTATCCCTTTTCTTTTACTCCCACTACAAGATTTAAAACGTTTCTAACTTGTTTAATTGTTGATTGATTTACAAAATTCTTTGTTTTTTAGATTTTTGATAGGTATGGATATCTTTTGATAAATACAATAAAAAAGTGAAATACCCAATTGATTGATTGATTAGTCCCTGATAAATTGCTTAAGTTGTATGAGAAGGCGTGAACGATATACAAAATTGCTAACAGCATCGTAGAACAAGGGGTGTTGCTCCTCAGAGGTTGACTAAGATTACTTTATCTCAATCAATAATAAATCAGAATGACATGAAGGAATTATTTTTTATAAATTGATTTATACATATAATAACCCAGGAGCCAAAATATTTTCTCTAGGGAGAACACTAGATAGGTAAGCAAATACAAACACAGATAAGTACTCCAAAGATACTTTATATGACAATTCTAACTGTTGACTCAATTAAACAAGTTTTGTCACATAGAAAATGCAAAGAAATTAATTATTAATTATTAATTATTTCGAAAACGCCGCCGTATTTTTCGACTGCTCTTTGATATCCTTCATGCATGAGACAGCTACTCAACTCAAATGTCAAAGAAGTCACACTAAATGCTTAATGCACTATTTGGGACATCCTGGTAAATTAAAACGGGATATAAATACCTCTTTGTGGAATAACATAGCCTTACAAATTCTACTACGTAAAAATGTTTGAGTATTTCGTTTGTAATTTGACCACTGCTTGCCTGCATAACATCGAGCTCCCTGAGAGTAGATATTTAAGTAAAGGTTCTCCACTAGTGGTCTCTTTAGCTACTAACGTCGGCTTATGCAGTTGGTAAATTCATGCCTTCCAAATTCTTGTCAAGAACATTCAAGTGTAGTTACCTTACGAGGTAGCGTAAAGTTAGTTGAAGCAATATTATCAAAATAGTAATTATTGATTATTGAATCCTTTTTAGGTTTAAGGTGTACCCTACACCTTAAACCAACTTAGTCAAAAAAACATTGTTGAACATACTTGTCGTCAACTTGTACGATCACAACACTTTCCATATTTCGTAAAGTTCACGCTAACTGATATTACAGTTCTGTGAAAATATTTGAGTCTTAAAAGTTAGAAATGACTTGCCGGTAAACCTTAAACTATAATAGTTGCACTGTGCAAAGATAATTGAGGTGTGCGCGGTGTTTACCCCTCGATTTAGTAAAATAACTTTTAGAGAACGAGGTCATTGCTCGCCGCTCCCGCAAGGGTGACTAAGGTGAACTCTTGACATTTTATTAAAGTATTATTTGACGGCTCCCTTGTCCTGTTACAAAACTCATTATGATAGCTTTTGTTGTATTCAATAGCCATTAGGATTTTGGAGCTTTTTGTTAATTTTGCTTTCAACAAACGAGTAGAATGCTGTTGCTTTGTAGCTTCAATTGTTTAACAAGGATAGGTTCAGTGACAACGACTGTTAATATTTTTTTTTAGAGACATTTGAAATAACAAAATTAGCTGTTCTTGCGTGCCTCTTTTACATGCAAGCCAATTTAACTAAATTAATAAGCTTTAATTAAAAATAATGTTTAGTACTTGTAGAATATTAAAAATCGAACTCTATTTTAAGCTTTTATAATCTAATTTATAATATTATGTTCATACAGAAAGGCTTGGAAATCAATTGATAACTATCATTTTTGTGACTCGAACATGAGACTGATTGGCGCGAATGATAATACAACGAAGTAGGAATTTAGGTACCTACTAAAATATTTGCAAGGTCAATCTATGCAAATATATTATCCTCATAACTATGATATTAAAATTTAACTGTTATTACGGTCTATAAAATAAGTTATTTTTTATTCATCCAAGTGTGACCGGATAGTGCTAGATAGAAAGAAAAAAGTAATAAAACGAAAATATTAAATGGCTTTTGATCATAATTTATTACTGAATCGTGTGCCGAAGATAATCCTCAAAAATGTAATTCTAGGCATAAAGTATATTATTCAAAAATGCTCATCTACTTTCTCATTTTACCTGAGATCATTTTATGGAACTAGGAACGACAAATTGGTCGTTAACCTAAAGCTTTCAATATTACTCGAACGCGCTTCTAGGTTTCAAGGGCCCTCCATTTATCACACTGATCTCTGAGGACCTAGAGGAGTTTAGCGCATGAATTACGCTCGTCTTAAATTTTATACGTAGGTAAATACTTCACGTCGGCTTTACCGTGTGCTTTGCTGTTGAATTCGTAATTGTGCATGAAACTTAACTATGGCGAAGTATATTGCATAATATTTTAAGATTTTTGAAACGATATTAGAGAAGATAAAGCTATAGGTAGTCTTTGGATGCAGGCAGTTGTCAACAGCTTTTAGAAATCCGTAGAAAGGCCTATTTTTATCCGTAGATCTCTAATAATAGGTAAAACAGTTGTGTGATTTTTCCCGATTACGGAATAAGCAAAGCAGGGATGGCGTAGTACGTAGACAAATGACAAGCTGAGTTCAAGGTGATGACGGGCATTAGCGCCACAGTGCGGCAAAATAAAATAGAGCTTGGTACGTCTGTTTTAATAGTGGAATTCCTATGGCTGTAGATGATGTTGATGATGACGATAACGATGTGTTATTTCTAGACCCTTTTATTAATTAGGTTTGACAATATTCAGGTGATTTAGCACAGTCAATTTTTTTATGTTCTCGCCTTTCCGGTTCGTCACTGGAGTGATAAGTTGCTACAAAAGTCAGAATTTTTCTTTGCTCGCCCATGCAATTGCATGCAAATGCGATATTTATAGGTGAAAGTCCATAACCACGGCATTAAGTAATATAATTTAGACTCAGTAAGTCTTCTGCTTATCACGTCCTAGTTTATTACGGAAATAATTTGCAGCTGATCTTTCGCCTGAAGCTTCGAATGAAAGTATTATTGAGGTAATTAAAAATACGAATGTTGTTCATCTTGTGCGTGTACTTTAATACTTGTCCATATACTTTTCCATTGATAAAGTACGTACAGCTACCTATGCGTTTATTTTATCTGTTTCGAATCTACTTGATATGGTTTTATCTATAACAAATATATTGTTTTCTATTTTTTCTCGGAATCTGTGCAGTCTTCTATACACTAGTGGGTCTACTGATCCACTTTGTGCGACCAATATATATTTTATAAAACTTAACTTTTTTAAATCTATTCAAGTTTTTTGCTAAGGAACCGCTTTATATACGATTTAACCTTACCCAAATGGGATAGGTTTTTATACTTTTCTTGTCATTATTGCCCTAATATTTATTTTTTCAGACGCTTCGCTTGTTCTCGATTACTATTCAAATCTGATCATTTAACCCAACAAAATTTTCTGAACTATGGTAATAAATTCTGCCGGACACTCAATGTGGGGCCTAATCGCCTTGGGTCTCTGGCATTTTGCCAGTCGTGCCATAATGTCGGTGGTTGATGATCGATCGTCATTTGCCTTTATCCAAACGTAACTCGTTTAGAGCTCTGTCATTACACATGGTACAACTACACAGACTACACTCGTTCGATTTGTCACGGTTTGTGAACGCCGGCCCACCATTGTACAACTCATTTGCATTCATGTTTTCACTTTTCTCCCACCATGTGTACCCTAGCGATTTCTAAAGCGAATTCGCTCGTAATTATTTCCAATTATAATTTTAGGGCTGTTTGCGGTTAATCGGTCTTTGATTAAAGATTGGTTTGGTGTTTTTTAAATGCGTAATTTTATGTTTTGGTAATTGCAAATGTTTATAAATAGAAATTGTAATCAGTCTTACGCTAACTTCTAAAATAGATTATTATCTATCAAATTGCACTAGATGATTGTACTTATTTTCTGTTATCTTTTCATTGAAAACCATTCTTGGCAGAACAGATTGTAAACAGAAAAGAACCAAGCATTGCTCGTCTTTAAAGATTTGATCTAAATAAATTAAATACTAGGTTCTTTTTGCATCCTTAAACGTAATAAAGAAAATATAGAGCGTAAAATGTAGTAAAAGGCAATTGAGGAAAAAACACAGAAAATATTACGTCATGTATGTAGACATATCTACTCGTATGTTTACTTGTTTGAGACTTAATAATTTGAATACAATCTGCCACCTAAACGACATTCACCTTTTGAAAATGCATGTATAACTTTCCTGACCTTCATTCTTTTGTAAATTTAGTAAATTCACTCACGTACTGTAATTTAATTACTATAATAATAAATAAGTTTAATTATAATAAATAACCTTAATAATCGGTGCACCCAGTGGGATTTCATATAACAAAAAGTCTGAGTCCTAAACATAATTTCCTTATTCCTACCTTCGCAAAGGAAGAACGTCAGGCCTATGTCCAGCAGTGGACTGCAACGAGCTGATGATGATGATGAAAGGAAGAACTTTCATTTTAATTTTTAAAACCTGTTTGACCCGCTTAAACGACGAAACTTCGAAAATCCAGGGTCTTCCTATTTTATATATTTTTTACATCAGTCACCAATTTTATTACATTCATTGCTTTAGTTCGAGCATTCTCACATGTCTTGCACTTCCATAATTATTAAAGTTTCATTTGTGGTATATGAAGTTAGAATAATGTATTAGATGCTTACGCGGAAAGCGTGAGCCGAACATGGACTTCCTACACTTAATCCAACGATAAAATGTTTTATGAAATAATAAAACATGGAAATTAATTCCGTACGATAACTTATAAGTATTGGTTTAGTGGAAACCAATTATCTGTTATATTCCGGAACGATGTTATGTCTGAGTGGGCATAAGAATATGATAATATGTTAATAGTATCTATATAATGTTCTTCATATGTTAAATCACTAAGCCTATTTACTAGATATTCGAATACCTAAATCTGGTATACGATTATAGAAGTTAGCTTATGCCACATAAAAGGACGTAAAAAATATATAAAATTTCAAAATATATACAGAAATTTGGTATTGACTATTGTCAATTATCTTTATATTAGTGAACGTGCACAACGCAAAAAAAATACATAGGTATTCTAGGTTTACTTGGCATAACTATCGTAAACATTCGTTCCAAAAGGACTTAAGTTTTGTAAAAATATTTCATAATTTACTTTCAAACATAAAAATTGGGAAAGTAGCAAAAAAAATAGTTTTTTTTGGCTATAAGTGTATATTTTGTATTATTTACCTTGGTCAAAACTTAAAATACACACAGTACTGTTAAGTTTTTGTTTTGCATCTATCTTCAAGAGATGGCTCCACCGTCGAATTAGATCGCGGTACGGTCACTGAGTATTCTGTAGTATGGTTTCGTTACAAGGGAGCATATACCAGTATAAGGTATTCCGATTTGAGATCAATATATATTCATTGCCCTATTTGAGTATAAAGATATACGAATTTTTGAAACGGCGTTATAAAACCTCTCACCGAAGTCTGAGTAGAGTTATCGCATGATCTGACGATTAAGTACATACTACGCAGACGTAATACTGTTTAGTCAAATTACTAATTTATATCTTAAGTTGTTATAGGCTATAGGGAGCGTGTCCATCGCTAATTGAGGTGATAAATAATTAATCACCACGCACTATAACGATTAAGTAAAACATCTTGAGGAAACCTGCATACCATAACGGTTTGTAAGAATTCCTATGGTTCGTAAAAGTTGCCAACCCACACTAGGTCAGCGTGGTGGACTAAATGGCCTAACCCTTCTCAATTATACCACAGAATACTAAGTAGTAGTAGTAGTTAGTATTTTCTGTGATTATACTCTCGATTGTAGAAGGCCTGCGTCCTGCAGTGGGACGGATATAGGCTGATACAATACAGGCAGGGTATATTTTGCGTAAAAGGCCAGATATAATTTCCAATCGTTTAATCGATGCTCTAGTAGGCCGTATTGCACGTACCATTACGTCATCAGATGCGGTGTAGCTACAAACACCCGTATTTACATACATGTCGTCATTGAGTTGATTTTTAAAAACGGATTTCCAACGCCATCTACTGGCGTTCGACAGAATCTACATAACATAGTGACTGGAGATGTCAGGGACTTCATAAAAGAATGTGAGGAGCATCTTAACGATCTGTGAGCTTGCAGAATAGTTTGTTAGGTTCAAGAGAACAAATAGCATCATCTGAAAATAGTGCCGTGTGAGTGGAGACTGTCTCGCGTTCCGTGAGTAAGATTGTGATTAAACCTACTAATTGATCCGACATTTACCCACATACGCCCACGATACTACGTAAGCTGTAACTAGCTACAAAACACGGTACACCCCATGATAACGAACATACATACATTCATGAACGCACGCCTTTTTCCTAGAAGAGGTAAGCAGAGTTGCTAACAATACACCCACATTTCGCCTTGTATGTTCCGTCCCACGATGTGATAGGGGGCGAGACTATCGCCATATCGGGCACCAATTCCTGACTCCGGGCTACATAACGAACATACACCTTGTATTTCGTTAGATATAACAAATCTATTCGAACCACAATCATAACAGGATGTAATTCTTAGAAACAATATACGCATGTTCTAGTTGTATTACACCCGTATCAAATACCTGCATTCTGCAAGAATACTTAGAATCATGCTGTTACAGTAAATCATGATTGAAACAATTATTAACACAGCTTCCAGGGAAGTAATCGAACCGATCTTGTGTTGTGGTTTTAAATAAAGATTAATGTTTTCTTTTTGGACTGCCTCGGTGGCGTAGTTATACTACGGTATGATTGCAAAGCTGAGGTCTCGGGTTCGAGCAAAGTTCGAGCAAAGGGATATTGAATTTTTCCATTCATTATCAGCCCGGAGTCAGGAATTTGTGGCGATAGTCTCGCCCTATCACATCGCGGGACAGAAAATACAAGGCGAACCGTGGGTGTCCTGGTTGCACCTCTGCCTACCCCTTCTGGGAGAAAGGCGTGATTGCATGTATTAATATGTATGAAAATATAATAGGTAGAGCCTTGCAATAGATCGTTAGAAATAAACATGTCTCGACAGTAGACACTCTATATGCATTTCACATCACATATATGTGCCATCAGGTGCATTGTAGATAATCACTGTCAGTACAATAAAAAAGAAAAACAACTTCGGTAGTCGATAAGAGATTGCTTCGAGTGATACGACCGCCATTTTTCCTCTTATGTTAAATATTCGTTTAGTTGTCAAGATTTATTTGGTGTACAAAAAGAATCAAATTAATAAATATACAAAGAAAATAAACGAAGTCACGCCTGGTATAAAGTCTACATTCAACATTAGGTATAAGATCTAGTCATGGACTTATTAGTTTTCTTTAACATATTTTCTATTTTCTCGCGAAGTTGAAAGTAAATGTAATCAAAGATATAATCGCAGCCGAGTGTTACTTTCTATCTTAAACGAAATGGCCTTCGCGATCACATTCGTAAACAGATTTCTTTTATTTGTTTTGGCTTAAAATTTGTAATTGTTTGTATTAACTTGGCTGTATAATTTTTCGTGCTTATCTTAATTTTAGGTGGTTAGATAACTCATATTTATTTGAATCATTACGCAATTCGTGATTGTAAAAAAATTAAACGCCTTACTCGTACCTATTGTAGATAGGTTGTTTTTCTCAAACATATGTGATTATCCTTAGTATGAATTTGTTATTGTTAAAATACTGAGTAGTCACCTTACGTTATATTTGACCTATTTAATTTAATAGCCACCGCAAATTAGTTACATAGTTTTTAAAAATATTTATTAATCAAAAGTTGGTTACTCAGCCTGCCGAACCATTTATCATTTAACAAAAATATGTCATGACGTCACACCATACAATGTTTTTACCAGGTCGAAATTCTCGTTACGAGTCTCGTAATGTGTGCCCGGCACGTTGTCTTAATTGACATTATAACATTATACTCCGTCCGTGAAAGCTTTACAACATGTTATCACAAGATTTGAATAAATTCATCATTCTGTGTATTCGGGTCATCTATTCTGACGGGTCTGGGCGTTTGTGCGACCGAAAAGTCTCTCGTAGTTCTTGATACCCACGAGACAAGACTCGATCTTAGTCTGGGGTCAGTACTATGTACTCTTGGGAGTATTTATTTATTTGTTATTTTTTCATTGACTGTTTAAACATGGACATTTTACTGCGGTACTGCACTAGACTCTCGGCCTGTATTGCAGGTATCAAAATAAATGGACAAAATATTCTTATTTCTAATACGACAACTAGTTAGGTTAACATCGATAATTAAAAGAAAATATAATCAATTATAATAATAAAACAAAATCAAACATAAATCTTACCTATTCTAAGATGTTGAGATCAGAAGTGTATGAGTAATAAATAAATACATCCAACAATCACATAGATAGTCCTGACCCCGCACTAAAATCGTCTTGTGTCGTGGGTATCAGAAACTACGAGAGACTTTTCGGTCTCTCAAACACTCAGACCCGAAACAAATAACTGTGGTTCACACAAATATTTGTTTGTTTGATCGAACCCGCGGCCTCTTGTTTCTCAGCCGGCGTCAAATCACAAAAATGGCTGAATGAATGTGTCTTAACAATTGTGAAAAGTTGCATGCGTCTGAGAGTGTATTTATAATGTATAGCTATGTAGGCGTTTGTGTCTAAATCATCAATAAATAAAAATTAAAAATAAATTTGAATATATTGGCTGTACACGCACTACCGTCGGTTCATAGAATTGAAAAAAGAATAAAAGCTAGGGAAGCATAGCATAAATACACAAGCGCGTGCTATTTGTGTCGCGGACGCGCGTGCGCGGCGTCGCCGGCCGGCAAACACTCGCGCCCAACAGATAAGACAAGGTTCGCCTTACTACTGCCTAAGGTTATCGCCACTCCGGAATGCATAATGAATAATCTCAATTGTTTCGTGTTTATATACTTACTTGATAAGGTTTTCCTACACAGCTTTAATGTTAATTATTATATGAGTATTTATTACGGAATCCATTCATACGCGTTTGTGTCATAGTTATTTCTGTGGTGATTTGTGTTTGATGAATATGTAAACAATACGTATGTAGTTATGAGTCATAAATTGAAAATTACAAAACTAATTACTAATATGTATTTATAAGGCGTGTGCGGTCGGTAGAGTCGGTAGATGTCTCGCGCACTTAAATTATACCTGTTAATCGTTACTTTTTATTCTAGTCATCTCAGTTAGATAGGTAATATGAATTTAAAAATTGAGGAACTTGAATATAGTGTAAACGGTATCCATACCAAAATAGAGATAAGTGTAGCTCTATAATATTCGCTTATTGCGGTACGTAATTTTCAGAGCATTTACTAAATAGATAAACAATGCGAGATGATAATCTTATCCAATGTTTACGAAAAAGGGTAAAATATTTTTTTACATACTATTAATTGAATTTTTATAATCTTTGCCCACACCGGCTATCCTTGTCATCGCTCTGCAACTCGCCGCCTAATATGCATTCCGCCCAACCCAAATCCAAACGAAGGCTAACAGTTAATTATTGTAATGGTTAAAATAAGCCTTTATTAATCCTTTGTCTGTGCAAATTAATAACAATAATATTTTGACATACAATTACTATTATGTAAACCTTTGTTTACATAATAGTTCCGAAAGAAGATTAAATTATTTTATAAAAAAATGGGCTTATAAATACTTTGTAATACTGTGATAACTATAGAAACTAATACGATATTATAATGGCATTAGAGCGTCCAAGGAGGACGCGGTTGCCGGTCCGGGAGCGGCAGCGGGCGCGCCAGGAGCGGGCGGGCGAGGCGAGGCGCGCGGCGCGGCGGGCGGCGCGGCGGGCGGCGCCGAGGCCCGCGAGTCGCCGCGCCGCAGTACGCGCGAGGTGTCGCTCACGGTTTGTTGTTCGCCGTGTGCCGTATGCCGCACTCCGCATCGTGACACGCGATCGTCGCCTTTGTTTATTGTTTGACGCGCGCCCACCGTACAGCTGTTCGGAGTGGTGGTCCGCACGCCGCTTCAGTGCCAATTCTCTGTGTGTTCTCCGTAAGCAGTGCGTGTTGAGTGTGGTTTGAGTGCGTGCACCAAGTGTAGATGGAGCGTGCGGTGAATCCGTGAGGTTGTCGGAGCAGTGCGCGCGCCCCACTAAGCACGTGAGGCTGAGCGGCTCGGCCATGGCGGCCACGGCTCGCCGCGAGATAGACACCGGCGAAGAAGACATCGCCGCCATCGCCAAACAGATATCCGACCATGCCGAGGCCATATACCAGACTTGGAAGGCGCGCGGGCTGGCGCCCACGGAGATATTGTCGTGTAGACCCACGCCCGGCCTTAAGTTAGCTGAAAGCCTGCGCACCAAACCGAAACCGGAACCAAAACCAGACATAAAACAGAGGCCAGAATTCAGGAGAGACCACCGTGCCGATGTAGTGAGAGACCAGCGGTCGGAGGTCCGGCGCGAACAGAGACAAGAGCCCGAGGGAGAGACGATAGAATGTTCACTACCTCCAGATCTAGTCCCGGAGCGGAATGGCCCTGGAGGTGCGGGTGCAGGCGCCAGGCGCGCCGACGCTGCCGCCATGCGCTTGGAAGTGGCCCGAGAAGAGGAGCGTCTCTTGCGGGCGCTTCGCACTGGCGGCGTTGTAGCTGAGCGTACAGTGGAAAGACCTGATGTAGTACCACCGGTGTCCCTGGTGGATTATGCTAAGAGCCGGTACCAGGACAGACTAGACACTGGTGCGCGGAAGCCGGTAGCCGGCGCTGGCGGCGAGCGGCGCGCGTCTCTGGGCTCGCACGTGACCGAAGCTCGGTCCAAGTTCGAGGCGCGCGCGCGCAGGGCGTCGAGCGCCGGCGCCGGCGAGCCCGCCTCCGCGTCGGGCGCAGCGCCCGTGCGACCCTTCCTCACGCGCGGATCTGTCGCCGAGCGCGTTCTTATGTTCGAACGATGTCCAAGTGAAGCCACCTTGGAACTCGCTAAAAGAAAATCACCGGCTGCGACGACGTGGCGAGGACCTCACGATGTCATCAATAGAGCACAGGTAAGAATTAATTTTCAGCAGTCACGGACAGAAACTGTATCAAAATTATGTTAGGGATAATGTTAGCCGACTCCAAATAAGAGCGCGAGCTATGCAAACATTTATCCGTGCTGTGGTGGGATGTTTACTGTCGCGTTACAGTCAGTCGCGTCGCTCGGTGCGGTGTGTTGCGGCGGCGCGGCGCGGCGAGCAGACGAGAGCGTGCTGCGCTCACGAGTAGAGCCGTGACCAGTGTTGCACACTACGCTCTACGCTTACAATATAACTATTTACAGTACAGTATGTAGTGTGTACATAGGTGTTGCACACAAAGCGCCGCTTATAATTCGTGATTCAAGTGTACCGTGACATCAGCACGGCTGTTCCACGAACATCCTCACCGAGCCGGCGATAACTCATTCATTAAGAGAGCAATATATTTTATTTTTAACCTACTCGTTTGTACAACAAAATAATACATGTACGAGTCTGGAGTGCTGATAAATGTATGTGCCGGGTCGGCAGTCTGTACTAAACGCTTAAATCCGTTCAAAATAAACAGGTACATGGTAACACTTGCGAACGTAAACACTAAACAGTCACGAATTTAGTGTACTCCCACTAGTGGTATTATTCTATTGTGCATGTTGTCTGTCTAGTTAGAGTGCTTTATTGGGCACGATTAGCATTCCTTGACGTCGGGTTGAAATGATAATGTTACGTGTTTAAGAGAACAGTAAGGACAGATCCCGTGGTAGAATTAAACGAGTCCATTGAACTATTGGTGTTGCGCTATTCAGTGATCCCAGTGCGGAGCGCTGAGGCGGTGCAGCGCAGCGTGCCGCTCGATGTAGTAATTGTATAAACACACAGTTCGATTCGTTGCATTTTTGACAATGTGCCAATATGATCTCCGTTGAATTGCGATACGTTCTGCTTGTCATCTATGACCATATGCAACTGGCAACTGAAGATATTTCTTTTGAATTCTACGTTACTTTGTACGAGATTCTTGGAATACTTTTAAATTTTTCTTATCGAATGCGTTTTAAATTTTTTGATACCGAGAGCTTTGAATGTAGTTGTTATTGAAATGTTATGTTCATTTGACTTCAAATAAAGTCCATGATAACTTTTAGCCTAGGTTGTTGTACCTGCCTTATTTTAATTATTCCAATGAGCTCAGCCTTGGGGGTTCTCATGTTTACAAAATTATAATTAATTCAGAATTCCAATTAAATTCATTGTTCTTGACTTTGTTTTTGGGTCATCCAGTGGTTGTGGTTTTTCCTTATTCATCTGTTTTCTTTGTAATACTAACAAATTGATGTTTTTACGTAATGCGGTTACAAGGTGACTTGTGGTAAACAACACCAGCTGATCATTTCATCAACCTCGCTAACGCGATACATGCCCGTATTACACTAGACTAGATCTACTATAGCGGAACCAATTACTATAATAATTACTTTATACGTGTTAGAATTAAAAAAAAAAGTTTGCATGCTATTAAACCTCTTTGTAACTAAATAATCTTTCTTACAAAAAAAATCCTAATTTTCGCCGACATGCCTTGGCAAATTAAATTACTATAGTTAAATGACGCCAAAAGATTGTATTACAAAACTAAATAAACACGAAGCAATTCTGTCCTGACTTGATGTCTTGTTTCTAGGGAGGAAACTACGGAATCCAATTACAATTTTTACAATCAAGCTAACATTGGCGGCGAAGATTTGTATATTTTTATGCGTTCGTCAGAATCCCAATGATTCGTAGTTGCGTTATGTTGACGTCACGGGATTGCTTTTTGGGCGATGACGATATCATACAACACAATGTAGAGCGCTCGTTGACGACTACTTTTTTATTGCTATGAATGGCGAGACGAGCATGCCATTCGCCTGATGGTAAGCGATACGACCGCTCATGGACAGTAGAAAACCAAAGAACACCATGAATTACAAAGCATTGCTTGGCATTCCACTTCGTTCAACATCCTGAGACATAAGATGTAAAGTCTCAATATGTCCAGTAGTTACTCTTGCTTCATTGTCCTTCAAACCGGAACACGACAGTGCATTTACATTTTACACTATTTGGCGGGAGAAATAGACATTGGGGTAATACCTACCCAGGCGGCCTCCCACATATGAGAGACCTAACACCAGTAATCTTCTTTTTCTTATACTTACAAAAAATAGTTATACTTCTATGACGTTGTACATGTTTTTGCATCAGTGTAGCAGATAAGGTTTATTTTTAATTGCTGCTGTCAACTTGCGGTTATCGTGCGTCATTTTGGAGGCGTATGCTGTCTAATATTGCACTATAGATAACGCAGATAAGTTGGATGGAAAAACCTATTGCACAATTCAATTTTTTTTACCATTTTTGCTTACATAATTACGTCGAGTAGTCAAATTATAATCGTCGCTAAAACGCTTTTCATGGCTGTTATGTATAGTCAGAATTAATTAAAAAATTTACCGTCAAAATTATATACGCAAGAGTTAAGCTAATTGCTAAGTGAAGTTACAAACCTTATTACGTATTTTAATGAATAAATACGCAATTAAATTTTAAGCGCTTACATTTGTAGTTAGATCGCAACCGGCGGTACTTATTTTGCATTATTAACTCCAAGAAGGTGCGGGCGAGATAATTCTGACTAAATCGTAAAATGTAGTTTCATTGAAAGATTTACTGGCACTTTCACAAGCTAGTTAATGTCTTTAGCACCAAGCATTCCTAGGAAAACAGGAATACTGGAGAGATTAGCTTAGAACTTAGAAGCTTTGTGTTCTGTGGAGCGTCAACTCGTCTGCTGATTCCAATAAAACAAATGAATTAATTTGTATTCTAAATAATTGTTAAATGCTGTGTATGTGCCATCATCGAGATCATTATCAACGCCTCTGGACATGATTGCATTACTAAGGACGTGTTTCAACTTTAAAGTGATTTTAATCATGTTAGCAGATCAGTATTACATGAGTACATATAAAAATGCATCATTCATGAGAAGTGTGGCTGTAAAAGTTTATAGAAAGTTATACGTTGAGTGCTGTGCAAAGATTGTGCGTAAAAACAATGGAAATACATTTTAAATTAAAAGAAATAGGAAAATACTTGTTTGTTTTAATTTCACAGCAATTGCAAAACAAAGGTCGCGGCACATCCTTTCAGCAATGTATTTGTTTCCACTTCCTCCAGTTACTGCGGAACATCTCTAGGTCGCCGCGCCTTCCTCAATCTCTAGCATCGCGATGTGTTGTGTGTAACTTGAGAACACAGAAACAGTTCACATTCGACCTCCATCGCACTAATAGTTTAATAGAGGAGGACACGAAAGTGCACGCGTACATGTTACTGTTACATTCACGCACGTGGAATCATAAATAGCGATAAGCAGGATACAAACACAAAGTATTCGTGTCACGAAGTTGCGCGATGCGTGTAAACATTTCGTTGGTGTCCCCAATCTGCATGCAGTCGGAAGTGACCACACTAACCTCACTTCACGTGTCAACCGTCCATTCGGACATTAAAGCGCTCCTTCCGTGATGAATGCGCCACTTCTTCACCGTAACGTATGCGTTTCTAAACGGCAAGAGATTGTTCACCTCGTCGTATCTACTACGAGCGCTGAAAAAATAGTGTTCCAAATTTAACGTCGGCGGAACGACGGGAATGGCTTGGCTGACGCCCAGCGGCGCTCGATTACACCCGACCGCCGACCGACATCCGACTGCATCCGACTCGCGCCGGCACTCTGCTATATTCAAACACCACCCGCGCCACTAACCAACGCTCCCACTGGACACACAGGAAGCCCATCTTACAATATCACCAAATAACAATCTCTTAGTTTCCGCCAAAATGCACGGAAGTGATTGTTCGACTATTCTCGTGCTGGCGATCGACGCCGGCGGCATGCGAGAAATCGTTCGGCGATCGAGCGTAATTGGGACGTCGTGATGCAATCGAGATTCAAGCTCCAAATGTCATTTATCCAAAACAATTACTTTATCAGGCACGCGCCCGGCCAGAGATAAATGATGTCGAGTTGACATTTTCTTTGATGAAATCCTTGAAAATGTCAGTTGTAAAACTTGTCTCTTGCGAGCGTAATGCGTAAATATAAAGCATTTCTGTTGACCTCCCTGAAGTGAAATGTGCTAACACTCGACCTATTTAAAGCCGTATTAAATTTACTTATTTTATAGCGCGGAGCCGCGGCCATCGGGCGCGCGTTTGATGTGCATTAAGGAAATTATTTTTATCTTAGACCATTACGAAACGTATAATTTGACACATATTCAGCGTGTTGAATAACTAAAAGAACATGAAACGCATTACGCGGAATGGCACAGTTCGAAAGTCGAAATTACGGTAGCCGAGATACGATCTAATGTAATCAGCAGTTGTACTTACAGTTACATGTCGTGTTGAACGTCCTTTAGCTTTGGAGGCGATGACTTCTGAAGAACATAATAAACAAAGTGACGACAAGAAAAACAGTTGATTATTAAAGGACTCAAGGTCGTATCGTTGGCGTGTTCACACGCAATTCTACCGGAAGCATTAAATTAACTTACAAAAATATAATTAAGATTTTTCATTTGCATTGGGAGAAAGTAATTGTGGTGTCTTATAAGATACTGATCTCTCGAAGTAACATGTTACGTGTTGGGAGATTTAACGTCGGTTGCCGTAATAGTTCGTGTCGGAGGCTATCAAAAAGTTTTTAATGGCTGCTTGCTCCGCGATACCGTTTGATTGATATGGCGGTGGAAGGGCAAAATTAATACTGTTTTGGGCACTTAATTTTAAGACCTTGAAATTTAAGTTTATGACTATAATCAAACTTGTGTATTTTTGTACAGGTATTTATTAATTTTTTTGATAAATCTGCTAACGGTTTAATCATTAATTTTTCTAAAGCTTGGTGATTCAAATAATTCAATTAAGTACAATCTATATCTATATCAGCCCATATACGTCCCACTGCAGGGCACGGGCCTACTCTACAATCGAGAGAATCGATTGAGAGTGGTTAGGCCATATGGTCCACCACGCTGGCCTAGTGCGGGTTGGCGGACTTACATACCGTAGAAATTCTTTAAAATCGCTACGGTATGCAGGTTTCCTCACGATGTTTTCCTTCACCGTTAAAGTGCGTGGTGATTGACTATCAATACACACATAACTCCGAAAAGTCAGAGGTGTGCCCTGGGATTTGAACCCGCAAATAATAGAGAAGTGAAGTACAATAGAAAAAGTAAATTAGAAAAATTGAATAAGTATATAAATATAGAGAATGGTACCTAAATTTTAAATTGAAATTCTTAAATTGTAAAGAGCTTTGAATTTCGTTTAGCAATTTATCACCTAGGTAACTGTTTTAAGTATTAACAGGATTAATTCAATTTATTGTTGAAAATTTAGTTTAGTTCATTGTTAAAATAATTATTGTTCGTCTCATTTCTAACATTACGTTAGGTTACTTTATAGCTTGATTTACATAAATAAAAGGGAAACTTATTGAGAAATTTAATACATTCTGAGAGCGTGTAGGTTTTTATAATTTTTATGTAATGCTTAAGCTTCTTTGTTGAGGAGTGTCACGATATTTCATGACAAAATCGAAATATTTTGACAGTAAAAAATATGTATGCTGCTGATATCACGTAAACGCAAAACTTAATAAAGTCATCCGATCTGGCGATCAAATCCGGAACCTTACGGCAAATAATATTTACTAACAAACCGATGATGTCACTATTAATATACCAACTAACTTAAATAATATAGATAAGAAATTGATAGGTCAGCTTGCACCTGATTTTGGGACGGTAGTAAATTCGGTTGTTATATGGCTGGCACTAATACTACCTCTGCTTGTCCCACTTGAATTACAAGCGCGAACTTATATGTACGTATGTTTATATCTCAGCTAGCGTTAATAGAAAACCGTACTCTTTTTATTCCAAGCGCAATTAGCTACTATTTTGTCACAAGCCCAGCTCACCTTGACTTGCTTAACGTTTCTCTTTACCTCCGTTTTCCCTATGCACTGTTTTACTCTGGTTTTTTGAATGAATTTCAATGAGGCCTTTTGTTGCACATTTTTTGCTTATTAAGCGAATCTCTTTGAAAACAGTCGATGTCATCGTTTATTGATTCTGAGGATCTGAGAGTACACGTTTGGTTGTAACCATACATCGTAAAGGATCTTTTTGTATTCTAAAATGCGTAATATACCGATGTTACTACGAAAATTTTACGTTTTAGTGTCTTATCGATGGGTCCCGAGAACAAAATGTGAAAAATTAAAACGCTTGTTTGTATTTGGCCTGCAAAATCTATGTCACTAGATTATCTTTATAATTATTTTACTTTACGAAGCAATTTTACTTTTCGGAATATTCTGTCGCGACCATCGGGCCATAACAATCGAATGCGGAAATTATCGTCTTTAAATTCATCTTCTTCTGTTGGTTCTCCATTAATGAAAGTTGGCAGTCAGTTCCTTAAATCTCTCCTTGTCCATGACTAGCCGGTTTTTTTTATTCGTACAACTTAATGATGATAAAGGTTCTTTGACCTTCGAGATTAACACCCTTTCGAACATGATCTACAACTTTTATTAATCTTTTTAATTTCAGAATTCCAATGTAGATTACGCGTGGTAAATCATTATAATTTAGGTCGCATCCTTTGTGTACAAACAATGATAAGGTTTAATTGCTACGCCGCGATTATCAGCTCTGTGATTATCTTATCACGTTGATAACGCCTACGTTCGTTGACCGCACACGGCTTCAGAACCCGCCTGTTACTTTACTCTTTTGTTAACAGTACTTGTCTCATCTCTGTAAATACGGCAAAAAAAAATGTTAGTAAGGATGTGACTTGTAATTTGCACGGTGGCAGATTTGCGGAAGTGTTAATTTACAAGCAGGAAAAAGATGGTTAAACAGAAAGGTAATATTGGTTTGTATTTGTGACGGCTATTCTGAATTTTAATTTCTTACTTTTTATTGTACATAAGTACCTAATAAAATAATAGTTTATAACAAATGAAATAGTATTATAAGCGTCCAAGTGGACAAGCGTAAAAAATAATATAAATAATAAAATTTATTACATTTTTTTATTGCGATGAACGGGCAGACGAGCCATCGTAGAGTATGCCCTTCGCCTGATGGTAAGCGATAAGACTGCTGATGGACAGTAGCAAAACCAAACAACACCATGAATTATAAATCATACGTCCAGTAGTTACTTTGGCTAGAATGTCCTTCAAACCGGAACACAACAGTCCATGTACACTGCTGTTTGGCGGGAGAAATAGACTTTACGGTGGTACCTACCCAGGCGGCTTCTCACACATGAGAGACCTACCACCAATGACCGAATGTATACAAAAATATCTGTGCGTAGCGTACTCCAGATTCGATTGAAATAAAACGGGCCTACAACTTATTGTTAACATGAAGAAACGAAGGGTCGTTTACATGCACAATGCTAACGCGAAAGTTAAAAAAAAATCATGACGAAAAAGATCGATCTCCAAGAATCACGTAACATTCTGCAAGCCAGTTAAAACTCAATATTGAAATATTTGTGCATCTTGCATTATAAATAATTAATGGTTAAATATGTGAAGTACGGAACATCATAAGCGGCTACCATCAAGAGGGTAAGAGCTGGAGGAAGCCCAAAATAGATCGGCTTACAAGCGCTCTTGACCAGGCGGGCCTCAGACGCGGCGGCAAATCTGAACAAGCCAGCCTAAGTGGCGACGGAATGTTCCTTTTTATTTTTTATTCGGAATATTTTTTGTTTATTCATAATATTGCGAATGTGAGTATCGTGTTTTAGAATGCTTTTCCGTCCGTCCGATAGTTTTTGAAGGATGTAATTGTTTTGTATTCCTGTTTTACTTTGTTTATTTATAACCTGCCATATTGGTCGCCAGAACCGTTCGTTAGGTAGCAAGGTGCACCACCAGCAGGTAAAAGTGGGTTTGAAACTTTGATCCATAAACATAATTTCATAACATTTATGGATTTAATATCATAATTACCTACGTTCTGGTTTAATGTAAATGGTTGGTAAAAAGCATACTTGAACATAGACGGTTCGACCTTTGTAAGGTTAAAACACTAATACTACTTTTTTTGCGAACGGAAAGTATGCAAACTGGGCCAGATAGCTTCGCTCGTAAAATTAAGTTTATCGGTTATCCCTGGAGTCTATCGTGTTTGCTATACGCATACCAATTTAATGGAATTGGCTGCTCCATTGTTAAACAGAAGTTATCAAACCGACCAATTTCCTGATTTATTATTTTTGTATTAATATTGATCGCTTTTGTGGAACGACAAACAATAACTTCTTTCTCTAGTATATTACACATCGGATTGGCATATTGGGTCAATAATTTGTTCAAATATGGGACCAAAATGTCTATAGTTTATTTGACGGCGACGACCAACGCTGAACGCGCCCACATTAAAGGGATTTATAGCGTAGAATCGGATCTTGTATAACCGTCATAGAGACGGCATAAACAACTGACAATCTTATGATGAGCAGCAGAGTCATCAGCGCAAGGATCTGTCTAGTGTGGCCAGTGTTGACAAATACCTATAACATGATTTTGAAGGAGAAACACTCTGTGGTGGTTGAGGCTGAAAATGAAGATGAAAATTATCAGAGATGTATATTATTTGACTCAGACTATGGTTGTGCAAAATACGTCAATAACAAACTCCGGGCGTTCTGCTCATTAAGTTACAAATATTTATCTCCTCGCTGTTTAATGTTTACAAGTAGCATAAGACGCGCAACTGATAGGTTTTTGTCCCTTTCTAAGCAACAATGACTACTCCAAGAGTGACTAGGACAAAAAAGTATTGAATATCTGTAATAGGTGTGTCAAACGTAATTTGCGCTTTCGCAAAAAAATACTCAATGTGAACTGGATGCGTTCCACTTATTAAAGTATTAACTAGGTACGAAAAGATTGCTACTTAGAATATATTTTCTTTTTACGGTGATATCACGTATATTTCACAGTCTACGTTTTGTGTCGAACAATGCCTTTGTTACTATAGCTACTTCACTTTTACTAGCTATATATACTCAGCCTGTCGTCGTCCACTGCTGGACGTAAGCCTCCCCAAGCAAGCGCCAACCATCCCGGTCCGTCATTCATCTGCTACCCGCCGCTTATTTCAAGTCGTCCGTCCATCGTGCTGCAGGACGTCCTACATTACGTTTACCTAAGCGCGGTCTCCACTCCAATACTTGTCTGCTCCACCGACCACTTCAAGTTCAGCGTGCTAATCCTACGAGCAATATCTGTGACTCTAGTTCTATTTTTACCAGGTCTAGGAAGTCCTCTTCTGAACATTGGCTTTCTTCAAGGATTTTCACAGCGTCCTATTTAAAGCTTACATCCGGAAACTTCCCGTAAATTTTATTACCTACTTGCTATTTTATTTTTGAGCCCATGAAAGTAGCAGGTGTGACTTTTCACACGTGAAATTTACTTTAGTCAATAAGTGATCGA
This sequence comes from Deilephila elpenor, assembly GCA_949752805.1. Lineage (NCBI taxonomy): Eukaryota > Metazoa > Arthropoda > Insecta > Lepidoptera > Sphingidae > Deilephila > Deilephila elpenor. The sequence continues at coordinate 11,189,576 of OX457097.1, read as the reverse complement.
TGAATGATTAAAGCTGATATGTACTTTCACTTTCGCACGCACCGCGAGATCGGCGTCTTGCATAAGTTATTAGTGTGACGCGAGCTTTTATTGAAATTGGCAATGGATAAAATATTCACATGATTGGGGAAGTATGGAGTTCGCTAAATTGTTTGCGAGGGTTTTGGTAGATTGTTTACAGATTAGGTATATGTACACTTATATTTTACGTTTTGATACTTGGTAAAGTTGTTTCGTAATTTAATGACCAAACGTTTTTTTTTTTGAAGAAGACTTACAGACTAATAACAATAATAGATATACAATGTAAATAACAACTATTGCTAATTACAAGTCTCCATATTTAAATATAAAACAAAATATGCACAAACAGTATTATTATTTAACTAAACAAAAGAAACAAGCAAACGTAACAAGAAAAAGAAAGAGAAATGTCAACAAAATTACTGTGTCGAATCAATATCCTCTTTATAATATTTTGTATTAAGTTTTCTCCTCACTGTGCTGACGCTGGTGCAAAACAGATCAATATTTAGTTCAGGTGGAATGTTATTGAAACTCGTAGCACTTCGTAACATAAATGCATTACGCCTATACTTTGTACTGGTTATCGGTACTCGCAGCAAAGCTCGCTGCCTCAGTCCAATTTGATGAGTGCGCAAAAATATTAGTTGTAGTAGTTCAGGACTATCAATGGAGCCGTTAGCCAATTTAACTAAGAGACACACATCGCTTACATAACGTCTGTGCTCAAGTGGTAAAAAGTGGTATTTGTTACAACGATGTAGGTAATCAAGTGACTGTTGCTGTGTTCTATAATCTAGATATCTCAAGAATTTTCTCTGTACGGTCTCTAGTCGAGTTTTGTAAATTCCGTATTGCGGGTTCCAAACTTGTGATGCGTATTCGAGGTGGCTTCGTACGTAGGAGCAATAAAGAATTTTAATTGGTTTAATAGAGCGAAACTGGGCTGATGTTCTTATTACAAATCCTAACGCTTTCGTGGCCTTATTAACTATATTATTAATGTGCTCATCGAATAGAAGTTTGCTATCCTGAATAACCCCTAAATCCCTTATACTACTAACAGTGTTTATATTGTGGTTGTTAAGTGTGTATCCACCCCCAATTACAGTTTTCTGTCTAGTAAAGCGTACGTGAAAACATTTTTTAACATTTAGGTCGAGACGGTTAATATAGCAATAATAAACAAATCTATCTAGATCGGATTGTAGATTAACAACATCTGATGAATTTCGTATTAATTTATGAATTTTCATATCATCAGCATATAATAAAGGATATGAATGTTCAAAGCACCCATTTATATCGGAAATAAATAAATTAAACAAAAGTGGTCCCAAAATAGATCCTTGGGGCACACCTGAAGGAATAAACCTCCACCCAGAAGTATAACCATGTAGTACTACAGCTTGAGATCGATTTTCAATGTACGACTTAAACCATCGATATAGGTCACCATGAATTCCGACTGATTCTATTTTTCTCAGTAATATTCTGTGATTGATACGGTCGAAACACTTACTGTAATCAGTGTATATTACATCTACTTGCGCTCCTTTCTCCATGCCATTGGATATAAATTCATTGGGTAGAATAAGGTTAGTAGTAGTGGACCGATTTTTTATAAACCCATGTTGTCCCTCGCCAAGATTACATGCAACTGCTGAATAAACCTCCGTATAAACAATTCGCTCGAGAATTTTAGAAAAAAGACATAACTTTGATATAGGGCGATAATTTTCGATGTTGGACTTATCTCCCTTTTTATGAATCGGCGTTATAAAAGCGGATTTCCATACGTTGGGAATCATACCCAGGGAATCATAATCATTTCTTTTAGGGAATATGAGAATGAATAATTTCTATGACAGGGGCGTTTACAGGGAAGGAATCGGGGCTCTTCTGGCCCTGATGAGATATCCATTGCCGCTCGAATTGCGCGCGACGGCCACCAAGGGGGTTTTAGTCAGTATGCTGGCGTAGGTTGTTTTAGAGACCCAACTTGGTCTCAATACCTGCGGAGTGCCGGGCTGGTAAGCCAATGACACTGACATACCGCCTTCGCCCTCCTCCAGGGTACCGAAAGGGGAGTTTTACAGCTTTTTCTCTTGACACAAAAAAAGCAAATAATAAACATCGAAGTAATTACAGTATTGTCGATGTGATACAACTGCCAATTGTTTAAACAGATTGGCAAACGCCAAACAGACATCGCAACTTAACTCAGTCAATATGTAGTTGATCAGAAACCGTTCCGCTGAATAACAGCTCCTGTGGCGAATTCAAGGCGATTCTGCCATTACGTGAGATAAAAATAACAAAGGCCAAGGCAAAAAAATGTTCGGCTCGTGCTAAAAAAGGTAATTGTAAATCCTGAGAAGATGAATGCATTGTATAAAACTTAATTTGTTTCCAAAATACTGTTAAAGAGATATTTTTTCAATGTTATATAACATCGTATATACATACTTTTAAATAATTAATATGTATGCTTTATTGATATATCAAACTATCAATGTTCCCTACCATAAATAACTTGTGCTAGAATAAATCTTTTGAAATTCAAAATGGCGGATATTTTTCATATTATTTTCAATGCCTCTGTGCAATCCATATTTTATATCGTAAAAGTATAGTTCAATAAAAGGTGAATTAAATAGTTTTAATTTTACGTTAGTTTCAAACTATTTTTTAATAATTAATTTAATTTTTCTTTAGCGAAGTGTGCGGTCAATAACAATATTATGCACATTTTCGGTAAATTATTACTTGCTCATAACCCCGCGCCGTCTTACGAAAATTAATTTCAAGGCTCACGTAAAACGTCAATATTTGTTCACATACCAAATGTGCAAATGGATGTAGAACTAAATACATATGGCAAAAGATTTGACTTAAAAAAAAAATGCTACTCCGAGACTACCGGTATTCATTGAAATATTATAAATACATCGGGAGACACTGGGCAAATATTTGTCATAAAAATTGCGATACTCTACCGAAATTTTATTTCTCTCCCTGTCATTCTTACGCTGTCCAGCAATCTCCCCTCTCCCTCTACTGTTGTCCTAGATGCTCAATACAAGCGCGCAGATTTTGTTTGCAACATCCGTTCCAGTACTTGAATTGTTTGCACAAGTCATTTAAAACATTAGATAAGCGCTAATAATGATCTAAAATCGGATCGCCGTGACGGCGTAATATACTTCGAGATTTCGCGACGAAGTTGCTCTGAAGGTCGCGAATAAATAAACGTGCCCGAGAAAAATGCTGTATAAATAGTTGATTACAATTACGTATGTTTCTTTAGACACGTGTCTGCTGCTATGACTAATAAAACAGTTTTAACATTGTCTGCATCAAAGCCACGTTTTTTTTTTCTTTTTAAACAGCGCGCAGCGGTAAATTTGGGACATTCAGGCCCCCACAATGGAAGAACCAGCAATAGTTTTGCGCTGGGCGGTTACGCGGACTTAAATCAGGGGCCTATCCCCCTGGGATGACCAGTGCCGCCCATAATGCGTGTGACTGTCACCCAGGGGTTTTTAGACTGCACCAGCAGACATGGGGCCTCGTTTTTTAATAATAGCTATTTAATCATTTTACAAGGGACAACCTGTTGAAGGTTGCATGCTGCTAGTAATAAATGAAATGTACAAATCCTTCGTGTCTTTCTTCCACGTTAAAATACAAAAAAGGCAAATCTATTATATTCTTGTGCTAAACGATTCTAGTGGGTTAAACCCATTATAGGGTTTTAGTATTTACTGTTTAGTCTTAACTGAGGGTTAATGTATTGCGAATAATTAATGTCAACTGTAATTTTGACGCCACAGATTATAAATGATTATTTTCATGTGTTTATTATACTTATGCCATAATCATATGTGTCTTCTAATTTTCCACCAATTATCGTGTAGCACAATGTGTAAAATATTTTTTTTAGATTCCTTTTTCCTAACCGAAGATCTGACCACATCCGGAACATAAGAAGACTGGCACTTATCGTAGAAAGCCATTAGATTTCATCGACGTTAGGTTCTGTTAGCCCACTGTGTCGGTTTTGTGGACGTTACCTTCTAATGTAATCTATATCAGCCCATATACGTCCCACAGCAGGGCACGGGCCTTCTCTACAATCGAGAGAATCGATTGAGAGTGGTTAGGCCATATAGTCCACCACACTGGCCTAGTGCGGGTTGGCGGACTTTACATACCGTAGAAATTCTTTATAATCGCTACGGTATGCAGGTTTCCTCACGATGTTTTCCTTCACCGTTAAAGTGCGTGGTGATTGACTATCAATACACACATAACTCCGAAAAGTCAGAGGTGTGCCCTGGGATTTGAACCTGCGACCACCGTGAACATGTAGGCAGTCGCGTCTGGTCCGTTACCAACCGGCCACCACGCATTTTTATGAATAGTTAACTTTTAACTTAGGTTTACTATGTAGGAATTAGATGCCACGTCACATGGTCGTCTTTATCACGAATGAGAAGCGGAAAAGTGATTTAGCATAATATAAAACAAACATAAGTTGACATTTACGTCGTCACTGGTGTATAGTTACCGGGTTTTATGTAACTAGATATGTGAATGAAGAGATTTCCCATTGGTAACATCTTTGAAGCCTAAATCTTTCGCAATATTTCTGACTTTTAAATTGACTAACTTTTAACCCTTTTTAAGACGCCTAGGGAATGAATTTTAGGTCCCTTTTTAAGCTTTACCTTTTAGGTTTGTTCCGCAGTGTTCGCCTATACAGGGTTTACCGACAAGAAATTCAGAGCCTCTATGGCGCAGTTGCTTGTGAGTCAGGTGTGAAACAAAAGGCTGTGGGTTTAATGCCTGGGTGTTGTGAGATCTAAAGACACTCCCAGTTTCTGATACTCGCGACACAAGACTTATATATGTTTCAAAATCTAACAAACAAAGAATTTTGTAAATCCATTCAGAATTAAACAATTTAGAAACGTTTTCAATCTGTAGTGGGGGTAAAAGAAAAGGGATGCAAAACAAATTAGTGACGTCACTAATCTTAATATGCATTATAGTGTGCGGGTTTGAAAGAGACGGTAAGATGTCCCCACTACGTCCCCACTCTTTCATTTAAAATACTAATATTTTTCTCACGTTTCAAGCTACTTTAATACTGTTTTCCGAAAAATGATTTGTTTTAATGGCAGTTGTGTTAGTCTACAAAATAATACAAACATTCGATGATAGTCAAATACCCTATTTCGAAGGCGAACTTCACTGTATTATAAATCATTGGACTGTGCTGAAGTGTTGTCACATTGTCAAACCGACTTCAAATGTTTGAGAGTATCGCGGGGAATGATAAACATCCCGATCAATGATTTGTGCCACCACTCGTCCCCGTTGAAATGTCGGTCGCATAGTTTTGCATTAATGTCAACATGGTACCTTGTTGTTACGTTATCTTTGAGTGCGTAAAACTCTAACATTCATACTTATCGCTGTTATTTTGTTAGTTTTTTTCCTACTAATTGATGAATTTGTATTATGTAATTATGTGCAAGATTTTGGGGTGACGCTCCCAATCTGAATTGTGACTTGTGTAAACTGTTTGTGCCCAATAACTATTGCCGCGGTCGGAAATATTTTCTTTTGTATTGAATATATTTTTTTCATTATTTTTTTATATAGTATAGTTTTAAGATTGTTATTTAAAAAATAGTGTAATTGGTGATAACCGTACCAATTTTAATACTGAATACTTTACCGCGATGTATATCTAACTAGCTTCTGCCCGCAAACTTTGTCAGCGTGATTAACTTTATTTGGTATTTCTCATCCCGTCCCGTACCGTCCCGTTATATCCCACCCGTCCCGTCTCATTCTCACTCAAGGCATGTAATCCAGTCCCATCTCATCCCTTTGAGTATAAGAAGTTACAAATATATCGGAATTCCTTCCTCATCCCACGGGAACACTTAATTTTTTGGGGTAAAAAGCAGCTTATGTGTTAATCCAGGGTGTCAGCTACTTCAATACCAAATTTCATCGAAATCCGATACGCGGTTTTTGAGTTCATCGCGCACAACCGAACAGACAAACAGACAATAATTCTACAATTACAATTCTTGACAATAAATCATTGTTGTGGGTTCTATTACGTTAATACAGACCCCCCATATTAGTTTTTATCATTTATCTTCCATAATACAAAGAAACACCCTGTATGTAAATGAAACATATACCAAATATTAAGTCGAGCCTGCAACAATATAACGGTGAAAATCGTAGTTTTTGCACAATTTGTAAGCTAATACAAAGAAACACCCTGTATGTAAATAAGACATATACCAGTATTTAAGTTGGACTTGCACCTATATAACTGTGAAAACCGCATCTCATTTCGTGCGTTAGTTTTTGTGTAATGCGCAAGTAAATAAATAGAAACACCCTGTATGTAAATGCAACATATACCAGTTTTTAAGTTGAACCTGCACCAATATAACTGTGAAAATTGTATCTCATTTAGTGCGGTAGTTTTTGAGTAAAGTGCAAGCAAACAAAAAGAAACACTCTTTATGTGAATGCAACATATACCAGTTTTTAAGTTGAACCTACAGCAATACAACTGTGAAAACCGCATCTCATTTGGTGCAGTAGTTTTCGCGTGATGCGCAAGCAAACATACAGACAGACAGACAGACAAAAATTCTAAAAAAAATTGTTTTGGCTTCTGTTGCTGTTATAAAGATCCCTTGCGTTAAAATTTCTCAAATATCTTCCATGTACAGACATCGACCATTTACATTTTTATTATATGTATAGATAATATAGAAATATATCATGATGTTTAAATTTTAACCTAAATTAATCTACTCGATTTAAAACATGCTTGAATCCTTGCCGGAAAGAGATAGTTGTAAAATGATTGAAGAAAGTTACATTGCAAAAACCTAGCAGTTTAATAGCGGCACTTAAATCTTCAAAAGTAATGTGAACGTGTTTAATTTTATTACAGATATAAATTCGGCTATTATTAAGAAACATTAAATTAGAAATCACATTTTTCACCTCGAGTCACGTAGCGTGTTAGCATTCTCAGTCCGACCAACATGCATGAAAGATATAATTATGGAAAAAATCTGATCGTTTCTCTATGAAGTTACTATGCCAGTAATTGTGAGCGATGCCTTGTAATTATTTATTGGAAAATGATAGGAATGGTTGTATTGCACGCTAATACTTGACAACTGCTTCACGCTCTGACGAACTGGGTTATTTTTTGTGTTTGTATGCATTTATTAATACATAAATATAGACCACAATACACCAAGAATGTAACTATACGATTTGAATGCTTTTTTTGTGGAATAAATGATTAAAATAAAGAAATATATCATTTTAACTTGAAAAATATGTTTAATATAACATTGTAATAAGTTATTATTATACTAAAAAGAAAGATTCTTATACTCTCAGAAAGTGTGCGTAACATACATATTTTAAGCAGAGAACTAACTCGGTTTTTAATATTGTGTTTATCAGTATTCAATTTTTTGCATACTTTTGTTTTTATTAAATATCCGCGTTTTCCTCTAATATTGTAGGCACACTTATATATACGGCATCTCCTCAATATTTTCCATTATATAATTGGAATTATGCTGATTACCATGGAACATACATGCTTAGAAACATTATCAGTTTTTCCAATTTTTTCCTCGTACACAAATTACTCTTTTAAGTAGAAATCTTAGTTTGTAAGTAGGTTTTTAGTATCAATTTTTCTACATATCTAAGCGATATAACCAGAGAAAAATGACAAAGTAAAACCCTGAATTCATTGAAGTGTTATTTGAGATAAAGATTAGATAGTCTAAGGAGACATGATATTGAGAAATCTATATTTTATTCGTTATCTTAGTAAGTACATAATTTTGAATAACTTTCTGTATCAATATTTATTTAATCATTAATTCGTACTGTAAAAAGCCAGACTTAATATCGCAGGTATTTCCTACAAGTATTTAGCTAATGCCGAACTAAGATCTCGTAGGTGTTTAAATATAACATAAGAAGTATTATAGTTTCGACAACGTCAATTCTTTTAAGAAAAGAGTTCAGCTTTAGCCACACCACTGCAGTCCACTTTACATACAAAAGACCAGGGGGGGTACTCTATACTCCGACATAAAGTTCGAAACTTCGAACGTATGACGTCCACATATCACATATCATAAAACACTTCTAAAAACCAATACTTTTCTCTATTAAACTTATTATTTACTCCAAACTTAGTCTATGGATACAACACAAAAGAGTATACGTTCATTTTGTAGAGTATTTAGGCACATTCGTATAGTTTTACGTACGATGAACATTCGTTGTCGTGTTGGAGAATAGAGTAAGCCTCCAGGGCAAATCTTTATGCTTTAAATAGCAATAAACAAGCCAGGCTGTTAAACGCGTGACCCTATTAAAAATCGCCTTTGCAATTAATTGTTATTCATGTAGCACGTTCTTATGCAAGATGGATTGGATGAGTCAACTTCATCTCAGAAACTAAGATATACGTTTACAAAGTAATCATTACGATGGAATAATTACATGAATTAATGTGCATTTGTAATATTTAATGCTGAGTTTTAAAATAAGTATTATTTATGTCTTTCGGCCTTATTCATAAACAGTTTTAAAACTTATTTTAGTTATCGAATGTTTTGTCCCTTTCGAACGACTTTTAAATTCAGTTTGAGCGAAGACGACAAAACATTCGATAGCTAAAATAGGTTTTAAAACTGTCTTTGAATAAGGCCGTTAATAAATAATTATTATGGTAATTTGAGTAAGAACTAACAGCTGTGATAACGATAGCTAGAAACCTACTGCAAAAATGCCGTACATTGTCAGAAAAACAAGGAGTTTTAATAAAATGGACCATACCCTTGTTGTTACGAGGCAACCCATGTTATAGGCTCCAGCGTACGTAGCTCCCAACTTAAATGTTGAGGCCGCGCTCAAAACCTTCTCAGATTTGCAAATTAAGTTGCTAAAAGCCCCGAGTGAACTCTGTTTAAACATTGTAGACTTTTAGCAGTGATTTTCGGCGTATACATTTGCCTGTTTTGTAAACTTTTTACTTTTTGTTTAAGTGGCAATTGAGTTTGTGAAATATTGAGTGGCTGTAACCGCGCAAGTGCTCGTAAGATCGGTACAAAGATTACGAAAGCAGTTAAAATTGTTAACTTAATATTGTTCATTTATGTAACTAAATTAAGACTAAGATTTGTAATTACTTTTTGCTTCATTAAGTTTGTTAAAAAATAAAATTAAGTAGTAGTAGTAAAAATAAACTTTTGTTTCTAAGTTGTTGCTTTACGGCTCAGAGCTTAAGAATTATGATAGATGCCATTAAAATTGGTAATTTTATTTGACTTATGTTTCGTGCTCTCCTACGTGTGACATTTCAAGGTCGTCGGAGGGCAGGGGCGGTCACACGAAAAATTGGATGCTGCTTCAATCGTGGCTAGGTTATTAACATTCACATATTCATTCAAATATTTTGAACAAAACTGCGACAGATTTCATTTCGCCAAGGGCAACTTTTATTTGCTTGTTTTGAATTTACGATTTGTGTATATTACTTAAATTTTTAAACAAACAAACTTTTATGCTTATGTTAAATTATATAGCACCAATGTTTTTAATAATAATCCTATTTACAAGAGCTACAATTCCAATAATTCGAATTGTAATTATTGAGGTTAGCTGATGTGACATGAGCTCATAAAACACATTGAAAACTAATCACCAGCTTCGCTTTCATGGCATCTTTCACTAAGATATAAATAATTATGGACAGGCGCACTTTCCCTCGCTACTTGCTCATCATTGTATATAATAGGTATAATATTAATCTATGATACTTCATAATAGGTTTTAAAAAATGTACTAAGTAATTTTACTTACCTCTCTTTCCATTCAGGATTGAAATAAGAAATATAAAGTAGATTATTATTATTTTATTTATATCCTTACCCAAAGCACCGTCTGTCTAAATATAATCACAATTCATTCAGCAGTTTCTCATTTATGCGTGGAAAGTTAATAAGGAGGCAGGCAAAAACACAGTTTTTTGAGTTCTGTATCGCCCCATATATGTCCCACGTCAGGGCACGGGCCTCTACTACAGTCGAGAGTACGACAGAGTGGGCTTAGGCCACACAGTTCATAATTCTGGATACAATGTCCTTCAAACCGGAACACAACAGTGCATTTACACTGCTGTTCGGTGGAAGAATTAGACACTGCGGTGGTACATACTCAGGCGGCTTCTCACTTATGAGAGACTTACCACCAGTGATAACAACCACCACCATACCACTAGTGCGTTTTGGCGGCTTACACATTACATATACCATACAAATTCTTGTAATAAGTGTAGGTTATAGACAGTTGAGTGCACTTTCCCGTCCTCATGATTGGAGCGGCATTAATATATGTATTACATGTGCTTTTTATTATGGCTTGCAGTGTACGGTGCGGTTTCACAGACCACAGCGTTTGCTCTCCGCGGTGTAAGCTTTGATTGAAGACGTGTATTCTAGTATTGACTATGCGTTTGGTTATTGCAGTTTTATGAGTTTATGTTTTAATTTATTTATAATTGTGGTATTTGAAAGTCTTTGTGGTGCAGTAAAGGTGCTTTGAAGTGGCTTTGAAATCTATTCGTTATACTATTTCGTTATGTTATATTACCTATTATATTATATTATCCAAAATATTTTTTTCATTAAAAAATATACGTGTATGGTACACGACACGCATGTTGGTGTTGTTGGGCAGTGAAAATTTTTTTTTGGTTATATTTAAAACAGAAAATGAATCACTAATAAAAACGATTTGTCCTACGTTGACAAACATATGAAAATTGTTGCGAATATACAAGAAATACTGTGCCATTACCTACCTTATTTTATTATAGAATAAAATGGGGCCACGATTTCTCGTCAAAAACAAAATCAAATCTTTAATAATATTAATCAAAGTGCGCACGTCCATGAACCCAGGGGCAACGTCCAGCTATAATATCTGCAGGATTAAAGATATCACAACACGAGTAGCTGCGACTCACACAGCGGGCGATGTGTCTGATAGGGGATTATTAACGAATGCCATCACAGTTTGTTTGTTAGGTGGTTTTTCCCACAGAAACGTTACAGCTATGTAGTATGAATTCTAGGACAAATTAAGTGGGATTTTGAGCTATGTAATTGTATAAGTCCATTGAAATAGGACGGAACAGAAAAGCTGTAGCCATTGAAATGAAAAAATCCGCCACTTAATCTGTAAAGATAGTTTTATATGAATGCGTAAGTTTAAGAAACAATTATCCATAAGTCCAGGAAAGGAGCAAACGTGTTACTTCAACTTGGTCAGTACAACATCCGAAGTATGAGGATAGTATATGGTAATCGACAAGAAGTCTTTTTGATGAGTTTTTCTCAGTTTTGAAAGCTTCTCCATTGACTCCCTGTTTACTTGTAGGACGTCTCATTTCTGACCATTTTGTGGTCATTTTATAGCTAATAATAACGACGTTGATCACCATAAATGCCTATATCATGTGATTAATAGACTCCATAACCTGTACAATACCAACAAGAATGGATAGAATTAATTCGCATCTCGTATCTAATCCGTCTCATTTAGATCTCAATCGATCATAATTTTAAATGGTTTTATCCTTGACATTTGTTAATTAACTCATAACGTACGGCAATTAATGAGATTTATAGTCGTAAAATCATAAATGGATTCGGAAATTTGAGTACAGTGCGACGGCGCGGGACCGGATTGAGCCGAATGCATTGGCATTCTAAACATCCTGGGAATGTAGCTCATGGCTTCGATGTTACAACGTATAGTTCTAATTCCAAGAAGGTGAAGTGAGTAGGGATGATAATTAACAGGCAAATGTAAATAACATTTAAAAAATGACTTTAAAACATGAATATTGTGTCGTACATACCAATTAAATGGGAGTGTTCGGAGTTAAATGGAGCTAGTGCTGGTTTGGATTCAAAAGAAATATATTTTGCTGATTTCGAATTCATTTGTTTAGATGATGAGATCTATATGACGCCCTTACTTTTCAGAAAATACCTCCAAATATATACATGTGTAGGTCATACTTATGAACTACCTACGGTGATGGACAATAATGTTTGTCGATGTTCCTAGAGGAATTTAGCAAGTCTACTGCTTTATGTTACCTAACATCCCTTTTTTCTTCCAATCCTTTGTCCTTCCCGCTCTCATCCCAACTCGATGGGCTGGCAACACATCCATGGTTATGGATCCAGCGTTGTGGATGTTCATGGGTGGCTGTGGTCACTTTCCTTCAGGTGACCTGTTTACTCGTTTGCCGTATCTATGCAATAAAAAAAACTTGATTGTAATTTTGCCTACGTTATGAATTCATTAAGTTTAGTAATAATACGCTACCTGCGGTGTTTGATTGCGTGCACCTGTGTAAATACACATTTCTCTATAATAAGTGAAGGTCTCCTGTAATTGATCCACGGCTGAATTGTTCAACTAAACAAGCATTTTTTTACTATAATACATACATAAACTTACGCCTTTTTCCAACAGAGGTAGGCAGAGGTGCTACCACGTCACCCATATTTGATCTTGTATGTTCCGTTCCATAATGTGATAGCGGGCGAGCCTATCGCCATATCGGGCACAAATTCCTGACTCCGGGCATACTCATAATGAATAGATAATAAATTAAAGACGTTTTAGCTAAAATGTTCTACAATGCACTATAAATTGTAGAAATGAAGACCAAGTGTGACCGTGGGAAGATAATTTCGACCTCTTGTCCTCCATGTATGTCTAGACTAGTTATCGATTTATATTGTCTATGGCAAATGTAAACCATAAACTTCTGGTAATGTTCATTCTCCCGTCCATTTCGAATTAATTTAAGAAGAGTGTGATTCTGTGGTTATCTTAATTAATTTATAGTAATGGTCGACAATTACCTTTGTTATAAATAAAATAATTTGTTGACACCCTCCGTGGCGCAGTTGGTTGACCCGCTTGTGAAACCTGAGGCCGCGGGTTCGATCCCCGCACCGAGACATATGTTTGTGTGAAACACAAGAATTTGTGCCGGGTCTGGTTGTTTGGCAGACCGAAAACTCTCGAAGACCTACGACAAAATACTCCGATCTTAGTATGGGGTCAGGACTATGTATGTGACTGTTGGGTGTATTTTATTTATTATTATTTATTAAAATATAAGAGTTTAAGATTTCACAAGCGTAATCGTAATCTCTCACACTGACCTATTAAGGGTTAATGGATTTTGCATGTAATAGACAAGTAAATAAATTAGAGATGTCCTGGTACAAAGTGGTCAGACCATGTAATAAATATGCAAGAAATCTCTAGGCATCTTTTACAAGTCGCTGCGGATATTTAAATGGCCTATGTTCAGCAGCGGATTTCCTATGACTACAGACTACGATTTCCATTCGCATTTATAATACGTATATGAGAAGATATTGTATACTTAAATAGAATAATATACCGGATTACAACCTAAGGCTAACCCGCACTAGGCCAGCGTGGTGGACTATAGGGCCTAACCCCTCTCTATCGTACTCTAGATTGTAGAGGAGGCCGTGCAGTGGGACTTTTACGGGCGGATGCAGATGCAGAATATACCGTATTGCAGATATTTTTCGAAAATCATTTCCGAAAATTCCGGGTATGATTTCAACAATACGTATACGCAAAAATACTGTGGACATTCAGTTGGATATTGTCTGTCCGATAATGAAAGCGTATCCATGGCCATTATAAATGTTAATATTTGAAATGTCGGCGTGTATTGGTTTCCTCGTGTCGATATGTGGAGCGTGCGAAACTGTGTCGCCTTGTACACAATGGCAGCCGGGAAATGACGGCTGTGCGTTATGACGATACAATAAAGGCTTTTTGTTTTTGAATTTATATGGCTGTATACTCTAATTTTTAAGTGCATTTATCAGTCGTTCACAAAGTCCAGACTACATATTAAGTCTTACTAGTACCATGGGTATTGGAAACTTGGTGAGGATTCTAACAAACCCCGAAACAAGCGACTGTTGTTCAAACATTTATCATAATGCAGGAATTCAAATACGACATAGTTATTACATCACAGTGATATATTTTCACCTTACAGATAATTATGTTTCTTGTGTCACTGGTCTGACTTCAAAAGATTTTACTACATTTTGATACTATTAGTTGTTGTCAATCGACAACAAATTGATGATCAAACTAACATGAATACATACATACATAAACTCACGCTTTTATCCCAGAAGGGGTAGGCAGAGGCGCCACCAGGACACTCACATTTGGTCTTATATGTTCCGTCCCACGATGTGATAGGGGGTGAGCCTATCGCCATTTCGGGCAGAAATTCCTTACACCTGGCTGACAATGAATTGAAAGATCCAATATCACTTTGCCCGACCTGGGATTCGGACCCAATACCTCAGCTTTGTAATAGTACCGTAGTACAACTACGCCACCGAGGCAGTAACATGAATTCCTCAACAGTTATTATAATAATAATAAATAATAAATAAATACACCCAACAGTCACATACATAGTCCTGACCCCACACTAAGATCGAGTCTTGTGTCGTGGGTATCAGGAACTACGAGAGACTTTTCGGTCTCACAAATACCTGTGGTTCACACAAACATTTACTCGGTGCGGGGATCGAACCCGCGGCCTCTCGTTTCACAGCCGGCGTCTAACTAACTGCGCCACGGAGGCTGTCAAATGTAATGGTAATAATAATAATGGTAATAATGGTAGTATAAATCACTTAGCCGTTTCACTTACCAAGTTTAGAAACTGCGTGAAGCGATGGAGCAAAATGTTTCCCGTCGGGAGAGCGATTGGCTAGTTTGAGTTCCTTGCGAAGTGCCTGCGGGCTGCGAACCATTTCGACGTCTCAACGAGTGCCTTGAAGTCTGTAGGCGCTATTTTGGTCTAGATTTTGTCTAGATATCTAGGAGTAGATCGGAATATAAACCCTTTGTCAGAGAATGGTAATATTAATGTTTTGTATTCACTCCTGTTTTTTTTATTTTTTTTACGAAACCCAACAACAAGACGTTTCAAAACTTCAATCAGGATTGGCAATGATGCTAAGAAATATAGTGGCAGAAATTGCGCTGAAGGGTACTTGTCTTATTCGGTTAGGCGACAACATACATATATACCAAGGACACCAGTCTAATGGTTTCTTAGATTTACGCGAATGTTACACATTGAAATAAAACTATTTCTACGGATTTTATCGCGATTTGGTTAAATTTTTACATTTTTTAACTTCCGTATACATTTTTTAACTTTCGTTTCACACCCGACACCAGTCTTCTAATCTTTGGACAGATTTTAAATTATTATATTGTTTTGCTATCTGACTTATTAACGTAGTGGTTAATTTATGTTTCAATTCGTTACATATCTGCAAAGGACGCTTATGATTGATAACGAACAGTTAAAATCCTTAATTCATACAATTTAGTAGAGCCGTTATTAATACGCTTACTAAAGAGCAACACTTAACGCTTATTTATATGGCTAATAACGTGCATTCGGTAAATAAAAGATACGAGATTTTATAGTACTTTATTATGCGAATGAAATCGTGTATAAACATTTGGTTAATGAAAGCTGTTGCTGTTGGGCCCACGCCCCGCCAACTGAGTCAAGGCGACGAGGTATCGCTGTTTTTCGATTATTTTTTTAAAATTTATTTATCATTTATAAAACAAAATCACATTTACTTATCACATAATAAGCATTGAAAAACCACGAAGATTAGTCAACAATGCTAAGATCTGAGTCCGTCAAGGAAAATCGGAGAACACTGATAACACTATCAAAAATATTGTTAACATTGAATAGCAGACAAGAGCTAGGATTAAACCATCTGATATATTATTCTCAAGTCTTTATTTACTAAAGAGGTGTTACATTGATCTAGTAGACGTTAATGTGGTCTGTGAACACTGAACAGTGAGTTACGAATTTGATTAAAAAAATCGTCTGTTTTTCTATTTCAAAATAAGTATAAACAATAAATAAATACATCCAACAGTCACATACATAGTCCTGACCCTAACTAAGATCGAGTCTTATGTCGAAGGTATCAAGCTTTGAGAGACTTTTCGGTCTCACAAACACCCAGACCCGAAACAAATACATGTGGACACAAATATTTATTTCGGTGCGGGGATCGAACCCGCTGGCCGTTTTACAGCCGGTGTCTAAGCAACTGCGCCACGGAGGCTGTCATGGCCGTTGTTCCTTCCCTTATCACATTTGCGACGAAAGTAAGTTTGGCCAAACGTTAGTGACATTAATGTCACCTCTGTATCTTTACGTGTAGATAGATATAAGGTTTATTGTTAGAGAAATGGTGCTTATGTTACAACAGTTAAATTGGCTATAACTTTTAGTTGGGTTCTAAAACTGAGTGCAAAACTGATGTTTACTTTTGAAGTTTGCGCTCGAAGTTAAGGCTTTACACCTCGATATCCCTATATTGTGAGTGGTGGCCTGTTGGTAAATGGACCAGACGCGACTGCAAACATGTTCAACCATGTGTCGCCGCGGGTTCAAATCCCAGGGCACATCTCTGACTTTTTGGAGTCATGTGTTTACTGATAGTCAATCACCACGCACTATAACGGTGAAGGAAAACATCGTGTGGAAACCTGCATACCATAGCGATTTGCCAGAATTTCTATGGTATATAAAGTCCGCCAACCCGCACTAGGCCAGCGTGGTAGATTATATGGCCTAACCCCTCTCACTAGTACTCTCGATTGTATATGGGTTGATATAGTGGTAGTAGTACCTCCCTATCGTATATATTAGTATCTTAAAATGGGGCATACTCGGGCCGAGGTGACAAATAAAGGTGATAATTATGAAAATGATGGCTACTATTGAATTTTAATATTATATATCTATGTTTTCATACAAAAATATAATTTTAATCATGCGAACATAAGTGGATACTAAAATTACATTTCATTATTCCTTTTATGTAGAAACGATCGTGTAAGAAATCGCTTGATATGGTGTTTGCTTGATGGATTTCTTTTGCAATACAAAACACGTTTCCTAATGCAATCCTAGTATGGGATATAAAGATTTTGGAGTCTTATTATGTTGCGGAATTGCTTTGAAGTATGGAAGGGACAGGTAAGATTAAAATATTCCTTTATGCGGATCGTGGCTTGTTTTATTACGCTTTCATACCTAAAGTTTTAACGTTTAGTTAGTACTTTATCAAGTTATTAACGTAATAATTTGCATATATGTTGTCATAGGCATACAGACGAATATAGGATACTATTCATTCAGAAAATGTACAATTACTGAGCGAGTTGTTAACGTAATATTTTGCATACGTTTTGGCATAGGCATAGAGACGAATATAGGATACTATTCCTTTAGAAAATGTACAATTACTGAGCGAGTTGTTAACGTAATATTTTGCATACGTTTTGGCATAGGCATAGAGACGAATATAGGATACTATTCCTTCAGAAAATGTACAATTACTGAGCGAGTTGTTAACGTAATATTTTGCATACGTTTTGGCATAGGCATAGAGACGAATATAGGATACTATTCCTTCAGAAAATGTACAATTACTGAGCGAGTTGTTAACGTAATATTTTGCATTCATGTACTCATAGGTAAAGCGAAGAAAGGATACGATTATTTCAGAAAATGTACCATTCCCGAGCGAGGGAATAATAACTTGGTTCTCCAATGTTTGTGTCGATTGACAACCAATATTGGTTGATAAAACTCATATTAAAATAGCCGTTGCCGCAGGCAATATCTAGTTCTAAATAGAATGCGTTTCTATCAGGAAGTGACGTCAATCGTATGTCTCGTTTATTTTGGCTGCGTTTCTAGAGATATTTTAAAATATTAATGTAGTGTTACAACGGAAGTTAGATTTGACTTTAATTTTTACTTGGAGTAGAATACAGTCGGGTTAGATAATCATAATAAAATTACATTTAATAAATAACAATTAGTTACTTCTGTTTATACTGATGACCAGCAAACATAAACCTATTAAAGAAACTTCAGGCCAGTTATCTGTTTTCGATATTTATATAAAACACAATCTGTACGCAGAGATTTCTAGCTCTCCTGTAATCTTATTGAACGAAATAATTATAGAAAAGCTATTACTTCAGCCCATCATCATCATCCATCCATCAGCCAAAGGAAGTCCACTGCTGAACATAGGCCTCTCCCAATGATTTCCACAGTGACCTGTTGGAGGCAGCCTGCATCCAGCGACGTCCCGCGACCTTTACCAGGTCGTCTGACCTTACTTCAGCCCAGTTTACTGGAAAATAGTGGTACATTTGGCTTGTTTCCGGCGAGGATTTTTTTATACTGGCACGTCAAGGATTACCTTGTACCTGATGTCAAAAATTCAGTGCGGTCAAACGAGTACACATCGATGGCTATCTCATACCGGCCATCGTAACCGGCTATTCACAGGATGAATCCAAAACACGATATATGCGTGCATTATGGCAGATTGCATTGTGTACTGCGATCCCCATTCATGTGGTTACAATTATTCTACCTCTAAGCGTATTGAGTCTAAAATGTCAATAGCTTGAAGAGTTATGTCAAGTTTGTGCTAGTCTGTTCTGTACTATTTTAATAGTGGTCCAGCCTCGCTCGGGTGCTCTTGAATCGCTCACTCGCATTAAAATCTGTGCTGTAGTTTGAAGTATCTAAGAGTTGATAGGGACAGCGGGAAATGACTATATTCTTAAACTATTCATATATACTTGTGACCCGACTCCGCCGGGGTACGGAATTTTTGTAATATTCCAATTTATGAATCTAAACTACACCTAAACACACAAAAAAAAATCATTAATTTCAGTCCAGCCGTTTAGCAGGACTTCAGTCAATAACACACGCACCGAAGGATTATATATGCATACATATACTATACATAGATACGTCATTACGCGAGTAGCACGCAGTAATGAACCATCACACGTCCGAGGTGTGAAAAGAAGTGACGCTCATCACGCTGGCTACACCATGCCGAATCACAAATTATGTGGGTGGCCTCATCTGTGCCTTTCGAGAGAAGCCGCTTAAAAAATACGAAACCACAGTGTGAAGTATGAGAGGTGTGATCTGTGGTAATGTTGAAACGCTAATGTTATCTATGCAATGGTTAGAAGATAATTATGTAGTGGAATTGATCGGAGCAGTCTGAATGGAAAATATATGATGAAAATTTAAATAAGTAATACAATTCAGGACTATATGGCCTAACCCCTCTCAACCGTACTTTTGATTACAGACGAAGCCCGTCCCCTGCACTGGGTCATATATGGACTGATCCAGATACAGAAATAAGTAATAGATTTGTAGACTACAATTTTAATGCCCTATAGACCGGGTGGAGATTGCCGAAAGGTCGCTATATCTCGTTGTTTCTGATACCCACGATATAGTCTTGTTATTGTCAGGTCTATATGTAGCCGTAGTATATATTTAATAAATACTTCCGAAGCGTGAATACCATATCAGATGGTGAGAGTGGGTTTACCTGCCAACTGACCGTGAATCCATGCACTGCGGGTTCATTCATGCGTCCGGCATTATTTTCCTTCTTATGGTCATTGTATGAATATCATGAATATTTCAACTAGCACGCTGTTGATCTTGCCTGACCTTTGTTTTTAGGGTTCCGTACCCAAAGGGAAAAATTGAACCTTTTTAAGATCACTTCGTTGTCCGTCCGTCTGTTTGTTTGTCAAAGAAACCTCTAAGGTATATCCCGTTGAATATAATCAGGCAAGAAGCAAGGTCTTTTTATTGTCATACAAGTACCGTACCTATAGTTTTAAATCTTAAATTCGGAAATTGTGGTTAAATTAGAAAATATTTTTGCAATAAAACTGATACTTACAGTTGTACGATGGTATTGTATGCTGCGGAACCCTAGGTACGCATGTCCGACTCTTACTTGAGTAGTCTTTTTATTTCACAAACGGGCTGACGAGCTTTGTGGTGAAGCACACAGTGAAGCCGCTGCCTTCCGGCCATGCTTCTACACTCCGTATGAAAATGTTTTGCTAGTATTGAGAAATGTTTTGGACGGTCTGGCGTATATAGTACTGAAAAGGACTTTGCCAGATTCATATTATTGTAAGCAGTACTGATATTGTTGATGAAGGAGATGTATTGTTTTCTATACTTTTGCTACTTCAGTAATTTTACAAAGACCAAAATATATAGTAAAATTTTCTTATTACTTATCTATTATTCATCAAGCCTAGCAAACACTTGAACTTACCTACATTAATTTTAAACTATAGAGTTTTGCCATGCTCTGTGGAACTCGTAAGGGTAATTGATTAATCCTTTCTACTCGTAGTTTTAATGTCTCATAGAAAAAGTTTTGCGGAGAATGGTCTACGCGAATGAAAACAAAGGGAATTGTAACGGAATTGCAACGAAATATATTGTAACTTTTCCTATAATATATCGTTCTAAGACGTAATATTCCAACGACTAATTTATGTATACTTTGCCAGAATATTGTAATCTATGGTCAGACTAAAATTGGCTGTCAATCATCGGTGATTCCACTCGGTAATAAATTGCTTTATGTGCTAAATAGATTTGATTGTGTAATAAATTCGCCACGATGATCATTTTAATAGCTGTCCGTAGATATGTTGTCACAGTCAAGGTAATAAATAATAAAGAGGTAGGAGAATATTGGTGATGGTAATTAAATTCATAGTTAGATCCATACATAGATACATAAACTCACGCCTTTATCCCAGAAGGGGTAGGCAGAGGCGCCACCAGGACACCCACATTTCGCCTTGTATGTTCCGTCCCATGATGTGATAGGGGGCGAGCCTATCACCATATCGGGCACAAATTCCTGACTCCGGGCTGATAATGAACAGAAAAACTCAATATCACTTTGCCCGATCCGGGATTCGAGCCCAAGACCTCAGCTTTGTAGTCGTACTACGGTACGACTACAAAGATAAAGATGGTACAACTACGCCACCGAGGCAGTCGTTAGATATGCGTGGTTATAGGTATTCGTTGGATGTCACTAACTTTTCTATATATTAAGTTTAATCATGCATGACTTTTACATTGAGTATTTTAAGTTTTCAACTCAGTTGCCAAATGTATTTTTGTTTATGAATGGGTCTATGTTTGCAACACAAAACTTGGCATAGGGAAGATTCTGCAGCGGCAAATTAAATTATTCAAGGCATGTATTAATTCAACGAGTAATAAACATCGCGAAATAGTCGGTGTTAGTGTGTAGACATATTTGGTACTTTTAATTGAATAATATTGAGAATGTTAGCGGTTCTACTTGTGATCTTTAATACCTTTTTAATTTCTTGTTATAATATTTGTGCATCCTAGCTAAAGTTATGTTGAAATTTAGTTTTGATTTGTTACATAAGGCAATCACTGTTTTCATCAAGAATCAATTTCTGGGTTAAGTATAAAAGTGTCAGTGTTCGATTCCAAAAATATGATTTAAATGTTAGATTTTAAATATTTCATTTGGAATTTTAAGCCAATATTTTTATTATGTCGATCTTACGCAAGACTCGTCAGAATAAGATAACGAGATACAAAAATACGCTAACTAAAACTTTATAAGTATGCAGGAACAACATATTCTGAAATTAATGTCGACAATGTAACATTGAAGAATGCACCAAGGTCAGAGTGATACAGCTCAGCCTGACATCTCGAAGCATCTTGGGAGTGCCGCATTGTTATTTGAACGAAGGCCTCTCCGGTTCGTTAACTCTCCGATTGTCTTCATCTGCTTTTAAAGAAACAATAACAATGCCTCATGCTAAGTTGGCGTGAGATATTACAGAGAGGCGCCTGTCAATTGTTTCAGTGACCCAACCCTGAAAACATGAGTGTTTAGTGCCCCCTGACGTTACAGTATGCAACTTTATGTGGGTTTACTGTGAGACAATACCAACTCAACCAAGCCGATCCGTTTGTAATTGTTTTAAGGAACAACAAGACAATTTTTTACAAACAACGAATCGTTACTGAGGATATAAATGATGATGCTGAACATATTACTGCTATACCGGAAGATTTTTGAAAAAGGAAGCCAAAGTCCCAAATAACATGATCTATTCTACAAAAGGGAATCCGGTAACAATCGAATGTATCGGTGTAACACTGAACAATCCGCCAAAAAATGATAAATATTTAAAACGAACTGTGCATTATCGTATAAGCAATATTCCTAATGCTCAGATCAGACGTTCTGAGTCGGCTGTTCAGATAGACAGCGACGCAATCTACATTAGCAAGCCCTTCGAAATCGAATGTAAACATTTGGATGTAGTTCAATCAAGATTATTGCACGCTGTTGTTTGCATATTTTCTAGGGAACCCATCTCAGGGTTTATTTTATCGTTATCCCTATGTCTTTATTAAGTGTTAATGCTTTAATATCTTGGGTTATTAATGTTCCTTCTTATTAACTTTCTTAACAACCCACTAAGGGCTTAGTGTTATTTATTTAGATGCTGATAATAATGAGTTGTAACATAGGAACTCAAAGTTAATTATAATAATTGTAATTTATATTACACTATCTCGTTTCCTTTATTCTATATACAGTTAGGAAATTCTAACAGTTGTAACTGTATTATTTATAAAAAAATCTTGATTAAATTAATAACAGTGGTAAAATATGTAATAATAGGAAGAACTATTGTTTTTATTTATCGATTTGAAAAAGATATTTAATATATGGCTCAATAACGATTCAAATAAAATATCGCGTCATCGCGGCGCGGCAATATTTTGTTCCTCTTGCATTATTTACTTTTCACCGCGCCTGTAGCAATATTACAAACGGTTTACCTTATAATATTTCCAAACGTAGTAGGCGGAAATCCAGAAACATCTACCCCAAGAAAATCTTTCCATTAGCGATCACCATAAGTCATGAGTCAAAACATGAATGTCACTTGATTCACATTTATATTTCATGTTAAATATGTAATTTTGTATATAAACAGGAAAATATAGAGGTATTTGTTTACCTCCATCCGTTATATTTTACTAGACGGGACACAGAGAATAAAATGGGTTTACAGAAAGAACGATACATGTGCTATTGCTTTCTCTGTCACTCCTACGTAGTAACACTATCTTTCCTCTCGTTTTTTTGGTATCTCGCGGTCCTGGTTGGTACAAACCGAGTGTGCACAGATTTTGATCCCGATGCCCTCTCTGCTATTATACCTCAATGGCCATTATAATTTAATATGTATACGAAATTCCGTAAAGAAAAGGGAAAATTATTTTCACATTTCACAGAAAGGCTTCATCGGAAACCCGTCATTGTTCGCGATTATAAGAGCTACTTAGATATTAATAGAGGACTGCTCGTTCACGAAAATATTACCTATGTATGTGTACATCAGTGGCGAAGGGTGACTTTTTTCAAAAGGGAAGCCGATACTTCTGGTGACTAGTTTTATTAAATTAACAAGTACTCATACTTATATTTTTACTCCGTTATGTACGTAAGATATTGAGCGACATATTTGCTTAGTAATACTTACTATATTTTCATACAACACTTGCACGGAATAGCACTGTGCCCGTTAGGTGCTTTTTTTAACGTTTTTAAAGTAAATTTCGATTCAATGCAAAAGACAACATTAGCCTGATTTGAAATTGATCGACAAAAAAATGTCAAACGTTCCTTATATATAAAAAAAAGATGAAGAGATTGATGTAAGTGGACGAAAGTAAAACGATGCCAGTATAGAGCTTACTGGAGATCTATCGAATCTGCCAACCCTCATGGGATGCAGGCGTGGGTTATGTTTGTATGTCCTATTTTGAATCAACGCTAACAAAAATACGGCATTACAATATTTATTAAATAATTAAAACTTGTCAGTTGCCGTTCTTTCTCTGGTACTTAAATGTATTATCAAATTTTATATAATTTCCAGTGCGTTTTTTAATTACGTAAATGCAGCATTTTTAAAATTACCTCATAATACTGCAATTCATGAGATAAAAACGATACATACGCCATTATCAAGTTTCATTCATCATTAAAGTTTTGCTAAATAGATAGATCTGTTTGCACTTCGAAACCAGTAAAATTTCATAAATTACCCACTAATTATATACAAAACTAAAAATAGACACCGCATTATACATATACAATGAAACAACACAGTAGTAAATAATATTTTCTTATTATAAACACGAAATAAAAGAGGCGCGAACTGGCAAATTACTTTATAAGCCGTAGGGCCACCGGCATATTCACAAGCGAATACCGTCGTATTTCTACAAATAAATTTAGACCTTAAAAGCTAAGGGTTTTAAGGTGCAATTTTGCATGCAGTTCTGAGCAACAAACGTGTAACAGAGATGGCAAATAATGCGTTGGAAATGAGCGCGAGAGCAACGGGAACTCGTGCTGTGTCCTTGTAGCCTGACGTGACGTCATCGGGATCTAGGCGGCCGCGTGTTTCGTATGCATGTACTTACGTTGAACATCGCGCATGACGTTGAACATTTCTTCATATAACTTGTTTAAAAAAATGTAAATAATTAATAATTTCCTTTAAATTATAAGGCGTGCTGCTGGGAATCGGCTTGTATGAACCCTTCGCCACTGGTGTACATGCTAGTACTGGAGCATATTGATAATATTTCTGAGAGAATAATCAGGCCTTTTAATATTGAGGTTGAATTATTATGAAGGTATATTTATGGAAGTAAATAAGTAAGTAAACTCGATTATTGGAATAGTTTACGCGGCAGCTAAACTTTGGTATGATGTCATTATTCTGACACTGAGCTTGCAACTAGTTTAAATAAATATTAGGTTTAATACTAAAGTAATAGGAGGTTTAATACTAGAGTAATAGAAATTAAGCTAAGGGAAAGTGACAATCATGGCTAATTAAGGTTTTTCAACCAGAATGATGACAAGAAGGTCATTTGTCTTGTGGTGTCACGCCTACCGATAAACGAAAGCAACACCTCTTAAAATATATTATTACTATTCAAGTAAGATTAAATTTCTAATAATAAATAATATTTAATTAGTTAACTTACTGTGACTGAAAATTTTGATAATAATATCAAAAGTGGAGTCCTTTATCGTCCCATTGCATACGACCGGCCTTTACTAATAAGAAAGGTTTGAGTATAATCTACTATGGTAACTTTATAATTAACATAATAAGTCTAATAAATAGAACACCTTATATCAATGCTGGTTGTTTTACCAAACGTGACAAACGACAAATAACAGAAATCCTCAAAATCCTTGTACGTAAAGGTCAAACCGGGGCTTTCTATCCGCGCCGTGCAGCCTCGTTCCGCGGTACTGAGCATACATCATTGTGCTGGGGCAAACCTGTTGCGAATAACGCTCACCTGCTTGACATGGGCTGTGCGTTGCCTTTGCAAAATTGTACTCGGCTGCTGGAACGCTCTTAAGTATCGGCATGGTAGCCGTCGCATTCGTGTAGATAGCTAGAAGCAATGTGATCGGTTGGTTGCCATTTTAGTAACATTGATAGAGTTTAATACATGCATAATCGTCACTCAGACAAATACTTGTGGACCACACAAATATTTGTCTCGGTGCGGGGACCGAATCCGCGGCCTCGCGTTTCACAGCCGGCGTCTAACCAATTGCGCCACGGAGACTGTCATGGTAATGAGGCTGTAATGGTGATGGATTGATAGCTTTTATTAGACTAGTGGCTCTTGTTCTAGATCAGTGTGAGAAGGATTGAACCTTGAATGACGCTAATCCAATGCGGGTTGATGTACGGATTCAATAAATTTGATCTATAGTTGTTCTAGTATCAGATAAAGCTGAGGATTTCCAAAAAGACTTGTCGATTTTCTACAATTTTAATATTTTAACAAGAATATTTTGACGGCCTCGACGGCGTAGTTGTTCTACGGTACGATTACAAAGCTGAGGTCTCGGGTTCGAATCCCGGGTCGGGTAAAGTTACATTGGATTTTTCTATTCCTTATCAGCCTGAAGCCAGGAATTTGTGCCCGATATCTATCACATCGTGGGACGGAACATACAAGGCGAAACGTGGGTGTCTAAAGGACAAGTTTATCGAATGCTTTGTCCTACCGAACGTCTTGAATTCAGTTTGATCGAAGAAGACTAAAACATTCGATAACTAAAATGGGTTTTAAAACTGTTTATGAATAAGGCCATCAGTATATACTCTGTATAGTCTGTACCAACAGAATACTGTTTTATTTTGTCGTTTAAATCTCAGCGATTCAAAATTAACATTTCTCATGGAAATCAGATTGTATGCAAATTTGTTTGCGTATGTCAGACGTTTTTACACAAACACACAGTCTGTTTGAGTAAAATAACTCTGAATAAACGAGGTTTATGTTATAGCGCCATCAAATGAAATATGGTAAATGTCTGTCGCATTTTGTTAATATGTTGTGTAGTAGGTATGTAAAATTTAAAATAAAATATGCAGCTTTGTTGCTAAGACAATATTTACATAAGATATTTTAAATATTTGAATTTATTAATGAAAAACATAATTGTGAATATCATGGATCAAGGTCTCTTATTATGTATTATCTACCATTATGTAACTAGGTTCAAACAACTAATAATTGCGATTATGAAAATAAAAGACATCATCAACTCGTCTCATCATTACCTAACATGGGTTTTACATTTACTGCAAGTTTTCTAAGTAAACGTGAATAATATAGATGATGAACTAACATAGCCTACTTCATATTCCATAATTTAAAAGAAATATCACATCATTGGTGTTCAGTCTCTCATATGTAAGAGGCCGCCTGGGTAGGTAGGTACCACCGCAATGTCTATTTCTCCCGCCAAGAGCTGTGTAAATACACTGTTGTGTTCCGGTTTGAAGACATTGTGCCAGAGCAACTACTGCACATATTGAGACTTAACATCTTATGTCTCAGGATGGCGAGCGCAGTGGAATGCCAAGCATTGCCAAGCATTGTAATTCATGGCGTTGTTTGTTTACCATCTGAATGGCATGCTCTTCTCGCCATTCAGCTCAATAAAAAAAATGGATTCTAGTTATTAATTATAAGTAATTGTTATTATAAACCTTAAGACATAAAACGAGGAAAGTCTCTGAAATAAACAGTAAAGTATAAATGTCGTAAATATATTAATTGTCAGAAGTCATTGCGTAAACAAGTCCAAGTCAACCTTCGCGTTATCCTTAAAAACATAAACATGTAGCATTCCGACGTAGCCCGCATTGTTCGGTTTGACCTCAATCCGACAGCAGTGCCTACAGGATAATATGTCTATTACATTCTGCATACATACTGTATACATGTATAAACTCACGCCTTTTTCCCAGAAGGGGTAGGCAGAGGTGCTACCAGGACACCCTCATTTCGCCTCGTATGTTCCATCACTCGATGTGATAAGGGGCGAGCTTATTACTATATTGGGCACAAATTCCTGACTCCGGGCTGATATCGTATCGTTTCAGCCCATATACGTCCCACTGCAGGGCACGGGCCTACTTTACAATCGAGAGTATGATTGAGAGGGTTTAGGCCAGTCGACCACGCTGGCCTATTGCGGGTTGGTGGACTTTGTGGTTGGTTGGTGAAATTTCTTGCAAATCGCTATGGTGTGCCGGTTTCCTCACGAAGTTTTCCTTACCGTTATAGTGTGTGGTGATTGACTATTAATACACACATGACTCCGAAAGCCAGAGTTGTGGTCTGGGATTTGAACCCACGACCACCGTGAAGATATATATTTCATTACATTTCATTTCATTTCATTTCATTTCATTTCATTTCATTTCACGCACGCAATTGTATGTATGACCTATATTTTTGATAAATGCTACAACATTTATACATACTTTACTGATAATGATCTCCAAAGTAAATGCAGCTTTAAACAGCGCCGGTCAACCAACAGTAATTTATTCGCTTTGCAAAGCTAATGTTTGCGTGATCCGCAAATATTTGCATAGGGTCAGTTGTTGACTCACATCATTTCCAGATTCACATAATTTCCAGCAACGACGGGGAATGTTAATGCGGGAGCAACGATACGAGTAAACCCAAATTTGGGTCGGTTAGTAATATAAATTATAGCGATATGCTTGTAGAACATACATACATAAACATCACGCCTTTCTCACAGAAGGGGTAGGCAGAGGTGCAACGAGTTCACCTACATTTCGCCTTAAGTGTTCCGTCCCATGATGTGATAGAGGGCGAGCCTATTGTGCTTGTAGAACAATTTTGAAATATTATATGTACAATATTTTAATTCGGCAAGAAGACTATATTGTTACTTGATTATAATATCATCAGTCAACTGTTTCAGAGATTTGGCGTGATTATGACTTAGTTCTTACTTATTTTTATTAACTTGGATCGTTTTCAACTAAATGATTTCCGAACATTCTATATTAGAAAATTCACGAGAGTAATTTAAGGGGAGTGTGTACCCCACTGCATCATTATCAGCAATATACCTTTGGACATAAGTCATTCCAATCGAAAATTGCAGCTCATTTATTTCCATCACCGGCTTTTCCCATACATTCCTGAAATTGCTATCTACCGAACCTAATCTTCAGCTTCATACATAAGTAAATATCTAGTTTTATATACAAAGCTACTTCTTAATTTATTTATTTTTGCGTTGGCGAGACGAGCATGCCATTCGCCTGATGGTAAGCGATGCGACCGCTCATGGACAGTAGCAAAACCAAACACCATGAATTGCAATCCAGCTACAATACTGCGCTCGTCATTTTGAGACATAAGATGTCTTTTAAGGTATATTACTCTCGACTGCCTCGGTGGCGTAGTTGTATTACGGTACGGTTACAAAGCTGAGGTCTCGGGTTCGAGTCCCGGGTCGGGTAAAGTGATAATGGATTTTTATATTCATTATCAGCTCGGAGTCAGGAATTTGTGCCCGATATGGCGATAGGCTCGCCCCCTATCACATCGTGGGACGGAAGATAAAAGGCGAAATGTGGGTGTCCTGGTGGCGCCTCTGCCTACCCCTTTGGGGATAAAGGCGTGAGTTTATATATGTATGTATGTATGTATGTTAAGGTATATTATAGCTTGTAGTACGACTTGCGCTTGTAGTAATGTTCCGCTGCAGTTGTGCAAGCGGCCTCGCGCCCACACCGCCCTCACGCCGCTCGCTTTGCATCACTCTCGATCTCCGTATGTCCACGAGCAAAGGTCGAGACCGTGGGACCGTTATATCACAAAATTATTATTATTATTTTTTCTATAAGGATGTCAAGGGTGTGGGAAGTCGAGGAATGTAGCCAGAGGTAGAGTAAAAAGCCTATTTCAGAAAGGGTTGATATCGGAAAGTCTGGTGAGATCGTAAAATGATATTGGAAATGATTAAAAAGTAATGTTGAGTCGAACCTATGCAAGTTTTGGGTGAGGTTAAGCAAAAGATGACAGTGACGCTTATGCAAAGATGTGATTGATTATTGGATCTATTAAATAGTCTTTTAAGTCACGAAAAAAATACCACTGTTTTATTAACCTTCCATCTTATATTTAAAGTAAATAAGTATTAACAGAAAGAAGATATTTATATTACTTTGTTAATACAAAGTCATAACATCATAATTGATGTTTAATCTTTTTATTTTATGTTACATTCTCCCAATAGGGTTACGAGACACGCGAGCGGTCGTAAAATTGTAAACAAAAATATCCTGCAACTTATTTTTCTTTTTTTATTGCGCTGAATAAGCTAATATCGCTTTTTTTAAGCGATACGACCGCTCATGGACAATTGCAAAACCAAACAACACTATGAATTACAAAGCAGTGTTTGCCATTTCACTGCGCTCGCCATCGTGAGACATAAGATGTTAAGTCTCATCATGTCCAGTAGTTACTCAACGTGCATTAAAATCATTTTGCACACATTCTGAGTAAAAGTGGTAAGGAAAATAAGCTTTTTCATGATTTTGTAGGTATCTCTCTTTGAATTACGTTGAAGGAATTAAAGGATATTTTATTTAATGCAAATGAATGATAATGTTTATTAGATTGATTTTTAATCTATTTTCGAACCATATAATTAGACTGTTTTTACCATTTTGAAATGTCAACAACCTATGTTGAACTTTTCGTTTAGGTTACACGTTTCTTTTAATCATAATCATCATTGGCAATGGAGAGTGTATTGCTTTACACAGAAATATTGTTCCCTTCTAACAAGAAATAATAAAAAACTAAGCTATATAATTACACAACCATCATAGGTGCTATGTAATTTTAGATGATTATATATAATGGGTGTTATAGAGTACTTTCGCTCCTTGTTTTAGTAATAAATTATAATAGGTGGTTAATATCGGAAGTAAGCGGCTCCTATTTATCGACACTGCGTATAATTTCACCCGCTTCGCTTCATAATTTATACGTTAACGGATTAATCATGGTAGTGTACTACATACATAAACTCACGGCTTTGTCCCAGAAGAGGTAGGCAGAGATGCTACCAGGACACCCACGTTTCGCCCTGTATGCTCACAATGTGATAGTGGAAGAGCCTATCACCAAACTGACATAACCATATATGGCTGGCTTATAATGGAGTACCTAAATAAGCGCTTTATTTTAAATTATGGTGCACCTTCTCAAGTTATTTTGCATACATAAAGAATTAAGGTGCGTTTAATTAAGGTAATGCGTTGTTGTTCCTCAAAATTAATAGAGAAAAAAATATTTATGATCTAACAGTAATCCCTCATAAATTTATGTCTATCATTCTCGTATTGATCTGAACCGCTGACATAAAGTATACGCTTAATTAAATCCTAAAACTGGTTTTAGATCAAAACCTTATTGAGAAGTGGGCGCGGGCCGAGACGCGACGAAAAGTGAAACCCACATTAACTGCATGCGCAAACGTTTCATAATTAAAATCTACTTTCGATTTTTATATTTTACATCGACCTTGGTCGCTACATTTGTCTAATTGCAGTTAAAACTGTGAACTGCGAGGGTCCTGGGTTTGGTTCTGTGTTTATGTTCAAGAAAACATGTACATTGTAATTTCAACGAATGACTTCTGGATTCATAAATGTTTATGTAAAGCAGTCTTAAATTACCACTAAATTTATCGCTTGCATTTTGGTTTTGCTTTAAATATAAAAACCTGTTTTAGAAATACATTTTATGGAAGTGATAAGAAGTGACATAAATACTAAAGTAATATATTTAATATCAGATCTAATTTTGTATAACATACATACATAAACTCACGCCTTTATCCCCGAAGGGGTAGGCAGAGGCGCCACCAGGACACCCACATTTCGCCTTGTATGTTCCGTCCCACGATGTGATAGGGGGCGAACCTATCGCCATATCGGGCACAAATTTCTGACTCCGGGTTGATAATGAATAGAAAAATCCAATATCACTTTGCCCGACCCGGGACTCGAACCCGAGACCTCAGCTTTGTAACCGTACCGTAATACAACTACGCCACCGAGGCAGTCGCAGTCAGCAATTTTGTATAAATACTTATTAATTTGAGATGTTTTTAATATCAGTTTTATTCTTATATGTTTATTTTCGTTTCCAACAAACACTGTTGTGTATTATGAATATAGAAGCCCCTACATTGTCCGTTTAAGTGGCCCTAAACCATTACCATATGCTCTACCGTAGTTATTTTATGTGGTACTCAAAAGGCCACAATAGTGCGGTCTAGTTATGACCAATTAAGTGGCGATAACCGAGAGTAAAAGTGCCGCGTGGTCTTAATGAAGATTTATACGTTGGACTTCAGCGGTGACTGATATTCGACGGAATGAGAATTTATTGCGCGGGGGCTCGATCGGTTTCCTTATCTGATTTTAAGGACACAAAGGGCATTTTTGTGTGGATATTACTTGTGTTTATAAGGAAATGTTTGATGTGTGTAAGCCCGTATGCGTATCATAGATGAGTAAGGAACTTCCGTGATATTGTGGAGTGGAGTTATGATATTTATATACCAAAACCACGAAGCTCCATCACATATTTTGTGTCCGCAAAATTCAATTTGCTGGGTTAGGAATTCGAGGAATTAACATTTTCATATCAGTGGGGAGTATTTAGGCAAACACGCTTTTAATACCTAGTCTTTAGGGGCCACGTGTTTCGAAGAAAATTTACCCTTAAGCGAGAATTATTTTGAATGTGAGTGTTATCAGGACATAAAATTCTGAATAAGTCGTAGAATTTTGTGTAAGAATATTTTATGATTTTATAAGCGGAATAAATAAATAAGTTTAACGACCAAATATCCGTCACATCTGGCCATAAATAAATTAAAAATCTGAGTCATACGTTTCACATTTTGATATTTCTATACACTATTCGCTGATATTTAACAGGAACACTATATGGTACAAAATAAAGTTATTTAAAAAAAAACAAATTTATTTCCCGGCATTTGTTTGCATGTAAACAAGCAAACAAAATAAAATACTTCGTGTTATTCGCCGACAGTCCGGGTGGGCACTTTGTACTCACTACACGGTAACTCTACTTTACTTCATAACTTGAAGTATGTAGAAATAAAATACAAACTTGGTTTAAAAATAACATTATTGTAGTTTGTCATTATTTCACTCTTAATAAGACTGTGCTAATTTATACTAAAATGGTCTGGAAAAGCAAAGAAATACCTTCCGCCGCGCCGTTGCTGGAAGAAGCAATTGAGTTGGCACATAATATTGATAAATGGCACAATATAATTGCATTTTGTTCCGATGTTTTATTGGGCCAGCATTCAATTTGCGATCAAATGATATGCAACCACTTTGCTGACCTAGGGTAACGAGTACCACAAACATAAAAACTAATGCCGTAATGTGATTGAACCGACAATTTGATTGCAATTACATTGTAACATTAGGTAAATTTTACCGCAATCTTATATGTAGTTACATTAAATACCACTACCATCCATTAAAATGCTGTAAAACAATGCCCTATTGGGACGATCAATAGTATCAAAACAACTTTTCGATTCTAATCCAAAATTCCCAACAAAATCGACAGTCAAGAGGCCAGCTTGAAACTTTGAAATTCCTTTATGAATTCAACGCAGTTCGCAGCCTAGTACCTTAATGTAATTGGGTCGTAGGCGAATTACATTCTCACCTAGGCTAATATGATCACCATTTCGTAAATCTGCCTCAGAATTGTGCATCGGATAGGCAAATATCCAAGTTACTTGTGTGTGTCTTTATGACCGGTTTTACCCTATCACGTGCGGTGGTCGCTATGCAGACGATAAAGTATTCGTACCACCAGTTTTAAGGTCTTCGGCAATCTCACTTGCGAAACGAAACGCAACATCAATTCTTATCTCTCTCTCTCTAATCTCTAATTCTAATCTCTAATTTCGATAGTATTTCAAAGACCTATTTTTTGAGCCATAAATAATCGTTTCTTAGATTTACGCGAATGGTACATATTAAAATAAAACTAATTTTCACGGATTTTATCGTGACACGTCGGGAAGTTAAAAAATGAAAAAACAAACCAAATCAGCGATAAAATCCGTAAAAAATAGTTTTAATTCAATCTTTGAGCCAATTTTTTCGTATATTATATTATACATAATTACGTAGGCTGAGATAGATTGATGAAGTCATTAAAATGTTAATAGTAAAATTAGTGCTAAGTAGAATTTCAGGTCAAGACATTAATTACTGATTTAAAATATTTAGAAATAAGAGGGTTAGTATGATTATTAGGGTATTTTGAAATTAGTTTCAACCTAACTTTGACAGCGTCCGTGGCGCAGTTGGTTAGACGCCGCCTGTGAAACGAGAGCCCGCTGGTTCGATCCCCGCACCGAAACAAATATTTCTGTATCATGGCTCCTATCACTTTCAAACAACAATATAAAAACGACTTTACAAACATTTTTACAATTTTAAAAGTATCTACAATTTAAATACTAATAGTTCTTTGTTCCATGTTTGTAAATTGTATGAGGTTAAAATTAAACAGTTAATTAGTAGATGGAATATTCAAATTCCTAATTAAAAGTGTATGGGCCGTCGAAAATATGTAGAGTTCTTTATATACAAACACTAAAGAATATTTCAAGAATTATATCTAACACACTTAATACTCAGAGCCCCAATGAAGCTATATATCAAGGCATTGCACACTGTAGGCGTCAGGTGAGCTGTACAATTCTAATGTCCCATAGTAGTAAAGTCAAGGCCGAGGTGTAGAACAGGTTTCATTCACTAAAAATGAAGGCGGTGTGCACCGCGCGTGGGCTGAGTCTGATGGCTTGCGTTAGTTTCTGTTTCTGATAAGTTTAAATCGTAGTTTTTTGTAGTATATTACATTTTTGGGAATTCTACTTGATGGGTAAAGCTGAGTTTAACTTTAAATGCCTTTCATAAGGATAGGCCAAATATTTATCGGAATAAGTTGAGTGAGGTCGGCGCAATGTGAACGTTGAAATAAAACTATTTTTACGGACTCTCCGCCCCGTGACCACGAAAACTGTAATGTAGTCGACACATCGGGAAGTTAAAAATATAAAAAAATAAAACCAAGTCGCGATAAAATCCGTAAAGATTGTTTTATTTCAATATGTACCATTCGCGTAAATCTAAGAAACCATTATGTTGCAGAACGATTTGGTTTCTTATTTTACGAAAGGCTGTCTGTTTTTTTTTTTTTTTTTTTTTTTTTTTTTCTGTGTTTTGTTCTGTAGGGGAATTGTCTATATCACTGTAAAGTGTTGTGTTTTAGTATCTGGGATGATTTAACTGACAAAGGAGAGACGCCTCGCTATTTGATACGGTGGATCTCCCTTTGTCAGTTTTAAATGTAGGTGTAGGGGAATTTTCCGGAGGAGCAGGACTACGACATAGCAATGCCTTCGTCCGGCCCTCATCGGCCCCCTGGGAAGTGTAGAAGAATTGAGGTGTGTGTAAATGTTGTGAGTTGAGTGTGTCGTCGCGAGAGTTAGGTCCTTCCTATTATATAGAAACGGACAAATAACTAAATTAAAGTAAATGTTGCTTATTTGCTACATTATGACGCCATTAGGGTTAGGTTACATTGATTCAATTAATTTATACATAGGTGCTGACCATTGAGTCGCCAAGACTACAATAAACACTTATTAACAGAGAAATGAATTGTATAAGTTATATAAAGCTACACTAGATTCGGTTACAATAATTAATCAAACAGTCTAAAGTAAGTAACGATGCAGTTTTTTAATTGTTATTGAAAGCCTTTAGCCTGCTATAAATGGACTCAACCAGTTCCAAAAAGGAACTGAGAGCTTTTTCCTTCCGAGCAAGCTCAGCGATATTATATGGCGAAACACTGAAGCGACTGCAGACCATCTCGTGTCTAAGGCGCAACGCTCCAAAACGCGGGCATTCCTCTAGTAAATGGTCCGGGGTTTGGATAGTGGTGTCGTCGCAAGGACACGTGTTATTTGACACTATATGGAAACGATGGAGATAGGCCCTATGAGCGCCGTGCCCGGTGAGGAACTGCGTGAGATAGAAGTTTGGGGTTATTTTCTTCCACAACGCTCGGATATCACCGAGGTTGGGGAACATCGTCCTGGTTCTAAGGCCTTGTTCTGCGCTTGCGTATCGTGATTGCCAGATGTTCAAAGTAGATCTGCGAGCGCATTTTTTTATGTACGATTCCGGGACATAATGGTAGTCCGGCGTGCGGTGTAGCGACGCGGCGGAGTTCGCTGCTTGATCGGCAAGCTCGTTGCCGTCTATGCCTACGTGGCTTCTGACCCAAGATATCTCGATGTTGCCAACCGTTTTGTGTTCATAGAGTATTTTGTGGATATGGGACACTAGCGAATGGGTATTGCTTCGATTTTGTATAGCTATAAGGGAAGAGAGTGAGTCAGTAAATATTTGTACATCGGGATATTTCTGGTCAGAAGCCCACATACATGCATGTAAAATTGCTAGTAATTCGGCTTGAAAAACCGTGCAACAGTTGTGTAATTTAAGTTTATGTGTGGTGAGGCTGTCTGTTTGATGTCACTTGGTAGTAGACACATTACTCTACGTCGAGTCTTATGCAGGTGGTAAATTGCATTAGCCTCGAAAACCTAATACAAAAAGTATTCTGTGTACAAAAGTAGCTTCTTAATATAAAAAATATTTGCTTCGAATCTAGATCTGGGAACAAAAAGTCCCATATCTCGGATTAACTTATTGGTGTTGTGTCGACACTGTGTGGGTAATTGTAAGCCAATGGATCCATGAGACGGTATTATCGGGTTTTTTGTTTACTCTATAGAAATGTATTTGATTCAAATAATTAGTTTTGTTATGTCTGGCGGGAAAGACTTCTTGTTTTTGTTGCGTCTACAGGATGGATTTAATAAAATAAAGACAAAAAGATATAAACAAAAACGCGCCATTATACCGTGGTAAAATCCGTATTTCAAAGTGTCAATATTGGTTGTTAACCTTGATAATTTAAGGTCCGATTTTTCCATCGACGAGTAAACGTTATCCATTAATTAAGTTATGAACTGAGTAGATATATGTCCCAATTATATAATTTTATTAGTTCAACTGTCGTTTTTTAACTCATATTTAATTCGATGGGCATAAAACAGGAAATAAAGATGAAGAGGTAAGAGGATTCATTCAAGCAGATTCTGATGCAAAATATATTCTATTATAATTCTTGTAATACCAGCTTTATTATTGCGTATCGTCGAGTAAGTAAAGCCTGCCTCATAGAAATTCAACATTTCCACATAATATTAATCCTGTCATTAAATAAACAGAGCTATACAACGCCTTGACAATACATTTAAAATATTTGTACAACGGTTTATACCGTTTTGATATAATTAAAGCGAGTGTGCGATCACGAATCCAATTTATTTGTGTGTATTGCTAAAACATAGTTTGCGTCGGTAAACAAACATGTATCTGCCGCTGTGAATGTCTATAATAAGCTTATTTATAAAATGTCCACTATAAGTTTTTAAAAAATTTCCGTCGCAACAGACTTTTCTTTTTAGTTATCTAAGTTATTCGTGGAATTGAAAGTTATGTAAAGTGTTACGAACGCGAACTAGGCCAGCGCGGCGCGGCGTATTGGATTAACAACAAACCATATTGTTTGATACGACCATTTTCTTTTTTACAAGTGGATATTGTATTATACTGAATCAGACCATGTACGTCCCGCTGCAGGGCACGGGCCTACTTTATAACCGAGAGAACGATTGAGAGTGGTTAGGCCATATAGAGTACCACGCTGGCCTAGTGCGGGTTGGCGGACAACACACGTGGATAATGTTAAGGTTTTTCTACGTGTTTCTTCTACAATTTTGAAGTACCTTGACCCACGACGTTGGGCAAAGTGTTACGATAGACTAACTCTAATTTGAAATTGTTTCTCGAATTTCCCTACATGCCTTCCTTATAGTATTTTCCAACACTCTAAAAGCATTAAATAATACAACTAGGAAACTCAATACCAGCTTAACACCAACGGATCATCCGTTTAATCCGTTTAGACATGTTACGAAACATCTGAAACTACAGGCGGCCTACAACACATCACACACACGTATACCCGGGCCTATCGCCAATCCGGATAATCTTCGTATTATATTGCGTAACTTGAACATAACTTAGCCATTTTTGGAATTGAACGTCACATTTAATGAAATGCTAGAATGAAGTATTTTCAATTGATTATTAAAATATTTGTATTAGGGGGTAATCGTACGGAATAAGCTTTTAGTATCACCCTTAAAATCCCACCCTAGGACAAAGGCTTAAAAGGCTAAAAGATTTAAATTTTTATGTTGCATATGTGAGTTATATTTTTTAGTCTTGGGTTATGCTTTTAGAATTGAGTAACCCAAGACAAATTATCCTAAAAAAATTAAAGACCATGCAATAATGCTATTAATAAAATGTCTCGCTAATTACGATTGTGTATTTCAGTTGTAGACTAACAGCCTTTTTCATACAGTTCTAAAACCTTCTATAGTTAGCGAATGTTTTGTCTTCGTCGCTCAAACTGAATTCAAAAGTAGTTTGAAAGAGACAAAGCATTCGATAACATAAATATGTTTTTAAACTGTCTATAAATAAGCCCGTAGGACTGTAGTACCTTTAATTACACATTCCAGTAATGTTACAATATTTCCTATATTATTTTAAAATTATCTTTTCTCTGAGACGATTCTACGTTCCTTAGTCCTTGGCTCTGCACTTAGATTAATAATTCCCAGCACAAGCTTTGTGCAGTCGCTGAAGTGGTGCATAAATCGTGGCCTATTCAAGAGCAATGTCGAGAGCATTAATAAGCTAAACTTTACCTCCACTATACGGAACTAAAGAAAATGCCTTTATTCTTGGTTTTATTTTAAGGAACACAAACGGCTAACATTAGGCCAGCTTTGTGGATTATGTATGGGTCCCTAGTTCATTATAGTATAACATGACAGCCTCCGTGGCGCAGCGTTAGACGCCGGTTGTGAAACGAGAGGTTTGATCCCCGCATATGACAATGATATTTGTTTCGGGTCTGGGTGCTTGTGAGACCGAAAATTTTAAATGAATTGGTAATATCACACTTATTGTAAGACAATTAACAATAAAATATATGTCGTTTATAATGCATGTAACCCTTCGCTTAATATTTAGGCATTTGTTGAAGACCTGAATATAGGTCTCATTAAAAGACGTCTACAGAATTTAATGCTTGCCCCATTTCCAACTTTACGGTGATAAATAAAAAGCTCGACTGCTTAAAAATATCCACTTAACCAAACAGGTTATTATAAAAAACAACAAAAGAATAATATAAAAATAATTTCTGCGTTTGAAGCCCGTTAGGCCTAATCACTCAGAAATTCAATACATATCTATATTTTCCCTCGTTTCGAACAATTTGGAACAGTAAAGAATAATTCCCAATAACTAAACGGGCTGAATATAAATCGCACCGCTAGCGTTCAAACAAACAACGCTTTTAAACTCACAATTCATGAAAAACTATTATACTTTGATATTATGTAAATATGGGCCTATGAGAATTTGAGTTTGATTTCAATTTGAGGCCTTTGTTCAGCAGTGGACACAAATGTTTGAGTGAACCACAAGTATTCGTTTCAGGTCTGGGTGCTTGTGAGACCGAAAAGTCTCTCGTAGTTCCTGATACCCACGACACAAGGCTCGATCTTAGTGTGGCGTCAGGACTATGTATGTGACTGGTTGGGTGTATTTATTTATTTATCTTCATTCTCGCTCTACTAGGTCCCCGCGCTCCTGATCCGCTCTAGTCTCTACTCCAATGATCCCGACACTAAGACAACTTGTGCAAATTACAAATATTTTTGTCTCAAATTAAGGTTTTGGGATGAAAGGTCTCTTGTACTTTCTGATAAGGACGACGAAATTATTGTAGAGGCAAATTATGATGAACATTAAATATTTATTATTTTTACAAGATTTTCTTAAGTATGTAGGTACATAGCGATACAAAATAAACAAGTCACGTAATTAAAGATATATTAGACACCTAGTACCTGCATGTATTCGGGGGTGCTTATTTAATAACAGTAGAAAAATAAAACTCTAAAATATAGCCAGCCTTGCGAAGACAGAAGCGTAGCATTTTATTCTTCGGTAATTCAACAGAATTAACACTACTATCAAAAATCTAGTCAGACAATTTGCGGTATTACATCTGTTTTGTATTCACGTTTTAGCGTTATTTACAATGTTTGGGAAAAACAACGTGTAATATTAAGTTAGTGTTCGCGCAAAACATTACTAAGCAAGGTCATTTTCTAGTTTTTGCATAAAATGTTTTAACATATATTTGTGAACTATGAACATATATTTACACTCATGAGATGGTAAAAAGTAAATGCTATAGCTTTGTCACGATATTTGTAAGTAACTCTACATATAATTTGTCTTTTTATTTAATTGCGAGCAAAAGAAAAAGACTTGTCTTAATATGAATTGTAACTTTTATTTATTATTCTAACATATTGTAAATATTTCACGATATGATTACTGTTGTTTTGATCATATTTTAAATTCGTCGGTTCTGCGCTACGTTTGCCAAAGCTGTTAATACCTAGTATAAAATTACGCTAATGACTTGAATGAAAGACTGGAAATGGTTCACAGTATCCATGTTAATTATGATATTTTTTGTTGCAGGTAAACTGGAAGATAATATAACTGTTAGAACAATTACATGTGGTGAGTTGATTAAATTAGGCAAGATTTTATTTGCTGTTGGCGTTCCTTCAGTGAGATTACGGGAGGCCCTATAAGATATTTGTATCTACTTGGATACTGAACTACTTAATCGGTAAATAAAATAAAAATGGAAAACGGTGGTGGAAAATCTTTTATACTGAAAAATGAAAATCTGTCGGTTGAGCCTATAAATATCCGGTTTACAAGCAATATTTTACTATCATCAATGGATTCACTATTTGGATTACACTACAATATACCGTCGAGTTAACTCAATCGTTCCATTATATAAAAACAGACAAACCCTTTTCCCATAATCCATGTAATCACTTTATCTTGCTCCCATTATATTAAACAGACAGGATCAGTCAATGATCAATGATCATGCATATCAAATGCATAGATACTGCGTCAGTAACTAATATCGGTGTTGGTAATGCGTCAGCATGTAGTATCGGTGTTGGTAATGCGTCAGCATGTAAGCATATACTGTCACGTGGTGGTCAGCAGAGCGCGTTGTGCTTGGTCAAGCGACGCCGGCGCTACTGCGCTTCCAATCATGTAAGACAAGGCCACAGAACTAATGATTCAGATCAGATGTAATACCGGAACTTTGTTGCATTTATTCGGGATAGGTAGTAGTAATGGATAAAGTGCGGTGGTGGCCTGTTGGTAATGGACCAGACGCGGCTGCCAACATGTTCACTGTGGCCGCGGGTTCAAATCTCAAGGCGCAATTCTGCCTTTTTTGACGGCAAAAAAATGGATAAAAATTGCTACTCGGATACGTATGGATAAAAAATCTGTCCATTTCTTAGTCTTCTCTAAGTGCTTCTTCAGTTTTACGTGTTGGACACTTCTTTTTCTAATGGCTTGACCAAACTATGTTTTACCTAATGGATTTATTGTTCTAAGCGTACATATAAGCCTACGTTACTGACATCTCTGTTATTGCACTTTGGTGTCATAAATTTATTGGACGCCTAACTTAATGTCG
This sequence comes from Deilephila elpenor, assembly GCA_949752805.1. Classification (NCBI taxonomy): domain Eukaryota; kingdom Metazoa; phylum Arthropoda; class Insecta; order Lepidoptera; family Sphingidae; genus Deilephila; species Deilephila elpenor. The sequence goes on along the minus strand of OX457097.1, from coordinate 11,148,079 downwards.
TCCAGCATTTAGTGATAAGAAAGTTGCTGTTGGTTTGTTGCATATTACCATTATTGCATGCATTTACACTGTGTATATAATTTGTTGTTGTATATCCCCATTACCGCTGTGCATTTACTCTGCACACGTGACACGGATAATGTTTACGGCGGCTTAGCGAAGCGAGTCAGTGCCGCCGCTAGCGCTTCTAATGATGTAATTCATTGGATCGCAAGGTCGTTACACAAAATAAACACTACAGATCTATCAAAATACTCAACGAGATTGCAGCTATATATATCAACCATGTTATTTAATTATCCTGTAATAATAAGCGTTAATTCTATGTATATCCAAGTTAAAGTGATGTTGGTGGAAGGAATCATAATATGCTTTTCAATTTCATACAGACATCTGTCTGGAGTGCATGTCTTCAAAACTTGAGTTTCTTTCAACATTAAAGGAAGCTTTAATTAATTCTGAACGTACACGAAACTCCTGAAATACAAGTTTACATCCTTGGAAACCTATCTTGGTAATAGGATAGAAAAAAGATACACACACTTGGTGTTAAACTAATCTTAAGTTGTAAATAACTGACTTTAAACCTTCTGTAACCGCATATGGTATGCAGATTGTGTCACGATAACCGGTTGTTTACAATGTCTTTTGGACGGTGTCACATTTAATTAAATCTATTTGTTCCGCGTTATCAATTTGAAGAAATCTATGAATTTTAATGCTCCGAGTTGGTGGGAAGTAAATATCGCATTTATATGGTAATTTTGGTCGAATATAAATCGTCGGTGTCGACGTACCCATGCGCGAGAGAAAATGATTTTTCTTCATATGAAATATGTAAAGTATAGTTCGTGTATTTATGCGTGGGTTATTGGATTTTGGTCGAATGTTTTTGTTTCCTCTTAATTAATATTTTTTGATATTGTTAAAACTTATTTCCGATCCCTTCGTAGAGAAAAATAATCGATTATTTATTTTTTGTACTTTACTATTGTAACATTTCCTTGAACGGCATTTACACAATTTTAAAACACAAATACATAAGTACTGAATTAATGCAATCGCTATTTTGTTAAGCAAAAATAAATTTACTAAATATACATACTTTTGCGTTGGTTGAAGCCAATTGCCTGCATACCGTTTTTCCAACAATTTGTAGTTCTTGTGTTTCCAAGCCGGGGAATTTAATGAACAGACGCCCTCAATACAGGCTAATCGTATTACACGGCTATTACATTACATTCTTAACGGCGTCTTAACAGGATATTGTAGAATTAACGAGCTAACTGGTGCTGCTTACTCTAACAACCCGAGATGTTGCTACGCGCCCTATAAATGTAATGGCTTGATTAGCGTCTTCTAAAATCTCTTAATAACAATGTATAAGCGTATCTTTTTATACATCTTTTTAACACCGAGTGTTGTGTATCTATTTATATATCTTTTGACAGCCTCTGTGGCGCAGTTAGTTGGACGCCTGCTGTGAAACGAGCGGCCGCGGGTTCGATTCCCGCACCGAAACAAATGTTTATGTGAACCACAAGTATTTGTTTCGGGTTTGGGTGTTTGTGAGACCGAAAAGTCTCTCGTAGTTCTTGATAACCACGTCACAAGACTCGATTTTTAGATTATAAATTAAAACATCTGATTCTAAACTTTCTATTAATGAATTATATTACCCCATCAATAGACTTCAGCTAAAAAAAATACATTTGGATAGCATTGCGAAGCATACAGGCTGATGTACTTCTCTACATAATTATGAGCACGGCGATATCTTCACTTTAAATATAAATAATTATTATTTTACTCTGAAGACTAAAGACAAACGAAGGCAATATGCGACCCGATTAAGTCTTTAGCGACGTCCAGAGACAAGCCTTGCGCAATGTATCGGAGCACCGGGGACCACCTTAAGCCGATGATCCCGTTGTTAGGACAACAGTCGATAAGCCATTGCCTTTAGTCCGTCCAGTTAAACGAGCATTTATTTGTTAAGGGAGCTTGTTTATTGAAAACAAAGATAGGCAATAAAAAACAAGGATTTATGTATAGCAATTTATTTTTACAATAAATTAAATAAATAGTTTACCTAAAATTTAAATGTGTTTTAAATAATATAAATTACTTTAGTCTTTATTCAACGGGTCCTTATGCACTTCCGATTTGGTTCATAATTTTACGATAAGCCGTCCGCTTGGCGACACATTTTTTGATGTAAGCAGTCCCGGGCATGTCATGTTTTCTTAGAATGGTTTGTATAAAATGAAAATGAAAATGAAAATGAAAATGAAAATGAAAATGAAAATGAAAATAATTTTTTTGAATCCATTAAAATGTTCAACATTGTTTAGATTCAGTCATTTTTTGAACTACCACCCGGTTCGGAAAGCGGTTTTCACTAGAGAAGAACGGGCAAGAAACTCTAGTGTTGCTCTTTTCAAAACCAGTTTACAATGTATGATTATTACAAAAATTACAAGTTGGTTTAAATCAGAGCAGTTCATTAATAACTTGTTATGATTTGCAAGTAGGATATAGTTGAATACGAATAAGTTTACTTTATATTTAATATGGCTGAGAGAAACGAAACGAAGTAACCCATAACGAAGAATCAGTATACTCTGTTTTGCCAACGCAATAAATAATTATAAAAGCGTTAAGTAATCTATTTATCAATTACAAAGTAAGCAAATCGGACAGACCAGTCCACACAAGCAGCACCCGTTCACGAGTATGACGCATGTGCCAGCCATCGGCCTCCTCAACCATGCTACAGGGAAGTGACCGACCCGGCACACGACGCCACCGCAAGCACAGACTTTTAAGCGAGCATGACTTATCCAATCGCTTACAAAGCAAAACAAAATAGTTTAAGTTACTTAATATAAATGAAATTATACAGAGCACACTAATACCTCCGCTCCAAGATACTATATATTTAATTAATTTTATACTATACTATTCCCAAGCCTTATTATCATCTAGATATTCTGAAATTTTATAATAAGCTTTATTGCATAATTTTTGCTTGATAGTAGCTTTGAATTTTTCAATACTTAAGGCTTTAATATGAGTGGGAACTTTGTTATAAAAGTGTATACAGTAACCCTTAAAAGACTTGCTGATCCTGTGGAGTCTGGTCTTATGAGTAGCTAAATTGTTCTTATTTCTAGTATTTTTATTGTGAATATCGCTAATCTTTCGAAAGTTTTCTTTATTTTTATGGACATACATTAAATTTTCAAAAATATATTGTGATGCCACTGTCATTATATTTATTTCTTTAAATTTTTCTCTAAGAGAATATCTGGACCCTAGCGAATAAATTGATCTTATAGCTCGCTTTTGGAGAACAAAGATGGTATTAATGTCAGCAGCACCACCCCACAGTAAAATTCCATAACTCATCAGACTATGAAAGTAGGCAAAATATACCAATCGAGCTGTATCAATATCAGTCAATTGACGTATCTTACCCACCGCGTAGACTGCGGCGCTCAGCTTTTTAGCTAAAGCGACTATATGAGGACCCCATTGAAGTTTGGGATCTAATGTGATTCCCAAGAACTTAGTTGTATCCACAAGGCTCAACTCATCCCCATTCAAAAGAATGTTAGCGTTAACTTTTTTGACATTAGGAGTCACAAACCGTACACATTTAGTTTTCTGACTATTTAGTAACAAGTTGTTAACGCTAAACCAATGTACGATTTTTGTGAGGGTGTGGTTTACATCGTCAATAATGGGTTGATGTCGATTCAGTTTAAATAATAAAGAAGTATCATCTGCAAACAACACGACCTCACAGTTGTCCCTTATAAAAAAAGGTAAGTCATTAATGTAGATTAAAAAGAGGAAGGGTCCAAGAATCGAGCCCTGCGGAACTCCCATAGTAACAACAGACCCAGGAGATCTTTTTCCGTTGACATCTACACTTTGGACCCTATTACTTAAATACGACTTGCATAAATCAAGCGCAACGCCATTTACACCGTAGTGGCTTAATTTCCTGATAAGAATTTCATGGTGAACACAATCAAATGCTTTGGATAAATCACAGAACACACCTAAAGCGTCCTGTGAATTCTCCCAAGCATCAAATATGTTATGTATAAGCTCCACACCAGCATCAGTAGTGGAGCGACCCCGAGTGAAACCAAATTGTTTACCATGAAGTATTTTATTTTTTGAAAAATAAATTTGAATTTGATGAAGCATCAGTTTTTCAAAAATTTTGCTTAATGAAGGTAGTACTGAGATAGGTCTATAGTTGGAGGGGTCATCTGTACTACCAGATTTAAAAAGAGGTATAATTTTACTTAACTTCATTTTATCAGGAACCAACCCAGGAATCTACAACCTGCCAACATCTTTTACAAATTATACCAATCGATACAAGACATGTTGCGAGAGTCGTGGAAAGTCCGAAATATCCGCATACATTTAAAAAAATGTTATTCCATTGAATTCTGGAGCGTCAATAGGTTTATTAGATATATCTTTTGTATCATTTATTGATGACTCGTCATCTGGCACGTCTGTACAGCTATCTGTAGTATCAAACGGCGTACATGTGTAGTCAAAAACATCTGTACAAGATGTATCGGAAGCAATAGCTGGCAATAGTTCTTCACTATCTGATATTCTTAAAACTGGAGCATGAGACACTGTGGCAGTTGATACGTCATTACGAATAAATGTTTTATCAACATCGTTCACGTTATTTTCTTTTTCAAGTGTAGCTTTCTTTGGTAGAAGTTGATTTTTTGTAATATTTTGTTTCAAGGGCTCATTAGTTTGTGAACTTGTAGTATTACACGGCGGGCTTTTGTTTAAATGTTTATTTGTATCATCAAATGCTTTTTCCGTTTTATTTAACTCTTTTTTGTTCCATTTTTCTGCTGAACTTTTGTTTGTATTTGAGGTAATTAGTGGCGAATACCTATGTTCAGTTAGTAAATCTAAATGAGCTGTGTCCGTAAGTTTAACTGGAAGTAATTGTTCTTCAGCTGGTATTTCAAAAGGTGGTTTTTCCAATGCATTTGATATTGATAGTGATTTCTGACGTTTTGTATGTTCTTTGTTTTCAGAACCAAACGCATATATTTGAGTGTTATCAAAAGACGATAAAACAGAGACGCTTGACCCAGGCTCCACCGATCTTGACATTGCTTCAGTCGGTAAAGATTTAGTTGGCAGACTCGTTGTAGTATCCATTGGTAGTGGCGCTGCATCTGTGGGTAAAGCTTCAGTTGGCAGACTTGACGTAGAAGGTATTGGTCCGGTTGGTAATCCGCTAGAAGACAAGTTGTTTGTAGTGTTTTTCGATACTGGCAATGCTTCTGTCGGTAGACTTGCCAGAGATGGAACTGCTTGGGTTGGGAGTCCACTTGTAGGCAGATTCAAGGTAAAAGGTATTGCTTCAGTCGGTAGTCTGCTCGTAGGTAAGCTTGATTTAGGCTTTATTGGTGCGGGCAGTGCTTTTGTTGGCAAACTCGAGGTAGAAGGTATTGCTTCAGTCGGCAGTCCGCTCGTAGGCAAGCTTGATGTAGGGTTTATTGGTGCGGGCAGTGCTTGTGTTGGCAGACTCGAGGTAGAAGGTATTGTTTTATTCGGCAGTCCGCTCGTGGGTAAGCTTGATGTAGGATTTATTGGTTCGGGCAGTGCTTCTGTTGGCAAACTCGAGGTAGAAGGTATTGGTTCAGTCGGTAGTCCGCTCGTAGGCAAGCTTGATGTAGGGTTTATTGATGCGGGCAGTGCTTGTGTTGGCAGACTCGAGGAAGAAGGTATTGCTTCAGTCGGCAGTCCGCTCGTAGGCAAGCTTGATGTAGGATTTATTGGTGTGGGCAATGCTCCTGTTGGCAGGCTTGATGTAGAAGGTATTGTTTCAGTCGGCAGTCCGCTCGTGGGTAAGCTTGATGTAGGATTTGTTGGTGCGGGCAGTGCTTCTGTTGGCAGACTCGAGGTAGAAGGTATTGCTTCAGTCGGCAGTCCGCTCGTAGGCAAGCTTGATGTAGGATTTATTGGTGTGGGCAATGCTCCTGTTGGCAGGCTTGATGTAGAAGGTATTGTTTCAGTCGGCAGTCCGCTCGTGGGTAAGCTTGATGTAGGATTTGTTGGTGCGGGCAGTGCTTCTGTTGGCAGACTCGAGGTAGATGGTATTGCTTCAGTCGGCAGTCCGCTAGTGGGTAAGCTTGATGTAGAATTTGTTGGTGCAGGCAGTGCTTCTGTTGGCAGACTCGAGGTAGAAGGTATTGCTTCAGTCGGCAGTCCGCTCGTAGGCAAGCTTGATGTAGGATTTATTGGTGTGGGCAATGCTCCTGTTGGCAGGTTTGATGTAGAAGGTATTGTTTCAGTCGGCAGTCCGCTCGTGGGTAAGCTTGATGTAGGATTTGTTGGTGCGGGCAGTGCTTCTGTTGGCAGACTCGAGGTAGAAGGTATTGTTTTATTCGGCAGTCCGCTCGTGGGTAAGCTTGATGTAGGATTTATTGGTGCGGGCAGTGCTTCTGCTGGCAGACTCGAGGTAGAAGGTATTGCTTCAGTCGGCAGTCCGCTTGTAGGCAAGCTTGATGTAGGGTTTATTGGTGCGGGCAGTGCTTGTGTTGGCAGACTCGAGGTAGAAGGTATTGCTTCAGTCGGCAGTCCGCTAGTGGGTAAGCTTGATGAAGAATTTGTTGGTGCGGGCAGTGCTTCTGTTGGCAGACTCGAGGTAGAAGGTATTGCTTCAGTCGGCAGTCCGCTCGTAGGCAAGCTTGATGTAGGATTTATTGGTGTGGGCAATGCTCCTGTTGGCAGGCTTGATGTAGAAGGTATTGTTTCAGTCGGCAGTCCGCTCGTGGGTAAGCTTGATGTAGGATTTGTTGGTGCGGGCAGTGCTTCTGTTGGCAGACTCGAGGTAGAAGGTATTGCTTCAGTCAGCAGTCCGCTCGTAGGCAAGCTTGATGTAGGGTTTATTGGTGCGGGCAGTGCTTGTGTTGGCAGACTCGAGGTAGAAGGTATTGTTTTATTCGGCAGTCCGCTCGTGGGTAAGCTTGATGTAGGATTTATTGGTTCGGGCAGTGCTTCTGTTGGCAAACTCGAGGTAGAAGGTATTGGTTCAGTCGGTAGTCCGCTCGTAGGCAAGCTTGATGTAGGGTTTATTGGTGCAGGCAATGCTCCTGTTGGCAGACTCGACGTTGAAGGTATTGCTTCAGTCGGCAGTCCGCTCGTAGGCAAGCTTGATGTAGGATTTATTGGTGCGGGCAATGCTCCTGTTGGCAGACTCGAAGTAGAAGGTATTGTTTCAGTCGGCAGTCCGCTCGTAGGCAAGCTTGATATAGGGTTAATTGGTGCGGGCAATGCTACTGTAGGCAGACTCGACGTTGAAGGTATTGTTTCAGTCGGCAGTCCGTTAGTGGGTAAGCTTGATGTAGGGTTTATTGGTGCGGGCAATGCTCCTGTTGGCAGACTCGACGTTGAAGGTATTGTTTCAGTAGGCAGTCCGCTCGTAGGCAAGCTTGATATAGGGTTTATTGGTGCGGGCAATGCTCCTGTCGGCAGACTCGACGTTGAAGGTATTGTTTCAGTCGGCAGTCCGCTCGTAGGCAAGCTTGATGTAGGATTAATTGGTGCGGGCAATATTCCTGTTGGCAGACTCGGGGTGGATGGTACTGTTTCAGTCGGCAGTCCGCTCGTAGGCAAGCTTGATGTAGGGTTTATTGGTTCGGGCAGTGCTTCTGTTGGCAGACTCGAGGTAGAAGGTATTGCTTCAGTCGGCAGTCCGCTTGTAGGCAAGCTTGATGTAGGATTAATTGGTGCGCGCAATGCTCCTGTTGGCAGACTCGACGTTGAAGGTATTGTTTCAGTCGGCAGTCCGCTCGTAGGCAAGCTTGATGTAGGGTTTATTGGTGCGGGCAGTGCTTGTGTTGGCAGACTCGAGGTAGAAGGTATTGCTTCAGTCGGCAGTCCGCTAGTGGGTAAGCTTGATGTAGAATTTGTTGGTTCGGGCAGTGCTTCTGTTGGCAGACTCGAGGTAGAAGGTATTGCTTCAGTCGGCAGTCCGCTTGTAGGCAAGCTTGATGTAGGATTAATTGGTTCGGGCAATACTCCTGTTGGCAGACTCGACGTTGAAGGTATTGTTTCAGTCGGCAGTCCGCTAATGGGTAAGCTTGATGTAGGATTTGTTGGTGCGGGCAATGCTCCTGTTGGCAGACTCGACGTTGAAGGTATTGCTTCAGTCGGCAGTCCGCTCGTAGGCAAGCTTGATATAGGATTTATTGGTGCGGGCAATGCTCCTGTTGGCAGACTCGAAGTTGAAGGTATTGTTTCAGTCGGCAGTCCGCTCGTAGGCAAGCTTGATGTAGGGTTTATTGGTGCGGGCAATGCTCCTGTAGGCAGACTCGACGTTGAAGGTATTATTTCAGTCGGCAGTCCGCTCGTAGGCAAGCTTGATGTAGGATTTATTGGTGCAGGCAGTGCTTGTGTTGGCAGACTCGAGGTAGAAGGTATTGCTTCAGTCGGCAGTCCGCTAGTGGGTAAGCTTGATGTAGGATTTGTTGGTGCGGGCAGTGCTTCTGTTGGCAGACTCGAGGTAGAAGGTATTGCTTCAGTCGGCAGTCCGCTCGTAGGCAAGCTTGATGTAGGATTAATTGGTGCGGGCAATATTCCTGTTGGCAGACTCGGGGTGGATGGTACTGTTTCAGTCGGCAGTCCGCTCGTAGGCAAGCTTGATGTAGGGTTTATTGGTGCGGGCAATGCTACTGTAGGCAGACTCGACGTTGAAGGTATTGTTTCAGTCGGCAGTCCGTTAGTGGGTAAGCTTGATGTAGGGTTTATTGGTGCGGGCAATGCTCCTGTTGGCAGACTCAACGTTGAAGGTATTGTTTCAGTAGGCAGTCCGCTCGTAGGCAAGCTTGATATAGGGTTTATTGGTGCGGGCAATGCTCCTGTCGGCAGACTCGACGTTGAAGGTATTGTTTCAGTCGGCAGTCCGCTCGTAGGCAAGCTTGATGTAGGATTAATTGGTGCGGGCAATATTCCTGTTGGCAGACTCGGGGTGGATGGTACTGTTTCAGTCGGCAGTCCGCTCGTAGGCAAGCTTGATGTAGGGTTTATTGGTTCGGGCAGTGCTTCTGTTGGCAGACTCGAGGTAGAAGGTATTGCTTCAGTTGGCAGTCCGCTTGTAGGCAAGCTTGATGTAGGATTAATTGTTGCGGGCAATGCTCCTGTTGGCAGACTCGACGTTGAAGGTATTGTTTCAGTCGGCAGTCCGCTCGTAGGCAAGCTTGATGTAGGGTTTATTGGTGCGGGCAGTGCTTGTGTTGGCAGACTCGAGGTAGAAGGTATTGCTTCAGTCGGCAGTCCGCTAGTGGGTAAGCTTGATGTAGAATTTGTTGGTTCGGGCAGTGCTTTTGTTGGCAGACTCGAGGTAGAAGGTATTGCTTCAGTCGGCAGTCCGCTTGTAGGCAAGCTTGATGTAGGATTAATTGGTTCGGGCAATACTCCTGTTGGCAGACTCGACGTTGAAGGTATTGTTTCAGTCGGCAGTCCGCTAATGGGTAAGCTTGATGTTGGGTTTATTGGTGCGGGCAATGCTCCTGTTGGCAGACTCGACGTTGAAGGTATTGCTTCAGTCGGCAGTCCGCTCGTAGGTAAGCTTGATGTAGGATTTGTTGGTGCGGGCAATGCTCCTGTTGGCAGACTCGACGTTGAAGGTATTGCTTCAGTCGGCAGTCCGCTCGTAGGCAAGCTTGATATAGGATTTATTGGTGCGGGCAATGCTCCTGTTGGCAGACTCGAAGTTGAAGGTATTGTTTCAGTCGGCAGTCCGCTCGTAGGCAAGCTTGATGTAGGGTTTATTGGTGCGGGCAATGCTCCTGTAGGCAGACTCGACGTTGAAGGTATTGTTTCAGTCGGCAGTCCGCTCGTAGGCAAGCTTGATGTAGGATTTATTGGTGCAGGCAGTGCTTGTGTTGGCAGACTCGAGGTAGAAGGTATTGCTTCAGTCGGCAGTCCGCTAGTGGGTAAGCTTGATGTAGGATTTGTTGGTGCGGGCAGTGCTTCTGTTGGCAGACTCGAGGTAGAAGGTATTGCTTCAGTCGGCAGTCCGCTCGTAGGCAAGCTTGATGTAGGATTAATTGGTGCGGGCAATATTCCTGTTGGCAGACTCGGGGTGGATGGTACTGTTTCAGTCGGTAGTCCGCTCGTAGGCAAGCTTGATGTAGGGTTTATTGGAGCGGGCAATGCTTCTGTTGGCAAACTCGAGGTAGAAGGTATTGGTTCAGTCGGCAGTCCGCTCGTAGGCAAGCTTGATGTAGGATTTATTGGTGCGGGTAATGCTCCTGTTGGCAGACTCGACGTTGAAGGTATTGCTTCAGTTGGCCGTCCGCTCGTAGGTAAGCTTGATGTTGGATTTATTGGTGAGGGCAATGCTCCTGTTGGCAGACTTGATGTTTCAGTCGGCAGTCCGCTCGTATGTAAGCTTGATGTAGGATTTTTTGGTGCGGGCAGTGCTCCTGTTGGCAGGCTTGATGTAGAAGGTATTGTTTCAGTCGGCAGTCCGCTCGTAGGCAAGCTTGATGTAGGATTTATTGGTGCGGGCAATGCTCCTGTTGGCAGGCTTGATGTAGATGGTATCGTTTCAGTCGGCAGTCCGCTCATAGGCAAGCTTGATGTACGGTTTATTGGTGCGGGCAATGCTCCTGTTGGCAGGCCTGATGTAGAAGGTATTGTTTCAGTCGGCAGTCCGCTCGTAGGCAAGCTTGATGTAGGGTTTATTGGTGCGGGCAATGCTCCTGTTGGCAGGCCTGATGTAGAAGGTATTGTTTTAGTCGGCAGTCCGCTCGTAGGCAAGCTTGATTTAGGATTTGTTGGTGCGGGCAATGCTCCTGTTGGCAGACTTGATATTTCATTCGGGAGTCCGCTGGTAGGCAAGGTTGATGTAGGATTTATTGGTGCGGGCAATGCTCCTGTTGGCAGGCCTGATGTAGAAGTGATTGTTTCAGTCGGCAGTCCGCTGGTAGGCAAGGTTGATGTAGGATTTATTGGTGCGGGCAATGCTCCTGTTGGCAGGCCTGATGTAGAAGGGATTGTTTTAGTCGGCAGTCCGCTGGTAGGCAAGGTTGGTGTAGGGTTTATTGGTGCGGGCAATGCTCCTGTTGGCAGGCCTGATGTAGAAGTGATTGTTTCAGTCGGCAGTCCGCTGGTAGGCAAGGTTGATGTAGGATTTATTGGTGCGGGCAATGCTCCTGTTGGCAGGCCTGATGTAGAAGGGATTGTTTCAGTCGGCAGTCCGCTGGTAGGCAAGGTTGGTGTAGAGTTTATTGGTGCGGGCAATGCTCCTGTTGGCAGACTCGACGTAGAAGGTATTGTTTCAGTCGGCAGTGCGGTCGTAGGCAAGCTTGATGTTGGATTTATTGGTGCGGGCAATGCTTCTGTTGGCAGACTTGATGTTTCAGTCGGGAGTTCGCTGGTAGGCAAGCTTGATGTAGGATTCAATGTTGCGGGCAATGCTCCTGTTGGCAGACTCGTGGTAGAAGGTATTGCTACAGTTGAAGGACCGTTCGTAGGCAAGCTTGATGTAGGATTCATCGATGCGGCCACTGCGTCAGTCGGTAGAGCTTTGGTTGGTAACTCATTTGTCAGCAGCTTTGGTGTAACTGGTAAACTTGACGTAGGTGGTACTGCTTCCGCTGGCATTGATTTGCCGGATATGCACATTGTATCATTTTCTATGACCGGTTTTGATTGAGCTACTTCTTGTGATGTTTGGCTACTTTCTTCAGTGTTTGAACTTGATTTGATGAGGCCTTTTACTAAATCAATAAGGTTCAATGGACTTTCATCGTACGGTATAATTATTACAGCTACAGAGCTTGTGGTACTATTGTCTAATACATGATATCCAATTCCATCCGATTTTTGCGGCTTCTCTTTTAAATACTTTCCAGTAAGTGATGAATTTCTTTCGCCAGGAGTTGGGTAGCATATTCCAGAATTATTTTGGTATGGTATAGGTAAAGTAGTAAATTCATTTTTTAAATCCGTTTGATTTTGATACGTGGAAGGATCGACTTTGGCATAATTTACTTTTGATGTTTCATTAACTTGTGTTTCGGTTTCATTCTGGGCTAAAATTACTCCTTCAGGAGGACAGTTTATTTTATCATCCGCGGAACATTCTTTATCAAGGATGGGACTAGATTGATTAGAATTTCGTTTTACTGTTTCAATAAATTTGGATGAAGAATTGTTTCTATTTAAATTCACAGGAGCTATCGTAGTTGTAACGGGTTCCTTTGGGATCAGAGTAGACTTTTGGTTTTCTGTCTTAATGACATTTGATGAAGAATTGTCCCGGTTTAAATTTGCAGGAGCTATTTTTGTTGTATTCGTTTTTTCTGGGATTGTAGAAGAGGTATTTACATTTGGTTTTCCTGTTTTAATGACATTCGACATAGAATTGTTCTGATTTAAATTGATAGGAGGTGTTTTTGTTGAATTGGATTTCTTTGGTTTTCTTAATCTGGTAATATTTGAAGTGTGGTTATTACTTTTCTGTTTATTATTTATTACGGGACTTACATTTGTATGAGGCCTTGTATTATTATTCACTTTGACATTTTTAGGTATTTCATCAGTTTTACTTTTGTCCGGTATAGTTTGGGGTACTGCTTTACGCTGGGACGTAACAATTGTATTCGTTTTGTTCAACGCTTTAGGAGTAGTTACTTTATTTTTTGGCACGTTCGGGGGAGGATACACGGGGTCACATATTTCGAATTGCTCGTCTATTGGTTGATACGGATAATGTATCCAGTAATTGGGTTTCCACGTTTCGCTAGCAGTGAGCGGGTACTCAACTTCTGGAAATACATCAATTTTGGTATAAAGAGATGGTAATCTTATATAATCTGTTAAAGAGTCTGCATTGTTCTGAATGCTGTTTTCTTTTTCTTTATTCTTTAAAGCATCATATTTGCGTTTCCTTTTTGCTTCTTTTCGCAGATTGTCCAAAAATTTTGATGAGTTAGAATTACTGGATACTTTTACGTCAGCAGCCCTTAATTTAAGTTGGGGTTGTTTGTAATCATTTAGCATCCATGAAGATATCCCTTCGCCAAAATTATAAGTTGGGTACTCGACTTCAGGAAAATTTATCACTTTTAATACAGGTGGGTCTTTTGGTGTTTCGGGATAATTTGTGAAATTATTGCTTAATGCGGAAGGCGTATTGTAGGCCTGCATCAGTTGAGTCGTTGTGCTTGGGCTATTAAGGCCCAGGGACTGCTTCAAAGCGGTCTTTCTTACACTTCGCGGCATACAAAAAATGCATGTTATCTGAAATAAATGTTTATTTTATTTCGACACACATGCATCCTTATTACTGCTACATGATATTAATAAATGAAATGAAATCACATACCTGAACGATTATAACTGCAGTCAAAGCTAACGCAACCTTTTCCCGAAGACCCATTTCGTTCTAACTATTGTATTGGTTTGTCTAGCAATATTAATATACTACGATACCAATATTACATAAGCACTATAAGAAACGTGTCATTTCCTTATAAGAATATGATTTATCTATAATTTCGTGCGGTAATACTTTTTCTTAGAAAACATCAAGTGATAGATAAATGATTACCTATTCATTATTTTAGCAATAGTTTTAAATGATTGTGCATATTATATTGATTTTATTGCTTGTATAAAATTGGTAGGCGTTCAATAATATAATTACGCTTTATATAGTTTATTTAAATAAATAAAGCGAGGTAAACAAAAGAAATATAGTATAAAAAGAAAGTTTAAGTAATTTCGCACACTTTTAAAAATGCCTTATCATTTTACTTTTGCAAATGTTATTCTAAATCTTGAATAAATATGTTTCAAAAATTCAATGCTAAAACAATGCTTTACGTTATCAGTGGTTACTTGTTTAGAAAATCATATTCTATTGTTGAATTGCTTTGCACGAGTTTTGAAATATTATGTTTTCTTTTTGTTACAGGTAATAAATATTTATGAACGAAACAAAATATAATCTTGGCGCGTATGTGGGAAGCGTTATTTATCGCCCATTGTGTTCGTAGGTAAGTAAAAAGCGTTACTAGCATTTAAACATATAATTTATTTCGTACTAATTCGGTATCATGCCTTACTAAGTAATTTCCTGTGTAATTTACGACTACTTCTTGTTTTAAAAATAGGTTGTGATAAGGGTATCTTTTTAACTGGCCGCAGGTTGACCGCACGCACTTCAGGAGGTATTTCTTCCATAAAAGCGCCTTGAGTAGCTTCATACAGTAAATTAAATCTATCAGGACCATCTTCTAGTTGCCTAGTATTTGTTTGGATAACTGGCACAATTTCATAATCGGTCTCATGGTGGAATATATCACTTGAATTCATAAACTGGTACTCTCCTATCATATTCATTACCGACGTCCCATTAATTGCTTCGTTAGTGTATTCGTCGGATATTACCAACGGTCCTTCTACTAGTACAAAGTCAGTGTAGTTGTCGTAATCTTCAAATAAATCTAGAAAGTAAATAATAGGATATTCGCCAGCCTCTGAGAAAGTATCGTTGATATTGTCATCATAAAGGTCTTGCAAATCTAAGATTTCAATACAACCCTCTCCACTGCCTCCGTAGTCATCAGTTGAATAATATTCTTTATAATCACTTTCATATGTATCGTTTGCTTCTTCACTTATTTCTTGAGATTTGCTTGTTTTTTCAAATGATTCTGATGTTCCTTCTAATGATTCATTTCTTGTATCTAGCATTTCGTTTATTTCAATGGTTTCATTCGATGGTCCCAATTTTTTATTTGTTCTTTGTAGTGTTTTATTCAATGCTATCACTGTTATGTCTTCATTTGTTAGTATTTCTGGAATTTCAATCACATGAATATCTTCGTTTTCGTGAACAGCTGTTTCAGTAACATTATTTTCTATTTGTAGGGAAGATTTAGCTTTCGTAGCATTTCTTTTTAGACTTTCTATTAAATGTATTAAGCCGCTATGATCTTCTAAATCAGTTTTTCTTGAATCTCTCCGAGGATTGGTAGGGTTAGAAGATTTAAAATGTGGACATTGGTTGAAAAGCGACTCGCTTTTCGGTATACTGAAGTAAAATGGCTTTGAAACGTCCATAATATCAGTTGGATAGTCCACTTCAGGGAAGTATGGTAAGCTTTTCACTACAACTGGCTCTTGGTGTTGCACATTCCTGGCAACTTTGTACCGGGCAGGTACGACATCTGACTTTTTCACAGGTTTCTTGGGTACAGTTGCTGCTGGTCGTTGGTTCAGCTGTTTGCGTGGCCTATAAGTGAACGATACCTGTAACAGTGTATGACAGATTTATTCATATGTAAATCAGAAATAAACTAGCCTATATCATTATTGTAGAGACAAAGTACATGGACCATGTGGTTTCGACTACAATACCGAAATCGAGTTGATTCTAAGTTTTTTTAACCCGGGTGTGATTTGGGTGATAAATTTATATTGCGCTTATCCCAAGTAAGTTTGGCAAGGAGAAAAATACTTATAAACGCTCCCTTTTTCGTGGCGTATTGTAAATGTGAAAAAAATGTGAGCTACAACATTCTGTTAATTACTTGTAAGGCAACTTTTGTAATTCATTGCTATTGGAAATTCTTGTAAATGGAAATTGTATCTCCTTTGAACAAATTATTTATATTAACATTTCTAAAGAAATCAATTAAATACTTACGTCGATAAACAGAAATAACGTGAAAAATTGAATATTCATTATAAACAACAAATAAATAGAATAAATATTTTGTTATAAATATTATTTTATATATTTCGAACAACACTCTCGTACATTATGGAAAAAGTGCATCAAAATTATTTAATAATTCGGTTTTTATTTAAAATATCATTGAATATTTGTAATTGTCACATTATGAAATGTTTCTGGTATTGCTGAATTGCTTCGTTAACTTATCAATGTTACTTAATAGGCAGTTATCTTTGTAAATCGTTAATTAAGATAATGGTGTTGTATTGGCCATTGTTTCTAAGTATTTCGTAAGTGCCTATAACTTAAAAGGCATTTCTACACTGGCGTAATCTCACAGAAAATGAGTTCTTGAAGCGGATATCCAATAGCCTGATTGTGTCTATCAGCTTAAAACCATTCATAAATATGAATAATAAAACTCAAATAATATACACAATGCTTATATTTCGAATCGTGAAACAATGAATATGTTTTTTCCTCATTACATTGAAATTTTCGAGAACGTAATAAATTAACATAAATAATTTACAAATAAATAAATAATTCTGCATGCCAAATTCATTATTCAATTTATAACATTTTAGTGTTTTTGTTGAGAATCAATATTAAATAAGTTAGGCCATAGGTTCATTGCTTAGCATCCGCATCCACATCCGCAACCGCCGCCACACCCTCCGCATCCTCCGCATCCGCCATATCCACCATATCCGCCGTATGGTATAGGCGGATACCCGCCGAATCCTCCGCACCCACCATATCCGCCAAAGCCTCCTCCTCTGCCACACAAAGCGAGCAGTAGGATAGGCAGCATGATGTCCAAGTTGTCATCGTCGTATCCGCCGTATGCTGGGTAGCCATATCCGCCAAAGTACTGGCAGTGGGCGAAGTGACTCTAAAAGAAAAAAAAATGGGATGTTAATAATGTAAATACAAAAAACGGAAAAAGCATCAAGGGTTGTAGCGCTTTGGAATCATATAATGCAAAATATATGCAGCATAAAACCTGGACTTGTATTTTGTAGAATAAGCGCATCCAAAAATTTGATTTCTGTTTCAAGTGCCCGGTCTTAAGGGCACAACAGTACTTTTTTTCGATCAGCTACAGTTTATCGTTATTACAGGCACATATTCTAGTACTATTCGTATGAGGTTTTTAAACTCAGTAGTTGGCTCAGTAGACTGTCCGCCCTGGGAATTGAGCTTGAGACCAAACACTGCGCGGCCTTTAAATGTTGCCATTAGACCAACCAGAGCATTTTATATTCGCAAAATCGAGCATAAATAAAATTTAAATGAAATAAAAATTACTTACATTAAGAGCAAGAGTCACTGCGACGAAAATAATGAATTTAACTGAAGCCATGTTGACTGTTTCCGTATCCTGAAGCCTGTTCCTTATATACTCACTTCCACTTCCTACCTGTTATCAGTTTAGAAATAGTCCAATATTTCGAAACTAGGTCTTTAGGTCATTAAGCACGTACCAACTATTCTTAATTGACAGATGTTCTTTGTTATCATAAAACGGCAGGTGGTTTTTAGAGAAATAATTGTTCTTTGTTTGTTCTATTTGACAGCATTATAGATGCCCGTATTGGAATAAGTTGCCGCGGGCTCTATCCCCGCACCGGGACAAATGCTTGTGTAATTTAAAAATTATTTGTTTCGGGTGTGGGTGTTTGTGAGAGCGAAAAGCCTCTTTTAGTTTCTTATATCCACGAAACAAGACTCGATCTTCGGGTGGGACTATGTATGTGGCTGTTGAATTATTTTTCATTATTTAGCGTATCTTGAATCGTGGCACATATAAGAATATAATTTACGCCTGTATCTTAGGGATGAAGGGATAGAGGGACAGAGTCGTAACTAATGACACCGACATTTCATCTAACTTTATTAATATTGTATCTATTGTAATAACTTTTATTAACGAAAAGCCTCCTCTAATGATGTTAGGGGAAACGAGTTCCCAGTGGTGGGGGCGAATATAATTAGTTAATGGAAAATATTTAATTACTTCGTTTAAATTTAATTCATAAAAGCCTTCTGCAATAACACACTTTTCATTAGTTGTATGTTTCAAAATGTTAAACGTGATTGTAGACAAATAAAATGCCTTCGAAAAATAATATTATATCTATTTGTTTTGAATAGCATTTGGATTATTTGGAATCGAGTAGAGCTAAATATAAGCCGACCTGCAAGATATAAAAATCCTGATATCTCTTTAACAATAATGGAGACTGTCCCGACCCCACACCCGCCACTGCAACTTCTGTAAGCCAGGATCAACAGTGGCACGCGTTTAAATGACACCGAGCATTGAGCGAATCTCCGGGAATATCTAACTTGTCTTTAACTCCTAAAGGATTTAATTATAAAGGTTAATTAATAGGAGGAGTTGGAAATATTTTTTTGAAAATATTTCTCTTACAATTATTTTTTTGAAAATATTTCTCTTACAATTATATGTAAAGTCCTCCAACCCGCACTAGGCGCGGTGGACTATGGTCCTCTCTCAATCAAAGAAACTCTTCTAGGGGAGTCTCGTGTCAACAGCAGCCGATTGTGTATAATAATATGATCCTAATGATATAATGAAATAAAGAGCATTTTCCAATAGCCACTACATTATTAGAAGTATAGCTATAGTTCATAATTCAGCTAATAGTAATGGATATTCACATAAAATTGTGTTCAGTTGGGACTAAAGTGTACTCGTGTGACTCGGTACTCCCCGATATTAAATTAATTTAAATTCTCCATTGTGTAAATTGGGACACCCGAGTGTATGAGGTTATTTAAATGAGGTTTAATTTGAGTTTAAATAAAGTCATGTGTTATTTCAAGGATTTGTGAAGTCTACTAATCGTCATTAGGCTAGTGTAGACCAAATGGCATATTCAAGATAGGGTTGAAATTAGGCGTACAATCGGTCGTAAAATTAAGTTACGTTTTTCTGGAATACTTTGTTTCTAACCAATGTAAGCATGGAATATGGGCAGGTAAAAATAAATAAATAAACACATGCTACAGTCATATAGTCGAGACAAACATAGACGAAAAGGAAGATTAATTATTGCAATTTATTTAAATATTCAAGCCTCAAATTATTTCTTCTTTATTGCCAAGTAGGGACTATGGCTGCTCGGAATATTTATTATTATTTATTTATAAATAAAACAACAAATTGTTACTATCTTTTTTATTTTAACTCCAAAATAACTGTAACCATCTTCAGTACCACTTAATATTCTTCTATCGGAACTTATTACATCCTTATCGTGTACTTCATACATTTGTTATATTACCAATTAATCAGCCCACCATAAAAAAATATTAAAATGTTAACTACTATTGTCCTTCACTCCCCATGACTTTGGCAGCACGATCGTAATATGCGTAGTTGTTCCTCGATTATTACTAACACCATCTTGAGTAGACTTTACATCATTACAGCCACTATTGCAGTTGTTGCAGCCACAATTGCAGTTGCAACATCCACCGTTACCCCAATTTGTTGGCGGTGGTGGTGGCGGCGGTGGCGGTGGTAATCGATTACCATCATCTGAATCTCTCAAAGCTAGTAGCAGAGCTAAGAACTGATCTAGTCCAAATCTTCCATCGCCATCGAAATCGAAGGGGCCATCGCCATCGTCATCATCATTTATAATGATTATGGGAGGTAGATATGGACACGGACCTCTAAAATCACACGCTACTGGTGGTACATATTTAACTCCACAGTTACTTTCGGGTGCAAGTATTAATGGTTCTCCACCTGCCTGAAGATATGATAAAGTGTATTCTGGTTCTAGTATGGTGTTCGAGTAATATGGTGGGCTGAAAGGACCATTAAACGTTGGAGGATATTGACAATACTCTGCACAAGGACCGAAATGTTGATATGGCGTTGGTAAATTTGGTAAGTCTGTTGCTAAATTTCCTGGTCCGTAAGCTTGACAAGGACCAATCCCTTGTTGAGAATATTGAATATTTTGTACTTCAGCAGCTAAATTTGCTTCTCCAAAACGTGGATTATAAGAGTACCATTGCGTACATTCTTGTTGCTGAGGAGGGCCGTAATAAACTATTAGTCCATTCTGAGAAGGCTGATCTGATATGTAAGGGACGAAATATGGGGGCGCATAGCTCCATCCAGTATCACCATTGTAGCATTGGGTGAGAGCGAAGTGCAACTGAAAAATGTTTATTTAAATCAGTTGTTGTATTGATAACTTATTATCATTATTTAGATTTGATCGTCTTAGTTGCTAGACCTCCCGTTGTTATCAAAATCATAAAAAAAATTATACCGCAGTCCCACTGCAGGTTGCCCTGCAGGGCAAAAGCCTCCCGCTCGTCTTCAAAACATCTCGGTGAAGGGGTTTAATAACAATAAATACACCCAACAGTCACATGCATAGTCCTGACCCCACACTCAGATCGAGTCTTGAGTCGTGAGTATCAGAAACTACCAGAAACTTTTCGGTTTCACAACCACCCAGACCTGAAACAAATACCTGTGGTTCGCACTAACATTCGTCTTGATTCTCTGTGCGGGATTCGAACCCGCGGCCTCTCGTTTCACAGCCGGCGTCTTGCCAACTGCGCCATGGAGGCTGTCAATGTTTATATGACCCATCTTTCCAGTAGGCGTCCAATTCGTCTCGTCACTTGATTGTAGGTCTTCCACGTGGTCGACTGCCCTTTCGGGTCCTATTCTGTTTTAAAAAATGTTAGAATCCTACTTGCTCGCCAATTTTGTCCAATAGAACCTTATTAACCTACAAATTAGACAAAAATACATTTACAGCTTAAATGCCTTTTCAAGACACGTAGTAGCTACAGATATTTCAAGGTAAATAATGTGATCGAAACATCTTGGAATTTATATGATCATTCGAATTATATTAAGGGAGGATTGTTGATCAAAGAAGAGTGTAGACTACATTTTAAATATAATTAGCGACAGGTATTTTTTATTCAATGATCTCGAAATATTTGGAAATTACATTATCGGAATAATGTAACATCTTGTAAAGCCACCTACATTTACAAATAAATTATTTTGATTTGATTTGATAAACAATGTTATCATTACTGTAAATACCCAAAATATAAGAAAAAAATATATTACTAACCTGGATTAATAAAAATGCACTGATTTTGGACCCACACATCATCTTATAACCCCTACGGACCAATTACGATTGAGACAGAAAATTGGAAAATCTTCTTTTTATGCCACTATCTCAAAATATTTCTAATATTCGGCGAAAAAATAATAAATACAAATTGAAATGTGTACAACAATTTATTGGCGTAACAAATTAAAATCGTATAAAATATGTATTTAAATAAATAGGTAGCATACTTAAAATTATACGCAGGATGAATCTTGAGTTCTTATGATGAGGTTGATATCGCCACATCCATCATTGCATGAGCACCCGCCGTCGTCTGGAGGGGGGAAAATTATGGGTATTGATGGTCCTATTGGCGTGCCTCCGCCACCTATTGGTGTTCCTGGGCCAGTAATAGGTCCTATTCCAAAATTACCACCACCAGAGCTACCACCACCAAAACTGTAAGGATCGCTGCAAGGAACGGGCACGGGATACGGTATGTATATGGGGCCTCCAGAGCCTCCAGAGCCTCCAAATCCACCAAATCCGCTGTCGCCAAATTTAAATCCGGCGCTACCGTCTAGAAAACCACCGAATCCGCCGCTCCCGTCTTGAAAATTACCGAATCCCGCGCTGCCGTCTATGTATCCTCCGAATCCGCCGTTTCCACCACCTCCACCGCCGAATCCTCCGTTTCCACCACTGTATCCTCCTTCACCACCGCCGAATCCCCCGTTGCCTCCGTTACCGCCACCGAAACTTCCACTGCCACCCCCGCCAAAACCTCCATTACCACCGCTACCACCTCCGAATCCAGTATTATAAACGCAACCGCATCCACCGCATCCACCGCCACATCCCCCACAACCACCCCCACAACCTCCTCCGCATCTACCACATCCGCCTCCGCATCCACCGCCACATCCACCTCCACAACCACCGCATCCACCACATCCACCTCCGCATCCACCGCCACATCCACCTCCACAACCACCGCATCCACCACATCCACCGCCATATCCCCCACATCCGCCACCATAACCGCCATACCCACCGTAACCGCCGCACCCATTCCTCCTGTTACTCAAAGCGAATATCAAGAAATACAGCAGATGGTGCCAATCGTTGTCGTCGTCAAATCCATCGATGAACATGGGTGGCATCCCACCACCGAATCCAGGGTACCCTCCGAAGCCTGGGAACCCGCCAGGGCCGGGGAAACCACCAGGAAAACCTCCAAGAAAATCGCCAGGGAAACCAGAGAACTCAGTAAAATCTGGGACTACCGGCGCTGGCTCGGTTATTATCGGCTCTGGTTCGATGAGCGGCTTAATTATGGCTGGTATAACGAATTGGGCGACTGGTTGTACGGTTGGAGCGACTACTGACGCCACGGGGCTTGCTATGGTCTGGCATGGTAGCGTCTGGCATGGCAATGTCTGGTAGGTTGCCGGTTGGCAAGGTACCGCTGTCGCTGTGTATGCTTGTACTGGCTGGCTGATGATCCCTCCGTATTGGCCGAAAACCTGCCATGTCTGAAATATAACAAAATATATATTTTTATATTATATTAGAATAAGATCTGTAATGATTCGAGTAATTTCTATTTAAAAAATGATTGGTAATTGGCTTTTTGAAAGTTATATACATACATGTACGAGTATTTTAAAAAGATAGCGACAAGAATATTTTTAGAAATTCAATTTATAACGTTGTTATTCAATTAATAATCCTGGCACATTTTCTATGAACCAGACCGAATAATTTTGGCGTAAAGTGACATAAAATATAATATGATCGTACCTTCAAGAGCAGGACTATCGTCGACAGCGCCCATCGCGACCCCATTTTAAACAGGTTGTGAACCAATTATATTGTACCTCCCCTTATATACTAGCTATTGCAAAATTTATATCAGGTTACTGGGTAAGTGTGATGTAACCAAACATTTTTGAGGTAAAGCACGTACTGTATATAAAATATTCTTGTACGACCTTGATAATGTGTGAAAAGTCTATGAATAGGCAAATGAAGAATGTAAATATTAATTAATTTTTGCAACGCACGCACATTCTAATTAAAATGATTACATAAAAAATATTTCAGTGAATTGTGTTGGTAAACTATACGTGTTCGTATTTCTATTTCAACAATCGAACTTAGATAAGACACGTTGTAAAAAAAACAAAGCATAGTATAAAAATATTTATTTAAATTAATTAGTTATTACAGGACTGTTTACTGGTATGGGTATAGGATACGGTATAGGGATGGTGTTGCAGCATCCACCGCCGCACCCGCCGTTTCCGCATCCACATCCCCCTCCGCATCCACCATATCCGCCGCCGTATCCGCCGAATCCACCGCCGCATCCGCCAAATCCGCCCCAGCCATCACACATCAACAGTATCAGTAGCGGCAGTATATGATGCCAATCGTCATCGTCATCATCTCGTATGATAATTGGATACGGTTGCGGCGGCGGATATCCGGGATACATAGGTGGCCCATATCCGGCAAATTGTGCGCGGACTATGCATACCTGAGAAATGAATGTATTTGTTAAAGCAGTTCTCTTAAATACCGCTTATTACGTCAGTACCAAGCATTATCTTGCAATTAAGGGGTATAGGCCTATTCGAGTTGATTTACTGAACAGAATACAATATAATGGGAGTATATATGTAAATTTAATTATTACTGAAACATAATTTAAATATAATTAATAAAATACATGGCATTTCACATAAACCATTTCATTGTTAGACTCTGTTCATTGATTTCATGCAGTATTTCTCTGTTTTCGTAGTCTTACCAACTAACCGACTACAAAAATATTGTACACTCTCCCTTTTCTTGAAGGCTCTCGTCTGGCTACCTGAAATCCTAGATATAATATTTTGACGTGACCTATCTTACTCTCAAAAAACCGACGATTGACCGCAGACATGACACAACAAAATTCTTGTCGCATTTCGTCCCATAACTAGATTTCTGGCGGCCAAATAATAATGAACAATTTATAAATCAACAATTACTTTTTTTCTTTCGATTCTATCAATATTCTACAAAGGTCAGCCATCCCAACGAGACCCCCTATATGTTGGAACAATTCCCAACAGATAAACGATGGTTAAAAACTCATCATAGGGACCCACGAAAAATGTCTCCTTTCGGGTTCAAGTTGGTTATACATATACCTATTTCTTGCCCGTGGACACGCTATTTATATTGCACGCTCAGCAGACTTGCATTGTCTCTTTGTTATGCTATGAAGAAAAATACTAAGGCCCAGTTGCATGAAGTAACATTAACCATGACGGTAACGATGAAAATGTTAACTTAGTGTGGAGCTCCCATCGTCTAAGATAAAGTGTTTTTTTTTTGTTATTGCAATTAATGGCGAGACGAGCATGCCATTCGCCTGATGGTAAGCGATACGACCGCTCATGGACAGTAGCAAAACCAAACAACTCCATGAATTACAAGGCATTGCTTGGAATTCCACTGCGCTCGCCATCCTGAGACATAAGATGTTAAGTGTCAATATGTCCAGTAGTTACTCTGGATAATCTCATAATCTTACTGGATGCAACTGTGCCTTACATAATAAAATTGCAAAATGTCTTACATTTAATTGGCCCAGTAACAACAATCCGATGAACCACAATCCCGAAGCCATTATGCACTTCATGATTAATTCATTTATGGTCCCTTATATACTGCACACTTGTAATAATTTGGCAATATGTGAAATTGTCTTATCAGATGGTGGATGATTGGTGTCACGTTTACTTTTGCAATCATTTCGATATTGTTTCTGTTTATCTTTTGATTATCTAGACAAGAGATGTTTCAAATGCAAACATTTTATAAGAATTTAATTATTGCTCTAAAATATTATATCCTTCATTCCTTCTCTTTTATCCTTCTCTTATTTCCATTCCAAGGTAGTCGGTAAGAGATTGCTTCGAGCGATACGACCGCCTTTTTTACTGCTATCTAATATAATGTTGTTTTTTTGTTTAGCTTCTGTAGTGTACAATAAAGAATAAATAAATAAATCATATCTGTCTTAGACTTTGTTTGCAGTCGTGTCGATTAAGAATACATAAATTCATAGAAATATATATGATTACAATTATACTATTTTTTCTTTACTATTTGGTACTTAAGTTCTAGTGAACTGTCTAATTAATCCACCGACAAACATAGCTTAAAGATTGCAGGGCTAAAACATGTTTAGGAAGCGTGGTAAATTAATGCTTAAAATAAGGCCCAAAAATAAAATTACAATGTTTATTTTTATCGTATATTTTTTTTCGCAGTATTTAATATGTAAAACTGCTATATTATTTTAAATTACACCACAAATCTTGACGCAAGCGCGCTATCGCGCCAGCAGCACCAGTAGTAGCGGCAAGAGAGTGTCGGTTGAGTCACGTCCATAAGGGTTGGGACCGTACGGGGGCACGAACCCGCCCCCGCAGCCGCCACAACCGCCGCCGGCACAGCCGCAGTTCGCTGCTGAAAACTGCAGGGAAAAACAATTATATTTTAAGACATTCATAAATATTGAGTATAGGGCCTAGCTTAAATCTGTCATTCTGCTTTGGGTGAAAATTTAAGATTTTATTATTCACATAATTGATGAGGTCAAATAGTGCAACTTTAAGATCATCCCGTCTTATGACTATCATGCTGAGTATGGCCCTTGTCGACATTTTGTCACAGGTCTTATGATGGCGCAGATTATTCGAACATTGTCAAATTATTGTATGAATGGGGAATGGGAAATTATTTTAATGATTAGAAATTCTTCGCGTGTACTATCGCGCTCTCACACCCGCCACAGCAACTCTTGTTAACCCGGATCGACTGTGTAAGAATTTATTTACACCAAACACTGAAGCTCAGCGAGTGTCTGGGAATGTCTATGTTGTATTGAATATTTAGGGGCGGCCTATGCTCATCATTGGACTTTCTGTGGCTAAAAATGATGATATTACAATTTCCAAGCCGACTAATATTTTTAACATTGTAAAAAATAGCTTTCGATAATAAAACACATGGCTATTCAGCACCAAAAAGTTTCTGTTGCTCATGAACCGTAAATAGTTCGCATTCCGCCTGACATTCGCAGACGAAACAAAACCATGTTGGTTCTGTTTGCAGTAACAGCCATGTTATGTGCTAAACATGCTCGTTAAAATTATTTACGTTCGTTTTTACCTATACGAACAGTTTATGACGGGCATAAAACAAATTGTATTAATGTATTATGAGCCTTCAGGCTATGTACCCTTGTATAGGCTTAAGCAAGAAATTGGAAATAGAAAGACGCTTTCTTGGCTCTTGTATGATATTCACAATTTAAATTATAGCTTTTCGAGTTATTTTTTAAAGTACAAACGAAGAAGAATTATATAAACCTGCCATACTATAAATGTCTTCTATTTTAAAATTATGAAGAAACTTTTATCTGTTTTTATTCCACAATAAGATTAAGTTAACCAATAAGAAGTTATAAGATTCACATTAATTTTAGCTTAGGATGTATACTATAAAACAAATATCTTAATAACTTAGTAGTTATCAATGAATTTTCACTATAACGGTGAAGGAAAACATCGTGAGGAAACCTGCATACCATAGCTATTTGCAAGGATTTCTATGGTATCTAAAATCTGCCAACCCGCACTAGGCTAGCGTGGTGGACTATATGACCTAATTTCTCCCAATCGTGCTCTCGATTGTAGAGAAGGCTCGTGCCCTGCAGTGGGACGTATATGGCTTGATACAGTACAGTACAGTATCAATTAAGGATTTTTCCTACTTTTTTAATAATTGTAAAATCAACTTACTCTCAGCAATGCGAAAACAAGGAACAACACGATGTATTTAGTCGACGTCATTTTGATTTATGATTCTTACTCCTCCACACTCTTAATTTATACAAATAAATTATCTGTATTCTTTGTTAAATGCGTTTGCGATGTACGTCATGAGTTCACTGCAGGTGGGTATTGAAACTATAATATGTGTGACGTGGAATTAGAATACGTTATATAATTGCGTTCCTAAATATAAGCTCTTTGTGACGTGTTTGTGACCGTGCCAACAAAGATTTACATTGTCTTCTTTGATTCGTGTTTCCTCACATTTCTCAGTTGTGTTTTAGAATCTTTTGAATATCTTTTAAGCAAGTTGAACCATTGGTCTTGGTAATATTTAATATACTGTACAGAAGAATGGTCAAAAATTCAATGGTATGTAAAGCCAGCTAACCCGCACCACGCAAGCATGGTTGACTATAAGGCATAACGCTTCTCAATCGTATTCTCATTTGTGGAGTATGCCCGTGCCCTAAAATTGGACGTAAGTATTAAATACAATATTGTACAGATGAGTAATTTGAATTCAATTTTAACTTGGTATAATAATAAAGGATTCAGGTGGATAAATGCTGCTTTAAACAGGTCGCTGTAGAGTTTTAGGAAAGAGGTACATTTAGCGGTGAACATCGTTAGGCAGAAGAGGATGATCATGTTAAGATCTATAGAATTGGTGCAGAATGTCCAACGTACCTGAAATCTGTTCCTTGCACGTGGTTTTCTATTAGAGCAGTGTAACAAATATTGTCAAAAGTTTCGCCTTTGACCCATAAAAAATGAACGTAATTGAAAAATCTCATGATATTTTTTTTTTATTATACCAGAATTATAAATAAAACAACAGTTATACAAGACACAGTATTAACTATATTTCAATAAATATTACACTTAAATAAATTACAGTCAATAATACAATGTTTACGAAACTATTCTTCATTTTCTTCATCATCAACATATTCCGAATCCTCATCGGAATCTTCGGAACTGTCATCATTCTCGACGAAATTCTTAACGATATTCTTCGGTTCTGACACATTATCTGAACGACTAGATCTGAACAACTCTCCATGATCTATTCCCGTTCCAGGCAGAATCGACGATCCACTTGAAAGAGGACCATAGTTCTTTTGATTCGAATATCCACCATACACTGTAGGCTCAATATTCTTTATACAGTTACAGTTATGGCATCCGCAGTTCCTTTCCTTTAGAATGTTTATCAAAAGGGGAATTAATGATTTCAAGCTTGAGGATTTCGCTGGCTTTGCAGGCGGTTCAGGCATTACCGGGGGCACAGTTAGATAAGGCTGCGCCGGCTCAGCTTGTACTGGCGGTAGAATAATAGAATACGCTGGACTCTGCACAGGAATTACAGTTGGCTGAGTAGGCGTCAAAGTCACCGGAACGCTTTGAATGGAGCTCATTGCAGTACTCGGCATAGATTGAGTTTGTATCGATATTACCGGTTGATTTTGGACGGGCATTAATTGGTTCTGTGGCGTCATTAAAGGCTGGAATTGAATGGACGATAATGTCGGTGGATTCTGGATCGCGAATGTTTGTGTTTGCGGCAATACAATCGGTTGGCTTTGCATTGATGTCGGCATTTGGTTTTGATTTGTTATTATTGTGGATTGACTCGGCGCTGCAGTTATTGCCACTTGATTTGAAATTGGAGTAAATACTGGCTGACTTTGCATATTCATTGCTTGACTCTGCGCTGGTAAAAATATCGGTTGGGTCTGGACTGGCGTAAATGTGTTTGGACTCTGTATTGGTACAGCTGGCTGGAAGTTATTTGTTGGTATAAATGGTGGTTGGCTTTGCACCGTCAATGTTGGTGGATTAAACGCTGGGTTTACAGCTGCTTGTAGCTGAGCGGGAACATTTAGCTGCTGATTTTGAATCGATGAGAATAGCTGTTGATTTTGCAGAGGCATTAAACCAGAATTAGTCGATATTGAATTTATGGGTTGATTTTGTACGGTAGGAAGTGTTAGTTGGTTTTGGATGGGATTCAGTCGGCTCTGAGCGTTCATCGCACCAACTTGATTCTGTAGACAAGATGACACAGGAATTCGGGGTGGCGTTGCCAACGAGGGCGTTTTTGGCAACGATTGTGCTAAATTATTCTGTAAAGAATCTATTGCCTGTTGATTTATAGTAGGAATAATTGGCGGATTCCGAATTGAATTCAATTGGCTTTGCACAGAAGCCAGAGATGGCGGGTTCTGTAACAAGAACGGTGACTGTTGTAAGTGATTTTGCACTGGAGGCAACACAGACGGGCTGAATGATGGTTGATTTTGAAGTGTATTGAAATTGATTGAGGGCAAGTTTACAGCTGCATGAGATTTGGCACAATTTGGCACCGCTATGTTTGGAATCATTTGTTGATTTTGTTGAAGGTTCATAACATTTGCAACATTATGTGTCTCCGCTTGTGAAGGTAAGAATGATGCTGTATTCTTCAATGTTGGCGTATTGAGTGTCCCAGGACTTTGCATCATTGCTGCCGATTTCTGTTCGACTGGCACAAATTTTAAAGAAGTTAATTGTATGGTGGGAATATTATTCGCTGATGACGCTGCGGAATTTGCTTGAGGTGTAGATAATTTAACATTTGGTAAAGAAGCGATATTGATATCTGGTTTTGGTCCTTGTAATGCAAAGTTTGTAGGCATCGGTTGCTGCAAAACTTGTTGTTGTAGTATTTGCTGTTGTTGCATTGCCTGCTGTTGTTGCAGAGCCTGCTGTTGCTGCATTGCCTGCTGTTGTTGCATAGCTTGTTGTTGTAAAGCTTGCTGTTGTTGTATCGCCTGCTGTTGTTGAAAAGCCTGCGGTTGTTGTAGTGTTTGCTGTTGTTGCAGAGCCTGCTGGTGTTGTAAAGCATGTTGCTGCTGTTGTTGTAAAGCTTGTTGTTGCTGTTGTTGTAAAACAAGTTGCTGCTGTTGTAAAAATTGCTGTTGTAGAGCTTGTTGTTGTTGAACAGCTTGCTGTTGTTGTAATGCCTGTTGCTGTTCTTGCCAAGCTTGTTGTTGTTTCAAAGCATGCTGTTGTTGTAATAAAGCTTCTCGTTCTTGTTGTGCTTGTTGTTGATTAAGACCCTGTTGTTGTTTCGATGCTTGCTGTTGTTGTATAGCCTGTTGTTGCAATACTTGTTGTTGAAGTGCTTGCTGCTGTTGTATAGCTTGTTGCTGCTGCAAAGCCTGTTGCTGCTGCCAAGCCTGTTGTTGTTGCAGTTTTGCTTGTTGTATATTCAGTTGTTGAGCGTTTGATTGACCCATTGGCCCAGGATTATTTTGAACCTGGACCTGCGGAACTCCTTGTATGTTTGGGACTACATGGAGTCCCATGTTCTGGATCTCAAAACCTTGTTGACAATGGGTATTCTGAAAATTAAGATAGTTCTAATATTATTAACAATATTCAGATATCGCACATGACCCATCTGGCTGATCAACTACTGGACGTAAATTTGATATCATACAGGAGCTTTGAATAGTGTACTATACTCATAAGACACATTGAGTTGATTTTGTTTAACTGACTAAGCATCCTCTAAGACCCCAAAGATTAGACATTATCGTCCGGATACGATCTTTCGTCGGAATATAAAATTATGGCTAATCGAAACCGGATACACAAGCTAAACATGACACGCGACACACTTGCATGGATCCCTATAGTGCTATCCTAAGTATCCTTTTAGTATCCTAACACCATTTTCGCACAGTTTCGATATTACCAATTAATTTACCGATATAATTTAATTCACAAATAATCACAAAAACACATCACCTTAAGATAAAAAAGCAAAATATATAACCCGATAAGTCTGGCTAGCGCCATGCTGAATCGTAAACTGCTGTCGAACCGTTTCCTCGCTTATATATTAATTATCTTATTATAAAATCGGATATAATCTTCAATGTGATGTATCGTTGTGAGCGCTTATCTCATGTTTTGGTTGTCTCGTCACGTATGTTCGTCGGAAGCGTAATGTACGATGAATAAAGATAAGGGCTCAATATTGAGACATCGATGTTTATCTACATTTTTATTGATTAAGCTTGAATATGGTTGTGATAGATTTTTTGTGTTTAGCTAATTTGCATGTTAGATATGTGAATTTGCACTATTTTGCAATAATTTTAAATTTTGAATGCCCTAAATTATAATTTCCATTGCAGTTTTTACATAGAAAATACACTGGCTTACTAAATCAATTAGTTAAATTTTCTCATTGCTATCGACCCATCGCGATATAAATTTTTGTACCTATTTTATTACAAGAAATTACTACAAGCACTCATTACAAATATCTGCCAACTACGAGCTTTACTCCCATTCGAATCCATATAAGAACATCAAAGATCATTTTCTTGGCTGGTTTGCCGCATCATATCTATTTTTAAATATTATTAATTACATTTTTCATCGAGTAATAAATCGATGTCTGTCCATAACTTTTAAAGAGGGTTAAAAAGAGTACTTAGCCGTATGTATTTAAGCCCTTCGCACATTGACATGGAGTGTATAGCAATGGATATTTTTTGTAGCAAAATTGTCGTCTTGATTAAGGCCTTATTAACTGATGCAAAACTTACATAAGTACTTACTCACGCACTTTATCCTAGAAGTACCAGAAATATGAAGTCGTTTTTATGAATATAAGAGCATTTGATTTTTTTATTTTTCCATACTTAAATTATTGCAGTTAGACTGGATACAACGTGTAGAACTGCAAGATACAGTCAGTTGACACGAGACTTTCATGATGATTAAAGAAATAAATTGTCTATTGTAAATTTTTGATTTAATGGAGCTTAGATAATTAATTTTCTGTGTATTTTATTAATCTAAAAATATTATTTGTCCAAGGGATAATGTCATAAAGCACTGAAACATATTTAATAAATTATTATAGGTCCTTTTTTCTACCAAAGATATTATGAGAATAATGTTTACTTATTTTATTATTTGTCATGTTTTTTGCCACAAACTTTTAACTCATTGACAGCCTCCGTGGCGCAGTTGGTAAAACGCCGCCTGTGAAACGAGAATCCGCGGGTTCGATCCCCGCACTGAAACAAATGTTTGCGTGATCCACAGGTATTTTTTCCGGGTCTGAATGTTTGTGAGACCGAAAAGTCTCGTAGTTTCTGATACCCACGACACAAGACTCGATCTTAGTGTGGGGTCAGGGCTATATATGTGACTGTTGGGTGTATTTATTTGTATTTATATTGTATCAATATACATTTACATATACATTTGAGACGACGGCATATCATAGCAGTCAGTGTGCACCATTCCTTACTCAATACTCATCATGTAGTAAGAAGTTGAGTCATGCGTTACGTACACTATAGTTTTAGCCGCAGTGTTAAAGAAAATAGGCGTGTTTATTTTAGTTGCAGTTTGCTCCGAATATTTAATTTGAGTCACACGATTTTTCCAGCGAACACTGGACTAGTTACAACTATACATGCGTTTTGGATGTTAAAGCCACAGGCGAATTATGAAGTAACTATAACCGTTTGTTCATTTTTCACGGAATTAGTGTGGCACTTGGATAATTGGTTTAACTAATTGTAAGTAAATATAAACGGTCATAGGCTTGCAACACTTCAGGATTCATTGCATAGCTAGCTTTGAGGATGGTAGATGGAAGGAATAAAAGAGAACGGAGGTTGTTGACCGTGCTTTTTATTAATTTATAGATGAATTTCATTTATTATATAAATGGCAAATGACTATACAGATATCACTGATCACATTTAATCTGTCAAGTGTCAACGTAAGAGTCCTAATTGCATTGTATTATTATATAGGTATTCTTTAATTCAATAGAACAAGAGACCCCTTTCACAAGTGATTTATTTGTTTTTCATTTATTTATTTCAAAAAAGCCACACCAACAAGATATGCATTAAAAATTTACAATAACACTTACAAAATAAAATTCTGATGCACATGCCTATTAGAGATGTGTACGACATTCACAAAGCGAGGATAATATACGATAGTGGTAAAACATTAAAAATAAAATAATACTAATCAAAATAATATAACATCTATAGTAAAAATTAAGAAAACAGTGATCGCAAAACTAGTTTACATTGTTCTACAACATATTTAGTAGACGTGAAAATATTCTTTAGGCTTTCCCATATTCAAAACCCTTACAAACACAGAAATGTATAAACTCACGCCTTTTCCCAAAAGGGGTAAGCAGAGGCGTCACCAGGATACCCACATATCGCCTTGTATGTTTCGTCCTACGATGTAATAGGGGGGCGAGCCTATCACCATATCGGGCAATAGAAACTCTTCTGCCTGCCAAAACAAATTCTGCACTTAATGAACAACGTATTTCAAAATTAAACGTTAAAATAACGGAAGTCAATCAAGATTACTCAGCAGCTTCTCTAAATGCGGTCTAATTGGATTTGACAGCCAGCAGTCGAGATCTAGATCTTACCCGAGTCTAGACTTGAAACGGCTTAAACACTACCATTAAGTCCGCCTTATAGACAGAAACTCGGAATCGCAATGTTTGTGCAATAATGTTAAAACAATAAATAGATTAACATAGATATTATAATTGGGTATTTGACTATCATCGAACTTTTGTATTATTTTGCAAACAAACAGTAGTGCCATTAAAATAAAACATTTTTGTGAAAACAGTGATAAAGTAGCTTGTAACATGAGGCAAATATTAGTATTTTAAATGAAAGAGTGGGGACGTAGTGGGGACATCTTACCGTCTCTTTCACACCCGCACACAATAATGCATATTAAGAATAGTGACGTCACTAATTTTGTTTTGCATACCTTTTCTTTTACCCCCACTACAAGATTAAAAACGTTTCTAACTTTTTAAATTCTGAATGAATTTACAAAATTCTTTGTTTGTTAGATTTTGGATATGGATACTTTTTGATGAATACAATAAAAAAAATGAGTCAAATACACAATTGGAATACTCGCGAAATATGGATCGAACAACATCGTAATGCAGACCAAAATTTATGGGTACTACTTGATGTATTTTACGTCATCATTACGTCGTAAAATCAAAGTTCTATCTGCATTTACCGTCGCCTGCACAGTAGTTACTATGCCGTGCGTGTATAAAAACACATTAATTTCTCATTTTTGGGATTTACATAATTTTATTTAAATAATGTTTATCATTATTAGATACTTTGCCTACTCCTTCTGGAAAAAAGGTGTGAATTTATGTATGTATTAATTTTAATTATTGCAGTCAGAATAATTAATTTTAACATAACATTAAGTAATAAATAAAACAAACAATTTATATATAAAATAATTTAACACTACATACAGATCTGTACATCAGTATTTTGAAACTACATCCCCAAACATCATAATAAACAAGTGATGCCTTTGTACAATAATATCAACAAACATTAGTTCTTTCTATGATTTCTATGCCTATTTCTACTACCACCACTACTGCTAGCACTACTGCTACTAGAACTGCTGGCGCTACTAGACTTAGAATTACTATTGGTAGTACTCTTTATATTATTAGTTGAACTAGCGTCAGAATTTGAAGTTTGGTCTGTGTCTGTTATAACGTTGATGACTTGTTCGGTATCAGTTTTAGCAGATCCGCCTCCACCGCCACCCCCGCCTCCTCCTGACGCATTATTTCCTTTATCAGTATAGTCTTCTTCATCATCTTCTTCACCTCTATAAGTTGGTTGGGAGCGAGTGATGACGGGGTTGTTGGTAGGGAATGGTATGGGGTAGGGTACTGGGATGTTCCTGCTGTAGTTGTTGCAGTTGCAGCAGTTACAGCAACCGCCGCCACCGCAGCCGCCGCCGAAGCCTCTGCCCCTAGCAGCTAGCAGAAGGATGGCGAGGATTATCCCGATGTCGTCGTCACCACTCTTGCCTGAGTAGGTGATTGGCGATCCGTAGCCTGGGATTATAGCTTGGGCTGGTACTTCTGGAACCTAGAAGAAAGAGGTTTATAATTATGGTTTATTGACGAAATGATAAGTGCTGAAATAAAAATGACAAAAATAGACTTTAAAGTGATGTAGATCTGATCAGATTTTTTATATTGGACCGAAGTTGGCTATTTGACTGCATATTACTCTGATTATCTTCTTCTTAAGACAGTCTAATCCAAGAAGAAAACGAATCAACTTACCTCAAAACACAATAAAACTGCCACTACAGCCAAGCAAACAGACGTCTTCATTTTGACCAAAAACAAAATGCGTCCATTGTATCTGCGTGAATAATCTCGCGCATGAAAGAAATAACGTTTTATATTTGATCTTGATTACGTCATCACCTTATCAGATATATTATCAAGAATTGAGGAAGATGATTGTTTAATCTCACGCATGTTATAGATAATCATTTTTATCAGTTTGTCATGCGTAGTGACAATAAAATGCATGGTTTACGCAATTGATTGTAAGTCACACAACTAAGTAAACTGTTGATATAGTACAACGTAAGTATTTACCGCTTTGGCTCTATCTACTGCTTAGCTTACTGTGGAAGTGTGAAAGCACTTTTTTCCGATTTAAAGGATATTTTAGGCAGGAAGTACTGGCCATTTAAAGACTAAACTAGTGTCTCGAGGTGATGAGCATAGTGTACTGCTATGCGGTTCTTTGTATTAATAAATTCTGAGTGTTGTGAAATTCATGGGCAGGCGTGAAATAGGGCAAACGAACTGTCCGTCTCATTAATTTTTTTAATAAACATATCGAAAATATAAAGCTCACTCTTATTATCTTCAAGATGTAGGTATGGGTGAAACAATAACCAATTAATATAAAATGTTGGCTTGTTGGAACAATGGTCTTGAGACTTATACTACTTCAGCATAAAATAAAAACCCTTTTCAATAAGACGTAGGTACAATATGATACGTCAACAAGTAGTCCTTTGTTTCCTGGATACGCCATGTATTTGAAAAACATTGGCGGCCACGCTTGCCGCATTGCGTCTGCATCCCATACAATGTTATTATATCCTTTTATCTTTGCTTTTAAATCAGCGTTATTACATTTTTAAGTTAAGCGTGGACTGAAGATTAAATGTAAGTCGCGATTTGGTCATACAGCTGGACGGTTTAGGTTCAATTTCGAATTGACGGCGTCGCATCTTTTATTGGATTTTTAAGGACATCGAAGACAAGAAAGATGATGTGATTAAGTAATAGAAAAAAACACGAACTGATGTTTTATGTACGTAAAATCTATATAAAACCGTATATACTTACTGCATAACAAGTACAAAATGTAATAAACTCACAAAAAAAGACATTAATTAATCAATCATACAATGCTGGGTCATTTGCAAAGCGTTAATAACAAACCGCCCGCGCCGACCGCCATATTTATCTCTACCGGTAAGAGATGCTCACTCCATGTCTTATTGAAGTGATTAACAACATCACATCTGCTTACGGTTTGGCGTTCTTTATAACTTGTTTTAAACAAGTAATTACTTACTGCTTCTTTATGATTAACTCATTATAGATATGGAAATATCACATTTAAATCTGTTATGGTGATAATGACATACAGACGATCGTAAAGTGAAGTGCTGCCAGATGGTCGTAATTAATTCACGGAAGAATCGTAGTACATTTTGTTTTATTGCTTGTTATTGCACTGTTTTTTATTTCCATAGTGAGTTATAGACAAAGTTAACGGGGTGAAAACTAAGGAAATCTGTGTTTTAGTAGAATAATACGACAATATATTTGGTTCCTATTACATAATATGTGACCTGATGATACTCCTTGAGAATGGGTGTTTTTGAGATATGTTTACTAATCAAGACAGAAATCTTAGTTTGTTTGATATTTGCATTGAACTGCTACTAGCGGGTGAATTGTAGTCAATTCTTACTATTAGAATAAAACCTGCATAGGTTTTTAATATACCAATTATTTTTTGTACCAAGGTCTTTGAAATTCTTAAGTTTAGTAAGTACTGGCAAAATAACCTTCAATTTTCGCCTTCGAATTTCTTCGCTGGAATCCGCAGCATTAGCGTGACTAGTAGGGAATGTAAATGAAAGAAACAATGTGTAAATAATTTAGTTTATATAAAACAGGAGCCTTATTTTTACGACAGGTCGTCTGGAAGACGTTCTAACTCGACATATAATATATTCCACGCATCCTTTACTTACAATACAACTACTATTACAAAAAAAGCTCATGGAGTTTGCAGGACAGAAACTCATTTAAAGAATAAAGAACTAAGGCTATTTAGTTATAAAAAGTTAATCGTATTATCAAGACTTTATCACAGTCTAAAAGTATATCTATGTTGTGTAAATAACTTAATCTACTAAAAAGAAAGAAATAAAGAACGTAACAAAAACATATTCTGAACACTTTACATAAACATAAACTCACGCCTTTATCCCAGAAGGGGTAGGCAGAGGCGCCACCAGGACACCAACATTGCGCCTTGTATGTTCTGTCCCATGATGTGATAGGGGGCGAGCCTATCGCCATATCGGGCACAGACGGCATACACTTTTTTTTTACCTGAAATGTCATTTTCAAGTACTGATTTTTCGCAATTCCGGATTTCTGCTTGATTTTAAGTACAAGTAAGTATTTTAAGTACACCGTGCTGGCAGAGTGTCGTTTGGTAGACGATTTATCTGTCACTATGCCAAGAAATTATGCCCGGACCATCTTTATTCACGCTTCGTTTAAGCTCATGTGTAGGAAGGTGAATACGTGAGATCCAACACTATTCTTTCGCTTGATGATTTCAACCAAGATTGTGATGACCAGAACTCGGTCGCTTTATAATGCTATTATTTCTGCACCTTTACGAAATAATAAAGGCTCATTTCTACTCACGGCACAAGACTTGATCTTACTCTGGGGTCAGAACCTATGTATGTGACTGTTGGGTGTATTTATTTATTATTTCATCAAGTTACTTTGCGATAACCTTTAGTAATAGCGCTGGTAGAGCAGTATCTTAAGTCATTATGCGTACTAAGCCGGCGTGGTGGACTATATGGCCAAACCCCTCTCAATCGTACTTCGATTTTAAAGGAGACCTATGCCCTGCAATGGGAAGTATATGGGCTGCTATTGATGCTTAATTACTGAAAAAATAAATATCAATAATAGATTTCCCACATTACTGACCAGCTCAAGACGAGATATAAAAATTAAATTGAAGAATATGACGATAATATTATTGTGCTTCTTATAAATATTTCATCTGTATTATTTATCCTGACTAATCTTTGAAACGTCTCAACCAATACCGACCATAATGGTGTAAGCAGAGACAGTCAGGTTCCGAAATTTAATTATACAACAGTCCCTTACAAATTAGTTTCAAATGTCAGACACCCAAGTACAATGTAGTCCCTAGGTGTCAGACACTTAACCATTATGTCTGAGATCAGAAGGAGCGGACTAGATTGATGGCTTGTTTTATTAAAAAAGCCGTAAAGGCGAGTTTTGTTTAAGAGCAATCTTTCACCAATCACATCATAGTGGAATGCGATGCCTTGTTATAGCTGTTAGATAAAATTTAAGCACTTTAAGTATTCAGGTAATAATACGCCTCAATGATTCCTAGATATCTTTCGCGAATAGTTATTGACAGAGTGACTTGATCTAGATTCCCAAAAACCTAAATAAATCTACTGAATGCTGTGTCTCCTTTAGTATAATCGTGTTCTAAGATTGTTGTAGAATGTTTCTTTTATTATTTAATGTATTTAATGTGATTGATAGTAGACCTAATAAAAAAAAAAAACTTATACGAATATGATTCAAACTTAACAAAATAAAAATCAAATCTATTAATTAGGGAAGTAAACCGATCTGACTGATTGAACACGTCAATTGTTCTAAACATTTTTTTAAACATATCCGCTAATACTATAGTCATTATATTAAATTACTTTGAAAATGTTCTTCTCAACAAAATTCCTTCTTTACGACTGAGAGGACAGAAACCTTACCGCTTAGATTAGTTCCAAGAAAACAATAAGCAATTAAAAAAATACGTAAGCTGAAATGAAGTTCCTCCAAAAATTACTAACTAATTTGCTGCTTATTAATGAAGGAAATCCAGGCTACACAGTTCCTAACAATGTCATAGAAAGCTATTACAGCACCGCGTCTAACCGAGATAATTCATGAATATAACGGTTTAATAGTCGCTAACTACCGACGCGTGCGGCAATTACGGTTAAATAACACCGGAACTCTGTTAATAGCATCTGATCTCTTTAACGCACACCCAGCATGCGGAAATTAATACATTAGTTTCTATGTTGCATTGCAATTGTCTTTATTGCCATCACTCGTTTGATTATTTAACATGACACTTTACTCTAGACAGATTTAAAACCTATTTTAGTCATCGAATGTTTTGTCCTTTTCGAACGGCTTTTAAATTCAGATGGAGTAAAGAAGACAAAAGATTCGATAGCTAAAATACGTTTGCTCCAATAAACGCAAAATTATACATATAGAACTTTAAATAGACCTCGACGAACTAAATAATTTGTAAGCTTTGTTTTTATTATAAATCATGCCGAATTTCGTGTGAATTTAAATTAAACGAAATATTTTGACGAAGGTAAAGTGGGCATACCTTTAATGTTATGATTAAATAAAAGATTAACATCTAAATTGTAATTTATTCGTGTAACATTATAAATTAAATAATAAATACCATTTCCAGCCTTACTAAGTCGTTAAAATATACCATAATTAAAATCAGTCTTGGCAATCTTCAAACTCTACGTCTCCATCATCTATATCTTCTTCACGGGAGCTGCCTACAACTATAGGATTGTTCGTTGGAACCGGTATAGGAAATGGGAGGTACACATTATCCGGGCAATCTGAAGACGAGCAGCAACAACAGCCCCCACCACCTCTCCCCCTACAGTTTGTAAACAAAGTCACTAGGAGAGGAGGAAGCCACTTTTTCCAACTCGACCCTGACTTCTTCATTATTATAGGAGGCATTTCATACGAAGGTGGGTATGGTTGAGGAGGCAGAGGCATAGGGGGTGACAGTTCAGGCAAATTTACCTGTACATTAATGGGGAATTGCCCAGACGTTTCCGGTCCAAAAACGACAGGAGGATTTGAGTAGGAATTGGGGTATACAAAAGATTCTGAAAATTGACCAGAAGTCTCTGTTCCGTAAACAACTGGAGGATATGAGTAAGAATTCGGATAAACAACAGATTCTGATGTTGATTGTAAAGTAGGTACTGAAGGAAGCACTGTTACTTGATATGATTGAGCTAAATTGACATCCGGTAAAACGGACATCATATTATTTGGAGTTGGATATTGTGGTTGTATAGTTGGAAGTATTGTCGCAGTTCCCGGCGATATATTGACTGGAACTGGTGGAATAGAGACGGAAGATAGTGGTGGACAAGTTGGTGGCAGCGAAGAGATTTGTGGAATAATATTATCTACCTGTGGGACCGACATTTGTGATAATGGAAATATGGTTGCAGTTGGATAGTTTTGTTGTAAATTTATAGGTGGTGGATATCCATTGGGAAATCCAAGATTCGGCAAGGTTTCAATTGGAACTTGAGGAGGCTGGAGAGATGCTATTTGATTTCTTAGCGCAAGGGGAGGACATTTTACGACTGGTGATTCAGGGACAATTGGCGAAGCGGTAGGAAAAGTAACTGCTGGGGGTAATCCGGCCGATATGGGTACAGATCCTTGTACAGGGTATAATGGATTGATTGGCCCAGGACCTATAGGCCCTTGCGGAATAGGACTGAAGAGCGGCGGTGGTATTGACAATGGTGGAAAAAGTCGAGGTGGAAATGGTGGTCCTATTCCACTTTGTGATAGCGTTTCCGATAGGATTTCTGGTGCTTCTGCTGTCGTGGGTACACCATGCACACCGCCATCGGCTCCATTTAGAAATAATGGACTCGACAGTAATTGCGGTGCTCCAAAGGCATTTATGACCTCCTGGTTTCGTAGTTGCAGGGATGATGGTGGCACCCCTGCTGGAACATTTTGACTGGAGACTGCTACATTCTGCAAATTATACAGTATGATTAGATAAGTAATTGAAATTTGTAAGAAATTATAAACTACTACAAGAATTTCTATGTTATGTAAAGTCCATCAAACCGCAATATGCCAGCGTGATAAATTATCAATCTCTTGATTGCAGCGTGCGTATACAGGTTGTTTTATTTTATTTGTTTTATTAGATGACTACTGCTAAAATTAGTTTACTTACATAATAAACGATTATAAATATGCAAAAGTTCCGTCTCCATGGAGATTCCATGACGGACTATTATACTTGGCGTATTAATTTACTTAATATACCTTTCATAATCGACTCACGTTGCGAACGTCTTTTATCAATGCCAAGTATCGTTTCATTTAAATTATCTCTAACATCAACACTTTTCTAATAACTGCGATTATAGATATAAGAAATGTGATGTCGCAATACTATTAGTAGAGATAGTATGTCTTTTGAATTGCTATTTAAAAATCTAATTCTGTATCAGCTTCAGCTAGCCTAGAAGAGGTAGGCAGAGGGGCCACCAGGACACTCACATTTCGCCTTGTATGTTCCGTCCCACGATGTGATAATGAATATAAAAATCCAATATCACTTTGCCCGACCAGGAATTGGAACCCGAGACCTCAGTTTAGCAATCATACCGTAGCACAACTGCGCCACCGAGGCAGCTGACTAAATTATAAACCGCGAAAATACATCCCTTTTCATAAAATAAGTTTAATACCTATAGTAGATCATTGCTATAATTCAGAAGCTAAAACTAGACAGACATCCATCACTATCATTTACCAGTCCTGTAATTTTCTCTTATTATTTTGGGGATTAATTGAATAATAATAATAAATCAATTATAACGTCGAACCTCAAATTTATTATATTAATCTGTATAATGAATTTCTACCCGCGTTGAGAACTTACCAACGGCCCAAATTACTTTAATAAATCTAATGAAAGGTTGAAAAATTATAGGTGCGTATTTTCACAGAATCCACGTTTTAATTGTATCTATTTTATTTATTTTTATGTTTTATATTAAATGTAATGTTTTTTTGTTGCAGGTAAACTGAGAGGTTCTTTAGCTGGTAATTAGTTTTAAATGTGGTAAGTGGTCAGAGTGGAGAGCAAACAAGATTTGGTTGTAAGCGTGTTTATCGTATACTATAAAGTATAAACATGCGTACAATTAAATAATTGTAGATCTACGCATGATAAGCGAAGGTACTAGTAGTACCTACTTATTAACTTAGTGATGTGTAACAACGTGAGATATAAGGTAATAAAATATCTTTTTTCGACTAAGTTAAGTTTTAATAACTAGTAAAGGGGGATCAAATATATCCAAAATTTTATTGGTTTTTCGAATACACTAACCAAATACGGAATGAACGGTCTCTCAAATACCAATACATTATTATCTGTAGGAGTGAATGTGAAATTTATTTCCAAATTATTTTCAATTTACCGTTTTAAGTATATATTTATGGTAGTTCAAAAATTATTTTTTAACGGCCTGGTTTCCAATAAAGCGCTTATCGAAAGAGGTTCTGCCAAAAAATAAGTTTATTGCCAAAATACGAGTAACAGTGGGAGGATACGGATATATTGAATGAGAATTGGCATAATTCTGTATGACCGTAAATGTCGATTTTGGAAAACTCGTGTGTGTGTGACTTACCAAATTGATAAAGTAGGGTTTACGATTAAGATGCTTTTATCGAAATCAAATAATGATTCCTTCACCCATTGAAATTATTTAAACAAACATAAATCTTATCGTATGAAGCTTCCGCTTACTGGAAAAAAGCATATTTTTTTACAAATATGTATAAAAGCACATTATTCAGAAATACACATACTCTAAATCCTGCGATATTTGGCAATAAAATAATGGTAAAATTGATTTACATTGCTTCATAACTTCACAAACCTATTTTTAACCCAATCCACAAAACGACATGTAAACTAAAACACGCTTAAACAACGTTACAAAACAGGAACATCAAGGCCGAGCGATGTCTTGTAATTGAGGGTGTC
This sequence comes from Deilephila elpenor, assembly GCA_949752805.1. Lineage (NCBI taxonomy): Eukaryota > Metazoa > Arthropoda > Insecta > Lepidoptera > Sphingidae > Deilephila > Deilephila elpenor. The sequence goes on along the minus strand of OX457097.1, from coordinate 11,105,163 downwards.
TTCCTCCTTTATAGGCGGATATGAGCTTCCGCCGTGGATATTTATACGGCCCCTCGTGACGTTGAGGACACTGTGATATAGCCCTTTACGCCTAGTATGGGTAAACATACGTCCTAGGGTGGATTGATTGCGTTTGGATATTAGGAGGTAATAAAATATTTGTTACGGATACTTATTACTTACGTGATTAATAAATCAAGATGAGTTACTGATAAATGACGTTAATGATAAATCCAAATATAATATTAATAATCAAATAAATATACCCAACAGTCACATACATAGTTCTGACCCCACACTATGATCCGAGTCTTGTGTCGTGAGCATCAGGAACTACGAGAGAATTTTGGGTGTCACAAACACTCAGACCTGACAAATACCTGACTCAGACAAATACCTGTGGTTCACACAAACATTTGTCTCGGTGCGAGGATCAAACCCGCGCCCACTCGTTTCACAGCGTCTAACCAACTGCGCCACGGAGGCTGTCGATTATTGATTAATTTAAATATTATGATATTAATTGTACTATAGATGTTATTCCATTTTATTTTTATGATTAGTTTCTTGATGGTATAATTTCAGCTCTTTAATTAGCAGTAGTTATGAAATTGATCTAGTGTGATCATCAATGGGGCCACCACCATTTTTCCCTGCGAGTTTTTATTAAACGGTTCCGTTTTACGCTATATCTGATATTTTAGATAGAGCGTCTACTTATTATTCAGTACTTAATTATTTATTTGGTACAGAACTAATCTTATAATACTCTTTTAGGAATAAGTGTACTACATGTTGTTCTATTTAATTTTTTAATATTCCATAATACAATTGTGCAATATGGTCCATACAACCACCGTCCTTATATTGAACGTAAATCCCTCAATTAACCATATAATAACGTTATATTAGTTAACATTATTACCTAATAATAGTGTGATAGTGAATGCTCCATGCTCCCTCGGCCGGGAAGTGAGTCGCAGTTAGAGACACGCGTTGAGCTAACGACGTCCGCCGTTTATCGCGACGGTGATTGATGTTGCTTCACTGATATGACTACGCAATATTGCTTTGATTAAAGTAAATAAATTATAAATTAAGATGAAGAATTTAGTGGAAAGTAAAATTTGTAATAAGTGTTTTTTTGATAAGGCTTTGTTAATTATATTATAAGTCGTAGTGTTTTTCCATAAATTTATTACTTCATTTTAAGTTCTTATATTTTAGAATGAAGCCCCATTAGTATAAGGAACCGTAGAAGAACTAGGAATCATGAAGTCCTGACTTCAATTTTGTAATGACATAATATTGTTGGGGTCCAATATTTTCAAAAAGGGTCAACGTATACAAACCCTATGGTAAACTAATCAACCAAGAAATAGATTTTAATTATAAAATATCATATGATATTGGCCCCTCATTAACTTAATAAAAAACATCCAACATAGATATTTTTCGCCACTATCAATTAGAATACAAGATTATACAAGATTCAAACTAAAAATAAACCCATCTCCACACTGGCCACTTTCTGCATTTGCCGTACGAGTGTCCTTGAGGTGTCGTGAGGGTCTCGACGGCGATATGAAAGCATTCGCTAATTGGCACGGGGTCTAGTGACAGTTGCGCAGGCGCCGTTTCATAACACCTTCGAGTGTGCAGTAGCCTTTACATTTTTGAATTTGGAATGGTAGTGCAAACTGCAAAGTATAAGATCTGCTTATGGACACTTTTTCTGTGGAAGTAATTGGTGTATTGTTTGACTCGCTTTTTCTAGTTTAATTAGATTAGGTTTTTTAATTTGGAAAATGCATAAGAGATGCTACCGTTGATTTTAATTATAAAAACACCAGTTCTTCTGGTCGCTAAGTTTCAAAACTGGTACCATGTACTAATTGCAACTTGGCACGGTATAAAACTAGAAAATCCCAGCGCATACGCCACAGTTCATTCTCTTGAATTTATCCCACACTAAAAAATAAATTATTAATCAATACCCAAGCAAAATGAATACCCATTCAATATATTTTTAATGTCCTGATTAACCGACAAAGTTGCTTTGTCTTTCACCGCTGGTTTAACTGCAGTGCGAGTGTGGCTTGAACTATAGTTTAATTTATATCCGAACCAACGAGGTGGTAAAAATGTGGCGCAACTTAAATAAAACAACCGTAAATTAAAACCAATTGCCAAATAGGTTTTTAACCAACGCAACAGTTATGCATTTATAAAAAAAGAAGCAAAAATAAGCATGCATATAAAAATATGTAAGTATGTCCTATAGCTATTTCATAATTGTTTTACATCGAATGGAAAAAAAAATACTATTGTACCTCGCTATCTCAAAATCTGATATACTAATATTCATCTCAATAACATGTGAATCACCACCGTGGATATCACATTAACCAAACCCAAGTAACTTTCATCAAACTAATCCTTAATTTATCGATTTATCAAATAAACCCCTCCACGGCTTTTTCAAAATTTCAATTTCAAATCACAGAGAACTGCATTACATTGCACGACGCTCACCTCGTGTCATTAGATGTAAAGTCCTAATGCCCAATAATCTTAATGTTTAAATATTTTGTCCATTACTAATGACCACTCTAAGCAGACCTATCAATTATACCCCAGCTGAGAAACCATATGGATCCACGTTGTTTTCACAAGGCAGCTGTAAAGATATCCGTGAAGTCCCGAGGGAGATTCCACATTTTGTAAATGTTTACGAGCAAGTTATTCCTGGACGGGAATTGTAAACTAGCGTCTGGAAGAGAGGGTGTACTCCCCATGTCTGTGTTGTAGGGGATTTTAATACAGCTTTAGCTTCATCATTTGTTATGAATTTTTTTGTTCAATAATCCTTTATCTTTACCCTAAGGGCTTATACCCTAAGATTTTCAGTGCAGGAAGTTGATTTTGAAAAAATCAGAGCATTCTATTTTCTACATACACGTATACCTCAAAGTTTTTTTTTTTCGTGTTTTGTAAGTCTCCTCGATACACCGTATGCTTAGCTTTAAAGTAACCAAATTCAAATCAACTTAAACATAATATAATTCATATTTTAACTCAGTTGGTGACATTCTATCCTAATTTATTTTATTTAACTTCATATTCAAACATAAGCGGACTTAATGCCAGAGGCATTCTCTTCCAGTCTACCTTAAGATGGTGCAGAGATGACAGAAGTAGGGGTACATATGCTTAGTTCCTTAGATATTTAATTGCAGAATCATACAATTCACTACATTCATTGGTTTTATGGCTTTATAAAAAAGTTCATAGTCGACGTACCCATCATGCCGTAATGCCCAAAAGCTCACATCCTCTAAAGCCATGGGGCCACCGAACCTCAGAACAAACACATAGTTGATAAGCTAGCAGTGATAGCGGGCGTTGCCCAGCAGTACCTGCGCTTATCAGTCGCACGCGGCTTATCAGCGCGCGGTTGAGAAACGCTCACGATCGCGGACGGAGGCTTGGGCAATCGACTCGCACGTGCTTCTTGAACGGTGTCGAATATTCTTTGTGGTACATCATTTCGTATTTATATTGATGGGAGAAATGAGAGGTATAGTTGGAATTTGGATGGCAGAACATTAAAAACCCTCGCCTCCTATCACATCATGGGACGGAACATACAAGGCGAAATGTGGAACCCGCGATCTCCGCTTTGGCAGTCCGGTCCTCACCCAACTATGTTACAACTTGCCAATTTCAGCGAGTATAAAAATATTTGTATAGTACTTAATAGACTCACTATTTTTTCAGAATGGTCGAAAAAAGAAACAAATAGAACTCAGAAATCAATAAAATATACTATCTTAAAATATCATCGAATCACACACGAAAAAAATAATTTTATTTAAAGCAGATTATTAAGCCAAACCTATAATTTGCATAAGCCTGACCTCTCAAGACCCCGCCTTTATTACTAATTAGCACACCTAGGTAGCTAAACAATCTAGGTCTGATTGGCGTCTGTGTGTCCTACACCCGACACTGAGAGGCGAACAATAGAGCTAATGTTAGTTGCACGCTCCGTCAACTTCTTTATTTATGCTCGTATAAGCATGTAAACGGACGCCTGTTGGTAAACGGACCAGACGCGGCTGCCTACATGTTCACGGTGGTCGCGGGTTCAAATCCCAGGGCACACCTCTGACTTTTCGGAGTTATGTGTGTATTGATAGTCAATCACCACGCACTTTAACGGTGAAGGAAAACATCGTGAGGAAACCTACATACCGTAGCGATTTTAAAGAATTTCTACGGTATGTAAGTCCGCCAACCCGCACTAGGCCAGCGTGGTGGACTATATGGCCTAACCACTCTCAATCGATTCTCTCGATTGTAGAGTAGGCCCGTGCCCTGCAGTGGGACGTATATGGGCTGATATAGATAGATAGAAGCATGTAATTTAGCTTATTATTATGGGAATAAGATCAAACATCATTCATCAACGGTCATTATGTTAAATTTATGGATGAATATGGGTGAAACATATTCTTTTCTACTTAGTAAATGTGTTTTCCCAATCGATACTATTTGAAAGCTATTGTACTTACCTTCAGTTGGTATGTAGTCACTATTTTAGGTAAAATAAAAACAAATACATATACTCACGATTCTTTCCCAAAAGGGTAGGCATAGATGCAAACCAGGACACCTGCGATGTGATTTCCGTCCCACGATGTGATAGGGGGCGAGCCTATCGCCATATAGGGCACTTTCTGACTCCGGGCTCATAATGAATAGAAAAATCCAATGTCACTTTGCCCGACCCGGGACTCGAACTCGAGACCTCATCTTCGCTATCATGCCGTAGTACAACTGCGCCCCCGAGGCAGTCAAGAAAATGAAAATGCAAAATGTTATAAGGGATAAGTTTACGTAGTGGATGACAAGATTAATGGAGGTCACATACACCGTCAGCACTTCTTACACTGAAAATCTATAAATTATATTCAACAGAATGGCTACGGAATGTTATCTCCTACATTATTCGAATATTATTTTCCCATTAAATTTGTTTTAAAGTACTTTTTTTAACATAAGTAAAACCCTAATTTAGCTATTTTTTGACTGTGACTCCGTAGATTTTGGACTTTACATATGCAATCAAGTCTGATTGACTAGTGATAAAATAAATAAAATAGCTGATAATTTACAAAATCATCATATCTACTGTTACATGTGTTATCCTTTATACATGTATAGGGTAAGAGAGCTCTTGGTTACATTAAAACTCATAAACACACGCAAAAGAATTCAAGTCTCTTTTGGACACTCAACCGACCGAATATACGTATATGAGCAGTGTTCCAGACGGTGCGACGACCTGTGCAGTTGGCAGTGGATTAACATTACGCTAAAATAATTAATAGTATGTCTGAGAATACACTGAACAAAGGTGGGATGCTTTCGATGTGGGTAATATACTGATGTGAGTGTGTCCCCAATACGACGTCGTTTCTTAAATATTGTATTTAAAAAAGGAAAAATTGGATCATTCTGTCTATCTGTTTCTGTCAAGACAGACTGGCTTTCTATTTGTCAGCATGAAATTAGGTAAAATCCTAGTATAGACTAGGTATAAGCGTACAAAAATATGTCGGAAGAATTCAAATACCATCGATTTACGGTTATAATGATTAAATATTAATTTGCAATTACTCACTTGCAGTTTGGATAATATGAAACTGTATTGTACGGAATGAAACTCTAGGTGCAAGGGTCCAGCTCGCCTCTGCGTACTAAGATTCATTTAAGTATCTCACAGACTTGACATATTATAGCCATATCCATCCTTGTCATCCCTGACATGACTGGTTTTACATGTTTTAAATGTTTTAGAAAATTTCTTAAGCTTAATAATGTATTGAATCCATTTAAATGTTCAACATTATTTAGATTCAGTCATTTTTGGATTTACCACCCGGTTCGGAAAGCGGTTTTCACTAGAGAAGAACGGACAAGAAACTCTAGTGTTGCTCTTTTCAAAACCAGTTTACAATGTAGTGATTTTTACAACAGTTACAAGTTGATTTAAATCAGAACAGTTAATCAATAATTTGTAATAATTTGCAAGTTAGGTATATTTGTAATACAAATATGTTTCACGTTATATTTAATATGGCTGAGTAAAGCGAAGAAGAAGAATATGAACGCCCATAATGCCCATAACGAGGAATCAGTATACTCTGTTTCGCCAACGCAGTGAAACCTGTACCCAAGTAAATCAATATCCTGTTTAAAAACGAAATCAAAAAACGTTAAGTTCTTTTCCAGGTAATTCAAAGTAAGATGAGTTGGCGTAACTTTAGGATAAACAATGTTACTAAGTCTCGGCAAACTCGGTTTACGCCAAGACTAAATGAATTTTTCTCCTTTGCAGCTCACTGACTAGAGTAAGTTTTGGGAAGAAGTGTTACAAAGAGTTTATTAACTTTTTAAATTAATTTATTTGAAAAAGGATGTTTTGATTTTACGACTGACCACCTGTCTTGTAAAAACGTAATGCATTTCCTGGCTGTTCTAAGGTGTTGTAATTAAAGTAACACGTGATGTAATACTAATTTTCGTAAATACCACAACCACTTAATATTGAATATTTCAGTTCTACTATAGAGCCAGATCACACGAGCAGGATATAAACTGTTCGCTCCGATTATAACAAATTCCGACAGAACTTTAAACCTACGTCATTCAGGTGCAATGCGTGATACTGCAACATTAACTACCATAACCTTGTTCTATCAGTAAGTAATCATGATGCTGAATTCCCCATAAAACCTGCCTTACCTAAGGCCCTTTCAGTCACTAAGTTACTATTCAACCATATACCTCTACCATATTAACTCTATTTCCTTACAAAATTAGTGATGTTCAGTTCCTAAATCTAGATTTTATCAATTATGCGTCATATATAGTCAGTCTCCGTGGCGCAGTTGGTTGGACGTCGGCTGTGAAACATGAGGCCGCCGCGCGGGTTCGATCCCCGCACCGATAGAAATAGTTGTGTGGTCCACAACAAAAGACTTGAGCGAGTTAAGATCCACAATCTCTGACTACCCGTAATTCGCTGGTCCCCTGATATCCCTATAATACGTTGGTCAGACGGACAAAACTTATCCCCTGATTAGAAAGATCAGTAGTTTCGGAAAATCCATCCGCCCAGTAACGCGCATTCCGCCACTGTGATGAGGTAAATACCAAACAACACACATAATTAGAGAACTGAACCACAAAAAACAACATCCAGGTTAGTGGAGACGTCACATCAATTAAAACAACATACATACTGACAGCAGTTATCGTTTTTTTATTTGTTTATCCCTACTTTGTTATACGAAGATTGAAAAATCAGCCCTAAATTACTTTGATTTACTTAAAACATAACTTATATATACATTTATGTACATATATCTTTGTATTATAGTCGAACATAAGTATGTATGTATATTAAAGGCCCGAAATCCATCAATATTACTCAAACATACACGTAACATAATCGGAATCATTATAACTTCTAAAGGTAAAGTTAGAAAGTTGCTCCTTCTACGGCATATGGTTCCAACCGGGAGAAATTTTTGATTAATGCTTTATTACAGCGGCCATACATGTTGGCTAAATTAAAAAGTTTTTGTATAACGGGCTTTTTGTTATTGACGATGGTTTCAACATTTTTTTGCTATGATAAATACATACTTATTTGCAAGTTGTATTGATCAATTTTGCGCTACCAGCCCAGCTTAGAACACATGGTTCGTTCGGTACGGGATAATATTCTTATAGAAATAATATCATTGATATATTTTTGATCATTGCAAAAAATATCTGTGTATGTTATTCATTGGTCTGGAATAGATATGATTTAAATTCAGGTAGAGTCGAATTTCTCCGCTTCCTAACTACAGATTTTCTGAATAAGCTTACGGACTGCGACATTCAGACAAATGTTTCTGAGAACCACAAGTATTTGTTTCGGGTCTGGGTGTTTGTGAGACCAAAAAGTCTCTCGTAGTTCCTGATACCCACAACACAAGATTCGATCTTAGTGTGGGGTCTTAATGCATGTGACTGTTGGGTGTATTTATTATTTTATATTTTTTTTATTTATAAGAAGAATAGCTTATTTTTATTTTATATCTTCGGTAAACGAGCAAACGTGTTAGTGATTCCTGCCGCCCATGACCATTTATGTGTGTAAAACATGATCGTGGGTGTATTCGTGGGTGGTTGGTGTATAAAGGAGAAACGAAAGGAAAAAGATTGGCTTAACAAAAAGGGCGTTGAATATTGGGCGTTCGACAATCCCACTTACTGAATGAAATACGAAAATCTATCGCAAAAGTAGCTTCACGTCGGTCGAGACGCCCATTCCTACTAGCAAAGTAACTGTAGCGAGGTTAGGTCCTCTATCAATCATTTAAACTTTGCATACAATACTTTTTTATTGCAGTGAATGGCGAGACTAGCGTGCCATTGGCCTGATGGCAAGATTCGATACGACCGCTCATGGATAATAGCAAAACCAAACACCATAAATTACAAAGAAATGCTTGGCATTCCACCGCGCCCCCCATCCTGAGACATAAGATGTTAAATGTCATTATGTCCAGTAGTTACTCTGGTTATGTCCTTAAATGAAAACTGTATTCAAAATGACCATTAAATTGAATGAACGTACTCGATTAGCTTGTATAACTCTCTGAACGTTGTTGGGTTGTTATTGCGGCCTATGAAAGTTCCATTTCCAGTGTATCCATTTCGTATAAATGTGAAACTTTTAACCCCTATAAAGTTGCAGTCAGAGCTTTAACGGCTGCCACTACAGGGTTGCCAGAACTAATTAATACCACTATATTGAATGTAATACGAATAAGTAAATTGTATGTTTGAATGCTAATGAAATACTATTGTATACTATATATTGACAACCTCCGTGTCGCAGTTGGTTAGACTCCTACTGTGAAACGAGAGGCCGCGGGTTCGATCCCCCCACTGAGATAAATATTTGTGTGAACCACAGGTATTTGTTTTGGGTTTGGGTGTTTGTGACCGTAAAGTCTCTCGTAGTTGACACCCACGACACAAGACTCGATCTTAGTGTGGGGTCAGGACTATGTATGTGACTGTTGGATGTATTTATTTATTTATTCGGTTTTTGCTCTGAGGTTTTCAAAGGCTTATGTTTGATAAGTAAACAATAACATTTGAGCCATAGTATATATTTAATAACGGCAAAAACTTACATTACGTTCCAAGTAAAATCCTTTGCTCGTAAGACCTTCAAGGTTTTTTTATGAAAAAAATCGTGAACGTGAAATTTGTCTTTTTTTAATGTTACGATAGAAGGACACGATATTTGAAAGCATTTCAAGTGCAATTGGTTGAGATGCCGCCCGTACGAGTAAAATAAGAGGCTGCGAAGCCTGTGTGATGTATAAATATTTGTTTCAGTTTTGTGTTGTGAGACCGAAAAAGTCTATTGTAGTTTCTGATACCCAGGACACAACACTTGGCCCTTAGTTTTTGGTTAAAGCTATAACATGTTTAGTGTTTATATTTATTTATTAATTTCATTGAACAAGAACTGAGCAATTAAAAAATCTCATACAAATGTGTATTAAAACTTCATTTTCTTTCTAGTTATTTAGTTGCAATATTACGTTTTCATTACAATTCGTATTCGCGTGGAAAGGCAACATTTAAATATAGTGTTATTTGAGTTTAAAGTGGAAATTATTACGCGGCGTTCGCTTGTTTATTTCAAATGTTATTTAACTAGTTTTAAATTGTATTTATATTTTAAAGTACCACCATTTTGTAGAATATTATTGTTACTAACGATACTCTTGCTGGTAACGAATAATGTTTTTATACAAATTTGTATTCTATATAAAATAGTTTTATGTTTTTGTAAGTATTTAATAAGACTAATTTAATTACTATAGGATGAAAAAAACACAGCTTTCTTATAATTTTCCAATGATTTTAATGATAAAACAAAGATGCACTAGCTAAAAGAGCACATATCCACAACGTAAAAGCATTAAAAAGAAATAGCGTCATTTTAAACGTTTATCAGGGTGGTATTGGAAAACACACCCTGCTAAAACGTATTTAGGTTACATATCGCGTGAGGGGATGCAATACTGCATTGGTGCAGTGCGCCCTTGACCGAAACGGAGTGGCTTCGTTAAAGCCTTCAAATTAAATATGAAATTTCGTGTATGCGAGCCGTTGAATGGCGGTAATGATTTAGAACCAACATTGAAAGTGAAAAGGCGTTATAGAAACTTCACATCGTGAATATACCTATATTTTCTTTTGAACATGTAAGTGATACTCATAGAATAGCTGTGAAATAAATGTTGTATTCTACATCATCTGCGTTACTATTATCTTTATAAAGCTACTGAAATTACGGTCACTGGTCCACTGAATATTGGCTTCTTTCAAAGACTTGCAGAGCACCTTATCGCAAGTGGCCTATAACTTACAACCTTATGTGATCTGTATTATTTCAATACATAAACTATCGCCTCGACCACACTTATCGGAAAACTATAAACCATAAATCCTTTAATAAAATCTCTCGGTTTGTACTGAATTGAGAACCTTCGTATCTGAAAACCAATATTTGATAGGGCCGTATTTACACGGGAAATGTGATGTAAAAAATGAATGAAACGTTTATGAGTGGCCGATTTTGCTTTGAAAAATAACCAGTTTTACGACATCGTTGCGAGAAAACCTTCATAAACGGCGGCAGAGACGAAAATTGCCCACTGGATTAAATATTTTTGTGTTGCGTATGTAAATATCGTTTTATGTCGCAGTTATGTCAGCCCGTGTACTTTTTGTTGAGCGTTTTGAAGGCACTTCAGCTATAGTTCATTACGCAGAATATTTTTTGAATACTTTTTGTTTTACTAGAGGACTGCTGTTAAGTTTCTTCTTATTGCGTTTCTGATCTAAATTATTCTGAATAAATGACAACATTTGAAACTAATTCTCAGATTCATTACAGATATTTCGGCACAGATCCTTATCACCCCATCTCGCATTGCTCCACTGCAGTGGCTTTTAAAAAATGCTACGCTGTATTCGGTTGTTATTCTATTTGGATTGATTCACAAGCAAATTCTCATTAAGTACGTCTAGTTTTTGGCGTTATACCATATGAAAGTGTGCTTAAAACGTGTTTAATTTTTTTGCACCACGGAACTCAATTAAAAGGGGTCTGGCGTTGAAGTGGCGAAAGTCCCTCGGTTTTTGATACGTCACAAAAACTCAGTGGGGATATGTTGTGACTACGAAAGTGTTTTAATTTAAATAACCGTTTTTTTGTAATATTTTTGTTTGTTTTCGTGCCTCGAACATAAATTCACAGGCTCGTCATTGAAATGGAATTGTGCTTGTATGGAAAGCATAAGTTCTACAAGTAACTTATATGTGGTCATGTTTACTGTTAAATACTTGTCGTCTGTCTGAACAGCCCATATGTTCTACTGCAGAGCACGGCCCTCCTCTACCATCGAAATTACGATTGAGAGGGGTTAGGCCATATAGTCCACCACACTGGCCTAGTGCAGGTTGGCGGACTTTACATAACGTAGAAATTCTTTTTTATAATCGCCACGGTATGCAGGTTTCCTAACGATGTTATCCTTCACTGTTTCGTGATAGTCAAACACCACGCACTTTAACGGTAAAATACTAAGTATAAAGTAAAGGTATAAAGTAATTCTAAGTACGCCATTGAAATTGCCTCAATTATTTATGGATTACATCCCTTAGCCATAGCCATCCTTGAGAAAAAATATGTAAAAATGCCTAGCAATTGTATAAAAATGAGCAAATTACCTTAGAAATAGCTGAATACGAATTATTTGGTTTAAGGACGCTGTAATTATGTCATTAAGACATACCTAACCTTACTCGACTGAGAAAATTACTCGCTTGTATGTTATTTACTGAGCCCTGGCAAATGACCTGGCTTTAAATCATTATTGTATTGGCTTAATGTTACGCCTTAAATGTTGAAGACATTTACGGCCTTATTCATAGACAGTTTTCATAGATTAATCGTATTTTAATTATAGAATGTTTTGTCCCTTTTTAACGACTTTTGAATTCAGTTTGAGCGATAAAGACAAAACATTTGATAACTAAAATAGGTTTATGAATAAGGCCTTTAATGTTTGGTAAGGTGGAGTATAGCTTAATCATGAATGGATAAGAAAATAATTGTAATGTCAAGTAGTCTATTTTAACACTCAGCTTTTTAAAATTAAGCATTATACCACGTCGAAATCATATGTTAAAATTGGATGTTTTGATTCCCGATTCCGACACCCCGTGAATTAATAAACCAGCAACCATCGTACCAACACCTAACCTTAGGCCCAACCCACTTTTAAATATCTGCAGCTCTTCCTTGCAGCGTCATAACGCTATGATGGAGGGTCTTTTTGCGAAGTGGGAAGAAGAATTTTGCACAGGGTGGTACAATTATATCAAACAATGAAACGTTGGTAAACGAATCTTAGAACCAAATCTGCAATATCGTCGTTACTACTACACCAGGAAAATGATATATATGTATTTATGATTATCTGTTAAGTATGTATAGTATGTGTGCATTTATATATGTTTAATTCCATTATCTAGCTTTAATTCTTTATTTTTTACACTGCCCTCTCTCCTTCTTTTAAATCCATCCTATGGTTGTCTGTAAGATATTGCTGTAGAGCGAAAAGACCGCCATATTTCCTTTTCTTGTTATTGTTTCTGTATTGTGCTTTTTGTTTTTAATTGTGTACAATAAAGATTTAAATAAATAAATGATTAGACTAATTGTAATAAAACTATTTCATACGGATTTTATCGCGATTTGGTTTAATTTTTACATTTTTTTTAACTTCCCGACGTTTCGATTACTTTACAGCTTTCGTGGTCACGGGGCGGAGTCCGCCGTCGTCGTCGGGAAGTTAAAAAAAAATGTAAAAATTAAACCAAATCGCGATAAAATCCGTATAAAATAGTTTTATTTCAATGTGTAACATTCGCGTAAATCTAAGAAACCATTATGATTAGACTAATGATGGTTCTAGCGAAGACTAACAGTTATAAAGGGTTGACCTAAATTACTATAGATACAAGCCAAGTTCTTAGAAGCAGTCAGTTTCGGTACGAAACTGCGTTACCGTACCGTTTGTATTAATGGTCTTTAACATTGCGTACGAAACTATTAACTAAGTACTGACAATTAATCAATCTTTTGGCTAAATTGTTGCCTATGTTAACTTTGGTATAGCCTTTAGATATATTTACTAGTACTGTACTATATATACTACATATAAGCCAATAATCGTTCACTGCTGATAACGAGGCTCCTTTATAATCGAAAGTTCGATTGAAAGGGGTTGGGCCAGAGCCCACCACGCTGGTATAGAGCGGGTTGGAGGACTTCACATGATATAGAAACTCTTGTAAACAAAATACATATAATATGTTGTATGCAAGTACCATCATTTAAAAAAAAAGGTATGTTAACCAATTTAAAAAGTATTTTACTTGACTGATTGTAAATAACATGTTTTCACCACCCTGTGTATTTGTATTGCTTACGAAGTAATTACCACAATTAAACCAAAGTATAATTATTCAACTTGCGGTCAACCACTGAAGGAACATAATTATAACATCGCATAATTAATGATCAATTTTTCACCGCAAATAGGTCCATTAATTTTGGTCTCTACCAATTCATTCTTTGAATTGGAGTTGTTTGTTTGACGTTAAATTCTCAGGGGCATTATCCAATATTGAACAAATCATGTTATTAGTATTGAAAAATGAATAATTGAAATGTTTGATCCCAGAATTGGAAGCAATATTTCACGGTTCACAAATGTCTATGTCAATATCTAACGCAATAGTATTTAATACTTATTTGGGTATGTAAATCGTATCCTTGGTATAAAGAATTGTAATTTAAAAATATACGTACAAACGTACAACCTAAATTCCGTATCTGTATCAGCCCGTATCCGTCCCACTGCGAGGCACGGGCCTCTTCTAAAATCGAGAGTACGATTGAGAAGAGCTAGGCCCTATAGTCTGTCCACCACACTGACCTAGTGGTTCGCGGACTTTACATACCATAGAAATTGGTACCTATGCAGATTTACTCACAATGTATTCCTTCACCGTTATAGTACGTGGTGAAAGACTATCAATACACATATGACTTCGAAAAGTCAAAGGTATGCCGCTAGGATTAGAACCCGTGACCACAGAGAACATGTTGGCAGCCGCGTCTGGTCAGTTACCAACAGGCTACGACGCACTTATAAAATTATTTTTAAGGCATATTTCACTCTGTATCTTTAACAAAATTATATAGAAACGACTCCTCATAACAAAGCGTATTCAACAAAACAGCCTTTGATTCCAACAACAAAAGTAATAAAAGTAATCACTATCATCCACACTGCTGAAAAATCCCCAATCTCAGCAATACGGGTTGATCTTCAGCGATTTTCAGCTAGGCGTTCGGACCCCTCTACCGTATCGATTTGAGAATCCGTTGAAAGCGAGTAATGCGGCGTCTTATTAGATTTAGCTGGCCCTCGCTCCCGCCTCGTTTGGACGGCTGTCATTGATTTTCGGGTTTAGATTGTGCAAATGATGCTGAAGTAATAAGACGTACATTATTAGCTGCTGAATAACTCTGCTCAAAACAGCTAATAAATCAGTACTGGCAGTTTGTAGAGGCTATTTATAAGGTTTGGAGAACTGTAAACCGTAAGATGACCTCTAAGTTCGGCAGCTCTTCTACATAGAAATATCCTGCAATATAGATTCAGGCGATGTTCAGCCACAAGAAGTCCACTGCTGAACATAACACCACAAAGTCTACCGAACAGTGGCGAAGGGTTCATACAAGCCGATTCCTAGCAGCACGCCTTATAATTTAAAGGAAATTATTAATTATGAAAATTTTTTTAAACAAGTTATTTGAAGAAAATAATCAAATAATAAACAATATTAAAATAAATATAAACAATAAACAAATGTTATTCGATATTAATAAACAAAATATTACACGACTCTACAAAAAAAATTTCGTTCTTTGTCCTAAAGTTTATACTATTATTTTCCAGTTAGTTATGCACAAAAACGAAAAGAAAATACCTTTTTTCGGTATAAAGTTTGCTTTTGTGATAGTTATAATAATAATACTCATTTTTCAATTTTTTCATAAATTTTAATTGATTTTAATATTTTTAAAAAGACCTCGCGGTGAGAGTGGGGTATTTACGTTTACACTGTGCCGCTAGATGGCACCCGAGTGATAAAACTGGATGAAACTTCAGAAGCTTTTGCATACTTAAAAAAAAAAAATCCGAAGTTATCGGAAGCAAAGGTTAAAGCTGGGGTTTTTGTTGGTCCGCAAATAAGACAGATTTTCGCCGATGAAAAATTTCCAACGTTGCTGAATCGTACTCAAAAAGCAAGTTGGAACAGTTTTAAAGCAGTAGTTTCTGGATTTTTAGGAAATAAAGCTGAAAACTACGAAAAGTTGGTTGAGGATATGCTTACAAATTTTAAGGCCATGGGCTGCAGGATGTCATTAAAAGTACATATGCTGCATGCTCATTTGGATAAATTTAAAAACAATATGGGAGCCTATTCCGAAGAGCAAGGAGAACGTTTCCATCAGGACATCATGAATTTTGAACAACGCTATCAAGGCCAATACAATGAAAACATGATGGGCGACTATATTTGGGGTTTATTGAGAGAAAGTAGCTATGAACATAAAAGAAAAAGTAAAAGTGTGCACTTTTAAGTTATTTTCCACTTTTCTGTAAGCTAATTTGATAGTAAAACTTAATAAAAATAATAAACATGTTTATTTCAATAGTTTTATTTTCGATCAAAAATTAAAATCCGAGATTTTTAAAAATTTCGTTCAATCAGTCTTCTAAGCACAAAAGCAAAGTTTTTCATGTCATATATTTTTTTCCGTCTTATTACGACCTAAACTACCGAAATTTAATGCTTTGCAATCAAAGTCAAATTTCATGTTGACCCGTGTTATCGATCAATTAATAACACAACGACAAACGTAAGTACATGCATACGAAACACGCGGCCGCCTAGATCCCGATGACGTCACGTCAGGCTACAAGAACACAGCACGAGTTCCCGTTGCTCTCGCGCGCATTTCCAACGCATTATTTGCCATCTCTGTTACACGTTTGTTGCTCAGAACTGCATGCAAAATTGCTCCTTAAAATCCTTAGCTTTTAAGGTCTAAATTTATTTGTACAAATACGACGGTATTCGCTTGTGAATATGCCGGTGGGCCTACGGCTTATAAAGTAATTTGCCAGTTCGCGCCTCTTTTATTTCGTGTTTATAATTAGAAAATATTATTTACTACTGTGTTGTTTCAGTGTATATGTATAATGCGGTGTCTATTGTTAGGTTTGTATATAATTAGTGGGTAATTTATGAAATTTTACTGGTTTCGAAGTGCAAACAGATCTATCTATTTAGCAAAACTTTAATGATGAATGAAACTTGATAATGGTCGTATGTATCGTTTTATCTAATGAATTGCATTATTATGAGGTAATTTTAAAAATGCTGCATTTACGTAATTAAAAAACGCACTGGAAATTATATTAAATTTGATAATACATTTAATAGTCCGTGAGCCAGGTGCAAATTTGGTCAATTATTTCCTCTCAAGAGATAATTCGTGAGACGCATCAGAGTATAGTATTATAAAGCCTCGTGAACGTCAGCTGGCACTCGGTTGGGGGGATGAGCGGTTGTAGCCTCCCACGCACGAAGAAAAAAAAAATACATTCACTCATTTCCTCCCAGCTAAAAAATTGTCAAATTGTAGCTTATCTAATATCTCAACGAAAAAAAATAATCAGCTGGTTCCAACATAGTGTATTGTACGTCAGCTGGTGTCTCGAACATGAATTTTTATTTTTTATTTTCAGTGATTTCCTCTCAAACAAAAATTTACCTGATGATAGCTTATATGTAACTGTGGATAAATATATAGGTCAGCTGGCTGTATCTTGGTGGAAAAACCGTCAGCTGATACTTTGAAAGTTATTACATAGGAGTTAGGCAGGAGCATCTACTGAAAATAACCGTTCGCAGGGTTCAGAAGTTGCAACTATTGGCAAGTACTTTTTAGCTACACTCCATAGATAAGGGAAAATCTCAAAAAAATCAAAGATTTATCAATGTTACTCAATTATATGAAGCTTTAGGATCTGATTTGAGCGCAGCACTCGCGGCATTTCACGCGTTCACAGGGTGTGATTTTAACCCGGCCTTTTTTCGAAAAGGAAAAAAGCGTCCTTTTTCAATAATGGCTAAATTGAAAAGTTTCATCGAGTGTTTCATCCAAATGTCAAAACCATCAGAAAATAGAGAAAATATTTTTGAGAAGATAGAAGAGTTTGTTTGCCATATGTATGGATTTAATCGTCTAAAAAAGATCAATGAGGCAAGAGTAGCGTCGTTTGAAAAAACATATAAATTTTTGGATACTGAAACTTTCAAGTTATCAAAAATATTGATGGCTCTTCTTTACCACCATTCAGATCAGAGCTATATCAGCAATTTTTAAGAGCATGTGACATTGCTCAAATTTGGTCACATGCACACCTGAAGGTTCCAACTTCTGATGATCCTGTAGATTATGGTTGGGCAGAAATCGACAACAAGTATGAATTCATCTGGTTTTCTGGAAGTCAGTTACCATCATCGATTAATGAAATCACTATTCAGCCTGAAAAAGGTAACATTTTTTTATCATTTTGATTATATTATGCTAAAATACGCATCCTAATATTTTTTTAAATTTTTGTACAGATGATGACAATGAAGACATAACAGCAGACAGCTCTGACAGCGACTCTGACGATGAATCGGAAAGAGAGGAAAGTGACTCAAGCCAGAGCGAAAACGAAAATGAATAAATCACATTGTTATTCTCATTGTCATTTTTCATCACGTTTATATAATAAATATTATTTATCGAGTAACTCGTTAATTTATACTAAGCTAATTGTTTATTTAATTATTTAAATATATCTAATATCATTTGATTACATACTTATTCGTTTCAAAAACATTGATACGGAATATTTATTTCAACTCAAATCTCATATTGAAGCAGCGCTATGTCGAATAATTAAAGATGCGTCATTTCCTCCCAGATGAAAATTTGTGAGCTGATTGTTAATATACTGATGCAATAAATAAAAAAAATCAGCTAGCAATAAGTCGAGGAAAAGCTAGTCAGTTGATGCATTTAAATTGACTGTAGATGCTCCTGCCTAACTCCTATGTAATAACTTTCAAAGTATCAGCTGACGGTTTTTCCACCAAGATACAGCCAGCTGACCTATATATTTATCCACAGTTACATATAAGCTATCATCAGGTAAATTTTTGTTTGAGAGGAAATCACTGAAAATAAAAAATAAAAATTCATGTTCGAGACACCAGCTGACGTACAATACACTATGTTGGAACCAGCTGATTATTTTTTTCGTTGAGATATTAGATAAGCTACAATTTGACAAATTTTAAGCTGAGAGGAAATGAGTGAATGTATTTTTTTTTTCTTCGTGCGTGGAAGGCTACAACCGCTCATCCTCCCAACCGAGTGCCAGCTGACGTTCACGAGGCTTCATAATACTATACTCTGATGCATTTTACTAATTACCGCTTGAGAGGAACTTGGTCATGAGAATCTGTCGCTGGCTCCCGGACTATAAGTACCAGAGAAAGAACGGCAACTGACAAGTTTTAATTATTTAATAAATATTGTTATGCCGTATTTTTGTTAGCGTTGATTCAAAATAGGACATACAAACATAACCCACGCCTGCATCCCATGAGGGTTGGCAGAGACGATGGATCTCCAGTTAGCTCTATACTGACATCGTTTTACTTTCGTCCACTTACATCAATCTCTTCATCTTTTTTTATATATAAGGAACGTTTGAATTTTTTTTTGTCTATCAATTTCAAAACAGGCTAATGTTGTCATTTGCATTGAATCGAAATTTACTTTAAAAACGTTAAAAAAAGCACCTAACGGGCACAGTGCTATTCCGTGCAAGTTTTTTATGAGAATATAGTAAGTACTACTAAGCAAATATGTCGCTAAATATCTTACGTACATAACGGAGTAAAAATATAAGTATCGGCTTCCCTTTTGAAAAAACTCACCCTTCGCCACTGCTACCGACAGAGTTAATAGACCATCTAAGAAGGTTCTTGCCGTATGTAAGCCTCTTCAGAGAGATCGCTACAGAAATCCAAATCTTAAGTTCACCAATAGATTTTCGATGGCATGAAAAAAAACTACGTTTATAACACACCATAACGCCTTATTTTTCTTAGGATAGACATAAATACCACCACTGCACCCACATTAAAACGTGGAGAAGGCGAGGCGAGCATCAGACACAAAGTCCGGATAACTAATGTTCCTCGACGGAGTTGAAAAATTACACCAACAATGGCTTGACATAAGGAATAAATACATAACAATCACACACAATAAATAAGGGTGTTGCGAGAATGTGAAGATTCTGATTTCAACTACTTAAAGAGCCCCGTTTGAAAGTAATCATTTTGGTTTAAATTACGATGAGAAAAATTCACTTAAAATCTTATGTCTCAGGATGGCGAGCGCAGTGTGCTTTGTAAATCATGGTGTTGTTTGGTTTTGTTACTGTCCATTAGCGGTTGTATCGCTTACCATCAGGCGATGTCATGCTCCTTTTGCCATTTACTGCAATAAAAATCTCACTAGGAGAGTTCCAATCCAAACAATACGCAGATAAATATATATGTCACCGTAAAATTGTAAATACCGTTACATTACAATCTATCTCGCGAGATTGTGAACTGTCGAAAGATTGTGAACCGTAACATACTGCTTACAATTTAACGCATTATTTTTCAGTAGAATGTAATCTATCGAAGTGAAACTGTTAAATCACAATCTTAAAATTGTAAAATCTAGGTGTATTATGAGTGAAGTACCGCATTGAGTTACCGCAAAGAAACAATCGTTAGGTTAGGTTAGGTTAGTTTATTTCCATTTTAAATAAAATTAAGTCAATATGAACTCAAGTAATTAAAATGAAGTCAATTGACAATCTTCCGTTTATTTATAATATCTCTAGTGAAATTATAATATCACGGCTTTGACAATATACCGGTAACATATATATGTAAATCAATAAAATATTTCTCACGATACGATCATCGAACCTACGACCAATTTTTTTCTCATATTATTTATTTAATATCGTATTATATAACTGTGTCAGTAGTCTAGAAGCATCCACTGTAATGTGATTTAGTCATGGCGTGAATTATAGTTGTAAATAGATATATGCGTATTATCTTTCAGTGTTAACCCTTAATGATATTTTAATGTAAAGCCATGTTATTCGATAGCGCGTGACGCGGGTCTAATGGACCGAAACGAATATCACGTATGCCAACGCATGCTCAAATCGCTTTTCAGAGAAATCCGTCTGCCTTTTACGTGAAAAATGTGAATTGATTGGGAGATTAATTTTTGATTTAGGGATGGCTTTAGGCGTGGTTTGAAGATTAAATTGATTTTAAAAGCAATTATTATGAATTGGAATGTATCTATAAAGCAGTGAATACCTTATGTGATTCTATCAATTTTAATTTTCTCCAAGTTTGAATACAAAACTAACTGAACAGGAAATATAATGTGTAGAACATAGAAAATCACATTTACCAATATAGAAAAACACGTGAATGTACTGTAATCTATATGTACACATGAGGTATGTAGTACACACGTTTGCAGACGGCTGCATCCAAGATGGCGTCGGCGATCAATGGTTGCCATGACAACGCGTCGGCACCGCTCAGCTGGCTGAAACGCTGAACCAAAACAAGGACGGAGATTGAACCCGCGTCCGATTTTCCTTGAATGAAAGAGACGAATAATCTGGGGTGTGAAATGCTCGGTGTTAGAATAATTAACTCGGGGTAGCTTTCATAGGAATTGATTATATTTTATGGTTCGCTAAAGAATGTAACATATATTTATATTTTGGTTGTATTGCATTAACGTGTATATATTTACAGATTATTCAAATTCATTTAAAGACTATGACATGTTTTGAGTATTTTGTATGTGATCAATTATATGATCAATTAAACATAAATTTTATTTACATACATATACATACATACATAAACTCACGCCTTTATCCCCGAAGGGGGTAGGCAGAGGCGCCGCCAGGACACCCACATTTCGCCTAGTATGTTCCGTCCCATGATGTGATAGGGGGCGAGCCCATCGCCATATCGGGCACAAATTCCCGACTCCGGGCTGATAATGAATACCAAAATCCAATATCACTTTGTCCGACCCGGGACTCGAACCCGAGATCTCAGCTTTGTAACCGTACCGTAATACAACTACGCCACCGAGGCAGTCAGTAAATTTTATTTACATTAAAATAAAAGTGTTGACTCATTTTCTTTACATATTATTCCTACCTGAAAATAAAATCCTTTTCTAGTAGCCCTTGAATGCCGATTATTCTTTGACAATTCCAGAAGTCATGCACAAGTTATATTATCGTATGTAATGGAAAATAACAAGAATAATAATTAAACTGAAGTGCACTTAAATGTATAAAGTTTAAGGACACTGTCGTTAATCAAATGGCACATTAACGACTCAATCCTAATGATCTAAATTAATGAGCCGACGATCAAGAGTTACTATATATGTATGTATGTATACATAATATGTATCTCAGCGCCAATAGCTATCAATTGTGATTATACTTGTTATATATATTTTATGAATAGTTGTACGTTTCCGTTTATTTATGCGACAAGCACAATCCTTTACTTATATCCAACCCATGGCTGTCTGGGGGAGATCGCCTAGAGCGATAAGAACGCCATTTGTACTTTTATGTACTTATGGCTGTTTTTATTGATTGTTATGATTTCTTTGGTGTACAATAATATCAAATATGTGTGTATAGGTTTTATCCAGACGGCGACCGAAAACGAAGCCAGATGGTAATATTACTGACTTCAGACACAATGCAATTAAACATTTCGCAAAAAAACTTTTCGTTTACATTTTTATACTTATCGTATTTGGGTGATTAATACATAGCTTGCCTAAAATAATAATGTACAACTTTTTATTTTTAAAGACGCCATGGTACGTAAGGGTTTTAATTACTATTTTCGCAAAAACTAGGTTTTTACCACCCAACCACGAACATTTTAGTTGTATCGTGTCTGTATTCTGTAACCACTAAAGCTATGACATGGCTTCGTTGCCGGTCGCAGTCTTAATATACCCGGTATGTATATCGTTATAAATAAAATAAAATATATAATTATTGTATATTATTATTATCATTTAAGTCTATGCTTTATAAGCTATTTTTACACCTGCTGTGCTTCATTTCTTCACCACCCTAAGGCAGACTGGTAGAGAATGCCTCAAGCATTAAGTCCGCCTGTTTACTTTCAGTATATGAAGCTTTAAATAAATATATAAATAAAAAAGTTATATACATTTTTGTAGAGCAAGATTTTGCAGGACTTTTATCAAGCGTACCAGAAGGAGAGGTTCTCACGTCGGTGGTTGTGACTTCAATACAGGCATGCGTGAATGTCAAAGCGTGGATATGTAGCAGATATCGTCCTTTCTATTCTAGTTTATAAGTACGTAACATAAAGTTAAAAATGCAGTGAACCCATCGCATCATACGCCCTTCGTACCCTGAAGCATCGATGCAGCCTCAAACTTCTTCAATAAGCGGGCTAAAACAGACGAAAAAAGTTTTTTTAAAGGAATCTCTTTTCAGTACCTACTGTCGCCAAGTTAATATTCAAATTAAGAAGTTCCTGCGTACCTCACACGAAATTTAGATGGTTTGTGTATCGTTTTCACGAAATTAATATTCCACGTTCTCATCGCAGGATTGTGAATTTTAGCAAATGTTTGCACACCATATAAGATTGTAAGAACATTGCGAATACGTGCGGTTGTTTACCTCACACTCGGTTCATTATGACGTCGGTTTGGCATATTGCTTTCCAGAATATGTTAAACGACTTTTGTAACTCTTGCCCTTTCAAAATATATTCTACACCTGTGTTTTTTTTAATGCTCTCATTAAGGATCTTGCGAGAATTATTTCATGAACGAAGTAAATGATTTAGTCGTTATTTGTGATAATGGTTTATGATAATCCGCAATAAATAAAAAATACTTCTAATAACCTATTTATCTGTGCATATCTGAGTTTTCTGTGCCGTGTGTGGGCAAATAACTGCGCAAACTTCATCGAAATTTCCGATTCGAGATTGGTGCAAGCACGCGTTTGCGCAAACGCACTTGAACGTGTGTGGCGGCCATGACAGTCACAAACATTCTTCTTCCCAAACAATAAGATACAAGCCTTGAGTCGTGGGTATCAGATATTGCGAGAGCTTTTGAGTCTCACAAACACCCAGACTTGACAAAATACCTGTGAATCCCACAAACATTACGTTTGAAATAAATTCCTGACTTGATTTAATGATATAAATTTTTATAAAGATACAGTTTGTTGTTAACAAAAAAGGCGACTCAGGGGAGTTACTCTATGATCCGAAACGAAGTTCGAATGTTTGACGTTCGATGTTTATAAGTTTTCCACTTCTAAAAATACTGTTCTCTATGAGCCTTATCATTCACTCCGAACTTATTCTATGGTTACGACGTAGGATAGAGGACTCGAAAATTTTGTGGTGTACCTAGGCACATTCGCACAGTTTTACGGACAGCGTTCGAACATTCGAACTTCGTTTCGGATTATAGAGTAATCCACCTAAGCATTGCATTAATGGTAAATTGTTAGTATTATGGACGATTTGGAATAACTCCGCTAATAATAAATGGTCACAGTCAAGTCCCTGCCGTAGGATAATTCTTTACATCCATATCTATTTTTAAAGCAACACTGTTTATAGGCTGCCTCGGTGTCGTAGTTGTACGACTACAAAGCTGAAGTCTCGGGTTCGAATCCCGGGTCGGGGAAAGTGATATTGGGTTTTTTCTATTCATTATCAGCCCGGAATCAGGAATTTGTGCCTAATATGGCGATAAGCTCGCCCAATATCACATCATGGGACGGAACATACAAGGCGAAATGTGGGTGTCCTGGTGGCGCCTCTGCCTACCCTATTTATGTATGTATGTATATATACTGTTTATAGATTGTGCGTATAAATTGATATTGCTTTAAACGTAGTAACAACAGGATTCTCGCATTTTATTTATCATAAAACCACGTTTATGCGATACTAGTCGTAATATCATTTTATGTAAGTAGGTTTATATTGATACTCTTCTTTCTTTTCAGCTGAAAGACACCCAGTATTGGCCAAAGGTTTGGATGGTTTTATCATTTAACAAAGCAATAAATCCTTTACTAATTTGACATGGGTATTTTGTGTGATGGAATAATAAAGATTGATACAATTGTGAATTTTGCACCTACCAATAATATATAAAATAACTTAGAATGGAATAAAATCAATAATATTCTTTTGTAATTACAAACGATAGCTTTTACGACTTAGAGTTTTATTAATAAACTTTTATTAATAATTAATGGAAATGAACAATCCACAAGCTTTAATGAAGGATTTTGTTATTAACCTATCCCACTGCAGGGTAAATATCTTCACCGTCTTCCATCACGATTCGCAGTCCAAAGCAATTTCGGGCCACTTAGGTTCGAGAGCACTTTTAATTTCGACAGCCTTAGCTGGTTAGACACCGCTTATGAAATGAGATGCCGTAGGTTCGATTCTCGCACCGAGACAAATATTTGTGTGATCCACAGATCTTTTTGATTTTGTGTTTTTGAAACCGATAATTCTCTCGGTAGTTTCTGATACCCACGACATAAGACTCGATCTTAGTGTGGGTCAGGACTATGTATAACACTGTTGGTTATATTTATTTTTATTTACTAATAATTGTATGTTCAAACTGTATAAGACGCAATAAATCACCCTGTATCTAACAGTAATACGTCTCAGCGGTACATTTAATACACGGACTCGCCTGCTAATAAATACCCGAGTCAGAAACTATCGACTGTCGAGTCCTGCGGGACCCTTTCCTTATTTTAGTGATTTCATCTTTAAGAGCACGGATGTTCAGCTGAGCACGCGTTATAGTATTTTATTTATTTATTTTTTATTACGTTTGTTTTATTGAATGGATTTCTTAAAGATATTGATAGTTTGAGCAACTAGGTAGCGTGAAGAGGCATCTCAGCGGGCCGGCATGATTGTATCGAATGGTATGAGACTACCGTCTGATACCATTCGATACTCTATCTGGACGGCATTAGCACTTACCGTCAGGTGCAATGCAGTCACTATGCCGTGTCAGTTAAAAAAAAAACAAAAAAAAATATTGAAATAAAACTATTTTATACGGATTTTATCGCGATTTGGTTTAATTTGTAAAATGTAAAAATGTATGAAATGGTTTAAAATGTAAAAATTACACCAAATCGCGATAAAATCCGTATAAAATAGTTTTATTTCAATGTATAACATTCGTGTAAATCTAAGAAACCATTATAAAAAAAAATAGGTGCTTCTATCTATCTATTCAGCCACGGGAAGTTCACTGCTGAACATAGGCCTCCCGAAGATCTCCACATAGAGCTGTTGGTAGCGGCCTGCATCCGGCGAATTCCTGCAACCGTACCCAGGTCGTTCGTCCACATTGAAAAAAAAAAACGATTGTGATATAAAAACTCAACGTTCCATTACAATCTCGTTACCTTAGATATTCCATTTCCAGAGGATCAGACAGGAGATTACCCATTACAAAATCTTTTAATCCGAAATTATTTGTCTAGCCTACAAGATAATTTTAATCCTTCACAATAAATGTTTAACAAAACCAACGTTTTATTTATTCCAATACGAGTAAAACGGGCGCGCCGCAGTATCCATTACGATATTTTACGCCGATGTTCAGCAAAAAGTTTTCGGATAAAATTCCATTAGTACAGATGTTTTCTATTAGTCGGAGCTCAATAACTCCCAATGGAAGGCACTAATTACCTCGAGCAACAAACAATATTACATGTTCAGTATTAATGTTTCTGGGAATTATTGCGTAATCTCTGTTCACTGAATATTTTGACCTCTTTTGACTTCTTGAAAATCTAAAATTGCGGCAATGCTGTGTTAGTGAATTATAGGCATAATCCTTCTGCAATCAATAAGACACATCCATAAAATTATGTTGAATAACAAGTAAATAGAAAAATACAAAAGATAAATTACATAATTCACTAAGTGTAGGTCAAGAATTCGCAATATACTTGCTTAATCCAGCGGTAACTTCACCCGCAAAATTTCTAACCAAATCTTGATTAAACAATTTTTTGACTCAACTTCCACTTGACTAAAGCCTCTTTAT
Source organism: Deilephila elpenor (assembly GCA_949752805.1). NCBI lineage: Eukaryota > Metazoa > Arthropoda > Insecta > Lepidoptera > Sphingidae > Deilephila > Deilephila elpenor. The sequence goes on along the minus strand of OX457097.1, from coordinate 11,078,558 downwards.
AAATATCTGGTAAGATAACCAAGCCCACAAAAGAGCTGTTCGCAATCTCTGCACTTTAGCAAACCCTTTTTACAATTTTGCTAAACACTTCCTCTTTCGCTCGTTATTCTCAAGTTTTTTAATCCGGAAGAAAAGCTAATCCTTCCTGGCGTAAAATCCTTTACGGGGTTTTCGAAAAGGGTCTGAAGGCGACGGTAATTTACATAGTGTATCTTAGATGTTATGTTTATGTGAAGGAAATACGTTGTGTTAAGGAGAGAAAAATACTGAGGTCTGTCGAAACAAGCTATATGTCATGATAATTTTAAGCTTTATGACAGGGACTATATTGCATTCAATTTAGCAGAAGAAAAAGGATTCCTAAAAACCTTTCTACTAAGTAAGCAATACAGGGTATATCAAGACCGCGACCGAAAACAAAGCCAGGTGGTAGTATTAGTGACTTCAGACACAATGCAATGAAAAATTTCGCAAAAAAAATCGTCAACTTTTTTTGGGTAATTTTTTACTTATCGTCGTATTTGGGTGATAAATACATAGTTTTGCTATAATAATGATGTACACCTTTTTATTTTTTAAGACGCAATGGTACGATAGGGTTTAAACTACTATTTTCGCAATAACTAGGTATTTACTACCCAAAACAATGATTTTCAAAAAATTGCAAAAAAAAATCTGTCGCTTATTTTGCAACATTTTTATTTGCATTGTGTCTGTAACCACTAAAACTATCAACCGGCTTAGTTTTTTTTTTTTTTTTTTTTTTTTTTTTATTGCAATGAATGGCGAGACGAGCATGCCATTCGCGTGATGGTAAGCGATACGACCTTTTTTTTGTGGGAATTAATAAATAATTTAAAGCGGATTTCACCTTAATTGTGTTTATTCCAACAGCAAATTTGACAAAATCTTTCGCAAACAACATAAGTCTTTTTTCAACAACCTTTTGACACTCATCACAACTAATTCAATTGACAACGGGGTTGCCAATTATATGAAAATTAAACTACTAATAAATCTTATCCTACACGGCCGTCCTGCTCTTCGTCCGCCTCGGACGAATCGGATGTACCGTCAGCAGCAGACCAGGGCTTCATAAAGTCGGCTGAACTGGATGTGCTGTTTGGACCTTCCCCATGACCGACTTTCTTCAAGTCATATCGGTCGTTATCTTTTCTTTTCATAATTTGATATGGTCCAAGGTATTTAGGATACAGTTTGTAGCCCTGAACAAATTGTGTCCTTTTAATGGCCACTAGGTCCCCAATGTCATACTGTGTAGCCTTCTTTCTTTTCTTATTGTAGTTCCTTCTATTTTCTTCTTGAATCTTCTGTAGACTTTCTTTTGCTTTCTTTCGGAGATCTTCTCTCTGTGTATTATAGCTTTGAACATTCTCCTCTTCAATTAGTTTAAAAATTTCATCATCATTATCTTTCATTTTACTTCCGATCAGCAGTTCAAAAGGTGTCATTCCGATGCTTCGTTGGTATGTGTTGTTAATAACTCGTTGAACAGCATTTACTCGCTTGTACCATTTCGTAGGATCATCGGCGCACAATTTTGCTAAAATATTGATAATTATCTGATGGATTCTCTCTACCTGACCATTCCCTCTTGGCTGTCCAGTAGTTATCGTGTGATGGGTAATGTTCTCTGATTCGCAATAGTCTTTAAAATCGTTAGATGTAAACGAAGCATTTCGGTCAGAAATTATCCGATTTGGAGATCCGAAAGTCTGTCGTTGTATTCTGAGTTTGTCTAAAACTTCTTTAGTTGATGTAGTCTTCGTCGGATATATCCAGGTAAACTTGGTAAATCCATCCACAATCGTTAAAATGTATCTGTAGTTTTTATTAGTAGATGTCAGAGGACCAAGATGATCAATATGGTAAGTATCAAGTGGCTTCTCTCCCTTATCTATAGTATGTAAATAACCTTCTTTCTTCCCTCTCTTGTGTGAAGTTAGTATACACTCTACGCAATTGTCTAAAACAGATTTAATTTTCTCTTTCAGGTTATCAATGTGGTATTCTCTTACTATTAGTTCTTCAGTTTTCACTACTCCGAAATGACCTTTTTCATGATTCTTCCTTATTATTTCATTCTGCATCTTCTTTGGCACTACTAGTAGTTTTATTCCATCTTTAATCTTCCAGAGAATCCCATTTTCGAGTAAGTAGTCTTCATAAGTTTCTGTCTCTAATACTTTCTTGATTAACTTTATTTTCAGGTCTTCATCTTGTGCCCTTTTAAGGCGTGCAGCTGTATCGGTAAGTTTGTAAACATTGCTTACAGGTTGTCTACTCAAAGCATCAGCGTGTTTAAGTCTTGTTCCAGGTCGATGTTCAATAGTATAATCGTATTCTTCTAACAGTAATGCCCAGCGAGCAACTCGTGGAGGTAAATCTCTTTTCTGAAGGGTCATCATCAAGGCTGAGCAGTCAGTCACAATCTTAAACTTTATGCCCAGTAAGTATACCCTAAACTTCTTTATAGCTTCAGCTATCGCTAAGATTTCGAGATAGTAGCTGTGATACTTCTTTTCAGCGGGTGTCGTCTTTTTGCTCATGTAGTATACTGGATGCATCTGATTATCTTTCGGGCTTCTTTGTAAAAGGACGGCTCCATAACCTTCGGCGCTGGCGTCGGTATGTAACTCCGTTTCTAGATTTGGATTATAAATTTTCAGGACGGGAGATTGACATAAGCTTCTTTTCAACTCTTCAAACGATTTCTCACACTCCAAATCGAAATCGAAAACTTTTCCCTTTTTAAGCAAGTCAGTAAGAGGTCTTGCTATTAACGAATAATTCTTTATAAACTTCCGAAAATATCCGGTTAGTCCTAGAAAAGATTGCAAGATTTTGATATTGGTTGGTATTTTGAAGTTTGCTACAGCAGATGTCTTTTCCTTAGATGGTCTTATTTCTCCTTCTCGTATTATGTAGCCTAAATACTGAATCTCGTCTTTCAGGAACTGACATTTACTCCAGTTTAACTCAATCCCATATTCTTCGGCTCTTTTCAATATTTTCTTCAGCTTGGCTAGTCCTTCTTCTTCAGTGTCCGATGGTATAACTAGATCGTCTAAGTAAGCCATTGCTGTGGCATCTTGAATAAAGTCGTGGAATACGTCGCTAACGAATCTTTGAAAGATCGATGGCGCTGTGCTCAATCCAAAGGGCATCTTAACAAACTCAAATTGGCCTTGTGGCGTCACAAATGAGGCGTATTTCTGACTGTCTGGGTTAACATTCACATGTAAAAATCCATTTTTGAAATCTAGAGATGTAAATACCTTAGCATTCTTTAACCGATCTATTTGGTCCTCTATAAGGGGTAGCGGAAATCTATCTTTAATTATTTTTTTGTTTAATCTTCTATAATCGACGCAAAGTCTGTACGCACCATTCTTTTTCTTCGCCAAAACTATTGGACTTGCAAAGTCAGATTTGCTTGGTTTTATGATTCCCTTACTAAGCCAATCTGCTGTTTGTTGGTTGACGACATCAAGTTCCAGTGGTGATAGTCTTCGGGGACTCTGGTGAATCGGTGTCTCATCCGTCAGTATAATCTTCAGCTCGACACTTGATTCTTTAAAAACATTATTTGGGTTATAGTCGTCGATAATCTTTTTTATTATACCAGAGTACTTAGCGTCCCCAACATCTAGTACTTTTTCCTCGTTGGCACTCAGAGTGGTTAAATGTAATATTCGCTTTACAGAAATTCCGTGGGGTGAAAAGTTTACTTCAACTTCATTTAATATTGGATTACCAAGTATTAATCCAACTGGTATAGCGTGATTTGCCACCATGTGAAATTTACCCTCAAAATAGCAGTCATCAATCTGAATCTTAGCCGTGAATGAACCTTTTGTTTGAATCTCATGTTCTGTTATGCCTGCTAGACATAATGTGGTGTCCGGATCAAAATTCAATGCAACTCCATTGATCTTCTTGAAATTGTTTTCATCAACCAGATTGACATCACTACCTGTATCAATCAAGGCCTTGGTTTCCACATCATTGATTTTTACAATTCTATAAGGCGTGGCGCAGTAATCATATCTAATGTCTTGGATCTTCAATGTCTTCTTTGTATTCCCAGGACATTGATTTGATTTATGGCCAAACTCATTACATTTAAAACATTTTACTCCGTTTGGACAAGTGGGTGATTGGTGTCCTAAGTCACCGCAGTTGTAGCATCTCTTAACGTTGGTTGTCTTGCCAGTTGCGTTTTTAGAAGTTGATTGACAAGGTTGCAATTTCTTGCTAGAGATCTTCTTTCTGAACTCGCTGTATATGTCCAACTTCTTGCGAAAATCCTTTATGTCCGTCGCGCCATAAAGTATACTTTTGTTAGTTTCTAAGTCACGAATTCCATCAATAACATATTCTATCAATGCAGCATCTTCAACCTTTCCATGTAGTGCTAATTCTTTCATAGAAAGAAAATATTGCTGATAGGTTTCTTCGTTTTTCATTTTGCGCGATGCAAGTTTCTTGTGTATAATGGCGCTATTTATCTTTGGCCCAAATTCTTCTTTTAAAGCTTTCTTCAAAGTAGCATAGTCTTTTACTCTTCCCAACGATCGCAGAAATAGTTTAGCAGTACCATCCATAAGTCTTTTTGCATATATCAACTTCTCGATTTTGGTCCAATTCATTATTTGTGCTGTATCTTCGAATTCATCAAGGAACGTCTCAATAGGGTAAGTGTCGTCTCCGGTAAATATCGTCATAGACTTTTCCAAATCTCGAAATGAAATTTGTATTTCCTGGTCTTCATCTTCAACATCATTGTCGTCTTTCTTCGGTGGCATTGTACAACTGATATTTCCTTTACAGTGTCTTCTTAATTTTCTAGAGGCTATGCAAAATGATGGTCTTCTTAAGCTCATCAAATGGCTTGTACTATAAAATTTTCAATCTTCAAAGTCTTAAGTCTTCATAAAATCTTCTCATCCTAAAAACTACCATTTTAGTTCATGTTTCATATCATTGCAACATTTTCTACCAATGTCGGTGCAACAGTCTCGGAGTTTTGGTAGATCTGTGGTGCACCAGCTGTCAATGTCAACACCGCGTCGGTAAAACAGTAGCAGTCAAAGTCAACAGTCCAGCACCCCGTCGGTAAAACAGCAAAGATGGCGGCACCAAGTAGATGATCGGCGAAATTTGCACTCGACTTGCCTTTTGAAAGTCTTGATCCACTTCAAACTATAGTAGATCCCGGACGAGCCCCCAATATTTTGTGGGAATTAATAAATAATTTAAAGCGGATTTCACCTTAATTGTGTTTATTCCAACAGCAAATTTGACAAAATCTTTCGCAAACAACATAAGTCTTTTTTCAACAACCTTTTGACACTCATCACAACTAATTCAATTGACAACGGGGTTGCCAATTATATGAAAATTAAACTACTAATAAATCTTATCCTACATAATGATGTACACCTTTTTATTTTTTAAGACGCAATGGTACGATAGGGTTTAAACTACTATTTTCGCAATAACTAGGTATTTACTACCCAAAACAATGATTTTCAAAAAATTGCAAAAAAAAATCTGTCGCTTATTTTGCAACATTTTTATTTGCATTGTGTCTGTAACCACTAAAACTATCAACCGGCTTAGTTTTTTTTTTTTTTTTTTTTTTTTTTTTTTTTTTTTTTTATTGCAATGAATGGCGAGACGAGCATGCCATTCGCGTGATGGTAAGCGATACGACCGCTCATGGACAGTAGCAAAACCAAACAACACCATGAATTACAAGGGAATGCTTGGAATTCCACTGCGCTCGCCATCCTGAGACATAAGATGTTAAGTCTCAATATGTCCAGTAGTTACTCTGGCTACAATGTCCTTCAAACCGGAACACAACAGCGCATTAACACTGCTGTTTGGCGGGAGAAATAGACATTGCGGTGGTACCCACCCAGGTGGCCTCTCACATATGAGAGACCTACCACCAGTAAACCAGTTTTCGGTCGCAGTCTTGATATACCCTGTATATTGTCTTTTAAATACATTTATTTACGACATAAATCAATATTTCACGTATCAAATAAAGCTTAATAATCTCAATAATAAATCTTCTTAATATGTCAAAATTCACTTTCAAAGTAGACAATATAATCTATTCGTAGAACATCAATTTTCCAAAACAATTCAAAACTATCTTATATCGGCTTTCAACCATCTAATAACCGGATGAGACATAAATTTATCAACTATTATTGATAAACAAACATGCCTATGGTAAAAAAAAATTCGAATAGTGTTCATGGCTATTTTTAATAGATTTTTTAGCAGGCAAGCCTTTACGATTTGTTTTGTAATTAATTTATCTTTCTTATAATACCAATTTGGATTGGTTATCAGGTCGATATTCAATTTGAGAACCGAACCGGCGTATTATTCGATCCACAGATACACATTGTCAATTAACCCAAGCCTATATTCGAAACAGTACGAGTAGTGTGTTCCCAATACTCCGGCAAGGCCATCTGCCATGTGGGCGCAACGACTTGTCCACTGCAATTATTTTTACTCCAGTGCTATTTCGTTGGGATTAACCCAAATTGTAAATGTACAAAATCATCGAGTATCGACTGCTTGCATTTGGTTAGATGAAGCCTGAAGATCGGATTCGATTCCCGAATACCTAATTGCTTCTAAACGATGCTTAAGATTCAAAAGAGCAGATTGTTTGTTATTCCCACTTATTCCGCCAAAAATTACAAGAGTAGAAAAAATGTATTTTTTCCTACAATATCGCCTATCATTTTATATAGCAAAATCTGTACAACCAAAATAAATGGACAGCAAAATCAGAATTTACAAGCTTCAGTAGTTAAATCCTGACAAAGTCTTCCGCCGAGATGCGTATTTCATTAAAATGCCCAAAATAATTCCGTTGTGTTTATTTAGGTGCCGTCTAACCTCCCTCGGCTTTTTACCTTAATATATTTCCTTAAGTTAAGACTTTTCATGTAAATAAACGGGGGTTTTTAGATATCATTAGAATGTACCTTTTTAACTACAAGTTACTTTGAAAAATCTGTAATTAAGCATTACAAGTCAGGAAATTTGTAATTAAACATTAATTACATCAAACCTTGAAAAAGTGAGACTAAACCCAAACAGCTATTAAAAACGCTTTTTGTTGCTTGAAAGAAAGCCATTTCGATGGAAAATGCATTGCAATAATTTGCTTAATTGTCTCTACCTTTCTCTTGAAAACATTCGTTTAGAATATGCGGTGTATTTAAAGGGCTATACTGAATTAAATTGTTTTATGTACGACATATTTGGTTTATAAATATTTTTTATTATGTTGCTTAGTAAAGGAACATAATAAGAAATATTTGTAATGAAAAATAATTACTATTCCATCATCTTAAACAACTACAGGAAACACACTATAGACAGATCTCTTCGAAGAAATTCCATCCCGACTTTCGCGCATCTGCGACTTTCTTCAACTAAAAATCGTAATTGAAAAAAAAAAACCTACGTAAAGCTAAAAATCCCGTGGCAGGTTAGCTAGCACTAGGACAAAAAGCTGAATCACACACTATTTTAGTGGAGATGTAAAAATAGACAACTCAAATATGTGTTCGCAAAACGTACAGTTTTAATTAATTTATTAACAGTACTCTAGTTTCTATAGTGTGTAACAAGGTTTGCTGCGTGATTGAGGCAATGTTAAACATATTTTTATATATTGATTTTGATCCGACAGTTATGAAACCGGATGGATAAAACGAATATCCTCTGATATTTAGAAATTGTCTATAATTACTTCACAATGTATTAATAGAAGTAAAACACTGAAAAAATCTGCATACCTAAAAGATTTCTATAAGAAATTCTATGGTCTTAAAGTCCACCAATCCCCACTAGGCCACCGAAGTAGACTAGACCTTAATCTCTTCTCAACACCAAGGCCAACTACATCCCGTGTATGGTCTGATATAGATAGTTAAATTGATTCAACCAGTGAAACATTGTGCCATTAACCTACATGAGTAAGTCAATGGACTGTAACCCAATTTCCAAAGTCTCTAGTAGTTATTACCCTGAAAAATAGAGGGCGTGGTTTGGACGCTCGCCCATTAAAAATTAAGCTCATCACTATATCTAATAATAAGTGGGTATATTTAATATACGCAACGATTAAATAATTTGAAATAACACCCACTATCGCAATTTATTACCATCGTGTTGGTGTAGTTGTGTCGGGTTTGGATTGTGAGATCATAGGTTCTATTCTCAAGCCAATGATTCATGTTTCAAATTTCTGGTCTTGTTCAAGGGATTAAATTCCCTGAATTAATTGGTTCCATATTTTTTGCTTGCGTTACGAAACGGTATTAAAAAAAATGGTTATTTAAAAAGTTATTTAAAAATTGTGTTTAGCAATATAAAAATAACAAAATTATACCTCTAAATGATTTTCGCGAGTTTTTAATCGACTTCAAAAAATTAGGAGGTTCTCAATTCGTCGGAATGTATTTTTTAGCAATATCGTGTCATTCCGTGACAGCCTCCGTGGCGCAGTTGGTTAGACGCCGCCTGTGAAATGAGAGGCCGCGGGTTCGATCCCCGCACCGAAACAAATATTTGTGTGATCCACAGGTATTTGTTTCGGGTCTGGGTGTTTGTGAGACCGAAAAGTCTCCCGTAGCTTCTGATACCCACGACACAAGACTCGATCTTAGTGTGGGGTCAGGACTATGTGACTGTTGGGTGTATTTATTTATTTATTTATTCTGTCGAACATTTTTTATCAGGAGCGGTCACCTTAGAAATTAACCCCTAAAAATTAGTACACTATTAAATATTTGCTCCAAAAAGTTTATATTTGAAACGAGGGAGTAAAACAGTTAATCCTAGCGAATATGTGGCTGTCTGGGGAGTTATGCGACCACTTTTCTCTCAAACGGATTACACACAACCGTCAATGTCTAGACTAAAACCATTTGAAGCTATTTACGCCTCTACGTATTTACTGAATTATTTATATTAACAATTTAACATTGGCTATGCTGTGAAATAAAACTTTAAAATGTCATAAATAAGCAGAATACAACAGTAAAATTATAAAACCATGATTTAATAATGTAATAAAACTAGGTGACCCGCGCGAATACTTTACAGAGATCATAAACAACATTTGATAATTATGCTTAATGCTGATTATAATTATATAACCCAGCAATGGTATGAATAGTGAATAATGAATCAAACACGCCAAAGGGCTCAGTCAACGAAAATATATTTCTTCTTATTATACTGGTTACTGGTGGCAGGTCTCTCATATGTGAGAGGCCGCCTGGGTAGGTACCACCGCAATTTGGTTTTCTCCAAACAGCAGTGTAAATGCACTATTTGTTCCGGTTTGAACGACATTGTAGCCAGAGTAACTACTGGACATAATGAGACTTTAACATCTTATGTCGCAGTATGTCGAGCGCAGTGGAATGCCAAGCATTCATGGTGTTGTTTGGTTTTGCTATCAGCTTTTACTATCAGGCGAAAGGCATGCTAGTCACGCCATTCATCGCAAAAATAATCACCATTGAATGAGGGAGGTAATATACTATTTGGATTACGATGCACTTACAAACAAATGCATTGTATTAGAAATATTACGGGTAGCGTGTTCCCAATACTCCGGCAAGGTCATCTGCAATGTGGGCGCAACGACTTGTCCACTGCAATTATTTTTACTTGTACAACCCAAATTGTAAATGCACAAAAGCAACGATTATCGACAGCTTGCATTTCGTTAGACAAAATAAGAGGCCTTAGAGTCGGTTCCCGAAAACCTAATTGCCTGGAAACGATGCTTAAGAATATTTTTATACGCGTTTCCACAATAACTCCGAATCAAAAGAGCAGCTTATTCAATTATAAAAAAAAAAACATAATTAAGGAAGATAAACATCTCTCGTTGGTAGATATTCTATTTGGATAACTGTGCACTTACAATCAAATGCATTGTAATTTGTAGTCACGTTCTCATGATAACACCAATATTAATTTAAAGATAAAATGAGAACAAAAAGGAAATATAAATTGTAGATCCATTCTGGACTATAGGAAATCGACCTATTTCGATTGAGGCAAATGCCATAAAATCGTATTGATTTAAACTGAAGTTTTCTGCACTCACGTCTATACAAACCTGTTTGTATTTGATCGTAAAGGAACCCTACTAAGGGCATTAAAAGCAGCGCCGACAATGAGGCCGCCATAAAAGTTCTGAGATTTACGTCGCCAAGTTTTATTACATCAAGATTAAACTTATTTACGTGGTCCAAGTGTTGTTTGGTCTGCATTCAAGTACCGTGTACGTTAATTAACAAAACACTGATTATACAATAGTTGGGAATAAGGTACTAAAATTATAAAACATAACACTGGATGAATTCATCACTATCCACTAAAGTCTAAAACAACTGATCTGTCTGATCTATGGCTTTTCGCAAATTCCAAAAAAGATATTTAATGGAAAGATTTTTGCCTGTAATGAATAGGATAATTATTCTGCAACTGAAGCGTATTTTAAGGCCTAAGATAAATCGTTGTTCATGAAAGGCATCAAAAGCTTTCGGTTTGGAATCATTGTAACTTTAAACGGGGCTATCTTCAATAACAAAATAGAATTCCGCAAAAAAAAAAAAATTGTCTCGGGACTTAGTGACTCGCGTGTTAAACTATAAAAACACAGCCAAAACGTCAAAAGATTAATTGCCTGAAAGTTTACTAAATACTCAACAATTAACATAATCGAGAACAGAATAGTTTCTGTAACTAGAGTTGTTTGAAGTTGAAGTGTTGCTGCTGCATGTAATTCATCAGGACTTCAAGCCGGTTTATTTTACAATTTAACTTTTTGTTATCAATTTGCCTAGTATCTTCAGTGTTCTCGTTGCGCCATGTGTGCTGTAACCACTCCTACATTCTTACCTACTTTGTGTAACCTATTTAATACAGTTATATTTTTACATAAATGCTATAGAAGAAGCATTTTGGTTTTTACGTCTTTTTTACAAATTAATTTATTTGACTAATACGAAATACCTTAAGCTCGAGTAAATATAAATTAATAATCATATATTCACATATTTATTAAATCAAGCTTAATATAATTGACATGCACTAAGTGCACTGACGAAGCCATAAACAAGTTTTTCCATACATTAAAGTTCCCGAGTGTTCAGTTGATACATGGCCGCTCCCAAACAGTACAAGCGATCTTTATCATCGCTGGCGTGTACAACAAATTACCTGTGTCGCTTTAGTTTCTCCGCAGATTTGAATCTTTTTGTCTATTTTCACACTCTCGCTTACCACTTTCATATAACTATTATACATATATTTTTCTATAAGGCCTCTGTTATATAAATATTATTTTTATTTAATATATGCGCTTACATTCGTTTTTGTATATATCTTTGAGGGAAAGCAGTTTATACTGGCAAGAGTAGCATATGTGTTTCATCTTTAAGATTGAAAAACGTCCTAATAAAGATCCCTGTGAAATCCTTAGATTTTCGAAGAACTAATGTTCAGCAGATCTTCTGTGGCTGATTAATTATCAATTTGTATAGTTTCTCGTACAGGCGTTAAGCCTGTGAGGGCTTTGCAGACGATAGTCCATGATGGTAGCCCATTACTTTATGGTATTGGTATAGATGGATTTTACTGATGGTAGGTCTCTCATATGTGAGAGGCCGCCTGGGTACTTGGTAGGTACCACCGCAATGTCTATTTCGCCCGCCAAACAGCAATGTAAATGCACTGTTGTGTTCCGGTTTGAAGGACATTGTAGCCAGAGTAACAACTGGACATAATAAGACTTAGCATCATATGTCTCAGGATGGCGAGCGCAATGGAATGCCAAGCATTGCTTTGTTATTCATGGTGTTGTTTCGTTTACCTCTGTTCATGAGCGGTCGTATCGCTTACCATCAGGCAAATGGCATGCTCGTCTCGACATTCATTGCAATAAAAAATGGAATTTAAGCAAGACCAATTAATAAACCACTCATGTAACTCAAACTTATAAATTCCAAGTTTGTTGAATTGTTTTGCAAATAGCGCACCTGAGAATGCTTCAAGATTTCAACTAGTCATTAAACACACGTTAGGGTTTTAAACTTTTGGTTATTGCCAACTTTCAAACAACCTGTATTTAATTCATTTATTTATTTGTTTATACATTTTCTATTGAACACCACATACATAAAAAATAATTAAAACTAGTTTAGCGCTGACAATTTGCGGCTTATAGCGATTTCTTTCATTCTTCACTTTTCAATAATGATTACGTTTCAGCTATAGCCAGGATAATATTCTTACATCTTCTTCATTCTTCAATCCACTTATCTAATATAACCAGCAATGTATCATTATCATCAATGTATCATTATTAGCATCATTATCATAATTACCAGCATCGTCTTAGTCATTACGTACTCGTCCACTGCTAGAAATACCTTTCGCAATGTAGTAAACACAGATTGAGACAGTAATTGCACGATGCTGGAAAGCCAGTCTTAGTATCTGTATTCGCTCATGTACGTCCCACTGCAGGGGACGGGCATTTTTTTTGCTATGAATGGCGAAACGAGCATTCAATTCGCCTGATGGTAAGCGATACGACCCATCATCGACAATAGCAAACCTAACAATACTATGAATTACAAAGCAATGCTATTCCACTGCGCTCGCCATCCTGACACACAAAATGTTAAGTGTCATTATGTCCAGTGGTTACTCTGGCTGTGACACTACAATGTCCTTCACACCGGAACACAACAGTGCATTTACACTGCTGTCCATGGTGGGCTTCTTTACAATCGAGAGTACGATTGAGAGGGCTTAGGCCATATAGTCCACCACGCTATCATAATGCTGGTTGTCGCATTTTATACCATAGAAATTCTTACAAATCGTTATAAAGCTATGTTACTCGGGTTTTATTATGTAATTTTTCTTTAATCGGTATAAAACCTAGCGATAACTCCAAAGTCAGAGGTGTGCCCCGGGATTTGAACCCGCGGCCACCGTGAACATGTTGAGAACCGCGTCAGGTCCGTTAACAATATGCCACGCACTTAACATAATCATCTATATGGCCTAACCACTCTCAATCGATTCTCTCGATTATAGAGTAGGCCCGTGCCCTGCAGTGGGACGTATATGGGCTGATATAGATAGATAGAATCATTATTACGTGTTGGTCCAGAGGTAGACAAAAAAAAAATTGCGAAATTTTGAGTTACATGTCTGTAGACACTAAAACTGCCACCTGACTTCGTTTTCGGTCGCAGTCTGAATATACCCTGTATACATAGAGAGTAATTATAGCATCTAAACACGACGGCATCACATGCTATTTACAAGATTTATATAAATAATTAAATAAACCGTTTATAGTCTGCGTATTTATAACTTGTATGGAATCCTCACGTAGCTCTCCCTCTGTGCGCTTATTAAACCGGTGTGTGTGCATTTATCCAAAGTTATTGTCTCTATTCTTTTCTCCTTTTATGATACTTTTAAATTAATTTAGAAGCAATGACTACTTTGCTTTTTTCTCTTCTTATGTAATATGTATAATTTCCTTCTAACTTGGAAAGGAAACGCACCGCCCTTTTCTTTCGTAGCTGTAATTCCGTCCATTGTCGAACCTAATCAAATATTCATTTTACAATTGTTTTGTATGAAGTTGTAATTCATAACATTAGATGACATTTTGTAGTAATATGTTGAGTAACATAACATAACATTAACTCTCGAAGTATTATTACAAACACGAGTATCCAGACATCACTTGTTTAAACTCCAACAATAAATTCTAGGCTAATTACTCTGAATCAGCCGCTAAATATGTTGTAACATATGTTGAACATAAAAATCGGCCTATGTAAATCGCGGATAGCCGTTTCCCGATTTGGTGTGCGAGCGTGGCATGCTCGGTAGTAGCGGACATGCGCCCGCGCCTATTTATACCACGTGCGAGTGACTCCCCCGTCTCCCCGCCCTCCCCGGTCTCCCCTCCCCTTCCCCTGTCTCCTCCCGCCGCATGCTTAAATATAGCCCGAGGGAATCCATCGCGAAATCTACGCGGCGCGTATTGATCGCCTTGTGAATCAAATATACGCGAATGTTTGAACTATTGTTCTTATACTGGTGGTAGGTCTCTCTTATGTGAGAGGCCGCCTAGGTAGGTACCACTGCAATGTCTTTTTCTCCTAATGTGTATTTGCCTTTCGGGTTCAGCACGAGTTTATCCGGTTTCGACGTCAGCATAATTACGACAACATTATAACAATATTAACACCATGACAAATCCCCATCTCTCACCGGTAGACTTCATTTGAATGCCAATGCTCTTTCCATCTGGTAAACTGTACTCGATTTCTCCCACCACAATAAATTTTCCGTGAAGGGGTAGGCAGAGGTGCTACCAGAATACACACTTTACGTCTTGTGTCATCATCATGTGTGATGCGAGCCTGTCGCCATACCGAGCACAAATTCCTGACCCAATTCAAACTTCAATATCACTTTACCCGACCCGGGATTCGAACCCAAAACTTCAGCGTTGTAATCTTAACGTAGTAGCTAAAACTAAGCCACCGAGGCACCATACAAAATAATGTAACAAATAAAAAATATAATTAAAGTGTACGTAATATTCGGCATCGTGCGTGTATGAGGCAATACATACCACGTTATATCACATATATTTCTAGGTCATGTAGAATGCTGCGGGTAAATTTGTAATTTCATGCTGTATTGGATATTTTTCCATCAACTTTTCTGCTCAAATCCGCTGAAGATATTCAATGAACGAAATTTTTGGGTTACATAGTAGTATGTAAGCAATATAGGTTAGTTTGAGCTTGTTTATCTTTTATTAGCGTGCTACCATCTAAATGTAATTCATTGTTGTCTAAAGAAAATGAAATAAAACAAGATGAAAAATAATGATACTATTTTGGAAATTATGTTTGTTATTTTATGTATGTTTTTGCGCTAACTTTTCAACCGTACGGCGTAGGGCATAGTTTTATCCTAGAAATGTTTTGTACAATGTTCTTGACACATTTTCAATAGAGCTTTTACAAAGTAGCTATCAAAACTATTTAATCCGAAAAAAAAAATTGTATGACAAATTACTTTAAGTAAGGATTCAATAAAATGATTTTACGACAAGAAAAAAATGTCCATATAAACCGATTAAACAACCTTTTCAATCAGAAGAAAATTAAATTGTATTTCTTACTTTAACTTCGTACAGGGATTGTGGGTTTAATGACCTTTCCCATCTATCACAACACGAAATTGAACATTCCACAGAAAATTTCTGAATTAATGTTGCGATAAGACGTGACTAAAATTTGAAATTCATAATAATGAAAACCATCGAATTGTATATTGTAATATAATTTTTACGAGACTTGGATTCGACCAGCCTTATTTAATCCAAAATCATCAATGTTTTTAAACCCTAATTTTCATAAGTATTCTTTCAGTTATTTTTTGTCCTTTCGCAATTTTGTTAGTGAATATACCCAAATTCAAGTAGATGTCTATCTGAGTAAAACGTGTCTGAGTACATATACGTTGCATAAGACGCGTAATTTTTTTATGCTTAAAACCCTAAGTAGTTAAGTTTTGCCTGTATCCTTTTTGTTTCTTTATTTAGAAGTCCTGAAAGCAGGTCAGCCATTGTCTTAAAATAATTTTACAAATGTCGAGCATGAAATTCTCAGTTATATTTTCAAGTGTCCTGCAATTTAAGTGCGGAATGAGTGTTTTTGTTCGAAAACATTGTTTCTGACACTTACAGCTAAATACTTTTTGTTCGCTTGTTGTACTTGGCAGTAAATCTTTTTATTATACAGTACACTTCCTCCGTAAAGTCTATATATTTCTGTCACATTAACACTGCTGTTAAGCTGTGAAAAGTTAAGCAAGGACCGAATTTGGCATAATAATCCTACATCGTATTTTGCTTTATACCATTGTGGGGAATGTAAATAAATAACATGAAATATAAATTCATCTTTAGGTACGGGTAGATTCCTGAAAATAAGCCTCCCCAAGAATTTTCTCAGCTATCTGCATTCAGCGATTTCCTGCAACTTTTATTAAGTCTTCCATCCACATTGGAGCACTTAGTATGTATTAGATAATTCACCACATAAATAAGTAACTTTCATGTAGTATGACACAACCACTCGTTTCTTTCTTAAGGCCAAATTTTTCAACCGTCAGATAATTTCTATTTGATTAATAACGTTGCAATTTTGACATATTTTCTAACGCATTCTCCTGATAGCAATTATCACGCGATTTAAAATTCACCCCTTAATAACACAAATTATAGTTATTTATCAAGACATTTGGAAACAGTTCTAGCATTTCACAAGAATCTATAAATCCAAAAAATATATTTTGATAAGTCTAGCTCGATCCAGTGTTATAGTTATTAAAAAATGTTTTAAACTTTTGTTTACAGCAGACGTAATAGACGGCACCGCGCAGCTGGTTGTAATAATATCGACACCAGATGTGTCTGTTCTAATGCGAAATTAATTGGTTTATCAAAGAAATTCAGTTCGACCTTGGCGTCCTGTTTCATTTGGTTTGTTATGTCTATTCTCGATCTAGTCAGAACTTTAGAAAGTACTGTCTTTATAAGATAAACATTGTTGGAGGTTTTTGAAGTGAAACTTCTTTATCGGGGTTGGAAAAAATTTTTCGTTACGCGTCACATTCTTCCGTTACGCGCCATCTTTTTTTATTTAGTAAATTAGTACCCACTTCTGTAAGCCACACCCCCAACCGTTTCCAAGCCCCACCCAAAATTTTAAGTCCCACCCACTTTTTTGTAATTTGATCCTTACCCCCCCCTCTGGCCTTGCCCCACCCTAAATCCAAAACAGTGCCCAATAGCCTCCCCACGAAACCTCCCCCCCCCGCTTACCCGCACCCTGAAAATTTTACCTCACCCCCCCTACTCATACCTCCGGCATTATCCATCGTAGACCCACCGACCTTGGGTTCATTGGAACCGGCTCGGTGAGGGCTACAATCCTGCCCCAACAGAATTCTCGAATTCCCCCTCCACAACTTTCCCCACCCAAAAATATTTTAAGGTGCCCAATAGCCTCCCCACGAAACCTAACCCCCCCCTACCCCCACCTAAATTTTTACCTCACCCCCCCTATTCCTATCTCCGCCAATATCCATCGTAGACCCATCGACCCTGGGTTCATTAGAACCGGCTCGGTGAGGCCTACAATCCTGCCCCAACAGAATTCCCGAATTCCCCCTCCACAACTTTCCCCACCCAAAAATATTTTAAGGTGCCCAATACCCCCCCACGAAACCTAACCCCCCCCCCCGCCCCTACCCCCACCTAAATTTTTTACCTCACCCCCCCTAAACCTATCTCGGCCAATAAAGGTCGTGGACCCACCGAGCTTGGTATCCTCGGAACCGTCTCGGTGAGGGCTACAAATTGGCCCCGATAGAAATCCCAAATTCCCTCAAAAATTTCCTTCCTCCTAAACTTAAACTTTATTTAATTTAGCTTTATTTTACAAATTCTGTAAATTTGTAAATAGTAGATCATTTTTCGAAAAATGATGACATAAAGAAGTTTCACTTCTTACGTGTGTACACTAATACACACACACATTTTTTTTTATTTTGTTTAAGTAGTCATAAAAGTCACCTTATTTTACCAATATATTATTATACTGGGTATATCAAGACTGCGACCGAAAACGAAGCCAGGTGGTAGTTTTAGTGATTGCAGGCACGATGCAAGCAAACATTTTTCAAAAAAAGCGATAGTTATTTTTGTAATTTTTTTAATGTTTAGTTTGCATGATAAATAATTACTTTTCGATAAATTATAATTTAAACGCTTTAATACCAAATTGTGTCTTTAAAAATTAAAAGGTGCACATTATTATTTTAGGAAAACTGTGTATGTGCCACCCAAATACGACGATAAGTAAAAAAAAAAATTTACTACGATAAGTAAAATATTAAAAAAAAAAATTACGCTTCTTTGCGAATATTTTAGATGCATTGTGTCTGAAGTCACGAATACTACCACCTGGCTTCGTTTTCGGTCGCGGTCTGGATATACACTGTGTGTATAGAATAGATATACTCGTAGAAGAATATATGTCAAGACTGAAGTCCGTAAAACGTCCCTTTGTACACTACAATGGCACCCAAATTAAGCACGTGTGAATAAATAATTGTGCCTAGGCTACAATAGTTGTTAGATCAAATTGAACACATATACTTTATGAACTTCGTTAATATCTTGCAGAAGTAGAAATGAAATAAATAACGGTATAAAATACGAGATTGCCTCTGGGTCCAAGAATCCTATTTCCTATTTATCTTTTTGCTAAGCTTTAATCGCACCGCACTATACGTATAATATCAAGTTTTGAGAGTGTTTATAACCAAGAAATCGAGTCCTATTCAACGAGCAATCATATCAAAATTAATTCAATTGCAATCCTCAATCGCGACAATTACCGATTCTTACAGTTTATAGTATCATGGTAAATGATTTAGGCGGGCCGCTAGCTCGTCTGCCTATACGGCAATAAAAAAAAAAAAAAAAATGCAGTGAATTAAACCACGCTGCGAAATTGTAATAATCATACTGTTATAAACTTATTAAAAAAAAACAATACTAGAATTTCCTTTCCGTTCTTCTCCAATAAAAACCGCCTGCCGAAATAAACCTGTAAGAAAAATACTACATAAATTAATATGCTCGTATAACATATTATGGATTTCATCAATATTTTCAACAAATTGGTAAAATTAAGTGCGGTGTAACAAAAGCCGAATGTCAATAACCAGGCTCGTAGCCACAACTTCTGAATTCATTCAGTCATTATTCAAGTATTCCCAACTTTACCCGATCGTTTGGGGCGGATTGTCGATCTGTGGCAATTAAAATTCAATCAAAGGTGAATTAGATTCGAGCTTTTGTCTGCTGTTTATGGTTATTTTTCAGGGAGATTTGACAGATTTAACTAGAGATAGGACTATAGTAATGTCTTCAAGTTGGTTGAGACATGATCATATTAGGGTCTCAAATCACCAGCTAGGCCATCAAAATGTTAAATTCAAGAGTACAGCCGTTGGAGATTTTTTACTAGCCTAATTTCAATAGGATTAAACATTTTCGCGTTTAGTTTAAAACTTTAAATTAGAATATTTTTGTATAAAAAACGACGTGACACTTACATTTTTCATTGTATTTTTAATTGACTTCTGGTGCTATAATTTATTAACTTCATATTTTGCTCACCTATATACATATAAACTAACATAGATTTTGAACGGAATAAACAAGGAACGATATAACAGGCGTTATATTAGCGTTTCTAATCTTGGCAAAGGTTAAACGCCCACATTTGTCTTCCCACAGTACACTAAAACAACAGAAACTAATCACGACTTAACAGAATATTAATAATTGCCTTTCCGAAAATATTTCGATCTTGGTTAGCTCTAGCCCCTATTACATCCTTTATACTGTCCCACATTAATTACTATACATTAATTCGAAGTGAAATGTTTTATTAACCCAATGCTATGTCCATAACTGTTTTCCATATCCAAGATACTGCGTCAATTTCATGATAAGACTCGCTGTCCAATATTGGATCCACTATATAAAATTATGTCCATTACTAGATCTTCTATATACGTTAGTGTCCACACTAGACCCTCGATAAAAAGCAATATTTATAACAGCTTCAACTCGTCGGTGCCAATTATGGGAAACCTCTACAAGGAGTTTACTTTGTTCCGCGTGGTTATTTCGCTTAGTCAAACAGATATTCTATTTACACGTAAATTGGACGTTTGTTTGTTCACCTTCTCTGTTTACAAAACTTATTTGGACTAGAACACGTGTTTGGAATCCACAAACATAAGAGGCGCATTTTCGGAGATCGAAAACACGACAGCATGGTTCATACTCAAATCAATATAGAACAATATATGTGATTCGTACATTGATAAAAAAATAACTTTTTTTTACCTACAGCAAAGTAAAACATGGTTGTCTGTAAGACATCGCTTCATACGATAAGACCGCCATTTGTACTTTTTTCTTTTTTTTCTGTTTCTGTTTGTTATTTTTCTGTGTACAATAAAGATTTGATTAAATATATAAATAAAACTTAACGTTTCGCTCTGGAATCTATGTCGGGCAAGTTTTAAATTGCTCACTTCCTCGCAAATAATTTGTTTTGAAAGCAACTTAGGCGATTTAAGACGGTTTTTACTTAACTTTGCAATTCACTCTCTTAGTAGAAGGCGTTTACCTTTCAACTAGTTAGATACACCCATGCTCTAAGTTAACTTAAATTTATATTATCAATTAAAGATCGATTAATGATAATTAATATTATAGTTGATTGCAGTTCCAGTTATGGACTGTATTTACAGTTAAGGCGCAAGAAATGAGGAAGCTAAAAAATGACGTGTTTGTACAAAGCGCGGAGTGACAAGATTCGCTTTTTTCTTTCGTCTTCGTGATAAACTAGTGTGCAGTTGTGAAGTTTCTGCCAGCATTTGTTCCGTCACACTACGCGGGGCAAAAGAAATACGTAATGTTATATGTTACTTTGTTCTATCGTGGTGCGATGTCTCTTTGTTTGTATTTCTCTGAGCCATATTCATACTGAGATTAAAAGGACTGTGGCATAGTTGAGAGCAGTCTGTAAAACGAGAAGCAGCGAGTTGTATCGACAAATGTTTGGGTAGCCCAACGAACATTATTTGTTTCTGGTTTAGGTTTTCTGAAAACAAAACGTCTATCGTAGTTTCTGGTGCAAGTATTGGTTAGGTGGGTACAAGAGTATGTATGTGACATTTGGTATATTTACTCAAAAGAGTCCACCATATTAGTTGGGTAAGAATGTTGATTCTTTTGGGCATCAGCACAAGCGGTTTATATTATGTACTGTGTTAGCCCACAACTGAAGATACCGTTCTCTCATCCATTACTGATCTTATATCTATATCTATAACTAATAAATAAAAGTTAGTACCTCAAAGTTTACTGCACTCTTTACCATAAGAAGTCTTAACCTTTTGTTTTATTTTATGCGTTGACAAAAACCTTCTTAGGAATCAGATCAGCATGAGAAAGAATTATCAAATAATAAATTCTGTAGAACTTATGTCTCTTTATCTTTGTATGCGTCATTACAAAGCTTTTGTTAATATGACGACCCTAATGACACGAGCTCGAGCTCTAATATAGCTTAAAAACTATATTTTTAAATTCCTGAATCAAAGTTGATGCAAAATGTGTGCAGATTCATGAGAAAGTTTTCATTGTTATTTCCCTTTGTACGTTTCGTTTGGAGGTTTCCAGCCCCTTTTTGGGTTAGAGCCAAAATTGAAACTATTCAACGTATTCTTTCTGATATGCTGTGAGCAATGTCAAGCCGTCTGTGTCATGGCCTCCATTATGATAGCTATTTTTAAGCCCAATACCTATAGCTGAGTGCGGGCCCCTTCATGATCATTCTATCTTCGGTTTTAAAGACATAATTTAAAAGCAGAATCTGTTATCTTTAAATCACATTTTACCGTTTCTCCATAATCATTAGAATCCTTACTTATCTACTGTGGACATAAGCCCTTTTTTTTATCACCGATTTTTTTTTTCAGCTCTGCTCCAATCTCTATACACTGCTTTGAAATTTGGTGATCTTTCATCTAACTTAACATCATCTATTGTATGTGGAGATTGCAAAATAGCATTTACAAATTCAAAATATTTTAACAATGATTCTTATGACTTTTTTATTTGTTAATATAACCAGCGCGGTACCACCGTCTCGCAGAAGCTTGAAACAACAACCGCACCTTGATATTACACATTTTACATTCCACATTTTAGTATAACATTCGTTTTATGAGTCTAAGTACGAAGTTCACGATGTGCATTTCATGCAGTGTGCATTTCGGTAATAAAACTCACTACGCTATCACATATAACTTTAATATACTGCTCGAAAGATCAAATTTACTGTCATTTACTACATGACCATAATTGCACAGGTTTTGTCTGAATCTTTTGAAAACTACTGCTGATAAGTTTTAAGCAATAATTGCTTTGAAAATAGTATTTCATAAATAAGCCTTTTTCTTTACAACATTATTTTTTAATTTTATGTAATTAATGAAAAGCAGCAATATGCTTAAGGTGGCGAGACGATTCAAGTATATTTTGCAATGTAGGTACGTCAACAGAGCCAATTTATTACTTTAAAATTTTCTTCCGTCCTATCATAAATGTGAACGGCTTTAAATATCAACATATTTTAAGCCTTTTTAGGACACTAAAAATGCATTATCAAAAAAAGGGTCTCAAGAATAAATCGGCGAAAAACCAGCCCTTATTTTTGCTTTAAATCATTTATCTTTAACAAGGGTCTTGTTCAAAAGTTTCGCATTATGTACTGTTACCTTTTCCTCGCCATTGTGGATATTAAATTAGGGTTTCCGGCAGCCCTAGTAAATCAGGTCATAACGAAAGGGCAACACACATTATCCAGATTTAATAGTGTGTAACTTATTTTTGTGTACTTTATTTTATTTTGTCGTAAGGATTCACAAATTCTAAAATTACGAATGTAATTCTTACTAAGTACCTAACTACTTTAAACCACTTACTAAGTAATTAATTCAAATATAGCTCTGCAAGTAAAAAGAAATATAGTAAAATAAGCAGAATCAAATACATATTGACATACGTATGACTAGTTTAAATTTTACTAGCTCTAATATATCCATTTATAGCCGCCACACACGTTCAAGTGCGTTTGCGCAGCCGCAAGTTGCACCAGTCTTGAATCGAAAATTGACTGGAGTTTGCGCAATTATTTTCAACACGTTCCAGTATACTTGCACAGTTATATCATGCTAGCCGTTTTAAATACCTTTAGAAATATTTGATAAGATAAAGATAAGTAGATAAAGATATATTTTTTTTTAAGAGAATTTTGGAAAATTTTGGAAAAGATTTATCAAATATTTATTCGTCGTACAAACTGCATGAGCAAATAACAGCAAAATAACACTTGATTGATTGAACACATTGACATATTTGGCTAATTGTGTCTCTATTACATTCAATCACATCATAACTGATTTAGTAGAGAGCTTTTATCAGACAATTCAAAAATGGTGTCTTAAAAGAATAGAATATCAACCAAGTAATTTTGTCATAGAATTAACGCATCATTACGAACGAAGACACGATCCGAATCCACTCACCCATAGAAGGATGGCGTTAAAAATGGTCTTAAGGTAATGAGCGACGGCTAATTAGTCGAGCACTCGGCCAGCCCTGATCCACATACGCGTCCAGCGTTTTTGGCAATACTTCTAGAAAACTGTGCCAAATTTCACACCTCAACTTGGCTATTTTTTCGACTAATTTCCTCGGTGCACTGAACTGCCTTATTAAAATTTGATCAAACACGTGGTATTAAAAATATTCAGCCAATGACCCCTTGGTTTATTATAAAATCTATGCGCATCTTATTGAAGGCGGGCCGCCAAGTACCAAACATGTAGGACCTTATATTAATTAAATTATATTAATTTAAATTTCCTTCGCCTTATATTAATTTAAATTTCTATTCCTAGAATATAACAAAAAATTCAAAATCGGTTCAGGCGTCTTCGAGTAATTAGTGAACATACTTAAAAAAAAAGCAAAGATTCCGACGAATTGAGAACCTCCTCCTTTTTTGAAGTCGGTTAAAAAGACCCTTTACACAAATCTCTCGTTCGTTGTCATAAAGTACCTCGGTAGAGATAATTTCGTTGTGATTTGCATTAGCTCCAGCGGCGACAGACGCCAGAAATATTGTCCCATTTGGCACAAGTTAAGTACTTATTATCGTGGACATCTTACAATGTTTTCTGTCGACATAACGCGTATTCTATTCATGCTAATTGCTTTCTCCACATTATTGTCTCAATGTATTTTTTTCCCCTGGCCATTATGGTGGATGTATAGTTTAGTTTTATCATTTTATTTATTTATATACACTTTATTGCACACACACAAAAAAATACAAATAAAAAGAAAATCACATACATAAAAAGTACAATTGGCGGTCTTATCGCTTAAAGGCAATATCTTACAGACAACCATGGGATGGATTTTAGAACAGGATTAAGAGAGGGCAGTTTAAAGTAGATAGAAGATAGATGCTAACACTGAATACTAAATCAAATACAAATAATCTAATAGCTATAGGTAATAAAAATAAATATGTTATCGTGAGGAAACCTGCATACCGTAGCGATTTTAAAGAATTTCTACGGTATGTAAGTCCGCCAACCCGCACTAGGCCAGCGTGGTGGACTATATGGCCTAACCACTCTCAATCGATTCTCTCGATTGTAGAGTAGGCCCGTGCCCTGCAGTGGGACGTATATGGGCTGATATAGAAGATAGATAGAACTCTGTAGGCATAACATTTGATTTATCTTATATGTATGTTATGCTACATAGATTCTTAAACAATCTCATAAATCGCATAAAAGTATCTTTACGTTGATTTTTAAATTAATGTAAACAAAACACACAAATTCAGGAGGTTTTAACGCAAATATTAACTGTCAAACAGCATTAATTTTCTTACCCTTGCTAAAAAAATGTGAAATTAAAATATCTACAATTCCATCATTTCGAATTAAATAATTAGAACTTGATCGTAACACTGCCGTGTTCTTAGACCGTACAAGATGCGCAGTAAACACAGACTAAGGCTGAACATTAAACGTAATATATTAGGTCAAGGATAGCTCCGAGTTAAGTAAATGGTTGCGCCAATCCCTATACAAACTCCCGGCATTTGGTTTGATTAGTTGGATCCAATATTTGAATTTTATTGCCAATTGTGCTATCCATTCTTTAGGAGCTATGTGTAAACGTAGCTATTTTTACCAGGCTTTTAATTAACGCAATGTACTCGTATTCGTTTACTGATAAATCTAACTTAGAATAATGACCACTCTAATTGGGTATTTGACTCATTTTTTTTATTAAATTCGTTAAAAAGTATCCATATCCGAAATCTAACAAACTAAGAATTTTGTAAATCCATTCAGAATTTAAAAAGTTCGAAACGTTTTTAATCTTGTAGTGGGGGTAAAAGAAAAGGGATGCAAAACAAAATTAGTGACGTCTCTATTCTTAATATGCATTATAGTGTGCGGGTGCGAAAGAGACAGTAAGATGTCCCCACTACGTCCCCACTCTTTCATTTAAAATACTAATATTTGCCTTATGTTACAAGCTACTTTATCACTGTTTTCACAAAAATGTTTTGCATAATGGTTAGGTTAGATCTTAGATTTACGCGAATGTTACACATTGAAATAAAACTATTTTTTACGGATTTTATCGCAGAAATGGTTTAATTTTTACATTTTTTTACTTCCTGACGTTTCGACACAGAGTTTCGATTACTTTACAGCATTCGTGGTCACGGGGCGGACTGTAAAAAATAGTTTTACTTCAATATTATGTACCTACTGTTGTGCTTATGCATAATACAATATGTGAAAGTCATATTTGGCTAAATCATCATTCCATATTCAAATCTCATAAGATATTCGATAAATATCAAACATTCTGCGTGTATCTGGAACGGAATGAAAGATTACGCTTAATCAGTATGCGATAAAAATGTAAACTGCACCGGGAGTTGGTTCGTGAAATAAGTGTTTAAATGTGTATTATATAATTATTTATGTATAATATGATGTGTTAATGTGAGTGTTTATATCAAGGA
Organism: Deilephila elpenor; assembly: GCA_949752805.1. NCBI lineage: Eukaryota > Metazoa > Arthropoda > Insecta > Lepidoptera > Sphingidae > Deilephila > Deilephila elpenor. The sequence goes on along the minus strand of OX457097.1, from coordinate 11,052,636 downwards.
CACGCAGATGGGCGCATGGCAGAAATAAATTGTAAATTAATCATCACATGGGTAATTTTATCTTACGTAAACTTAAATTTTTCCGCTAGACGTAATGTAAATAAAAGTGTTATTTTCTTTGCTTCATCTTTAGGTTTCATTCTATTGATGTGTAAGTTTATTGCATAAAAAAGTTAAATGGTGTAGTTTATTTTAGTAAAAACGTAATTCATATATTCATATATACGAGTATACAACGACACTCGATGCACACAGTTTAATTCATGGTCGCCGATTCTGTTTGTCTGCATCCACTATAAACATAATAACATATACATTAGTTCTAGTTTTCATTTCCATTTAAATATAAGTCCGGAAATTGGCATTATTTATCCTACTTTCAAACTCGTCAATATTCAAACCACAAACCATTACATACTTGCACAATGTATTTCCACGTTTCATCCTCACAGCAATTTCCCGTGTAACTATATAAATCGCAATACACAAACCTCCTGTAGAGAAAGGGAATTCCTTATAACCGCCGCGTGCCACGAAAATGTCAGATACACGGTCTAGTCGAATAAATCATCCCGTTCCTAGAACTGTATTTTTTTGCCGGCCGTATATTGATTTATTGTTGCTGCGGTGGAAGGGTAGACTGTACTATTTTATAAACCTACGAGGAAAAGAGTGCTTCGTAGTTTTGCATTGTGTTTTACAATTGGGACATTGTGACTACTAAACGGATGACTGAATTCAATGCATAGAGTTACGGATTACACTTCTGATACTATTAAAACATATGCAATCCAAATACAAATCGCGATCTGTTTAATTTTTCTCTATAAAACCATTGTAGACAAAAACCATTACCAAATTGATTAGTTATTTTAATTTCTTTAATAGTGTAATAAACTACTTTTTTTATTTTTTTGCGCAGTGTCGACTTTAGAGTTAGACCCCGGTTTAGTTACAGCTCAGGGCGCCAGAAATGATATGTCATTGCAGGCTTACATAGTTTTTCTATATTCCGCATGCGTTTGAGGGCGTAGATATCTCGTCCAAGAAGCAGTACAAATCTTGCCTAGGGCGTCAGTACTTTAAAACCATTGTTAACGAACTTTGAGGAAAATTGAATATTTAGAATGCTGGAATAATTGGTTCAAATATCAAGAGTTAATCCTATACAGGTAGTCGTTACTCTATCTCGACTGTTCTCACTGTCAAGTGCGGGGGGCTTACTCTTCTCCGACAAGACGACGAATGTTCGAACGTCGTAAGTACAACTGAATGAATGTGCCGAAATACTATACAAAATTTTCGAATATTATATTGTACGCCGTAACCATAGGCTAAATTTGGAGAGATCATAAGTTTTACAAAGTATTGATTTTTAAAAGATTTTTAAAAGTGGTTAGACTTTATATGTGGACTTCGAACGCTCGCACATTCAAACTTCTTGTCGGGTGTAACCCCCAGTATTGTACCATGCCCCTGCAAACAGTGGGATTTCATTACGTCATATGTTTGTGAATTATAAGGATTTATGGCTTGAGCAAAAAATACTTTAAACCTTGACTGATAAACCATTAATACATTAATCAATGATAACGTTTGTACTACAAATTTATCATATAAACAGATAAAATACTGATGCACGTTTTTATTGCATTTATTTGCATTGGACAGTCAACATTGTGGACAAACGATTTAATAAAAATTGCACTAAATTTGTGGACGCTGGCAGTTCCTAATTGATCGCTGTAGACTTTTTGAGGGCGGCATATGCGGCTATTAATGATGTTGATAGCAAAGTAAAGCATCTTAATAGTTAATAAACTATTAAGATGCTTGATTGAATACAATAGCGGATGTTTTCGACGTCCATGAACAGCAGTTTGAGAACATTTATAGGTATATATCTGGCCTTAATTTGGACGATGGAGATGGGTACCTATGGCGGGCAAAGCCATTCCACATATCTTATTAGTGTATCTGTTTTTTTTTTAGGTTAGGACTATGCGACTGTTGGGTGTATTTATTTATTTATGATGTTGTTGCAGAGTTATGCAGCGTCGACCCCTCCGAAGCCGGCGTCGGCGCCGCCGCACACGACGCTGCAGCGCTCAGTCCGCGCCGCCAACGGAGCGCCCGCGCGGGTCATCCCGCGGTTCCACTTCCCGCGGGGCAGGCCGCCGCCCCCCCATCAGCAGGACCATGCCTTACACAAAGTGCAGTCGGCCTTCGCCACCTTTCCTAATAGCCAGGTAAGATTACTAAGAACTTTGAAAAATGATGGGAGAAATTCGGTATGTGGATTGACAACCTGTGTTGGAATCTTAGATTAAACAATATTTCGGCTTAAAAAATCTTAAAAACTTTTACTCCAGAGTGACGGGCAGAGACTATCAAATAACTACCACAAGCTACGATCTTTAACCCAACTTTTATCTTTTACACAATAATACATATTTTAATGCATTTTCGGCTTTTCTCTTTTCGGAAAAAAAAACATCTATTGTATTTGAATATGCAGATGAGACAATAGCTGAAAGAACGCCTTAGCAAAAGTAGGTTATTAAATCTCATGTAACTCCAAGTAATACGAAATAACTTCCACCATTTATTTCAATAAAGCAGTTGATAAATTCTAAATGATTGAGTTTACGCAATAATCAGGTCAAGCCATCGGTTGAGACGCAACGTCGGGAACAGACTCGCAAACTTCATTTCACGATTGGATTAACCACCACTTTGTACACCTCAAATAAAATCAATATGCTCCAAGGATAGTTCCAGTTATTATACCTACTAGGAGATTTTATCCCTCATCATGATTGGTGGAAAGTTTGAATCACATTTCATAAAAATACAAACATAAACTCACGCCTTTTTCCCAGAAGGGGTAGGCAGAGGTGCTGCTAGGACACCCACATTTCGCCTTGTATGTTCCGTCCCACGATGTGGTAGGGGGCGAGCCTATCGCGATATCGGGCACAAATTCCTGACGCCGGACTAATAAAGAAATAAAATCTAAGTCAAAGGTCAAGTCTACCTATTTATTAATCAGAAAAAAGCGATGGTAGCTCGTAGACGCGCGTATACCGCAGAATGCGCGCGAATTCGCGTGTCGTTTGTTTCATCTCAATAGATGTGTGTACATTATATTGGGGATATAAGGTTGCATTTCGTTTGATATTATCTGCGCTAGTATAAACGGTCCTAAAAGTTCTTTACTCATTCGAAATACTCCAGGTGGGTAATATATTATGAAATAATTCAAAATAAGTTATAAATAAGCGTTAAGTGGTGTTTTATTAGTTTTGAAATATCGCCCGCTGACAAACACGCAATCGTTTTGCATGTCACGAGTGACGTCATTTATAAATATACATATGACCCAAAAACAAGTACGTTTATGATTCAACGGCAGTTTAACTGTTTTTAAAATACATTACCCATTAATTTATACTTGTACTAAACTGTGATATAAATAAAATATGCGGGATATAAACATCGAGATTTACGTTGGTGTAATCAACGAAATATAGTATTTGGCTTGAGTCTAAGTTTTTGATATACAAGTCTACATAGCTTCAAAATGTAGAACTCTTAGATGTGCAGATTTCTTCACGATCTTTCCTTTACCGTCGACGCAAAAGATAATGATTTCAACTAAAAAATTCATGAAGTTACTGGTTTTTGGCAATGCTATTTTCCCCTAACTGAGCCCTGCTCAAACAAGACCATTGAGTTCTATTACCAACAGGAATAGTTACAATATGCAAATTCACCCTCGGTTTTTTTAACGCTAACCGCTAGAATTGTGAGTACAAATTGCTTTGTTTGTGAAGTGCTATCAAACTGTCTGGAAATTGGAATATAAATAATGTATAAGGAAACGCCGCCGATGTCTCAGAAGTAAATAAAAGGGGCGAGGTGAGCATAAATACATTGTATCCTTAACAATTAATATGTGGTCTATGTCGCCTAGCGTACATTATATTTATTTATTTTCACATTTATAGTGTAAGAACACTCTTGACTCTGTGTCAGCCCATATACGTTCCACTGCAGAACACGGACTTCCTCTACAATCAAGAGTATGATTTAGAGGGGGGGGGGGGGGGGTTAGGCCATAAAGTCCATATGAACATTGTCATAATTCAATAACTAAGAAAAGTATAGCAGAGCTTGTTTATCCTGGCTCGGCAAAGTGATTTCCCTGCATCTTAAGGCAAGCGAATTCCATCCATATAGAGTAACGATTAACAACAGACTGTTGTCGTCAGTTCAATCCAATTATTCTGGTCTACATATTACATAACTGCTTCTGCACGCTAATTCTGTGTTCTACTGTTATACACCTTATGGTTAGCTGCTTTAGGATAAATTATTATTTTGCCATTGCACTCAAAGTTTAGAAACTAAGCCCTGTCTGGTCAATTTGATTGATACTTATAAATTATAAAACTGCATTTGACGATAAGATTAGCTCAAAATATTTAATATTCAATGGCTCTTGATGTGAAATTTTAAGTAGCTATTAAGCTATACTTTAGTGCGCTCGTCGAGAAATGCCACGCCACCCCCACTTGAGTTTTTGCGCCAAAATTTATATTTAGATCATTATTGATTTTTTTCATCTCTATAGCCAATCTCTTCCTTGTTGCATCCGCTTTTAATAGCGCATCTGAGATTCTTTTCTTTGGTCTTGTGTGTGCACATGGGCCGATCATTATCGATTTGAAAAATCTCTGCCATTTAAATTCTTTACAAAATATCATTAAATTTATTTTTAGCCACAGCACGTCTACACATAGATATCCTCTTAGAAGTATCACTGCGATAAAAAAATTGTTAATTAGGTATAGTTACAAATAAAGACCTAATCCAAATTATGACCCAAATATTTAAAAAAATCGTGTTTGACAAAATTGTTCGCTCCACTCAAACGTAGGTGAGGCCAACTATTTCATTGTTACGTGTACATCACGTCACGCTCAATTACCCGTTTCGCATTACATCCCGATACAACGAAGTTAGTTAAACATGGGTCTTCGGCTCGGCGTACTATAGTTGTCAAAGTACCATGTCACAGTAGTGTAGGACGGAGCTGAAACAAATCATTGGATACCGTGCCAAACACCCAGTGTGTATGGTTTTATACATGCAAAAGTGGTCCTAATGTGTTGTCAACAAATCACCCACTGTTCCAGACGCTACGATAAATCCATGCAAAATGCTATTGGGATCTTAAAGGGCAGTATAAAGTATCCTCTCCATTTTTATATACAATATCAAAAAGTTAGACACGCTTTTGAGTCTCACAAACTCCCGAAAAAAATATTTTTGCGTCACAAATATTCGTCTCGGTGGCGAGAATCGGACCCACCACCTCTCCTTCTACAGCCGGAATTTTAAATTAAGATCAATTGCGCTAAGGCTCTTTTTCATTATACTGTAAGCGCAACTATGGAGTTAAAGATCTAATAGACATGCACCAGCGCCTGTGAACACCCCCTTCGCCTTTGAGAACGCAGATTAAAGGATCAAACAGCCTCATTGACAGCCTCCGTGGCGCAGTTGGTTAGACGCTGCCTGTGAAACGAGAGGCCGCGGGTTCGATCCCCGCACCGTAACAAATATTTGTGTGATCCACAGGTATTTGTTTCGGGTCTGGGTGTTTGTGAGACCGAAAAGTCTCTCGTAGTTTCTGATACCTACGACACAAGATTCGATCTTAGTGTGGGGTCAGCACTATGTATGTGACTGTTGGGTGTATTTATTATTATTTATTATTTATTATTAAACGCTTGAGTAAAAGGCTTCCGTTAATTGTCAGCTAGTTTACTTATCGAACAAAATACAACACGATGACATGGTTATTATTTGACGTCAACATTCAATGATAAATACACCCAATATAGTCACATACATAGTCTTGTGTCGCGGGTATCAGGAACTAAGAGACTTTTCGGTCTCACATACAGCCAGACCCGAAACAAATACCTGTGGATCACACAAATATTTGTCTCGTTGCTGGGATCAAAACCGCGGCCTCTCGTTTCACAGCCGGCGTCTAACCAACTGCGCCACGGAGGCTATCGATGATACAGTAGCATCTTAATACTGGGTCCATTTATTCATTTAAATGACATCATAGTATGACTCTCCTCTTAAGAACTTGACATGAATTTCATTGTATTTGAACAGCACCAACCACAATAGGGCAGCGTGGTGGACTGTGTTCCAAGCCCTCTTAATTGTAGGTATTCTCGATTATTCTCTAGAACTTGTAAAGTAATATCTTGCATGATGCATAGCAGTAGGCGAAAATGCGCCATAAATTATGTGACTATGGAATAGTAAAGATTGCGGCTTCAATGAACTATGGCTATAAAATGAATCTACCACAGTAGTGCATGGAAACAGGATTACTCATCAGTCATCACGGATCAAATTCAGTTGAATTCAATTGAAATGCCGTCCGTCACGGTTGTGTCACAACACAAGAATAGTTTTGCTGAGCTTTGACTGCTCAATGGATTAATGCATTGTTCTGCCATCGTATGTTGTCATTTGAAATTGGAACGGAATTGTGGATTTGTACCGACTATATTTATTCAAAGAGTGGTGTGACAAAGAAAATATCTTTGAGATTGGATATATGCAGCTAAAATGATGATGATGATATTGCGTCATTGCATCAATTTCTTATAGACAACCAGAAATTCTTTAAAAAACCGTTTATATTTCCAAATACATGTTTTAGTAGAGCTAGTCTAAAACGCTGAAAAAGTGGTGTGGTAACTATACTATTAAAATATAAAAGGCAGAGACGCGGAAATCTGCAAGATTTAGGCATGTAATATGTATAAATATTCACTGTTTAACAAAAATTATAATATCGCAAAAACTACCTAATTCAAATCAATTCAGTAACATTAAAACTGTGGAAAAATTCTCGAATACAATAAAAACTAGCATTCGGCGTAACATTATGCGGCGTGACAAATATGGCGTATATATGTTGATATCCGTCCGAAATCTGCACTATTTCAATAAGACCTCCCGAAAAAAACAATATCTCTTGGAGGACGTCCAAATACGGTCATTTCGATGTCGCCCTCCACTACGCCGTAGTTTTTGTCTAGGTGGCCGCATATGATATTCCTAAACATTACTATTGAATAATCGGTATCACCCACATTGTCTCATTGGAGTGATTTTCAACCGACTTCAAAAAACGGAGGAGGTTCTCAATTCGTCAGAATATTTGTATTTTTTTTTTTTTTTATAAATGTTAACTGATTGCTCGAAGACGCCTGAACCGATTTTTTTTTCTGAATTAAGAACATCTTATACGTCACGTACATTTTATTTTGTGTTCTAATTTTAATTAATTTATCGAGTATATTCGTGAATGAAGTCTTACTGGCGCTGTTGGTTGAGAAGCTGGTTATAAATGGGGAGGCTACGGGTTCAATTTCCCCCTACCGAGACCTTCATATTTGTGGTCAAGACTCGGGAGTCAGTACTAGCTGCATTAATGCTATGTGTATGTTTTTTTAAAAGTTTCACTCGTTATTTGTCTAAAGAGCCCACTTTAAATCAGTTGCTCCATTCATTACTCAAATTACATAACAGTATTTCAAAATATACATAAATCCGACGTATGATGCAAATTTATGAACAAAAAATTAAATCGGCCCAAATAAAATTTGAATAGGTAATAAATTACATATGCTTAAGCCGATTATTGTTTCAAACGGTCGCAATCGATTTTCCGGTCTTCCCAAACGCCCACTTAGCGTATAAATGCGATTTGGTTAGCGAATTGAGGCACTTGGACAATTTCAAAGAACATGTTAAGTGGGTCCAGACCTTTTGTAGGAAATGAGGCCGCCCAAAAAGTACAATTCAATCTTGACTAGGTTCTTGCTGAGCGAACAGTTTCTTTTTTGTTTTAGATTCTCTTTTTAGTACAAACGAGTACCGTGATATTTGACGACTGAACTGACGAATTGAACTGACTTGCAGGTTCGATTCCCGGACCGAATCAAATATTTGTGTGAACCATAGGTATTTGTTTCGGGTCTGGGTGTTTGTGAGACCGAAAAGTCTCTCGTAGTTCCTGATACCCACGACACAACGCTCGATCAGTGGGGTCAGGACTATGTATGTGGCTGTTGGATGTATTTATTTTTTTGTAAAATATAAATTCATCGGGAAACGTATGTATGCTTATAAAACAAATGTTTTAGTTGATATTGTACATATTTAATTAAACAAATTAATTTACTCCGTCATATTGTTAGTAGGATTTAAATGTAGCCAGCTAATAAAACTGTCGACCACTCTCATCATCATAATATGCCTACAGCCGAGTTGAAAACCTAAACATTTTCCACGTTCATGCGTCGCCGTCGGTCTTATAGTTATTCACATTCATTCTATAAGTTTTATAGAATTTACCTTAAAAGAATTGAAATAGATTTTTTTGTATATAATTAATTTATTAAGGCGTATCGATTAAATATTTAATGAAATGAGTTGTTGTGAGAGCCTGCACACTCGATAGATTACTATACTATCCCGAAACAGTTCTATAAAAATCTTACAACGATATTTTATATCGTAAAATATTTTACGTCTACAAATATGTCGTCTGGAGGTTTGAAACTTTTTTGGGTTATCGCCAAGTACAAGTTTGCGGATACTGGGTAGTGACCACCGATCTCATTTTCGCAGCAAAACCTCTCAAATCTGTCAAATCATTATTCACTGTCACTATTGCAAGCCTAGATCTATTTCGACACGTGGCGTATGTTTTATTTATGTACGCGTATATTTCTAGCGTCTAGACTAATGTGACGTAAGGTTGATTTTAAAATCAAATATTTGTTATATAGGTTTTGGCAAGATTTTTTGATTCTTTGCCTAAACCCCAATGCTTTGGGACTGAAAGGAGCTTTAAAGCTGGGAGGAAAACATCCCTGAGCAACACTTTTAATCAACTTATTGTTACGTTGTAATTTGACTAATACATTAACTCTTAAATACCCTCATTAATTGAATCACAATTTAAATACTTCTTATAACACCTCGAAAAATAAATCTTTCATCGAACCACATAAATCGAAACTCGCAATCGCATTTCTATTTCACATCCCGATTCAATTGCAATTAGCAAGCACAGATAGATTTGGCGACGTCGGGCCTTCAACGCCATATGCGAAGATAGCTCGCCCACAAAAGGATTCCGACTGTGTAGATAACCTTATACGAGAGAATAGATGTGTCCATGCAAATGTCAGTCAATGACTTGTGCCAATATTTGCGGGACAGTGTCGGTGACGAGGCGAATTTGTTGTTGCTTTCACATATGGGATGGTGCAAATATTTGTCATGTCCTTCCATTAGCGACTCATAGCTTAGGCGGTAATGACATGACCATGGCTTTAGAATTATAAGCGAGAACAGTTACTAAAGAAAATCTCTAATCGAAGTTTATCTAAGAGAACAGCTGTCCAGAGAACAATTGGTTATAATTAGGATCGAATATATTCTTCTATTTAACGATACGGTTATATTCAAATATCTTCGTAACGTATTGTTCCATAAAAATGCTATTGCATTATATTTTATTTATAGAAACAACTAGAATTTTCCTATCTTACAATTCCAGACCTGAAATTAATAGTAGTCAGGTCAGCCTAAAAATCACAGCCATATCCCGCCAATGATGTCACATACAATATCAGATGCATATTAAAATAATTATTTTTAAGTTCTCAATACTTATGTTACCTAAGTGTAGTGTACTACTACTACTTCATACCCATTTCCACGTATTATTTTCCTTGTTTCGTTCAATTCCGACATCTTTTCAACAAGTTGTTGACCGCAGCTATTTTTGATAGCATATTTACAGAGCAGGGAAACGACCTAGCATTGTTTATATTAAACAGAAACCTTTTAAGTCTATGTCGAACTCATACTACTACAGCTTCTTGGCGTATCTCATTTCAGTGTGAAATTGTTGATCAATTCAAAAGGCTGTTGTGTTGAATTGCACAGCTTTTATAGCTTATGAGATATTTTAAGACTTCATTTGTAAAAAGGCATCAAGCAAGTAACATATCTTATCATTTCTTAACATCGTAGATAGAATTAAAAGGTCAATTGCTAAGCATCCAACCGCAGAACAGTTGAATATGATTCTGTTCTGTTTCCAACTATTCACGGATTAATCAAAAGGATAAATGTATTAAGTCTCAACAAACGACATTGTTAAAAATGATTTTCAGATTCCCGCAAATAATTGAACTTACGGGTATAAACTTGAACTGTTTAAGTTTTGAGACATTTTTACGACAGACTTTTCTTAAGGCTATTTTTACAACCTAATCTTTGTGTAACCAGGTATATCTCCTCAAATATATATATTCCCAAAACAAATTCAGCGTTTTAATACTAACAACTATCTTCAAAATGCTGATACAAACTAACTACGTAGTAAAGTGTTTGATGCGACCACCGGTCTGTTTGCAATGCTCCTAACTAGATACACTGATTGATTCGGAGGCGTCCTCGAGCCGTGGATATTGATTTAACTTGTCACTGGCACCGAATGAGCGTGAAATTACACATACATCAAGTCTATAATGCACCTCTGTAGCTGATAAGTGATACAGCAAACTAATCACTCAATTATATTTAAAGTTATGGTTCTAATGCGAAAATGTTATCGAGTGCACAGATTATGTAAACTTTAACGTTAGAAGGTACTAAGCTTGAAGTTTCCCTTTACATAACATGATAAATATAAGAACACAACTATTGCGAAGACTTCAAGCAGTTCAACAACCGATACACGATAATTAAATCTCGAAGTCATATTTTCAACTGGATATATTTTGTTATAAATGTAGGAAACAATACGAAGCACTTCTATTCTTGTCGGTGGTTGAACCCTTCTATCCTTAAGAAAGTGTGTTAAAAATTTCCTAATCGGATCCCTGCTTAGCACTTCCCATCTTAATTAAATTTTCACTATTTCCATTACTGTTCAACAGACAGTCAAAGCTTTTTGGCAATAGATTTACAACCCAGATTAAAAAGATTCCAAGTATTATGAACAGTCCAATTCCTCCGAAATTTCGTTTTGTTGCTCGCTCGCTATGAGACGCCTGAATTCGTGACACATTTACATCGTCCCGGATATCATACGAGTGTCCCGAACTTTTGTTCTAAAACAGGAGCGGAAATTGTGAAAATATCACCGAATTTTGTTTTAGGATTATTTATGAATGTTAGAGTTTAATTTGCAGACGGTTTAAATGCTTTATATTATTACTAGCTTCTGTGTGCGACGTCACCCACGACGGATCTTTAATTCAAAATATTATTTTCCTAAATTTCATGATACTTTTAAATCATTTCTTTTTTCAATCATGAAATATCTTTACATACTTTCGATCAGTAGAATTGACTTTGGGAATATCCAGATGACCTATATCAATCCTCAATTTTAATTTTCTCCTTGCCGAGATAACTCAATGTGCCCCTTTTAATTGCTTAAACACATTACCTATTTTCATATAATCAATAAGCTGTTTATACGGGCATGAAAAACTACACTGAGTAATGATAAATGTAGTAAACATATCGATAGGTAACAAACTGCGACTACCTCACCAGTCGATACCAACCTAGTCGAAACCGGATCAAGTTGATCCCGAATCTTTACTACTTATAATACGAATAAAATCAAGATCGAATAGGAGCGGTGTAGCACAGCGTCACTTGAAACTCCGATACAGGGGGAGCGCTGGCACCGGTCCAGCACCGATCTTCACTTGTTATTCCGTGCCCCTACCTCCTTAATGCATAGACAAATGGACGGGGCCTTGCCTAGTTTAACTGAACAAACTGCTTCGTGTTTCAAAGTGGACTTTTGGAGGCTAGAATCGGCATCTTAAATTATCTACAATGTAAAGACACAAGATTCCATTAGAACACCTAAGCGTAAATTGAATTTATGTTTATAATTTTGATTATCGGTGAAAAATCCGGCTCGACGTAAATATATACGAAATTTACAGCTTAAGATGCTTATGAAAAAAGATGGAACCAAACGCAACAATAGTACAAAGAGTTTTTAGTAAGTGTTGAAATTATAATATCGAATCCGATGTATTTGACAGAGAAGACCTGAGAGGGCAAAAGCTTTTAGGGAATCGGCATTATCTTGAAATAAATGCATACTACTACAAAATAAATAACTTTGATTGTACTTTTTTACATTAAAACCTGCAGTAGAGATATTTCTCGTAGTTTAATTAACCTCGTCTATATTATCATCTTTAACAGAGGTAATCGCGGAAAGCTTGAGAAAAACGAGTAATTATTACGGCGAGATATAACTTCAGACAAGGCTTGTTAATAATGAAGGACACACGTATATCTTGGTTTAATGTCGATGTGGAACAAAATATTCGTAGATGTTTGTTTAAATCATTTTCGTACATTTATTAAACGATTTAATTGCGCAAGCAGAATATTGGCAGTTATATTAGGTGCATATTAAGGGCCTCTTTTACCGAGGTGTTTAATTGTTCGTGTGAGGTATTTTAAATTGTTCATTATATTGTTTGATAAAATGCTTTATTATTACATTATTAATGTGATATGTTTTAATTAAATTAAATTAAATTGTTACTTTGAGTTTTTATTGTAACGGTTGTTTACTATAGACTTACATAATTAATATACACCGTTTTTTCCATTATACTTGACGCATTCGCGACTACTGTCCGCTACCGGACATAGCCTCACCATTTTTTCCACAGCACACAGCGTCGGCTATTTGCTATTTTCTGCAATTTATAACCAATAGTGTCCCACAATTTCTCCCAAGTCATCGGTCCATTTGATGGTAAGTCTTACATTGCACTTTCCATCATGTAGTACTTAGTTATTATTATCTATTGAATTTCATTCATATTCTGCATTTCTTCCCACCACAACCTGTCCTGCTCAATCCCGTGTGTTCCGTCACTTCCCGATCGGTCCCGTTCTATCCTTTGTATTTCCAAGCCTTTATATTTTCTCCTATCCCATCAAAAGAAATGTATCAGCTATCTCAGTAATTTTGACTATGCATTTAGAATATCGACACTAAGAGAGGGAAATATCGATTTGAGACAAGTCGGATCAATAACAAAATTTTTCTATATTTTTGCCCAAATTCTGCCTATAAATTTAATTTATTCGAACAAAGACTGTCTCAGATTACAGATATAGATTTATAAAACAATCGGATTAATAATTTAAGACCACAAAATCACGGCCACCATTTAAAATTCTGAATACGAATTAAAATTTTTGAAGTACCTATAGGAAACTAAAAAAAGATTGAATTTTTTGGTATGTATTTCAGTTTTTTATGCCTTGCAATAAAGGCGGAAAACCGACGCGCGCGCTTTTGCACTATTCTTCTGTCAAGTCAGAAATAAACTAGCATCTCCTGGACTGTTTGTTTTATTGTGCTTCCACATTAATATCAATATTATTTTTTTTCTCGAACGTATATAATAACATATGTATAAAGATTTCCCATCTAAATTATTTCTACCAATTCATTCCCGTCCCAAGCGCGGCGCGGCGCTAAAAAAATTGTTCGAAAAAATCAATGTCTTTTCGCCTCGTTATGTCCAATAAAGAAAACTAAGCATGCCATTATTTTAGTAATTATGAGTTTTTGACATTAATACATTGAAGTGGTTATGTATTTTAATACAATATTACGTCCCTTATTACACCCCCATAATATTCTTTTTTCATAATTGTTAGTCGTCATTATTAACACGCTTTTACTAGCTTCGCCTGTGTGTAATTCTTAATAACTTCCGAAAAATAGTAAATTTAATATAAATAATATTGTAACAAATATCTTGTAAATAGAAAAAAAGTACTATGTGTATTTGTCATAAGAGCTATTTAAATGCCTACGTGACCAATAAATGATTTGAATTTCAATCTAATAGAATAGTTCTTACATAGGTTCATTGACTCGTTTTTGAAGACGCAATTGTATGATAGTGCTCTCTCTAGATATTAAATACTCTAAGACGTAAAGATTACCTTAAATATTTTCCATACAATGACATTGTAATACTGAATCTATTATATCAATAACTTCAGTTTCATTGAACATGTCATTCATATTTTAAATGTCAATTTTATTAAGTACAGTATATCAAATGAATTCATTTTTACTGTGGCGCATTTACGCTATTGTTTTAATGTATTTCGCAGTGACATTTCGTGAAAAAATCGGCGTGGGTCCGACCTCGATGACGCCTCGGCGTCGACTGACGAGCTGGTTCGAACGTGTGCATTGCTAAAAATTTTAGTTTTTATTTCTTTATAAAAAAAATACACCAATATTTAAAAATGTTTTCTTACAGATCCCTAAAAAATTAAAAAGCCTATCTTTTGATACAATTTTTACATGATTTTGATAGAATCTCGCAGTATAAAACGTGTTTGAAAAAGCGATTTAGACCCATATTTGAGGTGATTTTTGATCGAATTTATTATTATAATTTATGTTTCTGGCTTTACAGTTCCCTCGGTTGTATTCCCAATTTTGCTTAAATGCTTGTTTTTTATGTATAAGTTGTATATCAACGGAGCTACCGATGTTAAAAAAAGGCAAAAATCGGTATAACCCGCCCTTAATATGCATATCGAATTTCAAAGATAAACATTAATATTAATTAAAAAAATCGTAAAATCAACAAAGGTGACTACACCGCGCTCACACCCGCTACTGCAACTCCTGTAAGCCAGGATCAACAGTGGCTCGCATTTTAAACACCGAGCATTGAAGCTCAGAGAGTCTCCGAGAATGTCGAATTGTCTTTAACACGCAACAAAATTGACTGATTATTTATATTTCTTAATTCTGTACCTGTATCAGCCAGTGGCGTGCCTAGGGTTTTGGAGTAGGGCAAGCCGAATATTTTTTTAGTTTAATTAATATTGTTTTAGAAACACAAAGTTACTAAGAGCGAAGAAAATTAATTTATAATACGTCGGCAAACCTACCACACAATCAATATTAAGATTAAAACAATTCATATAGATTACTTGTGAACATGTAGGTATCCGTAACTATTCATTGCATTTCTATTGCCGTCACTATTCTGTGGTGCCGTGGTCGACTTCGAGGTTTACCGAAATTGCAAGCAGAAATTATTATTAACGCATTCATGTTTAAATGTTTTTCTGAATTTAAAATAATAGATTGCCTTTTGAAAGGACCACCTAATTTAATGATTTAAAGCATTATAATCCAAACAATCTAACACACAAGACGTGTCGTTTAAAAACATATGAATCACGATTGTTTAATAGCTATAAAGGGAGTATGTAGTAATAAAAGTACGTAGTTTATTAAACTGAACTGAAGAAATTTCTATTGTAATTTATCACGACTTACTAAATGTACAAACCCGGCATAGGTTTCGCGCCGGTTTATTTTTCAATATAATTGAATGAATTTACCTTTTTACCGGCAATGAACGCTTTCACCATCGCACTCAAACCATCACAAAAAACAATACAACTTATAATAGTATCAAAAAGTTTAAATAACATAAAAAACTAAACA
Organism: Deilephila elpenor; assembly: GCA_949752805.1. NCBI lineage: Eukaryota > Metazoa > Arthropoda > Insecta > Lepidoptera > Sphingidae > Deilephila > Deilephila elpenor. Next base: position 11,036,969 of record OX457097.1, on the reverse strand, counting down.
TTAACCTTAAACAAAACACATTCACAACTCATAAAATATCATAATACAAATGAAGTTAGTAGAAATATGTGCTGTATTGCCAGTAAACGTGAAATAAACAATACAAAAGATACAATTTATTAAAAGAAATATTAAAACTTCATTATTTGTTCTAAAAAAAATATTAGATATAATTTCTAGAAGGAACCAACTTAATTTAATAACAATTGATATAATTGATTTAACAAATAATCACGTGACGACCATGCAACGCACGATGTTTTTACATCACCAAGGCCGAAGCCGGGCATATCGTCTAGAGTAAACTGCTATATAACATATCTATAGCTATACATTCGTAGCGATCGAGTAATATCATTTCCCCATACAGTTCACGCGTTGCTAGAAGCCCCGTAAAAGCACACGAGAGAGAAAAGGATAGATGTATGTGCTGTGTGCTCCGTCTTTTCAAGTTCAATATAGTTTTAATGAATGAATATTACGCGGCACTTCGGCGCTGGCGTCTCATTGAATCGAGGCGCGGTAAATTCAAAAAATTTAAATGTTAGATGTTTTCTAATAAATGACTGTTGTATTGAATGTAATAGTTTGTATTCAGTATGGAGTATATACGTATTATGTAGGGTAAGCCGGGCTTTTGAGCTTGTATGGAAGTACCGCCACTAGTATCAGCCCATATACGTCCCACTGCCGGGCACGGGCATCCTCTACAAAAGTGCTTAGGCCATATTATAGTCCACCACGCTGGCCTAGTGCGGGTTGGCGGACTTACATACCGTAGAAATTCTTTAAGATCGCTACGGTATGCAGGTTTCCTCACGATGTTTTCCTTCACCGTTAAAGTGCGTGTTGATTGACTATCAATACACACATATTTATTAATTAGTATAAATTAAATAGGAGAATATTTCCGATGTAGATTCATTAGCATTCCCCAATCGGGGAATCTCTTTAGTTACATCTTTGTGCAAGATGAGAGCGCCGGCGAAAGTATGGAGAAAACAAAGATGCTATCATTTCTCGCCCGCTACGGAAATCTCCGGGTCTTTGCCGGGGGCGGAATAAGGTGCAGGTCATGGAGCACCTGGCCCCCCTTCCCTCGTTCAAGATTGAACAAGAACATTATTAATATGAAATCATATCTGAAAGCCAATTCGGGTAAGGCACTTTAAGTAACTGCATTGTTTTTATGGTAATTAGGTATTTTGTAAGTTTTTCAAAATCTTCTATTTTGTTTGTTAGTTATATTGTCTATGGTAGTTCCCTATAAATTTTAAACCAATTAGTGTATATGTTGGTCTATGTCGGGTGTCTGTATTTTCTCTTATCTTATCAAGAACACGATGTAGATCTGTATTGTTGACTGTACAAGAAAGAACCTAAATTAATTTGTCCCCCTACTTAAGGCCCGAGTGCACCCTCGTCTACCATTAGCATTCTGCGCCTAGGACACCCAATTGCCAGTCCGCCAGTTTAAAGTTTCATTCGTAATTTGACTGCCAACAAGAGGAGCAGACTCTTGATCTCGTTAAATTGTTTTTTCACGTGTTTTAATCGGATTAGTTTTTCGCTAGTAAGATAGGATAGTTTGTTTAATAAGAACTAGTTATTATATTTTTATAGAATAAAAATAATAATGTATTTGTCTTGTATATGTTTGGCATGTTTAAGACTGTCAAGCATGCCGCAAATTGTCATGTGATTTTACAACTTGTCGCGCCAATTAGGTTCCACCAACCTATTACAAGTTTTCATATAAGTTAATGTAATCACGTGCTTCAATTCATTGTGTGGAACTCTTGACATTGCGAACAACAGCCCTTAGGCAGCTATGGTCACCTCGTCTTCTTGCGTTCATTATGAGAACCTCATACGGTACTATGTTACTATCTTACTATACATACTCCTCACAAAACGTTTGCATATTTGTTTTCCGTACAAAATCCTCAGCTTAATGTATTATTAGTTGTTGAAGGACGTGAGACATTTCTCACGGATATTACGACGACCGAACAATAATGCAAATGACGTTAAGTTGTAGTCATGTTGTACACAAACTACAACTTTAGACATTGAGTAATTTGTCTTTGTTTTGACGTAATACATTAAATGAATTATTTTTTTTTTATTTCTGAGAGAATTTAGACACCTTTATGACCTCATTTTATATGCCAAAACAATTACACTTTTTTGGAATGCAGTGCTTTCCGCAACCAACAGGTAATATTTATACACAATATCTTTTGATACAAAATATACCAACTCAGGTTAAGACTCATTTGTGTGGTGCCATTTAAAGAAATGATCCAGGGTTATGTGTGTATTTAGAGATATAGCAAATCGAGAAAATATAACGGTACCCAAAGTTCGCGTAATAACTGTGTATAATAACATTATATACACAACAAAGGCAAGAAAGGAGAAGTAATGAAGAGAAGTGTATCATATTTAAACAATTGTTATTAGAGAAAAGAACCACATTTAAATCATTTATTATATTTTTGTTATTATACTTTGATGTACATTTTTTGGTTGCTCACAACTATCAATAAAAATCAAACATATTTTAAACAAATTGTGTTAAAAAGATAAGCTAATTACGAGCTACTGCAGATAGAATGGTAACGTTTTGGTAAGTATATTTTAAATTGCGGTTCAAAACTAATCTTTACAATTGAATAATCTTCTCGCATCTTTCGGAATATAATTAACATCTGAACTTTAATTGGGACTTCATAATAACGATACATTCCAAGACAATATTATAAAACAAAATAAATAATGTGCATGAACTAAATTAATTTAGCGAAAATTAAACATCACGAACGCTTTCACTCCATACACCCAGCCTAATCATTCCAGAATATTCCAATAAAAGTGCTAAAAATGTACCGACCGATCATTAAATTCCAATTAGTACGATGACAAAATGTCTAATCTCGCGCGCACAATGAAGGGAAGTAATCATGTAGCTATAATTTTTATTGAGACATCATGCTAATGGCATGGTAATGAGGACGTTTGCTATTCTCATCACGCCGCGGTCCAAATGTGTTTAGTTGAGAACATGAACTGCAAACGAGCACAGACAATGTGATAGAAAGCACTAACAACGGATAAATTGTGGCGGCTCTATCGGCATCTAAGTTAAGCTTTAAGGATCTGGCATTCTCGTTGGCTGAACGGAATGCAACAACAGTGTTTTAAATTCTCATTCTTTATAAACTGACTCTAAAATTATACAGGGTATCTCAAGACCGCGACCGAAAACGAAGCCAGGTGGTAGTTTTAGTGGTTACAGACACGACGCAAATAAAAATTTCACCAAAACAGCGACAGATATTTTTTTAGAACTTTTTAAAAATCATCTTGTTTGGGTGGTAAAATGCTAGTTTTTGCGAAAATAATAATTTAAACCCTTACGTACCATTGAGTGTTGAAAAATAAAAGGTCTGCATCATTGTTTTAGGAAAACTATGTATTTATCACGCAAATACGACGAAAAGTAAAAAATAACAAAAGAAAAGTTGTCGATTTTTAGTTGCATTGTGTCTGAAGTCACTAATACTACCACCTGGCTTCGTTTTCAGTCGCGGTCTTGATCTATACCCTGTATAATCATGTCCTGCGTGCGTGCCTTAAAAAGTTTAATGTCTAACATAAAACTTATAATACACGACATTCAAATAAAAAAATCCTTCATCTGACATTTTAGCCTTGAACATCCGTATTCAAGATACAATATCACAAAAGAAAACCAAAGAAATGTCGAAGCAAAATAAATCCAACCAGAAACAAAATGGCGTGCGATATCGACAGAGAAATCGGCAAGAATTATGTCATTGTTCCTCAATTTGGTATCGGAAATGCCAACGCCGGGTTATTTCAATCCATCAAAGGGACCGTTGTTCGCCAAGCCCACTTGCGGTTCGCGACCTCTTTCCCTAATAGTGGATTTGGGGAGCTCTTACGGGACCATGACCCCCTAAATCGACCCACATTTCGTACACCTTTTGTTTTGCTAAGGGCCTTTGTTCCGAACCTTTACTGATAGAAAAATGATCAGCGATCATTGTTTTAGGTGTCTAGTAGTTACTTTTGAAATGGAACAATATCACTAGGAATACCAGTTTAAGAAAATTTATATACTGTGCATGTTCCATTTCACAATATGCCGTTTTCTTTAATATTTGTAGAGCGTATCTCCCCATTTTATTGAAAGTTTTTGGAACTTAAGCCATCTCTACATCTACAAGTGGAATGATGGATTTGCATAAAAGCATAGGACCAATACCCAAAATTGTGAATGCCCAAAGTCCAAAACAAATATTTCAAAATAAACACCTAATTAAGCATTAGCAACTGAATAAAAACATTCCAATCAGATAATAATTGTAAAGCAATAAGGTTTTCATATGTATTTCTCTCTCCTTGTTTAATTTTTAACGTTTTTTTTATAGTAACTCAAATTCTGTATTTTTTTAGTTTTGTATTGGTATCCCAAGAAACAAGCCTAGCCTACGTTGGGGACCTGTCCAAATTATATGCAACTGTTGTTGTTAATAAATATACCTATATTTGGTCTTTTTTTTTTTTTTTTTTTTTTTTTTTTTATTTATTTTAGGAAAACTTACAACTAAAAAATAACAGGTAATAAATACTATAGGTACAAAAAAGGTCAATTAAAAGTTTCCACAAATAGAATCAAATAATAGTACTTAACATCGGCAAAATTACCAGCAATAAAATAATATGTAAACAAAAAATAAACGTTCCAGGTATGCTCAACGCACATTATGCACGCCGAAAAACGTCTTACACATAATTCTTTTAAGTTTCATACTGCTAACATTAAAGAGATCAATATCTACGCTCGATGAAACGTCATTATAAGATCTGCAAGCTCTAATTAAGTACGTGTTCTGCCGGTATACTGATTGAGCGAACTGAGTGTACAATAGTTTCGGCTTTCGAACCATAATGCAAGGTGCGCGCAGACCAATCTTGCTTTATAGTTCAGGGCAATCCACAGTGCCATTTAAAACATTCCGAAGATATGCTAGATCAGCTATTCGCCTACGCTCTTCTAATGGGAGAATATGAAATGTCTTACATCGGGTAAAGTAATCCTTAAAATAATTGCCCGATCGATATTGCAAATATCGAAGAAATTTTTTTTGAATTTTTTCAATTTGGTTAATATATACATTGAATTTCGGGTTCCACACTTGCGAGGCATATTCAAGGTGGCTGCGGACGAAAGAACAATAAATTATTTTGAACGTTTTGATATTATTAAATTCAGAGCATAGTCTCAATACAAAACCAAGTGCCTTGGAGGCTTTCTTGACTATGTTTTCAACATGAGCATCAAACAATAATTTGCAGTCGAAAGTAACTCCTAGGTCTCTAATGGAGTTCACGCGTGACACAATTGTGTTAGATAAATAAAAATTATGGAGATATGGTGTGTGCCTTCGTGTGTAAGAACAAACATAGCATTTACTGGCATTAAGATCCAGCTTGTTGACAGAGCAATAATTTTGAAATCTGTCAAGGTCCTGCTGGAGACGGTGGCAGTCTGCGACAGAGCTAACTGGACAAAGTATTTTCATGTCGTCCGCATATAACAGTATCTTAGAATACATAAAACAATTTGATATGTCATTAATGAAGATAGTGAATAGTAGTGGCCCCAGCAAGGACCCCTGCGGAACTCCTGACGGTATATACCGTGCTCTCGAAGAGAAACCATTCAGGACAACAGTTTGACACCTATTGTCAACATATGAAGAAAACCATCGGTATAGGTTACCTCTTATTCCCAGGCAAAGCAGTTTGTGCAGTAGAATTTTATGGTCTATACGATCGAACGCCTTACTATAGTCTGTGTATATGACATCAACCTGACCACATCGAGACATGTGATATGTTAAGAAGTCACTACACAGAATCAGATTTGAAGTTGTGGAACGCCCTTTTATAAAACCGTGTTGGTGATCGCTAAAGCTATGTTTCAGGGCACCGTAAAGTTGTTGATGAACAATTTTTTCTAACGTTTTGGCGAACAAACAGAGCTTCGAAATCGGTCTGTAATTTTCTACGCAAGTTTTAGCACCTTTTTTGTGAATAGGTGTAATGAGTGCGCGTTTCCATATGCTGGGAACCACGCCAAGATCGAGTGATCGGCGGTATAATATTGTTAAAGGAACACTGAGACTTTTGGCACATTTAACAATGAATGATGCAGGAATACCGTCAGGGCCAGCTGATTTGCTGGAGTCCATAAATGTTAGTAGTTTATACACTTCAGATTCACGCACTTCAACTGATGACACCTCTGCACAAACATCGCCAGTCCTATTAGCAATATATTAAATACTCAAACCGAATTTAAAAGTCGTTCGAAAGGGGCAAAACATTCGATTACTAAAATAGGTTTTAAAACTGTCTACGGCCTATAAGGCCGCTAGAATATCGCTTTTGGTTATTTGATTTCTTAAAGAACCGTATAGAAGTAGGTATACTTTAACATTTTGGAGCTAAAATAATAAGATCTTACAAGAGGAGTTGCTTGACGCCATCACGAGGATTATAAGTAGCTGATTTATCAATCTGATTTTTACATCATGCCAAATTAGGTTAAAAAATGGAAATAAAAATAATAATAATTTCCTGAGTATGCAAATCGTTTCACATTAAAAGTCACTTTTTTCCTCTATCGTTCTCTATAAACCGTATTACGAGATTAGGTCCGAATTTCAGTGTTCTTATTTATGAAACTATTAATTCCTATGTATGCTTGTCTTTATCTACTATTTATATCTGTCCCTATGCCATTTGCATGTCTTAAAGTAAATTTAAAGCTATGTTTAAAATTATTTGATAAAAGTTTTGCCTAAAAACAATTGTTTGGGGAGGGTTCAAATAAAATTAAATTCTAAGAGACTTATATAAATGTACTGGTACTGAAACATAATTAAAACTCCAAAGACTTATTAATAACTTCAACAAATCCAATATTCTAATTCTATAAGACTGAAAATTTATTAATTTCAATAAATACTCGCAACAGCACTCAATGGGTTGTTCGTAAGTTGAAGTACCAATCACTTTGCTGGATTACGAAACAAATTGATTGGGGTTTTATTTAGAATCGTTTAAAGTATAAATGGAGGTGTAAAATGTTTCGGTTTCAAATCTCGCCCGCATTATCAAAGGATATATTATATTTAGGAATTACAGATTTATAAAGGTTAAACACGGTTTAACCTTAAAAAAAATAGTGCAGGTCTGTAGCTGAACTCTTTTTAATACTTCAATTAGTATGAGGGACTTTCTTTTTTGACCTATATTGTCCCACTGCTGGGCTAAGGTCTCCCTCAACTCCTTATTTATAAATATTTAAAATTAGCATACTATGAAATAAAGCTTCTAGCATATCTCCATCTTATATCTACAAGAGAAGATTCTCTTCTCACTTTAACCTTACCGCAATGGGGTATTTTACTATAAGAAAGAAAAAATCTAAAAACTATAAATGTATATATTAGAGCATTAAGCAATAAGTATATGTTAATTTCGGTTTATATTTCCAAGGAATAAATTTTATAATGCGTTTTGAAAATTTCAATTTTTTTGTCTGTCCTAAAAAGATGTGAAACGGCTGCCGCCATGATGGGTAACGATTCTACGTCATTCCGCCAGTACAATACATACATATTATACATATTGAAACTTTTATGTAAACATATTCTTCCCGTGCATAATTTTTTTACCAAAATATTAAAATGAACGACGGTTTCGTTAAAGCAGACAGCACGAATCTACCCAGAATAAATACAATAATGGTCGCAAGGTTCTTTGTATTCAATCCGGACTTTGTATCCATAACTTATTTGGTGTTTTTATACTAGTATTTCGACATCCAGGAACAACACACCAATGATAATTAGAGGAACTCATGTATATTGCATTAATTCACTCGTCACTGAGTACCACAGTACAGCGTTGTTGTTATCACAGGTTGTTTACTGGTTGAGTGACGTATGATTTTAAAGGAACATGGCGCCTAGCGTTTTCACATATTTGCGCGCATAAATATAAATTTAAAATTTTAAATGGATTTTTATAGGACTTGCCGAGCAAATAAAAATTTGATATTTTTTTAAATAGTTTGTCTTAATTTTAGGAACAACTTAAAATACTTTTTGAAAATGGGTGGAATACCCTATTGCAGATACTGCAATGCGTTAAAGTGGTTTAAAATAGTTATATGGCGAATTTCATGTCGTAGTGTAAAAACACCATAGAATAGTGATATGATTGAAATAATAGTTATAGACTAATCATATGTAATGTGAAATTATTATATTTTAATTAGAATAAGCTTTTGGTAGATCGGTAACACACCCGAGTACAACTTGATTTCGCGTTTTTTTTAAATCCAAAACATCTGATTTCGTTGATCAGAAACCAAACGACCAAATTATTATAATCAAAGTATGCACCATTAACCTGTCCATACTAGATGCAAGTCTTACCGTTTAATTGTGAACACGGATATCCGGAATGCGTGCGATAGTATTTATATTCCGCATGGCCGATGTTCCCGTTTACCGATGACGTATTTGGCTAAGCGCAATTGTGTACAGAAGGCCCGCTCTCCAATGAGAAAGTATTTCTGCAATTGCATACTGATCGGTGTGTACGTGAGGTCTGAATGCCCGAGATTGGGTGTTTTGAATTATGCAAAAGTGTTTTGTTTTATTTTGGATGAGAGAAGAAAATATCGTAATTTTAATTTGGATTTGGTAGGTATGTCATGAAAGTGATAAGTAAATATCCTTGCTAGTTTTAATCGGGACGTGACTGGTTGTTAAATCCTGAGACAGGAGTCGGGGAGACCAGACTATTATACATAAAGAAAATTGCTTTTCTCGAGTCTTGATACCGCAATAACTCCCTTGAACTGTTATTATCTGGAAATATCATCGAATTTATACAATGATTCGACTTATAATTTTAGTTTATTTACTCTTCCAATACTTTTATTCGCCTTCAAAGAAACACACTATCAATTCATCGTCATATTTTTATGTATTTATTGACATCTTAATCCATGATTCATTTCACCCATCTGTAAATATTTCGCTGTGGCGATTGCGTGGCAAAGGCCGCGACGGACCGGCCGGTGAGCACAGCACAGGCCGTCTTGTCAAACCTACCCTAATCCATCGTTATAAATAGAGCCGTCAAGTCGGACTGACCCACATTCCCGGTCGACGACCCCGCGCCAAACGCCGCGCCGCGCCGGGATGCGAATTAGGACTGGATACAAGGATAAACATTTGAAAGTTTGAAGTCTGAAGTAAAGGCCTTCTTATTAGGTAGTGATATAACTTGGACGCCTGTATAGTGCCGAGGATTAACCTCTTTTATTTATATCTCGATTTCTTTTCGTATTCGTAGGGGTTATACATATTATGTATAGGAGTAGAAAGACAAAATGGCGGATAACATTGATAGCTTTTGTTATCCAAGAATATGCGCATATGCTATTCTAATTTACCTTCTGTAATCTGTTTCGTCTTGATACTTTATAACTTTATTTATCGATTTTACTCTTAATGTTAAATCAATTTTAAGACCTATACTTTCTTTTCCTTCGCATTCCTTTATGAATACTGTAAATTCGCAAGGCAAGGCATTCTGATTGGATCACTTTCCTTTAAACATTCTAATAGGAAAGCTACACAATATATGGGATTGTCATACGAATTTCTCACGACAAACTGTGCTGACTAATTTCGAACGCCTTAAGAATACAACCTTTCACTGACATGACCTTTTGTTTGTGAACTCGTGTCAATTCTCATCGCTGTGTACTCACACAATTGCCTGCTTCACGGTGACAGACATTATGTCTACCAACCGTGACATATTAGGGTTGCCACGCGCCAGATTTCTTGAAACATGATTGGATATAAGCAGTAATTTTCTGTTCCTAAAATGTTTTCGTGTCAAGACTATGCCGAGTTGGATCCAAGATTATGCTTCAAGACATACATGCATAAACTCACGCTCTTTTCCCAGAAAGGATAGGCAGAGGTGCCTTGTTTTGTACCCACGTTTTGCCTTGTGTGTTCCGTCCAACGATGTGATAGGAGGCGAGCCTCTCACCATATCGGACACAAATTTCTGACTTCGGGCTGATAATGAATAGAAAAATCCAATATGATTTTGCCCGGCCCGGAATTCGAACCCGAGACCTGAGCATTGAACTCGTACCGTAGTACAACTGCACCACCGACACAGTCAGTATACTACGAAGTAATGTTTTGTAGTAATTTACATGACTTTACATGTCCGCCAACCCTCACTAAGCCAGCGTGGTGGACTGTATGGCCTAACCCGTCTCAATCGTACTCTCGGTTGTAGTGGAGTGGCTGGTGCCCTGCAGAGAGTCGTATATGGGCTGATACAATTTAATACAAAATGTTCTATATCATTTTATCATATCCATGTATTCATGGTGCTGTTTGGTTTTCCACTGTCCATGAGCGGTCGTATCACATACCATCAGGCGAATGGCATGCTCATCTGGTTTTGAAAAGAGCAACACTAGAGTTTCTTGTCCGTTCTTCTCTAGTGAAAACCGCTTTCCGAACCGGGTGGTAGTTCAAAAAATGACTGAATCTGGTGGTAGGTCTCTCATATGTGAGAGGCCGCCTGGGTAGGTACCACCGCAATGTCTATTTCTCCCGCCAAACAGCAGTGTAAATGCGCTGTTGTGTTCCGGTTTGAAGGACATTGTAGCCAGAGTAACTACTGGACATATTGAGACTTAACATCTTATGTCTCAGGATGGCGAGCGCAGTGGAATGCCAAGCATTGCGTTGTAATTCATGGTGTTATTTGGTTTTGCTACTGTCCATGAGCGGTCGTATCGCTTACCATCAGGCGAATGGCATGCTCGTCTCGCCATACATTGCAATAAAAACAAAATAATGTGAAGACTTTAGACAATAGCATTATTTTAAGAACCTTCAATTGTATTTTAAACGTTACTCTACAATTGAAAAAATGATAGCTAAGTTTAAAAAACCTCAGTAATGGTAAATCCGTGCTTGCCAGCCCTGTGCATTACGTTCGTTGGTCATTGCTCATTGGTCGGCACTTGGCGGCCCATGAGCCTCGGCGTCGGAAGTGGACCGCCCAGGGACCATATCGATAAATACCGGTACCATGCCGTCTACCGGCTTCCTGTGCCGTGTTCTTATATACCTGTAATGATTATTAGGACTTTCATTGTATTACCACGGCGATGAGACGCGTTCTTAAATAGCACTTCGAATAATGGAGCATAGGACACTTATGTAAACAAGAAAGTGAGTAAGTACTACTGTTTAAGATCAAAACGGAGATTGGCCATTGCAGTAGTCTGACCATCTTTTTACTGAATATCAACAAATTTGGTTACTTGGAAATGTTATGCACAACGTAGGTGTATTGCCATCAAAATAAATGGTAACGAATAATTAGGTTTACTGTCGCATAACAATTATTATTGAATTCTAAAAAAAATATTTTAAAATAATCGAAAACCATTTATCATAAAGCATGATTATCGTTAAAATCACTCAGGTGTTTGCACCAGTCATAACACGATGGACGAAAATAACGTTAATATTTTAGGAATAAATATCATTTAAACTGACCTTTGTCCCCATTACCAGAAGCTTATTTCATGGTCTACACGCCTGTAATGTCAGAAACATTGTACCAAGATAGTTTACGTACTAAAGTTGGTTTAGGGAATATTTTATGACGACAGTTGACATAGTTGCCCGAAATAATCATGGATACGCGTTACCCGAAACTTTATGTCCCAACTACAAACTTGAGTTAAGATATTACGACGGAAAAGGGCAACTCTGATTGAATTTGGGTATTTCATTAATATTTTAATCAGGCTCAATATTCTACATACTTAACTCTACATCTTAAGCCTAGTTGTACGATTTCTTTTTTTTTCGCTTTTTAATTTGGGGACTTTGAGCCAGTAAATATTGAATATGTTAGTCCCATAGTTTATGCAATTTTGTAACAATAACTATTATAAATTACTATCATTTTTTAAAAGTTTATATGCAGACCTATATAACAATCCAGCAGCTTTAGAAGTTCTACGATTTGTTAATCTGTGCTCAAAGAGCTTCACACGCTTGCTGCTAGATGTCACTTTTTCATTTTCTAAGAAATTAAAAGACTGTCAACTATTTTCTCTACACGCTCCGTTATTAATAGACGCAGCTAATTTCAAATAATTTAAATGAGATATTTTGTTCTCAATCGTCCGAATACTCAAACGCCTTTTAAATATTAAGTTGCAATTAACTACCCAAGTCCCACTTAGTCCCACTTAATCTGTTCATTTAAGCGGGACTTGCGTAAAATCAAAATCAAAATATTCTTTATTCAAGTAGTATTTTACAAGATCTTATGAATCGTTAATTTCTGCTACCACCGCTTTGGAACGTGTTGTAGCTGTGAAGAAGAAACGGCGCAAGAAACTGCCTCAGCAACAAGAACAACCGTAGATAAGTGCCACATAATATTTAAATAGCGTTTGAGTATTCGGGCGAAAGAGTCCCAGAATTAAGAACAACAGTCTAAATTACGCTGACCACTGACCAGGAACCATAAAAACAAAAACAATATCTAAAACACCTGTCCGCTTACCGCACCAATGTTGCTTTATCGCATTGAGCCTGCAAATGCGAACGATTTACCTTTTGTCGATTACCGCTTCGATATTTGGGTCGTAGGAGCGTTCCTTTTCAAATCTCATAATCGAAATGCTTTAGATACTATTTAAGTTACTCGAGACGAATTAATTAGTCCTTTTGTCTGCGGTCTGGTTTCAAACGGCTTTGCAGGTGGGCGAATGTTAACCAGCTCAAACCAGATTCCTTTGTGTACAACACGTTCTCTGTTACTATTCATTCCAAACTATGTATATCAAGGATTAGAAGTAATAAACATCGTCATAGGATGGTCGTATTTTAAGAAATCTTGTTGTATTACATCGATATTTCCATAAATCCTTGGTTGCTGACTAAAAAGTTTTAAACTAGCAATTTCGTAAACTTTATCAAAAAATACTAAGCAGAAGATGTATTTTTTTAATATGTGATTTGAAAGCCGCAGTCGCGCAGTTGGTTAGCCGCCGCCTGTGAAGCGAAAGGCCGCGGGTTCGATCCCTGCACCGAAACAAATGTTTGTATGATCCACAGGTATTTGTTTCGGGTCTGGGTGTTTGTAAGACCGAAAAGTCTCTCGTAGTTTCTGATACCCACGACACAAGAATCGATCTTAGTGTAGATTCAGGACCAAGTTCGCGACTGTTGGGTGTATTTATTTATATATTTTATTATTATTATTTAAATTTGGATTTATCTTGAACGTCATTTATCAGTAACTTGACTCTCAATCTTATATCTTGATTCTCTGAAGATCACTAATCATCGTAACAGCTTGCCCGTGAAATAACAATGGAATTTGAATAATTCCAAAGGTTACTCTGACTTACAACTAATTACAGACAACAATAGACCATTAAAGTTATCTCCTGTTTTACACACCTGTTTCGACTTTTGAAGATAATCTCATGGCCTTGATGTTTGGCCAAGATTTAAATTATGTTTACAAACAATATTTGATAGGGCACAGATCGATAAAATCGATAAGTATATATCTATTTGTTTTATCATCAACTTTAACATCTTTTCAATACTCTTCACTATACTGTACCTGTAATAAATGATTAAACTCATCGTTTTGTCGGACAGGTCCCGCGAGAGAGTTTCAAACACATCGTGAAGGCATGCGAGTGTCCATTGTACTGGAAGATGCCTTTGTTCCTGGCGACCCAGCAGAATCTCCACGTGCCCGTAGATGGACACAAATTCATCGATTTCTGGAGAGAGTGAGTTGTATTTCTATTCCTTTTTAGCGTAAAATAAATATATTTAAGGTGTAAATTGAGGCACATGTCAAACGAAACAGTCTAACAAATTGTATTAATGATAAGTTATTAAATGTTTCTGTATGTATCTTATAAAGAATATATTGCATTATTTGCTCCATTGCTTACCGACGGGCGACTTCAGACAGAGTTATCAATGTTGAATTTAGATTTCTCTCGCCCTTTGAACACAGTTTGTCTTTGGAAGTTTCAGTACTTTTTGTGGCGTAAACATCTTAACTAATAGGGTGTTATTTATTCAGTAAATATACAGAAAAATAATAGATACAAGCGTTACAATTAATGACACAGAATACAGTGATGTTTCCACATTTACAAACATTAAATAAACTTTACGAAACAAAATTAACATTAAAGATTGAACAACTACTCGTTTACCTTCTACTACAGTGAATATTATATTTTCAATTGTTGCAGAATGACGTCACAATGCCACGACCACGCGTCGCGGTTCGTCTACATCTTAACCAGGGGGAAAAGCAACACCCTAGCGCCTGAGGACTTCGTGCCCCTGGTGCAAGACGTGGTGGACACGCACCCTGGGCTCTCGTTCCTCAAGGAAGCCACCGAGTTCCACTCCAGATATGTGCATACTGTGAGTTTTACCTAAACTAGGAGCTAAGCTAAGGTTGTCAGCTGGAAAATTGTAATCTATGTGTTATTCTGATGTATGAACATAATATTGGTGTGTGTCAACAGTATTTATCGAGTAGTTTTGTATTTCATGTAATAGGAATTTTACAGAAAATATTTTTTGGAAAGAAGTCTATTAATTAAATTCATAACGATTCACGCAATTTACAAAATGCTAGAGAGAACTATAATATTTCATAATTTACATATCTTAATTAGTCTTAACAAAATGCTACAAAGAACTAAAAAAATCATAATTTGCATATCTTAATTATTCTACAAAACATACATACATACATAAACTCACGCCTTTATCCCCGAAGGGGTAGGCAGAGGCGCCGCCAGGACACCCACATTTCGCCTTGTATGTTCCGTCCCACGATGTGATAGGGGGCGAGCCTATGTACAAAACACTTATTGTTAAGCCTAATGAATGTGTAAATATTTAAGTTTAATGTTGAACTTTACTGGATCCCTCTTAAATTATGGACGTCTGTCAAGCAAAGAAGTTTCCCTAACTTCCAACTTCCCTCATAATTCCAGCGAAGTTGTGACAAGGACTTCTTCTGAGGCTTTAGACTGTACGCAGCTACCAAACTATATGTGAAAATTACAGCAAACCTTGAAAACTTTCAAGACATTATTGTCAAAGATATTCCGTTAATCTGTGTTGTTCATTTTATAAAACCCAAACAAAAAAACTACACATAATTTACTTGACACGTTAGTCCTAATTAAACCTATTTAAAAATCACTCATGCACAATTGTGTATCGTAATCATTTAACCTTTTTTTTCTTTTATTCTTAACTATACCAACTTTGGACTATGAAAATTCACCTATTTTACCTTCATCTGAAAAATACAATCAACATTCGAACCAATAAAACTAAATTACTCAGATAAAACATTCTTAAAACTGGGTAATAAAAAAAGATGTCTTTAAATAGACACACTCCATTTACTTTTACGATTTTAATTGTTTAACGATGTCTTTGCTCAACGTTTTATGTTTCAGGTGATCGCTAGGATATTCTACTGCGTCAACCGATCTTGGTCCGGAAGAATATCCATCCCAGAACTGAGGAGATCAAATCTGCTCCAAGTCATTCAACTTCTTGAAGATGAGGAGGATATCAACCAAGTTACGCAATATTTTAGGTGAATAAACAGTTTGAGATAAAATAATGGAGCCATAGAAACTCAAATGTTTCGAATAGTTAATAGGCTAAAGATCCAACAATAGATAAATTAACAAAATGCTTGAAGTGGAGACGCTAGTTTTGACAATGTTTTCAATAAATTTGCTTTCCTTAAGCAATTCTCCATTTACTTATAGATGAAACGATGTGAAATATATATTACTTTAATATAATTGAAATTCAAGATATGAAACGTGTTACGGTAGTATTATAGTTTAGGGTTAGACAACATGTCTGCGAAATGCAACTACATATCTCCTCGTACACCTATTTGAATATTATTTCCAACTCCCTCCGAATTTACAACACCTACTTTTATGATATTTATCAATAATATTTCGAATTTAATTGTTTCTGATTTTATCATATTTATTTATGGTACTGCCTCCCTGGTGCAGTTGGTTAGACGCAGGCTGTGAAACGCGAGGTTCGGGTTCGATCCCCGCACCGAGACAAATATTTGTGTCATCCACAAGTATTTCTTCAGGTCTTCATGTTTGAGATCGAGAAGTCTCTCGTAGTGTCTGAAACCCAGGACTGTGTGTGTGACTGTTGGATGTATTAATTTTTAATTTACTATTATTTGGTTCTATTTTGCAGTTACGAGCACTTCTACGTGATCTACTGCAAGTTCTGGGAGCTGGACAGAGACCACGACTTGTTCATTGACAGGCACGATCTTGCGAGGCATAACGATCATGGTAAGAATATGTAGCTCATAGTATTCACAAAGTCTTATTCTATTCTTCTAGTTTTTGGTGATCCCCGTCAGCAGCCATTTGACAAAAACTTCATCAACTTATCTTCATCATGATCATTTTAGTATCGATATTATAGTTACTGTCTACAGTTTGATATATAATCTGTCTCCTAACATATGTAAAGCGACTCGTTTCACCACCAATTTGTCGACTTCATCATAATATACTTCATATCTCAATTTCATTTCATTATAAGAGCACAATATCTGTGCTTACAATAACACTAGTATACAATTTTCACAATTTTGACAGCCTCCGTGGCGCAGTTGGTTAGACGCCGCCTGTGAAATGAGAGGGCGCGGGTTCGATCCCCGCACCGAAACAAATATTTGTGGGATCCACAGGTATTTGTTTCAGGTCTGGGTGTTCGTGAGACCGAAAAGTCTCTCGTAGTTTCTGATACCCACGAGTCACGACACAAGACTCGATCTTAGTGTGGGGTCAGGACTATGTATGTGACTGTTGGGTGTATTTATTTATTTATTTATCTTATAACCTATCAATGATGAGATCATAATCCTGGTAATATTACCAATATTACTATTGAGGTAAATGTAAATCGAAACCCTACCGAATATCCGAACAAATAACAAGCCCGCTTTCAATCTCATCCTACCTATAAGTTGGATATTTTTTCATATTAACTATTAATAAGTAAGATCCAAAGTCGCCTGGCTGTTAATCATGACTTCGAGAAAATAACTTTTACTTCACATTTCACAGTGAATTCCTGTGGGACGTTACCGCGAGGAAAGTTGCCGAGTTATTTTACGTCTTGTTTAGTATCATTGATGCGTCCTCCCGTGTATTACTTTCCATGTTTCAAGCTGAATTTGTTTTGAAAGAAGTATTAAATTATGTACTTTATCTCATAAATTTCATTTCGTTGTCTCTACCAATTTGTCTCTGTTGGACGATTCATAATATTAAAGTGTTATAAAATTTGTTTTGGCGCTCAAAATATAGCAGTAGATTCAATTTAGTCTATTACTGTCCCATAATATCTATAACATGAATAGGTTTCCTATTAAACTCGATATTATTTTCTTTATTCATTTTGTGTTTTTCTTCGACCATCGACTGGGCATATTTCCGTGCTTAGCCATGCGACAGAAGTTTTATAAGATTATTTATGGTATATCAAGTGCTAACCCCTCTCGATCAAGAAGGAAAGGTTTAAGCCTTACAATCTTCGACTTACAATGGATATAGGTCGGTTTATTAACAAAAAATATACATACAATCTTATGAGAGACGTTAAAGATCGTGCTTATTGACATACATTTATTTAGGCCTTTATCCAGGGGGCTGTTGTAGTTTATTATTGATAAATATATTGTACAATCTGATGACAGATGTTGAGGATCATACTCACTGTTTTCGACTTCGGCTATTGTAGACTGATCTAATAATGTTTTCTATGATCCCCAGCACTATCAAGCCGGATGATCGAGCGGGTGCTCTCCGGCTGCGTGACGCGAGGCAACCAGAACAGGCTGACGCCAGACGGAGAGCCGCGCATGTCCTACACCGAGTTCGTGTGGTTCCTGCTCGCTGAGGAGGACAAGACGCACCCCACCGCTATTGAGTACTGGTTTAGGTAATAGTTATTAGCAACGTTCAAAATAATATGTGGCTTCGAAAAATAAAACTGATTTTCGGATTTCGTTACGGAAACATCGGAAAGTTAAACATGTAAAATTAAATCAAATCCGCGATAATATTCATTTTTTTTTAATTAATATTATACATTACAAATATATGGCAATATTAAGCTACAAAGAAACCTTCATCACAAGTACGGCAAAGGAATGAAATGCCTTACCGATATTGATCGTTCCTAAGTGCTAGAATTTGGTGTTCTTCAAGGTTTCAGTGAATATACTCGGTAGGCATGTAACAACGTAGACTATATAATTTTCCATCTGGTGAGATTATAGTGTAGGCCTCTTCTAATGCACGCCAGGTTGTTCGGTCCTGGGCATTGGGTGGATACATAGGCTGAAGAAGAAGAAGAAGAAGAGATTATAGTCAAACACTTTACCCATTAATATACATAAAAAAGATCGCAACGTGCCCATTAAAATAACATCACAAATTCTGATACTGACGGCTCTTTCGCGAACTACTTCTAATGGACTATAGAGTCTATTGATTTTGTTCGTCAAACTATATTCAATCAATAGTAGATAAAGTATAGAACGCAGACGGCAGTATAAAGGGGCGTAGGGTCACGCGCCAACCGTCCACGCTTGAGTTACTAGTACTTAGTTAGTAGTTAAACAATTCTAGTCGCGCGCCACGCCACCGCAGTTTATTGCCGTCGTATGCAGCCTGCACGTCAAACTTTATAGCATGTCGTTGTTAAGTTTCTACATTTTTTGTAATAAGTATTTCTACCAAACGCGTGAACATAATGGTTTGGTGTTGTTTTTTCTTAGAAATTAATATAAAATCAACCTGTATAATGTCAACGTGTAGTCACCACTGTTAATATTCATCAGCCTGTATTTGGGCTCAATAACTAATTACTGGGCTCAGTAACTGCATTATGACAATTTCTTTGTATGGCTCACAGGTATTTAGGGTCTGATTCTAATAAGACCGAAAATTCTCTCTTAGTTTCTGATATGAATCACTTTGTGGGGTTAGTACTCAGAACTATGTATATGACTGTTTGATGTATTTATTAATTAATGTCAATGTTCGTGTGATGTTTCCAGGTGTATGGACGTGGACGGCGACGGGTTCATCTCTATGTACGAACTGGAGTACTTCTATGAGGAGCAGATGCAGCGTATGGAAGCCATAGGCATTGAGACCCTGCCCTTCAACGACTGTTTGTGTCAGGTAATAATTTCAACTCATCACTTCATTTTTAATAAAACCTTCGGACAAGCTCTTTGCATACACTATTGAACTTAACATAATTATATACAGATAGTAGTATGTTCAGAATCTCAGAAAAGCTACTGCAGGTTACAGCACACCAAAATTCGCCGAAAATATATTTTCCCCAGCAACATTTTTTGTTGATACTCATCTTCTATTCGTTATAGCGAGATGATATACGACCTTTAGCCTTTCTCGATAAATGGGCTATCCAACTCTAAAATATTTTTTCAAATCGAACAAGTAGTTCCTGAGATTACCGCGTACAAACAAACAAACTCTTCAGCTTTATAAGTATAGATCTGAAGTCGAAGTAATCCGAGTAATCGTAGAATATGTCGGGTTGCAGATGTTGGACATGGTGCACCCGGCGACGGAGGGCAAGATCACGCTGTCCGACCTGAAGCGGTGCAAGCTCACGCCTATCTTCTTCGACACGTTCTTCAACCTGGAGAAGTACCTCGACCACGAGCAGCGGGACCCCTTCGCCACCCAGCGAGACTCCGACTGCGAGGTAATTACTTATTTATATACAATCTAGACTTTTATTGAGTAGGTCCGGCAAAGAAGCAAACGACTCACCTAATATGAACATCCACATTACTAGGCTGGTAACTTCTATGCGTTGTCTGCGTGTCGGAAATGTTATGAGCCTCTAGAAATCTCTCATCAAACAAAAAATATAGAAAAGTCGTCATGTGATATGCGTTCATACAATATAAATCTCGGAACTCACATGTCAATCACTTCAGACAATTATTACTAACTCTGATTTGCATTAGACTTTCCAAAGTTGAGCAATAGACGACTGTAGACTAATAATGATGATGAAGAAATACAAGTTATATTCTTAAACGGTTGTGATCTTTTACCGCCGTGACATAACTTCAATCCTTTAAAGCCTCATTCAAATAAAATAAAATAAATAAAATCCACCCAACAGTTACATATATAGTCCTGACCCCACATTAAGATCAATCTCACAAAAACCCAGACCCGGGACAAATATTTGTGGGCTCACAAACATTTGTCTCGGTGCGGGGATTGAACCCGCGGCCACTCGTTTCACAGCCGGCGTCTAACCAACTACGCCACGGAGGCTGTCAGAATTAAATTATGAAACAATTATTAAACAATTTGGTTTAACATTGCAGATGTCAGAATGGGACAGATTCGCAGCGGAAGAATACGAGTTGCTGGTAGCCGAGGAAGGCGGCAGCGACGCGCAAGACCAAATGTAAGCACTCACCCGTACCTTACTGCAATACTATTTTATACGATGCGCATAATAATATGTATGTTTCTTACCACGAACAGGCACTTGTACACACTAATGAGACAGTCAGAGAAACAGAAGTGTATAAATCGTTTCTATGAGTTGTGCAGGGCTAACGGACTGAACGGCATCAAATTATACAAATAAACATTATTATTTCGTGGTAATGTAGAATATCATATCGATTGTATTGCGAGCGCCGCCGATGCACTAGACATGTTAGTACAAGCATTTTGATGCATTTTGCATTACACGGTCCCAAAAGTGTTGCCAGGACCCGCACACGGAGAGCTCATCGCTAGATATAGACACGATATGTTCTGAATGCAACGAGTAGACGTCAATAATAAATCCATCACATTGAAGCCATGTTAACATCTCGTAGCGTAGCACACCATCCAAGTATTATGTTTATGTATTTTATTTATGTTTATATATTATGATATGTATTATTTCCTTCCGTTCATTATATATGTCGATTTCTTTCATCAGGGAGGAAGACAGAACTGGCTATGCTAGGGTAAGAATGTGTTGGTGAATTGCAGTGTATGTATTGTATTTTGTTGCACTGACCGTGGAGGAGTGTCCCCGGCGCACCCGCCCCGGACTGTGTCCCACTCCGGACTGCATTATGATTTCTGCTCTTGTCGCTTTTCCAATCTTGCACCGAATGTGTGACACGTCCTATACCGAGACGACATACCATCTCCGAGTGCTCCTCCTCATATACTGCGCTGTTGATTTCGCTTGGAAGTATTTGTCTGCCTTGCTGATGAATATTACATTATGTACATACGTATGGCCCACTTCATACTCCGTACACGAACATTTTGAGCTTTTGTTAATAATAAAACTCATCGGCATCAGGCATGAAGCAACACTAACAATGGACTTTTTTCTTGCATTCAGTACATATACTCGCGTGCGACATGCGGCCGCTGCGCTCACACACTCAATCACTTCTCTGCTTACAGCTCGTACGATGAGACGGACGAAGACTGTCTGTCGCCAAATCTAGATGATATCACGAACACGGAAGTAATCGAGGACTCGAGCGTGGAGGAGTCCACGCTGAGCGAGGGCGTGGCGCGCCGCCCCGCCGGCTACGTCAACCTCAGCTCCATCTACTCGCTCGGCAGCGACCGCTGGGCCGCCGGCGCCGCGCCGCCCGCCAACAACGGCCTGCCCGACAAGAAGCCCGAGAAACCCGTGCCGCCAGAGAAGCCCGTCAGCCTGATGATGGTCAACGGGAAGCTCGACAACCGGTACGCGGGCTTCGGCAACAACAGCTTCCTGTACTCGCACCTGCTCGGCTCGAGCGGCGCGCGCGCCAAGGACCCGCCCTCCTACTCGGCCGCCACCGCCGCGCTGCTCGACAAGAGCGACGCCAAGCAGTCTCCCGTCAAGGCCAAGTCGCCCGCCACGAGCCCCGTCAACGGCGTCAACAAGATCTCGGACAACTACGAGCGCGCGGTGGCGGGCGCGGCGGGGGCGGGCGCGGGCGCGGGGGCGGCGGCGCGGCGCGCGGGCGTGTTCCGGCGCGTGCACACGGGCGCCGTGGCCGACTCGGTGAAGCGGCGCGACCACGACGACGACGACTACGCGCGCGACAGCGACGAGTGCTCCATATAGACTGCGCTCGTGCGCTCACACCAAAGATCGCACGCGATGCGATGCTCTAGTTAGATTTTTGAACATTGAACATATTACGGTTATCAGAGAAATATTTTTTCAACGTATCCTAGTGGTCGATACGTGCCTTGTGACGGTGTAGCGGCGGTAGCGTTCGGACGTTCGTAGTCATAGTGTGTAGACGCAGAAGTGCATCGTGTCGATGTGCCGTCGATGCGGACCGTCGACGTCGACGTTTCGTTGACGTGATCTAGTTTCAGCATTTTAATACGGTAGTTCGTGTATGTATTGTTTAATACGTAATTATTGTTTACTTCCCGATGTGTGAGGCGATAGTTTGTTTTGTGTGGATATGTATAATTTATATTAAAACGTTATTGGCGTATGTTCGCATATAGTGTATGATTTGATATCGCTATCATCGTCATTGACCGTCTTTTAAGATTGTCTCATATCATTGGTCCATCCACATCGACTCATTCGAAACGTAAGCTAACAGATCGACATCAATCGTCCGTGTATCATGACAAAATTTTGTGTACCAAACACGCACACTAATCTAGTATTTAGTAGGTAGAGAAAATTCTGATAAGGGATCATCCCTAGTGGGTCTAGTGTCTACGCGACTCAAACTTTGTCAAATTAAGTATTAGTAAATATTTGAATCGCAGCTACAATAATGGCATTTGACCCGTTTGAAACTCGACTGTGACCTTGTGGTGATGGACGCATGAGGTAGAAATTTAAACATTAAGGTGTAGTCAAGGCGTCAGGAACGCCACGCTTAGATAGCTTCAAACAGATCCATATACATCGACATAGTACAACAGCAATATTTCCGTCATATTTCAAACAAAACATAGTGTTAAACCTGCCTTTACATCAATTTCACTATTAGCAAGTGAATAAAATTAATGTTACATATAATAGACACCTCTACATGTCTATGCGAATATTTTTTTATTTGGCCAAAATTAGAAAATGTAATTCTTGACTACACGTGTGGTGTGGGAAATTGTAATAAATTAGGTCGATTAATGTGACTAGGAGGTAACGGAATCTACATAGCTAATATTAAAATAGGGAAGAGATGTTAGGTTGTTATTCGGCAAGTATTTATTACACAGATAACATATTATTCCTTTATTAAATAATTGGAATTGTTTATTCTCGTTTGAGTCTAAGTTAAAGAATGCATTAATAATATAAATCCAAATTGAATTATTGTTTCAAAAATTTCGATGTAGTTATAGCGTTAAAACAAAACTATATCTTGTTTATAAAAACATTGTGGGAAAAATATATGACGAATAAAAACATGACAAAAGTGAAGGCAGCTGTAAAATATGCTTCTAGATAACGCTAGGTAGATCTTCCACGGTACTCTAGTCCGCAGGTGCTGTTACGAGATTAATGACGGTCTACCACATGTACCTTGGTATTTTTTTTCTATGAAAACATATGTACCTTCACACAATACAGCCAAAGAATCAAATCATGAAACCATTTCTTAATGCCCATAAAAAAACGGCAAAAGAAATTGCCCATAATTTTATTATTAAAACTCGTTGTTTATTTAAACTTAAAAAATACCTTTTTATAAATGTTATAACTAATTTGATATCGTTAATATAGTTTCAAAAACAATGTATGATTTTTTCCATACAATAAAAATTGTCGTGCCTTTTCTGAACTATTCGGTGTTTCAGGAATTGTTTGAATATTCATCCTTCTATCAACTTATTTTTGAACTAGTCATTTCAATATCTAATTCGATTCATTGTTCATTGATCTAACATTTGCCAAGTATTAACCAAAACAATTGTTCACATTATGTAACAAATTTTATTAGTATGTTGTGTACTGTTGTCTTATTATAATTTAATTAAAATGTAAGGGTATGTTTTATATACCAGTTTTGAGCTGTTTAGAATACTAAGTTAGTTAAGTATTCGGATCGTTTATAAGTTACCGATACTTTATGGACAAATCTTGGCTTGGGATGTTGTGTTTTGTTAACCTTCGTTTATAACTATAACATTTAGAAAATGTGTAAAATTCGTCTAAGCGTTAATGAATTTTTGATCTTATGTATAATGGGACGCTTCTAGGCTGAAAAATGAATTTACCCCAAAACCAGATTTTGAAATAGTGCCATTTTTCCTCAAAGCTCAATAGTTCGTATTAGTTATCATAAATAAACCGTGTATATTTTATCTCCACATACAATTGGCTGAATTGAATGACAATGTCGCGTAATCTTAATTTGTTAATGTTTTCATTACAAGCTCGTGTCTCATACAATGCATTTCAAAATCTCTGTACCTATATACTAAACTGTAAGTACACGATGACGTAGTAGTTAGTTATATAAATACGTTCCTTAAACAGCCTAATGGATTAAAATAATTTTCTTGTTAACTCTTATTAAAAATTACAATAATTAGATAAGTTGGTTTGAATGATTTTTATACGTGGCTACTGGCTACTGGCCATGTTGTATTTTATTGTGTATCTAAATGAATTCCTTGTAACACCTCGTACCTTACGATTATTTTAACCCAGTGGAATGTATTAGCGAGTTTTATTCGAGGCGCGTGTGCCGTCAGTAACTTGTGTGCCGTACCGGACAGTACTTGAGTACAGTCTGTATATACTTGTACTCACTTACCTTCTTTACAAGTTAATGTTATGGGCAAAACTTGCTTGAAATAACACGTATCACGCTACTCACATACAGTTATATTGATAAGGTATTTTTTACAAACATTAGTGGTGATGTAGAAAATGGTGTGTTAACATGTGAAAATAAAAGTTGATGAACCTATTTTTAGGTCTCCTAATAAAGTACATTATTTACTTGCGTCTATTCATTTATCCCTTTATTAGTTTTTTTGCGTGAGCGCGTGGTGGCCTGTTGGTAAACGATCCAGACGCGACTACCAACATATTCACGGTGGTCCCGGGTTCAAAACCCAGGGCACACCTCTGACTTTTCCGAGTAATGTGTGTATTGATAGTCATTTACCACGCACTATAACGGTGAAGGAAAACATCGTGAGTAAACCTGCATACCGTAGCTATTTGCAAGAATTTCTATGGTATCTAAAGTCCGCCAACCCGCACTAGGCCAGCGTGGTGGACTATATGGCTTTACTTATCTCACTCTTGCACTCGATTGTTTAAGACGCCCGTGTCCTTTAGAAGGACTTATATGGGCTGATACAGTATAGTACAGTACAGTAGTTTTTTTTATTTGGTACTGTAATTTTTCATTCTGTCTCGGCTACAAGTGACGGTAGTGCTGAGTGGATTTTGTATGGGCGACCTTATGTGGTCGCGATCCAAGCCTACTAATATCCTTCCACCAACCAATTACGGCCAACACAGGCTTGAGCTTCCACAAAGCTGAGACCAGGTCTCCATGACTCCTTAAACAGCATTTGCTTGATGTCAAAGATATGAGTCAGTGGTCTTACAATCTAGGGTACCTAAGATCGGCCACAATGAAAATCTTGCAAGTAAGCAGACCACGTCACGTTACTGCCCGGAATAACTGTTACCCCAGAACTTTTGTGTCGCTTTTTCGTTTCATCATATTTTAAAATCACAACGGTGTTTCTCTGAAATCATGACTGTGTGGATGAAGACACCCACAATTTAGGATGCCGGTCAGATGTCATAGTCTCTTTAAGAGATACTAATAGGTATGATGGTAATAAAACCCACAGGTAATGTATCATAGAGTATATTATAATTTCAACGACCGTGTAGTGGACAGCGAGAGGTTTACATCTGCGAGCGGATCCAGGGCAGGTGCTGCGTCACGCGCGTGTGGCCCGACGGAAGGCCGGCCGAGCAACCGTACGCTGACCAGAACGCCACCACGCCGATCTGAAACATATACACCGCGTGAAGAATGAGTTAACATTAAGTTAACTAGACTGCCGTGTTCTCGTGTTCAGCGTAATCATGGACTTGATTATTGCGCCCTCATACCACTACAACTACCGTGAACCAGGATTAACGGCAGTAATACAACAATTACATACACAGCATAAGTACCTACACGGAAGAAAAATAATCTTAAAATAAGATTAGACTTCTGCTATTTTCACGGGGCATTTAAATAACGAGTTATTAAAGATGGGGTGGGTAGTCTAACTTATTCAAAATCTATTTTTTGTCATTTGCTATCAGACATTACAGTGCATCTGGGTTCAATTATTTAACATTCTAATCATCGCTTACATTGTTTGATTATAATCTCTAGCAATGAGAGCATCGCTAATTTGATATCGTTATTTTAGGTGCCAGAACGGACAAGATTCTCTATCAATGCGATATGTAATAAGTATACTGACGAGCACGTCGTTGCCGGCGCTGGAGTAGAGGATGAGCGGGCCGCCCTGGTCGCCGCCGCACGCGCCGCGCCCGCCCGCGCCGCTGGTGCAGATGTGCTCCGGCTCGATGAGGATGCCGTACGTCTCCGCGCACACGGCGTTTGTGATCACCGGCACGAACGAGTCGCGCAGCCGCTGGGCGGTCGTGATCGACGAGCCTGAATGCAACAAAACAAGCTCAACTCCATTCTCAAACCATCTCATCCACAACACTAATTAAACCTCGAATAATATAACTATTATCATCAACAGCTCTGTGAAAAACAGTCATATTTGCATTTTGCATTTCTATTGGCAATATTAATTAAATTCACGATTATTTTCAATTAAAGCTATTCTTTCAAGTACCAGGAACGCATTAAGTTGGTGGAGACATTTTTATTCATAATAAGAAGTTAACTCCTATTGGCTACACCTGATGCTCCTACTAACGTAAGCCACACCCACATACTACGAAGGACCAATCAGCGTCTCCTTAATGTTACGTCACACCATTGATATTAATGTTCTAAATAGTAGTGCAGTTTGAAATTTTGTTATATACTACCCTCGGTTACTAATAATATAGCTGCAATAGTATGATAACCGTCTTCTCATCAGTTATAAAATATCAGAGACGAAGGGTGACCTTTGTAGATAAAAAGTTATGTTAATTCATAAATATAGTTATTGTGTGTTTTATAATGATTTTAATTAATTATATAGGCCATTGTAAAAATTCGTGATGTAAGTGACTTTTATCTAAAAATAACTTTATCGTCTTACGTGAATACTTATGTACCTACACCCGCACGTTTTCCTTTTTTTACTTAATACGTGTGATCAATGTCTCATATTATAATGAGGAGTACTCACTGTCGCTGGTCTTGCCGAAGCCGATGATCTCGGCGGTGTAGCCGGTGTACGTGAGGTTGGAGCTGGGCAGCGCGATCGGCCTGATGTAACCTGTAACAACACCGCCGTTAATCAGAAACCCCTAATAGCATTACATGTACCGCGTAATGGAAGTGAATTCTAGAACGACTCTTTTAGTATCCCAGCGGATCAGAGCCCACACAAGCTTTTCAGTATTAGAGTTTGTGACTTTCAATAACTCAGAAAGATCACGGATGGAGGTATGAGGAATGTTATTCTTCTTCTTTTCCTTCCTTTCCATTCTCCATCCTCCGCGACCGACAGACAGACAGACTGCAGACTGACCGCGCCGGCGAGGCAACTCCATTCCCAAAGTGTTGTCTGTTCATGGTTGCAGATCACATGCCGTTCATAACTGTTTCATTTTGTGAAAGTGCACTTTGAGTATGGAACAGGGACTTACTGGTGAAGGAGACACTGGGGATCCACAGCATGGCGAGGTTGCTCATGAGCCAGTAGTAGTTATAGTTGGGATGCACGGCGATGGCGGTGGCGGAGACGCGCGTGCCGCCCGAGAACAAGTACACGGAGCCCAGCACCACCTGCACCGCGCGGCCCTGGTACTGCCCGTCGTACCAGCATGACGCTGACGTCAGCACTCGAGTCGAACTCACCAGACTACCACCGCAGACTGAGGTCTGCCCTGTCGTCAGCGTGATCAGCAACCCAGCCTGCGAACACGAGCGTGAACTTCCCTGAGTAATTTGTGGAGCACATTCACAAAAGTAGCTACAATTAATTACAAGTTACAACTATTATATATTTTAACCACATGAACCACCGCCGGACCAAAATACCAGCAAAATTGTCATGAAAGACAATAAATAGGTAATCTCTACCCATTCAATCAAAAACAACTTATTGACGAACCATAACGATAAAATTTTGTTTTATTTTGTGTTACCTGTATTTGCTTCCTCGGTGGCGCAATTTTACTACGGTATGATTACAACCCTGATGTCTCGCTTTGAATCCCGGGGTATAGTGATATTGGAGTTTTCTATTTAAATTATCAGCTGGAGTCATAAGTTTTAGTACGTAGGTATGTCTTTTATTTTTAGATATCGACACGAAGATCAAACCCGCGATGTCTTACTCGTAGGTACTTACCACTAAGCAAGTAAAGTGGTGTATACTTACGAAGAACTTGTGCTCGCCAAGATAGGAGTTGAGGCTGCCGGCGACTCTTGCGTTAGGACGGGACTCGGCTTCGCGGATGCTCTCGGCGGCGGGGATGCCGAACTGTTCGTGGTAGCCGTGGGGAACGGTGTCGAACGCAGGGTCAACGGGCTCGGCGGGGGGAGAGGGGTCTGTCGGCGGACCCGACAGCACCACCATCTCCTGAGCGGCTGCAACTGCCAGCAAACTGAGTACTACAAACCACATGGCGACTGGCGAACTAGGCGATTGAATGCAGGTCTATCGCGAAGAATGCTTATATACGAGACAGTAATTAAGTGAAGAGCACTTGAAACAGTGATTAACAGAAACTGTAGCTTGTTTGTTAGTCTGAATTAGGCTAGTTCGAGTGCCGGGAAGCGCCTATTGCCTAGGTTTGCATTACATATTTCAAGTGGTACAGTCCTGCTACATTTGATTTTAAAATATAGGTATTATTTGTGTGATCCACAGATATTTGTTTCGGGTCTGGGTGTTTGTGAGACCGAAAAGTCTCTCGTAGTATCTGATACCCACGACACAAGACTCGATCTTAGTGTGGGGTCAGGACTATGTATGTGACTGTTGGATGTATTTATGGATGTATTTATTTAAATATAAACACTGTTAACTAAAAATGTCACTATGGTTCTGAAACTATTGTTGAAATCAAGTGTGGTTTGTGGTGAATGTAAAACATATTATGAAAAAGAAGAAATAAAATAAAATTACCTGTATCTCTAGGTATTTACATTGTATTTAGACGAGTGTCATGGTAGTAGTAGCATGAAACCCCTCCCCCCGTCCTGTTGTTAGGTGATGCAAAAACTTCGTCACAGTGTCCATCGTTCGTCGTAAGACGCGACGCGACGTAAAGAAGTTATAAGGGTCATCATATAGAAGGGTAAGGCCAGTTAAATAACGGAATACTTATTCCGCTTCCCACTGAATAAAGAAAGAAAGCCTAATAGGTTTCCTATCTTCAAAAACTTTATGTCGGAGTTAGTGCCAGGGGCCAGTTGGGTGACTATTCAGGGCGACAAAGATGAAAGATGGCCTCAAACCATATGCAGGCAGTGCCAAAACTAGCCCTGATTCCGGGTTGATGGTTTGAAGGAAACTCTACCTAGCCACAGGGTTTCATAGTCGTTAGCTTGTAAAGTTGCATTGAAGTACGCTTTCTTAGAAATTATCAGACACTTGTGAATATGGAAATGCTTCTGATCTTAAGTGAATTGAGTCACTAAAGTGGATATTATGAGGAAACATGAAATGTTTATTATTTTCTAAGTGACATCATCATTGTTTTTGCCAAAAGGGACATACCCTTACTGTTCAGTAAGGTAACCGCATACAGCCACATACAACCTTCAGCGGAATTCAAACACAAAATTGATGGATCTGCAATCTTCTCGTTTTATCATCGTACAGCAAGCCATAAAATATTTTTTGGAACATAGAAAAATACTTAGGTAAAATATGTAGGTACAAAGAGAATATAAAACACTACGTTATACGTATACATTAGAATTTATTAACAAGGCAGCAATTAATAAACTATATCTACATTTAATAGGGGACTCTTTTAATAGAGCACTGTATGGGGTGGTGAAAACAGAGGCGCCACTAGGACACCCACATTTCGCCTCGTGTGTTCCGTCCCATGATGTGATAGGGGCGAGCCTATCGCCATTTCGGGCACAAATTCCTGACTCTGGGCTGATAATGAACAGAAAAACCCACTATCAATTTGCCAGACCTGGGATTCGAAGCCGAGACCTCAGCTTTGTAGTCGTACCGTAGTACGACTACGCCATATATCACTCGTTAACAATCCACGCTTATTGGACTTGTTTTCAATTTGTTTTATTTAAGCAAACCGAATCTTTTACAAAAACTACAATTTTCAATATATAAATAACACAAATTGCTGAACTTAATTAAATGAATAGGCTGCATGACTGATTAGTCCTTTGCCTTTGCAGAAGGAAAAGTTAAAAGTAAGATCCCATCATTGCCCACGTGATACGTCAAAATTCAAATTACAAATGTCAATATGGCGAGTAGTTTTTCAAAACACATATTTGAGTAGAATCGTTTTATTTAAAAAGAACTTCCTAAATATATCAAAAATGCCATTCTACGCCGTAGCAAAAGGTCGCACGACCGGTATATTTATGACTTGGGGTGATTGTGAAGCTCAAGTGAAAGGATTTTCTGGTGCAAGGTATAAAAAGTTTGATTCAGTCACAGATGCACAAACCTTTGTTACTAATGAGGGAGGAAAGAGCGCACCCCCGAAACCAATGAGCAGTAATATTCCCAATAAGTTTAAATACAACCCGGCGAATAACCTAAAAAGATCTTACACAACAACCAAACAAGAAAATACAAGTAAGGATGAAAAGAAAGTTAAGAAAAGTAAGAAAAAATCCAAATCCGAGAGTGATGACGACTCGGATAATTCTTTTAATGTTTCCGACGACCTGGACACTATTATAAGCAAACAGATGGACGACATAGAAGCAAGATTGAAAGGGTTTGAAAAGGGCATTGATAAGATCATCAAAAAGAGTACGAAAACTAGAAAAACCATTCTAATTGATCCACCACAGCCTCAAGTTGAAGACAGAGGCTCCAATGGCTTCCAAGAAGATGATGAAGGGTTTGTGGAAGTATACACAGATGGAGCCTGTTCTGCTAATGGTAGGAGTGGTGCTCGAGCAGGATTGGGAGTATACTGGGGTCCAGAACATCCCCTAAACATCAGTGAGCCAGTGTCAGGCCGAGCCACTAACAACTGTGGAGAGATCCAGGCAGCAACTAAAGCTATAAAACAAGCAATTGCTAATGGAGTCACAAAACTTTCTATTAATACTGATTCAAAGTTCCTCATCAATTCTGTTACAAAGTGGATGCCAGGTGGTTACTTATAAATACAGCCTTATGTTATGTAAAAGTCTTACTTGATTTTTACATTTTAAAACTTTGAATTAAGTTAAAGGAATGCATCACTTAATTCTCCTGCTGGCATTTTACATATTTCTATAGTTTTGTATTGTATTCCCAAGTTAATAATCATCTTGTTTAAGCTTCTTGATGCATAAAATTTGTTTTATTTAAAAATAATAAAAACCTAAATTGACTTATTATAACAGGAAAGGAAATCAAAGGAAACAGTAATAGTTAATAAACAATATCAACATAATTTCTTACTTAATTGTTTACTTTATTTTAGTAAGATGTAGTTCCTCCACCAAATGAAAATAGTCTTTTAATTTGTGCATAATTTACTAACCAATAATACAGTGTTTATTAATACTTACAGGTTGGAAAAGAAAAGGATGGAAACTGCAGTCTGGTGAACCAGTGAAGAATGAGACAGACTTCAAGGATTTAGACAGTGTGCAACACAAACTCCAGATAAAATGGAACTATGTGGAGGCACATCGCGGTGTCCATGGAAATGAAATGGCTGATCAACTCGCAAAAACTGGTGCTTCTATGTACAACAAATGATTAAGTGTTGCAAGTAATAGAATTGAAAAAAATAATATGCTGATTATAATTTGTTTGTGAAACTGGATATAAAACTAGTAATCCTAAGCTGTGTGTCCCCAGAGTTCCTTATATTATAATGTATTGCGTTATATGCTGAACAAAATCATATTGTGAGATAATTCCTTGTACTAAAGACTGATCTAAAGAATTGTAAACAAGGTACCAGTACATAGTTTGAACTGGGTTTTTTTCATTATCAAAGTTAAGCGACTTTTTTGTTGTAAGGCAATGGAAAGAATGCCTAGTTTAACAAAAACTGAAGCGCACTACACACCAAAGCCGCGGGCCCAGCGATAGATGCTGGCAGCCTATATGAAAAGAATCATGTTGGCAACAAGCGCACGTGCTGCCAGCTGATATGTTGGCATGAAAAACGCGAGCGGAACAATGTCATAAAAATGTTTCTCATATTCTCATGTCGAGCTGCTGTCATGTCATGTCGCCGACAAAGTGTGCCGACTTCCAATGGATGAAGCCGCCAACAAAAAAATGTTTACATAGGCCGATGGGTCGGCGGCTTTGATGTTTCGTTTCGTGCGCTTTATGTATAATAACTTGATAATGTGATAAAAGTAAAGTTTCATTAGGCTGCTGGACAGCATGGTTGATTCATGGTTGATTAGTGTTTGTTACTTAAAGCATTTCAATGTATTATTTGTGCGTTATTAACGAAATATAATTTGACATTACAGTTTGTTTTTTACTTCATTTAGAAGATATCTTTTTGTTTTTGGGGAAAAATCTTCTTGTGATTTGAAAATTCGATAAAACGAAAAAGCGACACCAAATAGAGACACAAAAAGTACTAGGGCAATAGAAAAAGGAAGGATGTCTCGCAAACCTATATCATCAAAATGCCTAAGAATTATCTGCAGTAAAAACATAACAGGGCGAATAAGAATGGAGGAGATTACTGTAGTTAGAGAGTTCTACCCACAGTCCGATGTCTAGCTGCAATTGCGTTTCAATCTAAAATAATTTTAGAAATTGATAATAACATTATTAAAATAAAAAAATAAACCTCATAACTCTCATAATACTCCATATGATACTCTATATTTGTCTCATTTTCTCTTAGGCTACGTTTCTGAAGTGTTACGTATGCGTGAGTGAATTGCGCACAGACAAATATTTAAAACAATAATAATATATACTCCCAACAGTCACATACATAGTCCTGACCCCACAATAAGATCGAGTCTTGTGCCGTAGGTGTCAGAAACAACGAGACTTTTCGGTCTCACAAACACCCGAAACAAATACCTGTGGTGGGATTGAACCCGCGGCCTCTCGTTTCACAGCCGGCGGCTTACCAAATGCGCCACGGAGGCTGTTTTTGAAGTTATACTTCTTTTGGCGGTTTGGGAAAAAAAATATGAGAGTATTTTTTTACGATGCTCGTACACATGCAGCCAAAAAACGACATAATGCTATTCAAGTACCAGGAACACATGAATTTGGCGGAGATATTTTTGCTTTAAGCAGGTAATTTTCTATTAGCGATAAGCGATCAAATCGTTTTAAAATTAAGCTGTTTTTCACCTTTCAAATACCAGAAAAACGTAGTTTGTGGAAATATTATTTCTCCTAATAAGCAGGTCACTTTTAGTGGACTTGATACACATTGGCAAATTCTAATGGTTTCCCCTTTCAAGTACCAGGAACACATGAAGTTGTTAGAGTTATTTTTATTCATAATAAGAGGCTAACTTCCTATTGGCTACACCTGATGCTCCTACCAGCTTAAGCCACGCCCACCAACTACAAAGGACCAATCAGCGTCTCCTTATTGTTACGTCACATCATTGATATTAATGTTCTAGAACTAGCGCAGTTTTATATTTTGTTTTAAACTACCCTCGGTTCCCAATATCAGTGGCGAAGTAACCGTTTTTAGTTTATCAGGTAAAAGAATAAATTTAGTCATAAATGTACAATGTGACTATGTGCCTATAAATTATTTATGGTGGTGAATGATAGGCCATTATAAAAATTCGTGTAAAAGTGACTATTATCTTCAAAAAAAGTATAACTTCTTACGTGCGTATACTGTCTACTGCATACTCATATTGTACTGTAACAGCCCATATATGTACGTCCCACTGCAGGGCACGGGCCTACTCTACAATCGATGGTACTATTGAGAGTGGTTAGCCATATAGTCTATCACGCTGGCCTAGTGCGTGTTGGCGGACTTTACATATCAGAAACTCTTAAAAATCGCGATGGTATGCAGGTTTCCTCACGATTTTTTCCTTCACCGTTATGTCCATGTCGGCAAATGATACATTTTCGCCTGTGAATGATCTAGAATTGTACTGCAAACTGGATATACTGGAAATTATTAGATATAAACTAACCAGCTCGATCGCTGCGCAAAGGAATATGTTTAGGAAATACAAGAGAACAAAACTCATTCAGTTTCACATGTCTTTATTGAAACGTAACTTATGTACTACAAGCTTTATATAACTAACTGATAAAAAGTAAACTATTTACAAAATCAAATACTGTCTCCAGTCACGATCACAGTGAACCATGTACATTCACAACTGCGCGTTTCGCCAATATGAAGTAATGCTTTATTTAAAGACATTTTTAAAACAAAACAAATTGCTACAGAAGTGAACATTAGTGATTTTCTATAGATAAACATAATGACTTGGCTAATAAACTGTAAAACCTTCCTTACATTCCAAACACAAACGAACATTATGTTTTGAAACATAGCAAATGCATAATGATAAAAATCGTGCAACCGCAAGAGTCAACTCGCTCCCATTCATCAACTTGTAAGTTAATTTACAATTAAATAAAATGTTACATCCCTTAACAACCATATAATACAACTTATACAAGTTGAACTTCGAGTTTCTTAAACATTAGCAGTCTTAAAAATACAGTAATGAACCTAGCCAGCTGACGACATATTTTATTGTGTTTTTTAATTACACACGACACCGAAAATTGAGCACATTTGACTTTTTTACACTTTTATTCGTTTTCTTCGAATCCAAGATTGTGCCTTAGCAAAAGAGAACGCTGACAGAAATAAATATAATTTAATATTTACATACAACTAAAAGAAAACAATAATGATGCATAAATGGCTAAAATATACGGCTCTATATTAATATAATGATGCGTACAACGATTGTTGCCATATATCAGTAAACAAATCGAGCTGCTTGATCGCTACTAAACATATACATTGCGTAATAACATATTAAAACCATAATATGTTTCCCTTTCTTAAATACTTATGAATAACCTTGATGCAGTACATGCCATCTACATTATCTGTTTTGTAAAAGAAAATTTGCATTTTACAGCAAGACTATTTTTGTAAATATATAAGTATTTTTACCAATTATATAACCATACACCAGTTTGACAAGGCAGAAATTACCAACCCTATGTAGGTTATTATTCCTCTTCAACTCAAGATGGTGTACTCACGTTCATAATATAAATGTAAATAATATCTAGATGGCAGATAATATTGGCCTCCAGAAAATATATAAAGCATATTGAATCATTGTGATTATTATTGGTCCCAGATGACATGGATTGTAATCACGATTAGACAATATTATGTTAACACTACAAAATATTATGTAATTTCTATAGAAACATGCAGAATATATACACAAATACAAAATCAGAGGGATTCTTGATAATGACTATTTTAGAGAGCATGATTTAAAATTTTAAAATATTTTTAAAATCAGAAACAAACCGACGTTTCCGAAGAACAAAATCGTATGAAACAATTAGATGAATATTAGTCTATTATGTTGGCATGCAAGAACTACACTGCACTATCTGTGTTTTGTTTACTGATCTTTTAATTTACTTAATAATGAATAAGAAAATATTTCCTAATGTTTCAGATACGATTTTGTTCTTGGAAGCCGTCGAAACGGTCAATTACACGCTTAAGTACGACAAACTGTGGCACTTGAAATATACAGGGTATATCAAGACCGCGACCGAAAACGAAACCAGGTGGTAGTTTTAGCGGCTACAGACACAATGCAACTAAAAATTTTGCAAAATAAGCGACGGATTTTTTTTTACAATTTTTTAAAAATCATAGTTTTTGAGGGGTAAAAACCTAGTTTTTGCAAAAATAGTAATTTAAACCCTTACGTACCATTGCATGTTTAAAAATTAAGCGATGTACGTCATTATTTAAAAAAAAACTATGTTTAATCCCTCAAATACGACGATATGTAAAAAATATCAAAAAAAAAAATTGACGATTTTTTTTGTAAAATTTTTACTTGCATTGTGTTTGATATCACTAATACTACCTCCTGGCTTCGTTTTCGGTCGCGGTCTTGATATACCCTGTATTTAGCCCTGGATTTCGTACAAAAATCTAACACTAAGAAAAATGCAATGCACAATCTCGTTGGTAGGTCAAGAGACTACCCGACACTATTATAAAATATTACAATATATACAATTTCAAACATTAAAATTCATAACTTTTAACCTTATCTTCTTAGCTTCAAATTAAGCTTTATTTCAAACAAAAAACATTTAACTGTTCACGCAAAAGATCACTTTAATCTAGTATTCAGGCTCTTTGCATTTGTACATTTAATTTATAATTCTGTTGACATTTTCGATAAACTTCGCTAACGTTAAAATTAGTTTAGTATCATTACGAGGGAATATAAAACACCTAGTATCTAAAATTGAGGACGATTTCTTTAGAACTTCCATTTACATTTGCAGGAATTATTGTACAAAGGCGAGTGTGCAAATGTACTATAGACTCGCAACTTGATGCGCGATACCTTCCAGCGAAGAGAGGGGATAAGGGGGAATGGTGAAAGTTAGAAAAACGTCACGTTAATAAATAAGTTCCCTTTTTACCGCCATCAAAAATTTGAGGAGGTTCACAATTCGTCGAAATATTTTATTTCATCGCTTTGACATCTTACGCTGCTAGTGGCAGTTTATTTTTCCCCAATTACCCCTCTTCACCCGTTCCGTTCGACAGGAGGGACAAAAAAGTTGCTAGTCTATAAAACCTTAAACCTACCTATGCCACAAGCGTGAACTTATTATTGTAAATACATTGTAATATTATGGAAGTCTTATGTATCTGGAAGAAATGTTCTTTTTCGGAGTATTCACACGTGGTGGCATTTACTTATTAAAAATATTGCATTACCTCTACTAAGAAGCGAATAATAAATCCCGCCAAGTGTTTATGCTTGTGGCACAGAGCCGTATCAACTATTTACAAATGTACGCCCTTTAATGTATCACGGTAAAAACTTTCCAAAATCTGACCTAGCCTTATTTGACAGATATACTTACAGACAGTATATACTTCTTGGTATAATTTATGCATATATTATGCATATATTTATCTTCCAAATAAACATTCATTCACAATCACTCTATGTGATAGACAAGTTGGTGTTATTATTGCATCAATTCCATTTGTGGCAGTGTTACTTTGCAAGACATGCAAAATCATCGCACAACGCGGCGGTATTACAAGACGATACTTTTAAACTGTGTATACTTTAATACAAGAGGCACTATTTTTATAAGCAAGACTGATAAAATAATTCTCAAGTTTGTTTATAAGGGCCCAGAGGTGAGTAATTGGGAAAAACAATATATATAACAATAGTATCTCATATAAATATAGCTGATGGACACAGAGTGCTTGAGACATGAGTCATAGAGGCCGGCCGGCTCTGCCCGGGTGCAGATACTTTATGAGTCCAGTCGACATCAGCAACATATTATTGTACCATCCATTTAGATTTATTAGCCTATGTATTAATCCACGGTTTCAGCTAATTCCATACCAAATTTTCGCGAGTGATTCAGCTGTTTCTGAGATTAACGTGCACAAAGGCACAGACAAACGGACAAAAATTCTAAAGATCATTGTTTTAGTCTATTACGTTAATACAGTCCCCCCGTATTAGTTTTTTCACTTATCTTCCATAAACGGACATCGATCGATTACAAATTTATTATATGTATAAATTATAACATTAGGTGTTACATTACCATTCAAAAATCGATATGATATATTAATAAACTTTCTCATTTAAAATCAGAGTTAATCATATAATTTAATGATTTTTAAGTGCTGTTAAAGCTGATTTCAATTATTGATGTCATCGTGTCATCCATGTCTATACCTAACCTTAAGACAGTAGGACATAAAGGTACATAGGTACGTAAAATATAAATGATCAATCAAAACCATAATTTGTTTGCAAACACAAAACATTTAATATTTTTATTTCGGTACTTGGAATAATTGTAACACAAGCATAACAGGTAAATCGGAAATTATATATCAACTCAGTTAGATAAAAACACTGACTACTATTTTGGCTGCAATTCAACACTTTCGAGCGAGGCTATCGAATCTGTTGTCCTAATTGACATAGTCACAAAGGTATGTATCGTACAAAATTACAAATAGACGAGTTCCAAGAACAATATCGTATGATAAAATTAGTTAGCAGTTATTTATTGGAATATTTTTAGGAAAACACTTGTTTTGTCTTTATTTACTCTCAAAATAACGAATTGTCGCTATAAATTTGTACAGGTCAGGATATCCCACAATATTTCAGATACGGTTTTGTTCTTCGGACTCGTCGAATAACTTTTCTTGGATACACTGAATGTGTTATATCCAGCCGATATAACTTGCCCGCAACAAGATACTCTCGACAAGTTTCAACTCTAGACGTCGATACGTTATTCATAATTACCAATAAAATATCTGCAACCTCAAACGTGACCGTTGCAGAACAGCAATGTACTGACATATAATCCTTAATTTTTTATCCTGCAAAGTCCGCACTTGTCCCTGCGTACGCGATACCAATTTAACGAGTTAAAATACTTAATTTTGATCCTGGCTCGGCATATTCCACGGTAATGTTCTACGCGTAAGGGATGTGTACAGATGTGTGTGGGGTGGCTCACGAGTAGTACTGTATGGTGTGCATGCGGCGCGCGGAGGGCGGCGCGCCCACGATGAGGTAGCCGCCTGACGTCACCACCTTCTTGCCGGCCTCCTCCACAGGTAACTACAACAAAACCATCACTGCAAATTATTAACGTAACGTCAATCACACGTCTGTCATTATGATTATACTAATAGGAAAAATAATGGAATAAAATTAATGTAATAAATTAATAAATATTTATTGACATAGAAAATATGATAATCTTAAATAGCAAAAAAAGAAGACAGTTCGCGTTGATAAGGGAGTTTCTTGCGCCGTTTTTTCTGCACAGCTACAACACGCTCCGAAGAAGTGGTAGCAGTAATTAACGACTCAAAAGATCTTGTAAAAGACTATTAAAATAAAGAATATTTTGATTTGATTTCACTTTGCGGGGGAATTCGATTATACCTCAATCGTTATTTGGATGCTAAGTCTTACGCGGTGGATATCAGAAAGCAGTGGCGAAGGGTGACTTTTTTCAAAAGGGAAGCCGATACTTCTGGTGACTAGTTTTATTAAATTAACAAGTACTCATACTTATATTTTTACTCCGTTATGTACGTAAGATATTGAGCGACATATTTGCTTAGTAATATAATTTCCAGTGCGTTTTTTAATTACGTAAATGCAGCATTTTTAAAATTACCTCATAATACTGCAATTCATGAGATAAAACGATACATACGACATTATCAAGTTTCATTCATCATTAAAGTTTTGCTAAATAGATAGATCTGTTTGCACTTCGAAACCAGTAAAATTTCATAAATTACCCACTTATTATATACAAACCTAAAAATAGACACCGCATTATACATATACACTGAAACAACACAGTAGTAAATAATATTTTCTAATTATAAACACGAAATAAAAGAGGCGCGAACTGGCAAATTACTTTATAAGCCGTAGGCCCTCCGGCATATTCACAAGCGAATACCGTCGTATTTCCACAAATAAATTTAGACCTTAAAAGCTAATGGTTTTAAGGTGCAATTTTGCATGCAGTTCTGAGCAACAAACGTGTAACAGAGATGGCAAATAATGCGTTGGAAATGAGCGCGAGAGCAACGGGAACTCGTGCTGTGTCCTTGTAGCCTGACGTGACGTCATCGGGATCTAGGCGGCCGCGTGTTTCGTATGCATGTACTTACGTTGAACATCGCGCAATGCGTTTGTCGTTGTGTTATTAATTGATCGATAATATTTTGTTTATTAATATCGAATAACATTTGTTTATTGTTTATATTTATTTTAATATTGTTTATTATTTTATTTGATTATTTTCTTCATATAACTTGTTTAAAAAAATGTAAAAAATTAATAATTTCCTTTAAATTATAAGGCGTGCTGCTGGGAATCGGCTTGTATGAACCCTTAGCCACTGTCAGAAAGCAGTGCGTAGGAAGTAGATAAACATTGATTACTTACCATCAAGTGATCTTTTTGCTCGTATGCCGGACCATTGCAATAAAAAAAGTAGTTACCTGCGGGTTAATAACCGTGGTGACGTTGACGGTGGGCTGTCCGGTGGGCGTGGCCGTCGCGGTGGGCGACGTGGGCGCCTTCTGTGAGGAGTACGTGCCCACACACTTCACCGTCTGGTTGCCGCTGTTGTCCTCCACCATGCTCACTGCACATACATTACTCTACTATGCCTTTTTATACTACCTGCCTCGTATACTGAGATTACTGAATATCATAGTATTTATGGAAGTAGATTTGGATTATAATTGCGCGTCTGTTTGATAATTATTTGGGGAAATATTGATCAATTTTCTTGAAAAGTAGACTTGTTTTGATATAATTTGGTATGTAGTTCTAAAGCTTAGCTAATAATTATAGCAAAACGTGAATCCAAATAATAAATAATACAAACTACTTGTCACACTGTCACAACTGACTTATGATGGATGTTTTCTGTCCGTTGTCGTGGGCGAAGGGTCGCTGAGCGGCGAGCTTGCCGCCCACCGTGACCGCCGCCGCCGCCGCCGCCGTGCTCTTCTGTAACGCCAGTAATCACATATCCCGATAAGA
Source organism: Deilephila elpenor (assembly GCA_949752805.1). Taxonomy (NCBI): domain Eukaryota; kingdom Metazoa; phylum Arthropoda; class Insecta; order Lepidoptera; family Sphingidae; genus Deilephila; species Deilephila elpenor. The sequence goes on along the minus strand of OX457097.1, from coordinate 10,995,440 downwards.
ATGCTGACTATATCAATAGAAGGTACATAACACCTTGCAAAGCAACTTGTCTAAATAAATAAAATAAATAAATACACCCAACAGTCACATACATAGTCCTGACCCCACACTAAGATCAAGTGTTGTGCCGTAGGTATCAGAAACTACGAGACTTTTCAGTCTCACAAACACCCAGACCCGAAACGGGTCTAACGAACTGCGCCACGGAGGCTGTCCAATATTATATAAATAATATACATACAGACATAAACTCACGTTTGGGTCTCTCAAGGGGATAAAATTGTTCAATTGAAATATGTAGTTGTTCACGGTGGTCGCGGGTTCAAATCCCAGGGCACACCTCTGACTTTTCGGAGTTATGTGTGTATTGATAGTCAATCACCATGCACTTTAACGGTGAAGGAAAACATCGTGAGGAAACCTGCATACCGTAGTGATGTTAAAGAATTTCTACGGTATGTAAGTCCGCCAACCCGCACTAGGCCAGCGTGGTGGAATATATGACCTAACCACTCTCAATCGATTCTCTCGATTGTAGAGTAGGCCCGTGCCCTGCAGTGGGACGTATATGGGCTGATATAGATAGATAGATAGAAATATGTAGTATGTAAAGGTCATACTTGCATCTTATAGAGGTAGCATGGTATTGCATAGGATCCTGACGATATTTACGCTTCATCCACTTATTAATATTTTATATTTTCTGAGCATTCCTTGTTGGAAGTTTGTTTAAAGTGGTACATATTTGACTTGCATAGGTTCGGTGTTGTCGATACCTGCACATTTTTTCGTCCACTCGCCTTATATCTGTTTTTTACTAGGCAAGTCCAATCAACTGTAGTTAGATATTCAAATGTGAGACTAATCTGTGGTTTTAATAACCTGGCTTTTAAAGTATTGTACGCTAACGAGCAAGCTATTGATTTGATGGTAAACAATGACTCCAACCTTGGATATATTGAACAACGCCGCCTCCTTCTAATAACGCATAGGCTCAAGTCTAACAAGCTTCTACTCCGCCTTTTGGTTGGGTTCATAGCGAAAAGATATTCTCTACATAGATAAAGGAAAACACCAAATGCCAATTACCAAAGGTTTTCTTCAACATAATAAAAAAACAGTAAAATTTGGAAAATAACATGACAGATAATCTCAATATTAATTTTAAGCGCACATATTTCTACAATTTCGATAGTTACTTGATAATATATTAGAAACATGACTTATTTCAAAATACAATTATACTTACTGGCATATTGTCCGGTTGCGGTTGTAGCCTGCTATCCGGTTGACTCGATCCATCTTTCCCTTTTCTCCAATCCTACAAATTGCATTTGTTTTGAATTAGTAATAGATATAGTAAGTAGTAGTCAAACTCTAGTCTAGCCAACCCATTAATATTACAACCCAGTGTGTTGTAATATTAATGGGTTGGCTCATCCTGGTTGGCATCATAGTCTCATCGAAAACCGACGTAAAACCACAGCTTTGCTGTCTCGTATTTCGCTTGATAAGTAATACTGCGGGTAGCCTGTTATGCCTTTCCTCCTGTTGTCGTTTTTCTTTCCATTTCCCTCTCATTTTAAGATAACAAGGCATTTACGATTCGGGTCTCGTAGATGCTCATGGGCGGCGGTTATCCCTTAAAAGTTTCGCCGTTTGCGCGTGTGGCAGACTAGAACCTTTCAGACAGTCAGTTAAAAAATGTAAACAGGGTTAGACAGAAAGGATGCATATACCAGGTGTATCGTGACTGCGACTGAAAATGAAGCAAGATGGTTGTTTTAGTGACTTTAGGCCAAATTTTTATTTGTATGGAGCAGCAATTATTTTTCGCTATTTCAGTCTTGGCACCATAGTAAAAGTGATTAATAATGATGAATATAGCATACCCAGTATAACCGTGTACAAGGATAGTTGGTAGGTTACCTGTGATTTGTTCTGCGTGCACACGAGGAAGTGTTGCGTCCAGTGCGCGCGCTGGCACGGGTAGTCGCAGTAGGCCGTGTTCCAGCAGCAGTAGTACTGCGCCTCCTGACTGCAGTTCGCGCACCTGCAACCATACCATTTATTTATTAGACAGCCTCCGTGGCGCAGTTGGTTAGACGCCGCCTGTGAAACGAGAGGCCGCGGGTTTGATCTCCGCACCGAAACAAATATTTGTGTGATCCACAGGTATTTGTTTCGGGTCTGGGTGTTTGTGAGACCGAAAAGTCTCTCGTAGTTTCTGATACCCACGACACGAGACTCGATCTTAGTGTGGGGTCAGGACTATGTATGTAACTATTGGGTGTATTTATTTATTTATTTCATTTTTTTTAAAAGTCTCTTGTTTTTTTCCGACACTTGACAGTGTAATACCTTCTGCATACAGCATGTATTAGCGGCATTCAAGTAGAACCCCATTTCTCGGAAAGGGCTCAAACTCCAAGACGGATTATAGAAAGGATGAAAGAATTGATGGATCACACAGCTCCAGTTTAATTGTATAGTGGTGAGTGTGCGTGTGCATGCGTGCGTGCGTGCGTGTGCGTGCGTGCGTGTTCGTGTTCGTGTGCTTGCGTGCGTGCGTGTGGTACGCACCACTGCTTGGACTTGGTGTGCTTGACGGCGGCGTCGAGTTCCTGCTGCGCGGCGCGGCGCGCGTCGCTCTGCATGCGCGCCTTCTCCTTCTCGAAAGACGCGCGCATCTCCGCTATCGTCAACTCTGCAACAACATAAAATACACTTGTATCAATCCATATTGGCCCATAATTTCACAACCGCCGTGGCGCAGTAGGTTAGATGCAGGCTGTAAAAAGAGAGGTCGCGGAGTCAAGACAAATGTTTGTACAATGCATGATTATTTGTTTCAAGTTTGAATGTCCAAAAAGTCTGTCGCAGTTTCCCATGCACACTTAAACGGACGGTCTATATTTGGAAATAGAGGACATGAAAAATTCTATTACTGTATCAGCCCATTACTGCCCACTGCTGAGCATGGGACTGCTCCTAAATCGACAGTTAAATCGCGAAGGCTTAGGCGACAGTCTGCCAATATGGGTACCATACACTACTCATTACGGGTTGGCAGACTTCACATACTATAGAAATTGAGAGTACTTTTAAACCGCCATTTTCATTGAGAGGACTATAGTCCACCACACTGGCCTACTGCATGATGGCGGACTTTACTTACTATAGAAATTCCTATAGTAAGAACGATATTTTCCTTCACTGTTAAAGTGCCGACAATAAAGGAAGTATTGTCTACGATTTTCAGTCCTTACCGTGGTTGTGCTTCAGCTCCTCCAGCTGCTGCGTGTACTTCCAGCGCGCCTGCTCGAGCTGCACGCGCAGCGCGGCCGCCTGCGCGCTCGGCTCGTCCAGCTTCTCCAGCGAGTCCTCCAGCAGGGTGCGGAAGAAATCTGTCAACTGCCATCAACATTGCCGTCTTAGTTTTCATCAACATTTTAGTTGTCTTAGGGTTAGCGCACACAGTTTACTTTTGTCTCCGTAACCAATTCGTCACTCTTATGAAGTCCGAGGCTATATATGGGAATCCGAGCATATTACGACCTCAAAATTGGGTGACATTTTTGTCACTACCCCTGTCTTGAGCCCATTCTGCTTTTAAGACGTGGCAGTGACAAAAACTATTATGTCACTTTGACAAAAGTCACTCGTGCGCGCTGGCCCTTATAGTGCATCCAAACCGCTGTTATTTTTTGTTGAACATTGTTTCCAAATGTTACGCAGCAACATCTAATAACAAAATGGTTATATATATTAATGTATAATATATGTTATATATTAATGTCTCACCTTGGCTGCATTCTGGTTTAGTTTTGCCGTGAGGGGCCCGGCTGTTGAAGGCGCGGGCAGTATGGCTATGGGAGTATTTGAGTCGAAAGGATTCAACAGAGGCCGTTGTTGCAATCTCGGAGGCTGGGGGAACAAGAGTACTTATCAGTATACATTCCATAATATAATGTGCAAAACATAATATTTTTATGAACTTATGTAATATTCGCCAGAGCTGGCACATTCTTGCAGTAGCACAAAGGTAACTACAGTGTGGCTATACCATTATCAATAATTTATTTAATAGAAATATAAGTATTATTTGGATAACTGCCTATAGTTACATTGGTTTTTAGACTTACAAGTTTGATAAAAATATGTTCCTGATTAAGAACCAATAAATATCTGCATCCACACGAAATCGGACCGCAAACATCACAATATTTTTGGCACTTAAAATTTTAAGAGTTGCTGTTTCAATTTGTAATTGTATATTGACATTATTAACGGTTAAAAGATAGTTTTTTGCAGTACCTACAAAGAAAACAATTATCGCGTCTCCCCAAAAGTTACCATTTCCCCTTTCCTGCTACTCAACCCCGTACCCCCTACTCTTGTCATGTTAAGGGCTTAGTACTTGTTTGCTAGTATACCTCTCCAGGCGGCGTAGTGTCTGCGTTCGTCTGCGTGGCGACGGCGGTGGCTTTTGGTGTGGGCGCGACGCTACACAGGGGCGAAGCCGCGGGGGCGGCGGGGGTGGCGGGTGCTGGGGGTGCGGCGAGCGCAGGGGGCGTGGCCACGGCAGGGGGCGCGGGGGACATCACGGTGGCCTGCACCAGCGTCGCGCCGCGCTCCGTTATACCGTTCACCAGCGGCGGGGATGGCGTCGACTGCACAGGCATATACTGTTTACAGGAGCGGAATTATAGTGCCAAAATTAAGGCGGTACGAGCCATGGCATACACCTAGGACGCAAAAATTACTAGATCAGATCAACATTTAGGGCACAGTTATAGAAGTGACCGCCAGACAGTTGCAGTACGTTGGTTAATTAATAAAACACGTTTCGAAGCAGTGGTACTTTCAATTAACGATTAAAAAGATCTTGTGAAAGACAAGTGTTTCAACCCCTGTCCACAGTGTTTAAGGACCTGTTATAGTGACCCAAGTAAATATGTGACATTTGGGATTCACTGGTGTATATCCGAATTAAATCAAGGAGAATTATTTGTATCTACGAGAGATGAACGTTTCACTCCGGTTGATACGCTATTTGGACAGCACTGCGCTTATCATCAGTCACATTGTAGTGACTTTGCCGTGCCAGTATAAAAATGTATGAAGTGTTCTATGAATAAAATTAAATGGAATGAAAATAATTTATTGAATCCATTAAATGTTCAACATTATTTAGACTCGAGTCATTTTTTGAACTACCACCAGGTTCGGAAAGCGGTTTTCACTAGAGAAGAACGGGCAAGAATCTCTAGTGTTGCTCTTTTCAAAACCAGTTTACAATGTAGTGATTCATGAAATCAGAGCAGTTCATTAATAACTTGTTATAATTTGCATCTATGCTGTCTGAAGTCTACCAACCCACACTAGGCCAGTGTGGTCGGCTGTGGCGTATTCCGCAGTGAGATGACATGTGCTGAATGCTGATAGTGTACAATACAGTATATAGTATTTAACCACCCGTCATAGTGATGTTGGATGCCGGTACGCGCGCGCATCGTAAAAATTTCCAATTTTTTTTCGAAGCGCACAAATAAGTACAAAACAGTATTGGTACTCACATCAACGCCCCCCACAGACATGACGGGCTGCAGGCTGAACATCCACTGTCCGTTGACGGAGGTCATGAGCGGCACGGTGTGCACGGTGGTGGGCACGTGGCCGATGCTGGCGACGCTCACGCCGGGGGCGGAGCTGGGGCCCGCGCCGCCCAGCGGGGGCAGCAGGGGGAGCAGCGGGGTCGTCACCGTGTTTACTATGCTGCCTGTGGATATACGGACTCGGTTAGTCAAATGAGTATACATAAAAAATTTAAGTCCTTTACAGTTTGACTGTTATATTTTAAAACACCACTTATGTGATGTCGATTAAATTTAACTATTATTGGCATTGCCTCTGATACACATAACAGTAAAAAAAATCATTCCAGTTTAAATCAAATAATCAATAAGAGATTCATGTTTGTGTTTACTAAATAATAAATGAATTGCTTAAGGGCCGTGAAAATGTTTAATTAGTTAAGATTTTCAACGGTTCATCAGAAATTACGGTTAAGGCCGACAACAAACCCTTCAGAGCCTCGTAGTGAACATCTCACATTACATTTGAAATCAACAACTTACCAGTGTTATTATTATTATTAATAGGATTAGCAGGCCTAGGTCCCGCAGTGACGATGGGCATGGGGTTAGGCCGCTGGTGCCTCAACGGCGCCTGCGTCATGGGCGGCTGTATGGGTATGTACACCATTGAGTTCTTGCCGTTGAGCTGGCCGTCCTCCGGCTTCTTGGGGTGGGGGAATGTCTTCTTGGCCCGCGGCCTGATCTCCGGCGGTTTGGTCGGCGCCTTTCTATTCAATGGTGTTATTACTACCTGTGGAATTTAAATAAATAAATACACCAACAGCCACATACATATTAGTGACCTCACACTAAGATTGAGTCTTGTGTCGTGGGTATCAGGAATTACGAGAGACGTTTCGAACTCACACAACACCCATACTCGAAAAACACAAATATTTGTCTCGGTGAGAGTATCAAACCCGCGGCCTTGCGTGTCTAACCAACTACGCCACGGAAGCCGTCAAATTCTTGTGAAGACGTGAGCGTAATTTCAAAGATTTATTGGCTTGAAGACGTATGACGTCAGACAGTAGATGTTGTAACTTCAGTTTGAGACTTTGTGTATGTGCAGTGCATTGTAGACCAGAACCTGGTTGTTAAGATGATGTCAAATAGTGTTGACTTAGACCTTAGTCCGGAATAGGTTGTATTTTTGGAAGGCTGATAACACGGATAGTATCTTCTCACCAGCTTTTACTGTATAGAAAGGAAGGTATAAACTTTACCATTGATCAAAAATCATTGACACTACAAGAGAGCAAGGGAAAGAAGCAAAAAAAAAATCGACTAATTTAACGTCTGACTATTCATCTAAATTACTTGAAACATGTTTATGTAACAATCATACTATTTTAAACAGGTTATTGTGTTTATCAGTTTGTCGTTTAACACAGCAAAGCAAGGGTTCGATATATGTTTTTGCATAGTTTAAGGGTCAGGGAGTAATCTTAGACAAAAAACGAAATAGGGAATAAAGTAAATTACAAAATAAAAATCATGCAGCATCTCACAATACAGTCGGTGCGATCTACATCCACGTTGCTGTTGTACAGGCGGTGCAGGCAGCCCTACATCTGAAAAGAGTTACCTCATTGATTCGCACCTCACGTAAGTTGGACGGCGGGTTGACGGGGCGCAGTTTGAATGCGTTCATGAGATCCATTTTCTCCATATGTCGGTCGGCGTCGTCCAAGTCGATGGGTTCTGCCTTTACCTCCACCTCCACCTCGTTGTTTCTTTGCTTTTCCGGCGACCTCATTCTCGCAAACGCCCTCACGCCCACTTTCCCCACCAACGGTTCGACATCCCCCCTCAATTTCTGCAGTTTCGCTGCAGCATCCTTTATAGACTTGATATTGTCAGTACTGGTGGGAGTGAATATACTCGAATCTGGATTGGCTTCTATCGTCACTTCGATAGTTTTTGGAGTATTTGTAGAGTTCGTGGTAGTGGTGTTTGAATTCTGCGCGAAGGTGGATAGACTTCGGACACTGCTTATGGTTGGAAGACCAGTGGAACTGTTACTGATCGGGTTGGATTTAGTATCTCTTGCCAACACTGCTAGACTTGTTTTATCGTTTAAATTGGTGCGTTCTGTCCCCGTGGTAGTATTGGCTGTGGACGTGCTCTTTTCATTTTTGTCCGTGCCGACAGCTTTACTCCTTGCCGCGACATATACTTTTGTTTTCTCTTTGCCGCTAGTAGACGGTTCGTCCAACCTCTCGATTTTGTTTTCAGGAGCTGGCTTGTCAGCTTTTACAGCATTAGCAGCACCAGTGGAAGCTCTACTACCACTAGCACCACTGGAACTTCTACTGCTTTTAGAATTCCTGCGTTTGAGAGATTTCATTTTCTCGTCTTTACTTTTATCGAGTGACTTATCTGCTTTTTGTCTTTGTTTTATTGTCGCTGGTTTTTCTTCTTTCTGTGTAGAGGTATTTCTAACAATGAGTAGAGATCTGTCACTAGACGTGGAGGCTTTAGGACTATCCGTTGGGGAGGTCACTTTGACGGTTTGTTTACCATTTTTGGCAGAGGCTATACTTATTTTGAGAGGAGCGACTGTGAGTTTGTCTTTCGGTGTACTACTACTTGGAGCGTCAGCTTTGCTACTACTAGGTGTTGCACTCTCTTCATTATCTTTAGTACTTTTGTGTCTTTCTCTCGTACCTCTACTTTTACTCATTTCTGGAGCATCGGATGTAGTTTTGTCGGGCTTTTTGTCGTTCAGTCGTGTGCGTTTTTCTTCAATACAGCCATCAAGTACGGTGAAAATTGCTTCTTCCAGGCCAGGGCGCGGACGTTTCTTTGTGTTTGTGTTTTCAGTCTCTTTGTTTTCTTTGGCTTTAGGAACTTCTACTTCCACGATTTTAATACTGTAACAAGACATATAATAATTGTTACTTAGGTTTGAGTATCTGATATATAAGAAATTCAAAACCAGACATTATGAAACAAGTACATTCTGGCTTTAACTATCATTTAACAGATTTCAATTGAGCATTGGGAGATTCAATTGAGCGTGTTAAATCAATTTTGACATAAATGAAATGTGAAATAGTATATAAATTACGAGGGCAGAGGTTTTAAGGGAGATCGAGAGGTTCTACGGACAGCTTTACACCTCGGTTGCCGAACCTACTGTTAGCTCGGCCGAAGACCCGAGAGCCGAGTTGATCCGACACTTTAGCGATGATATCCCGGACATCAGCCTGTGTGAGATTGAGATGGCCCTGAAACAGCTTAAGAACAACAAGGCGCCGGGTGAGGACGGAATCACTTCAGAGCTTCTGAAAGCGGGCGGAGCGCCGATACTGAAAGTCCTTCAGAGGCTCTTCAATTCCGTTCTCCTCGAGGGATCAACGCCAGAGGCATGGAGCAGGAGCGTGGTGGTACTGTTCTTCAAAAAAGGTGATACCACTTTGCTGAAGAACTACAGGCCCATCTCGCTCCTGAGTCATGTCTATAAGCTGTTTTCGAGGGTCATCACAAATCGTCTCGAACGCAGGTTTGATGACTTCCAGCCTCCCGAACAAGCCGGTTTCCGAAAAGGCTTTAGTACCATAGACCACATTCATACGCTTCGGCAAGTTATACAAAAAACCGAGGAATATAACTTGCCGCTTTGTTTAGCGTTTGTGGACTATGAGAAAGCCTTTGATTCGATCGAGACCTGGGCTGTGCTAGAGTCTCTCCAGCGATGCCACATAGACTATCGGTACATCGAAGTGTTGAAGTGTATATACAACAACGCCACCATGTCGGTCCGAGTACAAGATCAGAGCACGAAGGCTATTCCACTACAGAGAGGCGTGAGACAGGGAGATGTCATATCTCCGAAACTGTTCACTGCCGCGCTGGAAAACGCCTTCAAGCTCTTGCAGTGGAAAGGATTCGGCATCAACATCAACGGCGAGTATATCACTCACCTTCGATTTGCCGACGATATTGTAGTCTTGGCAGAATCGCTGGAGAACCTTAGCACTATGCTCGAAGACCTCAATCGAGTCTCCCAACAGGTGGGTCTTAAAATGAACATGGACAAAACGAAGATCATGTCGAATGTCCATGTTGTGCCCACCCCCATTGGAGTTGGGGGCTCGACTCTTGAAGTTGTAGACGAATATGTCTATTTAGGACAAGTGGTCCGGTTAGGCAGGTCCAACTTCGAGAGAGAGGTCAATCGTCGAATCCAACTCGGTTGGGCAGCGTTCGGGAAACTACGCGACGTCTTCTTGTCCAAAATACCTCAGTGCCTCAAATCGAAAGTCTTCGATAGTTGTGTGTTGCCAGTGATGACATACGGCACCGAGACGTGGCCTCTCACTATGGGCCTTATTAGGCGGCTCAAAGTCACTCAACGAGCTATGGAGAGGGCTATGCTCGGGGTTTCCCTACGAGATCGAATCAGAAATGAGGAGATCCGTAGGAGAACTAAAGTAACCGACATAGCCCAGCGGATTAGTAAGTTGAAGTGGCAATGGGCGGGGCACATAGCGCGGAGAACTGATGGCCGATGGGGCCAAAAGGTTCTCGAATGGAGGCCACGTAGCGGAAGGCGCAGCGTAGGACGTCCACCCACAAGATGGTCAGACGACCTGGTAAAGGTGGCGGGACGTCGCTGGATGCAGGCTGCCTCCAACAGGTCACTGTGGAAATCATTGGGAGAGGCCTATGTTCAGCAGTGGACGTCCTTTGGCTGATGGATGGATGGATATAAATTACATTCTCCGTTAAATATATCCAAAACATATGTAATTAAATACGCAGTCTCAAGTATGCTAAAATATAATCATTAATTTGTATGTAACTCACTGAGTTTCAGTTGAGAAATCTTCTTCCATGTTACTGACGGGATCAACAATTTTATTTTGAGGGAGTGCTAATGGGTCTTCCGCCTCGCTGATATCACTGAAAAATTATACATATAAGTAACAAAATAATAACCTACAAAACAAAAAGCAATTCGTGCGTAACGGAGACATTGATGGAATATTTCATACTTTCAGATGTTAGCGGTGTTGAATAACATATTGGGGAAGAAATGTGTGCGATTTTGCAACTATTAAGCTTGCCGTGTGAAAAGATATGTAAGGCAACTAAAATAATCAAATTCTAAATCAACCGGCAAATTTATTCCCTCCTTATAAACTTGACTCCACCGTACAAAGAAGATGCCGTGAAATAGCAATAAAAAAGCGACGTTTTGTACTATGCATATTGTATAGATTATACTTTTTCTGAGTTTTTATACTTTTCTGAACGACATCTTCCACCTCATTTTCATCAGTACTAATACCACTATGTCGTCATATGAAATAACGTCTTTTTCTCTCATACCTATCATTAACAGAACTCTTGGAGCTCTTTGAGTTAGATCTGCTTTTATCATTGCTCAATGACGGCGAGCCGTTGGATGACTTGTCTCGCTTTACAGGCCTTACTTCCCCTTCAAAACTTGGTATCTGAAAACAATTCACATATTTTATTTATTTACACTTCATACATATAATATAGGTGGACTTAATGCCTGACGCATTCGCTAACAGTCGAACCTAAGGTGATGCAGAGATGAGAAGAGGTGCGTAAACAATAAATTAAAAATGAATGGACAGTGACGTAGAATTTATACATACATATTTTGTAGACAGTTATTACTAAATAAATGTCGTGTTGCATGAAGAGGATCGCCAGTTGTACATATTTTTATTTAAAAGTAATTGCAATTGATACTAATTGTCTTTAGACAATTAATGGCGTGTATTTTTGAATTATAATAGCGGACATGCATACAGTTGTAAAGACATCTAGACTTTGTAGTGTATTCTTTTTAAATGTATAAATTACAAAACATATTTCTAAATAATATTTACCATCATTTTGAGTTGTTGATTCAGTTTCTGCGGCTCAAACTGTGTTTTGAACGGTGGGTAAACGAATTTTCCATATTTCCTTGATATATTCCGTATGTGCTGTTCTGCTTCCTAAAACATTAATAATGTTATAAAAATACATTCTACATTTGTGTTATTTATAAGTATGACCAAGATTATTCCATAAATATTCCCAACAAGAAAGACAATAAGGAACACATAGTTTTGACCCGACAGATACAAGTCTTGTGTCGTAGGTATTAGAGACCATGAATCTTTTTGGTCTCAACACCCAAATATCATCAGATATCTCAGTGCGAGGATCGAACTAGCGGCCCCTCTTTTCACAGCCACTTCTGAACACACACCAAACTATCAAATAAATAAACATCCAACCTGCATACTGTCGAGTATATCCTGTCGCTTGGTCCTGAAGTTGTTGGGGTCCTTCTCGGAGTAGAGGAAGCAGTCCTTGGAGGGCACCCAGGCGCGGTCGTGCGCGCCGAAGAAGCGCACGTCCACCAGCCCCGCGCCGCTCACCGACATGCCCTTCGCGGGCCAGTACGGGAACCCTGCGACAAATTACGTTTTCTTACATATGACTGATAAAAAAAAATATTTTATGGTGCTTTTTGAAACCAAGGCAACCATTATAAATGGATATTCAAAAATTTAACATCAAGATCAATGTTAAAATATTTGCCACGATATAACCGCATGTTTTTATTAATGCGCACATATCTAAATAAATATATTTTCTCACTAGTACGAAAATATTAATTTATTTTTAGATGTAACAAAATATTTTGACTGGTTGCAAATGTGTTGTAGTTTACTAATGGCTTGTACCATCTTGCATATTAACATTTATGTTTGAATCAATATTTATAAAAGCTAAATGACTTTATACGTAGTCCAAGATATTTTAAAACGGCCTCGCAGTTGTGCAATTAAAAAGCTGAGATACGATCACAAGGTGAAAAATGGGTATCCTGGTAGCACGTCTGCGTACCCCTTCTAGGAAAAGGCATGAGTTTATGTGTGTCATGATACTTTACATACAGTATTTTTTTAAATTGTTTAATATACATAATATTATGTTATGATGAGTTATTGCGTACCTTTGAGCTTGGCCCAGAGCAGGATGTGCGGCGAGGAGCACACGTCCGTGAACCAGGTGGGCCTGCGCGCGTGCGCGGCGGCGTAGCACTCGGGGCACGCCTCGATCTCGCCCATCTCCGCGCGGCACGAGCGCACCAGCGCGCGCGCGCCGCCCGTCAGCTTCGACTGCACTGCGCCCGCAACACAGCGCAACGCACACTCTACTTTACTTGTTCACACATCACTCATATACTAAATCTAGAGGCAACTGTTATATCAAATAGCGTTCGCCTCCTTGCCGGAAGCTACATTTGTAAGCCAATCAACTCAGCAAAGTCTCTTATCAATGCAATATAAAAAAGCCCAGGAGAAAAAAAAAAATTTAAAAAGACAACTTAAACAGAGAGAAACATAAAGAGGTTAGACCTTAGTCAAGTACAACGCCTATACAACGTTGTTCATAACCGGAACATTTATGTTCTATGAAAATAAGAAATGAGTAACTATTCAAATAGCGCAACCTAATTTTATATTTTTTACTGAAACTAATAAGGCAGATTCTCTGAATCTGACTACGAACTAAGTACTGCTATCTTTTTTTTAATTGCTACAATAATCAAACTCCACTGCGCCTGTGATAGGTGCAATGCTGTACACACAAAGTATAAATTAGATAGATAAAAACACTTTTTTCCAATATGAAACTCACGGGCATTGAAAATGATGCTGTTGTGCAGTATCCATTGCGCGTCTCCGAGGAAGGATTCGGTGCTTCCGTACAGCCCGTCGGCAATGTTTGCATTCATCTGCGATAAATCCATTGGATGCACCACGTACTTGTCGTAGTCGGGGAACTCCGCCCGGTCCACAGGCGTCAAGAATGGTTCCACCTGCAAAACAACATACTATGATATATATTTTTCTTCATATCAAGATAAAACATGTGGAGTGGGAAGTAAAAAGCATGGGAAGAGGAAAGAGATATTGGGCATCCAGCAATCTCACTCGAAACGCGACAGCCAAGATATCGCTTCACGTCGTTTTCCTGTGGGACAGTGGTACCGCCCCGGATGACCCTGCCCATTCATTCTGAGACATGACTGACAACACCGTGGCTCTACCACTTCCTACAGCGTGGTCACACCACTTCGTTATTTCATTGCAAAGTTGATCAATTACAATCACGATTGATAATTGGGTATTTTACTATAAGAAAGAAAAAATCTAAAAACTATAAATGTATATAGTAGAGCATTAAGCAATAAGTATATTGAAATAAAACTATTTTATTACGGATTTTATCGCGATTTGGTTTAATTTTTACATTTTTTAACTTCCCGACGTTTCGATTACTTTACAGCTTTCGTGGTCACGGGGCGGACTGAGGTATTAGTCATCCGCTCTGTGACTGTCACAATTAAACTACCCTTAATTTTCAATTATTAAATTAAAAAGTTAACTAGTTGTTGCGATCCGATCTACGCAGTAGGAGCTCACAGTGTCTTGAGGTCTGGCAGCTGGTCTTTTGGGTTCCGATTTAATCAAATGTAGAACTGGATCCCATGATGGTGCAAGCTTCAAGCCATCTTCTCTATTGAAATTTGGATGTTTTTTAATTTCAATAGCCTCGCGAAACATCCTGGGTAGGAAGCGGTGTTCTTTAGCGAGGATTAGGGGCTTATCAAAACGAAGGTAATGTTTTAGTAATCCGTAATCCTGATCAGTCCTTAGGTCATACCGTGTATAGAAAAAAGACCCATACAGATAAATATCTGAACGGTGAATCTCACCACCATCCGAAACAGTTAGCTACCGTGGGTAAATCTTTGTTTCAGAGAGCACAAGGAATCTGTGATGAGAAACACCTGGCGACTGAGCTGCAACACGTCAAGCAGGTACTGCGAGACAACAAGCTCCAAGTTCCACGCCGCCGTCACAGAAACCGAGTGAAACCAGCCACAGTTGAACGGGCCCCGGTTATACTACCTTACATCAAAGGAGTCACAGACAAGATTGGCTACATCCTGAAGCGTGCTTCCATTAAAACATACTTCAAGCCGCCCAAGAAGATTAGTCAATTCTTACCACCTGTCAAGTGTCATATACCTTTGCAAGAACCGGGCGTATATAAAATAGATTGTGACTGTGGCCTCTCTTATATCGGCCAAACCAAGAGAAGCATAGGGACCCGCGTAAAAGAACACATAGCTGACGTCAAACACCGACGCTCAACGAAGTCTGCAGTTGCTGAACACATCGAAGAAGGCTCCAAGCATTACCTTCGTTTTGATAAGCCCCTAATCCTCGCTAAAGAACACCGCTTCCTACCCAGGATGTTTCGCGAGGCTATTGAAATTAAAAAACATCCAAATTTCAATAGAGAAGATGGCTTGAAGCTTGCACCATCATGGGATCCAGTTCTACATTTGATTAAATCGGAACCCAAAAGACCAGCTGCCAGACCTCAAGACACTGTGAGCTCCTACTGCGTAGATCGGATCGCAACAACTAGTTAACTTTTTAATTTAATAATTGAAAATTAAGGGTAGTTTAATTGTGACAGTCACAGAGCGGATGACTAATACCTCAGTCCGCCCCGTGACCACGAAAGCTGTAAAGTAATCGAAACGTCGGGAAGTTAAAAAATGTAAAAATTAAACCAAATCGCGATAAAATCCGTAATAAAATAGTTTTATTTCAATGTGTAACATTCGCGTAAATCTAAGAAACCAATAAGTATATGTTAATTTCAGTTTTTATTTCCAAGGAATAAATTTTATAATTCGTTTTGAAAATTTCAATTTTTTTATCTGTCCTAAAAATATGTGAAACGGCTGCCGCCATGATGGATAACGATTCTACGTCATTCCGTAAGTAGAATACCCCCTCCGGTGTCCAAGAGCTCATACAAACACAGGTTGTTTACTGGTTGAGTGACGTATCATTTTAAAGGAACATGGTGCCTAGCGTTTTCACATATTTGCGCGCATAAATTTAAAATTTAAATTTTAAATTGTTTTTTATTGGACTTGCCGAGCGAATAAAAATTTGATATTTTTTTAAATAGTTTGTCTTAATCTTAGGAACAACTTAAAAGACTTTTTGAAAATGGGTAGAATACCCAATTTACGAACGTTATGTTTATTTCAAGTATTTCTCATAAATATAACGGTACTAATTATCGAACTGCGCATATCAATAAAGGAGATATAGAATGTTCCATTCAGAAATCGTATAAAATATGGGTCTTAAGTAGAATCATGATTACTCATTAATTATAAGTAAAAAAAATATCGCTATTATTATGAGTCATAATGTAACAGCGATATTTTTACTACATTTGCTCATTTCTGTAACTTAACTGATGTTTTGAATACAACGCGATATTACTGTGATTATAAACACAATACAAAATATTTATTCACAAGGTGACTAATTATCGTCCACTGCCGCCATCTATCATCAAAAAAGATTATAACTCTCTTTTTTAGATTTAAAATATATAAAGAACTATGTTTAATATTTATATATGACGGCAACAAGGTGTAATAGCTGTTGGGAAACCGTACGTTTATGTAATTAAAGCTTGAATTAAATTATCAGCTACCTATTTATAGTATATTTAGTCTCCTTCGACAAGTAGACGGTGATTACTTAGACAACCTTTATCAAATGTAGGCATAACACAATATTATTACACTTGGTAATTGGCCCAAGCGACACCTCGTGCATAGCATGCCTAATAAGTTCAACACGTGCAGTAATTAATGACCTAATTTATACAACCATTTTTATTTATGTCCATGTGATTAATCATAAATATATAACACAGTATTCAATATGTTATACAACGTTAACAATTCATTCATTCGACAACATGACGACCATTTTGTGTTAGTTCTGCGCCACGTGACGTAAGGCATAACAGCACAAAGGCAGCAGGAAACCTCCTCAAAAAATCTCATAACATTAAAACGATATGCTAACAGAAAGGTACGGCAAAAAGATGATTCGAGAAAAATGCAGCACATACGAACATCTGCATTCATACAAAGGCGTGGTGGATTTATTATTAGAGCAGAGCGGGACGGAGTTAGCGGCGCAGTATCGATCGCGGGCGTGCGAGCGGGACGTAAGACGGCGCTACGCGTCACGATCGGGGTCCGCACTCCGTGCTACGTAGATAAGTGGCAAGGTCATTTCACCCGCGGCCCGAGCGAGCAGCGACACATACACGGCTCGCCCGCGGCTTCGATCACGCGCTAATCCAGTGAAAGTTGCAAAATTGTCGCTTACGAGAGCTGTATAATTTAGTAGCAATTTCAAAGAACCTTTGTACTGTTTATACATGACATATTTTAAGTTATGTCCATCGTAAAAAAAAACACCTACGTCATGTTATATTATTACAAATGCTAACACATTCTTACAGATAGCTGTAAGTGGTGCGTAGTTGTTACAAACTCTCAATTACATACATAAATCTATGGGGATAGATACGTAATACATCGATTAACTATTGGAATCTTTACATTATCAAAACAAAAAATGTAGCTATTCTTTTAGTATTAATTTTGGATTAATACTCTCAATATAACGACAAATAAAAGCAATTTAATAACTTATTCGACATCACAATCCCTGTCATGAGTTTTATGAATTGGTCGAACGTAGGCGCGTACGTGATCACTTTGAACTGCGTCTGACCATTTCAATATTGTATGAGTTAATAAAATGATTAAATTACCCCATTGAGATCCATCATCCGTTCCAGCGCGAACTTCAGTAGGTCGCACAGCATGCCCAACGAAATCTTTTTCATTGCGGACGATCTGAAACCAAGGGCGCATAATCAATATCTTATGCTATTTAGCGAAGTAGGTGTATTAACATAGATACCATTACATAAATACATATGGAACAAAAACACCTCCAAATAACCGTAAAAAATCAACATTTAATTTAGATATGGTCATGGAATTGCAATTTAACCAAAATAAAATAAAAATAAAATATACCATACAGAACATTCAAAATAAAGTAATAAGAAAAATAAATTCTTAGTTAATTACTTCAATATAATGCCATTTTCAGGCACTTGTTTGAATTAATTTCTGTACACAAGGCTATCTTATTAGAATGCATATAAAGTGTTATGCAAGGGAGGTATTTTACATTGTCCCTCATATAATACTTTCGTTATAAAAATGTTTAACTTTGTCTTAAACTCGATAATAGAGGAATGTTTGGGTAATACTAAATTGAACAAGAAAAAGAGGGCAAACTATATGTGAACAAAACAGTAATATAAATAGTGATACAATATGGTGGATATTATAAGTAATTATGTGTGTAGAAGGTATTAAAATAATTACTGACATGGTATATGTAAAAATACTTGTTTGTAAGTAATTGCCAACAGGTCACTGTGGAAATAATTGAGGTCTATGTTCAGCAGTGGACTTCCTTTGACTGACGGATGGATGGAACTAATATCATGGTGGGAACTAACAACAAAAAAATGATACATACAAGATTTTTTACATATACACTGTTCAATATGAAAACATTAGCACTTTTATCAGTCCAATTTGCTTGTCTCTGTGAAATAGGAAATGACCTAGAAATTATAATCTGAATGTATCAGTTTTTTATTTGTATATTGCACTACTATGAATGTTTCTTAATACTAATTAATGAACATAAGAAGAGTTTGGCTGTAGATATATATTTGAGTATACTCAATCAGCATTAAATTAATATCAAAATTCATAGCATATTTGGCTTGAAGTATTCGGCTCATTGACACATTTCTTTTGTGGCCATTTATAGTTATAGTTGCCACACCAGTTACATTATAAATACTATTCCCACACTCTACCATTCCATGAAAAAATTACCACGAAAATAAACTACTAAAGAATAAATGGATGTATTGTCTAATGAAATTAATGCTTTGAACATTATATGAAGCACTTATAAGCAAATGTAAAGAGAAAAAATAATTTTCACTTTTATACTTTTATTATGTACTATAATAATTCAAAATTTATTTAATATAGACTATGTGGAATATGCTATAGTGAGATTCAAAGCAGCCAAGCAATGCATTGTGATCTTTAACTGTATGTAATGGTCGTAAATTATATAAATCTGTCAACTGCTCAATTTATAGCCGATCAATACAAACTTAACATTTAAAATGCCTGTTATTTAGTTATTTTATAGGTCAGTATTTTCCTACTAAGTGATAGTTATTTGTATACAGGCTATTATAAAGGAAAATAGGCTTTTTAAAGATGTTTTGTGGGAGCAATTTAACGCATTGACTTCGGCGCACACACGTCTCTTTTGTGCGCAATGAGCGTGCGGCCGTCACACGCTTGGCGTGTTATTTAATTAGATAATGCTACCAAACCAAATGGGAGGATAGTTCATTAGACTTGTAGTCCATGTGCTACAATTGTAGCATCACATCAAAAAAGAAGTACATATATTTAGTAGGATACTCACCTAGTTTCAGAGCTTTCAGCTTGAAGCACAATCAAGCAATCAGGGCATACCCATGACTTCTCAGCACTAATCCTGTTCCGCTCAGCTCCAGATAGGCATTTGAAGTGGAATGATCTTGGACAGACTGTACACAACATCGGTCCATGAGCCTTTTCACTGGAAGACTGCTCCACAGCCCAATGACATCTCCAGCAGTACGAATCAGAACGAAGTTTTGTTGACTTATTCATGACCTGTTGAGATACATGTTATGTTAATGTTTATTTTGTCATGTATTGTCAAATATTGATTGATTTTGACAGTGCTAGACAGCTAATACAACCATTATTTTTGGTGAAAAACATAATTTACACTGGTGCATAAATATATTCACATAAAATGATAATGAATCTATGTTAGGATATTACCCACATACATTGACAATTTTATTAAACACATCTGACTATGCTTTGTGTTAATATGACAAATTAAAAGAGTGGCAGCCATTTTGTGCCAGTGTATCAATACACCTGTAACACAAGCAGTAAAAAACAAAAGAGAAAAAGTTTACGGAATGTATAAATACTTCTTGTTAGACATTCCACAAGTGATGTATAATTTCACATGAGTGTTGCTGGCCCTTTTTATAAACAAGCATATTTAAAAATAACATTGACAACTCATTTGACTATCAGGAATATTTTTGGCATTATTCTACACTTTCCCAAGCTACCCCCACTAGAAATACTATGATACCCAAAATGAACTTGATAAGAAGCTACAATAATCAATATAAAATAAAATATACAATACCAATACAAAAATAAATTATTTATATGAAGAAATATGACCAATAAACATGAATAGCACTTTTTTCTTAGAGCTTATCAATATGTTTTAAGAGGGTCATTTGAACTCAGTAACAAAACATAGTTGTAAACTCAAAGAGTGAGGTTAACAATAAACCTACCCACATTGCTGTTCTCAACTGTACTGCTTTCTCTAAAATGTATTTTAACTTTAACTATTATATTTAAAGATATACTTACAATTTCTTCAAGTTTCCTTTTCTTAGGTGTACTAGTGGTTGACACAGTCTGATCATTTTTCGTTTGTGACTTCTCCTCCATCTCATCATCAGTCATATCATCCTCTTTTGATGATTTACCCGTCACAGAGTTCAAAAACTGCTTCACTTTACTCACAAACTCTGGATTCTGAGATCTCATTGACCTCTTCAAAGCTACTTTTTCAGATTTCTCACTACAGTTGCTTTTTTGAGAGTTGTTGCTGTTCCTTCTTACCCCATGGATCTTCTCTCCATCCACAGATGAGTTTAGACTTGAGCTGGAAATGTCTAGAGCATTCCTTGACTTTCTAGTCTTGCTTGTTAGTTGAGTACATTCACTTATTATTTTAGATTCTTTAGCTGAGTTTATTAATGATTTCAACTCTCTGCTTATGCTTTTATTGTGTTCTCTCTCTGAAATATCTAAGTTTGATTCGCTATGGGAATCATTTGATGTGTCCACTGTCATATCAAGATGTAATATATTGTTGACTACAGTGGGTTCAGGTTTCTTTTTAACTTCAACACTATTTGTTGAATTAATTTTATCTGGCTCACAAATTTTCTTAACTGTGAACCCAGGAAGTGAAAGAGCTTCCTTACTTAATGGCTCTACTTTTGTTTTATCAGAGGGCATTACCAGTACTACTTCAAGAATATCATCTGATATTTCATGACAATTGTCATTTTGTACCTTTGGCTTCTCCATTTTGTTGTTAGTATCTGCTTCTTCTGGTATTGTTTGCTTACTGGAACTTTCCTCTGTGTTAGTAGGAGGATCTTCTGTTGATGTATTGTCTGGTGACTCAGGTTTTGC
Organism: Deilephila elpenor; assembly: GCA_949752805.1. Classification (NCBI taxonomy): domain Eukaryota; kingdom Metazoa; phylum Arthropoda; class Insecta; order Lepidoptera; family Sphingidae; genus Deilephila; species Deilephila elpenor. The sequence continues at coordinate 10,974,449 of OX457097.1, read as the reverse complement.
AGCTATTGGTTGGGGAGACTGCTCAGGCTCAGCATCCTTGATGGGTGACTTTGTCTCAGGCACTTCAGGGGAAGTATCCATCGGCGGAGGTGTCTCTGGAGCCTTTGGAGTACTATGGTCATTATCAGATTCCTTTTCAATATTCTTACTGACTTCCTCTTCATTAACTTTCTCCACAACAATAACCATCTCGACGCTACCGTTTGATCCAGTCACCTCCTGCGTCTCGGGCACGTCCTCGGTGGTCGAAGACACGTCGGTCTCCATGTGGGCCTCTGTGCTCTCCTCCATACCTGAGACAAACATCTGGTATTTTTAGACTGACCTTAAACGATAAACAAAATTTGTAACCTGCTAGACGTTTTGAAGGCGGGCGATCCAACAATAGACATCTAAATACGAGGGAACCGGTCATTACCCAAGCTAAAGCACCCTGCCAGTACTACTTACATACCTACTTTCAATACATTCATACAAATAAACGGACTTACCGATTGTCTCGATATTCGTACACACGAAAGCTGACACGGTGTACAATTGCGTTTTATCAGGTATTTACCCGTTTCATATGAGTTTTATTTCAACGAGTGAATGTTTTATATCCACAATATATATTCAACCAACGAAAAAAATCTACACATCGCCATCGCATCGCACAACGTTTTGTTCATTAATTAATGGGTCACCAGATGGAGCTGTGGTGAAAGTATTCTGTCTTACTCGCACCTAGTTGGCAACGTAATTAACTCTCTCTGTCTGTACACTGAATCCATCCCACTCTACTTTAACATTATTTTGTATACCTGTCTCGGTCATACAAACATCAGCTTATCATCTACCTTTACAAGTGTGTTTAAAACATTCAAAACAATGAAAATCAATAAATTACTGAATATAAAATAGTTTAATGATTTAAAGACTGTTGCGCATTCAGGAAAATGTGAATAGACTTTATTTGAAGATACAATAAAATTGTTGACAAATTATATTTGATTCTTGGCTCGTTGACTTTCCTTTACGGTGTTGACTGTTGACTGATAATACAAAGTATATTAATTAATACATATTGTTTATATAAATATATGGTTGTCTCAGCAGTTTAATATACTATTGTTCTTTTTTTAATGAAATAATACATCAAATTCATTCATATTTAGATTATAAATAAAGGATACACTTATTATTAATACTGGCAACTCCGTCAGTACATGTCAAAATATAAAAGCAAATGAAATGTCTATTTTAATCTGTGGATAAAATTGAATATTATTTCTATTTTACATTTAATTATTGATACAATGGAATTTATTGAGCTTATACTTATTAATAAATTAGACGGAGTGATACTTAAATATCCACATCAAGAAAATGTGGATGGAACCGTATGTATTACTGGACATCACTTGATTTTGAGCTCCAGAAAAGAAGGTGTCCACGAATTATGGGTGAGTTTTAATTACTGGAAGTAGGAGGATATTATATCGTCGCAGAGGGCTTGATAGCGGTTATTCAGCTCATAGTAGGACAGTTGTAACGTATACATTATTTTATTAGAAAATATATTCAAATAAACGATAAAATACTTAATAAGTGTAAATGTTTTATTAAAGAGCATCTTTATAAATCAATTAAAAAATAATATTCATATTGCTTACCGATGCATATTTGAACATTGAACTAAGCATATATTAAGATGCTTATAAGTAAGAAGGTATTTTTCAGCACCAAGGATTGTACAAATATGTTGATATATAATATGTGTAATTATTTACTCGTCAGGTAGTTGAGAAGGACTTCTTAGGACTGTATCCCGATATTCCTATTATACATACATACATAATCATCACGCCTGTATCCCATAGGGGTAGGCAGATACTATGGATTGCCACTTTGCTCGATCCTGACATACAACTTTCGCTTCATCCACTTTAATCATTCTCTTCATGCATTCTCGTCGGTATTATATTCATATTCTTATTAGATTTTTATTAATTGATATAGCAAAGTTACCTCTGTATCTGATGAAAATTGTGATGCAATCCAGAAAGTGTTGATAGGTAGCATGCCACTGCCTCCCCCTGGAGACAATTTTGCTGGCCCATTCAATATTAAAATTATAATTTCCAAATATATTTGCAGTCTAACTCTGTTAGAAACACTGCTGGGTTAGAACACTTTTGTATAAATCCGTCTTTTAAAACTCCATACAGTGGACCCCCGATAATCCGGCCCCTGGCTAATGCGGCACCCCCTGTAATCCGACATGATCTATTATTTATTATATACATATGTACATTTGTTTGTACACAATTTTTTCCTAATGTAAAGTTATTACTTATTTTTTGTAAGTTCTATATCATTAATAACGTTAATTTTGTAATAAAATGAAAGCTTTCTATTTCGTTGCTTAATTTACTAAATTTGACATACATAATGAAGTATGATTTGTACTTCAGAGTACATATATATAACATGTGGAATCTTATCATTGGATCTGTAATTTGTCGGATTACAAGGTACTCTTTCGTAAAAAAATCCAGACTATAGGGGATCTTAACAATCTTCTCGGACAAATTCGATAATCCGACACTGCCCTGCAAACTGTTTGTCGGATTACCGGGGGTCCACTGTATTTGAAGTCATTATAAATTTTGCCTCTAAGGGAAACCACATACTCATAATATTTTATCATTACATTCCAGCTCCTTCACAAAAACATAGACAGTATAGAGAAGAAGGAGAACAAGCCAAGCAGTGGCACCACACAGGGAGGCTCCCTATTCCTCAAGTGCAAAGACCTGAGGATATTCCAGCTAGACATCAGCTCTACCACAGAGCTACACCTGGTGGCACAGACCCTGGAGAATTTGTCCGGTTTGCAGGACCCAAACCTGTTTTATCCATTTTTTTATAGACACATGCACCCTATTGTAGAGAATGGATACACTTTGTACAGGTAAATAAATGTTTATTTTTTAGTTATCATGACATACATTTAAACTGATAAGGTGGATGAAAGGTTGAACAAATGGTGCATAAAGTTGCTCATTGTAGGCTGCTTCCTATAAATGCTGTGAAATTCCTATGTTCAAGTAAATGGAAATGATAAAATACATGTAATGAAAATTATTAATCTGCCTTTTTTATGAATCTTGTGAATATAATTCTTATCTGAAAGTTTGTCTCTTTGTGTGTAATTGTAAAAGGCATGTGCAGGCACAGGCCTGTATTTCAAGTAACAAAAGAATAGCTACACAGTGTACACACATGTCAGGTTTTTGTGGGTGCAATGCGTTTGTGGCTTTGTGGTTTTAATACACAGGTAATTATGCCAGGCCTGCATTGCATTATCATTGCAAGCAATTACTTGATGTTGCAGCATAGAGGGCGAGTTCACGAAAGTGCTGGCGACTGAGGAGTGGCGCGTGTCCCGCGTCAACCACAACTACACAATATGCCCTAGTTATGGCAAGGCTGTGATTGTGCCAAAGAACATTGACGATGAGACGCTAGTCGCTGCTGCCTCGTTCCGACAAGGAGGCCGCTTCCCTGTGCTGTCTTATAGGCATAATAATGGGGTAAGATTTAAATTCCTAGAGCTATACATGTTTATTTTAACATTTTGCAGTGGGAAAATAATTCATTCAGTTCCACTAAAGAAAATCGTGTGTTGTGTAGGTAAATAACACACTAGGTGTGTCACCCGCACATGCGTTGCGCACAAATGAAGATATGTATGTGTGCTTCAGTAAATATGTTTTTGAAACCAGATCTAGGATCATTAACTATTATCAGAACGCGGTTCACATTCGCAGGTCACAGACTGATTTACACCGAGTGTATTACAGTTGTTATAAAGCAGATAAAAATATGACTAAAACAATAATGTTGAGCATTTTGACGATATAATCGTGGTATCACAAAAACCTTTTATTTACTTTCATATTCAATCTAAATATTGTTAAAGTTGTGAAAACCAGTATATCCAAAATCTCATAAAAATGATGTAGATAAGTTTAAATATTGATTCTCAGGCAGTACTGATGCGCGCGGGGCAGCCGCTGTACGGGCCGAAGCACCGGCGCTGCCGCCCCGACGAGGCCATCCTCAACGCCGTCGTCGCCGTCGGCACCAAAGGCGTCATCTACGACCTGCGCAGCTCTAATTCCATATCGCAACAGCAGAGTAAAGGTATTATTAGTCTTCTGTTTTAATATACTAACATCATCAGATATACTAAGTCCTCTGCTGAGTATAAGCCGCGCTCAAAGACTTCTACAGACACTTAGAAAAGTGGACGTGTCGAGTGTTATTAATGCAAACGCTACTCTTCTATACTCAATATTGAACCCTGAAACTAATTCTCTTTCCCTTTAGCAATATCGAATAATGTAAGTAGTAAGCAGTTCTCGCATGCGGGTTGCATGCCATGGATATACACAAATCTCTTTTACTCCGCTTGTGCGCCCAATCGACGAATGCAAATCAGCCAAAATGAGCGAATAGCCCATTAATTATATTTCCAGGTGGTGGCACTGAAAGCAATTCAAACTACTCGCAGTGGAAGATATACAACAGGTCAATGGATGAAGTGGACAACCAACAACCACTTCTAGAAAGTTATTCTAAACTTATTGAAGGTCAGCTATCTTTTTTAATTCTCTGTCGTTTTGTCACACTTCGTAAGGTCGGCGAGATTAGTTTATTGCTAATTGATATAGAAAATTCATTATTCTCAGTATACATTTTACCTGTGGTTTAAATCCTTCCTACTTTAGAATTCTTGTGAGACAAAAATATTGTCACAAAATGAAGTAAAAAATTAGTACCTACCATAGCACATTATGTTTTGTTTATTTATTAATAGTGTTTACTAGTGCCCATTATCTTGCAGCGTGCAATGACCGCGAAATTTCGAGTGATAAATGGATATCGAAATTGGAGTCTTGTGGGTGGACAGAGAGTGTCAGAAACTCGTTGCATACGGCCTGTATCGTTGCACAACACATACACCAGGTAAATATGAATGTTACGATGGTTTGGTCATGTAGAGACTAGAGAGGATGGATGAAAGGAGAATAACCAAGCAAATATACAAGGCGAGTGTGGATGGGAGTGTCGGTAGGGGTCGATCCTTAACAAAGGTCAGGTCAAAAGGACTCTGAATCGACGAGACTGCATGAAGAGATTGATGAAAGTGGACGAAGCGAAAGTAATATGTCAGAATCGAGCAAAGTGGTGGTCCATAGTGTCTGCCTACCCCATATGGGATATCTGTTACAAGGTTTGCTTCAGTTGAAGCGAGCTATATAACTTCTTCTTCTTCTTCTTCTTCAGCCTATGTATCCACCCAATGCTGAGTGTAGGCCTCTTCTAATGCACGCCAGGTTGTTCGGTCCTGGGCAGTCCTCATCCAGCTCCTCCCCGCCACGTTTATATAACTATAAACTATTAATTATAAATGGAATAAAGTTTATTTAAACCTAAAATCAATATCGTCAGAAAGCAGAACCAGTTCTTCTGCACGGCACCAGAGGCGAAGACGCGACGCTCGTGGTATGTTCGTTGGTGCAGATCATACTGAACCCAGATTGCAGGACGATACGAGGGTGAGTAGTCAACTCAACTTACAGGAATCTGGAATCTAGTCTATATCACTTGTAGACAAAGAAATATATGCTTATTATTTTTTTTTATTGCTATAAAAGCTCTATGCTATTATTTATGCTTGGGCCAGCTTCGCCCGGGTGCAGTTATTTTTTTTACTCCAATCCACGCTAGAAACATGTGCAAAAAAAGGAAATTACGGATGCCCTCCGCCAATAGCCCTCTCTTTTTCCCATCCCTTTTCCTTCCCGCTCGCCTCCTGATGTCAAAGGCTGGCAACATATCTATGATCTAAGCTTTGTGGATGGTCTGGGCGGTAGTGACCACTATCAGTTGACCTGTTTGCTTGTTTGCCGGACTTATGCAATAAAAAAAAATCTTCTTGAGTCACTATCCAAGTACCGTAGTTTAAAAGATAACTGAAAGGTATTTTATTTTATACATTTGTATCATGTTGGGAGTACGATTGAGAGGGGTTAGGCCATATCACGCTGGCCTAGTGACTTTACATACCTTAGAATTTTTTACAAATTGCTATGGTATGCAGGCGTCCTCACAATGTTTTCTCTTACATAGTTATCTTACGCCCAATTTCTAATCTATCTATCTTTAACAAGAGATTTCGTTACATATTTAGATGCATTTTATGTTTCCGTAAACAAAGATGAGGAATATAGATATGGTGTATTTATTTGTAGTTAGCTAAGTAAGATGAATGTACATGTCTATCTTTGTTTAAGTGTTTCGCCATAGTAATGGTTGCTATGTTAAGCTCTAGTTAAAGATAGATAGGATATAGAGCCCGGCCGTTAAAGTTAGAGATGTGCCCTGGGTTTTTAACCCGTGAATATGTTGGCAGCCGGGTGTTACCCAACATACTATAGTGATGTGTGTGGTGTCCGCGCAGGCTGCAAGCCCTGATCGAGCGCGAGTGGCTGCAGGCGGGGCACCCGTTCAGCTCGCGGCACCGCAGCGGCCCGTACGCCGCCGCCGCGCGCGCCGCGCCCACCTTCCTGCTGTTCCTCGACTGCGTGCGCCAGTTCCTCGAGCAGTTCCCCTGCAGCTTCGAGTACCGACAGGCCTTCCTCATCACGCTGTTTGAACACTCGTATGCTAGTCAGTTTGGTGAGTACTCTTGTGGAATTATTTATTATTTTGAAGTATAATTTTATCTATGTACAGGGTCCTAGAACTGAACAATAATACATAAATGGGAGATACATGGAAGAAATATGACGGCACACTAACTAAAACATTGGAAATTTATCTTCAACAGTTTGCAAATAATATAACAGACTAGTGAAAATTAAAAAAAAAACATCAACCTTTAACTTAACTTTAGTGCAGCAACACAGCCCAGGTTATTGCAGTTGCTTTCGACAGTTTACCATAGAAATTGTGAAGGACTTGTTGCAATATATACTTTGATTACTAATATACTAACAGGTGCCATTTATCAGTGGCGAAGGGTTCTTACAAGCCGATTCCTAGCAGCACGCCTTATAATTTAAAGGAAATTATTAATTATTTACATTTTTTTAAACATTTTATATGAAGAAAATAATCAAATAATAAACAATATTAAAATAAATATAAACAATAAACAAATGTTATTCGATATTAATAAACAAAATATTATCGATCAATTAATAACACAACGACAAACGCATTGCGCGATGTTCAACGTAAGTACATGCATACGAAACACGCGGCCGCCTAGATCCCGATGACGTCACGTCAGGCTACAAGGACACAGCACGAGTTCCCGTTGCTCTCGCGCTCATTTCCAACGCATTATTTGCCATCTCTGTTACACGTTTGTTGCTCAGAACTGCATGCAAAATTGCACCTTAAAACTCTTTGATTTTAAGGTCTAAATTTATTTGTAGAAATACGACGATATTTGCTTGTGAATATGCCGGTGGGCCTACGGCTTATAAAGTAATTTGCCAGTTCGCGCCTCTTTTATTTCGTGTTTATAATTAGAAAATATTATTTACTACTGTGTTGTTTCAGTATATATGTATAATGCGGTGTCTATTTTTAGGTTTGTATATAATTAGTGGGTAATTTATGAAATTTTACTGGTTTCGAAGTGCAAACAGATTTATCTATTTAGCAAAACTTTAATGATGAATGAAACTTGATAATGTCGTATGTATCGTTTTATCTCATGAATTGCATTATTATGAGGTAATTTTAAAAATGCTGCATTTACGTAATTAAAAAAGGGACTGGAAATTATATTAAATTTGATAATACATTTAAGTACCAGAGAAAGAACGGCAACTGACAAGTTTTAATTATTTAATAAATATTGTAATGCCGTATTTTTGTTAGCGTTGATTCAAAATAGGACATACAAACATAACCCACGCCTGCATCCCATGAGGGTTGCCAGATTCGATAGATCTCCAGTTAGCTCTATACTGGCATCGTTTTACTTTCGTCCACTTATATCAATCTCTTCATCTTTTTTTATATATAAGGAACGTTTGAAATTTTTTTTGTCGATCAATTTCAAAACAGGCTAATGTTGTCTTTTGCATTGAATCGAAATTTACTTTAAAAACGTTAAAAAAAGCACCTAACGGGCACAGTGCTATTCCGTGCAAGTGTTGTATGAAAATATAGTAAGTATTACTAAGCAAATATGTCGCTCAATATCTTACGTACATAACGGAGTAAAAATATAAGTATGAGTACCTACTTGTTAATTTAATAAAACTAGTCACCAGAAATATCGGCTTCCCTTTTGAAAAAAGTCACCCTTCGCCACTGCCATTTATCATGAAATAAGACATACATAAACGTGGTAATAAACCGTGTATTGGCAGGCACGTTCCTGTGCGACAGCGAGCAGGAGCGCGAGTCCCGCGGCGTGTACGCGCAGAGCACGAGCATGTGGTCGTGGCTCAACCAGCCCCAGCAGCTGCCCGCGCACATCAACCCGCTCTACGACCCCACGCCCGCCGTCATCTGGCCCTCCGTCGCGCCCATGAGCTTCGTCATCTGGGAAGGTACCACCACGCATACACTCACACTTATACATACTCGCACGCCTTTTTCCCAGAAGGGGTGGGCAGAGGTGCTACCAGGACACTAACGTTTAGCCTTGTGTGTTCCGTCCCGCGATGTGATAGAAGGCTCGCCGTCAGTTTATAGATTGTTGTTTTAGGTAACCTTAAAAAAACCTACGTAAAACACAGCAAGACTTGTAATAATGATAACTAAACAAATTCTAAACCACTAAAAATCTATTCTATTGACACCCATTATGTTCCCTTTTCCCGCAGAGCTATACCTCCGCTGGCTGGTAGAACAGCACACAGAAGAGCGCGAGGAACAGTACCGCGTGATTCGAACTCGGGAACAACAGCTGCGTGCCCAAGCGCAGCAACTGAGGAGGGAACTCATGGATCTCGCTTCGCAGTACTACGCGCCCTCCAAGCGAGAACTCTGCGATAAGTAACCTACATCTAGTCGTTAGGTTAGGATTATGGAGCTTAAGTCATAATCAAAGTATGGGTGATACAAGAATATGTAAGCCAAAATGGAAGTATGAATCCATAAATGTGAAACGGTTGGTTTAAAGCAATGTGTTGGATTGGACAGGATTGAGGTGTAAAGAAAATGCTCTTGAAAAAAGACAGAAAGTAGTGTAGAGGAGTAAGAAAGCGATAGCACCCTATAGAAGAAGAAAATATGAATATAATTTATTACTATGTATTACCGAAACAAGCGTGGATAGTTAATGCAACGGAGCGATTGTAAGTGGCAATTAAGGTGGTATGGTCGTTAGTTTACTATTCAGCTTCAGGAGCGTTTCGTTTCCCTCCACGTGGGTGCAATATAACAAGCAGGTTTGACGACCCACCTCTGGATTTGAGCATGCACATTTATGCATCGTGCGCGATCACATCTCATATCAGCTCGCCGAGCAGATGCACCAGGTTGCCTCTACAAATGCTGTAAAGAATGATCTAGGAGACTGTCCCGCCCTCACACCCGCCACTGCAACTCCTGTAAGCCAGGATCAACAGTGGCACGCATTTTAATGACACTGAACATTGAAGCTCAGCGCGTCTCCAGGAATGTCTAACTTGTCTTTAACCCGCAACGAAATCAATCAAAAAAGTTAAATTAATAGGAGGAATGTAAAGAATGATCTAGGAACATGTAGAAATTTAGGGCACTCGTGCAATGTATTTACCACGTACAAGCAAGCGAAGCACAAGGTGGACGGACGACCTGTAGGCTAATTCACGTAATTTCTTGACGCGCCGATCAAGTTACGATGCAGTTGCGATTAGGTTTACGTCTTAATGGTACGTACGTCAAAATGGTATTCTTGTAATTGTTAAGCTGCGCGTAAGATATGCATAAACTGCGCATGTGCTGCACGTTGGTCGGACTAAACTGTCATTGGAGACGTCAAATGAATAGGTAAATACCAATCAAGTTGCGATCTGAATCACGCATGTTTATAACGCGCAGTAGTAGAATACGCTAAAGCGCTCGCGTGACGCGAACTTGACGCGAGCGTGTCTGACAGCGGTTGTCTAAATTACGAGAATACAAAAAGGGCTGTTTTTATCGAAACTTAACTGCAACTGCACTGCAACTGAACTTATTTAATTACGTGAATTAGCCTACAGGTTAAGGTTGCAGGTAGTTGCTGATTGCAGGCCGCTTCCAACAGGTCTTTGTGGTGTTCCGTGGAGGAGGCCTATGATCAGCAGTGGACTTTCTGGGGCTGTAGAAAGAGAGAGTATTTAAGTCTAGCAAGACCCTCAATATACCTACTAGCCTCATACATTTTACATGTTTTCTGAGGAATTCACTGTCCTTTTAAGCGTTGTATCGCTTGCCAAAAAAAGCGCGATTCGCTATCATTTTATTCTGCAATATAGTTTTATAGTGCAATATACATATGCCTTACCCTTCAACTTTCCAACTAGTTAAAACAAGATGGTAGTTAGGTTTAAATAAATGTATTCTAATAATACCCCGTGTGCTCGATATAATCAAGTTTTATAATGTACCTGAACATTTATATGTTGCTTATTGCATAATATCTAAACCTTTTATTGTTTCCCAATGCCTGGATGCTTAATAATATTTTTAAAATATACTTATATGTGCATATTTTGATAATATAAGTTAGTTTTTAATGGCCTAAGTAATTTTAAATACTAATTTGAATTCTGAATGCTCTAGAATACACAGAAAAGAATATATGTATATTGGGGTACAGGAAAAGTTACCTTTAAGGCATAAATTTGATTGCCTTAAGTTACAAAAGATCGCCTTATCGACCTTATTGGCCTTGATCTATGCAGCAAAGCTCATAACGGATCTTCTTTTCTGATGCTGGTGGGGTGATGCACCTCGCTGGAAATTTTCGATGCTACAACAATTGTGTGTAATGTTTCGCTATAGTTGATAATGGCTCAACAGACATATGTATACATACGACTTTATTCATAGCTAGTTTAAGATCTGTTTTAGTTATTGAATGTTTTGTTCCTTTCGAACGACATTTGAATTCAGTTTTAGCGAACAAGACAAAACATTCGAGAACTAATATAGGTTTTAAAACTATCTATGAATAAGGCCGTTAATATATCAGTCATTGTTATATTTGACCATTTTACCTATATAATTGATGGAAAAACATTATTTAAGCTATGGCGAGTATAGTCTTCGAATATAGCCATCTAGCAGTCTAAAATATATATAAATGTTTGCATTTGTACACAAAAAAAATATCAGAAAAATGCAAATAAAATACACGAGAAATATCAAAAGCCCATGAGCTTTTCAAAAGTAATATGAAAGTAGATGCTCTTAATCATTGTAATGGGTATCTGTTAAATGGACAGATGGTTGACAGCTGCCCACAGTGACTATAGACTAAATACCATTCAAATAAAACTTTTTTTTTACGGATTTTATTGCGATTTGGTTTTTTACATTTTTTAACCCCGACGTTTCGATTGCTTTACAGCTTTCGTGGTTACGGGGCGGTCCGCCCCGAGAAATTAAACCAAAGCGCGATAAAATCCGTAAAAAAAATACTTTTATTTCAATGTGTAATATTCGCGTAAATCTAAAAAAATATTATAATACCATTCATCTAGATTCTAAACCCCTAATTAGACTTAAGTTCTATGAAATTCTAAAGCTTTAATTTTAATTTTATGCTATATGCTGAGTCAATGCTTTATATGTATATACGAAATATCTAAGTGTGGAGACAATCTCAACTAATTGTCAATTGTCTATTTGTCTAACACCAATTTTATAAAAAGTACTTAGATTTTATACGACAATGTTCTTAATTATATACCCACTGTTATACTTCAGTGGTATACGGTACTATATTTTAAGACTTTCAATTATTATATGCTACATTTATGCAAATAATTTGAATACAGACATTTATCTCATCTAAATACAAATAATAAATGTAATAATTACGTTCTAAATGAAGCCTAATATATTATTCCGATGTATTTTTAATTTATATTGTAATATAATATGTTTTTGTGGAAAATTTATGTAAAATTTTAAGACACAAATTTGTTTTCCAAAATATATATCATTCATAATTTTATGTATAGTAATTTATGATTAATCTTAGGACCATCAATTCACTAGCTTCCTTCGTAACCGAGAGCTTCATGTCTTGCTTTATCTATGATAGATATCTTATGAATAGACACAGAATATTTATATTTTATTAGAAGACAAGAAACACTTGCCTTAGAAATGTGTGTAAAAATTAAAATATTACCACTAGGATAAGGTGACGTTAGATAAGGTTTCCAATGACCTTAGAAAGGGGATAAAAAATTTATGAAAGCCTATAAAAGTATATAGAATAAAAATATAATAAGGGCCTCACTATATGCCATTCACGATATACCGGTATTGATATAGCTTAAGTGCAGAGCATAGCTTATTGTACATTCCAAAATCGATGTTAGATATAGTTGTCTGTACTAAAACATAAAAATGTTGGTAAAACGAATGGGACATGGATATAAGGTGCCTCAACATTTATATGTAGGAAATTTAAAATAAATTGTAACACTATTAAAAAACACAATGGTCAAATGCCTTCTGACCAACAAAAATAGTGATACAAGTACTATCATTTCTATTTCTGTTATTTGTAAGTAGTAATACTATCTTCCTTTTCGCTTTAATTGTTTTTGTCGATTCTGATTGGTACATGCGCAATGCGCATGCGCATTATTTTCACTCCACTATAATACTTCAATATTTCTGACAGTGAAAAGATACCTGCAAACCTAAGAGATCTCTAAAACAGTTTTGGATGAAATTGGGAAGAAAGTATCATGGGCCTAGCCCTCTCAATCATAGGAAATAATTGTGTCCAATACTGAGGCTGTGCCTATCTATTCAATGTGAATTGACCATCGATTTTTTTGTACAACATTTTTCATGTCCTATTCGTTATTACCAGCCTATAATAAATTTTGTGGTGCACGCTTATACACCATTATTATATACAATATAATAATAATTAGATATCAGGTATGATTACATAAGACTGCATTTTTTCATTTGTAATTCCCTATTATTTTATTTCAACTTAGAAATTGGGCAAAGATGTTGAACTGACTGCTGATTATTATTTTTGTACTAGATTGTACCTCAACCATCCTAACTTTTAAAATATAACCTCAAAATACAACCTAACATGATTTTTATTGAAATATTCAAAGTGTCTTTTATGAAATTTATTTTCTAAAACCTAGTTATACAAAGTGTGATACATTAATTTTAAAAACCATGAAGACATTTATTGCTCTCTACGAACCTGAGATGTTGAACCTCCACCTCTCCCTTATTACTTTGTAATCTTTTGTACTTTAAAACAGATATTCTGGTCCTTAATTAAAATCCAAAAAGTTGGTATCATCAAGAAGTGGATAATTAAAGCTAACCAGGTTATAATTTAAGAGATATCTTAAGTCCTATGTACTTGTACTTAATATTATTATAATTATTTTATGCAGCAAAATATACTACAATCTATTTCCTAGCTTCATTTGTTTGCGATGGCTTGCCTGCGCGAACCTGACGTGTAATTACGTCAGTATTGGCCTACATACGCAGTGAGCGTATAAAAACGTACTAAGTTGTATTTATAATAATTGTATGTAAATTATGTATATCGTTTTAAATCTAAATGGTTCTTCTTTCTTAATTAAGGTGGAATCTTGACATACTATAATATATTTAATTTTATTTCTTTGTAAAATATGTTTAAAATATTTATTAAAGATAATATTTTCTTAAGAAAGAAACCTAGTACTTGTCTCACGTAGTTAATGGCCTAATGTAAATGTCTGAATGATAATTGTGTATACTATTTCATTTGGAATATAAGAAACTGCCGTAATATATTGAAAAATACGTGTATAATTTTATTGTGAATGAAATTTGTAACACTATATTCGAAAAAGAACATTGTTTATGTCAATTGGGAATTTCAAGAATTTATTTGTTAGTCAATTAAAAAAAACTGCAAAATATTGGATTTTTATTTTATAACCACTTGAATACTCCACCATTAATTTATTCTGAAATAATAGTATGTGAAGGGTAATACGAACCATTAAAATAATTATTATGATTGGAAAATTAAATGTGACCTTTTATGATAAAGATCTGTTAGGTCTGATGGCACAACATTGCAATACAGCATTCATACCAATATTTCATCTGATGCGATATTTTTGAGGCATCTACATTTGGATACTATTTTTTTGCAATAAAGTATTACAAAGGATTTAAATACTTAATATTAAATTATTCGGTTAATATTTAAGTCCATAATATATTTCATGCTATTGATTTATCGTTGCGCACAAAACCTAAGAAACACTATCGTAGTAATAAACACGATGGAAGCAAGTTTGACGAGTCACTGACATTACGCGGCATTTTATAGAACAAAAAGAACACCTGCAATTTCCAACTAAGGTATAATTAGGTATGCTATGCAAGGACGGCATTGTTGGCAGTTCGATTGATATATTTTTACCTAGTATAACATCTGCGGGTACAATCACAGAGACAATGTATCGGGTATTGAGTCGCAAACGCTACATCTACATACGTAATGGCCGTTTAAATAAACAAATGCGGTTCCAATGTCGGCCGATTCCACACAGGCGGTGAAACAATAGCGAAGAAAGTAGTGTAAACACTTGTGATGTTGAATGTACGCTCGTGTTGTCTCTTTGTAAATGTGACCCGCGTGCCAACAATAGAAAGATGAATGATAACTCGAACGTGTGCTTATGTCGTTCCGTCCGTTTTTTGTCACATACGCTCGGCGCAGAGGTTTTTGAGTTCCCATTTTCTAGTCAGTCGTGTGAAGGATTGTAATGTGAGTAGTAGGTACAATGCACTGATTGATTTCTAAGTTTATTAAGTCGTTTGTGTGATAGAGGTACTTGGTTCTTAAGTCACATGAAACCGAATATACTTATGTTCTCTTAGCTTTAGTTCTAGAATCTTCTGATGACTAACTTGCGTCAAAAACGCATTTTGCACGCATCAAATTCGACAGAACAAGCCTGCCGATTTTTGTACTTGAGCCTATATTTTCTTGTATATTTACTAAACATACAATTATTCATGTTTTAACACAAATTAATGTATTAATGATCAGTTCTTTTGAATGACGAATGCTGTTTAACTTCTGGAAAAAAGTAAAAACAATCAATGATTATCGTTTTCTCTTCTGCGGATAGATGGCAGCAGCTGACCAAAAGCAACGTCGCCAGAAATTACATATAATTTCAATTATTCTTAAATCATTTGCATTTTGTTGATGAAGAGCTTTGAGAAGTATGACATATTGCAATTTTAGATCAAATGATGATGTGCAATAGCCATTTTCTAAACTTACTTTTATATGTTGCTAAATTGCAAGACAGTTGGTATATTATTCATATGTTTAGGCGTGAGTGCGTAAAAACACGCAATTTACGTAATTTACCCTTCTAGCATATTTAAGCTCCCGTTACATATAAAATTTTCTTAAACGTAAATAATCAAAGTACCTAACAGAATGTTCAATGCACGCGTCTTCTTGAAAAGGAAAGCACTAGGGTAGTTGTGGCACCCGTGTTATACAGGAGATTGTTGCCCATATAACATAGCTAAGGCTTGTGGATATAATAATAAGGAACATAGCTTATCACATTATAGAAACACCATAAGTTTCAAGGATATATTCCCAAGTGAGTATTCATTATCCAATGTTTCCTGCCTGACGTAAAATCACGTCAATACCACATCAATACTCGGCAAGGCAATCGGCAAGACTTTGTTCATAAACTAATAAGAAAATCTTTTTTTAATAACTAACATACGGCTATGGTACAGTAGCGATAAACTAGCACTTAGCAGTAATACAATAGACGGAGAGTCGAATCTTGGGATGACAAAAAATGTTTGTAGGTATGCTATATTAACTTACGTTACCTAAAATAAGTTACGAAACCTTTACCACGAAAATATGTAGATATGAGGAAGTAGGTATATAAGTTCCAATTTGCAATACGTCTCCGAGGAAGCCCTTGAGAAAGGCCTACGTTCAGCAGTGGGCTTACTCTGCCTAAGCCCTAAATATAATTATATCAGGTAATTTATAAAATGTATGAGGCGAGAAAACAAAGAGTTGCTTTACACGATTAGATACAAGACTGAAGACAGGTGATGTTTTAGTAACCCACAAACAAAATCATTATGGAAGGAAGTTTAAATAACATGGAAACAAAAAAGTGTTGAAACGAGATAGAAGAAAAATCAAAAGCTTGAAAGCCTAGTGCGGTGAGGTATCGACGTAATGATGTGGTTGCAGTAATGGCCGTGCTCAGTCGTTCACCCCGCGCTTTCTGCTCTATGGTGTTGTGCCTTGGCATTACCATGAGCCGGCAATTTGTATTGTGTTTCGAATTTCATTTTGGAAACGGTTTTTGAGTGTTATTTTGTGTTTTGACCGTTGTTTTGGGACGTTTTGTTAACTAGGTAGCTTGCAAGTTGTGAATTTTGTCAATTCATGATGTATTTTTCTGTGGAAGCCTTTAAGCTTTTTACTATCTATAGATATCCTAAATCAGTGCCGATCATCTGAACGGTTTGCTAGCTATGATCAAAAGAACTGATTGACCCGTGCCAAAAAATATATACTTACACACTCATACTGTTAGAGACCACGCTCTACCATACCGACACATACTCTATAAATATAATCACGAAAACATCAGAGATAATCTATAACTATCATATATTCTAACCAAGAAAAAAGTATTTTAATATAAAATAAGTTTACGGCAGTCATTTGTGTAGAAAAATTAATCTTAAATTCGATTCGGAATAAAAAAGTATATTTAAATGCGCCTTTCCTCAAAACAGAATAGCTGTATTCTGTTTTGAAGAGCGAGGTCGTAGTTCGCACTATCTGGCACAACGCATCTACAGGTATTGTAGTACGCCGTACGAGCGGGTACGTGAATCGCTTTCTCTGTTGGGGTGAGCCGTACACAATGCTCCAATATGCGGCCAGATTATCTATCTAACTGTATTGGTGTACATATAAACGTACCTCGTATTTTGTTGATGCTTTCTACCTTTATTGTGAGTTATTGCACATTTGCACAGATTACGATAAGCACAGAAAATCGGTGGTTGTTTTCGCAGATTAAAGTGTTGTGTGTATTTTCTGAAGTCGAAAAGATTAAAAAGTTTAGATGTGTGAGGCTAATTCTTTGACCTGATATTCTGATTTTGTGAAGTATAATTTAATGACAGGTGATATAAAGAATATGTATTATACATGCAATAATATCCGTGAATTAAGTAATAATCAAGTTTTCTCTTTCCATCTTTAGCCACAGGTGTCAGGGTGCGCTTGCCCGTTCAATCTCCTCTATTTCGCCCAATCTTTAGCACCCACAAATATAAGTTCAACGTACAAAATACTTTACAACTGCCTGAGCAACTGCCTCAGTCTTTGGTAACCAAGTATAAGATTTACAAAGCTACCCCATTCTCGCGTTTAAGATATTATCACAGGGAACAAACACTACGATAAGGCTCCAACTGAGCCCTAAATCTATTGGCAGTGACAAGAGTAGGTACTAGAAGCGGTACAACATGTAACTGTTTATTTATACGTTCATTCATCGCCGTATGTAGTAATTGCAGCAATTTATAACAAGAATTTAATGTTATATGTCGACAATGTTTTCTCCGCAACAATATATTGTGAAATTGAAATAATAAATAACGTTGCCATTGTATATAACAATACACCGAATAATTACCGACTGCCGCACAGTATGCAAAATTAGAATGTGATATTTTGTGAAACAGACTGTAAAACTTTTGTACTATCTGTGAACTAACTTTTTATCTACTTTCTCGAGTGTAAAAGGTAGCTTATTGTGTATTCTTTTATTCGTTAGACCTAGTTTTTTTTATTTTTTTATAAAATTGGTATTCTGTTAGCGACTTTGAATAAAATATGTTTTTATTTCGTTTGTCGTATAAATACATTGACTTACAACTATGAGAAAGTGAATTTATATTACGAGTTTAAATTAAGTATTTTACTGAAACGAACCGGATGTCATTCCGTTTCCCGTTTTTTCAAACTAATGTAGACAGAGAATATCTTCCGAAAGACGTAACTTTTATCAGCAATAAATAAAACTCCTTTTTTGCTTGGAGTATCATTAATAACAAATCTACATAACAAGGCGTAATGTAATAAATGTATAATGACGATCTCATGAAAGGATGCTAGATTTGGCTATTTGAAGCAGCGGTTATAAACGTAAGCAAAAAAGAAACAAGTTTTAACGTGTGGACTTATCGTAGGTCGTCTTTGAAAGTATTTCGCCTTGCCTACAAATACGTTCAAGTCTAGGTTTATGATACGGCGTGTGTTCTTGGAATTCCTTAAGAAAACATCAGTCCAGTTTAATGACTATATTCAGACATAATCAATCTCAATCACAAGCTAATATTAAGTTCAGTTTTTGTCTATTATTTTTGATTAGTTTGTGACATGAAAGTGTACCGCTACGTTTGTCCATGATGACGCGGCGCCGCCCCCTTGCCTTCCGGCTTTTGTGTTGCCAGCAACGCAAACTATGGGATTTCCAACTAAACTATTGTATATAAATTATTCTAACTACGTTCTAATGATATATGCAGCGGCAAAAAATGCAAATACTTGTGCAAGTTCGACGTTTATGTTTTTATGTGTGAAGTTCAACGTATTTTCCCAGTCATGACTCGAAGCGAAAGTTGGATGTTAGTGGTTTTGAATTTGATGAAGCATCATTTTGTGTTATTATTGTTGACATATTTACTGTGAGATTGCATGTTTGAGCGGAAAGACTTGACTTGAAGTGCACATACCTACTTACGACTTAAAATTCAAGTAATACCTAAATAATTATTTTGATGTATTGGAGGTTACAACAAACGTGACCGTGATATTAAAGCGTATATTCTCATGGTTTTTTGTATGAAATTGGGCATAGTTGTAGAAGTTGCGTGCTCATATCTATTTAAAGTAAAAGAATTTTAATTTTATTCTAAAAAGTTTTGAAGCGAAAAATTTAGATTTAATAAAGAAGCATGAATAAAGTGCCGCGGGACTTGGGTTGTAGATGCTTTATTTTAAAGTTTGATGTAATGTTCTAAAACGCTAGGTTTTTCTCTTATTATCATGCCGTAGAATGAAAAATCTTTAGCTCATTGTCATCAAAACACGGTAAATGATAATCTGGGAATGTTAACCCAGATATAAGCCTTCTTTATTATTTCGATAGTACCTATTTCAAAAGTATTCCTGTCTAAAAAGTGAAATTAATCATACTGATATAAATCATTCAATTATGCTACTTATTTAAATCAAATTAAGTGATTTGAATGCACATAACGTAACGTTTTTTACCAACAAACCACCAATGACGTGTCATGAAATTGCTATGTCCAATAGAGTTAATTTTTTCACTTATTGACGTCATAGCAGAATGAAGCTCGTGGTAATATTGTACAGTTTTTTAAAACCACGTGGATTTTATAAGTTATAACCGACCGTGTATAGTTTGGAATACGGCGTGAGGTTCGCCGGTGGGAGGGCAATAAGATGTTTTCCAGTTGCGTAGGTACACGCAGCATTAGCTGAAGGTTGTGCGGTAATAAGTGAGAACTATTCGAGCTCGAGCTCGTTGGGTTCTTTAGGCAATGTCGCTTTTTAAATTCGAGGTGGTTGGCGAGAAAACGTAGGGCTTTATAAGGCTATGAAGATGTTCCAAATGTACCTATGATATTTTGTTGATAGTAATGGACATTCTTGGTTATTTGGATGGAACCTATAATAACGATGTTTCAAAGATTGTTATTATGGCACCTTTATTGGCAATTGTTTCATAATATAAAGTATCGAAATATTTTGCAAGCAGTACCTACTCTGTGTAGTTCCGTTATTACAAGTCAAGATAGTTTAGTCTTTATAAATTATACAATCATTAAATACATTATAGCATCTAAATAATATTTAAGAACTTGTATTATAAGAGTTCGAATTCGTATGTTTGATTGTGAGTTCAGGAACGCGAAGACAATTTTTGTACTACTGCTGACGTGGATTATTATGTGTCATCATCCTATATAATTAATAGAAATGTAATTTCATGCAATATGTTACTTACGCAGACAGCAGCCGCCTTTTTAACAAAATGTACAACTTCCAAAGCCCCTATGATCCAAACTTCTTAATTGCGGATCGTGATATGCCTATGTTAGAGGCCTGCGCAGACAAACTTTCAGCTCTTATAAAATGACGAAACTCTGGCGGCCACGGGCTCTTGGGCTATTATTATGTGTTGCTGTGCTGACATTCGGCACTGAAACGCGGCCTCTAACTGTAAAGTTCAGTACCTCGTGAGCCTTGACAGGTTTAGATGCAGCTTGGTATATCCCTAAATAAACATAGAAATAAAGCGGACTTGCAAGTTGAAGTAGGTAATTGTGGATAGAGCAGATGGAAGACTGATTAGCGATTGGGCTAAAAAGTTGTCGAGTGGTGGCCTTGTACCAGCAAGCAGAGCGTCAAACGTCTATCGGTCATCGAGGTCGCTGCATACAGGCGTTTTCCAGTTCCTTGTTGTAATTCTTGGGGGAAATTTATGTTTTTAATTATAACCATCTGAAATAAATTATAGATGTCAGGTAGTCAATAGATCATAAAAAACTGCGCAAGTATAATGTACAGTAACGTAAATAATTAATAATCCACAGCATTGATGAACACAAGACATCGGAAGACATCTTCATATTTTTTACTATGAATACGTGTGGGAAACAAGATATATAATTCGAGTTATAAATATTCATTAATATCATCACAATGAATTATAATTTCATAGAATGGGGTCCGATCAATTTGGATGGCGCCTATCTGTAGCTTCCACAACCGCCTAGGCACCGGCAAAATGATCGTTTGACTATTGGCTTGAATAAATTTACATATTTATTTATATTATATTTATTGAATTGACTTTATAAACATTGCTCAACGGGATGCAACGTTATTTAATAGCACGGAAGATGGCTTTATCATTGAGCGTTATTTTGATACTTGTATAGTCAAATGGTAGTCTGAAATCAGTAGCATAAGTATAAGGAATTTTGGCGAAGAAAATATGTTAAACAATTGTTTTAGGTAGGTATTTTAGTTGGGTTATGCTCGAAAAAATATTGATTAACAAAAAATTCAATAGGGAAATCATGCAATTCTGTTAATAAAACCAGTTAATTGTATGGTTAAAAGATATAGAAGCAAGTAATGAAAAATACAAAATGAAACCGGTGTTGAATTCCGAGAAACAAAGTGTCCGATCTTCGCAAATAATTTATAGAATTAAATGTCATATGTATATTTTTGAATATTTTTTTAACTAGGTACCTATCAACATAATCGCTGCTACGTAAGTAAAGTAGCTCTGTTCATGAACAAAATATTTAAAAAGTTAGTTAATATTAAACAAATTACAATATTATTTGTGAAGTATTACTAAGAGACTCGTGTATTGTAATAATATTTTAGATATTTGCAATGTAAATGGTTAACCCATGCTAAGTTAGATACATAAGTAAAATAAATAATTGTAAAAAATATGCGGTTAAAACTATGTTATGCGTAGACCGGCCCAACGAATATTTAGTTTTGTGGACATAAATGAAGTTGTAATTTATTATCTTGTTGCTACGTTAGCAACCTTAAAAGAATGAGGTCTAAAAATAGTCGGGTAGCAACAAAACCAGATTTATAGTGTGTACCCGCGGCAGAGCGCAACTCGTGTCGGCTTATAACATTTAACTGTGCACGTTTGTATAGATTGATGTGTAACATTGATTAGCGTTCATTGAGTTGTTCAACCGATATTAAAGCATCTGACACGCGATCAAATAAAACAGGACACTTTTACGTCCACAATCATTATTGCCGATGTTTACGTGCAAACGGTACCGTACATAATGATAGCTGTAACAGCTAATATTGCAAAAAGTACGGATAGGTCGAGGTCAACTTTGTGAACATTTTAGTACCTAATGTTCTAGTGCAGCGTTCTACTATGAACAACATGTTATTGTGAGTTAAACTGTCTGAATCTAGCTGTTGAGACATCCTAATTTTGTTAATCCCTGTTACTTTTAAACAAAGTTGCGAATATGTTTCAGATACATCATTTTTTCATCTTTGTACGACAAGCGATCATACCATCGGAGTGGTAAGTACCTAGTTTAGTGTTCTTTTTGTCGATCCGGGGAATGAGGACATTGTTGACATCGAAAATATTGATGGTCCCTTTTCTCGTCCTCGTTGGCTGCGGCTAAGCCTTGTTGTCAATCGAAACACTATTATAAAAAGATCGCCATCTTAGATTGTCTTGTTTGTTGGTTTACCAAACTACCCTCCTTAACAAAAATAAGATTGACGAATTTCCGCACAACCCTACATTATCTTCTCTTAAATCTGTTGTTATTCAATTTAGAACTGCGTCTGATAATGAATATTCAGTCGGAGGTCTTGCACTATTCCTTCAGAAGGTATTGGCTCTTGCTTAGTGCATATTTTCTTTTAATTAACGAAGTTGATGACTTGAGATGGCCTTTGCCTATCGGTAAACTGTTGACTTTCAATGAGTGGAATGAAAGGTGGGTAGGGTAAAGACAAAAATAGTGGTTTGTTTGTTTATGTACCTATAATATTTTGGCTCATAAATTTAATATTAATCAATTAAGTCGACATTTTTAAAACTCGTCTTTCATTTGTCTCCTGATAAATACTTATTTAATATTTTCAATTTGAATCGTAGTAAATTGACTACCTAGATAATTCTATATTTATACTTTATCTCAATCTGCATCAGCTTGTAGAAGTTTCACTGCAAACTCTCTTCTTTGAATGAAAGGAGTTAAAAATTAGTTGTTGGAATATTATGGACCAATTACTATCACATCCATGTACATACCGAATATCATTTTTTGCGTACTTTCATCCCATATTTACATCGGACGCCGCAACATGACTTTTTAGGCGTGTTCCAAACTATTTGGAATTAGAATATCATGACTGGCCGCAGATAAATTGAAAATTAAACTTTATTAGTAAGATACAAATGGTGAATTTCTGATAAATGTTATCGTTGTTAAGTCTTATGGCCGCCACACCCGTAACGATATAACTGTGCAAGTCCGAGTTTGCACCAGTATACTGGAACGTGTGTGGGCAAATATCTACGTAAACTTCGTTGAAATTTTCGATTCAAGACTAGTGCAAGCACGCGTTTGCGCAAACGCACTTGAACGTGAGTGGCGGCCATTAGAATGGCCCGTATGTCTCTGGCAAAGTACATGGACACTTGTTGGTCCTATACCTACTTTTATATTCAAGTAACATTTTTATCTTTCACTTAAGTAAAAATTATATGATATGTCATATAGCATTTTACAGCAGTCGATAGATAATATTTAATTAAGCTACCTTAGAGCTAAGTTTATCTTCAGGTATTTATAGCACCTTAAACATCTAAAGAAAGAAGCACGGCCCTTGTATAATTGATCGAAGATGGCCCTATAAATTATTAAATTCGATAACGTTTTAACTTACAACATCCTAACGTGCGTCTAATGGTTTTATTTTGTTAAAATTTGTCAGTCGATTACACAGCGGTTTTAATTTTTGTTACCAACTAATTTTAACGAAGGTTGATCCATTCACTGCGGCCACCAAGACCGCTTCTCATATTGCACTGAGACAAATTTCGTGGAAAATTTAACATGATTATAGAATTACCTCAGGTGTCCAAATACCTGTGGCTTTTGTTTTAACATCTTTCAAATTAACCATAAATAAATTGAGTGAAAAGTTTGTCGTAAGCTTGATGGCTGTAGACAGATTGTTGCTCATTTTACGCATCGCGGCACACGAATACAAATACTTTGTAAAAGCTATTCAGAAGCCAGGTAAAAGGAAAAGCAAGATAAGTTAATTTTATAAACTATTAAAAACTTACAAACATGACCACTTTTAAATATTAATACGTATAAATTAAAATGTTTAGTGTTGTAATTTACTAGTAGTATTCGTATCCAACCGAATTGCCTCCACCATGATAGCAAAAACACGTCATAAGTAATATGAAGTAACTCTCGCAAGTAGGTCGCGTTTGGGGTTCACTTGTGTATTATTTATTGTGACGATGTATACTCTATTTGGATTCCACTGCTCTTGCTATTAGGTGTATTATGGTTATTAGGTTTTAAATAATAATAAACAATTTACTTTATACAATTTAAAATATTCATACCTATACATTTGTTTAGTTCTCAAAATTATAGGAATGTACAAGAAAATGTACAATGTACCTCTATTGAATCTAATAGAGGTTTTCGAGTTATCTACACATATTTAAACCTTTAAGAACTATCAAAAAATAATTTTAAACCTATTCATCAAAAAGTGGCTCGCGTGACAGCAAAAGCTGTCGAACAGCCAGGGAAATCTGAGCCCATTACCGACGTTCATTCGATTCATATTAACGCTCAAGTAATGTAACGAATAAGGGAGGTCGTTGTCCCATCCCTGGCGAGAAACATCACAAGCGCGCCTGGCCCTCGTACAAAAGAAATAGTAATATTAGAGCTCGCTCCTCCAGTGTCATTAGCAGCGATACAAAGCTTCGGAGTCATTCCACGCTCTTACTATTTGTCAGAGGCAAAAAGTGCCATGTCCACAATAATTACGGGACCGGCTTTCGAGAGCGCTCATAATTCGTCATGTTCTGGTCGGCCGCGTCGTTTCTGAACGCGTCCATAATTTGACGTTTCCCGCCAGAGCACAGAGCAGCGGTCACGAAGCTGGAGCGCGGGAATTTGCCGCATTTTTACGCCTAAACTATCCAAATCCTTATTTAAATACAATACTTAGAATATAGCATATATCTAGAACTATTTTTATAGATATTAAATATAAGAATATTACACCAACCAAAGCGAAATAGTAAAATAAATGAAAAATCTAAATATTGCTTCATTATCTGAATATCAGGTGCTGCAATATACCTAATTTAGAAAGTAATTATTGCATTATTAAACTCATTTACCTAGATTAATGTATGAAAAATACGTAAAATATCCTTGAAGTAGTATTAATAGTTGTAAGTTCTATAGTTTATCTACTTAACCATCTAGAGGTTGAGCATTAAACTTCGTTAAAATAAAGATAAATGAATAAATATATTATATGGATATTTCTACGTATGGCATTCGCATTAATGAATCATTCGAGTCCAAAAAACATTTCCAACGACATTAAAGTCTCGTTTACTCACTTGAGTTAGTCTGTTTTATAATTTCGTGGTGGAGCCCTAAAGTTCGGTAGAACGAATCAGTTGTTTTTTAGCTGACCGTTTGAGAGTTCGCCGACCGCTATGGCTCAGATGTTCAGACACTTACCGATCAATTGATTGTTCCACTCCGCAATTATTAGTGCCTGAATTCCTTTACTACAACCGTGTTCGGTTGTTTCGTTGTTTTAAACGTTTATTTTCACATTTAAAATGAAATATTTTACCATTTAAACCGTGGAGAAGCAGACAGACTTTGATTGCGATATTTTGTTGGTTGCATTCAAAAGTTATATCTATATTTAAAAATATATATACTTTTACTAAAATCTTCAGAAACAATTTTTATTTACCAAAGTTATTTTGATCTGGATATTTATGTTTGTTTTAAAATGGGATTTTGCATGTTAATCAAACTGTATGACCATTTAGGTAAATAAATTTGCTTCGGGTGGTTGTCACCATTCAATAAGTTGAAAAAACAAAAGAGAAATATAGTACCTACCTCGTTATAACCAACCTTTATTCACTTCTTATAACTTATAAGTTTTAAACTAACCAAAGATTCAAGTCTCTACAATCTTTTCAAAGACAAACGAAGAATTGTAACATTCAAATAAAGTTTACATTTCCTACAAAATCTTATTTCGAATATTGTTTATAATAGTTCCTACAGCTTAAATTCTTTTCAAACGCCTTTGTAGGTATGTCTTTTTTTTTTTTTTTTTTTTTTTTCTTTATTTGAAGTGCTTATTCGCATAGCGAATATGCCGCACTAATATAACATCATCATTATAACATAGCATAAAGTACAATATAGCTGCAATAGATAAGGTGTGATTATTAAATACTTGTGTGATTATAACTAAATAGATAAAACATGATTATAATTAAAATAATCTCTCTTCATCTACCGGACAAACCGCACTTGACTAGTTTTAATATATTTTCTGTCATTGCATTTATAGGAAGTGACAAACAGGAATTACATTGTCCAATGGAACTGTCTTGTAGTATTAACCGTCTCGGAGTCTCATTCCTAACACACTCCATCAAGATATGATAGGCATCCTCTCTCTTCAAGCAGACGCTGCACAGTGGCGATGTCGCTTTACCCATGAGGTGGGCAAACATATTCAGTGAAATGTGACCGGAGCGGAGTCGTAGCAGCAAAACTAGGTCTTGCCTACATAGACGACTGTCGTCAATCCACGGCGAGTTTAGGGGCTCAGACTGAATGGTTTTGAACCATATTCCTTTCTCCTTAGACCTTTTGTCGTAGTACTCTTTCCATAGGTTATGGCTTAGCCTCTTAATTGATGACAAGCAATCCCTATAACTGGGGAGCATATTAAATTCAATTCCCTCGCTACAAGCTTCTTTAGCCATCCTGTCTGCAACGTCATTGCCGTAAATACCCACATGTGACGGAATCCATTGTAGGACAACATCCTTAGACACCGTTTCCAGTTCTAAAATTGTCCTAATTACGGCATAGGCAATCGGTGCGCCTCGAAAAGTCGAAGTACATCGAGCCAGGTGTTGTAATGCACTTTTGGAGTCTGTTAGAATAACAACTTTTGCATGATCAATGGACCCCGCATACGACAAGGCCTCAGCAATGGCGATAAGCTCTGCAGTCATTATAGACATATTGCAATTTACTTTTATTTTAACATGGCTATTATTCATGACGTCATAAAATGCAGCCCCAACATTTCCGAACATATCTCTGGAACCATCCGTATATATTTTATAAAATTCATCATAATTAGATAATGTGTCCCTACTAATGTTTGTTATTTCCAAGAGATTATAATTACGTTTAGCTCGAATCATTGGATCAATAAATTTAATTACGTTACTTAAATCAATTTTGGTAACCCAGGTACCGAAGGAAAACATTTCCAACAGGGAAGTGGAGTACACAGGATTATCTTTTAAGTGGTCATGCAATATGATTAGAAGAGGAGTTTTTTTCCCCCTCCAGTAATGACTATCTTTGAATTCAAATAATTCGTCCACAACCGCGTTTACAGGATTATTAACAAATGAACTAATTTTAAGTTTAAATTTTCCGGCCAAATAATGTCTGCGAATTTCCAGGGGTTGCAGGTGTAGATCTACTTCCATTACATGTACTGGAGTTGTTCTGATATATCCACCTATCACTCTCATAGCTTGATTTTGAATCTTGTCTACTTTAGCCAAATGTGTCTTGCAACTGCCCCCGTATAAGAAGCTTGCATAATCTAATCTACTTCGAATCAGTGAGATATATAGACGTCTCAAGTGGGTCGGGTGAACACCCCATCCCGAACCTGATAATACTTTAAATAAATTAATGTGTTTACTCATTCTCCCAGTTAGATCATTGATGTGCTTCCCCCACCTCAATGAACGATCTAGCCAAATTCCAAGATACTTAACAGAGTTCACGAGATCTAATCGAGAGTTGCCTATTTGTAGATTAATCAGATTAGACATGTCTTTTCGTTTTCTGGTAAATAGACAGACCTTACTTTTAATTGGGGAAGCTTCCAAACCAATGTTTTGCAATAACACTGAGAAACAATTAAGAGCCCTCTGCAGTTCGACATGAGTATCTCTCAGGCTATGCCCACTATAAAATATAACAAAGTCGTCCGCGTATTGCGTAATATCTACATACTGTATTTTTTTACATACATTTATGGTCGCGACATTAAATAGAAGTGGGGATAAAGGGTCACCTTGAGCTAATCCCTGTGCCGTATACCGACACAAGAACTTATTATCAACTCTAATACTCAGCTTTCTACATATCAAAAAATTCCATAAATAATCGCATATTTTAGTGCTGACATTTAATTCATTTAAAATAATTAATAGCTGCTTCACGTCCACATTATTATAGGCATTATTTATGTCAATAAAACAGCCCAGTAACGATTGGTTTTTAGTGAAACTAGCTTGAATTTTGGTTACCAAGAAGCTCAGGTTGTCCAAACAGGATTTAGCTTTTCTAAAGCCCATCGTGCCATTTGAAAAAACTTCATTACTTTCCAAAAACCATTCTAACCTCTTAGTAATTATCGCGTGAAATACTTTACATATACAGGATATGAGAGAAATTGGCCTCAACCCACCTGTAGACGATGCATCACAGCTAGGCTTCGGAATCGGTATAATTTGGACATCACGCCATTGTTGGGGAACAAACCCTTGCAAGAGAAATCTGTTATACAGTGACTGCAAAATAGTTTTGGCCTTATCAGGCAACCGTTTAATCATAGAAAACGAAATGTTGTCTGCACCGGGCGCCGTGTCAGATGTTTTTATGCTTTTTTCCATTTCGTGTAATGAGATCGGAACCTCTAATATATCATTAGTTGATGTAAAGTCTGGTTTGTCGTATTGAACAAAATCAGGTGTTAAGCTGTGCAGCAGAGATTGTATACGATCATTTTCCATGTATGACTTACAATTATTATGGTAGCCCTTGAGCCACCTCATTCGATTCCACATGTCACTAGATGATGTCGCAGTATCAATAGATGTGCAAAAAAGTTGGAAAGACCTACTTTTTGCTTGACGTATTAATTTTTGTGCAATTCTAATTTTATCATGGAGAATAATTAGGTTATGAGGTATTGGATTCTTTCTAAATGTTTTAAGTGCCAAACGACGCTCAGCCACAGCTTTAGATAATTGCACATTCCAATAGGGTTTCGGTACAAAATTATTGGTAGGATTTTGATTTAATTTAATATATGGTATATGGCAATCTGCTGCCTCATTAATTTTACTGACGAACAAATCATATGCACGTTGACAATCATCCGGAATTATCAAATTAGTTAAGGACTTATCCAATGTAGCTCTATAAGAAGACCAGTCAGATTTTTTAAAATTTCTTTTTAAAATTAGATCATTGCTGGGAACACATTCAGAAGATATCTTAATAATAAGATGATCGCTGCCTAAGGATTCGTTACTTACTTTCCAGCTAAATCTAATCGCGATATCGGTCGAAATTAGCGTCAAATCAGGTGATGTTGCTTGTAATCTACCATTCACGAGTTTAACTCTAGTCGGTGAACCATCATTTAATGCTATGTAAGGATAATTCAGTAATGAATCATATATCTGTGTTCCACGAGTATCTGATCGATCAGACCAACTGAGATGATGACCATTAAAGTCACCTAGCAAAAGTGTTTTCTTATCACATAAAGTAAATAGCTCATCCCAGTCTTGTCGAGAGGTTCTAGTAGGTATGTGGGGAGGAGCATATATAGATATAATATTTTCTAGCGACGTGCAATTAAAAAGTTTAACATGTAGAATCTGAATATGAGAATTAGTTAATCGTGATTGCACTATTCGTGCTTTAACGGAACGATGAACTAAAACAGCTAGCCCGCCGTAGCCATCTAGTCTGTCCTGACGAAAAATATTGTAGCCACTTACTCTTAGATTCATTTGGTAGTCGTACCAGGTTTCACTTAAAGCAGCGATATGCACTTTATCCTGTGATAGTATTTGTTCGAGGTCCACAAGCTTTCTTTGTAAACTTTGACAATTCCATTGGACAATATTGAGCTTATATTTGTTTTGTTGATTATCCATAATTACCTAAGGTTGAGTTAATGAAAGGCAAATCACAAAGGTATTTTGACAAAAAAGATACCAACCATTCTACCACAGTCTGTGCAGCAGCTAAAAACTTATTCGTCATTGTATCTTGGTGCCTAAGAAATATATTTTTTAATGACTCTAAGATCTTTTCAAATGTCGTGTTTTTTTCCCTTTCTATCCTTCTTGTTTCTGTTCTTTCTTCTCTTCTCTCTTGTTTGTCCTCGCTTCTACGGTTTGCTGCACAATCAGAATCACTGCAGACGCACTCCCATTCGTGTGTAAATTCATCGTTAATTTTCTGTCTGTGAATATTTTTCTGTTCTCTGTTACTTTTCTTGTTCTTTGCTGATTGGTTTTTCACCCTCGATAGTTTCTCTTTATTATTCGGACAGCTTGAGTTTACAACAACCGACGAAAACGAAGGTGTCACTTGAGAGGGAGAAATATCAAATCTAGATTCCTGATCTTCCACATGATGTCCTAATCTGGGAAACTCCGTGGCACTGTTCGTCGCCGGTATAATATCGATGGATGCGTCATTCCGTTTTGGGCTCATCTCTGGAACGTACATAGTAAGAGCTCTGCGATACGTACAGTTGAAATCAGCCATTATGCCCCGTATTTTCCGCTCTTTCAAATATACTGGACAATTCTTACTCAATGCTAAGTGGTTACCAGTGCAATTTACGCACACGAAAGAAGTCGCCTCACAATTTTCGTGATGTTTACCGCACTTCGGGCACACGACCTTCTTCCGTGGGCACATTTTCCTAGGGTGGCCAAAAGCCCAGCAAAACGAACACTGTGTGACAGGGAAGGTATATGATTCTACTTTAACTCGAATCCCGTGTACATAAACGTAAGGTGGGAGGGAAGATCCCCTGAAGCACAGCCTCACGCATTCACTAGCTGTCCATCCAGAGCCATCATCGGATCTTCGAGACAGGCGCTTAACGGCCAATAACTCAGCGTCACAGCTTATAGCTTTCGTAATGTCTTCATCGCTTAGGTCTAGCTCGACTTTCCTTATCACACCGTAAGAAGATGCGACCTCCATTGGTCTGTAAACTCTCCAACCATTGTCGATAACAGCTTGGCAAGAACTTAATAACTCAAGGCAGGCTTCGTTTGCGAATTGAATTTTAATTTTAAATGGGGTAATATATTTTATGTGTAAAATATCTGAGATATTGTTATCTTTCAAGAAACGGGCAAAAGCAAATTGTTTTGGTAATTCTGTCCCGGATGAGACATAAACTTCGACTTCTTGTTCCACAAAACTTTCTGCCGCCACGCTTCCTCTGCGGGAGACTATTCTCTTATTATCTCTTCCTACTAGGATCCACTTCTCTTGTTCATCTTCTTCTCGTTCTTTACGTTTAGACGAGCTGGCAGACTGCTGTGCAATATCCATTAATCTTTCCTCACTTTGGTGTAAATTATCGTCCGAATGCCTACGCCTTGCACCTGCCTTAATGACTTCAGGTAGTTGAGATAGTTGGGACTCCATTTCTGCTTCAACCGAAACTACACCTTCCGCCATAATAAATAAGGTGCACTATTAAATGCACCGAATCTACGCTAATTACGCGCACGCACAAGGCGCGCGTTGGATTTGTTATCAATAAACGATTAAACAATATAGCACGTGCGGCCGCGTGTTACCTCTTCGACGTTTACCGTCGAACTCTAGGTATGTCTGAATCGAATAAAGAACACGATGATATCATTTTCAAGACCGGCTTTGTTCAAAAGCATCCATCATCTGTCAAAAAATCGTTAAATCTTCTAAAACACTGCACTTTTGTCAACGTCACAAGTAAATTATATGTTTTGAGTAAAGGTTAGTGTATATTAATGTTATTGGTACACGCAACCTCCACAGAAATGGGTTTTAAAATATATGTGACTAGTGCTTTTGCATTGCGCTTACGACCTAGAATGTAATCGTGAGAAAACATTCATGGCCGTGTCCCAAAGAACTTTGTAGGTAATTTGTGTGTTAAGTAAGAGTAACTAACGATAGTGTTTTTTTATTTTTATATCCTGCCTCGGTATTGTGACTAAACTACACCTGATAGTTCCTGCAATGCAGTCAGGGTACTGATTGGCAACAGACAAAATGATCTTCTTCCATTCGACACTAATGTACACAAATGCGAATTTAAATACACGTCTTTTTACATATAAATAATTTCACTTCAAGAATATTTCATATATTTATTTGCAAGAAATGAGTATCCAGTTAACGTCTAGGCAAGTATTATTAATTTTGTCAACACACATCTACACATTTTTGGATTTTAGACAAATTCTCGTCTTTGCTTACAATATGCAGTAATTATACATCTACTAAGTATATTATACTAGGTATATATTGCCCAAACCATTCAAGTTTAAGTCAATGGGTATGGATATAGTGAAAGTTGTAAAACATAAACAGCATGTTGTGTATTATGTACATAGTTGAGGTTCAACGGTCGGCATCGCAGTCGGTATTCAGATGCAGGCTATGTTGACGAGCTGGCCCGTCAACCGCCTCATCTATTATTTTTTGTTATTAATGAAACTACGCGTTAATACGGGGAAAAAAAGAAAAAATATGAATTAAATAAAATTTCATTAATTCAATAATTTACATAAAAGTTGGTAATTAAAATTAGAATTAATACCTAGTTAATAAAATGAGTTCCTTTTCACATCTTAATACACGCTCCTTAAAAAGCCGCTTATGGTTTATAAATAGGAAAAAAATTAGTTAAACGGAAGTAAGCAGTACTACTTTAAATAAATTAAAAACAAAATGTAATTGAACAACGAACTATTACCAACAGTGTAAGTTTACAACCAAGCATAACAGTACAGCAATCAAATAGGGCACAAAACAATGTCATAAAACTACCGTTAAACAATCGGGGCATTTCGTGTGAAAATCTAGAACGATGAGGGCACTAATAATGAAATATTGGGGGTGATAACAGCTTGTCTAAATTGAAGAAACTGGGTGCCCGCAGCAGTGGTGTGACACGTGCGCTCGCATGCGGGTCGTCTGCGTCGCCGCGCCGTCCGCAATCAACTTTATATTAAAAGCGTTTTGATTTATTGTACGCTGTTTTCATTATAAAGCCGTCCTGGGCTTGTCCACCGGATAAATCACTCACGGGAATTATTTGTGCTGCTTGACAGTTGATAGATAAACAATGAATTCATGGTTTAATGGTGGCTCTTTGTAACTTTAAACATATAAGCTTTGATATTTTTAGATACCTAAGTGTATAATATATTATGTGTTGTAATTAGATATCATACCTAAACGAAGTTTCTTTGTACATAACAAAGTCATCTATTTGATATACTAATTTAGAAATTTAGAAATTCTTTGTAAAACATGGTCTTTTCACTTTTCTCAATTTACCCTGTATCAAAATTTGTCACCAGATCAAATTTCTCTCTTGTTTATTTTAGCATTCCGTCATTATTTCATAGGATGTTAACAAGTGGACTCAATTCAGAAAATATTTGCAAATCATACTTTATAAAACTGCTAAGTCACGTTCATTATAATTAATAGAAGCCTTTGCGTGTAAGGAAGGCTGCAACCACGGCTAGGAAAGATCTAGAATCTATGCAATAATGGGGCATAGTTAAATATGTCTTGAAGATATCTTAAAAAATGGAGAGATTTTTACAATACGTGTTTGATATCCACAATCTTAGTTTATCCTACGTTGCTCCAACCAACATATATTACAAAAAATATACATGACTTAGTGTTAATTGAAAAACTTTGGCAAGTACATAAACATCACATAATATTTTGTCGAAGAATAAAACTAATTAACTTCAAACCATAATTACGGTCAAATCACAAGTTGATCAGTAAAATTACACGACCGTGTGTTCCTACGCCGATGTGATTGTACAAACAGAAATGTGAAATTAACACCTAACATCTAACAGAAAGCAAATTTGGTTAATGCAATGTGGACAAAAGCTCGCGTCATTGTTAGCAGCGTAGTGCGATCTGGCCATCGGTTGATCTCAATAGGATAATGACATTCCATTTACACACACCGTGTCCGGAAAATGTGTACGTTACGGGCGAACTATTTTACTATACTATAAACAGCATAGGAGAAGGCTAAATTCATGCAATCAGCTTTTATTCCATATTCAATTAAAGTACAAATGCTTATACATATATGTTCCGAAAAAGCATTTGCGTAATTTGGGGTAAGTTAAATAAAATGAAATCTCGAACCTATAAAAAGAGCCAAACTTTGTTCCTTCTTATTGGCGCATGCAACACCAAAATCTTGGCTTGCGCTTTTTAAGCATATACAATATACAATACCTCTGCGTATTGTTAAAGCCAAACTTAAATGCCAACTTTTATAACCTTATCGCAGGTAAGACGAAGTTTATTTCAAATTATAAATTAGGTTTTTCCATTTTTAGCTAGGATTTAGTTAGGTTCAGTCTACTCATAGCGACTGTGGCATTAGTGAAATATTTCCTCAAAACACGGTTCTTGATAGCAACTCTTGATGTCTGATCGGGTTATTACCTTGCCTCGACACTTAATGCCAAGAGCCCAATGATGCGTGGAACACTATCTCCAGATATTATGTAACTAACATAATTATCTAGAACACCTACATAAGTATTCAAGATTCTGTGTAAAATATGCAGTTCATAGACTTTACTATAATTAACGTTGCAATCTACAGAATTATATTATGGTAGTGACTGATGAGATTAAAAAAACATTAATAGAAAGGGGTGTAGATTAGTTCACTACTTCTAGATTTGTATTCGAATAAGTAACGTTACAATCATTTGGAATACACACAGAAGTAGGTACATTCTTAAATTCTGTGGATTAGCAAAAGGAACAGTGGCATTGTTTGTGTTTATTTTTGGAAATGCACATTAATTAATTGTAATTAAAAAATGTTATGCTTGAAAATAAATGGAGGAGTAACGTCAATCAATTAATGTTTAATTAATATTTATGTTGTTCATGGATACTAAAATGTATTGAATAATATAATGAGGAAGATTTTGAAATTGTAATTGCCAACACTCACGAAAAATATTGGTAGGTATTTAAATGTTTAGTCAAAGTAAAATATGAGATCAGTATGTAGGAATAACATTATTTGCAACATATCTTATGTTTACTTTACACAAGTAAATTAAAATAACTGTGTTTTGAAAACAATTAGTCAAGTGTAAATATATAAGTCAACAAGTGATTAAACACTTTGTAAGGATTTTTATTTTAATTTTCTAAAGGCTCATGGTTCAGCAATACATATCTTAATTGGTCAACAAATCTGGAATGTTATGGATCCAACTTCCACGTGGTGTTTTTAATACTTTTTTATTACAACATTAGAGACAACAGTCTTGTACCGAGGTGGCTGTTGGGTTTATTTATTTACCTGAGAGTGATGTAGATTGGTCGAAGTGGAGAGATTATGCAGAAGCAGATTCTGACACCCGCCGGGTTAGATAGATTTAACGAACGATAACCTTCTAATTGCCTGAGATTATTTCCAAAAGCTGTAGATTGTTGAATATCTATAATTTAATTATTCCTTCATTTACTAGCAGTATAGTACAATTTAAATAGAATATCATAAGATGATATCATTCATTTATTTAAATTTTCAAAGGTTTTCTGTGACAATAAAACATCTAACCACAATAAAGCTTACAACCGTTGACTGGCCTCTAATGTCGGCTAAATACAATAAAGAAACCGCATTTTCTAGCGTAGCCGATTGTTCTAGACCTAAGCTATTGTATTGTACGCGTGACATAATGCAGCAATGACACAGGGCACTCAGGTTATATGTTGTCTAATCGGATAAGTTTATTACTATGACATAGTAACCAGTGATAAAGTCTAGCATAAAAATAATAATATCCATGTACGTCCTAATGCTGGGCGTATAGCTACAATTGGCAGTTAGGGTACACAGGCTTAGTGCAAGTTGGCAGACTCTACATGCTATAGAATTTCTTGAAAAGCTCTATATTCTAGCATAATTTTATTTTAATTTAGTTTTAGGTGATCTGCGACTTAGCACATCCATCTATCCTGGAGTCGTCCACTGCTGGATATATAGGTCATTTCGTAATCACCCCATTTCGCGTTCATCAAAATAAATGCAGTTTCAGAGCCCACTCACAAGTAACTCTACTGCTAACCGCTAGACTATCACTTATCGGCCTGGTATTGTATTTATATACCGCTCTTGTCTGGCCCTTTCCCATATAACTTAACAGCTAAGGCCCCGGCTCTACCACTATAGTGATGGCACCACACAAAGTCAAAATGGGTATTCTTGGTTTTGCACATAATGAAAATCATAGAAGTTATGATTGTTGGCAAATACTAAAAAAAAGACGCGTGGCAGGCGATGAAATGAACTTCCTTATCACACATAATGTTATATTAGCGACCAATCGATTTATTGCTCTGAATATGCTGAATAACGATAGCCATGCTGATGACAACAGGCAATAACCATGGTGGTTTTAGCTAGCTTAAATCTGGAATGCTTTTAATTCGAAAATGGAATAGGTACTTACCTCTTCTAGCACCTCTACGATAAACACAGATCCAAGAGAAGTTTTCCCATTAAAAATAAACAAGACTGCAGTGGCGAAGGGTGACTTTTTTCAAAAGGGAAGCCGATACTTCTGGTGACTAGTTTTATTAAATTAACAAGTACTTATACTTATATTTTTACTCCGTTATGTACGTAAGGTATTGAGCGACATATTTGCTTAGTAATACTTACTATATTTTCATACAACACTTGCACGGAATAGCACTGTGCCCGTTAGGTGCTTTTTTTAACGTTTTTAAAGTAAATTTCGATTCAATGCAAAAGACAACATTAGCCTGTTTTGAAATTGATCGACAAAAAAATTTCAAGCGTTCCTTATATATAAAAAAAAGATGAAGAGATTGATGTAAGTGGACGAAAGTAAAACGATGCCAGTATAGAGCTAACTGGAGATCTATCGAATCTGGCAACCCTCATGGGATGCAGGCGTGGGTTATGTTTGTATGTCCTATTTTGAATCAACGCTAACAAAAATACGGCATTACAATATTTATTAAATAATTAAAACTTGTCAGTTGCCGTTCTTTCTCTGGTACTTAAATGTATTATCAAATTTAATATAATTTCCAGTGCGTTTTTTAATTACGTAAATGCAGCATTTTTAAAATTACCTCATAATAATGCAATTCATGAGATAAAACGATACATACGACATTATCAAGTTTCATTCATCATTAAAGTTTTGCTAAATAGATAGATCTGTTTGCACTTCGAAACCAGTAAAATTTCATAAATTACCCACTAATTATATACAAACCTAAAAATAGACACCGCATTATACATATACACTGTGAAACAACACAGTAGTAAATAATATTTTCTAATTATAAACACGAAATAAAAGAGGCACGAACTGGCAAATTACTTTAAAAGCCGTAGGCCCACCGGCATATTCACAAGCGAATACCGTCGTATTTCTACAAATAAATTTAGACCTTAAAAGCTGAGGGTTT
Organism: Deilephila elpenor; assembly: GCA_949752805.1. Classification (NCBI taxonomy): domain Eukaryota; kingdom Metazoa; phylum Arthropoda; class Insecta; order Lepidoptera; family Sphingidae; genus Deilephila; species Deilephila elpenor. The sequence continues at coordinate 10,936,643 of OX457097.1, read as the reverse complement.
TAAGGTGCAATTTTGCATGCAGTTCTGAAAAACAAACGTGTAACAGAGATGGCAAATAATGCGTTGGAAATGAGCGCGAGAGCAACGGGAACTCGTGCTGTGTCCTTGTAGCCTGACGTGACGTCATCGGGATCTAGGCGGCCGCGTGTTTCGTATGCATGTACTTACGTTGAACATCGCGCAATGCGTTTGTCGTTGTGTTATTAATTGATCGATAATATTTTGTTTATTAATATCGAATAACATTTGTTTATTGTTTATATTTATTTTAATATTGTTTATTATTTGATTATTTTCTTCATATAACTTGTTTAAAAAAATGTAAATAATTAATAATTTCCTTTAAATTATAAGGCGTGCTGCTAGGAATCGGCTTGTATGAACCCTTCGCCACTGCAAGACTGCAAAAATATTTTTATGTCGATTTTCGGTAGTGGTACCTGATCGGTGCCTAAACCTATTGACAGTTTTTATTGTAGCCAGGTCTAAAGCATGGTTCAACCACTTACAACATAGTGAGAAATGCCGTTTAACCAAATGAATAGTATAAATAATCTCAAATACCGGCAATGTGGTGACGGTTTCTTGTTTCCTGGTCCGGAGCTGTGTGCATTACCTTGAACAGGCAGGATGACGTGCAGTTTTGTAAGTCCTTAGTAGTGTGGTCACTAAGCTAAACTTACACGGTATCGTCTTTAGCCGGTCTAGTATCAGTTTGAAGCCGGTTTGTTTTTTTTATTTAAGGGCTTTGACATAGTATTTATTTTATAATAATTTGTTTAAAGTGTTTTCTAATTTTGTATTTACAGCATATAAACTATAAAGGTATTAAATTCCTCTTATTATTTTAAAGGACCCCATCTTAAACCATTAGCTCTTCCAGACATTTTGCCTATTCTGATTCTGAAAGGATACTATCTGGTCTAGAATCTAGATAATAATAGTCATCAACGTATGCACTCTCTGCATACTTTGATTGTCATAATAATGAAACTGCAAAAAGTTCCGCCATAGATATTTACGAAATAATGATACGAGAAACGTGTTAGTTCAAACAGAGTATGTGGTAATAGTGAATGACGCTCGGCAAGGCGCGGGAAGTACGCATTTACATTTTACCTCCGTAATATCCTTAACCGATTTGTTCTTTGGACAGCCCGGACGTTGACTAAACATTTCTTAAAGTAAGTCAGGTGACCACTGTAACTTATAGGAAACTAGCTTATGTCAATAATTTGGCTTGTGTGATCAATCGTTGGCAGCCTAGCCTAATCCGATGTGTGAGTTATAAAACTAAACAGTTCTGGCAATATTAGTTTAGTGATTATCCGTGAAAGAGCAGCATTTAAACATTCATATTTATGATATCAGTCATAAAGACTCATATTTATACGTAGAGTAAGAAAAAGATGTAGAGCTAATGTGGTTTTGGACATATTTTTAAAATTAGAGTACCTATATAAGTATTGTCATTGCACGTGACTAATAAATTGCGCTAAAAAATGTTTCATATAGCTTCAGAAAACGCCAAGTTAAGGAAAATACGTTAAGAATAGCCGCCCGAGGTATGATACAAATATGGTTAAGCAAATATTTGCGATAGTCGAGAAACAACGGATTTCAAACGAAAACCATTGAACTCGTCGTGTTCCATTACCTGGGGTAACCTTATTTTTACAACGCCATTATTATTTTACTCATGGATTTTATCGACAATGAATGACTTTTGTCAGACGTTCCGTCATCCCATTCTACGTGGACGCCAGCTTTTTTAATATTCATGTCTCGACGCCACACACAACTAACGAATTCTCTCATGTATAGTTTATTAACGTCAGTACCCCTGCTGTAACTAATAAAATAACTCAATTTATACTTCACGTCGAATTATTAACTATTAAAAACTATAACTATAGTATGGATCGAAAATTCGGTCCCGAAGAACACCGTGGGACTACTTTGACTTATATTCGTTAATAATATCTCACATTTTGGTACATACAAACGGTTTTGGCGCCAAAGCTCCGCGAGCCGTGAAAGTAACAATTGTGTAAAACTCGTAAAAAGTGATTTATTTATTTCTTTGTACGTACCGGGAGTATTTGTACGAACAAAGTAGAGAGCGACCATTTTGTGTTGATATCTGGTTAGGATTGAATTTGTAGTGTGTGAGTATGGTAGTGCGGAGTCGCGGGGAGTCTGTGTGCCTGGTTGGGACGAGACAAAATAGACGAAGACGAAGGTATCCGCACGTGGAGCGTGGTGCTCGGAGGGCCATTGGCGAACCGGTTTAGTAGTAACCGGCGTAGGGCACTAGCCGCTTTTACGCTGACTTGCAATAGTTCCGACACTCCACTGAATCAAGGATTAGATATTTTATTCGTGTTCACGTTTTTGATGATAGCTGCGAGATGTTTCTATGTTGCTGTTGGAATAACATTTCTTCTTGTTGTTTTGTTCAGCAGGACGGAAATATAAATACACTAATGAAACTGATAATGTTAACTATAATTTACGAATTACATTATTATATGAAGAAAAATATTTTTATATTTATTCAAATTCATTAGAAAAATGCTAAAAATACCGTTTTATTTTAACAAAGAAACAAGATTTAACAGAATTAAAATACCTCAAATAACTTCCCACGACAAAGAAATGTGGCTATTTTATTTGACTCGTTGCAAGTAATGACATCAGAGTCGTCCGTATATTTGAACTTTGTTAAGTGCCGCTAACAGTTTAACGACACGACAAGGCCAGGCGACAAAAACTAACGTCAGAGCGTCCATCGATGTAATGACTGCACATCACTACATTGCTCCTCAAACAAAGGAACAGATAGGCAGGAATCCGTCAAGTCACGGCGCAGATCCAGCCGTCGCCTCCGCGCCGCCTCGACTACAGCCGAAAACTAATCGAAACACCCGCAACTAATCATTTTCTAATTATAAAAAATGCGGATAGCATCGAATTCCTTGATTCGAGCGGCAACCGAGACGAGCCGAGAATTATCTAGAAACTTCGATACATGGGGATACGGTTACGATTCACACCTTCCAATTACTTAAACGTCACTACATCAAGGCACATAGTCAAACCCAACCGACAACCAGTTTAAATATAATATAATTAATTAATTACTCCCAAAATGTCGAAGATGCAATAAATTATATGAATTATGCCACACAGATAACATTACAGCGGACACGTTAAAACGATCGGCGTTTTATTGAAATAAATCAGAGAAGAGTTGTAACAGTCACAGTGATGTAATAAATTAAAATATTGAGCTCCACGAACGATGGTCGTACTTAACGTTGAAGCGTGAACGAGTCGATTAGAGTGTAGTATGTGTAACTAGTTTTAGACGCGTGTGTGAATTCTTGCTGTGTATATTGTATAGGCTATAGCCGAGCTCAGGTATCGACCCAGCCCGCTTCGGCCCGCAGCCGGCACCCTCCTGCATCGCAACATTCTACTTATTTATGATGTGAACCATTAATTTACACACGCCAATCATGGACTTTTACTTTTGAGAAATTATGTCATGACTATATTACAATGGCAGAGTTTAATTTATTCTGTTTCGAGTGCTCTCGTCACTTGTTTGTATGTTAATTTGTTTCCTTTTTTCCTGCGACAACGTGATGCGTAGCGCGTATGTCCTGCTTTCTTAGTGAAGTATCGGAATAGCAATAACAAATCTCAATAATCTTGTGTTTAATTTCTTGCACTGCTATCTAAGTCGAGAGTGCAGACCGGATGCAAAACACTTCCAATGGCGAGGCAGTGCGCGGATATAGGCAGGTTCTTGCCACCGGTGCCAGCAAATCAATTTCCTGTCATCACAAGCGAGACATAGTTACTGCACCGGAGGAAATACTATGTGAAGAAAAGTATTTAGGAATTGGGACACACTTCCCAATCCGACAAACACTTCCTTCAATTTTTAAATATTTTTTTTAATTGCCATAAATTATATCTTCGTATTTAATTTAAAACCAGTTAATGTAATATCATACAGTAGCACAACTCGATTCTAATTAAATTAATTTACGTTTAAACGTTAAGTTTCTCATCGATAACTTTGTAATTAATAGCTGCGCTTGCGACAGCAATCATCAATTATGATCATAAGGTTAATAAATACCGCACTCGAAGATGCCGAGATAGACCCCGAAATTATGTTGTAAGATGCGAAGTGCAAAGAAAGAGTGGTATAGACTCACAAGCCATGTACGGATATGCTACAGACAAATTGTCACTGCATATATTATCACCATAGGATATTCTTTCGTTTTGTTTATGCTCGAGAAGTTTCTTTACAAAATAGGTAAGTTTTGTCTTTAGAAAAAAAACCTGATTAAATGTATTTTCTCTGACATGTCGTGTTTTTGACACATTATTGGAATGTTACAGATATTGTTTTGAAATAAATAGAAGATTTATGGTATAAATCTTGTATACATCTTTTCTTATGCTCATAATTATTCATTTCTCAATATTCATTTTTATAAGTTTCTAACCAATGAATCGGAACGCAGCCGTTAAAACAGATTAAAAAAATAGGCCAAGACGCGAAGGAAACGGCTTTATATTGCAAAACATAAAAGATGACCGAAATGATCAAATTATAGCACCGATCAAGCGTAATGCCGTCTTCGATGGTCCGTTTCGGGAATAGGTATACCAAAACGGTCACGGCACGCGGCTGATTCGTCAAGCCGTTGCCAACAGGCTGGAGGCTTCGAAAAACTAGAAGAACATGGTAAGTAGGGGGGCGTGGTGGTGCGGGAGGGGTTGAGTGAACGTAGCTCTATTACGTGCCGCTGGACGCAATATCGAGAGTACCGTCATAGTAAATCGGCCGTAACCTGTGTCCCGACCGAGGCTTGCAGAGCCGAATATTTAGATAGTAATACAAGTAGCAGTTTAAAACACTATTATTTAAATAATAATTTATTACTGTTTTAATTTGGATATCAAACATCACAAAGTTTGGAAGACGCGGAATGTGGAAGTTAAGGGACCAAATAAAATGTCATTGTACATTCTTAAATTAGAATACACTTGCCGTAAGCTAAGCACAACCTTTTATTGTAAGTCCATCTAATGTTAGAAGTTAATTAGTGCACAAAAGTGGTACCAATTTATAAAGTTTAACTAAGCTTAAGGTGTACATTATACAGTCAGGCGAATAATAACTTGGAATTCAATATGCTCCAGCTGCCATAAGATTACTGAGAAAAGATTGTGTTGTGTATGGATCTATTTGTCTATATGTAAATTTCATAACCGGTAATGCTGTATAAAATGGGGTGCTTAAAGTAATTAAAATCAGTCTCAATGCCCGTCTTAAATTATAGTGAAATAAATAAATGCATAGAATATAATAAAGTGCAGTTTTAATACTCTACGGCTTATTTTAAGTTATCAATGAACATTTAAATTATAGCTTTTGCATTTGCAATCTTAATAGGAAAGATTTAAAATGAAACTACATCCGTAGTGATTTGCTTTTTTTACCACTTCACCAACGATGCCAGAAGTTGATTAACAACAAAATAAAAATATGTGTCAAAATCATATCATTTGAATATGAAACAATAAAACATAGGTCATTAATGCAGAGATTATTACAGAAATGAAACATGTTATCAATACTTGGACACATTTTAGCGAAAAATTCAAAAACAACTGTACCTATAAATACGTTTAATTGCATTGTAATTGAATTTGGAGATACCATTTGGGCATAAACAGGCATAATCGAGGTTTTTACGATGGCCGAACGTCGTGGGTGAGCTGTTAAATTTTAATGACGTAAATATTCGTCGTAGCGAGCCGTCACGGTGAGTCACGAAGATCGTTGAACCTACACGAGCGGCCATCTTGCGACGCAGCCCCGTGCCTTCGCAACCCTTCATGCTAGCCCCTTACTGACGTGTTTATATTACAGAAAATTATGTTCGACAATCACACACAACTTTATGTGATACCTTTTTCATGAAGTGAAGAATAAAGTAATATCATGGGGGTCAGTTATACAGGGTTTATCAAGAATGCGACCGAAAACGAAGCCAGGTGGTATTAGTGATTTCAGACACAATGCAACTAAAATTTTTTTACTTATCGTCGTATTTGAGTGATAATTTATACATAGTTTTCCTTAAATAATGATGTAGGAACGCATTTTTATTTTTTAAAATGAAATGGTACGATAGCGTTTAAGTTACTATTTTCGCAATAACTAGGTATTTACTACCCAACACAATGATTTTTAAAAAATTGCAAAAATAATCTATCGCTTATTTTGCGAAATTTTTATTTCCATTGTGTCTGTAACCACTAAAACTACCATCCGGCTTCGTTTTCGGTCGCAGTCTTGATATACCCGGTATAATTATTGATTACTATTGTAAGGGTAAATTACGAACTTCATTTTTAAGTATCATACTGGGTGTCCTTTGAACTTAAAAAAATAAAATAAAAAAAACTATGTACAATATGATATGTTAATTTATTTTTTATCGTTCTTTTTCTTTTTTTCTTATCATTCTTTAAAATGCGCAGTAACGTCGATCTGGGTATATTTAGTACACTGGAACGTTTACGAATGGATTGAATAGGATTTTCACGAACTGACTCTTGCACTACGTCGATGTTTTCTTCCGTCTCTGATGTCCTTGGTCGGCCCGATCGTTGTTTATCCGAACGTAGAGCCAGTCTCCTCGAACTTTTGAACCCAATTCTTAATCCTTTGAATACTAGGACAGTCATTAAACGTGCGTAAATTGCGATACTCTCTAAATTTACGCCGCGCAATGGTGGCAGAATCATTGTTGCGATAAAACTCACGCACACAAAAAGCACGGTCAGCTCCGTTGAAACACTCCATGGCGACCATGGCGACTGAATTCCGAAAGACCGTTGGTGCATTTGAATTTTATTCGAAATTTAAATTTCAAAGGACTTATGGAACACACTGTATATTTAAGCACCTACATTTTCCTATATTATATACGATCCAAATAATAACAAAGGTATTGCCAAATAACTATTAAGAATATTAAAATAATTGAAAGCCAGGAGATCATTAAGATATGGATTCGTTGTGTAGATATTATTTCTTAAAACTTCGATTTTTTTGAAAGCTTTAATTTAATAATAAACCTGTTTATAGTGTCATTTACAAATCATTAGATAAAATTTGGAAAAAATAATCTTCATGTAATACGATTTCCTTAAGTTTATTGATCTACCGAGCCAATTGTGACCAATTCTCATTTACACCTCATATTACTATTATTTAATAAAAGCGGATGTATTTTAAACTGTTATCTAATTTAATTATAGAACTATTCTCATCGGAATATTTTAAGTTTGCGTTTAAACAAAAACATATTTTTAGATTTTTGTGTATAAACTTGGACTTCACTCTCAGAGAGTCAATGACACATACGGATATATTATATCTAGACTTAGGTCATTTACATACATCTAAATATTTTGTATAGGCCTCCCCCATGACGTTAAGAAGCTTTACCACAGATGTAATATATTAAAAAGCACAAATTGATCTAATGCTAAGTAACAAACGGTTGCATTTAACAGCCTCCGTGGCGCAGTTGGTGAAAAGCCGGCTGTGAAACGAGAGGCCGCGGGTTCGATCCCCGCAACGAAATATTTGTGTGAACTGAAATATTTCTATTGTGTCTGGGTGTTAGTTTAACCGAAAACTGTCTTGTAGTTCCTGATACCCACGACACAAGACTCGATCTAATTCTGGGGTCATGACCTATGTATGTGACTGTTGGGTGTATTTATTTATTTTATTTAAGAAAGCGTATTTCTCGTGAGTATAAAAGATTCTCATACAGCTTGTGTTGTAACTACTTCCCAATGCACGGTTTAGATACAACAATTAGCTTATTATCTGCCTACCCTTTTACCACATAACTTCATATATTTGCAGAATGATTTAGTATAATATTTTAAGTGCAACCACCTGTCTAACATACGTAAACCCTTTTGTGAATAGAACTCTCTCTGCTCTACCAAACTGGCTGAATGCCGTTGGTAGAGTTCGCAAAATGTCAAAATGGGATATGAATGTTTTCTCACGAGGCTTCTCCTAATCGTTAAACCGAAGCAATAGGTAGGTAACTTTGGATACACAAGTAGAGTCGGAAACACGGTAGTGTGTGATCAGGGCATTGAATCTGCGACCATCGGATTGACAATCCAGTTCATAAACATCCCCACACTTGGTACTGGGCGGCTATCATTCGTTTACTTAAATACGTAAGAGTACTTTTATCTCTAACAATATCTATTTAACACCTTTACAATAAACGCCATGATGGCTATCTCTAATTAAAAACATTTACAAAAAGCTTAAACACTATCTACATTAACTAAACAATTAATTACAGATACCATATTTCTTTCGTAGTATTTTATCAACTACGTATAAAAAAATAAATGAAGTTACAAAATGTTTTTGGTTCGATGGCACACGGTATCCACAAAGACATTTATTTTATACAAAAAGTAATGAACACGAGCTCGATAGGACTTTAATGTAATGATATAAAACATAAAAACAAGACGTTGAAAGGTGTTCAGTGTTCCTTAACAAATTTTTTTTTTTAACATGTTACCTTTTTACTCAAAACTATTAATGTTTTTGTATAACTCGTGTTGTTGCACAATAAGTTTGTTATTATGGTTAAAAATCACGGAAAATGTTATTTCAATGGCTTTTCCGCGTCCATTTTGCGGTTACAATATTTTATAGCATTGTAAGCTTCAGCTATTATTGTAAAACGTAACAATTCACAACTACGACTTTTTTGTTGCGTCATTCCGACAATAAATCCATGATTGTATATTTTGCACACATAAAACGTTTTCTAACGCTATTGGTATTGCTATTGCTCTATTGAAAGGGATTAAAGTACAATCTTTTGTCAGACGACTGCGAGGGGAGTGTGGGAACTTCGAACGATTAACTGGCAATTGCTTTGATTTGACTTTGGAAGAGTCAAATAAATTGTGCTTGTTCGATGCAACTGTTCTCCGTTTCTGTTTTTAAGTATTTGTCAGTTACAGTACATTAAGTTACAATATTTAAATCCGTCATAGTGAACCACGAAACTGTGTCGTGTTTCGGATTCACCCGTGTATATCGGGACAATCAGGCTGTCATAATAGGATATTTGACTATGATGATTTTTTTATTAGTTTGCGTACAAACACAACGCACGCATCTTATTACTCGTATTTTATCTTTGGTCCGAAATTTGCTGACCGAACCGTAATTTGGTCCTTTCTGCCTCTGCCTACTGCTTCGGGAATGCTAGCGTGAACTTATAGTACAAAGTACGCATCTAGAACTAAATTCTAACATAGCTAAAATGCCAATAGGTTTGATTTTGTTTCATATCTAATTTTATCTCAAATACCAAAGCATAATTCGAAATGTTCCCGTATAATTATATGTGGTTTATATCTGACAAGAGTGGTAAATGTGGTCAGAATGGTTTCTTACAGCTCGTACGCGCCGCGATAAGCCCTCACAATAAACCTGTTGACAATATTATCAATATTTAATACTAAACGGACCATATTGTCTCCCTGCAGCCTTTGAGAATAAATTTGTTTGTATTAAGTATTGAGCATTGATTTAATGAATATCTCGAATTTAGATTGCAATGATATCGATTTTGGCATTACATTCGTAAGAGCGTTAACCTTTGTCAAATTCCAAGAGAGTAGGTTAGATATTGATTAAGTATATCATATGAAAATGTTTGACTAGTATGATTTACGGATTGTGGTATTATTTTATGTAGTCTTCATGAATAAGCTTTTTTAAAACTATGATGTGTTACAAAGTTGCGGTCTCGGGTTCGAGTCCGAGTTGGATTTTTCTATTCATTACCAGCCCGGATTCAGGAATTTGTGACCGATATGGCGATAGTCTCACCCCCTATCACATCGTGGGACGGAACACACAAGGCGAAATGTGGGTGTCCTGGTGGCGCCTCTGCCTACCCCTTCGGGAATAAAGGCGTGAGTTTATGTATGTATGTATGTTTGTATGATGTGTTATTAGAGTTCAATAAGTCCGAACAAAATTAGTCAGCATCCACTAATTCAATCAAGCTAATTTAAAGTTCGTTTATTATTATTAGATAAATTCGCATCATATTTAAATGGCACAGGTCATCAAATTGTTTATGCACCTTGGTTAATTAAAAAACGCAGCCACTGCGCCATCAGCTCTCGCCTCAAATCGTGACAATCAAGAGAAATTAAAGAACCAACTCCACGTCCATAGAGATTATAGAGCCGCGTTTTTCAACACAATTACTTCAATAGCCTACACAAAAAATAAATCTAACCGAATCTGAGGCTATTATTACGCAGTCCATCGCGACACGTCATCATGAAGGAAGGTAAAAAATATTAAAAAAACCGATTGTTATTGCGCAATTGGAATCGACGTTGGTGTTCGTACGTAATTGCTGGCTAATAGCGCGTCGGAACATTCGTAGTTTTATAAGATTTTTGTGGATATACGCAAATAAGAGGTTTTATTGCTAGAAACGCCGCCGCCTCGCAATTTCCTTTTCTTTATGGTTTATTTCCAGATTTAGTTTTGTCGACGGAAAAATAAAAGTTTACCTGATGCTTCACGGTTATTATATAAAAATATATTTTAACTCGCTTTTTGTGTAGTACCATCTGTGATCTGAGTATCAATTGTAACTGTTATTCTTTGTAATTCCTTATTTTACAAAATAAAATTTCTATTTACTGCTTTGTTACCGCAATGACTTTTAAATCTAATTTATTCTACTGTTATTAAAGTACTGTCTTTGCATTAATGGAAGTTCTTAATTCATTTTATTGTTATATGGATAGCATTATACTCGTAAACATTTATGTACAAACTAAATGAAGTTTCTCTTATATTATAAAACAATGACCATAAACATTTTTCTAAACAAAGACAACACTTAAATTTATTTGAATAGCTTTTAAACATAAAGTTCGCCTGAAGTGCCTTTATATTGTATACTAAATAGAAGGATTAGGGCAATAACAAATGAGCTCTGGCGTAACTGCTCTTGAAGGCCTGCATAATAGAAAATTAAACAATAAATACATTTGATGTAATTACTACAGATTACGTTTAAATCTTTTGTTTATTTATCTAATAATTTGCGTTACTAAAATAAATCTTAGTTTATCTAAATATTATAAGTGGTTAATCAACTAAGACACAGTAGGTTCCTTTGATCTTATGTACCTACTCAAAAAAAAAACATGAATTATAGAAAACTTTTTCTACGCATTAATTTTCCGGTAAGTCATAGCCCAACAAAATATGCCCTTCAATTCTTCATCCTCAAAGATTGGCGACGCACGTACGATTTTTTTATCTTCACCCTTCAGCAGGCGAACTTATTTATAAATGTCCAGAGGAGATTATTATGCCTACTACTTCAACGTTTCTATTTGAATTATTAATTAATTTTCTAGCCTCTTACTGAGCCAGTTACCAAAATCTTACATACAAGTGGTTATCAACAAAATCTATTCTCGTTTTGTCTAATCCCACGTGTCAGCGTCTCGAGGCAGCCCATAAGCGTAATCGCCGTTCCCATACGTCTTCACTTCCCTGGAACATCTAATGATCTTACGTGGGAACACTGTCACTTCCGCACCATCACGTACTACCAACTTTCTAATGCACCCCATTTTGTGGCTTTTGTTTATAATCCAGTACTTTGGGAAGCGACGCGGATGAACAATGTAAGATTGTCGTCTTAATGCGTTGGTAATTGTCGTTGACAAACTCCGGGTGATTATTTAAGGGACGTTGTACTGTTTATATCTTTTGTTAGTGACTGTTGGTAAATGACATCACAATCTCAAGGTTCGTGATCGACTGTGGATCGTAGAAATTCTGATTTAAGACTAGTTATTGGTTAAAGTATGTATTTAGTGTTCATGATTTCTACTTGAACTCAAAGAAGGATTACATATTATTATCCTCGTCATGTTTTATCTTTACATACATTAATTTAATAGTTAATATACTAAAACAATCGTCACCGAGCAGTGAAGGTCCACTAGATTTTTACGCCATATTGCAATATGAACAAGTAGACCGCATGACAATAAACGATTATTATTACCAACATTCGTAACAGCACATGTCCTACACAGAAACGCAGAAACAAAAGGCAATTTTCAACAATAAATCCTTTTTCATATCTTCCTTATTTACTTGTTATTTAGTGTTTACAAAAATACTACAGAATTAGCTCATTATGCGGTCGTGGGCATGACGAAAATTCTAACGTTTAGTAAACATTGAAATACTGAGAAACGTATTTTGTAAGTTTACAAGATACGTGCGAAATTAAAATTGCTACGTATTTGTTAGATGATTCATTTATTTCCAATAATATGATTCATGGGTTGGCTAAGTACCAGTGTTGACCAATGCAAGTTCTTGAGAACTGATATTATAAATGTGGCCCTCGACTATTAATTAGATGACAAGACTGCTTTTGTTTAGGTATCGTATCTTGTAATCAACGTCTTAAATATTTACATTCCCACGGTTTATTTATTCTACTAATCATTTTAACTGACAATAAGCATAAATGTTGTACCCGTCGAATGAATACATTTGTGAGATTGGACTTCAATTATTATAATATTTCCTTTTTGCTAGTTTGTATGTTTGGAATTTGCGCCAGGCTTGGCGATACGCTCTTCCTTATCTTATCACATGTTAGGAGTGAAATAAGCTCGGCGTACTGTAAGTGGCACTGGTAATAGTTTTGTCCATCCTCCATTGTTATTTCTAAATCATATAATTTAAAATTAAATTAATATTTCAAAGCCGAAAACATTTCTCAAACAACGCATTATGCACACACAATTTTTAAAATACAATTTTCGTTGTCTAAAACTAATCTTAACAACACTGCCTATTTAGGATTTTTCCACTGCCTGCCTTTACCATCTACTCTTACATTTAACTACATTTATATTTTTAGTTTACAAATTCCATTTAACATACGTTGCGTAGTGGGTTTGTTGACCTGCGTAGTGGCCTTGCCCTTGACAAGCGCGGATCACAACTCGCACCTCGTTCAAACCGACTACATGAGCTATAGAGGTTTTATTACCCCAAAATATTACAAATGGTGATGTGAATTTGCCTATGGTATGAACGTAATAACGCATGGTTTCGTGGCTTTTCTTTGCGTTTTAAAAATGTTGTTTAGGCTATCTTGGAATGATAAATGAATGAATCAGCGCATTTATTATCTTATTAGTGAGTCATTGCAGGGCATGGAGCGTCTATAGGTTTGAGAGGGCTTGGGCTTTGGAATATAGGCTTATTTGACCACGATGGCATATTGTCGAACTTTCATAGTTTAATTAATCATACAAAATTTATTTATTAAGTATAAAAAAGTGATTATAACATAGAATAGACAACTTTGTGGCCGCATGTTCGCTTTGTTTTTTTCATAAGTACTTGGCTTTGTGTATTATTTTTTAGTTTTCACTTGACAGCCTAATAGGATACTCGGTGTCTATGGATTTTTACATAAGTTGCACTTCAAGAGTCATCGTATCGGAAAGTACATAAATACATTTTATCCTTATTGCGGTAAGGAAAATAATTTTACAACCAAAAGCCTTTATGATGTCATCTAATAAATATCTGTTAGATTGCCAAATTATGTATTATTAATGTATTGTTAATTAACCCACTTAACACTTTACTATGGAAGAATGAAAATTCGTACTTGTATTATTGAGTTTGAAAATTATAATTTTTTGTATGATTCGTAGGATTATATTACTAAAATTATACCAATTACTTTAATTTTAAAAAGAGTATATACAAATCTTTACAGATCTATTTTTTTTTCTCCGATTCCCAATTTGCCGTACTGTTAGTTTCCCCCGACCCTTTTTAATATTTCTTTTTAGAGTCCTGCAATACATCTACAATAACCTCATAACATGCTTGGATGTTGATGGGCGGCAGCGGTCATTTTCCATTTGATAAACTGCCTGTTCATTTGCAGTTGCTATGCAATAAAACCGTATATCGTAATTTGCACGAATGTTTGACGTCAGTCACGCACATTCAGTTATCCCATAAAGAATATTCTAATCCTTAAATATGAATTCTTATTTTATGCAGCCTTCATCAGATTTTGGATCGAATCCTATAAAAATAAGTTTGTATTTAAAAAGATTCTGACAATATGTGTATATTTTAATTTACATGGTGAAGTATATTGTATTCCGCCAGGGTAGTGACAACCATATACTAGTGAAATGAAATGAAATTATTTTATTGGTCGTATTGGCAATAATAATAACTCTTATCACAAGTCAATACACCTGTCTTTATTCTATATGAGCCCATATACATCCCACTGCAAGGCACGGGCCTCCTCTACAATCGAGAGTATGATTGAGAGGGGCTAGGCCGTATAGTCCATCACGCTGGCCTAGTGCGGGTTGGCGAACTTTACATACCATGGATATTCTTGCAAATCGCTATGGTATGCAGGTTTCCTCACGATGTTTTTTTTTCACCGTTATTGTGACACTCAATTCACAAAGCATTTTATATTACATCATTAATATTGAAAATCCATTGTGGCTAGTGAGTAGTGAACTACGCTAGTGTGTCGTGTTCCGGGTTCAGTCTGCAAAATATCCGGTTTTGGGAATACCAGCATAGTCAACCGGTTGTAGATTTATTTTCTTGCTCTATCTGGGGTGATCCATTCACTGTATCAAAAGAATTGTTCAACTGTTCTCAGATATAAATTGGAGTCACTGATAAGTTAGTATAAAAAACTCCCAAAAATATTTTATAAAATGAATTCACATGTATAGACCGTCCAGATATTCCGTTGGTCATCGCACTCTTAAATAATATATTTCCCACACATATTATTATAGGTATCAAAGAATTTTTAACGTTTCTTTGTGTGCGGGCACTAAGTCCACAACCCAACACCCACGTACTTCCAACGGATGTTACAAAAAACATTTTAATATAAGATTCGAACAAATATTATCATAAAAAATTGTGATATGTCTTATTCTTTGATTGCTATGGGATATGATCCAGCGTTATACAAGGAATGCTGCAGTGAGAAAATATTTTTTTTTCATGTAAACTTAAAAAACCTATACCTGAAAATTTCGGTCACTAATCTACCCACTTTATATGCTTCACTTATATATTATGTCTTTGTTAATGGACACACACTTATTGACATTTTTTTCTCTTTTAATCTGACATAATCATCAAGTAGAGTTATGTTTCGATATTTTTCAATTAAATGACTCTACTTAGTAAAATGTTGCATAACATCGAAATATGTACTACAAAAGCTAAAAAAAACCCAGACAATAGTAATTGCTTATACCCTCTCTTATAATTGTGGTGCAGAGTCAGGGCTATGTGTGTGATTTTAAAGGATATGTATTTATATATTTAATGGTGTCATAAGTCTGACTAGTGTTGTATCGCTTATATTCGTCATGTTTGTGTTTAGACGGGTATTTACTGTTTACCTCTGGAAGTTATTTCCACAGTTAGCGCGACATCTCAGTGCCAGGTGTTAAGCGACAATAATGTACGAAGCACGACCGTGGCTTTTGCCCTCAGCAGATTTACTTCAGAGCGCAAACGGCGTTATTTGTTAAATTTTAAAAAATATATTTCATGCATGAAAAGATAAACCTTGCGGGCATGTAAAGAGAAACCTTGAAAGTGTTAATTGGAGTACTAATAATAAATTGTCATAGAAATTATACAGGGTATATCAAGACTGCGACCGAAAACGAAGCCGGGTGGTAGTTTTAGTGGTTACAGACACAATGCAAATAAAAATTTCGCAAAATAAGCGACAGATTTTTTGTTGCAATTTTTTGAAAATCATTGTGTTTGGGTAGTAAATACCTAGTTATTGCGAAAATAGTAATTTAAACCCTATCGTACCATTGCATCTTACAAAATAAAATGGTGTACATGATTATTTTAGGAAAACTATGAATTTATCACCCAGATACGACGATAAGTAAAAAATTACTAAAAAAGGGTTTTCGATTTTTTTTCCGAAATTTTTACTTGCATTGTGTCTGAAGTCACTAATACTATCACCTGGCTTGTTTTTCGGTCGCAGTCTTGAGATACCCTGTATAATTATGGATATAATAAGTTAAGAAAGAAACGTATTAACTAGAAATAATAATTTCGGTTGAGTCTAAATCGATCATTGCCTTTTATACGTCGTTGTTTATACATACATTGTATAATTCAAAATATAAAACTATAATATTTTAAAATTATATTTTTGACATCTCCAATCATCTAAGAATAATCACCAGTTTATTTAATTTAAATGAATACTCACAATTGATAGAACCCTCGACTGCAGCTTGTATAAATCGACTCTACCGGGGACACACCGGTAACGGGTGTGTCGAAGCATCATACCATTTCATACATTTATCATTTGATTTATTGTTTAATTTATTTATTTATTTATGTATAATAGGGAAACATACAGAACTATTACAATTAATCATAGATATATAAATATGAAACATAATCCAACAAAGTTTCCACCGAAAGCTAATACATATTATTAGAAACAAGTGATTGGAAATATTACACTAGACAATGAATACAAAACAGAAAACACAAGTAACAGTATCTAGTATTTAACTTACACTTCACTTTAAATTATGGAAAAATTAAACTATATAAAAATGAAAACGATTTCATTGAGCTATTAATTAACTAACATTGCAATTCTTAGCCATAACTGCTTTCTTAAAACGAGAAAGTGATTCATAGAAAATATCAATATAATAATATATTATTTCGTGTTGTGAGTGATGTCGAAAGCGGCATCAAATAACTACAATGAAGTAATTAACATTTGAAGGCTTGGTAGAGTCGCCCAATTGATACTGTACTTAAAACGGATGCCCAATAGTCAATCCATTCTACTTCCCATCTTTTTTCCTTCCCACTCCCCTCCTTATTAAATGGGCCTGCAAGTGGCAACATATCCATGATCCAAGCGTTGTGGATCGTGGGCAGCAGCGGTCACTTACTACTCGTATTAGGTCACCTGTTTGCTCATTATCCGGGCCTTATCTATTCTTTTAATTTATTATGTATTATTTTTGCTATGACTGTAATATATGTAATTTTTTTTGTCGCTTCATTAATTTCTATGTATATAAATGCTGTACACACCTGAAGGGATAGTAAGGCCTTGTCCAAGACTTTGGTATTATTAATTGGTTCATACAGTTTTGTCTTATTGTCAATTGTATTATATTGTATCAGCCCATTATATACGTCCCACTGCTGGGCACGGGTTTACTCTAATAATCTCTATCTTGTGAATGGTGGGTCCAAAAAAAATATATATATTATTTCACACTGTCACGATGTAATTTCTTTAATGCACCTTGACCCTTGTGGTAAGTGTGGTAAATCAAATAGGGTATCTATCGTTACGAGGTCATGATATGTTGGTTGTCTTTCGCTGGTGGTCCTATTAATA
Source organism: Deilephila elpenor (assembly GCA_949752805.1). NCBI lineage: Eukaryota > Metazoa > Arthropoda > Insecta > Lepidoptera > Sphingidae > Deilephila > Deilephila elpenor. Next base: position 10,918,986 of record OX457097.1, on the reverse strand, counting down.
CTAGCGTTATCTACACCAGTTAAATGGTAAGCAGCTCCTAGTCATGCTGGACCCCTTGTACTGCGACAGTCCATGAGCAGCGGTGACCGCTTACCATCAGGCGGACCGTTTGCTCATCTGCTTGCGAAAGGCCATGAAAAACAAGGGGAATGCGACATGTGATATGTTTGCGTGGGTTACTTCAACGGGGTTTCAACATCGTACGATAGTCGCTGTCCGGACGGAAACGAAGTTCCTTCCACCAGCTTTTGAGATCCGTTAATCAGTAATCTCACTGTACGAAACGGAACACTAATGCTGTTTCTTCATTTTTTTCCTATGAGAGAGTGGTACTAATTTATATTTAACTAGATTAAACTAGCTACAACTTCTATACACATACATAAAATCACGGCTTTTTCCCAGGAGTAGGCAAAGTTGCTACCAGGACACCCACATTTCACCTTCTGTGATCCGTCCCATGATTTGATAGAGGACGAATCTATCGCCATATTGGGTAAATTCTTGACCCTGGCCTGATTTAATGAATGGAAAAAAATATATAACTTTGCCCGACCGGGATTCGAACCTCAGCGTTACAATTGCATCGTAGTATCACTGCGGCACTCAGGCAGTCATAAATACCCGTAATATAAAAATATTTTTTTTAATAAACGGTTTTGCCAACGCAAACATTTTTTTTTGTATGTTTAGAACGATTTAAAGTTCAAAGATAATGTCATTCATTGCCAACGTTTCACACATAAATAAATTTAATGTCGCGTAGGAATGTATTATATTTTTTATAAGATAAAAATACAATCAAATATCCTAATGATTATGTATTTAATTATGTGAAATACTCGATCACGAACAGGTCATGGGCATTGAGTTTAATAGGCTCTATTTTTTGAATGATTTTTAACTATTTAGGCACTTAGTCTATTTAATATAGTGCATATTTGACTGGTATAGATTGTCTTAAAATTTTATCCTTTGCTGTATATGTTTTAAAATGATAAACATGTGGTACATTTAGATAAAAAAAAAATCCAGATGAAATGTAGCGCATTTTATAATTTACAAGATATGCTACCATTCATGTTATGAAGCAGCAAATAGCTACAGTCAAAACTTTCTCATATTACGGGAACTTCGAGCAAGACACAAATAGCCTTATCATGATAATGAAGTGCCTAATAAAACCTTTTTATACACATAACTTGGTACGTTGTACACGCGTCCTTACACGAGTGAGCTTTTTAAATGTAACGTTCCATTTTGGAAGGACACAATCTGATCTCGTTTCCAAGCGGTCCGTGGAGCCGCCCGCCGACTGCCGGCACACACGCTTCCTTCCACGAATTCGTAATTTTGAACGTTAGTATATCACAGGTTTATGAGTATACGTGAGTCAGAATATGTGTAACCTGCTTGGCAACTTCGACATGCTCAGTTCCGTTCGGCTCATATAACATTACATAACAATTTCGAGACGGTTATTCATTTCGCACTTGTGATCATTGCATTCTTTGCGATGCCGATAAGAACACTGCACATGTATTAAAAATTGCATCGACAAGCGTGCAGTGAGAACTTGATGAATTTATAGCGAAGTAAAGTATTATATTTCAGACGGCGTTCTCGACATAGTAACGACTGTAATGTGAACAAAACACGCTCGCGCAAACACCAGTCGGACCGCTTCTTGCCGCGAGATTACAGACGTGACTTAACTCCACTTAATGTTTTCTAGATATTGCATCCAATGACAGTACGCGGGCTAGAGAAATGATTGAAAATTCCCTTCCGAGTAGCGTGAAATGAGAGGAGGGTAGGCGCAGCGCGGCGCCGGGCGGCCGCGCGGCCAGCGGCCCGGGCGCATTCCTCCTGACCGCAGCCCTGTGTTTAGGAGTCACTGGCTTCCACTCCGCTCGCTTTTCTCGTGTCATGTTCGCATTGGTGAACCCCTTGTGCTACTTATTATATACATTTTTATTATCTCGGCTCAAATTAGCGTCCAATGTAATTTGTTGTAGTAAACGTAACATTGTAGGGACTGATGCGCGCAACGCGACTCAATTGAGATATGCATATCAAGAAAGTTGCGCTTTGTTCTCTCGCAGTTAAAGGCACCGGCATGATTTTATGTGCATGAATAATGCCCTTATAAAATATACTTACGGATATTTAGAGTATTTATTACCGTATCACAAATAACAGCGATCAGGGCGCGCTAACGGCCGTGCGATAAATTGCAGTCTATTACCAGTACATTAGTTTCCAATACAAATCATTCGAAGGCCGCGATATAAACGTCCGCGGTGCTAGGAAAATATTGCGATATAGATACTGTGCGCATGTACGTATAGATGTCACATAGTACACTCGACGACATCCATTTTATTGTACTTAGAATAAATTGATGTGGGCACAGGAAACGCGGCAAAGTTGGACACACGCTATTACAATTAAGTGGCCGACAAGACACCGATAGCTACTGTAATTACCGTCACGCAACTCGGATCATATCGTGGACCGGCTTTCTAACAAACGCATTTGGAAGATCCGAATCCCACGGGCCAAGCGTGATGAGTAATATTGTGTTCTGGCGCGCCTCTGCCTTCATATTCAAACGCAATCATCGAAAAATTCAAGTAGTGTTTTGGAACACATTGAGCAATTTATTCGCTATATATATGAACATGTATAAAATAAAGCGTTATTAATGTTGTTTGACGAACAATAAATATGTAGGTACATAAACGTTTAAATGATAAGTCATGCTCTAAACTATATCGATTACCACAAGCTAAAAACCGAAATATCCATTCTAAACTGTCAAAGCTTGCAGTAATAAAAACTTGTTTATTTGTTTTCATAATGACACTTATACCCTATCTAAACTAAGAAGTTCCATTTGACATTGGGAAATAGGGATGCTGTCAAATAAATCGGTTCTTACAATTTCCGATTATATAGAGATATCGATAATATTTGTTTGTATTTCTTAATCGATTACAGTTTATATTTTTAGTTTACATTATTTCGTTTTTCTTTTCATGAACATTTTTATTCTAATGAGTCATCCACAATTGCATAGTCACTTTACTATTTAGGAACAAAAGGAGTGATTTATCTATTACTAGCGGCCCGGCCCGGCTTCACCCGGGTGCAGACACTTTTTGAGTCCAGTCCACATCACGCACATGCTTATGAACACATGATACATACATACAATACAATACATATAATCCAAAGTGAGGAACCTCCTCACTATGTGTGTCGTATCCTGCAATACTGCCTTCATGTCCATTGTAATATCCAAATCTATTATTTAATAATAAATTAATTTATATTAATATTATTATTTCATTATTTATTGATGTATGTTCGTTGACAGCATACCTATTATAAGCTGCAAGTTCAGTATTTTTAAAAATTAAAACACAACTGTTTTATATCTGCTCGATTATTTAAATATTTTTACCGATTATGCGTATACAAATGCGTTTGAATAGTCTCGACTCTACCGGTAAAAGACCTAACGAGGTGACTTTGTAATGACGTCTAGAAAAAAAATATGTTGTTTAAAATGGTTATTTTGCTTTATTTAAAGGATTCTAGTTTAAATTTAGTGATTATGGATTGTAAGTCTAATGATAAAATAAGAATAGCTTCATAATTCCATGGATTTACGGAAAGTGTTATTGAAATTGTGTGGGTTACGTCTGCACAAAGTTATTTACGTTAAAAGTATGAAACGTCAAATGGAACCTGTTAGTTTAGATAGACTATAATAACATTACTTAGAAAGTGGTGTTTATAGTTTTAAATACATCTAGTTCACAAGCAAATATCCTTCATCCTGTGGGAATACAACACTTATTAACTCGTACAACTGGCTGTATGGAATGCATATCTCCAGACAGACGGGTTGTAATTAGTCGTAAGTATATAATTAATACATAAAGAGTATTTGAAACATGAATACCTACCGCAGTTGATCACCTTCGCTTGCTATTCATCCAAAGTCTGTTACCTAGATCGGCCATGCCTTTGGATTTGGGTCGGACATATTAAATTTGTCAGTTGGACGATAATCGATTCGGACTAAGTGGGAGGTTTCGTATCCCAATGACAGGGTTAGTATTTAAATTCGTAGACAATATGCATTTTGTTGTCTGTTCGTGATTCAAAACCTTGGACAAAGTGTTCGTTAGAAGCGTTCGTGATACGTGTATCCGATTACGAAATGTATTTTTTTTAATTCCATATAAAGCCTCTATGTTGCATAAAAAAATCAACTAACTTTTACAGATAGTCCAACGTCATAATAAAACTATGGCGGACCTACAGCTAAGTAATATTTGTGCAGGTTATGTGAAAAATTCGCTCCACTAACATAATATATAGAAACCGCCAATTCCTTAGTTCGCTGGTGCGTAGAATTTGCCATTCGCGGCAAGCTGTGATTCCAGGAATCGTCAGGTGCGGTGGCTCATTATGCCGAGCGGTGACTTGCCTGCCGTATTGTTCGCAAAATAATGGTTTCAAATTATAAGAACAACCCGAATGCCCTTCAAATAGACAGAGCTACAACAATGCGTCTGTTTTCGGAATTTTCAACTCTACGAAAAATACATTTTAATTGTTAAATTAAGTAATTTGTATTTTAAGCATTATTATTTACATAAACTGTATAAGACGTTGACGTGGAGCAGCATTTTTTGGTAACAAAATTACCTTAATGAATAACTGTGCTTATATTAAGATATAAACACACTTATTAATTAAGGTAATTTTGCAATTCTAAAGAATCTAGAGATGCAGTAACCAAAATGCTTCTTCTAAAACAAATTATTTTATCTACATTAAATAAATATTGCGCTAACAACCTGTTAGATATGCATAATTAATTTAAAATTCATCATACATAAACTCACGCCTTTATCCCTGAAGGGGTAGAGGCGCCACCAGGAAACCCACATTTCGCCTTGTATGTTCCGTCCCACAATGTGATAGGGGGCGAGCCTATCGCCATATCGGGCACAAATTCCTGACTCCGGGCTGATAATGAATAGAAGAATCCAACATCACTTTGCCCGACCCGGGACTCGAACCCGAGACCTCAGCTTTGTAACCGTACCGTAATACAACTACGCCACCGAGGCAGTCAAAATTAAAATTCAACTATTTTAATACCAATTTATTAAAATGTTATCAGTTTATTAAAACAACTACTACCATTAACTTGGCGTTAATTTTTGTTACAAATCATTTAAAATTGTTATCGTATACTAATTTAATTTTTTTCGTGTTGTCTCAGCGCTCTAACCTATTTTACAATAATGTCAGCAAATCAGCGAATGTTGTTAACAGCAGATTGCAAGTTGTAACTCTTATTTGTGTAGTAATTACGACAAAAACTGAAATTATTAGCAACGAGTCTACACGTATGTAAAATTAGAAAGTGTTTGGGCACGCGGTTATCGTGTGATCATGTCAAACCCACGGAATAATTCCGAACGTTAATGACCATACGTGAATGTTCCCTATGACATGATTATTGATTATAATCAGTATGCTAATTTGTATGAAACTATCTGCAGGTTGCCGTTTCGTTATGGAACCGATTGTTCTGGAATACTCGATTTTTATTCATAATTTTAACAAGCATTTATGGATTTTAGCAAACAGATGTTGCTTAGTGCCTATTCTGTGATATAAGAGTACTCACTATTTCTCTTACTTTTAGAATTTATTTTAGGCCGGGATAGCCTGAGAGACTCCCTCCCTATCGATTTGATTTCATTGTCTCTGAGTACCAGAGTAAAGCTGGAATACAGACATGAAAAATACCTATACCACCGGAATAATAATATTATAACCTTTCAATGTAATAATAAGGTAATTGCAAACCCAATAAGCCAAATGAATATCGTAGGCCACAGTAAAACTCCACGATAACCAATCCCCACAATTAATAGCACAAGCAATAACTACCAATTACACGTCATTAAAATTTGTTAACCGTTGTTTAGTTCATGTGTAATCCGCTTACCATCTCGATCGCCTTGACATCAGTCATCGCGGTGGGTTCAGTTCACACAGGAACTATGGTTCCAATCGGTGGAGGTTTCAATCGTACCCCGTGATTAGCAACAACATGAGGGTCCGGGGCACGGAGCGTGACGCAGCCTCGGGCCCGGGGAGTCAATGAAACATTGCTGTGACAACGGCGACACGCACCCGTGCCTCGCAAATTGTTGCTTACCTACCTCCGCGGTTACGCAACTATAAAATTGTCGTTAGCAGACACACTATGTGAATAAAATAAGTGCCCCCGTAATACCGTTTCCTGGGACTCGTATTGTGAAAGAATTTCGTCGTGTTGCAATACCTGACGCTGCGACGATTGTTCGTTTCAATGAAAAACTACACGGTTGCACAAATAAACTGACTATTATTATTTGAGTATGTTTCGTCAACTGTTTTACAATTTGCTAAATATCATTGCGTTGTTTATTACTGTTTGTGTCTACGTTTTATATTACAATACATATTTATTTGCATTAATATAGTCTTAGACGTTCTCGTTTCCATCTCGTTGCTTAAGAGTGAGTAGTGAGTGTACATTTGTCTAGATGGAATAATCGTATTCAATACCGAGGCATTATACATTAAATACGCATATAGACACATTCGTAAGAAAAACGTATTTGAAGTAGAAGTTCAAACTTAGCTTAGACATTGGCTAAGTACCTAAAACCGTTTTAATGTCACTCAAGACATTAGATATCTAAAACGTGGTAACAAAAATAAGTATTAACACAGAATTACAAAAACATTATAAATTACACTAGACACACAAAACAGTTGTGTATCATTTCAGCCAACACGTACAACCATCCACTCTTTTTTGTGCCTACGAAATCGAGATTCGCAGTAAATCAAAAAGTGGGTACCTACACCTATTAATCATAGTCAACAAAGATTTAATTCAACGTAGGCGCCAAATGCCGATACTTCAAATAACACAACACGCTGCCAACCGTATTTAGAACGAGCCGTGCACCTGTCATGTTAATTTAAAAAAAGGGGGAACGCATTTTACGGACCCTTGTGCATCGGCACCTTTTTGCCTCAAAACTCAATAGCATTTTAGCGTTAAAAGTAAGGGAGTCGGTGAAATGGCTTAGTAAAAAAATATGCTTGTGGTTATTTAGTGTATGATTTACGTTTTAGTAAAAGTAAGATAATGCTTATTGCTTGGTTATTGTCTTTTTGCATTGGCTGTTATTAGGTTTTTGTCATAAATTAATTCATTGTCGATTTGAGTCTACTTCGTAGTAAATGTATTTACCAATTTATAGCGCAATTCGCAACATGTTTCTAAACTGAAATAAAACATAAGTAATTTAATTTTGTACTCAATATTTCTACCTTAAATGGCATTATATGTCATAGATGGTACAGTTTGGGAAAATACATCAAGTGTGAATATTCGACAATGTCATGAAATCTTACTTGCATAGCAAATAAAGCATTCTTACTACCGAAATGTGTAACATCTTAGAATAACAACTAGTCTTATCTCCAATATTATAATGTGGACGAAGCATAAATAGTTTTTTTTTTGTATTAATAATTTTTTGGGCACTACGGCGGCTACAATAATTCAAAGCAATACAATTTTTACAATACTTTTCGTCGGGAAGACCGGCAATCATTTACTAAAAAATCTGAGTTATGAGGTTATACTATAAAGCGTCGTTCTCTTAATGCTTCGTAAAATCGCTAGCATTCAATAATCAAATAATCATGTGATCACAATTATTCGATAATTATGACATCAACATGATTTATTAATTTGTAATGAATTATGAAATGAAGTTTGCTTTTTGAAAGTATTAATAAACTAGTTCAAAATATTTTGTTATCACTGCTTAAAGCAACAGTTTACAAGACAACATCAGAATAACATTACGGAGCTTCAACTCCAATAACAGGTGGCAGTCATACAATCGAAGCTTGAAGGTTGTGATCAGTGAATGGTCGCTTGAATGAACGTGGTTGTCGCGTCGCGTCGGTCCGGCTAGGCTGCCAGTTGTCGAGATAATAAACAAACTGCCGATAGAACATTGTGCCCCACTTAACGATACGTTTAAATCCAACTTGTGTCCTTAATCGTGGGTACAGGCGCGGAGGCCACTCGGATAATCTACGCACGTGCACTAATTTATTGCGTTTTGTTATCGTCAGTCGAATGTGTGTGAATGCAGTTTCGTTGTCTCGGTTTTACAACATTTCTTTGATGAAATTGACTTCATGGTACTGGCAGTCAAGGTAACTGGCAATAATATGTACAATTCAGATCATTGGCACCAATAAGGCACACGAACGAAATTAAAACATATAACATTCGCCGAACAAAACATTGGCCACTTAACTATTTGCTGTTATAACACCAATAGTTACATATTCAATATGGCGTACATAGCCACAATATTAATTTACCTGCGATCATTGCCACTGCGTTGTTAAATTTAATCAAAACAGTAATAATGGGAAGAGAAATACTTATATTTCATTCAGCGAAATTGTCCCGACGTCTATAGAATTTAAATAACCAATGGGACCCTTTTTCCTAAAGAAATGTCACTGTAGAAATTTACTGTCGATTCCGTAACAATTCATATTTCATTTGAATAATTCATATGCAGTATTCTTACCGGTTTTGTATAGGTTTAAAAATACCACCAACCCCATGCTATAGAATAATTTAAGGGTTGCAAGAATTGTTCAAGAGATTCTCAGCGACCATCTGTTCATATTGTAGATAGAGCTAACCAGAAAATACGTCAAAACTCGAAGAGTCCAATTTTTGATCATTTATGTTTTGCAATCCTTTTAGAATCCCGTTAAAGTCGCCTCTTGAGACGTGACACTGTACAAAGTTAATTACTTACTAAAGAGCACTTAAGCTTAAATGAATTTCCATCTGGTAATGACATGTTTCTGAGAAAACACAAGATTTACAAACACGTCTTTTCGTGTACATCCGCTTCACCTCTTTTGGCACGAATCCCGAAGTACCGACTATAACATTATTAGGTTTTACAATTAATTATAAGAATGTATACATTTCTGACATTTATCCAGTAATAAAGTTAGAAGTAATGACGGAACTAAATATTCTACCTGCGGTGGCAAGGTGCCAGTAAACTTTCTTGTTTTATTAAACTTAGTACTAAGTTCTTATTATACTTAAAAGCACGTTTTCATTAACAAACGCATTTAACCCTTTCATAATAACCGGCTATTCTATGGGCGTTATTTATGTTGTATTATTTATACATTGTTATTTTATTACTTAGGTATGGGCTTAGTATTATTATTAGCTTCCTGTGACATATTATAATCCACATTTCTCCTGTAACTTTATGAGAGGTTTTCTTGATAATCACACCGAATCCTGAACCCACAAGCTATGTATATCTAATATCGATATTAAAAGTTACATACCTGTTATTTTTCCCGAGCCATCTGGACCCGAAACAAGTAGATAGATAGGTACCTATTTGTTAATCACACAAACATTAACTTCACATCATCAAAACTGGATATTTATTACCAGTTTCTCATCAATTACGCCACGATGTATGTAAGTGTCATACAAAATAACTCATAGACATACATGGATAAATCTCCTACCTTGCAGTATTAAAATATGTAATGCAATACCAAACATTATGTGTGAGCGATACGTGTAATATGAACATAGAATCAATTTAGTTGAAATCAATGATTACAAGCATATTTGTGCAGTCAGCTTTAATATAATAATATACAGGACTAGAGCGTCATTGACACAGTAAATTCAATACACACCACGTTCAGCAGGTATATTTAATGACTTAACTCGGTTTATCAACGAACATATTTTGACTATCAACGAAATAATATGAGTAACTTTCGTATACAGTAGAACATCTGTCATCTACTTATTTAACCTTTATTTTTCAATGGAATGATATATTGCAAGTGTAAAATACCTATATATTTACATAATTCCTTTATTAATTTTTCCTTTATCGTTTATTTTTATTTTATTTTATGTCGTGACATGGAAGACTTACAGCTATTTATACTTAAAATAAACCGTAGAATAAAAGACTGATAGCCAATAACAAGACTTCACTTATAGTAGTATTTTAGCAGGAGTTGAGCAAACAAGTACTGTAGCTAATAATACAGACAATAATTATGATTTAATTATTAAAAGGAATAGAAAAAACTTAAAGATAGAGAAAGATATAATATAATGAACACAGATTTCGAGCATCAAAATTAAATGTTAACGTTCTCAAAACAAATTCTACATTAGATTTATAGTCTTCATATTTGACGCGACAAATAAGTAAGAGCCAGGGTGATCGTAATGACGCCCGCATATTGATATCCTAGTATGACACAAAATCCTTTGTGAGTAATGGCAAAACAAGGTTCTGACCCGCGAGGTGTTACGTTACTAGATGCCGCTCACGTATGCCTCGGCGTTGCAGAGGTGTGACATGTTGAATGTGCGTGGAAAACTGCTCTCACGGATACCTGCTTGCTGTGTAGCTGCAAAGGTTAGGATAATTTTGAAAATAGAATTAATGCTGGTTTAGACGTTAGACGAACTTTTATGATCTGTTTGATGTTCGTTAGCTTCAATAATGTTCGAGTTAATTGTCAAAAGATAGCATGTTATTACAAAATAATTCTTTCAATTCTAATTCAATTTTGTGTATAGTATCTATGACGTTGTTATAATTGACAGCTCCTTTAAGACCATTACTGAACATGAGTGTCCTTTAAGGATTTTAAAATTCAAGTCTGTTTTTAAACCTGATTAGAATACACATTTCCAAGTGACTTGGAGTTTTAAACTTAAAATACGAGCAATTTTTCAAATACCATCTGTACCAATTGTAAAAAAACAGTTTTATTTCAACATCGTTCGATATCATAAACCTGTTTAGGGATACCTACTCATTTAAATCACATATTGATATTTTAATCAAACAATGAACATGCCTAATATACGTGAGATTAGAAACCGGTTCGGGTATAAGCATCTACACATGGAAGCCTCGTGATCACTCGCAGTTATGGTAGGTAAGTGAACGATGTGGGTGAAATAAAGATTTTACTAGTCATCTATGGAAATTCTAATGCTCACGTACGACTAACAAATCCATTTTTCACTTTGCCAATTTATTGAACGTGAAGTTATTACGCTAGGTGCGAGATTACATTATTAAAGAAATAGTTCTACTTATTTAAGATTGCCTCGGTGGCGCAGTTGTACTACGGTGCCATTACAACGTTGTGGTCTCGGGTTCGAATCCCGGGTCGAGCAAAGTGGTATTTTTTCTATTCATTATCAGCCCCGAGTCAGGAATTTGTGCCTGATATAGTGATAGCCTTGCACCCTATCACATCGTGGGACGGGACACACAAGGCAAAACATGGGTGTCCTGGCAGCACCTCTGTCTCCCCTTCTGGGAAAAAGGCGTGAGTTTATGTGTGTATGTTCTACTTATTAGATTTCAAAGAAATTCATCTGATACAGGTTGATAAAGTTTGCCTTAAGAGATAGCAGCAGTGTCAAAGGTATTTTACCTCAGGGAAAAAGAAAAGAACTATTGAAATAACTATTGTTCACGACGATTTACCATAACTTTAATTCATTGAACTCCCTATCTCGCTATGTTATAGACTTTTCAAACTTTAAGTAGTCAAATTAACATCTGCAGGAGGCAAATATAAATATTTTATGAGTTATAACAGCAACATAGTTCTGCAAACGCAACACTATCGAGATAGTTTACGATTTAATGAAGCTGTATTGGCTGTAAAGTTTCCATCAATAAACCGCGCCGAGCGGTTACTTCAGCGTAATGTTTATTCACTCGCAATCATTTTCACACACAATGTATTAACGACCGGATATGAAATGTAATGCATAGCGAGATTTGCAATCTGTACCCACCTAGTGTTCGCGAATAAGTTGGTGTTCATATTTCGAAATTCGAAATTCGAATACTATAGCATGATTGTCTCTACTCTCTGGTTCTTGTTTTATTATATTCAAATTGTTATAAAGGTTTTCTAATGTTAATGAAATAAAAACAATACTACGATACTATGGATTAAGTAATTTATTTCAGAATCATTTTCTTATACTTATTTATTAATTATTACTTAAAAAATAACACTTATAAAATCATAAAGGAAATTATATGTTTTTTAAGAAATAATATTTTATGAAAACTCTTAAGAACTGGCTGATTTAACAATAATTTGTATGAATTTAGACGAAAACCATGTTTTTTTTATGTTGATTTAGTTACGCAATGTACAAGTGAAACTTTATTTTTCTGTTCGATATGATTTCTTAATGAGTACATAACAGTGTGTTTAAAAACACGTTTCCTCGAGGATGAATATGAGATAATTTAAGAGGTAAAACGTTCTGCTAATAAATTAACTGTTAAATGAGGTAATACAACCGTGAGATTTTTTGTAAATCCTTTAAACCAACTTGATTACAGCAAAAACTGCACGCATAAAACAGTTTCAAAGAAGGCTGATATTCTATTTCAGGAGTGACTCAGTGCATAAACTGTTGCTATACTGGCGTAGTTATGCATCAGTCTTTGGACTATCATTAGACATCTTCGAAATTCGAAACTATTAAACACGAGATTAAAAAAGTGCAATAATGATTGTGGTGTCACAATCTGACAGCAATCGTGATTCGTGAGTGAGGTATTGCAGGGGGCGGCGCGGCGCGGGGCGCGGGGCGCGGGGTGTGGCTGGTAGTTCCACTGCACACTGCACAGCCGCGCTCGAGCCAGTGTAATGACAGCTCACCTGCCATTAGCTCTCATTACCCCACAGTCACGTACAGCAGGCAGAAATGGATTTGTCTTTGCAAAAATAATGATTGCAGATTGCAGACCGCCTTGAGAAAATTGGATTCGAATGCGCATAAACAGGATCCAGGGGCAGGCGGCTCGCTGCCCTTGAGGTATCCGACTGGTATGGCTCATTGCAAACATTGTATTGCTAGTTTTGCACACCATACATGTTCTGCTCGCGAACAATGTTCTCCGATAATGGTGCACCCGAGAACGGCTGTAAATGAATTTTAAAATGATTGCAACTCGTCAGTACTACTATGCGAAAAATATTTATCTTTAATGAATCGTGGAGGAACTCAATAGCGTTTTTTATTTTGGCGCGGCAATATGGCTTCAGTACGTACACCGATGATACCTAAATAGAGAGAATGCGACAAAAAAATAAATTTTAATTACTACTTAGCTAAATCCAACAAATGATATATGTAATAATCCAATGTACTCAGTAAATAAAATAACGCAATAATAATTTTGTTACAATCGATAGACACGTTTAACGAAAATCGTGTTCGAATTTGCGCATCAATCAGAAATACGAAGCGAAACCTAATTTTGTTATGATACCTGACACACGTACGCTAAATTAAAAAGTAGTAAATTAGCAACACGTATTCAAATGAAATGTTGCAAATCGCATGATTCATGCTCCGGTTGCGTAAAGTTCGATGTACACACGTACACAATGGCCACATTATGGTACATGAAATTGAACAAGCCATGAGAAATCTCTCGTCATTTACAGGACATGCCACTGCCATACTCCTACAGCATTTGTAACACCTAGTTGATATCAGTTATCATGCACACAAAACAATCATTCTGCAACTTGCCGAGCCAAAATAATTTACTTATCTTAAAAGTGACATATGGAAAAACTGACAGCTTCTTCTTTCCCTGGTTACGTTTATACTTACAAACCAATGCCACGGAACGACGTGCGGCACAATTTTCTAAAATCTTGAAAGAGCTGAAGATTCACGTTCTTTAACGCGTTTTACGGCACAAATATTGAGCTACGAAAAACTTTATACAACAAGATCTTGTATTGATCATAAAATGTTACAAATATTGAACCATGGTTTCCATCCGTTTAATTAGTGAATAATGACAAAAGTGATGTCATAGTATTTGTACGGACTTACGTATGTAATAATTAGTCGTATAATATCCTGGTATGTATAAAGATTGTTATAATTTAGAAACAACAACTAATTTTACCTTTATTAAACCATGTAGAAATGTTGATGAATTAGGATCCAGAGCGCAGTAGACAACGTAGCTGTAAAACATAAATCCACAAATATCATCGCACCCAGAATTTTTTTTGAAAATGATTACATTGAATTAGGTTTATGTGCTAATAGAGACAAAACTGCTGTCGTGGTTTCTGATAGCTAAGACTCGAGACAATTATTTTACTGTGACGTTAGGTTTTCTTATTAGTTACATTAATTTAGTATTGTTATAAGACAATACGCAATCTAAATAAACTTGTAATTTTAAATTGCATTGTTGTATTTTGATCATAGAACTTTTTAACATGATTGATCGCTTATTATTTGTTTGCGACATAAATTCTGTCTAATTAATATAATTAGGTGGTTTTAAAAAAAATTGGGGCATAAAATTTTACGCTGAATAATTTAGATCCAAAACATAATTTCAAAATGGTTCTCAAAATCTGCTACTTTTATGAAGAACTATTGGTGTCATAAATGTTTTTAATTATTTTGGCTAATACACAGGATATTCTAAAAAAAAAAACCAAATAATATAATACGAAAAAATAATATAAGAATTGTATATTGATGCAGCAGAGGAAATTAGAAAGAGTGTAATCGCGACACACGAGCTCAAAATATTCCGTTCAACATCATAAATTCCACATCGATTTCAATGATTTTCACAAATTGCTCTCGATAAATATGCAAGTTTCCTGTCATCTGAAATGTTGTTCGGAAGCAAAGAAGGCATCGACCTCTCGCATTTCACACATAAATCTTGTTCGCAGTTGCTGAGTCGCGTTCGGTGTTCGCTAACAAATTACTCGTACATCGCGTTACCCGACCGCGGACGACCGAGGGCCGTTATTACAACTAATTGGCGACAATCAAACCCAGCTACTGCTTCTGTGAGGCGGAATTTTCTCGTCGCATCGCTGTGTTTTTCAAATACGTATTTTTATGTGATGGAATATTTTTTCGACTGCCTCGATGGCGTAGTTGTATTACGGTACGGCTACAAAGCTGAGGTCTCGGGTTCGAGTCCCGGGTCGGGCAAAGTGGTATTGGATTTTTCAATTCAATATCAGCCCGGAGTCAGGAATTTGTGCCCAATGTGGCGATAGGCTCGCCCCCTATCACATTATGGGACGGAACATACAAGGCGAAATGTGGGTGTCCTGGTGGCGCCTCTGCCTACCCCTTTGGGGATTAAGGCGTGAGTTTATGTATGTATGTATGTATGGAATATTTTTTCTAGGCAAACCGCTGATGCAAGGATGCTTGTAAAGAACAAAACGTCATTTTTCGTAACCTGTTTAAGCTGAGTAAAAGCTTACGGATATTTGTCCATAACATTGCACTAGATTTTTAGGAAATTCTCAACGTCACCACTTTCTTTTGTTTATCATAACGATGCATGCGGCAGTATTGATCTATCCAATCCAATCATATAATTCGATGCTGTAATTTGGAGAAAACTTACTTGGTATTCAGGGGAGTGTTTCCAGGCCAATTTTAGGATACCAGAACTGTAGCAACTCGACGATTAATCTCATAAATCAGCAACCTTCAGGAACTTCTGTCTAAATAAAACATCATTAGGGATGCACAGAGCTCAATAATATACGATTTCTTTCTCCCGACGAGTTGGTTTACTTAGTTATGGTGACTTAGAAGTAGACTTAATAACTCTTTGACAGCATTGTACTGTGTTAGTCAGTTCACTCCAAGATTGCTGTATGTTTCATGTTTGCTCTCTTTACCTGTATCTTCTTTGCCTAAATAATTCCATACTCAGCGACAACAAGGTAGTGTTATCAACAATGTAAGTTAGTTCGGGATCTGGGTATTGTAGGACCAAAATATCCCTCTTAATTTCAGATACCAATCATAAAATTCTCGAAATAATGTAGACCACAATTCAGTTTAAATACTATGATGAATTTATATGAGACGTCCTAACGTTAAACTGCGACTGTAAGATAAATATTGTATAAACAATTTGAAGGCCGGTCCATCAAGCCTCATAAAGCCAGCGCGATGTGTTACGACGCACAAGTATAATACTTAATGTGGCCTGTAGACTGTAATTAGCAATGGGACGTATAAAACCTAATCTATGTGGCTGAACATATTAGGAATTTATATAATTATCCTAGAAATATGCAGTAATGTAATGCAATAACTCGAATGAAATTACGTTCACAATTTATAAATTAAATACCTTTCCCATCGCACTATAATTTATTATTAGTTATGTTAATTGGGACATGGCTGTTAACGGTGCTTCCCTTCCTGCAACTAAAATATTAGCAGTCGTAACGGCTATTTATACATTTTAAACACCAGACACCCTCACCCCATATGTTCAGAGCAACCTTTCATGTTTTATTATTTTATTTTTAGATCCGCCACTTCACAATTCTCTCGCCAAACTATTAAACACCCCAGCCAAAATATCCTTAAAGGAAGTCCCCACTGACTTAATACCGGCTCGGCCACCCTCGAACATATTTCATAAGCCAAGTTTTTTCATTAACGCTCGGCGGAACAATCGAGAGGCCATGGAGATTCAGCAAATACTTAAGTTACCCATTGTTGCACGATTTCAATTCGAAAGGGTTCGAAATAAGGCATTTGCTGCAAAGATATTGCTAATCAGTAGTCAACGTAACGTTTATTTGTGGGCCTTTGTTCGGAGCGGTGCAGGCACGATTGTGTGAAAGCATTCTGTTAATGCGTTAAACAAAGGAAACTTACGTTAGGTCGGTCTGTTCCCTCGACCCTCGCAGTTCGCACGGCCCAGCGCCAACGCGGAAATGTTATGTTTACTCGGTAAAAAATAACGTGTCGTGAGCTGCCTTATACCTCACTTTATGGGAATCATTGAATAATAACGCTCCTCCACTAATTGATGTCTGCATTGTACGCGACTTATGATTTTATTTGATATAAGATCACTTATTGTACATATATCGCAATGCAACATACAATATGACGGAATATCACCTTACACTGAGTCTAAGAACTTTGTGTATTATTTCTATTGTCATTGTTTATGATATCCCTGTTTTATAATTATTCAGTTTATTCCGCTCCTCGACATGTGATTTCACAATATTGGGTAATTCTAGCCTCATTTACTTGTGCCAACTTAAAATGCCACTTTTTCTGTGCGTGCTTTGTTTTTTAGGACGGTTTGCATTAGTATAACTTCCAAATGCGTATCTACAAATTATATTATTTGGTAAAATATGGAAACTCCAACTGATCGCGCAGATATCTTAGTGTATTAATGATATTAATGGTAAACGACTTGCAAAAATCGTTCATTTCATATTAAAATAACCATATATACGTTTAAATAAAAACAATTTTCTTTATTCTTAAACAGATCAACTATTGTCTAGATGCTAGCAGTTAGCAAAAATCCCATGTCCAAATAAATTTGAAGTTAAGATTATAAATCCGAATTAGTTAAATACTTCTTTGTAATATAAGTAGGAACAGACGGTTACCGGTGCACCTAGCAACGATTCAAATTATATGACGCCATATTAGCGGCAAGTTCCAATGTGGAACACGTTGCAATTTTATTGGTACGTTATGTTACCGCCTTCATAATTGGCTCTATTGTGCAGCAAATAGATATCTATAAATTTAAACCACGCATAGATGTTAGGTACACTAACAATACGCCCTGACGAGAATACCGGTACATCGAGAAAAATAGATGTTATTCATTTCAACAGCTCAATTTTCCAGATAATTAGGCTACTTATGTCAGAAACAACTGGATTTTCCTCCATACGTCCTAAGTAAGGATTAATTACCTCATTAATTACTTTAGTGTATTTCTTAATCTGTTTAATAATGTGACACGGAACTGCTTGGTTCAATGCGATGCCAAAGTACGGTAGCTTTATTACCTATTTAGTTAACGTAATACACTACTAAAGTAATTAAATGCTAGATGTTATAAAATGGTCTAGCGGAAAAATTATACATAATAAAATAAAACGTATTTCATTATGGAAACGCTGTTGAAAGCGGCGAAGTATGTCCATTACTGTGACCTAAATGATGCATCTTATTCTCGCTTTTGACTTATCAACTGCCGGCAAACGGATCCTTATATAATTATTCGTTCTTTTTTGTAAATGCCACGTTTTTATTCTTTCTACCTGGGCTCGGGTACCTGGGCCGATAGCTCACTACCGGGAACACTATTAAGCGACTCCATGAGGCATAAAAACGAGTAGAAATAACAGAGAACCGACTGCTTGAAGGACTCGGGTTATAATTTACACTGAATACTTTTGTCGGAATTATTTTGTGCTTCTCGGACGAGCTTCAATGTCAAGAGTGAACGTTCTTCATAAAAGAATTCCAACAATAATTGTAGTTTCATCCTTTAGCTAAATGTATATGATGCAAAAAAATATGGAAATTATTGAATAGAATGTAACTGCCAAGGTGTTCAACGTTGAAGATTAATTGCCTTTTTTTCCTGAGTTTTACAAAGGAAAAAATAATGGAATATTTAGAGATCGCTGACTAGATCCGCTGTTTGATAATATTCGAAGAACTAACTGAACAAGGTAAAGGTTAATATATAATACACAATTTGCATATATTCGTGGATAGATCATTAATTTTCTTTCAAATATCCACTTTTTGATAAACGGGTTTATCTTTGGGGTTGATTAAAATCATTCTTTAATTAACATATTTATTTGCCTTTATTACTTTAACTTCTATACATAAATGGCTTTTATGTTGAAAATAGACTTATAAATCAGATTTTCCTCACATGGTTATAATATTTTCAGGAACATTATTGAGTTGCTGAGTTGTGAAAATCTAGTAAAATTTGTATAGACTTTCCAAATGTAATGATAATGATATGGATTACAAACTAGCTATATCCTCTTTTACATTCCCTCCACAAGTGCCTGGAAAAAACACCACTCTAGATGATAGCAGGGTAACTGAAAATACCTTCGTATATTCCGGATTTAACTTAAGGGCTTACTGGTAACTTACAGAGCATTTAATGAATGTCAAGAACTCATTGATCATTTTAAAATTATATAAGTAAGCATAGAAACAGCACATGGGCGCTTTCACGGACGCCAGCATAATTTCAATGAAACGAGGGTCTTTGAAGATTCCGAAAAGAGCCAAGCACAAGCGACAGAAAACAACATAGAGTACTACGACAATACAATTCCATATACATAAAGGTTATCTAACTGGTCCTGCAACTTTACAACGGAAAAAACATTAGCAAGCTTAGTCGGATGTACCTCAATGTCGTGTGCGGGTACAACGGACAGGGGTGGAGGGGAGAAGGTTGTCGGCCCCGGCCCGTGACGTCACCGCACTGACCACCTCGGGACCGCCACAATGGCCTTTCTCAGAAGGAGCAGATGCGTTCGCGGCGCTATCTGCCGCGCCCTGCCTCCGCCTCACCGCCGCCCTACCCGCACGTGAGTTTTACAGATAGTACATCCAGCGTCTCATCTGTTTCGAATGAATGCCCCGTTGAAAACGAGCAATAACCTTCCGAGAGCACTTCAATTGTCTATAAAATTCATGAACGACTTCGATAAGAACTCACTCGAAGATCAAGAGCTAACGATGCGCTGTACATGTAAAAATGTTGGCGGCTAAACGCAGGCAGGTAGCGGCCAGGTAAAGGAGCGCGAGCGCCCGGGCCGGCGCGTACCTGGCGCGCAGCGCGCTCACCGCGCCGTGTCATTACAGCGCGCCGGTAACCATTCCTGCGAGCGCGGGCCAGTTCCCGCGCGACGCCGACGCCACGGCGACCGCCGGAGCTGCTTGCCACGACGATCCTCGCAACTTCCATGGATGAGTGTGGATCTAGTCATGATGTACAAAAAACATGCACTAAACCTCCACTCATCGAAAGAAATTGACTTCTTCGCCGAGCGTCGATTCGCGGAACCCCGGAGCACTGCACGCACTGATCGTTAGCGACGTCACGTCGAAGCACCGAACCGTTCACGAGCACGTTGTCGTGTTTTTTTTATACGAGTAAGTCGCAGCGGTGCGCGGGCGCGGCGGCGCAGCGCGACCCGCGCGCTCCGCCCGCTCACTACGAAATAAACGGTCGAGATTTCAAATCTGGGAACGTAGACGCTGCGCGTGCGGCAGCGGGGCGCGGCGGGGCGCGGGCGGGCCGCTGCCGGCCAATCGCGCGCCGCTCCGCACTGGAGGGGCAAACCGCCGCGCCGCCCGATATTATCTTTTCTATAAAGAACGTTATTTTCTTTCTTTCCTACTCGCTCGTCCGTTCAACCGACAGCGGAAGTGAAATGAACGCGCGCGTAAACTGCACACTCGACGGTGTTATTTCAGAGCGAGTCGAACTGGTGCACCTGAAGACGACGTGACACACTGCTTATGAATGAAACCGAAGGCTTCCACCTCGTACTATGTTACTCATTTTTATTTACAAATTAATTAGACGCATTGTGTTCGTAATAATATGAACACTGATAAAATGTTGCGTGCCAAATGTTCCGTGAGCAATATTAATGTTCTTCGCCATAAGTACCTAACCACTTAAAATAAATTGGTTGGTATTGCTAGATACTAGATACCTATATAAAAGGTTTATTACTAACCCGAAGATTACGTAAATAGGTTTTTTGGATTACAACTTACAAGGAAAACTTAATCTTCCTACACATACTTTACAATCTACATCTAGAAGCATCAATATTCTTATCATTTTTATTGATCATGGTTTCTGAAAAGCTAATGCCCATGAAAGCCTTTATTACATCCGAGTGTTGAGTAGTGGGCAAGATTCGTTACCTTCACAAACGTACAGCGAGTTAAAGCGAATTGTAAGACAATGCGCTTTGGTCGTCTTCAAGATGTTTTATCGCCACAGACACAATTTCAAAACTTAATTACGTCCACTGAAAGAAAGTTAATGGCGAGGTCCCGTGCAAATTAAATTAAAGATTTGTTCGTGAATTTAACCATCTACTACCTATATTAAGCGGGGTTACACTAATAAAATAAATAATGATCATCGATATCAATATGTCAATGATAACGATATTAAAAACCCAGGTTCGTAACTACTTACACTCGTGTAAACGGATCAACAACATCAAAAATGTCTCACTGCCAAAAATAAAAGTGTTATACCTACCTATGAAATAATATGCAATAAATAATTTTGTAAATAACATAATATTCAGGGTGACATATTCACTTAGACATATCGAGACATTCGTTCTACTTATTGACTAAATGTCACATTTTTGTAGGAAATATAAATCATAGGTACCTATAATAGTTGTTATTGATTATTGAACTGCTGTGAATTAAACCAAC
This sequence comes from Deilephila elpenor, assembly GCA_949752805.1. Classification (NCBI taxonomy): domain Eukaryota; kingdom Metazoa; phylum Arthropoda; class Insecta; order Lepidoptera; family Sphingidae; genus Deilephila; species Deilephila elpenor. Next base: position 10,897,430 of record OX457097.1, on the reverse strand, counting down.
CTACGGCTTATGTTAAAGTGACTGTATTGTAAACCGGTTTTGAAAACGCAACACTTTAATTTTTTACCCATTCTTCTCTGTTGAAGACTGTCTCTTGCACGGGGTGGTAGAGAAAACTATATAGTTACCTGAATCTAAAATGATGTAGGTACTTTAGGTCATTTTTTATAGATTCAATGATATAATGATAATTATCTGTAGGGCCTATTTAATTTGTAAATAAAATGGAAAATTACGAAACGGTTTTTAACAGCACCCAAAACAAAAAAGTAGTTACATTTTACTATTTGTTATGGTTCCACTACTGCAAATCGACTGTTAAATAACAAAGGTACTTTAACAAAAAATAAAAGTAAATCTCCGTGGCGCAGATCTATAGATAGTATTATTTATTATTAAATTATGATTGAATTTTAGAATACAATGAAAATATAAGTAGGTGCTACCCTACTTAAGATTTATGAACTTCGAAATAGAGACAACCTTTGGTGTCACTTCAGAGGCTTTTACGGTATATAGAAAATGGTGATATTACCTACATAATATGATTCATTCAAACTTTTGTGATAGAGATTGATAACTCTCGCCAGTCGATACATTCATACCGGTCAACTCGACACAGGTACATGTAGGTACTTACACAGTTTCTAAATGTAGGTTTTCCACCGTCGCGTAGGGTGGTCGTTCTCCGCAAAGATACCTACTACTATTCTACCACTGAACGAACGGAACGCAGCAGCAAAGAAGTTACTCCACCTTTTATTTCTGTAAGACAGTGTTTGGATTTCACAGAGCAGATTTCATATTAAAATAAAATAGATTTTTAGAACGTAATAACTAAAATATGCTCTCTTTCACACTTTCCTCGCAGGTTTTACTTAAAGCCTAAATGGGGACGAAAGCAATGCTTATTCCAAGCAAAAAAAAATAATGCGTGTTTTGTAAGCCGCTTATTTTTCTTCACTTTACTGGGAATTGTTTTGTCAAACCGAAAATAGGATATCTAACTTGTGTATGTGACAAAGCCCGCATCGACACGATCTTGGAGTTTCTTATGCAAAAAGCAAGACTGAGATTCGTCGGGACTATGAATGTGTCTGTTAAGTGTACCTACTTATTAATTATTTTATATGTTTACAGATATATTGGGGTGCAACAAGTAATAAAAAACATAGGTAACTCATACACAATCGTTTATTTTCAGTACTGGTTAAACAATTTTGTCTTTGACAAAAAATATTATTAAAATATGAGTCGATCTCAATTATAGGAAGGTTGAAATATTATATTATATATTAATTACAGTTGAAACATTAATTATTATTCGAAGGTTTTTATTTATCTATTAGGATTGTTTAATTAAAACAATACAAATGACGTGCCACGTCTTAAACCTCGTGGATTATTATAAATTTTTTTGTCCCTTCTCTTGATGACTTGTTTATATGAAACACAACTTTATTTCGAGATTTCCATGAAGAGTTTTATATTAACAATCATAATTATCGTGTAAAACATCACAGAATTTCATTACGTATGCATAATTCTTATTTGCGGTCCTTCGAGCCGGATTTTTTTGACGAGAGTAAAACTCATATGTAACTAAGAAAGACAATTATAGTCAGAGTAATCCATTTTATTCAGTCTCCAGCAATTAAAATAAAGTTCGATTTCCGCATTGTGACAAATCTTAGTGTAATCGACAAATACTTATTTCTATTTGGGTTTTAAAGACTTGCATCTTTATTTATTTATTGTATCCTTTAGTTTTTAGGCGACTTACAAATATTTCCACAGCAGAATGATGTTGCACAATAAAAAATCCTTTACAAGGCACTTTAATAATAAAAAACAAATTAGAACACAAATCAAGGGTTATTGTTCGCCATGATGATCGTACACCCGAGGTCTGTGAGTTGCATGACCTCTGCCCCTCCGTCGAGTAGCCTGTGGGAGCAAACCGCCACTTTCTCACTGATGGCGCACTTCTGCTTGTTGGTTAGATGGCCCGCTGACACCACTGTCATGCTGAGTTGCTCCAGCAGTTGTGCGGCGGAGTATGCGTCCATCAGGAACCTGGAAGGATGAGAAAATATAGATATTATTAATCCAACACTCTAAAAGCCGGAGGGTGTTGCATGGCGAAGCATGGAGCGTCGAAATATACATACACATACATAAACTCACGCCTTTATCCAAGAAGGGGTAGGCAGAGGCACCACCAGAACACCCACATTTCGCCTTGTATATTCCGTCCCATGATGTGATAAGGGGCGTGCCTATCGCCATATCGGGCACAAATTACCGACTCGGAATATTATATATTGTCGAAATATTATTTGATCCATTTTATGTATAGGGTACATCGCACGTGAACGCGGCGGTTTTCTGTGCTGAGGCACAGTTGCCTCAAACTTTGTGATCAGAATGCATAACGTTGCATCATAAATGACAGCCTCCGTGACCGGGGCTTCGATCTCCGCGCCGCAACAAATATTTGTGTGGTCCACAAATATTTATTTCGGGTCTCGGTGTTTTTGAGACCAAAAAGTCTCTCATAGATTCTGATACCCACGACACAACACTCGGCCTTAATGTGGGGTCAGGACTGTGTATGTGACTGTCGGGTGTATTTATTTATTACTTGAACCATTTTCTATGATTTGTATATCGCTCATCAGGCGCGCGACTTTCTGTGGTGGGGTATGGTTACAACAAACGCACAACGCTGCATCACAAATGACCCGCAAATGGCACCGCCGTTGTGTACTGCGACGTAATAAAAGATTCGAGTTTTTTCTAGAAAACTGTTTCTGTCAATCATACTGCAAATAGAATATGGTGACACAGCAACAAGCCGCTGTAATGTCGTCCAACCTTTAGTTAACTCTGGGAATCTTTGTGAACCAATTGGGTGTGACAAACATTTTTAAATGTTGTAGTTGTTGCAGGCGTGAACAAGAAATCTCACTTACTTCTCAACAAATTTCTCCAATTCACTGTAATTCTTCACACTCAGATATTCTTCAACTAATTCTTTTGGCACCAGTCCAGTAACCTGTAACATGTTTGTTAACATTTGCATAACATTTGTGGAATTTTTAATGATGTATTGTCTGAAATAACGAATGATACCACCCAGCTTTCTTTTCGATCATACTTCTATTACACTCTGTATAAAGACCGTGAAATATACATCAAAACATTTTGACATATTTGACATCAAAGTATGCACTATGTCTCGGCCGAATTATTGAGGAAAAAAGACGCCAAGAAAGTAATGGCATAATTTACTAACGATTCATTTAAATATATGTCAAACATTATGTCTTGTCTTTTTTTATTTTATTTTAATTTTAAGACTTACTAGCGTTTATCACACTATCACTTATAAAATAATACAAAAATAATAACAAAAGGAAGTATGATACACAATTAAAGGTAAACCCCACATACACATACAACAACATGACCAAAACTCATATCAAAATGAAAAAAGGTACCTATTACATTCTAAAGGGAGCAAAGGTCTAATCCTGCATAAAGTTACTCACCTCAACAAGTCCTTCAGCAGTAATCTTACCCAGGAGTCGCTGGCAACACTGCAGAGCTGTCAGAGCCCTACGCAAGTCACCCTCACAAGTATCCACCGCTTGATGCAATATATCACCTTCACCTACATTCACACCCTCTGCTTCACATATTTCTCGCAATCTGAAAATAATGACAACACACATTAATTTTTGTAGAATTAAAGGGTAGTTACTTTTAAAAACAAGAATATGGGCAAGCCTTCAATCTATTAAGTCACATCATTTTTTAAAGATAATGGTATCACTTCAGTCTATTTAGCATAATTATTCTATAAATCATATTGGCAAGAATGTGGCTTTCTTTATTGATCCTTGAAATTCAAATTGAAATGGACATTTTAAACTTAATATTTACCTCTTGATAACATTTTCTCTGGCCAAAGGTTTGAAGCGAAACTTAGAGCATCTGCTAGTAATTGGTGGAATAATTCTTGACACATAATTGCAAATGAGGCAGAAACGTGTGGTGCGAGTCTCTCGTTCCATGGTACGCCGCAATGCTGCTTGTGCTGCTGTTGTCATGGAGTCTGCTTCGTCAAGGATCACTAGTTTGTATGGAGGACATGGCCGACCACTAAAACATTTCGTTTATTTTAATAATGTGATAATAGGATATGGATCTGTTTGGATGGTTTTTAGTTAGACAAATGTTTTATCTACAAGGCTATCTATCTATCTATTCAGCCACAGGAAGTCCACTACTGAACATAGGCCTCCCCCAAGCCTTATATAGAGCAAATAGAGACACTTACAACAATAACATGTGGAGATATCATATACTTATAATTCCAAATATTTGTAGTAAGGTGTCCTTATGATACTTCAATGATTTCAAATCGAATTTATATAAAAGAACTGATCATGCTCAAAACTTACTCAGGTCTTGTGCTGCTGACAGTGAGCTGTGCAAATGTTTTTACTTTGTCTCTGATTACTTGGATGCCTCTTTCGTCAGATGCGTTTAATTCCAGCACTCGGTCCCTCGTAATGTCGCCAAAAAGCTGCCGGGCCGCCGCAAGTATGGCACTGGTTTTACCCGTACCGGGCGGGCCGTAGAACAGTAGATGTGGCAAATCACCGCCCGCTAGACATTCTCGCAGTACTTGCACGACTTCTCCTTGATCTACGATATCGTCTATTGTTTTTGGGCGGCTGAAATACGATTTATACATAAAAAACTGTCTAAAAATGAGGAAAATACTTCCAATGTTAAGAAACTTACTATTTCTCAACCCATGGCGCGGGAGGCTTTTTCTTTGTGGACGATTTTACTCCTGAAGATGTAGGCTTGTCCGCCGCTGATATTTTGCCAGTTTTAAGAAATGCCTGCATTTTTTCGGCAAATATTAATTAAAATTTTATGATAGATACATCCAAAACCGCGGTTTTTCTAATGACATCTCACAACCGTTGTCAAAATTATCAAAATGACAGTAACAGCTTAGAATGAGAAAGAAAATATCTAAGCGTTGAAATGTTTAAGTGAGAAAGAGATGCAATAGTAGCATGTTAAAAACATGACTGTGAATAGTTTTTGGCTATGGAACATAACTTAGTTCTAGTGGTGCTAAAACCGTGTTTTGGAAATATTCGACTAAAAAACCGTTTATACCAAAAAATCGTACAATGTTGAACGTGTCAATCACTAACTTTTAAAACATATCATTTGTCAATTTGAGCAAAGCGGGAAAATTGGCTCATTGCTGCCTCTATTTAGCAAAAATAAATAATATTAACCATTCAATGAAGCAGTAAACTTTAAAATGGCTACGAGATCTCAAAGAAAGGCTAAAGATAAAGAACCAGTGCAAAATAGTAGCGCGTCCGTTAAACGAGTTGAGAATTCATGGTTGTTATTGGCTAAGGGTACGTACTGTTTACATTTTATCAAACTTAATTTTGTTACGATATATTTGTGCTAATTTTATTTTCAGATTCATTGCTAGAGAATAGCACGTTTGCCATTATTACTCTAGCGCATCCAGCACATGGGCAACTAGCAAAATTCTGCTTGGATGAAGAAAACAAAAAGATTTTTGAAGTTGTTACTTTCAATGAACCCCACAGGTCGTGGTTTATTGGAGAAACTGTTAAATCTGATGGCAGCCTGCAAATGTTAACTCCAATTAATCCTTTATTCTTAGGTAACTACCAACTTTAACTATCATTTAAGTTGATTAATCATCTTTTAAATACAGATTTACTTCATTATGTATGCTGTTCAACAGTCATACTCACAATTGTAAACCTAATATAATAAATGTATCTTAAAAATTGTAACTATATGGCTACAGTATCATTTATTGACCGGCATCGCTAAGGAATTTTAAACTGCAAATACGGCTTTAACAATAATTTCATCTGGAGATAAATTTTGAATAAAATTTTGTTGTTTGTTTATCTATGTTAATACTAAACAAACGTTCAATTATATAACAGTTTAATTAATTAATTTTATAATACTACTTAGTTTGGATCGGGATGTCTTCTTTATACAGTGTAAGTAAGATATTGAATTTTGAAAATTTTTCAGTTTTACCGAGACTAAAGGAGCAATGCAGCAGTAAAGCTATACCTTTAGAAGATCTTTTATCAGAAAAGGGATTTAATAAGATATTGGAATTTGTGACAAACTTGGACTCAATTGGTGATTCAAAGGTAGACGGGTAATGGTTATAGTAATATTTCAAAATTCTAATTATTTTTATCATATACATGTGTGATATTATAGTGCTAAGCAAAATGTATGATATAGCTTTATTCCTAGTGTAACTATTTAATAATACATTCTTACCACATTGAAAATTGGCTGGTTAATTAACATAAAACTATGATTACTAGCATATAGTAAACAAATATTTTCATCATTATTTCTATATATTTATTGATGTTGCCTAAATGTGAGAGATTTGTGTTATTGTGTTTTTTTTTTTAAATATAATAACAAGACAAGCATGTTGCTCACCTGATGGTACATGTCACAGTTCTATTATCCTTATAAACAGGAATAACACTATTCTAAACTTAGTATTACTAAGCAATGCATAAACTTGGCAACATTTATATGATTTAAAAGTTTTAAGGATTCCCAGCTTAATATTTTAACTTTGTATTGTAATTCAAACCTTATTGATTTAAGGATTTTTTTCTATTATAATTGTTTGTTTTGTGGGAATTCCCCCACAGCCACTCTGTTCAAGCAACCTAAAGGTGCTAATGTTGAAACTTTTTTAAGTTAAAGATTAAATTATAATTTTGTGGCTATTTCTTTATTACTGTTCAGATGAGCATTGGACTACACTTATAATGGAGAGTTTTATCGTGAGGATTAGGCAAACATATTACATTTGTCATGTATTGAGAGGTTCTGTATCCATGAGACTAAATAAGAAAATGTATTTTTAAAGGGACCACCAGACTTAAAAGCTTATAAATATAATGAAGAAAAAACTCTGACATGGCTTGAGGAGAGAGTTCGTAAACTAGCCAAAGTGCTGCGAGAAAAGAATATCCATGTGACATCTGGTGCAGTTTCAGCAACATTTGTTACTAGTAACTTGAATAATACAGATATTGATGAAGGTGAGAATAAAAACAAATCTGTAATATTAAATGATAATTACTGTTGTTGTTCCTAATTATTCATCTAGACTTTTCTATTATGTAACACACAACATATTAAGTAAATAAAACAATCAGTTCTTCAGACTTCTTACTCCTTACAATTCTGGTTGGCCCAAATTAATTATGTCTTCCCATGTGTAACGAACAGTATCTTGCTAACAATTTACACCATAAAGATAATTAACAAAAATATGTTCTTTCCTCAGATTTCTACTTAAAATACGCTCATGGCTTGGTATCTGAGTACCTACATGAAGATTTGGTGAATAAATTAGAACAGAGGTTCAATTTTAAACCCGACTTAATAGAAACAATAGGAAAAAAGCGGAAATCAGAACCAGAGGACGGAAACGAAAATAAGAAAATCAAACGGGAAAAACTTGATTCCGACCAAAAATTAGATGTTTTATTATCGAATCAGATTTCGCCAGAAGTGAAAAAACCTAAAACTTTATCAGCAAAAGAAAAAGCTAGGCAAAAGGCCGCGAGCGGTACAAAGACTATATCGTCATTTTTCACGAAAAAGTAACAATAAAATTGACATATATCTGAGAATGTATATTAATTTAAAATATAAGAAATAAATCAATTGTTATGAAAGTACTGAGTTTTATTTTTAATCTGATCAAATTGACTATTTGATACATTTTGTAAATTAAAATTAACATATATTTATAGTTATCAGGGTAATTTACATAAATATACAATGCGTGTGAATTTATTACTCCTAAACAGTCACCAAACATTGAATCTATTCAACTTAGTCGAATGCCAATTAATTATCAAAAACCGTTTAAAGCCGGAAAAAGTAATTGGCAACACTATTGTGGTCGCCATTAGCAAACGTCCATCCGTTTCGTTTCGGGACTTTCAGTAGATTTTATATAGTACGGACAATTTTTATAAAACACTTAGGTAGGTAAATCTTGGACACGTCGGACTCAGTGTAGTGAAACTGATGTGATTTCTTTTGATATTGTCGTGATTAAAGACTTCCCAAGTGCTTAATATTCGTAAAATCGCGGCCAATGTCAGCAGGCGTGTCAGATCAGGTATTTCGCATTTACGGTACCTTTGTGGTATATCTACGTCGTTTGATATGTTTCTGTTTGAGTACTAACGCGTCTATGTCTCTTGTTTCATGTTTGCGACGCTCGTAGCGGATGAAAGGGCAAGGGAACCAAGGTAAAATATTGTCTCATTATGACGTTGCAGTGTATTCTCTGCAAGCGAAACAGCGTTGCCGGTCGGCATCGCACCCTGCGTTCGTTACCATTCCGCCGTGATTAACGCTCTATTCCTGAACTTTCACTTTCTTTTACGATGATGCGCATATCTGCATAGCTAGTCTATAGTTTGTTGATAATTTATTACATATAATCTGTAGTTGGTATTAGCTTTTTTGCCAATCATCTGTGGGCATAAATGAGTGTAGGTGTTGCGCTGCCCACGGACGTCTCTTTAAGATTGTTTGGAAATGTGATAACACCCACACATAATCAATAATCTGGCAATATTCTTTATTTGTGTACATGTAGTGTACCAGACATGTTTTGTATCATACCAATTGGTGAGTTATTCAATTGTTACATACAGCTGTTATTTGTTGTCAACAAAAAGAGATGTATTATTTTTATGAATGAATAACTTAAATATATTTTTGTAATCTTATGCCACTAATGCTATTTAAAAGAATTTTATCCAAACATAATTATTATTCATCATGACTCCTACATGTCGATAATAGATATTACAATTTCTAGTTACACTTTACTCCACACATAAATAATATTTGTTACACAAACTACTGTGGTTAGAGTTTAAAAGCCTATAAAATGCTGAGTGAGTTATGACACTGTTCACAAAGGAACAGTAACATGTGCATGTTTGTTGTATAAGCAGACATTTAATTATGCTTAATTATCATTAACTAAACACAAGCAACAGTTATAGACTGAGGCTTTACAAGTAAAATTATTAAAGGGAAACAATTACAGGGAAACATTTCAAGATGAAGGTTGCATTTATGTAAAATGTTTGTTTACACATATCCAACAAATACATCTTAATTTGCACAAATTCGTACATGCTGAACCGATTTACATTCAAGGTCAATCTTTTCTTTCATGATTATTATGTAACTCCAAGTATGTAAAATTTATTTTGATGAGATTAAACAGCAAATTATATTCTTTTAACCTTATTTTTTATTTAAAGAATTGCTATTTATTGTATGTTTAATTCACAAACCTGCGAAGCGAAAGAGACAAACATTTTATTTCTATGAATTTATTTGCCATGGTGACACATTAATGAGTAATACACTTGAAATATATGTTATTTATGTATGTAACATAGATTTTAAGAACTCCTGTAGATTATCAATTATTAATGGAATACAACTGTTGTTATAATTTTAAGTGTGAAACTATATTAGGCTTGTAATTTTTCCCTGGAAGTAGTCAGTAAAAAGTTGAATGAAGTCATTGTAATATCCAGTATGAGTGGTCTGCAGTATGGTGATGGTAGTATACAATAATGTATTTATATTTTATTAGCTATAATAAAAGTGTTTTGGGGTATCCTTTGAAATACTGTTAAACTAACTAAAAAATTTGTTTTTTGATTCTTACATAATTATTCTACATGTGACAGACACACTAACGGTCACTTAAATAGTGATGAAGATGATTGTGGAATGGAACTTGAAACTGAACAAATGTTCTTTAAAAATCACTACATTTTCATTGTCAGTGGCCAAAGAATATTATAAAGTCTAAATTGTGTTCCACTGCAGGGCAATACACCTTTCCCCTCCACATTCACAAGCACAAGCACTCGCTATTTTTGCTCAAATGCATCATTTTTTTCATTCCATCATGTCTATATACCCAAAAGAAAGGTTGTTGAACATATTTTACTCATTTACCTTCCTGCTATAGAACGTATGACGATCAGGAATGTGGCCCCTCCACCCAGCGTTATTGGCGGCATCCCCGTGTGTCGGAACATCCACAGTCTTGTGTTATAGGTATTTTGTTACGAATTTGGTTATTAACTTTGTTTTGTTTTAAGGTTTAATTATAAGTTGTTATCGTAGTTTAGTGGCCGACGTTCGCATGTCACTCTAGGTGACCACTGAAAATCAGCGTTGTGCTGTGGCTCGTGCCTTGGTGCAACATGTAAGCTGAGTGGTCACCTACTTTATCACAGCGATGCGACGTGCATTCTCATTTAAGTACAATAAATATTACTGTTTTTTATTTTTTATTATGTATGAACATTGTATATATAATTTTTTGTTAAGCGTGTATGTGCGTTGTATGGTGTGACAAATAAATATACCTTTCTTTTCTTTCTTCTTCTTAGGAAATGTTAAACAATATTTAGGTAAGATTATTATTAGAAGCTATGTTAATAAACTACTGGGTATTTGTTAAAATTGATAAAAACGAAATAACATGTTGATTGTAAAATAATATGTAAGGGACCAAATAATGTAATAGAACATAAAATATGTGCAGTCAACAACATTGTAAGAACATAAACAAATATACTGTTTGTGTTGTTGAAATATGATAAGTAAAATGATATGTTTAGTCATCAGTAATTACTTGTTATTATAAATATATTAGTTAATTGTGTGTTACATATTAGCTTTTATGTCTATCTGGAAGAATAATGGTGATTGTTCAGTATTAAGAAAATGCAGAATAGTTTTCAATAAATTATAATTGTTAAAATATTACAGTGACCACCACAGTTAATAGCTAGAGTGGTATTTTCCTTATTTAATAATTTGATGTATTAATTTTTTTTGTTTTTCATTTATATATTTCAAATAGTAGTAATGGTATTATGCAACAGACACACACATATAACAATCACATGATTTTCCCATAATATGCAGATGAATGTATTGATAACAATACAACATTATGCTCAACAAATTGAGCTTTGTTATAGAAACACAAGTAACCTTGACTTATTTATTGAAAGGTAGCTATGTAATTGTTATATGAGAGTTAATTACAGCTGTATAAGTTTTATGGGTTCAATTAATGTTAACACAAAATGTCTTTAGTGTTTATGTTCATCTACAATACCATTATTGTTGTAATTGATGAATGCATTTTATTAAATGAGTTAGATATTGAAGACTGTTCATGAGAGAAATAAATTATATAGTGTATTTTTATAGATATTATCAATATTATTGGTTTTTGACTTATCTACCATGCAATTTACAATTTTTCATTTAGTATTATGATATTTTCAGTATACAGTATGTGAAATAAACATGTCATTACCTTTCATTGTAGCAGGCATAGCAATGTATCACACTTGCTTTTTACAATTTTGGTTATATTGATAAGTTGCTTTAAAATGTCAGTCACTTATAAACCAATAATTTATACAAGTAGATGCTTTTTCTAATTTATATTGATAGAGGAGGGATTTCACTATGTAATGTTTATTATACAATTTATGAAACTTAGTAATATGTCATCCATCTAACAGCAAGAGTTTAATTAGGCGCCTACTAATATCACACCATCTTCATTAGAATTTGACAGCCTCCGTGGCGCAGTTGGTTAGACGCTGCCTGTGAAACGAGAGGCCGCGGGTTCGATCCCCGCACCGTAACAAATATTTGTGTGATCCACAGGTATTTGTTTCGGGTCTGGGTGTTTGTGAGACCGAAAAGTCTCTCGTAGTTCCTGATACCCACGACACAAGATTCGATCTTAGTGTGGGGTCAGGACTATGTATGTGACTGTTGGGTGTATTTATTATTTATTATTACATATTATTAGAATGTTGATCTCAATAGCAAATAGCAGTATGTAAACTATAACCAATATACCACATTGAAATAATTAAAAATAATTTATTCTGTGTATCTCCATACATGTAAATGATTAATTTGGGATTGTTTCAAATTACAGTAACAAATGCACAGAAAGAGCAACATTTAGAGAGCGGCGGTGACGAGTTGGCGGAGGTGTCATGGCGTCACCAGCAACAACCTTCTTACGCGCCACCCATCTCGTCTGCAGCGGATCCCTACAGCGCGGCAGGTAGGTACATATTTCAAAACATTTTTATACAACCCCACCTTTGAAGTTATTGTAAGGCATTATACTGGAGTAGACATTGCGGATAAAATCTACGTCCGTATCAAGCACGCGGGAAATTAGAGCAAGAGGGAAGATAGTGTAACTAAGTAGGAGTAAGAGAGAGAAAAGATGAAATGACAGTACTGTTGCACTTTTTTGTCGTAAGCGTTTTATTTGCAGTGTCTCTTCTAGTATATCTCAATGCTCATAGATTATATCGTTGTTTATTGAAAGAGGACTACGTTTAACAGTGGGCTGCTTTAGGCTGAATTTTATAGTTAGAAGCAAATTTCGAAAATATGTGCCATGTTGTATTTGTATACTACAAAATAGTGACTTAATAATCTGATGGTAGATGTAGGAAGTTCTACAAAATGTTCCATGCGGAATGTTGAGTTTGTTTATGTGACCTTTTAGAGGTTAACCTTCTGAAGTGTTTCTGATAAAGAATATCAGATTTATAATAGTAATTTACACCTGATAGAGTAGGAATAGTACAAACTCACGGCATTTTCACAGATTATATAGTTAATGATGTAAAAAAAAAGCGAATTTAGTCGCGAAAAGTAGCTATTAAATAGTATAAATCATATGTTTATAACCCACTGACATAATTTTATGCTGTTTGTGTCATGCTCTTGAGTATAGACAATGATATTCTAATAAAGATACAAATTAAAACATTTCAATGATGCAAATGTTCAATAAAAGTTTGCGACTTAATGTGGAAAAAGGAAAGGCTTGTTTACCTTGAATCATATATACTTCCGGTAAACTGATCTTAGGTGCACATAACAGAATTAGAATGTACACACGCCAAAATAGTAGAGTAAAAAAAAAAATGTTGTCGATACTTGAGTAACATATTTTTAATCGAATGGTTTTATATGCGGTATTTATCTATGTACATAAGATTTATGGCTTATATTTATTTATATTTATACTTATAGATTTATCATAGTCTAGTATTTAAGTCAGTCACAATTTGAGGTGTCTCATTTTGGGCTAAACATTGTACGCAATTAGAAGTTGGATATTTAAACAAATACCAATTTCTATTTATAATAAAATATGCATATACTTCTTAATGATTCTGTTTAAATGGAGAATCATAGCTTACAATCCCTTCAATAACAAAAACATCCTTTTGTCTTGTTGCGCAAATTCTATCTGTACAATACTAGTCCAAACCGTTAAGAAAAATGGGATATCTCCTTTGAGGAAATTATTTTCCATCATTTCAGGTTATTACGGTACAACAGCACTTCCTTATCAAGCTTTTGGAGTCGGGGATGGGACATGGTCCACCAATGGAACAGACCCGATGACTTTCCTCGGAGGATACAATCCTCACGATTCTTATGGAATGGATGGTAGCTAGTATTTATTCAGTAACAAGAGAAAAGATGTAACTATGCCCCATATTAATATTTTATGCAGTGAATCTTTAGATAGTATAAAAATATAAATGCTCTTCAAAACTATTCACCTTTCTATATTTAATTGATGAGAATTTGTAGTTATAAAAATATTACTTTATTGGATTACAAGATAATATATAAAACTATCCTATTTTTTATATACAAGTAATGTAATACAAAAAAGTGACAATGCTTTGATTTGATTTTGGAAGAACACTTAATATAAACATGAACATGATTTGATTTCAGGCGTATTTGGGCCTTCAACAACACCGTTCTCTACAGCTGCGTTCGGCCAGCCGGCTTCAACTTTTAATTATTTTCACGGCAACGGTGACTACTCCACGTGGGGTCAGCTAGGTCGCGCCAAACAATATGACGATTATTACAGAGCCGATGGTTTGTACGTGCCGGACGGTGTCAAGGCGGTCGAGTCGGGTGTGCAGGCGCTCTCGCTCGGCGACCACAAGCAGGACAAGGACCGTCCGCCGGAGCTCAAGGATGTGTCTGGCGGATCGCAACCCAAAAAGATGACGTGGGCGTCCATCGCGAGCCAGCCGGCCAAGCCGGCGCCCTCCTCGCAAGGCGGCGTCATCAAGAAGAAGGGGCCCGGCATGCCCCCGCCGCCCATCGTGCCCGGTAAGCACAACATGGACATCAGCACCTGGGACGCCGGCAAAACGGCGCCAGTGGTGACGGCGCCGCCTCCGCCGCCGCTCCAACCGCCAGTGCCGGCGCCCTTGCCCATGGCCGCGCCCGCGCCGGCGCCGGCCCCCGCGCCCGCGCCCGCACCGCCCGCCCCGCTGCAGCAGCGCGGCCCGCCGCCGCCGCAGCACCAGCCGCCGCCGCCCGCCTGGGCGCACGCGCCGCGCGGCCCGCCCGCGCTCCCGCCCATGCAGCCGCACCAGCCGCGCCCGCCGCTGCCCGCGCCGCCCGTCGCCGCGCAGCCTCTGCCGCCTGCCGCTCCGCCGCAACAACCGCATCCCGTACTCGACGAACTTCGCATCAAAAACGACTACAATCCGAAAGAGTTCGACTTGACCGCCCCGATGGCTCGCTTCTTCGTGATCAAATCGTACTCGGAGGACGACATTCATCGCAGCATCAAGTATGAGATTTGGTGCAGCACCGAACACGGCAACAAGAGACTCGACTCGGCGTTCCGCGAGCGGGAGAGGGAAGGCGGTGGTGTGTTTTTGTTCTTCTCCGTGAACGGCAGTGGACACTTCTGCGGCATGGCTCGCATGATGAGTGCGGTCGATTACAACTCGAACTCTAGCGTGTGGTCGCAGGACAAGTGGAAGGGACAGTTCCGCGTGCGGTGGATCTACGTTAAGGACGTTCCGAACGGGCAACTGCGTCATATCAAATTAGAGAATAACGAGAACAAGCCGGTGACGAACTCGCGCGACACCCAGGAGGTGCCGCACGCCAAGGGGTTGCAGGTGTTGAGGATCATGCACTGCTATTGCCATTCGACATCCATTTTCGACGATTTCATCCATTACGAGAGACGGCAAGAGGAGGAGGACTCGCGCAAAGTGCCCCACCACAACAATCATGAAAACAGTCGCGACGAGCACGAGGGCGGGCGCGGCTACCGCAACTACCGCGACTATCGTGAACATCGCGACGGACGCGATGGACGCGACCACCGCGACGGGCGCGAGCCTCGGGAGCCGCGGGACTCTCGCGAGCCGAGAGACGCGCGGGACATGCGCGACCCGCGAGACCCGCGGGACTCGCGTGATCCGCGCGATCCTCGTGACCCCCGCGACCCTCGCGACCCCCGTGACCCTCGTGATCCTCGTGACCCTCGCGACATGCGCGAGCCTCGCGATCACCGCGACCATCGCGATGACCGCGACCCCCGCGACAACAGAGATCATTCTTATCGCGATCGCGATTATCGATCCCAGCATAAGGTTTGTTACATGATTATTTGATGTGTGTAAATATATTTTACGGACATTGGCAGTAATGCGTGAATGTTTTGCTCGTGTTGCAGGACCGGGACGGCTCGCGTGGACGTGGGCGCTCTCGAAACTGATCGTATATGTTGTGTCAGACAGAACAGTATGAGGACTGACTTCTCCCCATAGACAACTAGTAGTAGAATAATTAATTGGTACCGCATTACACCAGATGTATGCACAGTGACATACATGGATGGGAAAATGTAACACTTTCATCATTACGTGACCGGTGAATGTTGCGTTTCAACCTGAACAGTTACAATGTAACATATATTGTTTTAAACAGTGCATCGCAAAAAACTTTCAACAAATTAAAATGTGCTAAATAATATTTCGTACTGGAAGAACGTTTAATTAAGCAAACGCCTAGTGAACAGAACATTAAGTAAACAGCGTGATCATCGTGCGTCAGTACCGTGTCACACGGCGACGGGTAAAATCGTAGACTTTGTTTCAAATTTGTGGACTGAATCGATATATAATATAGTAATTTTTATAACTAGAAAATTCTGTGGTGAGAGGAGTTGATCCTTTTGATTAGGGACCGGTAAAACTAAAATGTCGAGACAAACGCCAACGTTCCGCGCACGCGACTGAGTGTAGTGTTCGAAGGATACCGCATCATCAGTGTCTTATTGTTATGTGGTGATTTGTAACTTTTGTATTACACAACAAATGTAAGCAAACCAGCTGTGGACCTTTTGTATACATTTTTTAAATATCATTATAAAGGACAGTTAAGATGGATTCTCTCGTGGCATTGTGTTCGATTTTATTCCATTATTGAGATGAATTTCGTTTTCATTGTAACATTAGTTATATTGGTTGACAATCTACGTGTTGTAGTAATGTGGAGTAGAATCATATTGTTGTCTAAATTATGATCTATTTGGTGACCAAGAAGGAACCGATAAATATATTTAATCAACACGCGTGCAAGGCTGATTAAGATTGTCCTAGGACACCAACAATATATGTTAAACACTATGTTTTCCACGAACAAGTTACAATGTTATACAAACACGCTGAGCATATTTTTTATTGCCGGATGCTATAATTGTTGGTTGCTGACAATTTTAATTGCCTAAGCAAGTGCTGTGCCAGTTTTACGTATATGTCGATTGTTCCTTGTTGATTTTTTTTAACATATTGTGTACATAATTGTATTGTTTACAGAACATATTATTTTACTACTTTTAAGTGCAATTACGGTGTGACGAGAGAAAATTGACAATCAACAGAAGGACATTTTCATTTATATTATTTATGGTCTGACCAGAAACTATAAAATGCGCCATGTTTTGTCTATGATTTATTCCTTAAATGGTTTACAAGTAAATTAACTTGGGGAAATATTTAACGGTCATACATTACATCTATGAACTGATTAATATTATCATTGTATAATATATGTAGAAAATCATATGGTTTCTAAAAAAAGCGTAATATTTTGTAATGAAATTTTAAATCGATATGAATGACATGGTCATTTTGAACACTTTCTTAGAGGCCTAATGTAGGCAAAAAATATTTATGTGAAAAATGTCTACTTGTTATTGTTAATCTTTTTATGTAATGTATACTGATAGTAATTAATATACATTATTGTATTTTTAATACACTGGATTCCCTAATTAATTAAGTTAAAGTCTCTGTTTTGTTGTCGATAATAATTTTGACTATAGATCGGATAAGTGTGCGTCCACAGAAATATATAAGGTGTTTAGTATCTGGTCGGTCCTAAAATGATTTGTGTAATTTAACGCATGTATTGTCCCCACCTTTATTTCAGTGCCTTCATTTGCAGTAAACACAGCGTTGTCGCCGATCGGTTCATGTTTTCCGTAGACTTTTAGAATAGTGCCACATTACGAATTTTACAATACCTATATAATTTGTAGTTAATAATTTTGCTAATGTATTAGGTATTTGTCTGTTTTAACTAATTTTAGTTTTTATCGTGATTTATTAAGAAGATTTATTTTTCCTTTACGCAAGCAGTGTTATTTTAAAAATTATCGTACATACTACATACCTACCTAAAATTCTCTTATCTGATAATGGATTAAAGCCTGTCATAGAAATTTATAAGTGTTATTTTTAACTGAAACCCATTTGAACCCTTTGACCGCTACATACTTTATTAGAAAAAATATTCCTTGAGTACGCAACAAAAGACGAACAGATAGGTAGAGTCGATTTCAGGACTACAGACCTGGCAAGATTACTATGGATCATCTACCTAGTACGTAAAAAACAGCTTCTGACGCCTTTGGTGGCCGCCCCACCTCCAAACTGACGATAGGAATATGAAAATCTTTGTCAACATTATGTATTTCTCAGTCAATGCAATAGCTATCCAACTACTTTATTAACTGAGAAATACATAACTTTATAGCGATTTGCTAATTGTCTGCCTAAAGTCTCAGAGATGATAATATCGGATGCAATTGAAACAAAAGGTTAAAATTATTAATCAATTTCTCAGTTTTATCCCCGTATATAAGACAACACAGGTCTGAACTTTTCTGAACTGGACTTTGTAGGTTCGATTCCTGCTTAGATATTTGTATGGCTTACATAAGGGCTTACATATACTATGAATAAATCATCGACAGTTGATACCACTATTAAGAAAGTACTCGCGGGTTCGAATCCTAGAGGGGACCACTTACTTACGGAGCCATAAATGTGTATTGTCAATGCACTTTAAGGTGAAGGGGACCAGGGAAGCAGCATACCATAAATTTAATATCTACGAGAATTTTACGTCATGTGCGTCCATCAACCCGAAGAAAACTAGCATTTTGTATAATCGCCCATCCCAAACTACATCTATAGCCCAAACGCAATTAAATGATCGAATACAACGAATTTTCACTATTTAAAAAGAGTTATTGGGCGGCTATGGGCTGATATGATTTATAACAGTTACTTGTCTTCAGTTACAATTTACAAACGTAGTGTAGGACGCCCTCCAGCCAGGTGGAGCGACGATGTTCGTGGGGTGGCTGGTAGCGGTTGGCGACGATGGGCTGAAGATCGAAC
Source organism: Deilephila elpenor (assembly GCA_949752805.1). Lineage (NCBI taxonomy): Eukaryota > Metazoa > Arthropoda > Insecta > Lepidoptera > Sphingidae > Deilephila > Deilephila elpenor. Next base: position 10,878,648 of record OX457097.1, on the reverse strand, counting down.
CCAGTGGCGTGCTATGGGAGAGGCCTATGTCCAGCAGTGGACGCAGAAGGGCTGATGATGATGACTTGTCTTCTTTCGGCTCTCCAAGAAATTGTTTTTATAAAACATTAGGCTCTTGATGTTTAATTAATTATTGGTCCTAGTTGATGATACATGACGAACAATACTATGAGAGTAGTGGTGACTTATTTACTACGAGAAGTTTTCTTTTTTCATTTATATATATTAAGTGGTTTAAATTTTTAAATATTAAAACAAAGAATTCTGAAAGACAATGAGTCAATTTGACAGCGGTGACAGAATTTCTGAACGAATTCTCTACAGCGTTTCGTATCTTCAAGTATTCATGTTTCTGGCATATCTATAACGTATTCATTTCACCAAAGCTCATCACAATAGCGCTATCTCACTCTAATACGTTTTGACGGACGCAACTTTCACATTGAGTTTTGATTGTCACTTGCGAGTTTTTAATAAAAAAAATGATAGAATTACCAAATAATTGTTTACTAAAGACTAATTTGATAAGTGTTTTTTGTAATATAATGTGTATTTTTTATGTTATAATAAGTGATTATTATAAAGGCTTGGAGGACGGCAGATCCTAGTCATCTATGTTGTTTGTATACATTTATATTCGCGTCGCGGTTCTGAGTAATCCGAGTGTTGTTAGTGGCAGTCGGTGCTCAGTCTTCGTTCGAATGTCGCCTCCGGTCGTCTGTCCTGCCGATTTATTTTCGACTCGGTTCATGTCGTAACACATTAGCGCGATATCAGCACAACAATGTTATCGAAAGCGATCTACGTTAGATAACTGCGACAGCCATGTGAATTAAGTTTGGAAATGAACTCTGTGACAATAAGACAATAGATTAAATAAGTGTGTGTAGTTGTCTGAAGATATTTTTGTAAAAATGAGACATGCACCCGGTCGAAATGCAAAAAAGTGTATCAGTGCAAGTAGATAGTGATTTCGCTTTGTTGCTGCCCAGTGGTGTCTACGAGATAAAGAAAATGGAACCAAGATCAAAACTAAGAAAAGTTATACTCTTTTGTTTATTGCTTTCGTTATTTGGCATGGTTGCATTTGGATACTTCTGCCCTGATCAGGTAAGCTCATTAAACCTGCTACCATAGTTATGACATTTATGATAAATAAAACAATATATAAAAATAATTCTACTTTAGCTACAATTATAGGCTCTTTGTCAAACTTTTCTTTATCCAGAATTAATAATTGATGGCATGGGTTATTAATAAATACCCTGGTATAAACTACATATAATTTACTCCTGGAAAATAACTAAAATGTTAATATTTTAAATTGCCATTATAAAGCCTGTTTATGTTAATAAAAAATCCTAGAAATTTTAAGAATAGAATATGAATTATATAAAATAACATCAAAATATTGGTAACTATGGTAACAAGCTAATGCTAACAGAAAATCACTGGAAAGTATAAACATTACTTAGCTATTGCATATTATCTTTTACCTAAATAAAGTTGCAATTAATTATTTTTAATACAAAAACTATGTTACATATTTTATGTGGAATGAATTATCTGAATAAGCCGTAAGTGATAACTAAAATCAAACTATGTGCAATATTATAATTTACATTCAACATTGCTTTCCTTGAGTTGCATTTACATTGGTTAAGTTTTGAAACATTGCATTGTATGTATTATAATTTGTCATTAATTATTTGAGTTCAATTTAAATATTTGACTTGATATTGAATGTTTGGATATATGACCCATTAACTTAATTAGAACTTATTTTTTATTTATATTCACCAAAATGTAATCATCCTAATGTGACCGACTGCAGGGTACAGGCCTTGTTTCACTAAAAAAAGGCTTTATACATTTGAAAATAATATTCTTTTTCAAAACAATAAATGATAAATTAATTATCAATATAAATTTTCCTGTTTTAAAAACAGTTTGTTTTTTTTTATTATCAGGATATTGTGTACACATTTCATTACAATTACATTGGCATTGTGGTTTTCCTTATTATGCTTATTATCAGTTGAGAGCAATACAATAACATGAATAGTACTCAAGTTCCTTATCGCCAGTGCAATACATTAATAGGTGTTACAAAGGAAAGCTAAGTGGTTAAAACACTCAACATGTGGTAACTCCACTTAAATTGCAATATCTGGTTGTTCTTGACTTACTTTCATAGCATATATATTCAAAGATATTTTGCATATTACATGTTAACTAATGTTAACAAAAATATTTTTATTGATAAGTTATACCGACTACAATGCACCAGGCTTAGAGTACAGTTTAATCCTAATAGAGTGACGGATGATTAACTCTTGCTGGTTGACAAAAGTTTGCTGTCCTTGTTGAAATTGGAAATATGTAGATTTACATGTACTATGAGGGGTTTTCAACAGTGGCGTGCCTAGGGTTTTGGAGTAGGGCAAGCCGAATATTTTTTTACGTTTAATTAATATTATTTTAGAAACACAAAGTTACTAAGAACGAAGAAAATTAATTTATAATACGTCGGCTAACCTACCACCTAATCTTACGATTAAAACAATTAATATAGATTACATGTGAACATGCATCCGTAACTTTTCAATTTTCATTGCATTTCTATTGCCGTCACTATTCTGTGGTGTCGCGTTCGACTTCGAGGTTAACCGAAATTGCAGACAGAAATTATTATTAACGCATTCATGTTTAAATGTTTTTCTGAATTTAAAATAATAGATTGCCTTTTGAAAGGACCACCTAAATTAATGAAAATTTGAAGCATTATAATCCAAACAATCTAACACACAAGACGTGTCATTTAAAAACATATGAATCACGATTGTTTAATAGCTTTAAAGGGAGCATGTAGTAATAAAAGTACGTACCTAGTTTATTACACTGAACTGAAGAAATGACTTTTGTGATTTACCACGACTTACTAAATGTACAAACCCGGCATAGGTTTCGCGCCGGTTTATTTTTCAATATAATTGAATGAATTTACCTTTTTACCGGCAATGAACGCTTTCACCATCGCACTCAAACCATCACAGAAAACAATACAACTCATAATAGTATCAAAAAGTTTAAATAACATAAAAAAACTAAACATTAACCTTAAACAAAACACATTCACAACTCATAAATCATAATACAAATGAAGTTAGTAGAAATATGTGCTGTATTGCCAGTAAACGTGAATTATACAATACAAAAGATACAATTTATTAAAAGAAATATTAAAACTTCATTATTTGTTCTAAAAAAAATATTAGAAATAATTTCTAAAAGGAACCAACTTAATTTAATAACAATAGATGTAATTGATTTAACAAATAATCACGTGACGACCATGCAACGCACGATGTTTTTACATCATCAAGGCCGAAGCCGGGCATTTCGTGTACAGTAAACAGCTATATAACATATCTATAGCTATACATTCGTAGCGATCGAGTAATATCATTTCCCCATACAGTTCACGCGTTGCTAGAAGCCCCGTAAAAGCACACGAGAGAGAAAAGGATAGATATATGTGCTGTGTGCTCCGTCTTTTCAAGTTCAGTATAGTTTAAATGAATGAATATTACGCGGCGCTTCGGCGCTGGCGTCTCATTGGATCGCGGCGCGGTAAATTCAAAAAATTTAAATGCTAGATGTTTTCTAATAAATGACTGTTGTATTGAATGTAATAGTTTGTATTCAATATGGAGTAAATACGTATTATGTAGGGCAAGCCGGGCTTTTGGGCTTGTATGGAAGTACCGCCACTAGTTTTCAATTGTTGCCTATGTCCGATAGTAACGACAACTATAAGCAATATAATTATTTAATGTAAACATACTCTGTAAATAGAAAGACTGATTTTTTGTCATAAGTACCATTGTACTAAGAAAAATCAAAGTAGAAGTTGTAATAGATAAAATTAATGACAGCTCAAACCTATTGTGTAATTGTTTTTAAATAACTTCCATGCAGGTTTAAAATCTTAACATATTTACCACAGATGTTACAGTCAATCTTTAGCTAGTCCATTGACCTGGCAGATTCAATAACTAACTGATGATTCACATATTAGAATAAATAAAGTTATGAAGTAATTTATTGCAGAAATCACAAACCACAACAATTATACAGTCAAATTATAAAGCGTTTATTTTCCACAAGGCAAATGATTCATTGATGTATGTATGTTTGAGTGATTTTATGTCTTGTATAGCGCATCCACCATAAGTTGGCGTGTGGCGAAATTAGGAACTAAAAGTAATAGTCTCTCTTTTACATATTGTTTGACATCTACTTTCTTAATATTATGAACAACAAGTATTTATACTCGTAATCTGATAGTAATAACATGTCCGATGTAATAAAATGTGAATAGAGAAAAACTATTCTTATTACTTTGCACAACATCGTGTTCGGGCGATAGAAGATCACATAAGGCGAAATGTGGGTGTCCTGGTGGCGCCTCTGCCTACCCCTTCTGGGAAAACGTCTTGAGTTTATGTATGTATGTATGTAGAAGATATTTTATAAGTGAATGAATTTTTGTATTTGTCTAATTGTAGGTATTGAAAACGTTTTGTTTGACTTTCCTTTGTTAGTTCTAACTTCTAAGCTCTAGTATACTTTTTGTGATGAGGAACAATGTAATAAAATGTTTTCGTAAATTTGTAATTTGGTATACAATTTATTTCTTATACTTAATACTTAATATGATTAATATTTCTGTTAGCATATCAATGTACGTAAAAATAATATTAAGATTACTTCCCAATATCTGCCCCTATTTCGTCTATTATTTTGGTTGTAGAATAAATTCATACCGCATTAGGATCCGTAATATTGTTTAGGGAAAAACTGTTATTGTATTACATTTTCCTATTCTCTTCTAATGACATGTGAATGTACATTAAATATTTCATTTATTACGTGTATTTCGCGTTTATCGGTTTTTATTTATGTAATTTATAAATGATTTGTTATTGTTATCGTACAGAAGATTCTGAATTGCGCTTTAATCATTTTAGCGAAATATTCGAGAGTAAGATTGACTCCCGTACTGTTTGAAATACTTCCTCCGCTTTATATCTCTTTATTTGATACATAATTTTTGGCTTAATATAAAGCGAATTGAGGCACAAGCGATACTGGCGAGCCGTCTTTATTCAATATCTTCTTTACTTATGATTCTCGGTATAATAGAGTTAAGGCACCATTCTTACATTCCACATAAAATTTATTTTGATTTCCAGGCTCTTTTAATACGTATTTCGTCTTCAAATGTCCCAAAATTCTTCTTCTTCTGGGCTAGTTATTATCAATTATAATTCTGGCTTCAACGTTGAATGCGATCCCAAACTTTGGGAAAATAGAAGATTATATTCGATGGGATATACTGATTAAATTTGTCTAAAGAGTTACTTTCTTTCCCTTCCCTCATTGATTTCGGAAGACCGATGACGCGGTACCTGCCTACTATCATGTGATCCTTTTGATCGTATGTCAGACCTATCCTAAAATCCTAGCTATAACCTCACATTTCTGTCGCGACTATGTCGTACAGTATGCTCGGCAAACACATTCCACACTTCCGAGACAGATGTTGCGTGTTGTAGAATGGAATTTGCAACACGGTGGTGTACTGTCTGACTTCAGTTGTTCGTGTCAGGTCAAATAGTTTTTGCCTACATTTTCACACCTTTGTGCCCGACGTCCGTTGTGATTTTCGTCCGCATTTTCTTTTAAATAATACATAGTTGAGAATATTAAAGGATATTGTATACAGATTCCCGTAAGCCTATTGTATAATTGAATTAAAATTAAAAGTCACTCGTTAATAAAATAATATTTGGTACCTCTCTACGTAATCTTATATTTTCATATCTCTACGTTCTCTACATAATCTTAATGAATGCTTCCTGCATTTTGGTTTTAAACCGCAAGGTATTTTTTATAATGTGGGTAAATTGTCTGTTTTCCTAAAATACTGAAAATTATCCTACCGATGTTTTTGTATATCCATGATATGTCGTATGTATTTTTATTCTCTCAATATATCACATCGATGTGAACGCATGCTCTCGGCGGCGCACCCTCCAAAAAGTTCTTGGATAAACTTGCTTCCGGCCGCGGACACAATAACATGTGTATCGAGAACACTATCCTACATACTTTGTGGATTTGTACAGCACTGTTCGAGTCGTACAAAAGTTTTTTCTTAGCTGAGTTATATAAAATACGTAATTTATGATGCTGAAGTTTGGACTCCTAAACAGAAAATCATATATGTACCTAACATAGATAGGAATATATGTCTTTGATAACAAACGGCAAATGTAGTAAAAATAACAAATATATTTTTAAAACTCAAGGGCTATATCGTAAAATGCAGTGACGTGAAGCAATACGTCCACAATAAGCATATTCAACATTATGGCCTTTGTTTCGTATTTTGCGTTATATTTTATGAGATAATTCAGCTGTATTCCACGTCTTTTATTTAAATTTTATACAAAAATATTTATTTCAATAAATTTAAATCTATTTAGGTTTGAATAAGTCAATAGCATTATGTTCTTGGGTGGCAGTAATGCTGTTTGCACTGACGCCCGTGTTCTCAGTGCCAAGGATTCGGTATGTATCATAATTAAAGGCGCTATTCAACCCACTTACTCAATGTTACTCCCACACGGATAACTGTCATACGGATAGTTAATAAACGGATACCCGTAATGCAAACAGGTACATAGTATTACCTCACCATTTAACTCAATGCTTAGGGCTTGTTGAACCTACAATCATTTTCATAGTTTAATTAATCGGCAAATTCAAAATGATTTAAGACTTAATAATATGCCTGGAGTTAGGAATTGGTGCCCGATATGGCGATAGGCTCGCCCCGTATCACATTGTGGGACGGAATATACAAGGCGAAATGTGGGTGTTCTGGTGGCGCCTCTGCCTACCCCTTCTGGGATAAAAGGATATCTATGTATTGAACGGATTATAGATAGATGCATTGCCATCCAGGCAGAAGATTCAAGATAATTTATCTTTAGTGATTTGGCTCAAATCTGTTAAGATGCCTGATTGCTCTTTCACACAGCGCTTAAACACTCAGGCCTCTTGACAGTTTTTAATGGCCAATGAATTGACACAATTGCATTCTTTATGGACTGGAACGTGAAATTGCACGGTTTATGTTCATTTGTCAATCCACATTACGTGGGTGAAACTGAGAAGTACAGCTATTCATACATAATATATTATAATACGCATCTGTTGTGTTGTGTGTAAAATAAGAAAAGCAATATAAATGGAACTGCCAATTTTCCACTTTCAACGAACATAGTTGGATATGTAAAAACACGCCAATCGTCACCCAGACTGATGTGGTTGGATATTCACGCCAAAGTAAATAGTCATCGGTATTTTCTCAACGTTGATTATTTTCGTGTCATGTCTATTATCTAACAAAGTATTTATCCGAACTTATTACGCTTCATGAACGTATGAGATTGGAAGGGAATAGAATTGAAGATAAAGATAAATTAAATAACGGAAGCCATCACTTGGAACCGATATTAATCTATGTTAATACATCTCTTAGAAAATCGATGTCATTTCGTATCAACTCTGATTGTCGTTAACGTTGTATAAAGCGGAGTTTGTGTACCGGATTGTACTAAAGATCTTATCCATGTACTATGTCTCGATATTTAGTGGTCTATAGTCAATTATTTATTTCTTACTGTTTATTGAGCTGGTTCTGTACATTCATTAACTTAAGCTTTATACGTAATAAAAATGTTTTGACTATATTATTGAATGTTAGATTCGGTCTCTTCTATAGTCTCACTGAAAACTTATAAAAATCATTGAAATAAAACTATTTTATACGGATTTTATCGCGATTTGGTTTAATTTTTTACATTTTTTAACTTCCCGACGTTTCGATTACTTTACAGTTTCGTGGTCACGGGGCGGACTGAGGTATTAGTCATCCGCTCAGTGACTGTTACAATTAAACTACCCTTAATTTATAATTATTAAATTAAAAAATAGTTTTATTTCAATGTGTAACATTCGCGTAAATCTAAGAAACCATTATAAAAATCAGTTTTTCATTTCAATTGTTCAGTAGATTGTTATGGGAGGAACCAACACCCATCATTATTTACAAAGGCCATCTACGCATGGACGAATCCTCCGATATTGTAGTTCATGAACAGTGTAGTTTATTCACAATCAGGTGAGCTGATTGCTGGTTTGCCGGAGCTGTGCTATAAAATAAAATACTTTAGTGTTTACTTTAAAGGCGCACTATTATCGCGTGTAATCGCACAGCTCCATAAAGATTAACGGAGAGAACAGTTACTTGATTGCACATGCATTTAGCCACAATATATTCAGTGCGTAATTAACGTTACTTTGGGGGAGGTCTGTCATCCATGTTCAGCAGTGGATTTCCTGAGGCCGAAGAGACAGAGAAACAAACGTAAGATTAGCTAATTGTGTACAATTAAGTAGATGTTAATAAAACGACAAGTACACGAGTGCAGTTAGTCGCTAAGTATGTAGTTCTTTGACGAGCGTCGCCTCTAATTAAAGTAGTGGCAACAGCCGGGCCGGTCGCTTTCATTTGTTTTTATAAGCGAGCAGCGAGCGTGCGCCGGCCGGCGCCGCAAAAAAAACCCGCAGCTACCGAGCCAGCCTTGTATTACCCTCGGACCAATGCGGAATTTCTCCCCCTAAGCATGCGTTATGTACTTGTACTAGTAGTATGTAGTGAGTAGTTAGAAATGCTAGGGTTGCTAATTGTTGCTACTGGATGAACTTGAACAAATGTCCCATGGCACATCTGTTCCATCCATCTCCGAGGACACCCTCGCAGCTATACATGAGTTGTAAAAGGCTTGAGGGTTGTTTAATTCGTTATTTTGATAATTTACCTGCGTTTGAAAATGCACCCCAGCTTTTTTCCGTACTTTTGATAAAAAAGACATGGTTTCGAAGTTGCATAGCCATGTAAGGAAAATCGAGTCTGTCTTATTCATATGTTCTGTTATTGTTTCATCTATTAATACTCAGCACTTCCTCTGCTGAACATAAATAGGCATCTTGCAAAAAATTTCAAAACTCTCTGTCAGAAGCAGCCTGCATCCAACGATTTTATAGAATCCTGATCAAGCTGTCTGTTGCGGTGACATACTATGTTCTGTAAATTGTTAATAAGCTGTAAAAACCTAAAAAAAAATTTAATTCATAATGCTATTATACATTACGTAACAAAGAAAGCAATTTATTATAACTACTTATCTATCATCTATCAAGATCCACGACAGCCAGTCGCCAGCAATTTGTCGTATTTATTGAAATCCAATCTATAACCGTGAAAAATTTTGATAATTGATGATCAAATATTGACCATTACTTATTTTAATGATTAAAATAATCGTCACTTAACCGTTAACGGCTGTATTCATTAAAATGCGATCTGTGTGACAGTAATCAATAAAAAGATTATAAAAACCACTCGCGTGCTCAATATGGTTTTTATGGCAGTTTTTATTGGACTAAAAAAATCGGCGGTCATATTTTAATGTTGCCACGGTAATTATGTGAAAAGTTATACCCTAGGCTGGAAATAGAATTCTTTCACTGTGGGGTCTTGTTGATGGCAGTAAAATGTTATTATTCTTTAATTTACCTCAACTGATAGTTATTTGAAGATATAATTTTCTTTTTAGGCAGACCACCTACGCATGATTTGACGCAAAATCGAGCAAACTGGTACCTATCATAAAATGAGGCCTATGCCCATCAGCGGATAAATGTGCGCTGAAACGATGATGATGACGTAGTTTAAAAGACTGCATATAATTTTCCTAAGGTTTTCAATTGTGTAGAAAGGATAGACGGTGGTGAAACATGCTCACGATCTTTCATCAGTATTTCTTACTTTGTAAGCATAAAGTCTTACGCACTGTCGAGTCGAACCCAAGTAAGGGCATGGCTGACATAGCAACCTATGTGTTATATTTATGTATATTGTAAGGTATTGCACACAACCTGTCTGACATCATCGAGTCTATTAATCATATAATTTATGACGAAAATGACTGACATAATATATCGATTTTCTACAACAATGAATTAATAAATTAGGTGACATCTAGAATGTGGTTCGTTAGTTTAATTTCTAACTTTTATTATGGTTTATTGTAGATTGTAGGTTGCTTTTTATTGTCTGTGATAAATAAATGAGCTTTCCTTCGTACTAACTTAAAATTATCAACACATCCATGTCATTACCCACAGATCACTCCCAATAGATACCGCATTACGATAGTTTTGTTTTGAACTGAAAACGCCAACGAAGGGAACGGAGCGGGGCAGTGGGCGGGTTGCAGCGCTGTCACGTGGACTTCGCTCGAGAGATGAGGCTTGTCGATAAATAAAATAAAAAGTATCGATAGTTCGATTTGCCAGTAAGTTTAACGTGTTATGACCGCTTTTATAACTTGATTATCAACTTGTTAAATGTTTTATAATATGTTTTCACTGGCCTGATCTAATAAATTATACCAATCGCTAACACGAATAAATTAGGATTAAGATTTATACTTTAGTATGTAACGGTTTTATTTCCATTATTCGCCGTTAATTTTTGTATACCATAATGCCGAAACACCCGAATTAAGTGTTGGGTTAAAAGATCAGATAAAAATATGAAATATTAAATGATTAAACCTCACGCCGTAAAGGGCTACAATAACTTATTCTGTTTCTTGAATTCCGACGGCGGCTGTAATAGATGGTAGGTAATATCGGCAAGTGACAATGAAACCCACTTGACGAATTATGAATGTTTTTGGGATGATAATACAACGTATGTTGAAATTAGTGCAACGGCTTGTACTACTCATTCTTAATAAATTTAGTATACTAATAGTTATGTTAAATACCTTCCCATGATATTTGGCAAAAGGCGGTTCTAACGCCACGCATCAAGCACGAATTTCTAACATTACGTTCTTAGTAATTAATCAGAAAACCCCAATATCACTTATATCAGTCAAAATAAAAATGAATGTATTAAAACACATAGTCAGTAGATACTTGATTCGAGAAATAGGACCCGAAATACCATCAGACGAATACGCTTAAACGAGCTTCATCTCAAGGCTATAAATGTTACTCTTGGATGCTGGACAAAATCAATATAAAATTATAATATTATTTGATAATCATATTATTCTATCCACACAGAACTACGAAATTATAAATTTTTAAATAAATAAAAATGTACCAGAATTGGTAAATATTCTATCGGTACAGAAGTAAACGACGACGATTTTTCATTGGGAAAAAACATTCTTGGGTAAAATGTCGTGAACAAATTACGCTATTTTTTGTAGGCCACCAATCGTCACCTCGACATGTTGCATCTACCCATATTTTTAACTTTAGGGACATGTGGGGAATCTAAAATAAAAATGGTATTATTCAAACAATGTTATATACTAACCCACAGTTTTTACCCGACGATAGCAAAGCAAGAACAAACAGAAAAGTACAATTATTGAAAAAGTACCTAGTTAAAAACTTGACCTTTTTCAAATTACATTAAATGACATCGTCATGGTGATTTGCAATTTTTATTTAAATCAATGTACATTTCGTGACGATGTCATTTAATCAAATTATTTTACATTAATGTTTTAAAATATCGATATTGCTTGGAATTATATTATAAACATGCGTCAAGCACTAGAAGAACGCGTGATTTCACCAGAAAAAGATGGCTTATTATGGTTATTGCTATGCGAAAAAGAGACGGCTTATTTTCGATTCAAACTCGACTGTTTGACATCGATACAATAACCAGTATAAATTGAGCTCGCTCGTGAACAAATTAATTTACAGAATATTAGTTACCGATGAAAAGTTATTCCGTTTTTTTTGGATACTTAAATTTTTTGAGTTTCTTCCGCACCATTTTATTGAGCAAGTCATTTTTAACTGTAATATGATATTTCTAAAACTTAATTTTCGCCAACGCTCAACGATATGTGCGGGTCCGCTACTTGGATGACACTGATACCGCGACATTTGGAATCGGTTTATATCAGTCCGATAGCTTATACGTGTGGCGCGCAACCGCTGCCTTGCATTAGGTATCTAGTGGGAGTGATCTGTGTCATTACCCAACTCAGGAATTGTACACAGGACCCTGTTATGTACTTTAACGCACTTTAACGGTGAAGGAAAACATCGTGAGGAAACCTGCATACCGTAGCGATTTTAAAAAGAATTTCTACGGTATGTAAGTCCGCCAACCCGCACTAGGCCAGCGTGGTGGACTATATGGCCTAACCACTCTCAATCGATTCTCTCGATTGTAGAGTAGGCCCGTGCCCTGCAGTGGGACGTATATGGGCTGATATAGACCCTGTTATGTACACGTGTTTTGTAATAAAACAATTATGACATTTTCCAATTTCTGCCAGCGATATTAAACAAGATAATAAACTCTTTAATATTAAGATATTACATACAATTGGACTATGATGGTTTGGGGAAACGTACCCCACGAATGTTTCATCATACACCATAAATATTCAAGATAACATATATATCCCATTATTGAATACCAGCTTACTTATATGGAAATAGATGGTCACATAAATAACACGCATACATTTGCATATTCCCTCCGTTCATTTGAAAATGTCAATTAGTATCTTATTACACGTACGTTAATCAAGTCTTAGCAAATATTCAATGAGACGCATTTCACGAAACTGGTCCTTATTATAATAAAGAAATAGTCGGCAAGTTAAATAGACGAGTAGGCGGACTGGTGATGCCAGAGTAGAAACATCCACTCATTTGAATAAACTGACAATTGATACAGACGTCTGCGATTTTGCTAAATGTTATTGACGTTTTTATGGCATTAACGCGTTTTATAAAATTGCAAATGTTTTTTTTTGCTGTGAAAAGAGCAATGTTTTCGTTTTTGTGGAATATCGGAAGATAAAATCTAGTCGTATGTAGTTAGTTGGCAGGCCGGGGTAATTGTCTCAAATGGCGAGAAATAATCGTCTGTCGTTAGTCAATATGCTATTTGGATAGAGCTGCACTTATCATAAAATTCAGCAGTGTCAGTGCCAAGCCAGTATTGAAAGTTAAACCGTGTTATTATGGAGATTTTTTAAAACGAACCTAATTAAGTATGCAATATCTTACATGTTGTAAGCAGAGAATTCATCTATTATTTTTATCAAGGCTAAATCTAGCTTTAATGTTATTAACATAAGATTGACTTGCAAAAACGTTGATTACTTATTGCAATACGTGTACATAGTACCTATAATTAATATATATTTTTATATCCGCGTTTTAAAATGAAGATACAACTCGGATACTTAACATTTATTTCTTTATAGGGAAAGAAACTGCTGCAGAGCTACTTGATATACAGCTACATGTTGGTGTTTGCACTATTGAAATCCCGTTAATTCAACTTTGAATGAGCAATTAGCCGAGTTTTCATAATTATAGAGACTGTTGGAGATCGTCTCACTTGCTCTTACTTGACATTTTATTTTGACTGCGCAGCTTTCAAGTTGGAGTGATGTTCTTATTTCTGTATAAATATTTCAACTGTTCTGAATCTGGATACAACTCTTTGATGATATGATACCTAAACACTCAAAAATGTAAGGTGCGGGGATCGAACGCACAGCTTCTCATTTCGCAGCCGGCGTTTTGACCAACTACGCTTTTTGATATAGACTGTTATAAAAACTTAATCTTCAGTATTCATAATGTTCGTCACATTGACTTGATTTTCACGCAAAAATTCCTTACTAAGTTACACAAAAAAAGCCTTTAATTTAGGTTGTGCTATTCATCTTCCATACTGGCAAGTAGATAATCTAAATTAGGAAGTGATATTTTCTGATCATCAAAACTTGTTAGAGTGAATGTATTCTCGTTACGTAGGTGTGACGAATGCGATGACCTCGCATCACACTATTATCGACTTGACGAGTTTATCATATGCTTTTTATACAACTTATGAAATTGTACGCTCGACTTAATCACTTAATTTGCATAATTTAACTGGACACATTGTTAATTTAGAAGTTGACGTGAGTTCCGTAATGAGTTTATGTTTTTAAAGTCAAGGTCAGCGGGGCATTAATCCTCTGTTAATTAATTTCGGTACAGTAGGAAATTACGAAAGTTTTTAATTAAACACACGCAAATAACACACGTAGTTCCGAACCATTGAGATATGTACGTGTTTTGTGTCGTTGGGTGGGTCTTTTTGTCCGAGAAATATTAGCTGTTTAAACATCGATATCAATGTTACACTAGATAAGACATTCAGTATAAAAAAATGTGTCCCACCTACTTGCGGTGCATGCACCACACATGAATCAGTTTGCTTCGTGACAGTGACAGTGCAGTACGCCTTATCGCATACGTTTAAAAGTAATAAATGAATGTATCGCCGTCAAACCGAAAGCAAATCGTCTGAAGTTACAATATTTTAATAAAATACCAGGTAAGTGATGTAATATTACAGTGTGCTTTTAAAATACGGGGGCACTTTATTTCTATAACGTGTCTCGTCTATCGATAGAATATAAGTCGATGTGTTTCAATATGTGAACATATCGGAATCGAACCCGTTGATTCGTGTCTCGTCCATTGCGCCATTTAGGCTGACTTTTCTTAATAAATTTTTCTTCGGCGTGTTAAGAAAATTGAATTACTTCATTAGATCTACACTCTTAATGACTTCGTGATCTTAATAATGTAACTTTTGTTATCGAATTCAGTATCGTAGAAACTTGAAATTCTTAATGAGATTCTTTCAGTTCTCACGTTCAGGGCTACCGAGACTAGAAAAAATAAAAAGCAAAGGCAAAGTTACATTCAGCCATAATAGTTTCTAAAACCATTTAAATAATATATACGGTACATTTTCCTACAAGCGGCCACCGCACAGATTCCGTCAGCTTTTAACGTAAATTTATCGGTGATAAAGGAGTTTGCGATCTTACGGGACGGTTACAGTAAGACCTTCCCACAAAGACAAGTGGCTTCTGGTATTAAACTTGAAATTCCACTTTCAAGTTTCCGTTTTGGTCGCTCGCCCGGCCGCTTAACATTCGCATTGTAAGCATAAAGAGTAAAGGGACGCATGTTGAATTTCGTACTTGCAGTGTGGGTTCCGCACAAGGAGCGGGCCCGTAGGCCGGCTCGTCGCCTGGAATTGATAATGAACAGGATAACACCTGGACAGCGCCCACGCAACAACCTACTGAAATCGCCGGCCAAATGAATTGCCAATTTGCCTCGCTATATAATTATTGAGGAAACTTTGTTTCACGTCAGATTTAATAGCCGGTCGGCTTGAATGAATGGATTTGTTGTTTCGTATTTATTGGCGTCTATAAAACCGTAATGGAACCATTCATTAAATTATACGGATTTATACTTCTCAACGGGCTTTAATAATGTTAATACAAAACCTAAAAGTCTAAACTTGGGCTTGTAGGTTTTATATGACTGACATTTACTATCATATTACTAAAGATATGTTCTCTTTTATCTTTTCAATTTACATATAAAGTAAGTTTGTTCTAAGAATATTTTGGTTTTGTATAGCACCAGCGTAAATGCTCACATTATACTAACAAAATGGCAGTAAAAGCTTTCTTTATCTAGCCCCATTTGCGCTTAGTGTAAGGTGCTTTGTTTAAAAAACGTGAGTATAAAAATGAATAACTCATTCAAATTCAGAACGCCTTAAAAAGTTTTTTAAATTGCATAGAGAATAGTGGCGAAGGCTCCTTAGAAGCCAGTTCCTACCGGCTTCCCTTTTGTAATTTATCATTACACTATAAACAAGCAAATTATTCAAACTTATTTATTTAATATCAAAACTCAATTATTATTTTTTACATTCAACGACATCTGTCGGCCAGATACGTAAACATTACTAGGAAGCGGCACAGTAATCCCTTTTTATTGCGACGCGGTGCGACCTCTGGCGAATTCCTGTAAAATTGTTCGGCTTATTCAATAACACTAGCGTGGCCCGTGCGCCGCCGCCCGCCGCCGCCCCGCCGCCACCGCGCCGCCGCCGCGCCGCCCGTTACGCATTGTATAGTATGCAACAAACCACGCAAAATTGTACCTTAAATTGATAGTGATTTAAGGTTCAATTTACGCTAAAAAAGCAAGAGACAAGCCGCAGCTTCTCCGGCATTTCGTGTGTTTAGGTATAGATATTACTTATTACAATAGCGAAATGCGGAGTTTAATGTATTTATAAGTGTTGTATTTACATTTTTACAATATATTCATGGTTCATGCAATTAGTTTTAAATGTTTTTAATTACAAAATGTGTAATATTAATATTATGGTTTTAATGAAAATTACTAATCGTTAGAAGCGTACTAATATGTTTAGGTTGTCGATTTTACAAATAAAGTTAGTGTTTAGATTTTAGGACGTGCTCGATCCTCGCCTGAGGAATACATTGTCTTACTAATGTTACAACTGATAAATGCGGGGCTATCGTACTTGTTAACATATTGAGTCTAGGTTTTTATTTTTTTTTATTAATCTTATATTCACGTGCAGTTTAGAAATATACTTTTTTATTTTTCTCATTATGTAAGCATGGTTTACTTTTTATTTCATGGACATTGTAAATATTGTATAAGTACATAGGTAACGAAAATATTAAAATTTAATTGACGGCCGCAATAGGCAGATGCCACAATATCACTTACCAAATGAAACCCATTATTTTAGTTTGGTGAGTAAGATTCTCGAAGCAATAATTTGCTGGTGGGAGGATATTCGCAAAGGTCCGAATATAAGGACACACGTGCATAAGTGTGTCGCGTTTTACGTTCATTCTGTGAAACATCACACAGTAAATTTTTAATCTCTATTCGGACTGCACTACGCTTACTATCAGTCGCATTCACAGATTACTTAGTACTAGTCGCATTGTAGTCATTTCGTAATCCCTTAGCCCTTCTAATATTATAAATGTGAATGTTAGTTTGTTTGTTACGCTTGCACGCAAAAACTACTCAACCGATCATCATGAAACTTTGTACACATATTCTTGGAGGTATTAGAAGTAACATAGACTACTTTTTATTCCGAAAAAAATAGTGTTCCCGTGGGATGAAGAAGGAATTCCGATATATTTGCTACTTTTTCATACTCAAAAAGATGGGATGGGACTGGATTACATTTCATTAGTGAGAATGAGACGGGGCGGGCGGGATATAACGGGATGGGACGGGACGGGATGGGAGATTTCAAATAAAATTAACCACGCAGACGAAGTTTGCGGGCAGAAGCTAGTAACAGGATAAAGAAAATAAACATATTTTGTGTTTTGAGCTTCGGCTTCCCTTTTAAAAAATGTCACCCTTCGCCACTGATAGAGAATATTTCTTATCCAGCCAGGATTGTTTGTAATAAATAATAACACAGTGACAGTTGCACTTAGTGACAGAATAATAAAAAAAAACTTAGCAGTGTGTCGAAGAGTGGTGATGTCTCGACAGTAGTCATGTTCATATCGGGCTGAGTAGTCCCACTTAGTATAATTAAGGGCGTGCACACTTAACAAACAGCTCCTTGTTGGCAGACATGTCCAGTGATAAGTGCGCCCATTACGATCAACCCGACAAGTTGTGAACTACGAGGAAGCGATACAGAACTCACTATTACCGGCCGAATAATTTTCGATTGTATCTCGTACAAACGAGTGGTGCATGTGCTCGCAGCATGTTGTTCTGTCGACTTCGTAACTCGAATAAGTTATGTGAAAATCGCGAACAGTAGTATTACTACGTGTTGTTTTTTTTCGTAACATATCATGTTGTCATGTTTTGACGTAATTCAAGTTAATGGAGCGTCTATTTTGGTGTTTCTGAACGAGATTTTTTTGTTCATTACCTAATGTGTATTATTTTTTATATGTGTATGTAAATTTTGGCCTTTAAATGGACCAACGGGTATAGCGGCGGCATCTATGAGTTGTGAACCCTGTGGAACTAAGTTCGTTTTTACGTCTGCACTTCCACATGTGTGAATTTTTCGGTTTGAAGTAACGCTATTGGAATCTAGATACAGGCAAAATGTATGTAAATGCAATATATAATTGTAGGATTTCTAAACCAACATACCATTACATATAGGTAAACCTGAATTTGTTATAGTTTTCCTTAAGCACTAAGCAGACTAAGCAGGAGTGTACAATGTGGGTTATTCGGATTATCTAAATCCAAGCCATAAAACTTCGACGTGTTTCTCTGAAGGCTGCTCTCAATGACGTATTATGTCATTGGCTGTACGCGGCGCTAATAGATTGCGCTGGGATTATCCGCTTCACTATGAAATTAGAGCAACATTATGCTAATTAATATTACTGATATCCTTTTGATACATAGTTATGTATATTAGTTAGCTTATATTAAGCAATTTGCGGGACATTAGGACAAATGGAATGTTCGCGTTTAGTTACCCATAGATTAAAGAACAATAGGAAGACAAGTGGTTCTACAGTAATATTGGGTAAAAATATAATATGCTTACAGAGAGAGTGGATGCTTTTATTAGTTGGTTCGATATGAGTATACCGATCCACGAAATTATTTCCTCATGTGGCAATCAAATTCATCGATAATTATTAAAATATTTTTTTATATGTGGAGCAAGTGCATGATGTTTATAAAGAAAGTATTTTTTAGTTTCTGATACCCACGACACAAGGTTTTGTCTTAGTGTTGGATCTGGACTATTGGGACTGTTGGGTGTACTTTTTTTATTGCGTTGAATGACGAGACGAGCATGCAATTCGCCTGATGGTAAGCGATACGACCGCTTATGGACAGTAGAAAACCAAACACCATGAATTACCAAATTACAATTATGAATGACGTTCCACTGCGCTCGCCATCCTTAGACATAAGATGTTAAGTCTCTATAAGTCTAGTAGTTACTCAGGCTACAATGTCCTTCTAACCGGAACACAACAGTGCACTTATACTGCTGTTTGGCGGGAAAAATAGACATTGCAGTGGTACCTACTACCTACCCAGGCAGACTCACGTATGAAATACCTACCACCAGTGAACTCATATTCTCAGTTTGTAGTCAGCGGTGCAATGGATGCAATTATTACCATGGTGTATATAATGGGGGTGGAAGTTGGTGGTTATACAAAGCTTACACAGACTTACTAATTACCGATTATTATAAACACAAGTAATTAGCGCGCTCACGCGAATATCCAATTCGTTATAGCAACTAAACCTGCTATGGCCGCGTAATGTTACGTACTTGACCCGTATTTAGTGCAGGAAAACTGTTTCACTACGAGGAAAATCTCTGTATTGATATTGCACACGCGCCGTACAATTACGTAACAAGTCTTCACCCCCCGTTGTAAGCAATTAGGACGTGTTACGATTTTTGCCAGGAGTTCTGTGTCAATGTAAGACTATAAGACTATTGTAATATATACTACATATTATATTTATATACATCACGCCTTTTTCCTAGATGGGGTAGGCAGAGGTGCAACCAGGACACCCACGTTTCGCCTTATGTGTTCCTTTCCTCGATGTGAAAGGGGGCGAGCCTATCGCTATATCGGGCACAAATTCCTGACTACTATTCCTATATACTATATAACTTTGTAAAAATACTATATTGTACCTTGAAAAAATATGAGCCTTTTGTCAGAGCAACGTCTAGATAGCTATGATATATTGACGCTCTTATCTACGCATCTACGGTCAAGGCAATATTTTTTAAATTACTGTTTCATAATGGTTAGAAGACTATTCTATCTCGGATACCTCCAATTACAGTATGTATAAATGCAACTACTACCTATGTCGTCTTTTGTTTCCGGTAAGATAATATTGTTTGCGCCTTAGGATTTTTATGATTTCTTCAACTTTCGCCATTACACTTTCCCTCGGTGATTTTTATAAGCTTCCTTTGGAAGAAAGTGCAATTTCTTCGGGATTACGTCTACAGGCTTCACCCAAATACACAGTAGTTACGTTTATGAATGTAATCAAACTTTCTCGTCTATGTAGGAAGAATAGAATTAGGATTATGCGTAGGCTCAATACAAATTCGTGCCGCCTCCGGGCTAGGAAATCGTGAAGGCTTTGTGTACGCCTGATTGCTACTTATAATATAATAGCTTACGCCGTAATATAAATGACAAACAATGGCACAGTTCATCAATTATGCAAAATAATCGATTTGTTTACAAATACGATACCAAGTTGTAGATGTCATTAGGAGAATATTATCAATTTGCGACAGTTGGTAATTCAATAGTAAAAATTGGGTATTGACGAGTAAGTTTGCTTAAAAAATGCAATCGTAGGTTTATTCGCAAGACGCAGGTTTTTTTTTATTTTGGTTCGTGATTTGTGACTTCACCACGGTACTAAAGTATTGTAGTACATGGTCGGGATTGTCTGCTTGTCTGTTGGGTATACACCAATAAATACTTATTTACTCATTTTTTATGCCGATGAATGGCGAGATGAGCATGCCATTCGTCTGATGGTAAGCGATACGACCGCTCATGGACAGTAGAAAACCAAACACCGTGAATTACAAAGCATTGCTTGGAATTCCACTGCGCTCGCCATCCTGAGACATAAGTCCTTGGCTACAATGTCCTTCAAACCGGAACACAAAAGTGCATTTACACTGCTGTTTAAATAGACATTGCGGTGGTAGGTACATACCCAGGCGACCTCTCACATATGAAAGACCAGTCATTTTACTAAAGATATTTATGATACCTTCAAGACTAGTGTTTCATCGTTGGAGGTACAGATATTCTGCCATAGAAAATTTACGTCTAGTTTATGTACATTGGCTTCTACTGTTTAGGTGAAGCTGTCAGTATTTTCTGCTCAAGTTATTTTGTTTGGAAATTATGATTTCGTTCGCTCTTATCTATTATTATGTTTGGTTATTTTTGCACGTATAGCTTTTACACTAGACTCAAGTATTTACTTAGTTTCATACTAGTTCACTACTAGTTAGTGGAAATTTTGTTGGATTTCGCGTAACTTTTCACTGTTGTAATAGTTAAGTTGGCAATATGTGTGGTCTCGAGCCAAGTCAGTACTTAGTAGAACACGTTTTCATAAAATACAGAAATATTTTACTGCCGTGTGGAAAAAATCTTGAGTCTTTTCGCACCTCAGAGAATAAGATAAGTCAGATGGCGTCCTGTAATTTCCAGATCACTGTTGCCGATTATGCCGAGTGATTCCTGTATCTGTACCGGAATGTAATATTAGGTGTTTAGTTGATACCTACAGACACTGTTATTATCAATATTTTCACCTCCATGGCCTTTTCACGTATGCTCACTTCTTTCTTAGAATCTCACCCAATTCCCGATCATTCGTCTGTCTTTGCTATAAATAAACAAAGTTTATCAATGATATATCCCGAGGCTGGGTCTGGGTTCGACAGGCGGACAATTCGTGGCGTCATCTATTTCGGTTGCAGACGGTCGACAGATCCCCGCCCACCGTCGCGCCTGGTGTCAATAAACACATCATCTCGTCACTTGATTAATTGGGCTCGATGGTTTTTAACTACCGCTTTGAGTGTTGCAAAATGATACGTACATTCACGACTGAAATTAGGAGACTGATTTAGGATGTTTTTATATGAAGTGTTTGAAGCAGATAATCAATTAGTGTATTGGAAAATAGATGACGTAGCTTTCAGGTTTTTAGGTTATATGAGAAAAACTCGAAAAAAACTAAAAAAGTGCGTGGTGGCCTGTTGGTAACGGACCAGACGCGGCTGCCTACATGTTCACGGTGGTCGCGGGTTCAAATCCCAGGGCACACCTCTGACTTTTCGGAGTTATGTGTGTATTGATAGTCAATCACCACGCACTTTAACGGTGAAGGAAAACATCGTGAGGAAACCTGCATACCGTAGCGATTTTAAAGAATTTCTACGGTATGTAAGTCCGCCAACCCGCACTAGGCCAGCGTGGTGGACTATATGGCCTAACCACTCTCAATCGATTCTCTCGATTGTAGAGTAGGCCCGTGCCCTGCAGTGGGACGTATATGGGCTGATATAGAATATAGAATGAGAAAAACTCAAGCTGAAATGATCGGTGTGCCGCTAGCATATTATGAAAACATTTGCCAGATGTTATTACAAAACCATAAACAATATGATGAATGAATATTTTTTATCCGACATTCCTCGATATCGTCTGCTAATTATTACGGTTTATATGAGACTTGTGCACGAGTATGTTATTATTATGTAGTTTAGATAGTGACATTGCAGTCATTTACTTAATGAATCGAGAATATTTTGCACTTTGATAATGTATGCATAACAATGTATTTAATAAGTAATTAATGTTTAACATGTTAAAATACAAGATAAGCAAGAGGCTAGGCCGGGCGTGTCAACTAATGTCACTGGGACATCAATTGACCTCCGTAAAGTTATAGTTTTTAAGATACGGATACATTTGGTAAGCAGAAGTGCCATCAATCAGTGATTTTACATCAAAAAGTCATTTAAATACGTTTTTTTTATACTACTTGATTAACAATTTAGGTCTCGATAATTTCTATGCAATAAAATTGTATTGAAGTATTCTTTAATCCCTTTGCGCTGTGCGGGCTATCTCAATTCTGGTACTTAAACTAACATCACGGATGCTAAGGGTAATTAGACATTTTTGGGCACGGATAAACCATTAGCTTAAATTAATCTTAACAAAGTTCGACGACAGTGCCAAACCGTTGACGGAGATACTTGAAAACACATATTTTTCCTTTTATAAACATTATTTTAAATGTTTATTATGTTATTATCGGTATTAAATGAAATAGTTAATTAATACTTTAGCAGAATTTGCCGTGATCATGCTGAACGATATGCTTCCTAATGGTCAAAGGATGACGTGTGCAAATTGCCTCCAGTACATCTAACGCGATAAAAGCTAACTTAGTTAAGTCAATGTCCGTCTAACAAGTAAGGGTTAACTGCTTGCCGGATCATGTTTCTACGCATAATTTCTAACAGACCGGTGCATCAATGATGAGTAATCTCAGGCGAACCCTTTGATCGATGAGTGGCTCGTTTCAAATTGCCATATGATACAAAGTGCCGTACGCAACATTTTCTTGTTAACCCGTTCTCGCGTTCAAGTGTGGGTGCAGTTATTACTGGTACTTTATTGATCCATTTACGTGGGATGTTTTTTTTTTAGTTTTGCACTGGCTGCCAGTTTATGCAAATTCATATCTGAATGAATGGAGTTAAGTGTTTAATGGTAACTTTTATTCATGCTGTAAATTATTGCTATTGGAAGTTGACTTCGTCCAGAGCTTGGTGTATAATTTTTGTATATTAATTTTAAGGTGATTTCAGTGATAAAGATCATATGAGTGAATTTTTATATCATTAATATTTTGAGCAAAAAAGTATACGGTATTGATCGCAAGCAACATAACGAGCTTATACCTATAGACCTATATTTTATCTTACTATAAGTACACTATTGTCTACTTTGCTATAGAAACAGAAAAGAAGCAACAATTATATAATGAGTCTACGGGACTCATATTTATGAGCCTCATAATCAGGAGACGCTCGTTCTCAAGTTATCTCTCTAAAAATAGATAAATCAAAAACAATAGTTTTACAATGAAATCTAAATAAACATCACTAACACAAAGAAACATCCGTAGCAATGAAAACTTGTCGACTTTCAAATGATTACTTAAAGTTATTTGGAAGTTGTCTCAATCGGAGCCGGCGGTTCGGTAATGCTGATTGTAACTGTATATTAATGGAGGGTGCTCTGCCCACTTCATTAGGCGAACAAACAAGCCGCCCTTTATCTCTCACCCTCCGGATTGGAGGGTCGACCCTCGCGAACTTACGCGCTATGACGGAAATATTGCTACGTTCTCAGAGTTTGTGACAGGAACTATAAATGCCAAACGGTGTATTTTAAGATGGTTTTTATATTCATCTAGCTAGTGCAAATTTTGATTGTGAATCGTGAATTCTATTTTCGTTAATTTTTGTTTATACATACCATGTAGTATTTCTAAGAAATAAACACAAAAGTAATTATCTATTAAAAAAGGCAAAAGATGATCTATTTGAACCACTTGACAATAATTATGTAGCCCTCCAAACTTGTGTTATTGAAAGCACGCTTTCATAGATTTGTACGCTTTAAAAACTAATAAACATCGTTTATTGTTGCCGTTAAAGTACTACATCACTATTTACTACACTTAAGACTTTGGGAGCACTTCCTTTGCCACCTACAGGCTGACGTTTACAAAAAAGAGGTGCTACATTTTTTGTGAAATCGACAGTAGTGAATTTTACAGCGTCACGGCGAGGTCGGGCAGGGCTTAAGGCCATCTGCCAGAATAACGGACTCAACTAGCTCAAGGGCGTGTCTGAAAGGTGTGGACGTCGTGTGCCGCCTTTACGAGAAGTTTTCCTTAAGAACTGAGCAATTTTCCCGGAAAAACTAGTACCGTTCTTCTGTTTACCTTTGCTACGATAAACAAAAATGTTTATGTTTTGTTTTACAAATATGTTTGAAGTGTTGTTAGAGATAGATATTTTTAAGTTTGTAATTCATATAATGTTGATTCAAGTTAAAGTTCGCGGGCAAAATATTTATTGTCACTAGAATCGATCTGTTTTATATAATTATTTATTTTTGTTTATCACTAAATAATGTCTCATTCATCACAGCAAACCATATACTTACTTAATTTTTCAGTCTTTTTCCTGGCCAGTCTAATATCAACACTTCATTACACAAATATTCACATAGATTTATTCGCCCATTACTCACAAGAAAATATTGTAAAAATCGCGACATTTTTCCTTCACAAGCATTGTCTAGTTTGGTTCGTGTAAAACCTCTTACGGGGACAGTAATACTTTTCTCTCAAGAAAATGAAATGTTTGCAATATACGGTTCGCTTCAACCGCTTGAAGGAGCCAGTAACAATAGTTCGCATTTAATAAAACAAGTCTCGATGCAAAAAGCGAGGCCACTGGGGTGATTGATCACTTGACAAAGACTGCAAGATGCCGGCAAACTCTTTGAGATGCAAATGTTTGGAACCGACGCTGAATTAAACTCACTTGAAGACGAAATTATTTTGTTTAATGTACCTAAGCTTTATAGACACAATTACGAATAGGGTATATGAGTGGGCGACATGATTAAAGTTTTAAATTTTTTTTACACAAAATTATTCAAAATTGTACTCTTTGAAACGCAATGTCAATAAAAAATATTTTTAGATGTTTTTAGACTTATTTTGTTTTATACAATGACTGGTCACAAATACGATCGGCGAGAACTTCGGCTTTAAAACTTCTGTACCAAATAAACCAAGTAAAACTTTTGTTTCACATGTGTATTTCAAACCATATAACTTCTGTTCCTGTTGTTAAACAGACAACCGGAAGGTCGGGCTGGCGATGTTAGCATCAAACTACGTGTCGACTTTATAAACGAGTTGTCGAGAGCGCATCTAATTTGATTACGGCCGGCACTGGATCAAACCTCCCCTTAATAACGAGTTTATTTCGATTAAATTGGGGCCGCGTCTAGGGCACCGTTTGCAAACATCAGAACAACTTTCAAGGGCGAAATAATGGAGAAATAATTATGTTGGGCCAGAACGCGTCAATTTTTCGAATTAATGGTTTTGAGTAGTATTGAAGAGTATTGAATATTATTCATGTGTTTGACGAATTATTTTTACCCACCCCTATCTATATAGACGGGGCTATTGTTTATATAGCTAAGTGATGAAACACTTAAGTTTAAGCCTTAGTACACCATTCTGGCTTAGCGCGAGTTCGTTTTCTCAAAACTTTGAAAATTGTCTAAAGGTTAGGTATGAAATTTTTCGAGTGATGTTTTCCTTTCCCGTCCAAGTGAGCGGTAACGAATTACCACATACTTAGGTAGGCTTAATATTATATATCTTCGATACACCGAAGGCCTTGTAGATTAATACGTTATAGCTCTGCAATTGTAGGTGTTAATGGAATAAGCAATGGAGGACTTGGATTACCAGGGTAAAGACAACGATAAGTTTCAAAAGTGTCAATTCCTCGAATGACACGTTCAACCATCGCTCCCAGTTGTTATAATTCGGAAATGGTGATAATAATACAGAGTCATAAACTCTGTCTGGAAAATAAAATGTTATACTAAAATTGCTGCAACTTACTAAATTCAAACGTCGGATATAGATGGATTCTCCGTCACTCTAAATTAAGCCAAAAATAGGATGTCTACAATACAAAGCTATTTTTATACAAGGATTATATGAACAATTATTGTAAGCGTTTTGTAATCTGTTATTTTTTATTGAAAAATACGCGATGGCATGATCAAATGACATAATTCAAACTATTATGCTAATAGGATTAAATACATTGAGCCACTTGGCAGTTCATTTTATTTATAGCCGCATTGCTATTTTCATAACGCATGACACTGAGATTTTTGCATTTAATAAACGATTGTGGATTTACGCCATCGTAACTACCAAGCCGGGCTCAGAGCTCTTACATTAGAATTATTCCAATAATCATGTGGAATTTATTGAAAGGACTGATTTAAAACTAGCCATTTATCGGCGGCGCGCAGAAATAGCAGGAATTAGTAAGTTGAAATGGGCTTAAAATAAAATATGGCTGCGACTCGGTCCATTGCGTTCAATTGGGCAGATCGGTTACCGATGCAGTCATTTGTTTGACCTACAAGTATGTTGGCGATGTGATGTTACTAATAAAAATAAATTGTTCCGATAACCTTGGATGGAATAAGATGTATTGCGTAATTTTACCGTGATACAAATAACTTGTAGTAGTCGTGTCTTAAGGTATGCAAATACTTTTTAACGAGAGGAAAGCTATTGTTTTTTTTTTACCTTGGGGAGAGTCCGAAGGTTGATGTTATATTCTTCCGCAGGATGAAGTATTCACGGGAGAGCATTGCCTGCCGTATTTTTTTCCGATATTTATTTATTATTGTTGTATCACACTAAACTGTTGTTTTATCATAATTTGCTCCCAATCAAGACCGCTCTTACCGTCTTCTTCTCGAGCACGTGAACACGCGCCCTAGAAATTTCGTTTCATTTGTAAAACAAACATCGGAAACGGATATTAGGTTTCCTTTGAACATTAAAACGGTACCACTTAAAGCAATTGGTTTAAAGAGTTTTCCATAATTCACGCATTTCTGTCGGAGCCGATAATAAAGGTCCGACGTTGTAAGTTGTAACATAATCTTCAAGTTAATTGAGTGTCCCGAGCCCTCGCGGTCGCGCAACCCTTGTTATGTGTTGACAATGAATTATAATAATATTGTGTGGAAGGTGAGCATTTTGCCAAGAATGAACAATTAGAGAAGCAGGTGGTGACAATGAGGAGGTAATCTCTGTAAGGCAGTGTGCAAATAGCCAGTTGGAAATTTGAGTATCTATTTAGTTCTGGGTTAATATAAGAACTACTGGAATATTTATAACGTGGTTTTATCAGAGTTTTTACTACCGACAATGTATACTTGTAATAGAATGTTTCTTCAATGATTATAACTACTTTATTTTCTTCATGATCCCTCGATATAACTCCCTGCAGGTGTTGCCATAGCGCATCAAATATCACGATTTCTAATAATAATTTTTCGGTGTTAATCTTATACCTGTGTTTCACTGCTCTCATTCGATGTATTAAACCTGGAGAGCGTTGTATATGCCATGGCAGAAATAGTTCCTGGTTGACCGACTTTCGTTGGAAGCAAAACGGTTAATGCATTTGCCGCAAGGTATGGCTATATCAGGTTTGGACTGCGCCCAAAAAATAAGCAACTTCCTTTTTAGACATCTTCCAGGATGTATACTTATATGTAGACTACAGCAAACGGATATCCGTTAACTTCCGTAACAATATATACTTCAGTTGTAGAATAGTGCTGAAGTAAGTAAAACTAGTGGGCTACAACAAGAAAATAATTGAATTATTCTAGGAACTAGGAGTAAATATCTTTAGATCGCATACATTCCTGATCTCGAGACGAAATATAAGCCTTGTGTGGTTTTCAATATACCAGGAACTAATCGGTCTTACAACACCCAGATCAGAAACAATGCTTGTAGATTACATAAACTCATGTTTCAGTTAGCGGCCGCTCCCTTCACAGCCAATAACCAATTATGCCATGGAGGCTGACGACTTCAGTTTATTTATGTCCTAACTGTACTTTCTTGTTCTAGGTGTGCGCGTTATCAGCCCGGGAGAGAGTATCAGAGTCGCTAGCCCTCACATACGCAGAGGCACCCGGCAGACCACTCCCTGACGTCATAGTCCAGCCCGGGCTCTCGTACGACGAAGTGCTGCACGACGACTTCAGGTTCGATCTGAACGCTCATGACGTCATGGTCTTCTTGCACATACAGAAGACTGGCGGAACATCGTTCGGAAGGCACCTGGTCATGGACCTAGATCTTAAGGTTAGTAAAATTTCTTTAGAAATCTAATGCCATTAAAGACATTATTATGTGTTAATCCTGTAGTCTTCTAGATTAGGAAAATTTCTCGTGAATTTATTGTTTGTCATGGTGCTTCGATGTCTGTTCATAAATTTTACGGCCATTTTAGCTATGAATTATTTTTGTTTTCTTTTGGAATGTACCCTCGCTATAACGGCTTTTCTGATTGACTCGTAGAATAACGGCACGAAGTAACTAACAGCTCTGCCGTCGTGTTTCGTCCGGCCTGTAGGATAGCCCGAGGCCTGATAATTGCTAGCTTTCACTGCCCTACCATTTGCAATGCTCGGTTCTCAAAGGCGTTGCTACGCGTCACTGGATCTCCAGGTGTTTTGGGTTCTGGTGGGCGTCGGGAATAATTTTATTTATATTTGATATGTATACAGCCTTTATATACTAGTCGAATCTAAGGTGATGTAGCGATGAATATTTAAAAAGGGCTTCCATCAGGCTCGTTGTTAGTTCGTCTACCATATATGATATTCAAGAAGAAGTTATACACCAAAAGAATAATAAAATTCTATTGATACTTTAAGTATGCGTGACTTATTTGTGAAATTGTTCGCTCTATTATCTGGAAATACAATAATAGTATCGATACGGGGTAAAATTTCGTGGAAACGATTTTCTTATTCCTTACAGTTATTTGTAGTACTTTCTAAGGTATTTTACGAAAAAATCGTTTTCATAATATATTCGTTTGGAGTGGTAAATTATTTCTCTCCTGTTGTTGAGTCGTTTTGATTGACGTGAAAATATTGGTCATTATGAGGATATTGTAATATGGGCTGAATATCTATTACGTTACGAAAATATCCTTCTGTAATTTTGGTAAAAAGGCTGATTAAACTTTGTTTTTAATTAACGTAGTTACATATAATTTCTTTTTATCCATTCTAATCTATTATGTTCTAATAGTTCTCACGTCGCTGCCCGTTAAAAGAAATAAATGTTAATAACAACAAATATTAACCTGTTACTTAAAAGACAATAATTTATTACCACAGATTGTGTATTTAGCACTTTCAATGCCTTATTTCTGTGTAAATCGGTTAACAAAACCTGTCCTTTCGATCCGCTCGATCAGATCGAGAAAGCCGATTGTACATAAGGAAACATAGTTGATAGCTATAAATTTCTTAATCACTTGATAGTATTATAACAGCGAATGAGATCTAACTAACGTAGGCGAATTTACTGCTCAATCCTTTAGATGTGTTTAAATGAGGTCGCCAGCGCCCGGCGCAGTTGGCCAACTCTCCATCGCCTACACTTCAAACTTTACTGTTTCGCGGTGAAATAAGTAACTGCTTCCTTAAAAGTTTGCGGAATTTCATATTTTAACTGTGCAGATATTTCAATAGGATTTATTATCTTTCGAACTATTAAAGAGTTTTATGCTAAAGGTGTCGCAAGTTGCGGGGCAATGAGAGATATTTTTTTTTTATATTAAAATTTATTTCGCCTGTTAAAGCTTAAAGGATTAATTAAATGTCAAGGTTTAATTGTAATGGTCTATTGGAATTGATAAATGCCGCCTACAAGGTTCCTTAGGCCTACCATCTGTTGCTTATTTACATATTTAGTATGAATATTTAAAATTCAATCAACATTCACCAGTTTGCACTCGCATTCGCCTCCAAAATGCATAGCAGGTACGTGGGAGTCCATTATGTCGATCTCTCAATTTGACGCGCTCCTGCAAACGGATTTATAAATGCTCATGTATAAACCAACAAACGGGTGTGCAATGGAATTCTGCGCGGTACCCTGCTCTATCAATTTTGGACTGTGTAAATCTCCATGAAAAATCTGAGTGGTACGTGACAGACGTGTGAAGCGGTGCGAGCAGCGAGCTCCGCCGAGTGGGCTATTAGAGCGAGCGCGCGTGCGGTGACGCGGCGGAATTGATGGTAATGGAAGGATTCAAAGAAAATCTCGTGTCACGCTCACACCCTGACTTCCTCGCTGATTTTGCTGACACAGTGTAAACTGGGCCGTTTCTATTACCCTTTGCCTGTCGATCCTCGCGCGCGCGGCTGTTGCGTTTTGTGACTTAACGCGTTAGCAAAGGAATGTCAAGACGAACTGCTATTTCGCGCGTTTTTTGTTAATGTGTTTGACGCGGTTTACGCGCGGTATTAACACTTAGCCAGAATGTGTTCTAATTACTTTTTTGATGAGAAATCTGCTATTCGTAGTTTTTGTCATACATATTTATTACCTTAGTTAATCACAGTCATGGATATTGCTTGTGTTCCAGGAAGCAGCTCAAAGTGTAATAATGACAAGAATTTTAATTTGGATTACAACGGTTTTTTCCACACCTTAAGGGAACATTTTACACCAAATCACGTACAACGTTTGGGGCATATTAAACGAGGATGTTTGTTCGTGTTTGGTTTAACTGTATCTACAAATTTTAATACGATTCATAGAAGTTTCCTGTACCCAAAAAATAGATAACTTTTGATTTTAGTTAATCTGAATAAAGCATTATTTAATATTAGGTTTAAATATCCTGTGGCACGCCGCTAACAAACAGCAACAACACCTAGGAACATTTTGGCTCTTGCAGTTTTTTGGTAAAAAGATCATGGGATCATGTAAATATTTTTGAATCAGCACGACACACACCGAACTAAACGCGATAGAAATTCTGTTGCTTTTCTTTAAATAGTGTATGTATCTCTTCGAGTCGGCATATTTGGCTAAATTGGCTTTAGCGGCCTTCTATAAACATGAACAAAATCAGTGGCAAAACAGTTTACACTGTTACAAATCAGCAATTAAACATATATTGGCTTAATATGTTATGTTGCCACCAAATTGACCTCACAATAATGCCACCTAATCACGCACATTATAAATTACATGAGACATGCGATCCACCTAATTACTGTCAGTTATTACGCGATAAAGCCATGTGATCTAAACCAGTGTACACAGAACGGCAAGTTCGCGAAATGCCACATCAAATGTAGGCAACATAATGGTACTTTAATTAGACGCATTGTGGCTGAGTCGTCAAACATTTAGAGCTCTCTGTGAAACTGGCTTAATTAAAAACGGAGCCCCGCTAACTGTTCTAGTTGAAATTTTGAAAGTGTTAGTGATACAGTGCGGAGTAATGTGGTGATGAATTGGAATGAAGGAATTGAAAAACGTAGTTAGGAGAATTGAGAAAGAAATGCTAAAATGGTTTGGTCAGATAGAGGATGGCTGATAAGGTGCTGGCAAAACCGATAACAAAGACGATTATGGCTAGAAGATGTATATAAGGGTGAACTTGACTGAACCAATCCTAGCTAAATCGGTTATAAACAAGGGTCAAATATTAAACTATATTAAACTGATTAGAAATTATAAAAAGATTTGGTAAAAGTCGATGAAGCGAAATCGTTAGGAACGTCAGGATTGACCAAAACGAAAATTTCTCTCTGTCTACTCCTTCAATACACAGGAGTGATTAACACTTATTTATATAGGTTTACCGATGTGTGTTGTATGATTGCTCGTGTTGTAGGCCACTGCGGTCGGAGATTGCAATCGGTGTACGTTACGAATTATTACGATTGTTCTGTGTAGGATATGGTTCGCAATTTAAGTTACAATTGGATTGCGTAATGAACTAGTGGTTTGATTAAGTATCGATATCCAATTTGCAGTAGGCCGGTGTGGGAGACTTAAGCCTAAATCTCAACCGAAAGGATTGCCTGTGTTTAGAAATGGCACGTATTTATGTATGTGATTTATTGAGAACATATTATTATATTCTCATTTCTATAGATGTTTGCTTTTGTAATTTTGTTCTATGATATATTTCACGTTTTGATTTGTGTTTATTATAATAGTAGTTTCACCGAAAGCAGCATACAAGCTAAATATCTCCACAAGTGCAGCAATTTTCGTACATTTGCAATATACACTTCAATTTTCCAGTTTTATTGCACGCGAGACATATATTGTTGTGGGATTATGGGCAATATATTCCTCGCCCGTTGGATTACACGAGTATAACAACGGGCACTGTTGAAAATGAGCCAGCCACTAGCGTAAGCACCTCTGTATCCTGCGCCTCATTGATATTCCTCTGTAAGAGAGCCGATTTGAATATAAATTGAGACAAGTAGCTTCTTTCGCGGTGGCCTTTGGCTGCCGAATATATGCGCCTTTATGTATTTTCGGGGATGTGAAATGGCTTTTTCTCTCGGATATTTGTATTGGTACAGTTGGTTATGACGATGTTATATTTGAATACGTGTTTTGAGTGCTACAAGTACGAATATATTCAAGTTTTGAGTGTTTTTTTTTGGACTTGTACAATTAAGGATTTTTTCCATGACGTTGATGGTTTGCAAACTATTTGCTAATCGTTCGTTGTTTCTACTATTGTGTTTTGAGTTAAAATTAAACACCAGACAATAGCAAGTAATTTATTGAGTATTTCATATTTTATATATGGGTAAGGTTAATATTTCAGTCTCTGTTAATATTTATTCGCATACATCGGCACAGGCAGTGCATTGACGATTTATTCTAGACGGCTCCAACATATAAGCTACGGAGATGTTTGTAAAATCTAGAGCTCTTTCCCTCGGTATTTATTCAGTATTGATTTTTAATAAGGGTATCTTCACGTATTAAATTGCTTGTTCTACATATATATGTAATTTTAAGAATACCTATATCTTAAGAATAATTTTACTTATTGCTGGTAATTTGATAAAACTTATCTTAATTATTGACGATAATGTGAATGAATTATTGGTAGAGAGAATGTATGCAATAAATTAATGATAAATAAACGATTTGGTTTTGGAACTAGCACACGTGAATCGTAAATCTTGAGGTTCCGAAGTTGATCCAAATTGGAGTAATCAGACGTGTAGGGCTTTTATTCGATAAACATATTTTCTCAGACTGTGGTATTCCCTACAAATATTAACATTTTGTATTAGAACCATGTGCTAAGCATGTGTTGTTTAAAGTGACGAAGTTGTAGAATTTATGCTAGTAGAAGATATTATAACTGGTGGTAGGTCTCTCATATGTGAGAGGCCGCCTGGGTAGGTACCACCGCAATGTCTATTTCTCCCGCCAAACAGCAGTGTAAATGCACTGTTGTGTTCCGGTTTGAAGGACATTGTAGCCAGAGTAACTACTGGACATATTGAGACTTAACATCTTATGTCTCAGGATGGCAAGCGCAGTAGAATGCCAAGCATTGCCTTGGAATTCATGGTGTTGTTTGGTTTTGCTACTGTCCATGAACGGTCGTATTGCTTACCATCAGGCGAATGGCATGCTCGACTCGCTATTCGTTGCAATAAAAAGAACACGAAATGACGTAAAACAAGTCCATTTATAATAAAGTGCAAAATTTCACCACAAAATTATTTTTCGCCAAACAATTCAGGTCAGTTTGCTAGATTTACATAATTTACCTATTTTCTTCTACAAATGAAATATGTACACAACATAATGTATGCGATACGACTTGGCAACAAATGTTTTGTTAGGACAGTTTCACCGAATAGCAGAATGCTGATAATCGAGAATGAAATAGACAAAGGCGACAGAAAGTCGATTTGCTTTTATGGCCCTCGTGATACATAATGGAGACTGTAAACCTCCGAGGGGAAAACAAAACAATAAAGTATCGTATCATTCCGGATCGTCAGATGAACTTCGTAATAGTATATTTTCAAAGTAACAGCACTCTTAAAAAAAATTACGTTCCTTAGGAAAGAAATATTAAGGCAACACCATTGTAATGATAATGTCTCATCTATGTCTGTCTCAGGCTGTATAGATCTTACTATTGAGCACATACGATTCTCAGAGGTCAGGCCTAACTACATCACGCTGTTGTGAATAGAGCATTGTTATTATAAATTGTGTACCTAGTCACTTTCCAATTAACGTATGGATTTAAATCGGTAAAAGTCCGGTATTACTCATCTCTCCACGATAACCGGGAATAGAAGAGAAAAATCCCCCTCAAAATGTCCACCGTTTGAAAATAATATAAATAAATATTCCAACCCAACTAACTTTTTGGTCAGCGACTGTAGGCAATTTATCTGAAATACATTGTATTTTGCCGTGCGTCCACCGTCGAAGATAACTTTCCGGGAACGAAACGGAGTACAATCGGTATGATTTTAGTTTTACTTAATTGAATAAACATACGCGTGTCGATAGGTCACGAGATAAAAGTACAGAGTCGGCTTGTTACTCTCACGTACGCGCTTGCAACGCTCAATGGAATCTCATTCAATATATAAAGTTCATTCAGTGTTCGGAATGAGTTGGCCACGTGTCCTCAAAGTTCTTGGGTATATATAAAATACCTATTTTCATCTTTCAATGCCGGGGCAAGTAAAATATTATGTGAAGGGAATTGTATGATAATGCACCATGCATGCGATTTGGTGAATGGATGTATTTTATGAAGTAAAATTCTTCAGACCTATGTTTGGTTGTTTGGAACCCCTAGTTATTGACAGCTCGACAGCAGGTCTGATAGCTTCACGTGGTTTTCTAGTTATGGAAGGTCAGCTACCAAATGCGACCGAAAACAACATTCTGGAATTACGTCAGTAATTTTTTCCACAAAGTGGTGTCACAAAAAATCGGTTTATCACCAGTTGTATGAACCTCCAAGAAATATATATATCCTTAGACCATAACACATGCTTTTGGCTCCGTTTATGTCCATTTATTAGTCCACAGGGTTGGAATTTACTGCAGTAGATGAGGACAGGACAGGCGCGTGTTAAGCTAGGGATAATAGCCATAAAGGCAGCACCTAGGCAGCTTTATTAAACCTTTTAACTCTGCGAAAATCTATGTTACAGGCTTAGGCTATATTTCTTTTTGAGGTCAAACACATCCTTAAAATTAAGCCGTTACCGTTTATAAAACTGAGACCAGTACGTAAACTAAGCTTGGAGACCCTTTTTAAATTACAGAATGTCTAATTTTTTACACCCGTTGGGATCCAACAGTTGCGACATGTGTTTCGAATGAATTTCATAATCCATTCCCATATTTTTTGCGACTTACTAGCACAAGACACTAACCTCGAAATTGGTATACACTAATGTTGGAGTTTCGGAGTAAATGATTCATTTATTCTCCGCTCTGTGAATGGGAATGTTGTATTATAAATATCGCTTGTATGAAGCGATGTGTTTACGAATCCATCAGAAGCTTGTTTGCGTACGACATTGTTGGTACAATTTTGCATTTATTTACTTTGTTCGCTTTATTTTTTTACCAATTGATTGAAATGCACTCGTGAGATCTAATTATGTAAACGTTCACTCTATTGAGAAAGTTTCTATTGTCTGCTTTAATAGGGTCGTGAGGTGTTCGAGTTTTGTACATAAATACAGTTTTGTTGAATGTTTTTGCTGCTAGTTTGATCAGCAATTCTCAACAATTATAGGTGCAATTAAGACTTCTACTAACGGAGAATTGCTTTGGCTTCATCTGTGATTGTTTCTGTAATAGCCCACTGAATATATCATTTTATGACAATAAACTAGTAATTCTACACTATCTAATCAATACTAAAATTCCTGGAAGTACGAATCGAATTCGCACGCACTGAGAATACGATAGAGTGCAGCTGAAGTACAGTGAGCCCTTAGAAAGACTGATACGGACAGTAATCGGAATTTGAAATCTATATTTCTCCTGTTCATCAACCACAGAAGTAGTTTAACCGCTGTATTTAATGATTTAGGAGTGACTGAGCCATATTCTAGCTTTAAGATTCCTAACATTAAAAAGTTATTTAAACGAAACTGGTTGTTTAGTAACTAATTCGTTTTGTTGAAAGAGAAGAAAAGACATGATCTCCAGATAGTATATGTTTCATCTGAGGGTAATTTCAATTTCTATTTAAAATAAACTGTAGCTATGTCCTGAACTATGCAAATATATGGTATTACACGATACTTGTGTTAGTTTCCGAGGCACCGGGTGGATTCGAAACGAGGCCGCGTGTTTTCAACCGCAATGTAAATATTTTAACGCTCTCCCAGTTTCGGCAGCCATCGTCGGTTCTACAATATTGAGATGCGGTTTCGAACAATGTTAATATGTAAATCCTTTGTAATGGACACGCCGTTCTGGATCTTTTATATTTTATTCGCACAATGGAAATGAAGACTGCATGCAGTGGACTGTCATTTTTGTATATTAAGAAGTTTTTCATTCCGTTTTATTACCCGTGGTTTTAAGATTAACTGAAGATTAAATTCATTTTTTAAACATAACTGTTGCATTTTTATAATGAATTTAGAAATAATGGTAGAAATAAGACAGATGTTTACTGAAAATGTACTGCAGTAATTTAATCATTTTTAACAGCTTTACATATATAGGTCTTATACTTTACATATCTTTGACGGAATTTTAATTATCTGAAAAAGCATCGTTAGTGGTTTTATTGTGAGGGGAAGGACACAAGAATCATTAAAACAAGATGACGTAATGGAAGTAATAACTTCATTTGTGATTAGGTTGCAAATTGGTCGTTTCGCAGCACGCCCATGCAGTGACCGCATTTAGCATATAATCACGGATCATTAACATTTGCAGGGCCTCATTGGTGTACAAACAAGGTAATATGACTGATTGACTTTGTTAGTGCGAGGCAAGAGACGCGCTGGACGAAGGAAAAAATCGTAGCTGCGAAACATCCGGGAGTGGACCGGTATCAACACCGTTGAACAACTATTCCACCTGGCTAAGGACAGGGAGAAATATAAGAAGCTGACGGCCAACCTTCAGCACTGAAGAGGCACTCCAAGAAGAAGTAGAAGTGCGGAGACTTTCGACAGGGTGGATAAATTCACGCCTTGTTGGTGTAGTGGCAGTTGGTGTAGTGGCAGTTGGTGTAGTGCGTGGACTGTGAACCGACTGTGAACATGGGTGCTATTTCTAGTTCGGGCAATCCACTTTGTGATAGTTTTTAGATGTGAAATAATTTATGTTTATGAGTATCCCGGTTTGGGATTTGGGGCGGAACCGGTATGGCGATAGGTCCGCCCCTTATCACATCTTGGGAGAGATATAATCTCGGCAATTTGTATGTACTTTAACACGATTACGGATTCAAACTCACTAAACTCGGTAATTAGTAATTCTCGAGTTTCAATTATGTTAACCCACGTTAGTTATCCATAATCAACGTCACGAACGTTTTATTGATATATTTATTGTTTATGTAGTAAACAGTACACGGCATCCTTTAAAAGCTTAGGGTGCAGCGACGATCATCAATTCTATCGTATTTCACGTTTCAAGGATACGGAGCTAGATTTGGTAGGGTAGACAGTGTCTGTGTATAAATACATGCGCTGATAGGTCATAGTAGTGGCCCAGTGGCTATCCGAGCGTGCTTGCACACAATAATTGATTAATTGAATGAGCCGGCGACGCCAAACGCCGCTTCGTCGCACGTTCAATGTCCAGTCTTCTCATTCTGTGCATTTAGTTTGCAGCAAATGCTCTATGGAATATATTTGGACGTATTTTGTGTGTTGTTAGGGTTATCACTTTTCATTTTCTTCGAATAAATGTCAAGCAATAGTGAATGCAAAGCGTATCTGATGACAAATAATCACTGTTATTCTTGGAACTATAGTATTGGCTAGTATTGACGTAATTTTGGTAGAATCATAGTGATTGAACCATGTAGAAAAAGATTCTTGGGCAGCCGGAAATCTTACTAACTTTCTGAAAGGCAAAAGCAAAGGTATGGTATATAACGTTGGCTTTCTCTCTAAGCTATAGTAGTTGTATTACGGTACGGTTACAAAGCTGAGGTCAAGGGTTCGAATTCTGGGTCGGGCAAAGTGATATTGAATTTTTCTATTCATTATCTGCCTGGAGTCAGGAATTTGTGCCCGAAATGGCGATAGGCTCGCCCCCTATCACATCGTGGGCCGGAACATGCAAGGCGAAATGTGGGTGTCCTAGTGGCGCCTCTGCCTACCCCTTCGGGGATAAAGGCGTGAGTTTATGTATGTATGTATGTATAACATATATGTCTGAATAATTTGTCAGTAAACCAAAAGCGTCTTTATATAAGTTAACAATGTTATTAGATCATTGTACATGTTTATTGAATTTGCTATTTTGCTCGGCCCTTTCAATATAAGGAGGTTTAATAAAGTAAGATATTGAAATAAAAATTATTTTACGGATTTTAACGCGGATTTGGTTTAATTTTGTACATTTTGTAACTTCCCGACGATTCGATTACTTTACAGCTTTCTTGGTCATGTGGCGGACTGGGGTATTAGTCATCCGCTCAGTGACTGTTTTAAACTACCCTTAATTTACAATTATTAAATTAAATTAACTTATTATTTTTATTTTAATGTGTAACGTTCGCGTAAATCTAAGAAATCATTATGTAAAGTAAGATATAACGGCTAATGGAGGATGGCCAACCCTGATTACACAGATTTTGCAAATGTTGTAAAATACCGTATATGTAAGCCAAATGGAATCACAATGTTACGCAAACACTAGTCTTGACCTAGAATGACAGTTTTACGTGCGAAATTTACTAAAAGCGGAGTAAAGTGGACTAAGACTAGGCGACTTTTTGAAATAACCTCAGTACTTTCAATCTGTAAGTTATGATTGTTTTTTTTAATGGTGGAGAAATACATAGTGAGGAATTATGAATATCTAAGAATTCACAACACGACGGAGACCACGCCTCGGCAAACGTAGTGTAGGACGCCCTCCAACCAGGTGGAGCGACGATATACGGAAGGTGGCTGGTAGCGGTTGGAGACGATGGGATGAAGATAGAGCCCAGTGGCGTGCTATAGGAGAAACCTATGTCCAGCAGTGGACGCAGAAGGGCTGATGATGATGATGATGATGATGATGAAGACTTCACAAGGATTTAAATGTTTTGTTTACCTTTAATACAAAAATATTGAGATATCCATATTAATAATATTTTAACTCAGTTTCTTCATGTTTGATGCGGAAACCGTTTTGTATTTATTTACACCGTCACCTAAAACTTTAGAAAAATATTGCATACATCTGCAAAGAAATGAATTGCCCTCGTAAAAGATTTGAACAATAGCGCAGGGTCGTGAAAAAAATGTTTGTCTTAACGTTTAATACGATAATAATGGTTTAACACAAAGGTGTTTCTCGCAGCGGTGTGGGCAGAGTTACCTCGTGTAAATATACCTAAGATTTTATAAAAACATATCGGAGATCACCCACGTTACACCAAGGCGTTTCCGTCCCGTTTGTGATAGATGTTAAACGTTATCAGTGTTTTTGCTTTAAAATTTATATTTAAATGGCTCATTTATTGACTGTGATGACATTGATATATTAAATGTTAGAGTAAGGATAAAAGTTCATTGTTTTCATATAAAAAATATTTTTAGTCAAGATTCATACATACATACATAAACTGACGCCTTTATCCCAGAAGGGGTTGGCAGAGGCGCCACCAGAACACCCACATTTCGCCTTGTATGCTCCGTCCCATGATGTGATAGGGGGCGAGCCCATCGCCATATCAGGCACAAATTACTGACTACGGGCCGATAATGAATAGAAAAACCCAATATCGCTCTGTCGACCTGGGATATTATACCTTGTTTTCATATTTAAAATAAATTTTTAGTCAAGATTCCTCCTTACAATATTGTAAACTCGTCGGAATCGTCAAAAAAATTGGAAAGTAACTCATGGCTCATTGAAGTTTAAGTATCTACTCTCATTAAAAATAACATCAGGTACGAACATAGCCCTGGCCCCACAATAAGTCGCCTGTGATATGATATGATGATGTGATATGTCTGAGTTTTCATTTCTTTTCAGATACCATTCACCCTTAAGCCTCACATCTCTCCCACACACCCTTTCACCCACTGCGTCTCCAATTCTATAGAAACTAGAAATACATAAATATCACACCGAAGTCCTAAGTTCGATGCACGTCTCAATAGCGTCGTTGAGTGGCGATAATGATTTATCCGCTCCTTTCATCGGGACGAGCCGTCCGTGCGTCCGGGTGTCCGGGTGTCCATCCGGTTGTCCGCACTCTCAAAAGAGCTCTTAGGGCACCGACTAAGTTTTTATTACGACAACTTTTTTACGTTTCGTCACGTGTCCGGCGTCTATCGGTAACTAATTGCGCATTTAGGAATTGTAAGATTGCCCTTTAACACTTTGAGGTGCCAAGATATTTAGGAGCTATTAGGGTGAGCGTGTCTGGCGTAGTATGTATATGACATGCTTGGTGTGTGATAGTCGCATACGCTTTGCACACAAAAAACATAATATACAGGGTATATCAAGACTGACCTATTAGTGACTTCAGACAAAAGGCAACTAAAACATTCCCAAAAAAAAAAACCTAAACTAATGATGTATACTTTTTTAGTTTTAAAGTCGCAATGGTACGTAAGGGTTTAAATTTCTTTTTTCGCAAACAAACAGGACGATATTCAAAAAATTGCAAAAAAAAATCTGTCTCTTTTGTTTCTTTTGCGAAATTTTTAATTGCAGTATGTTTGTAACCACTAATTCTACCACCTGGCTTCGTTTTCGGTCGCAGTCTTGATATACCCGGTATATGTGAGTGCCCTGCAGTTAACTTTATAATTGTGCCTGTTATATGTGTATAAGGTCTTGTTTCTGACCTATTGTTATACATGTCATTGTGCGCAAAATACATGGGGTTGGTGCAAAAAGGGATAAATGCAATTTGCAGAACGATTTGACTTATTCACGGCTGGTTCCCTGCATCGTAAAAGAATATCTGGATTTTATGACACGAGTAATTCTATAAAATATGTGGCTTATTCACCCTCTTTGTGAAGTTATAACAGTGGATATATATTAATAAAAACTTAAAAATATTTTTATTGTTAACCGACTAAATTAGATTAACCGCATGTGGATGTGAATTTTGATTAAAATTAATGTTTTTACCTCATTTCAAAGTTAACAATGTACCCCGGAAAAGTAAACCCAGTAAATCTTTTAACAACCAAGAATCACTTTGCAAAATACCTAATAATGAATGGCAAAGGGGCGTTAATGCCCCTTTCTCATCAGCGAACAAAATGGAGCTAAAAGCCCGCGTAGCAAGGGCTTAGATAAAGCCACTGAAAAAGATAAGTCGGGGCCAAGACAAAGGGAACATGATAAAGTTGACTTATGAATTTTACCTTTGTAAGTCGCTGGACCGCTGTGCAACCCGCGGCTAATGTCATTAGTCTGCTCTGTACCGTGTATCGTACTTATTACTTTATTGCTGGCTCATTTTTATACGTCTAATTTGAGGATGAAGGGATATCTTTATGAATAAACGCCATAAAGTATATATATTGTTTATTTTATTTTAATTAACGCGTCCTAATGCTAGGTAGAGCAATGATGTAATAAAGTGCTTGGCATGTGTGAGAGTGTAGTGCTCAAAAGTGCCAATTTGAAAGATCCGTATAATAGTTTTCTATGGTCTGATTTTGTTTTAAATACTTATTTACTTTTGCTCTGGGCAGTTTCATCCGCGATATTAATAAATTAAGTAGGTATAATGACGAGAATTACGATTGAGGTTAGTTTTTGACATGTAATAATGTCGCCATAAAATTAGGGCGATTAGCATAAATACACTGCCTCGGTGGCGTAGTTGTATTACGGTACGGTTACAAAGCTGAGGTCTCGGGTTCGAGTCCCGGGTCGGGCAAAGTGATATTGGATTTTTCTATTCATTATCAGTCCGGAGTCAGGAATTTGTGCCCGATATGGCGATAGGCTCGCCACCTATCACATCGTGGGACGGAACATACAAGGCGAAATGTGGGTGTCCTGGTGGCGCCTCTGCCTACCCTTCGGGGATAAAGGCGTGAGTTTATGTATGTATGTAGCATTAATACATTTTAAAATGTTATACACTATTACTTGTAAAATTTTGCCCTTAATTCCCGTATA
Organism: Deilephila elpenor; assembly: GCA_949752805.1. NCBI lineage: Eukaryota > Metazoa > Arthropoda > Insecta > Lepidoptera > Sphingidae > Deilephila > Deilephila elpenor. The sequence goes on along the minus strand of OX457097.1, from coordinate 10,835,934 downwards.
TAAAGTGGCATTGAGCCAGCGTGATGGAATAATGCATAAGCCCCTCGCATTACCTCGAGGCCGGTGGTTACCACTGACTCATAAGATATTGATCGATTTATTTTTAAAATAATGCCACTCACGTGGCACAATACAACAGTACAACTTCATGTAAGTATACCGCCATAGACATATGGTCTCGACAACCCTGATTCCCAAGGGAAGTAATTGTACCACAAGTGGTGCGAATAAAAAGCCTCGGGTAAATATTAATTTGTATGCTCATTCAAACGATTATATGCACGGTTCAAATTACGTATGGAATTCATTTGATTACCGTATAGCATGCACTTTCTCTATTCATTCATTAGTGAAACGCCGTGTTGTATTTATTATTTTATTGGTGCGCAATAAAGGAATTCACATAAACCTATTAATATAAGAGGTCGTGACCGTATCGATTTATCGACTGCCTTTTATATGGAAATACGGCTATTAAGTAATTTTCTTAATGATATAAGTACATTGCTTGTGGCTATGTCTAAAAGATGTATGGTGTTTGTAGAAGATAAGAAAGTAAACGAGTATGTTCAGCTAACGGTAAGTGGTCACCGCTGACTAGGAGACCATGTTCCTAACTTCGCAGTAATGTCATGTATAGGCTGAATGTGCATCTCGCAAGCACCTAGGTACAACCTAGGAGAATTAGAAATGGGAAGGTAAGGTCCTTGAAAGGTCGTACGTCGTATCTGGAAATACCGCGGACGAAAACATACTTAATATTTGCGTTATTACAACTAAGTATTTTAGAACATGCATTTTAATGAGTAATCGAGTGCTACTATGTACATTATAAGTAAAGCTCCTCATTATGTATATCGATCAAAACGAACTTATGCGGCGTCAGGTTAAAGAATTATTGAGTAATATTTTCTGCTTAATCCTGCTCTTATTCCACGATGTGCGGTTGCCGTAATATGATTAAATTATGCATGTTGTACAGAATGACTTATCATTCAACGTCGATTATAATTCCCGTCCATCCAAAGGCTGTCTGGCAGAAATCCCTGATTGTGACAAGCCTATCCATTAATCATTTTGTTTACTACCATTGATGTTCACGTGTGATTATTGTGGCATTATATAATACTGTTTTAATAAGATGGAAAACAATACGCGATATACAACATAATAACACGTTACTTAGTGCAGCATTTCGCTTACAATTATATTTTATTCGATTTAAAACAACTTCACGCTTCTCTAATACAAAGTGTCTTGATGTTAATTTAAAACAATAATAATCGTATACAAAGTCTTGTTCAACAATTACCAAAGCACTTTATCAAATAAATAAAACCGGCGCACTTATTATCTTGCTTTGTACACAGCTGGAAAATTTTCAGTTTTAATAATAGTCTGGGATTTAAAATAGTCATTATGCAAAATTGCCTTTTCCTTTGTAAAGTAAATTTTAATTTTCTCCGTAGTGACTCCGGGGTGCGTCTTTTATGTATGAACCTACAGCTTTAATTATGATAGTGGATGTAAGCGCTGGCTGGGTTACATCGCTTTGTGCCATGGTTCACACGCGACGGGGTACAAGAACATATGAACGTTCGTATTTTTTAGTTCTATTACAACAATATTGATATGGTTTCGGAGCTAATTTGAGGATCTGCTGTGTTTATTGGAAAGTCTAGTGATTCTGAGAATGTTTATCTCTGAATGCGCATTTCGGTTTGTTAAAAGTTTATAATAATGCAATCAATATTGTTGTGGATGGCATAATTATTACAGCAGTGGTTCACGGTGGTTATCACGTTTGGTTAATAATGTGGACATAAGCGTAAGGCTCCTCATGTATTCTTTATACTGACAAAGTGGGAAGATTGCTTCTAATTGTCAGTTCCATGTTGAATGAATTATCTAGGCTGTCTACAATTGTTGTCTATTTCAAATCTGTTCAAGTAATCTGAAGTGGCGTACTGGCACGCATCTTGCGTGCGACACTGTGGGGAGTGTAACATCTTGTGTACGACATGGTCGGTATCCGGGGCGGATGTGAATATCCTAGTCAGCATTCGTGTGAGGACCGAGATCAGTTCCCGAGACTGAATTATATGGAGAAGTGGAGACTTAAAGTTAATTGTAAACACATACAAATAAATACGACAGCAGTTTATAAACCAAAATTACAAGCAACGTTGTAGCCACGATGTTTTGCTATTTAGTTTGCGTCATACGAGTATTTTGATTTTTGACGTGATAACTGATTTACAGGTTTATAGTTTTTTTTTTATACCTACGTAGAGTTTAATAAAATTATATTTCGATTACAATTTGGGAGTGCTACGGCATTTGGATTGGCATAGTAGTATAGAAAATAAAATTCACGACTTGGTTCAATCAATGGAATAATCATTAATCAGTTGTAAATGAAAACCACAAGGAACACAATCAATGCAAAAATGTATGAGTCAATGAGCGATTCCATTTGGAATGATAGTTTAGCACGTGCCAGGAATTCCTATTTCGGAATGCGTGGTTTTGATTTATAGAACCAATAAAATGTATCATTGATTATCTAGTTGTATTTGCTATGAGCTGTGAAGCATTGGGTTTGGATTTAAATAATACAATTGGCGTAAGTTTTACAATTCGTTATAGGTTTTTTTTTCAACAGAATCTCTTTACAAAGTTTATACTTAACGTTCAAGTCTATGATCTCAAAGCTACATATAATATGGCACCACTGATTTTATAAAACTTTCTTTTATCTAAATGTAATTTTTCACTTTGTCGTATCGTATCTGTATCAGGTCATATAGATCCTACTGCAGGGCACGAGCCTTCTCTACAATCGACAGTACGAAAAATCCCAAATAGTTGAATTATATCAACTGTGGTATCTCAGACTATTACCACGCCCAGACAAAAGGGAAACGCATTCTGTTTATATAGTACCGTTATCACAATTTATGCCAGAGGTGTGGATGAACGGTGAAAAAAATATACGAACCCAATAAGGCCGCTCGCGACTGACTTATGGAGATCAGATTAAAAAGGTATTCATTTATGGGACGCTGAGTGATACACGGAATATGTCTGTTGTAATTTTAAAGCGATAGCGATCTGCGTGTATAAACTGCGTTGCCTTGTCAGTTTTGATGTGAAATGTGTGCGAGTATTGGTGCTTGTATGAAGCTTGAATATTTTTTCTCAACAGTTATATGAATTTTGTATGATAGGTATCAAAACCTAAAGGAAAGTTTTTCATATGACTATACTCAGGCCCGAAGCAAATAATTTAGTTAGTCTTGGTACGATAAGCGAACCCGCAGTCTATCATTTTACAATTATTTTGATACCTAATGCGATGAACATCACTTATTCTACTTTCTTTTGATCAGCAGACTCTAGATTTGAATGTTGCTTCGTTAGTGATATTCATATGCAGTTCTATTTCAGTCCAATAGTCCGCAAACCCTCAATTGTCTAGGTGTGCTATTCTAGTAATATAGTACCGTACGTGGTTTGCCCTGTATGTTCTAGTTCAGTAAATAGGCTCTAATTGTATCGCAGGAGTCACAAGGCGAACATTTCACGTATTTACTCCTGTGGTTACACTATTAGGCCAAATTGTTCAGAGAGGACGCTAGAATTAGAGATATGCCTTGTAGTTACGTCAATTATATAAATATATCCTTGCGTATCCTTTTACGCCTAAGCTTTACCGCAACGTAGCGAGATACGTGGGTAATGAACGACCTCAAGATACACGCGACAGTGGAAGATAGTCGAAAGTACGGCGGCGCGTTCACCATTATTTGCGCAATATCTTTCTAGGCGCTTATTTACATATAAAATCCACAGTATTGGAAATTTTATCTCGCCACTTGCGCACCGAGGATGTTCTGTTCGTTTGATTCGCGATCCTATCAATATCCTTTGAAATCCACGGACTTTATTCAGCTGTAAGGCTCAAGTGTTGTTTATTACTGAAGGTTTACTGCGCACAGCGGAAACTCTGCCATATAAGACTTCACTCAATGCGCTCGCCTATGTTTTTCGTTTTAAATGCAATCATTGTCTTTATCCTCTCTATAATCTACGCAAAACACAGGCATACTGTAGCTATAATATTTTACGTTTTCAGGGGTATAAAATAAATGACCATTTAGAATTTCTGTCTATCAGAGATCGTAGCGTGCTGAAATAAGTACTGCAAAATTCCACGAAAGCTTCGTAGGCTTGCTAAGTTACAAGTCGTAAGCTAAAAGGCAACAAGTTATCATTGAGTATATACAGAGTATATCTAGATTGCGTCCGAAAACGAAGCCAGGTAGTAGTTCCAGTGATTACAGACACAATGCAATTAAAAATTTTGCAAAAAGGCGACAGTTATCTTTTTGCATTTTTTTAAATATCACTTTGTTGGGATGGTAAATACCTAGTTTTTGCTAAAATAATAAATTTAAACCCATGCGTACTATTGCGTCTTTAAAAATAAAAAGCTTTACACTATTATTTAAGGAGAACTACGTATTTACCAGCCATATACGACAATAAGTAAAAAAAAGTTTTTTTTGTGAATTTTTTAGTTGCATTATGTCTGAAGTGACATATACTGCCTCCTGGCTTCGTTTTCGGTCGCAGTCTGGATATAACCGGTATGTAAATTATGAATTCGAATGTAAAATCGCTTCAAAGTTTACAAGACATTGAATACAAAGCGTATAGTGATGGCAGTATGAGTATTACGTGTGGCGATATTCGTTTATTTGGACGGTTTAATAGTGGGCAGCGCCAGCGACGAGTGAGGGCATGTGGTCCTCGCGGCGATACCGATTTCACTCGTAATTTCCGCACAGAGTGCGATCCCCTTCAAAAGATTCATGCCAGATGGAGGAAATGAAAATCCCTCTCGTTTAAATCGTGAGCCGGCAACGTCTCCGCTTTCACGAAACTTTATAAAAAGTATTAATTCGTTGCCGTTTGATGTCTCTGTGCGATGTAACATATAGATTCCTTTTTACAGAGGCCGTGTAACTGTCAACGGGCGAGGAAAAGGTGCCATTGTTTTCGACCGCATAGCAACGAAATTTGGCTCTTCTCGAGATACTCCACCGGTTGGAAGTGAGTATGGACCTTTGTTAAAATATGACGGCGGCATACAATATTGTTTCGAATGACATCGCCAGCGAACCCCGGAATATTCGAGTATGGAAAAATGTATTTAAAAATGTATTCAAAAAGTTTTTTGTCGCTCGACATTCCCGCTGTGGAACAAACAGCGGTGACAACTGTGTAAACTGCAACACGTGTCTCATTATAATGCCGTGGTGTTGCCGACGCTTGCCGGCAGAGCGTCGACGCGGCCGAGTCGGTGTCACGCTGTAAGGCAATAAATCGGTGTCAAAGTAATTATTTGTAGGCACCGAATTTGAATATGAATGACTATTATGATTGTTGGTGTGGCGACAATACAGCAGGAACATTTGATTACATCAGCGGCGCCGACGTCGCCTTGTCCTTGGACCCATCGCCGTCGTGTCCCGTTTTGGGCATGCAAATGTGCCGAATGTTCATAAATAAATAGACACTCGGGTGTACTTTGAGCCATGCAAATCACCTCTCCTGACTATTGTTCGCCGCCCTTGGGGATTATACGGCCGGTCGTCGACACGTGCCCAGAATGCTCTATTGAAAACGAATTTCAAATTGATTAGTTAGCTCGTTGCAGAGTTTTAAAACAATTCCCTAGCAGAATAATCGTTCGATGGCTTGGCTATACTAACAGTGTTTTGCATAAGCTATGAATTGTTATTTCTATTAACAATATCAATAGGCTATAATAGGTGTTCTGTTTCTCGGTTGTCTTCATTAGCATTAATATTGAATGTTATACTAGGAATTGCTTCATTAGTGATCTAAATAAAGGCACAATTATTGTTATGTTCGCGCGAATTCATTACTGATTTTCCAGAGGTAGGCTTTTTAATATGACTCCGGGGACTTTCAATGTTCTATTCTTTATTTGTTTTTCTATATGTCTGGTCGCGAAACATATTTTTATTCAGCTATTTTGTCGTATGTTGTGTTCAATAAAAGTTTCAAGTCAATGTCGCATTAGCATTCAACAAAATGTTCGAGACATCTGAATACTATTATAGTGGACGTGCTTTAAAAAACAATTGTTATATTTTGAGTGGTCCGTCGATTAAATCAATTTTGTCGCACCCAAACCGTTGTTGTCATTGGCAGCTATGAGTATACATTGCCGATCACGTGGCCTGCCCATTAAATCAAGTGTGGCGGTGGTCCATCTATTCAATATTGGGCACGTGTTCTATTGATATCATTCAAATTACTACCGGGTTTTTATTGTTAAGTATAAAAATTCATAGTTCAAACACACGCGGGTTCGCTCCACCATTCACACCCACCGGCGCCGCTCGAGTATTGTACGACAAAATATATTTGAAAAAGTTGCGCTCGCTTTATTCAATTTATTGGAACACATCTGGCGCTAAGCAGGCGTGGAGTTTAACGCCTTCGAAACTCGTCTATATGATTATAGTTTTAATTATTACGTTTTTACGTTCATAACACGTGTTTGCGGTATAAATCGTGTAGTTTTATACGTCATGTATGTATTATACGTCGCGTCCGCGTCGTCGGGTTTCTATTGAATGAATGCGTTTTGTTATTTGCATAGATTTGAATGGATTATATTGAATTTATGGGGTGTTATTTATTTTTTCTATTTGTATCACGCTGTGTTGTGATGGCGCTCGGTGACAACACAACACAACAAATACTTGGGTTCGAAAGGTTAATAGGTTCAGAGAAAACAGTTTGAAAGTGTAATTCTATACAGTTGGATAATTTATTATTTCGGTAATAGTGTTAAAGGAAATTTATTGTTGACCTTGTTAGTACTATTTGTTACTGTATTTTTTATTTTTGCATTAGAAATATTTAAATCAAAATTATAATCATTTGATAGATGCTAACGATGATAGTTATGAATAATAAACAAAATATAAATTATTTAATTAAACAGATTTTAATGTTAGTCAAGAATTTTTTTGTGCGGCGTATAAACATTTCTTATTTTTATCTCAAAAACATAGGAGAGTTCTTTCGTTTTTTCTATCATAATTATGTTAAGTCTGCCAACCCGCACTAGGCTAGTATGGTGAACTATAGTCTAACCCTTCTCAGTTATTAATGGTAGACGAGGCCCATGCCCTGCAGTGGGACGTAAATGGATTATTATAATACATGAACTCACGTCTTTATCCGAGAAGGGGTAGGCAGAGGCGCCACCAGAACACGCTCATTTCGCCTTGTATGTTCCGTCTCACGATGTGTTAGGGGGCGAGCCTATCGCCATATCGGTCGCAAATTCATGACTCCGGACTGATAATGAATAGTAAAATCCAATATCACTTTGCCCGACCCGGGATTTGAACCCGAGATCTCAGCTTTGTAACCGTACCGTAGTACAACTACGCCAACGAGGCAGTACTGGATTATTATAAATACTTGTAATAAGTAATTTACATAACTATTAAAATACGGTTATGTCTTAGCAGATGTATTTTGATGCGCATTGATTGCGTGTATTCTTGGCGAGGTCTGGCGCATCGGCTCAATACGGCTAATGATGCGGTCATATTGCCCGTCTGTCTACTGTCTCTACTTGTGAGAGAAATGTGCTCACGATATCTTTATTGTATGAATAATTGGGTAAATATTGTTGTTGTGTAATAGAGTATTCAGTATAGCCTAGGATTTCCGTTTATCAATTGTAAATAAGTAATTTACGTCCTAATGCAGGGCACGGAGAGCGCTTAGATCAGTCCAACGCGCTGGCCAAGTGCGAGTTGGCAAATTTCACATACGATATATTTTTTAAATCTACATATTTGGTTTACAGTTTACGATGTTAATTTATTAATCATTTTATATTTAATTATACAGTTAGCTTTAGATTTGATTAAGTATTCCTATTCCGGAATTTAATTCAACCGTTCCTTTGAGGATTTCGATTTGTTTTAAAGTCAAGGTTATTTAAATTGTTTTTTACTGCGGTTGGTTACATAATTTAGACTTGCTATTAAATACCATAATTTTGGATTTGCACGTCAATCCAACAGTGCTACTCCCATAATTAGATATTTAAAAAAAAACTCTAATTGTTGATACAACGTTATATTTTTTGCATAACAATGCGACAACATTCCACAACAGTATCTAACTAAACCGCCCGCAAGTAAACACATATATCACAAAGGGTAATTTAAATTTACTCTCATGACGAATATGTGTCTCGACTCAGTACACAATGTCTATTCAAACAAACATTGAATATTTTAAACATTACGCTTAATCTGTTCTCGGGGAGGCAATAAGAAAACAAATCCGAAACTCATCGTCTCGTAATTGATTTTATGCAGCCCTGTGTCAACATGCATCTACGAATGGAATTATACTCAGTTAATGCCCAATCTTAATGCTCTTAGAACCTCGTTACAATATTCTCACGGGCCAAAGGTGGCGCTGGTCGACTAATAAGCTATTAATTCGATAGTCTCGTAGACCTCCCAAGTGGATCCCGAGGGCGTAGGCCACGCTTCCCCTATTTGACAAGTCGTATAAGACATAGATTAGCCCCCATTGTTCAGTGCGCGCAGTGTACTAATGCGTTGCGACACTTGGGTAAACTTAAGCCTTTAAATAGACCATCTGTTCGGAACGGATGATGTGGACGCTTTTTTTGACTTATTAAGGAGCCAGTGAGATTGTTATCTCGCATGGTTCGTAATTTATGTTCCATGTGCTCTATAAATAAAGCACGATAATGATACTAACCGTTTTGTAAGAAGTACGTGGTATCTATGAGTGATTTTTTAAACATAACATGTAACGTTGCTACGTTAAACCGTTTTATTTTCGCTGAAGTTTTATTTTCGAAGAAGAAAATTTGATTAACTCCTGATTTTGTAATAGCTTCTGTACTGCTAGTTAGTTGGAAATTGCAAAATGCGTCATTAATGTAAGGTTTATTTTTTACACATGTGAATAATTTATTTTAAATTGACTTTGATTTATTTAGCCGTCGCGGCGCGCCGGCGATGGCGGTTGCATTTGGCACACTCCAATTCCGTCCGTGATAACGTTAATAGTTTTATTGTGCTAAGGCGCTCCATGTTTGATGTGAGATAGATATCTCGAGCGCCATGCATTAATTTTTCATGCGCGTCCTTAATCTATCGTCTTTGCAGCGCCGCCGCAAATCTCCGATCGGATAGTTGCGAAGTCATGCCGTTTAATAGTTCCATCAGTATTAATCTAAAGTCTGTCACACTTCTCAGTGTCCAATTGTGACAAGGAGTCGGTTTTAACGAGCTCCCTCTCATCTCGATTCGTCTATCTAGGCCTACATCTATGTTGGGTTCCGTATCGGCGGCCGGTGAGCGCGCGGTTATCGCTCCATCGTAAATTAACACAAATTATCCGGCGCATGTATTCATGTTTAGTAGGCTAAGCGTTTAGAGCTCTTTGTGTGCCGGTCACTTCTCGATTAGTTGCGGTTTGTAGTTGAGTGGACGTTTTGATATACTAACTAGTTTGCGACTGGTCTGTTGGGTATGATTCAAGATGTTACATATTATGTTACTGCACAAGATTTTTTTATAGATTTAAATGTTATCTATTTTTGGGCTAATATAAGAAGAGCTTAGAATAATTGTAAGCCTTGGTTAAATACATCGATAATCTCGGATTAAGAGGATGAATCTATAAAAAGTTTATACTATTTTTGGTAAAACTAAACATTCGGAATTGAAAATAGCTTATTCTATTGACATTTGGAGAGCACTGTTAGAAGTTATTCCTGGTTGGTTCTATTTGGGAATAGCGGGCAATCGTTAAACCGCTTTGGATACCGTGAAAATCTTAACTATGGACTTGCCACTAGTCACAATAATTAATCATGATCATAATGTTTTTCACTAATATTAGGGTGGTGAAGTATGATCCTAGGTCTTCTCATTGTAGGGGAGTCGCGCTACGGCTAAAGTGATGGAACTTAGGCTAATCTTGGGATATTCTCACTACATGCTCACAAGATTTGATGTGTGATAAGTCGAATTGTTGTGTATGTATTTTTTCAATGGCACGAATGTATGTAGATTATAATCAAAAAAGAGTTAATAATAAAAATACTGCATAACGCAATTAGTTTTAATAATATTTTAAAAGAATTTATATCTCACGCATACACAGCGTACGTGAAATTAATATGCATGTCTTTTTTACATCTCTCGGGAAAGAATGCGGCTTAATTTTTCTGTGAAATGCGCTCGTGTTGCGTCTATTAAAGTCAAGTTATTTAACATTTGTGTTGTGCAAGTTTAGTTTGTGTGCAGTTTCTGCATTTTTTGTCGTCAGTTTTAATGGTCCTCTCTGTTGAGTGTGCAAATTGATTCCTGAATACTTTTAATTAACAAACAATTGGCTATTGGTCGCTAAATGGTGGAGGCGACTGACTCCCTTGATAGTTTATATTTATATTTTCTTTCCTTATCTGGTATTGTTCTGGTTGATCTTTGAATAAGACTTCTTACTTAATCCTTGTTCTTAAACTTTATGAGGATCGGTCTTACATACTGGCAATAAATCGCACACATTTTTTTTCTCTCGATTTAAAAGAGTTCCATCCCAGTGTAACTCCTGTTAAAAGTACAGAAATTAAAATTAAATTACAGAATACAACTAACTATTAATCTAAAAAATGCAATATTTTAAATGTATAATAATAAATCTCACACATTTGGGGAACTTTGGGCGAAGTGTGAATAAATAGCATCACATCGCAACAGTGAATAAATCATCTATTGAGATTATTATATCTACGGATTCTTACTGTTGTTACCATCAAATGCGATGTAGTCATATTCTATTTTAAAAAAGGTATAAGTCTATGCAGTAGGTAGGTACCGCACTTAGATACTTATATGTAGTTATAAAAAATATTTTCAATGCGTGTTTACCCTTTAGTCCACGTCCAGTCCACAGCGTAAATCCGCGTCTCAGCGCGTTATACTAATATGTTAAAATATTCGTATCGATACAGATCTCCGTTGTTCCCTCGCCGTGAGATATGGAAATAGTATCGCCTTTGTGTTTTATAAAGCAGCCGGGGCGTGCGATCGCGTCCACCGCTGCATTTTACAACAGTTCAACCTGTACGTTTGTTTGTTTGTACCACGTTTGTGCATTCTTTTCCTTTATATCGTGCTGTTGAATGCAAGTAATGGTGAATTTTGTATCACCTCGCCCAAATTGTTTGATGCCTGCGGTTGGTCGTTGGGAATTGCTAGTGTAGGATCTTTGTGAAATTTTGATGTGTCTACATTCTTCATTTATTTAGGTAGAAGCTTTGTGTTGGTAGTTGGTATAATTCTTGTATTTTTGAAATCAGAAATCAGTTCATGTTAGCGGTGATAGCAGCAAAATAGTATAGGTATATGCGAGATCATACTCGAGATGCTACAAAGAATTAAGATTCCTGCTAATTTTAAGTACCTTAAGTAGTCTATAGATGTTAGAGAAATAGCTAATGAGCACCCGGATAATATATTTCGTAATAACAGTTTTAAAACAACTCTCTTCGTACTATGCGCGTAAAATGGCTTTATGAATAATATTGTTTTAAAGTGAGTCGGAATTTTTAGTGGATCGTTCGTTATACTCGGTTGGCGACCGCAGCGCCTCAGTAATCCGAAAGGACAAACCAATCCATTTCCAATAACTAATCGCGAAACTTTTCACTGCCGCCCGACTCAGTTAAATTGCTGTTTTGGGAGGAGTCTTTCCAATTGACTTTTCCATTGGATTCTACGATAAATGAGATCGTTCTATATCAAGTAGTTGAGTGGCTGAATATTCAGTAGCTTCTAAGGTTTTTGATATTTTTTATCACAAACTTACCTACTGAGCTCCAAATAAAATAATCATACAATAAGAAGAGCTTTTTTTTGGATATTTCATACAAAACAATTCGTGATACCATTGTGTTCAAGACGTTGCATCGAATTTTAAATGTTCCCAGATCGATAAGCCGATGTTCCTAGTTAAAAATATCCTGACATTGAATTTATGACATTAAATTCCAACTTCAATAACTACTCGTAGAACGATAGTGCTCTCCCCACCTTTTTCTGCCTACTTGGTGCATTAAAAAATAAAACCCACTTCTTTTGCAAAAACATAGGCAATTATTTTTGTCTGATACTAATTTAGCCATGATGCATGGTCGTTCTCCAACCTAATTATATTACTAATGTAAGATATTGAAGCAGCGACATATACCAGTTACGATAACAACATAGCATTGAGACAATCCAGCTTGAGTCACTTTATACATAGAAATCGATCCCATACATTTAACGTGGCGTGCTATAGGAGAGGCCGATGATGATGATGATTATACATTTAAGTCGATCGTAGCCAGTTCTCACATCTCCATTCACAGAGTGAAATGAATACAACGGTATCTGTAGTGAGAAATGAATTTGTCTGCTAATCATAACATGTACAAATGTCAGTCGACATAACTCACGGCGACATGCCAGCAGCAAGACATCAACATATCTTTATTACGTAGCGTGATAAACATAACTAGAACTATCGCGGGAATTAATCGGTCGCCGACCTCGCCGTGCAGCCAACTTGTACGGTTTTACTCCGTGGTCACTTGCGAATGTCCAATCTGCATGATAAAGTCATTATTCACTTAACTTGACCTGATATTGGTGCAGTCCATTTATGAATTTATCCTTGTCGAGTCGGTTCGTTTAGGCTTGTTTGTGGTTGTAACCTATGGTGAAAGTCATAGGGAAAGAAGTAGTATCTTAACCCTTATTACTTAGTTAAAAATTATTACTTGAACATACGATCTCGGACTTTAATTTTACATGTTCTGTAGAAAAAATGTACATAAAATTTTATTATATTTTGTTTATGTTATTGTGCAGAATCATAAAATAAAGATGCGTACTGTATCAGCCCATATAGGTCTTACTGCAGGGCACGAGCCTCCTCTACAATCGAGAGTACGATTGAGAGAGGTTAGGCCCTATATTCCACCACGCCTAGTGCGAGTTGTAGGACGTCACATACCATAGAAATTATTAGAAATCGCTATGGTATGCAGGTTTCCTCACGATGTTTTCCTTCACCGTGATAGTGCGTGGTGAATGGTGATTGACTATCAATACACACATGACTCCCAAAAGTCAGAGGGGAGCCCTGGGATTTGAACCGACCACCGTGAATATGTTGGCAGTCGCGTCTGGTCCGTTTACCAACGGGCCCAACGCACTTTTTTCAAATAAATATTAAAGTAATGGAATTTCATAAATTACGCTTAGTTACTTTTCTATGCGTCGCTAAATTCCAATAGGATAAAAAAAAACAAACCAGAAGATAGCATTGCGAATGAAATTTCCCTATACAAGAATTTCGCGCTACGTCGATTATAGTGTAAATTATTGGGTAAATGAATTGTTTATGCGCTGGTGGAGCGGCGAGCAATCAGCGCAGTACAAATTCATCGAATCGTTTCCTGTCCGCGCTCGGGGCTACTCCCTCCGCGGCTATGGGAGCACTGAAATGTGTTCCGGTAATGTTTTTTTTATAACAATGTGACTGTAATGTACTAAAGGAATTATGGAATTCAAATCGTACGATTAAAGATGGTTGTTACAATTATGCTGGCTTGGTTGAATACACAGCTTGGATCAGAAATGCAATACTCTTGCGTGTCTTGTGATGGGTTTTCCGCCATCATGTATGGTGATCACTATCTTGGTGTATATGAATATCACCATTTCCGATAATCTCATTGATATCTACCTTTTTATTGGTAGAAAGGAGCGGTTGACGTATATAATATGTATAGGCGCTACATGTGTTTCATTTCTATTCTACTTTCTCTCGTTGCTTCACAGATGATAATTCCTTAAAGGAAACAAAACAACAACATTGCGGTTGTTTGTGGTGTTTTTTTTATAGTGTATATATTTTACGAACGGTAGTTACCGACACAATGTGTTTTTCTCCCTTGTTTTCTTGACATGACGCTATGGTTATTACTTCAATATTCAGTTCTACTGCTACTCAATCCAAATTGCCTAATGTACATTACATACATACAAGTTTCATGACACCATAAACTTGGTTATTAATATTCGGGTAATTAAGATCATATTATTTTGTTTATTTGCATAATAAGTACACTAACAGACATCGTAAAAACGAATGGCCTTTCAACTTTGTTACCATTAGGTATTGCAAATAAATAAATATATCCAACAGTCACTTACACAATCCTGCTCCCACATAAAGAAACAAGTCTCCAATTCAAGAGCTACATATTGTTATTTGTATCTATATGTATAGGAAAAAGGTTAGACGAACACTATAAAATTACTTTATTTACTTACGGAATTACTAATGATACTGATGGCATCTACAAATATTTATTTAGTCAGTTCAATAAGAAGCGCCCGAAGGCCGAACAGCCTGTTTCCTGCTTTTAAAAGCGTACATTTAATAACCAGTACTTTTATCAACATTATCTCAATATCTTATTTGGTAAGTTAATAGAGCAACTTAGAAATGAAATAGCCCCGAGTAACAGTTGTTATCTTAACTTTATTGTTGATGCGGATGATAACGGAGTTAATTGCGTGGATCATTTATGATGCCCTTAAAACTAATCATATCCGTAATCAATGCATGTTTTGGTCCGACTATAATGTATCGACGATGTATTTTATTAGAAAGAGACCAGTTAGAGTAGCCACTTGAAGGATTTCAGCACGGTTTAATAGTAGCTTACTAAACGGCCCTAACCGACTAAATCGAATCGACAGAAAATGTGCTGTTAAAGGCATGGGAGGACCGGAGACATTTGTCATTGAATATTATAGTTCCCAGCTCCTATATCACAAGGTACTTTTTTTGTTTATCATGTGCCTAAAAATTCTTTAAAAGTTTTGTGCCACTGTTCTATATCATTCATTTTATAATCACTTACAATCCCAACCCTCAACACACGCATGCAATAACATCTTGACAAAGATCTCACCTCAAAGTGCCAAGAAAAATAACACAGTAAGCTAAATGGTTAACCCTCCATGTGGGTAATAAATTATTGCTTTAAAACCGTTTGCCGGTCCATCTGGCACCGCGTGATTTCTACCCCACCATCCCAGTAACACTAACGAGGGTATGACATACCAACTTCATTTAAAATCTAATCTATTAACGCGATCTTATCAAGCTTAACCCAATTCTGAAATATTGGTTGCTAATCGCGTAACAATTTCGTGTTTGTGACGATCGATTTTATTTACGTTTTGGGGAAATAGTTTTTAATGAGTGAGTTTTGGGTGAGTGATAATACGAGCATAACATTTAATAGTGGCATGTGTAATGTTTGTGCTGTCCAGAGATATTTATGTCAAGTCTGGGGGTTTGTAAGACCGAAGTCCGCTGATACTCATGACAGAAAACTTAATTCATCTTAATGTGGGGTCAGGACTATGTATGTGACTGTTGGGTGTATTTATTCATTTATATAGAAACTTTAAAAAGTTATAAAATGGTGTATCAGGATGACTAGCAAATCAATGTTTTATTAACTCTTTGTGAGATAGGATCGTAGGATTTTGCAATCATTGGTTGCTTGTTTGCTTACTTCTAAGGCAAGTAACGTAAACTTTACAATATATATATATATATATATGTATTGTTATATTTATCGTTTTGTTTGGTTAAGTAAGTGCATTCCTAATATTCGAATCCTTATCCATACTGATAACGATAAGCGGCATTAGAGAATTTGTAAGCAGCCTAAAATATTGTAACATTGTACAACACTAGTTAAAAGAGCCATAGAGTTAACAATTTTTTTCTCACATAAGCGTAAATGAAAGGCTAGATAATATGAAGTTTAAAATTCCGACTTTGATACCCGAATCTAGAAATTGGTGATGCCAAGTTTTGTCTGATATTGCAACTTCTCCTTGCCCTCTATAGAGACAATTCATATTGCATGTGTTTATTTACCCCAAATGCATTAAATAACTTAAGCACGTCAAATATTGTTTATTTATCCATAAATAATCTCTAGACTATAATACCATTTTTGAAATTCCTGAGCATAAGGGATTTTCGGATGTAGAGATGACATAACTGGGTTAAATTCTTTATTGGAAAAAATGTACACTATGTTTTAGTTATAAAATTCCTCAGATTCTAAAAATTTGAAGATTTGTTTTGATGTCAAGCAGGCGCGTTTCGAGTGTAGTGTCTACTCGAGAGGATTGTTCTAAGTACGTTCTGCTAGGTGCTCTAAACAATCTTACTTAACACGTTTGCTCGCTTTGTGCTGAAGTGTGTTTAGTGTTTTCGTTTGTGACGCTAAGTACCTGTATTTATAACTAAGTATGTATTTTTTGTCTATACTATACTTATGGAAAGACTAGTGGAGGTTTTTATTTTATCCGTAAGATTATTTAGTAAATGATTTTTTGCCATAAAAATATTTTTTCAAAGGGGTAAATACCAATAAACAGTAATAATTTGATTGCAATTCTGAATGAAAACTTGATATGCTTCAGTTCTGTAATTAAGTCCGTCTATATACTGTTTTGATACATTAAGCAATAATAAAAATAAATAAATAAACACATCAATAATATTTTACCTCTATTCGTCTTTATTTTCTCTATAAAGCTATATAAAGTTATAACACTAGAAATTAAGACTGGAAACAAAACTGAAAATTGAATTCAATGGATGTAATGTTAGATAGAATCACCCCTATATAAACACCCCATTACTAAAGTGTGGGTGCATTCGATGTAGATACTTATGTCTGCGTCGAGCGCGGCGATGTGATATATTTTTATGAACGATGCCACTCGATTCGTTATTTCCGTTTCTATCTTCAAGTCATTACAGAAGATATATTGCCCTTTCCAATATTTGACAAATTCGTGTCATACATTTTCTGTTATACCCGACAATTTTATACTTTATATAGAACAGGGATTCGTGTATATGCTTACGTCCGTTCATACTTCATATGTGATGAAGAGAAGATGAAATTAATTGAAAATATTATACATACAAACCATAGCGTCGGCAGTTCGTTCACCAAAAAATTAGTAAGCTTCATTGAACGGTATAACCACTCGATATTTCTTTATCATAGACTAAGTTTGGAGTGAATAACTGTCATAGTATGGATTTTTATAAGTGGATAATTTATAATTTCAAATGTCGAACGTTCGAACATTCGAACTACGTTTCGGATCATATAGTAACTCCCCCGTATAGTCGATCGTTTTAATAACACTCCCGTGTAGTGCACAAAACTGACAGCGCGTACAATACAATTTACATACATACATGTAATTAAACATACACACATGTAATTATATACATACATGTAATCGCGGACATTGTTTACACGTTCGAAGTTGATCTAATGAGAATTTATGTGCGCCGCGTAATTTAACTGGTGTCAGCTTCTGACAAATTATTCGGAGTAAGCTCCCCCGGGCCGCCGTCACGGTTTATAATGAACCCGATCTTAAATACATTACTTTATAGACCTCTATTACTTAGTGCCTGCTAAAGATTGTACAAATATGTCGAGAAAATGCTCTCCCATATATTTGGAGAAAACTAAAGTTTGAGGAATATTTATTTGTTTATTTTTATTAGTAAATACTATTAAGCACGGAAGAAATTGGTGGTCATAACATAGGGAAAAACAATATTGTCGATGTTAGTTGTGTTGTTTTTCTGTGAGTTTTCTTATCTCCACGATATTGTCTTAGGAGCAGACATAGTCCTATATTTGTAGAAAACTTTGTAAGACAATATTTTACCCCGAACAGCATCCTTGTTCACGCATAGGCGAATAGAGTATAGACGATCCCGCATCCCGAGACCGCACGCTTTGTGACCTATTAACCAACCAACGAGCCTCTCAAATAACTTGTGCGCAATGTTAATTAGTCGTAAGTTATGCCACCCATAACGCATCTCTTCCAATTAGGAATCCACTGAATATAAAGCTTAAGTTACATACGCGGCGGAAACATGTTTCGAGTCAAGTCTCGTGGGAAAATCGTATGTAGGCATTATTTTAATGTAGTGTGGTTCACGTGTGGGTTAAGTATTGCCCCATAGCGGCTACATACAAGGCTGCTCCGTCGTCCCGTATTTGATTCTCAGGTTTGGACATTTGTTTTTTGCGAAATTAAGGGAAATGAATCGCATAATACCTGCTATACCTAGCAGGCGAACTTAGTTGCACCATATGTATAAAATTTAAGAAAAAAAAAGCAGTTAAAAGTACCAAGAATACTGTTTTTATATTAGCCAGAATGGCGAAATGAGTAAGTGGTTTGACCATAGACAGAAGTACTACTATTTAAAACTTACTGCACTGCATGACACTGCGCCACGCTCGTCACCCCAAGGCATTAGATGTAAAGCTTCTTTATGCCCAGTAATAACTGGCTATTATGTCCTTCGTGCCGCAATGCAAGTGTTTCCACAATGCTGGGCGGCAGAAATAACATATAGGTACAAGATATTATTGTATGTTTATATTAAAGGGAAGTAGGAAGATATCCTGAAATGTCAAGAAATTAAGCTTAACTAGAAAATAATAAGACAGTATAATGTAACATACAGGTACTTAATTTTATCGTAACAGTAGCCACGTTTATACTACAAATATTTGTATCAAGTTGTGTGCTTGAGTGTTAGGAGACAACGACCTACGCGGAGTGAATTTGTCAGTCAAGTAAAGAGAACTTAAACGAAACATAACTCGGTTAAAAGTAGCGGTAGCTAATAAAAATAACTTTACTTAAGTCTTCCATAAACAAAGCAAATACTTAAAAGGGTAATGTTTATTTATCGTATTTACAAAGATTGCAGTTCAGATATGTGAGTAGAAATAATGTGTTTAAGACCGTTACATTTATACACTTATTTACGAGAAATTTTAATTTTTATCTGAGTTTGTTCATTAAAGCATCGTGTCTAGACGGCCCTCATTAAAATAACGTGTTTTAGTAAGTTATTAACGTGGTGATTAACAATCGATGAGGCGCAGCGACATATATGGTAGCAAATAAAGGCGCGGCCATTTCATCGGCTCGTTGTCGGCCGTTGCTATTCAGTGGCGTTGACGTGCTCGACAATAAATTAACGACAATTGCACTAATTGTGCAGCTAATGGCACCGCTTACTGAGCCATTGTCTAGCTCGCTATCCGAACATTCATTAATCCGCCGTCCGGAAATATTTGACGCGTGCGAACGCGCATAAACATCCCTCATACCCCAGATAATATTTCGCCTATACGCTTTATTGCTTTACGTGATAAGAATGTCCGCCTACATAACTCCTTTTACTGCAAGGACCGCGAGCAAATCAAATCAAAGTAATACTGAACGTCGCTTGGAAAAACAAAATATACGGTTCAGCGGTCGGGAGTCGCGTGGCATGTGGCCGATACCGAAATTGCTTTTAGTGTATGGAGTTCGCGTGAGCCGCGCCGCCAATCTTCGTCCGATATAAATCTACAAGTTCGCCGGGCTTCGTATAAATTGCGAACTATGAGGACCCGTGCAATTTTCCCGATACTGAGCGGCTCGGCGCGGCGCGGCGGGTCGTCGACTGCTGGCCGCGCGTTTTCTATGATTTGTCATGTCAACTTGTCGATCTCGCCTGGAGTTTTTTGAGCGGCGCGGCGCCCCCCCCCGTTTGGTGCGTGAGGCTGGTTCGTCCACCTCAAAGTGGTTCTGTACATTTGGGGTGACAAATCAATCACCGCCGGTCCCCAGTGGCAGTGATTTGAGCCGGTTGAGGTTTTTACGCAGCCAATTTTACTTTCCTTTAGCGTTTGTAACACGATTTTTATATATCCGCTGAGATGGTGGAAAGATAATAAGCTCGTGTTTAGAATTACTACACATCGCAGACGGTTGTGTTTAATTACTATCATTTGTTTAATGGTCTTAATAAAACTACTGCCGGAAATTTAAGAGTGAAATAAATTGTTGTAGAATTAGGTTTCATGCAAGTTTGTTGACTGTAATTACTGTATCAATTGTACTATCGTTAACATACAAGTAATATAATGTTATATATAATTAATTTCTGAAAAAATGAAATGAGACTAATGTTCACCTTTAAACTGTAAAAACTTGAACATGTGAAAATGAATAAAAATGACATTTATTTAATTCCAGTTTGTTTTCTGTAGAGTTTAAATATTCAGTAGAGTTTCTATATAGCGATACATAAAATATGTGCGTTCGTGTCACAATACGATTTTACCGTGTCCACTTCCACGAACGTTAAAAACGTGGCCGTGGTCCACTGAATCTGAATCACTCCACATTAAATTACTGCACACAATGGCAGGTGAATATTAACTGGCGATTAATTAACGCCATTACTGTTATTAATAGAAGAAATGAGAGAATGGCTTTCGCGGGGGCAAGTACAACTCGCCTTGACGCTTTGTCGCGTGAGCAAAACTGTTTTGTTGTGGGCACGAACGACGAAAGGTATTTAATTATTACATAACGCCGGAAATTAAATGTTTTGTTTATTTAACAGTTCTATAAGTACAACATTTAGAATAAATATGAACGAACTAAACGATAAACGTTTAGTTCGTTTCGTTAGTCGATTCTTCATAAGTCTATCTATATGTCTAAAGTCTATTAGTCCAATTTTAGGGATAGAGGCTTACTCTTCGTACACATCTACGCTTTTCAAGTCAAGTATAGTGAAAATAATTTTGGATGAAAGAAAAAAATGTTACATTAAAGAAAATAATTTTAGAAATAAGTACAGAAGACTTAGACTACTTGCCGCAGAAAATTGTACATAAGGAAATGAGTTAAAACACTAAGGTTTGATGTCCCTGCAAATAATTCACGAAATAGAAAGCCCGCTTTATAGTGTCATTAAAACTCGCCAATTTTACGAGCCAGCTACAATTGCGAATACATTGTCCGTTTATAGCTTAGTGAAGGGTCGTTCTAAGGATCTACCATTGTGATGTCACAGTATACATGGTTTCCTTAGTTCTAGTCTTGATTTAAATAATCAGCACCCAACTTATAGATATTTCCTCCCCCTTACACCCACCACTGCAACTCCTGACGCCCAGGATCAACAGAGGCACGCGGAGAATTCATGCCGAGCTCCGAAGCCCGGCGAGCCTCTAAGGGACCATAGCTGGTTTTCAAAACCGCATCGAAATTAATCAGAAAGAAAAACCAAATATACCCAACTATCACACACATTAATATAATACTAAATATTTCTGTTGTAAGTTTGATAAAAATAAATATATATACCCAACAATCGCCCACAGAGGCCCGAGTCCATATTAATTGTGTTGTACGTACACAGATCACTCCCAATAGATACCGCATTACGATAGTTTTGTTTTGAACTGAAAACGCCAACGAAGGGAACGGTGCAGGGAAGTGGGCGGGTTGCAGCGCTGTCACGTGGACTTCGATCGAGAGATGAGGCTTGTCGATAAATAAAATAAAAAGTATCGATAGTACGAACTATTGCCAGTAAGTTTAACGTGTTATGACCGCTTTTATAACTTGATTACCAACTTGTTAAATGTTTTATAATATGTTTTCACTGGCCTGATCTAATAAATTATACCAATCGCTAACACGAATAAAGTAGGATTAAGATTTATACTTTAGTATGTAACGGTTTTATTTCCATTATTCGCCGTTAATTTTTGTATACCATAATGCCGAAACACCCGAATTAAGTGTTGGGTTAAAAGATCAGATAAAAATATGAAATATTAAATGATTAAACCTCACGCCGTAAAGGGCTACAATAACTTATTCTGTTTCTTGAATTCCGACGGCGGCTGTAATAGATGGTAGGTAATATCGGCAAGTGACAATGAAACCCACTTGACGAATTATAAATGTTTTTGGGATGATAATACAACGTATGTTGAAATTAGTGCAACGGCTTGTACTACTCATTCTCAATAAATTTAGTATACTAATAGTTATGTTAAATACTTTCCCATGATATTTGACAAAAGGCGGTTCTAACGCCACGCATCAAGCACGAATTTCTAACATTACGTTCTTAGTAATTAAGCAGAAAACCCCAATATCACATAAATCAGTCAAAATAAAAATGAATGTATTAAAACACATAGTCAGTAGATACTTGATTCGAGAAATAGGACCCGAAATACCATCAGACGAATACGCTTAAACGAGCTTCATCTCAAGGCTATAAATGTTACTCTTGGATGCTGGACAAAATCAATATAAAATTATAATATTATTTGATAATCATATTATTCTATCCACACAGAACTACGAAATTATAAATTTTTAAATAAATAAAAATGTACCAGAATTGGTTAATATTCTGTCGGTACAGAAGTATCCATTAAACGACGACGATTTTTCATTGGGAAAAAACATTCTTGGGTAAAATGTCGTGAACAAATTACGCTATTTTTTGTAGGCCACCAATCGTCACCTCGACATGTTGCATCTACCCATATTTTTAACTTTAGGGACATGTGGGGAATCTAAAATAAAAATGGTATTATTCAAACAATGTTATATACTAACCCACAGTTTTTACCCGACGATAGCAAAGCAAGAAGAAACAGAAAAGTGCAATTATTGAAAAAGTACCTAGTTAAAAAATTGACCTTTTTCAAATTACATTAAATGGCGTCGTCATGGTGATTTGCAATTTTTATTTAAATCAATATACATTTCGTGACATTGTCATTTAATCAAATTATTTTACATTAATGTTTTAAAATATCGATATTGCTTGGAATTATATTATAAACATGCGTCAAGCACTAGAAGAACGCGTGATTTCACCAGAAAAAGATGGCTTATTATGGTTATTGCTATGCGAAAAAGAGACGGCTGATTTTCGATTCAAACTCGACTGTTTGACATCGATACAATAACCAGTATAAATTGAGCTCGCTCGTGTGCAAATTAATTTAAAGAATATTAGTTACCGATGAAAAGTTATTCCGTTTTTTTGGATACTTGAATTTTTTGAGTTTTATCCACACCATTTTATTGAGCAAGTCATTTTTAACTGTAATATGATATTTCTAAAACTTAATTTTCGCCAACGCTCAACGATATGTGCGGGTCCACTACTTGGATGACACTGATGACGCGACATTTGGAATCGGTTTATATCAGTCCGATAGCTTATACGTGTGGCGCGCAACCGCTGCCTTGCATTAGGTATCTAGTGGGAGTGATCTGTGTGTACGTATCACAAACAGGACCTATAACTTATAAGGGACTTCGCGGTCCCCATCAACCAGACCTAAAACAGATATGTAGTATCCACTATCTACATGACTGACCCATTTGTTGTTAGCATAATGAGGTGTGTATTGTTCTAGTTGTAGTAGTCTAGTTGTAGTATATCGCTCGATATTTTTTTAAAATCAGATTGTAAAGAATTGTATTAGACTAGCAATCTGTTATGTACTTTATACATTTAAATTATTAATAAACGAATTAAAATGAGACTTAGTTTAAATGTGTTAAAATCGTTAGTTGTTCCAAATGAATTATAAGAGTTTTTAGGTCTGCAATGGACACTAAAACGTTTCGTCCAATGCAAACTTAAATGGAGCTATAGATCTAGATCGCTCTTCAATAGATTTGAATTCAAATAATTGAGACACAATGGTTCCGCATCCGACGCTTTTCTAATGTACCCTGATATCTTTAAGCTATATCCTGACTATTCTTAAGGTATGTCTCTATTAACGCACCTAGTACAAAAATAATATGATTTACTATGGAACCCCAAGTTACACTGGAACAATCTACAGACAGACAGACAAATATTTGCACGTCAACTATGACAGATTGTGAGACTCCAAGGAACAAAATGTCATCTTTATGTAACCACATTCTTGCAAATAAATTTTTCATTTCATTTCATTTCATTTCAGCCTTTGGTTATCATTCATAGAACGATTATTTGCCTGATAAGTTAAGGTATACACCGTTGGAAGAGGCAGATCGTAATTATAAATTTGAGTGTGGTTTGGGGGGACAACATTGCTATGAATTTATAAGTTGTCGCTTGCACGATGTTAGCTTCTTCGGGAAGTTGTTCAATTCCATGTCATTACGTTATCGAATCAAAATACTTATATAAAACTGGATTGCCAAAAGTGGACCCGGAATCCTGTTCTTCACAATACGTATTTAACAGCTCACGTTCGCTATACCATGACCATAAATTGATTTATGTAACTTTTTCGCCAGACGGCACCAGACTTGTGATATTAAAATATGAAATGTCTACAAAATGTTATTAATATCAGATTGGATAGTCACGATTTTAAATGTTAATTATACAGTGCACACAAATACATTGCAATAATTATTCCCGCGTTCATTTGTTTGAATATCTTACAATAAATTATAATGGGATCGCCAGCGCCGCGATATTATTTATAGTGTTCGAGCTCTTTCATCGCGTATTTCCGTGCGGCTGATTTATATCAAGTTTGATTTTAATTTATGTTCAAATCGCATTGTATAATTACGTGTCCGAAACAATTTGGATGCGGTGTTCTGGAGCGCATTGTTCGCTTCTCGTTGCAATTATAGTGCTGTTATTTTGGGCACAATCGAGAATGTATAATGCATTCAAGTGCTCCTGATCATTTCACTTGATCCATCTATTTATTTGTACAAGCCTATCTGCATTCTGCAGAGTATAAACGTCACTTCACATTGTATGAGAGGGCTATAGATTCACGAGTGCTGGAATTGTGAAGTGGCAACTATATCTAAACCACAAAAGGACATAAGAGAGAGACTTTACTCCGACACAATGGTTGTAGTATTCTATAGATCTATTCCAATGACAATACTTAACTAATTCAATTGATGCCAAACGGTAACAGTTAACCGGATCTAGGAGTGCGACGTAGCGCCGCCTGCTCGCCTCGCGTGTCCAATGAATCGGTCACACCGTATATTTCCTACCCAGTTATAACTTATAATAATTCTTGGATAGCACGAAGCTCCTCAGTGTGAGCGGTCCTCCCTCCGAGATTTATCGATCGTTAACTTGCTCTTTTATTAAAAGTTTCATTGACATATTCAATCACTCACGATTGGATGGTGCCGAGATTTTTTATACTGGCTTGTCAGAGTAACTGCAAATGCTTCTAATGATAACTGCAGTCCAGTTAGAGTATTCATCCAAGTGAGATCTCTATCGCCCGTCGACAGAATTATGCCGGCTTTATTGCATTTGCACGTACACGGGATAACCTCCAAAACGTGGCACATTAACGTGGGGCACTATGACAGATTCTTGACCACTCGGTCACTATTCGGGCTGATACGATATCCGTCCACCAAAATCTCCTAAACAAAGAAGCTCTTTATGTCCGCAACGTGTTAAAAGACACTGAGCTACAGCAATCTAATTGTTTTTCTTCGGCCCGGCACATGGTCCCGACGCGCCCTAACAAATAGGGCTGTCTGTGGCCACTGAATATCAAGTCGTTAGTTTAATGTTTCGCGAAATGATGCCACGAATTTGTGAGGCCCGGATTTCTGACGACTCCGTGTGAAATTTGCGCCGTAAAAAGGTTTATTATCGTTTTTATAATGAGTGCATTATTAACGCTTGTTACCTGAGTTGTGAAAAGGTTCATTTTTGGCTTTGGTTAGATATCGTTGGGTGTGATGTCCATAATACTGCCCATAAATAGAAATATTTTATTTCGATTTTAAAATAAGATGTACCTACCCATATAATTTCAACAATAAAAATGACTAAAAATGAAGTATTGTCTATAACGATTAAAGATGTCTGCCAACCCTTTTATATATTTTTATAGAGCAAAGTTAGTTGGGATGTGTTTGAGTGTGCACGCGCAGGGCGAACGCTCCACGCTCGACGCGGCGCTCCGCAGCCCCTCCTGTCAACAATATAATTTTAGCCCCATAAGTTACACGACATGTCTCATAAATACGTTTGTTTGTTTATACCAACCACCCGGATTGTATAGGAGATAATTTGGAAAGAATCCTATGGTTGTCACTGTCAAAATGTTTGGATACAAATCGTTTGTGTGATGTGTTTGAAATATGGAGAATTACGGATGAAAATCGTTAATTAGTTAGTTAATTGTTTTAGGAGATTAAAATTTAGACATAATATGTGCTGTTTTTACTGTTTTCTCTCATAAGTGAGGCCACCTGGGCAGGTACCACCGCAATGTCTATTTCTCTCACCAAACTGCAGTGTAAATACAATGTTGTGTTCCGGTTTGAAGGACATTGTAGCCAGAGTAACTACTGGACATGATGAGATATAACGTCTTATGTCTCAGGATGCCGAGCAGGTGAATGCGCAGGGATTGCTTTGTAATTCATGGTGGTGTTTGGTTTTGCTACTGTCCATTAGCGGTCATATCGCTGACCTTCAGGCGAATGGCGTGTTCGTCTTGTCATTCATCGCAATAAAAAAAAGTGCACTGACGTACTGTCTAGATAAAATCTCGATTGGCGATATCTAAAAAATATCTCATAATGCAATCGTTTTGGTCGAATAACATGCTTCTTCACTCTTTGCTTAAAGTATCAAAGGAAGTAAAGAAATCGTATTGCCCAGCGCAGATCGGGACGGCATGACAAGTGATTTAATTTTTACCAATGGATATTCAAACTTATCAGGTACGAATACGAAATTAATTCCAATGTTTTAAATTGATGCTGCGGCATCGAGATTTCGATGTAAATATCTTGCCATGCCTCTGCGCCGGCCTTATACCAGCAGTATCTCAGTTGATTATTTACTAGTTAAAATAAGTAGTCACCTTAAATCGAATCCATCTATGTCGATGTCCATCTAGATGCGAGGCAATATAATAGCTCTTCTTGCTAGTAGTGGCTCGGGTCCCCATAAAACATTATTATGTTAGGGGCTAATAAACTAGGAGCAGGTGTTGATCCCCCGAGCGATGTCACCAGCCGTGGAGTGGAAGTGGAAATGTGTCTTTTGGACATCGCATCAATCATCCCGACGTGACCCTTACTATAACGAACTGTATGCATAATTTTTCTCCATAAATGTAAAGGTTACCATGATAAAGCTAATGGCAAGTGGTCAATGTCGCACACCAAGAATTCAGCTATTTAATGCACGTTTTAAACTTTAGTTTACATTAAGCACGCCATTCAGTCATGCCATCCGACAGAAACACACAGAAACTCCACACAGACCTTCACAAACGTTTCACATCGTTCAAAAGTGTTTCAAATAATTCGTAATGTTAAATTCATTTGAGCTAAAATTCGCACGATGAAAGTGCCATTCTTTCCCAAAAGCATTTTTACAATGCTGTCAACTTAAAACACATAATTTGGGCGGAACGTTTCCGGCCCCTGCAAACGGAACTTATTACGACAGGTCTGGAAAATTCGTTCCGGACCGTACTTAGCGAGGGCTGTATTGTGCGCGGGCTCGCGGCAGAGCAGCGCGCGCTCCACAATGTGTACCACTTTTGTCTTATTACACTTATGTGCGAACATTTCCAGCTCGCGTTTACTTAATGACACGTCCTAATCTCGCCACCTTTTGTGATTTTCAACAATATTGCCCCATTTCTTTTGTATTTTTGTCACCCATTCATTTGGTAAAGTATTGCCGGCCGTACAAGTACAATGGCAATCAAACTTGCTCAACCCTTTCACCGCTGTGAGGGTACAATATACCGCAAAAACAAAAGCTCTATAACTATATTTTTCCCATATAAAATTTTTCCTATCACAAAACTCATGTCAGCAATAAATATGGAGGCACAGTCGCATTTGAGGCGGAATATTGGCTCGGCGACGACAAATATAGAGCGGGAGGTCGGACGCTCGGGGCCCCCGGGACCGACTCCACTTAACTGAAGATGTCCACTGGATAGATCGAAACATTCCACTTGATTAATTTAAATCTAGAACAAAAGATAGGGGGCGGGTCGCGGGAGCACCGGCCGGCACAGTAAAGTGTCTGGAAACGTCGAATCTTCCGCTTGCATTTGAAGGGTCATCTATGATAGGAGTAATTGTGACAAAATCTCAATTGTGATATCCTTTGGCTTTGTGATTGGTGGGCGCCCGGGCCTACATGTGTGAGCGTTATGTAGGGTAATGGCTGCGTTTTGATTAATTGTGCTTTTATCTGCGCCACGTCTTCTACTCGTATTCATTAGATAAACACAATGTGGGAACAAGTAGCGCCTGGTTGTAATTATGCTACCAATTTAGCTGTTTCGTTAACTGCCTAGCCCAGTAAAGGCGCCTTATAAAGTAACAATGCATTTCTGAAATATTTTTATGAAAAAGAAAATTTAATTTAATATTTTGTTTAGTTGCATTATAAAATATTGAGTAAGGTACTTACTATTTAGTAAGGTAAATTAAATTACCAAATATTATGTGCACTTTAATAAATTTTGAAATAGGTAAAAATAAAATATATTTTCCAATCCTCATCGGATTCATCCGACGTTAAATTCGTGCCAAATTTACTATTCGGCGGCTACAATCAAATCCCCAAACAATGTTGATTATTCGACCATGGTTTAATTAGTCAGTGCACAAATGCATTTTAATTGAAGTGTTTTACATATAGACTAGTTTTACATTTTGCCGCAACACGCGTGGTGTATGAATGGAATTGTGTTCATTGAGCCTCTCCACTCGCAATGATAATGTGGCGATCAATCAACCGGGACACACAAATTTACCCCGGGAACGCCTGGGACTCTATCAAAGGGCATATTCACATATCAGTCTATTTTGATAAAGTTTACGAAAAAAATAGACTCGTTCATTTGTTACTGACATTTGACTGATGATAGGTTATTTGAAGGGGAACTTTGGTGGTAACAGCGCAGTTTATAACATACATGTACATAAACTCACGGTTTTTTCCCCGAAGGTGTAGGCAGAGGTGCTACCAGGACATCCACTTTTCGCCTTATATGTTCCGTCCCACGATGTGATGGGGGCGAGCCTCGCCATATCAGGCACAAATTACTAACTCCGAGCTGTTAATGAATAGAAAAATCCAATATGATTTTGCTCGATCCAGGATTCGAACCCAAGACCTCAGCTTTGCAATCATACCGTACTGTGCCACCGAGGCAGTATGTAACTTCAAATAGGTATTGTTTTAGTATCAGCTAGAGTATGCAGTGGAATCGCTAGATGTAGGCCGCTTCTATAATGTTATAGATATGCTTGGATGAGGCCTCTATTCCATAGTGAACTTTTTGTGTCTGGTGATAATAAAGAGTATGAAGGATATACTAAGAAAAATGATTATCACGTACAGACCACAAGGTCAATAGAATGGTTTGTATTTTCGGGCGCGAATCGAACGCGCAATATTTAATGCAACGAGCCAATAACGTCACCACAGCTTTGAATCGTAGTAAAAATGTCGCCGGTCGATGTAAAACGCGCCTTACATTTGTGATACAGGATGCAAAGCAATTCGCTTTATTGCTTTATACATAACATTTTTTTCCTTTTTACGGCCTCATATTATTAAGTTACCGATGTTTTATTGCGGCATTAAATTGTATTAGAGTTTCGGTATTGCCCGCGATGTACATCAGGATAAAAATGTTGAATTGGAAATTGATGTTTGAATAGGTGATGGGCGGGATCAATTATTTGCAGACGGCTATTGTTGCTCCCGTCCGTGATTATTTCCCCTGGGAAATTTTCATTTTCCCGTACTGCGTAGTACCTTCAGGCACACGGTTGTTTGGGCGGGGATTAAAATTTAAGATATATATAAAATCCTCCTCTTTTTATAGAACTGGGATGGGAAACGAGCGGCCAGCTCATCTGCCGCATTTATCAGACTTGTGATTGGGGAAGCCGGGAGGGGGGTATTAATAGAGGATTATTTTATCTCTGAAATCCCTTGATAAAACCATTTGTAACTATGATTTTAAGTAAAAAAAAATACTATCGCCTTTTATTAACAATCTGTGCCAAATCCAATATACCTGTAAGTTTTTGTTAATATTTTTTCTAGTGCAAAATAAACCGCAATAAATATGAGGGCACGACATAATAATTAGGCCTGCTAAGCCGGAATAGCTGGGTCAAGATGTCAAGGCCTACTTCGATCGGAAGCTATTTGAGAGCACTCATTTCGCCTAGATTTTTAAAATTCATTACTAGACGCGAGGTCGAGGTTAGAACAAGGTGATAGAAACTCTTTGGTTGGGGTAAAGGCACAATAGGTTATTCATTCAAGAATGTGAAGTGCCTGGTTGAAATTAGTTTTGGATACTTTAAAAAGCTTTCGTTTCATAACTTGCCACTGTAATCTTTATTTAAAACCATTAGCGACGTCACTTATTAATTATTTCTATGTTAAGTAAATCAAATCATGAAATCATATTGTGACGATTATGTCCAAATAAATAGCCAAATAGCAAGTCGTAATAATAAATATTAGGAGCATGGCTTCTAGCCAAAAAAAAATCGTTCAGTCACTAATACCAAGCGTTCGACTCGTTTTTACGCCTACTTTCTTTTTCCTCCCTTTCTCCATCAAATATCAAAGACCCTTTTGGATTGTAAGTTTCTATGGACACCGATCATATACCAATCGATTTTGGTTAAAAAAGATATTTGCATACCTCTTGCTTACGGAGCTACAACGGCTAATATCTGCAAAATACAAATGAAGTTATTTATTATATAAACAGTCAGTAATAAAGATATTTATAAACCGCTGTGTATGATGAACAGCAGTGTTGTTCGGCAGTTGTTTTCAGTAATCTGTGTAAACATCACTCAGTTCCCCTGATTAATACTCTATTAGCATCTTCTTAACAATGTTTTGGTATAGGCCTCTGTGAATCCATTTACGTGCTATAGCCGTGTTTATACTTTCGAAGCTGTTTGTCTAACAGGGTTCAAGGACTTTGTAGTTTCTTAATGTATTATATTGGGAATTTCAGTGCTGACGGAGTTTTTAATATCATTAAGAATATTTAGTAGTCCGTTGTTGCTACGATCTAAGAGAATATCCTTATTTTCGTGGCAGGAACCCTGCTGTTGCTATTTGCTTGCATTTAGCGACTTACCGCAACTTTTGTTAAGTATCATATACCAATCAAAATATAGGAAGAAAAAAAATACATTATATCTAAAGCAATGATTTACAGAATCCTTTACGCTTATATTGATAAGTGACCCCTCCCCTATTTACAATCTATAATGGCCCATTATTATCCGATTATCGGATAGTGACGGATCTAATAGGCCAGTAATCTTTGACTTGTGCAGTATGCATGCGCCCGCTGTGACCCGCCACATAGCTTTCCCACGGGTTTTGGAGAAAAACCGGTATTTTCACTATCGCCATCTTACCGTAACCGATGTCTGTGATGACAATGATTAGTGATGTTTATGTTAATACTGAATTGACGGCTATTTAAAGTTATCTGAATGGGAATTGATTTAGTAAATGTTTGTTCTTTTGTTTATTGCATATAAGCAACTTTTTATTCAATGTTGAGGTAAGCTATGTTGTTTTAATACGTATCTACAAACCACAGGAGTAGGTACATCTGTGACATATTTTTGAGCCTCTAGATTTTGTGAATACCCTAGATGGATTTACTAAAGATAAGTTATTTTCATTAGGCAACATAATATGAGAGTCCAAAATGTACAAAATAAAACAAAGGTTCGAGAAAAGTTTATTTCTAGTCAGCGGGATGGGTAAAAAACTTATTGTATTTGCATTAATGCGCATTGAAGTGTCGTCAATTTCTGCTCCAATGAACATCGAGTTTGCAAGATTTTTAATTTCCTTGTCAAGCAATAATTTTATGCAAACTTTTTCTGACGGTAGTGTAGGCAGAAATAATGGTATATCTGTTGTTAACCAGGTCGGCATAATAAGCAGAGGTAAATGGACATAGATATTAAAAGTCTTAGGTAATCATTCTAATTCTAACCGATGATAGAAAGGCAAGAACGCATCTCCTCTAATTCTTTTTGATATTTATACCAACGTTTTTCTTTAGGACGTTACACATTTTATGTCGCCGCAATACATACACATGGCAACAGTTACAGTATAGCCCTATCGTGTAACCAATTATTCGACTTCTGTCCTACAAATTTCCAGCTGTGAACAAGACACTAAAATGTTTGATAATAACGATCAGCTAATGTAAATGTCGTCTAATTGGTTCCCCTCGGACGGTTTGTTTCCTCAACGTTTAATGATAGATTTGAGGCAGATTGGATCGAATTTCGTCGTTAATTGGATTAATCAGTTTTTAAGATAACATTCAGTTAGTATGATGTTTCTAAATAAACTAAAACGGACTTGCCACGCTGTGATATCGATCTACAACACGCCTAGTAGTGACTACTGGTTGAAGGACAAACCAAATTGCATTGTTATATTTTAATAAAAGCGATGCTATCAGGCGATGTGATTGTAATTTTGATATTTAATGATAGATGTCCTTACTTATTTATAGATTAAGATAAGCTTTTGCTGATGGAGTAAGGAATGCCTCAGCTTGATTTAGTTTATTTTGAGTTCTTGAATTTGGTTGATAAAACAGTCAATTTTATTGATGACGTTTACGTGGATTGATTACCTCTGCAAAAAGAAATTACGTATTCAGAGCGCGACAGCAAAAAGTATATACAATTTAACAAAGATGATGTTTTATCTTCAACACAGACTAATTAGAAAAAAAAAATACATATACTGCATTGCTAATAATCATAATTTCAATATTGGTGAATGACCATCATAGATCTATTCTAGCCATTTCAAAATCATAACTAATATCGATTGCATTTATGATAATAGATAAAGCCGTATAGGGAATAATACTGCAAAATTACTTCAAAACTTGGAAATAGCCTCGTTTTTTATTCCGCCATTGTAGTTTTACGATTCGTGAAATAAGTCTATTATCCGCCGTTTTCCTCAGTAATAAAGTGGAGGAAAGTGCATGTCAGATACGTATAGTAATAAAAAAGTAAAACAATCGACTATATTTCCCTATAACTAGTTGAAGTTTCAAGTTTCTTATATGGCACATTTATGAGGTTGCCGAGAAATTGAGTGGAAAATGTTATTTTTTCATAAACTTCGAAAGTCGGTGATATCATAAATATTGAACAAGTTTTGTTAAACTATAGCTAATTGTCAGCTGTAACAAAGCTGTTCATTATAAGTTGCGACAACTTATCGGGAATTTACAAAAGTTTTCTTCATTTTATTGCTTCTGTGTTCTTTATATTTCCACAATAATCTTTATAAAATACAATTAAAAAGGTCGTGTGAATTCTCCGCTGCTCCATTGTTACTAACCCAACTTACCTTTCGATTCATATAAATTGAAAGCTATTTGTTAAAATATCGGCTTATAAAGTTACAACAAGAGATGTAACAATTTTTTCTACATTCTTTCATTCATCATTCTCTACTACTAGGTATTTAATAAATGTAAAAAATAATTGTACAGTATTTTTTTAAGTAGAAAATTTAGTTCGACATTCTTTTCATTCTTTACAAAGAATTCAATACTATTTTTAATAGTATAAACGCAAGGTACAAAGTCGCTGTCTAGTCTATGGTTCTAGCTTGATAGAGTCAGATAAGAACTTTAACTTAATGAAAGAGAAAGAGCATTAAGACTGATGTTGAAGATGTTCCTATATAATATATTTTTAAAAACTTAAGTCGAAATACCAATCACACCTGCATAGTATTTTCTTTTTATTGCTATGAATAGCGAGACGAGCATGTCATTTGCCTGATGGTAAGCAATACGACCGCTCATAGACAGTAGCAAAACCAAACAACACCCTGAATTCCAAGGCAATGCTTGGCATTCTACTGCGCTCGCCATCCTGAACGTCCATCGTCTTAATATGTCCAGTAGTTACTCTGGCTACAATGTCCTTCAAACCGGAACACAACAGTGCATTTACACTGCTGTTTGGCGGGAGAAATAGACATTTAGTCCAAAGGTTCTGCAATAATAATTGCTTAATGCATTGGTGTGTTATCTCACAGTACTCCAAAATCTTTTCAGCTATAACCACAGAGCGGCAGAACTTTGATGGCTAGACAATGGCACCATTACACAACCGCTCATGACTATTATAATTCGCGTATAATTTATTCACAAAACACATCGCGCCATTTGCGCGCCGCTCGTAAATCTCGCGCGTTGATACGTTATTAAATTCTTATATGTAGCGTCATACTTTGTAATCGACGTGTTTGTATTGGCACTGAATTTAAGCGATAAATTTCCAGGTTCTGCATACAAAAAGCTAGGCGTTACATTTTAAATAATTTGTCATTTTTTGCCTTGTGTTCAATAGCTAGGTGTATTTCTTTACATTCAATTGGGGAATATTTGTTTCAGAGCTTGCTAGTCTACACATATGCTTAGCATAGTTTTTACGAATAATAGTCAAGTTACAGACATGTAGCTTTAACTAAATGGGACTATACAATCAATAAGATAAAAGTTATTTATTTATTGTTTTTTAAATGTGATATTTACAATGTATTTTATAATCTTGTATACTGCTTAAATTTTCAGCCGCAAACGAAGTAAAAATATAAAGCCAAGTATCGATGATATACGTCCCCCGATCATTATCTAGCGGTAGCTATCGCCACTCAACGTTAGATTTATGTCATCCGCTTTGACTAACGAGTGTTGAATCCATAATGAAATCCTATTTTATGTACCGGCACCTCTGCTCCCAACGGCGATGTTGCCAGATTCAACGCGGAATATTTTATACCGCATATTATGCGAAAGCTTATAGTTTATAATCACCTAGAAACCGTTGAATAGGTCGTTACGGATTTTATGTGGGGCATTGTTATTTTTTTATGCATCGTTTATTTGTGAATATGAGCCAGTATTTCAGAATGTGATTGGCAATATATGTAAGTATTCCGTATCAGCCTCCGTGGTGCAGTTGGTTAGACGCCGGCTGTGAAACGATAGACCGCGGGTTCGATAACCCGCACCAAGAGAAATGTTTGTGCTGCCCACAAATATTTCTTTCGGTAAATGTGAGGCCGAAAAGTCTCTCGTAGTTCTGATACCTGCGACACAAGACTTAATTATTGATCTTAATGTGGGGTAAGGACTATATATGTGACTGTTGGTTGTATTTGTTGTTTGTTGTATTTGTATGTATATTGGTTGATTAGTTTAAATCTCCATATTCTTTTACAAATGCCACCTTTGTTAGTCATTACTGACTAAGATAAATAGGCCCTAAACAAATTCATCTAACAGAATATTATAAAGCCTTACAAAGAATTTAAATTATTAAAAAAATATATATTAAACCACATTTAATTATAATTCCAATATTATGAGAAAAATAATCTCGATAAATAAAGTGTATAAGTTATCGTTTCAAATATATATACAATATACATGTATTAATTTTATAACTTTTGTATATGTAATGGGATGAAAAGTGATGCAATGAAGACACCTATCACTGAGATGTCAGTTCCTAGAGACAAGCATGTCGTTATACCCGGCTCCAATCAAATCTATAAATTATTCAATTACCAATCAAACATCAATGAATTATTACTTGCGGGCTGAAGAGTCTATAGCGGCCAGTTTGCTGACCAATTGAATTGATTATAAACCATTTAAATTAAGAATTGCTTGATTTTATCCTTAGAACGAAATTTCTTTTACTAAATAAGAAGCAAACGAGTAAATGAGCCACTTGATGCCACAATTGCGCTCTTTCTACCTCTGAAAGGTGTTTAAATGTGTTTTTAAAGTCTCGGAGTGCAGACGTAAAGGCAGCCAATGGTTTATTCGCCCCGGAATCCTTTTGAGTGGCTTGAACTTTCAGACCAGAGTAATAAAATAAATCTGTCCCCTTCCGAATTAGACTCGAAATGGACTAAAGCTCAGTGTCCTCCTCGCGTAAATTAAGAGGATTGTGCCGATTGTGCCCTGCAAGTATGTATAGTATATGACGTGATGTATGTATAAGGAGGGGGAACTTAAGAGGTGGTCTGTAGTAAAAGTTGTGTTGCAGTAAACGCAGTATTTTACCGGAGGCATTTTAACTGTGGACTTCCTGTGGCTGTAGAGGGAGATAGAGTTTAGCTGTGAGTAGGATATTCGAACTTGCACGGATAACGATCACTGTACATGACTCTGGAATCATAATGTCAAAAACATCTGCTCGCGTTTTGGGTCCAACCTAAGTGTATTCAGTACCGTCATAACTGTGTTTATTAAGCAAGAGATAACCAACTCTCGCCGTGGATATTTTTGGCTCTGCGTTTATCATCAGATGCAATCATATAAAAAAGTGACCACAACTAAGTCGTTTACCATGTTCTCATTAGTTTGAAATGATTCTTGTGTCCGCTCTGTAAATATTTGTATGATTTGTGTTGCGATCGATGTGTTTGCTCAGTCGCCGACGCTTTATTGCTGTGTTAATATCCTCATATTGACATGGAGGGTGGTCAAATTAAATACCCTTTATTTGCTAAATGTACAATTGATACATTTAGCATTTATACGACTATAGTTGTACTACGGTAGGATTAAAAAGCTAAGGTCTCGGGTTCGAATCCCGGGTCAGGCAAAGTGATATTGGATTCTTATATTCATCATCAGCCCGGAGTCAGGAATTTGTGCCCGATATGGCGATAGGCTCGCCCCCTATTACATCGTGGGATTACATCGTGGGACGGAACTTACAAGGCGAAACGTGGGAGTACTGGTAGCACCTCTGCCTACCCCTTCTGGGATAAGGCGTGAATTTATGTATGTATGTATAATTTGATTTTGAAATGACTTTAAATGAAACAATTAGCTTGTAATAAAGTTCCGCGAATTCCCAATGAGTAGCGAGAAGCCCTTGTTATTCGTTGTGATGGCGATGTACGATGTAATTGAGTGGACTTAGATTGTTCTAGAAAGCAATTTCAATGTTAGGACATCATTGCAGGTTAGGAAATAATGGCTTTAAATGAATAAATATTGACAATTTGTGCTGAACTCCACAAAAATATATGTATGTTGCGTAGTGGTTATAAGGAAACGAAAGTAGTATTTGCTTAGACTTCGACGATCAGCCGCAGGTCTGAAGACAATTTCGGTACGAAATCCAATTACAACTTTTTTTATTTATTTATCCTTTATTGCATCATACAAATAATTATATTTTAAGTAAAAATACCACATAAAAATTTATCTATTCACGGACTAAATATTATGCCAGTAAACTAAGAAGACAATTCATCGTATACTCCACAAGCTAATGAGATGTTTGTCTTGTGTTTTTTGTTATTACTTTTTGCATGTTCGCAAAAAGTGACAGACGGGTTAACATTAGCGATAAAGCCATTTTATCTCGATCCTACAGGTAGGTTCCACGGGAACAATGTCTGATAATCTTATCTTTTTTAAAACACACAATTACTTTTAAGGTGATTGATTGGCCGGAAGGCCGAGACGGGATTGCTATTTCGAGCCCAAGAAACTTTTGACTTTTCGAAGTTACGTGTTTCATTCAAAAGTGATTGAATTTATTTTAACGGTGGTGGTGAATATCATAAGGAAACCTGCGTAAATGCGAGTTTTCAATAATTTGAGAGCTATTTGGAGTACATGCCTCTCAACCCATCGTGGTGGACTAAGATCTTATCTCTCTTAATCATAGAAGTGATCCAGTACCCAGCATTGGAAAGTGATTAGATTAATAAACTAATCTCAAGTATCACAGTACGGAATAAGGTCCACAATGGCTTAAATATTTGCTTGTTGAAATTGAACCCGCTATCTGCGCTGAGTGAGCTAATCGCCCTCGCGCCAGGGGTCGTCGGGGGTGTAAAACAAAGGCCGTCGCCTCTGTCTGCGCCGCCGTCTGGGCCAGATTCATCTAAATAACGAGAAGGATTTGCTCCTGTGCTTTGTAATTAAAGAATTGTTCTATGGAGTTTTATGAAGACTGTGGAGTGATTAGTTGTTGGTATTTTTTGCCAGGAGCTTAAAGGTCATAGGATGTTCATTTTCGCTCTATATTGACCACCATTTTACTGGTAGTAGGTCTCTCATTAGTGAGAGGCCGCCTGGGTAGGTACCACCGTCATGTCTATTTCTCCCGCCAAACAGCTGTGTAAATGCACTGTTGTGTTCCGGTTTGAGGTCATTGTAGTCAGAGTAACTACTAGCAATAATGAGACTTAACATCTTATGTCTTAGGCGAGCGCAGTGGAATGCCAAGCATTTCTTTGTAATTCATGGTGATGTTTGGTTTTGCTACTGTCCATGAGCGGTCATATCGATTACCATCAGGCAACATCATGATAGTGGAAAACCTGTCATAATAACTCATTATTAGTGTGTTTCGGGTTCGACAGTTCCCTGTGGACGCTTAGTTTTTTATTTGCCTCATAAATCGTAAAATACATAAGTAACATTTAAGCAATTTTTACAAATAACATCTTCCGCGATGAGCATATATCGACGGTCCCCACGTAAACTATCGAAACTGCAAATTCTCTACTTTACAGGAGAGCGATTCAAAGTTTGTAATTAGATTTTTACTAAACAATAAATTCGAATATTCAATATTACCACTGGGTCATAAATGGAAAATTCGACTGTTTTATACTATCTACTAAAGTTTTTAATAATTATTATACTTTTTCTAATATTACACATTCGATACTTTACTTGGTTACCGCTGGGTTTTTTTTTATCGAATGTGCCAGTTTCGACAGTTTTATATGACAAAATCTTTTAGTCTACTATTGAATGTGCACGTTTCGATACTCTTCCACTTCAAGAATTTCTATTGAACTATTGAATGTGGTACTTTCGATTGTATTATTTGTTAAATTGCTCAAGAGAAGGTTATATTATTCCAGTTTCGATATCTACTATTTATTTTTGTCAAGCTTTTACT
Organism: Deilephila elpenor; assembly: GCA_949752805.1. Taxonomy (NCBI): domain Eukaryota; kingdom Metazoa; phylum Arthropoda; class Insecta; order Lepidoptera; family Sphingidae; genus Deilephila; species Deilephila elpenor. The sequence continues at coordinate 10,796,752 of OX457097.1, read as the reverse complement.
GCTATAATATTTCTAAGGTATTCATGACAAACAAAGACAAACACAATCAGACATTGTTAATCAAGAAATATGTATTAAAAAATAAAGAACTAAGAAACAAAATTAATAATAAAACAGGTTTTAGCTTGTATTCAAATAACATTTGTTTTACTTTAGTACTTAATTAATATCTTAAAAGAAAAAAATATATTTTTGGCACAATGGTTTTATAAAGTAATATTATAAGAGAACAGAGTAGAGAACTCAATACTAGGTATAATTATTATTAGTACCTATTTAATATAATCTACATAAGTCTTATGCTCTTGACGTGTTAAATCAAATTTAAAATTAAATCTATGTTATCATTTGTAACTAAAAAAGAATGAAAACTTAACATATCTATTAATCATATAACTTATAAAAGAGATCAACATGAGATAATTATCACAGCATCTACTTTATATACCTACTAATCAACTTGCTTAAGTCATTCAACATTAATTATATGAACTAACAATCAATGTAAATAGATAGAATATATATTTAGCTTTTGCTTTCAGCTTAAAATAGAAAGAAATACTTACTTAAAAGAGATTGGCATTTTTCACAGTAATTAGGTACATAGTAGCAAACACAAATCCTAAAGAGATAACAATTAGAGATCAACTTACTTAATATGGCTATAATATTTTAACATTTGTTCAAAATTTCAATCACAGTTAGTATCTAACAACTCTACAATGATGATAAAAATAAACTAGTCAGTCCTCGTCGTTAATGTCTTCATCATTATTTTCAGATATTTGGAGTGTTTTGTAAAAAATATGATATTGCTTTGGAATATGTCCAGCATTACAAAGTAACAACAAATCTTTATATTTTGCTTCCGATATCGGCAAACTGTTAGAATACAATGGCGACAATTCACTTACTTGATTTCTAACCAATGTTTTTTTATTTCGCCGGGTCTGAACTAACGTATTTAATGTCATGTAGTCTGAATCCAAGTCATATTTGTAAAAAATAACGTTAGGGTCAATTTGTTTTACATGAATTTCTTTAATATTATTCCACTTCACATCTTGATTTTCAGTGTTTTTCTTCCAATTTCTGTTATCTAACAAAGTTTTAAAATCAAATATCATGTCTTGAGTCACTTCAGTAACTTTATAAGGAGAACTGTTTGTTTTCGCCCAGTGAACTAACGCGTACCATTGGTCAGGAGTATAAATAATTTTGCCTTTAGAAGATCTCTCAATAAGAGCGTGCACACTGTCAGCTTCTTGTTGTGTGTGACCTGTCTCTAAAAATCGGTGTGTGATATCAATGTTGAATTTTCTGCTAGCGTGCATGTAGAGACTGTAGACAACTCTGTTACGGTTTTGCCCGGTACAATTATCAGACCAAAATATGAAGTCCCGTGCACCATCTGCTACTTTAATCTGGATGAAATCGAACAAGCAGCTAGCGACCTCGTTGGCTCCACGCTTGGCTATATTTTCAGGCCACATGTAACATGATGCTTCCTTATTTCCAGCATCAAATACTGTCAAATGCATAAGAGACAACTTCCTTTTATAATAAAATAAAGTCACCTCTCCACTAGGGCAGTTAAGTACCTTCTGAAAGTCGTAAGTTGCACGAACTATTTGACCAAGATTTTGCATAGCTAGCTCTTTATCTTTAGCTTTGTATTTTCGAGCAGTTTGCTTGTTCAATAGGTGTTTGGCGTGAGATTCTTTTTCTTCTTCGGTAGGGTTTTCCTTATTATCAAAAGCATGAAATTTCTCACATAAATCTTTTTTTGGCATATAAAATGCAATGTTCATGTTTTCGTTTACTATAGTGCGGTATTGCCTTTCCGTTTGTGCTGTATTGTTGTAGTTTTGCAATTGATCCCAATCTTTGTACAATGTAAACATCTTAGCAAAACTTAGATTGTTGTCCAGGTACAATTTACTGCTGCTTTTTCTGGTGTAATGGGACTCAACGGGCTGAAATGACTTCACGTGATCACAAACACTTCGAGTCATCTCGGTGTCTATTTGTGTAGCAACATCCATCGAAAATGCAAGACTTTGACGTAGTAAAGTATCGAAAGTGGTACATTCGATGTGTTTTTAGCAGAGAAAACAATCGAATGTACCACTTTCGATAACATTTTTAAAACCTCCACTAGAGAATACTATCGAAAGTGGTAGATTCGATAAAATAAATTCACTTTTTGTACTAGTATAGTATTGAATCTACCACTTTCGATAGTTTAAAATCAATTATTCAAAAATATCAAAATAATATATTCAATTTTTTAATTAATGAAAGACTAACCTAAACCTAACCTCCAAAAGACGCGTGCGTTCTTGGTCACATTTCGAGTAACACTAACGAAACAGGTAGTTTCGTGTCGCGCGCGCATACCGCTGACTACCAATAACATCGAAAGCGGCAAGTTCGATGTTTTAATATGTCCACTTTATGTACTTTCAATTCTGTTCAATTGAAAAACAGTTGAAGGTATAAAAAATGGTACATATTTTATTATTATGATTATAAATCTTAATCTCTACTTGTCATTAGTGCAATAAAACGAAAATGTATTTTTTTCAATTTCGATAGTTTACGTGGGGACCGTCGATATGTTTTCTAGTTAAATAGTTTTTAACTTAATAAGTTGTATAAGTTTAAGTGAAACCTGAAAGATTAATAAAATCTAACAATATTGAAGTTTTTTTTAAGAAACACGATGCAATATCGGACCGCCAGTTAACGCGAAAATATATATTTTTGTGATTTAGTACGAAGTAATATATATGCATGTCTTATATCTTATTGCGTGCACATTATTATTATCCAGCATATCAATCACACAGCATACAATAAAACCCGCATAAGCGACTAAATTGCAATATAATGCAGTCAAAGTGAATCCAATTAACATTATTTGCATGTAAATTTGGCGTCTAAAATTAATATAGCATGCATTACAGATGCTGCATACATCGTGCGACGTCTAAGACTGTTGATTAAACACCACGTGATTCCAATGAGAAATGTATTGAGAAGTGTAGTGTGTAGTGTACCAAAGGTTCCCAATCATTTTCAGTCCGCTGCGTATATATAGGTTTATTAGAACCAGACGCAGCTGCCAACATGTTCACGGTAGTCGTGGGTTCAAATCCCAAGGCACACCTCTGACTTTCGGAATCATGAGTGTATTGATAGTCAATCACCACGAACTATAATCGTGAAGGAAAACATCGTAAGGAAAGCTACATACCATAGCGATTTGTAATAATTTCTATGGTATGTAAAGTCCGCCAAACCGCACCAAGCCAGCGTGGTGAAGTATATGACCTAACTCAATCGTACTCTCGATTGTAGTGGACCCTGCAGTGGGACCTACATTGGCTGAGCAGAGCTGAGTACAGTACAGTACAACCCGAACCCATCAAGCTGCTCGATCAAGTAAAATGACACTATTTTTGTAAATGAGCACAAAAATTAAAATTGATGATGAGAGAATTGCTTCACGGCGCCCTATCACTTTCTACGACGTACCAGGCACAGTTTGGGAACCTCTAGTGTACAATAGTGCATTATGCGCTTGGGTCACGTCTGGGGTACACCGCAGACACGGGCGACGTCACGCGTGCCCCTTCCGGCGCGGGCAGTAATCACACGTGCTGTGGGACTGCGCGGTTCTCGCTGCGCCGTCCATAATGTATGCTAATACATTTATTACAACGGTTGGAAAGCGTTAGTTTTTTTAATTGCATAGGATTGGAGACGATAGATTTTTGTGGTAAACGACAAACCTAAAAAGATACCCGGGTTCGATCCCCGCGCCGAGACAAATCTTTGTGTGAACCACAAATATTTATTTCGGGTCTGGATGATTGTGAGACCGAAAAGTCTCTCGTAGTCTTTAATACCCACGACACAAGACTCGATCTTAGTGTGGGGTCAGGACTATGTATGTGACCGTTGGGTGAATTTGTTTATTTATTTATACTTCAGGAAATGTAGGGAAATTTAGAGTTGGGACATTCATGGGTACCCGGCACAACTATTCATTGAACATAAATTAAAAATAAAAAGCTTTGCTATCAAAAATGTGATCTCAGTAAATAAGTGACGAGATGAGAGAAATAAGTCTCCTTACTCGTAACACATTTCAAGATGCATGTTCAGAACCTTGTGTGATATGAGAACACAAATGACATAGCTCGCGAAGCTGCGACTTGACGTTGCAAACTTATGTTTCTTTTGACAATAGGTATTTGGGGCAAACTGCCGGGGCAACTCATCACTCAAGTCCAAGTCTATACGGAAAAATAAAAATTCCCTCTTTTTTACATAAATTTTAATGTGCCGATGGCGTGTACGAACTTCTCAAGTATCAACGAAGTTGAAAGCGCAATTCAAGTAAGGGCTTTGTTATTTAGAAAAGCATATTACACTCATTTAGAATATATACGTATTGAGTAGGCTTTAGAATAAATTGCGAAGATTTTTTTTGTGCGGCCAATTAAAATTTCGTTGTGGTCAGCTTTAGTGGATTTTGAGGGTCATAAGCAATTAATCCTTGATCTGATCAGTATGAGCATGGGCTCATGCGTGCTTGTATACGTCCTACTGCATGGCACGGGCATCCTCTACAATCGAGAGTACGATTAAGAGGGGTTAGGCCTAGTGCGGGTTGGCGGACTTTACATAACGTAGAAACTTTATATACCGTTGGTAACGGACTAGACACGACTGCCAACATGTTTCCTCTGACTTTTCGGAGTCATGTGTGTATTAATTCTTGGCTCAATAATTAATTAATTATTAAAGCATTTTGATCATGAATTGTCCGTTATTGATTTAATTATGTTACGCGTACCGACTTCCTGACTTTTAATTTCGTAACAGAAGTTTTTCTTGTGTAGAGGATCTTTAGGCTTTGAATAGGCTGGCTTTTTAAAACGTGACACAGTTCCTTAACCAATATAACACGTGAAATTCAAATATGCTATTATTCTTCTTTTGTCTCCACACTTTATATTCTTGTCTCATGATTTTTCAGCCTAATTCCAGAACTATTTGCCTTTAACTTACCTACTATTATACTACGTTGACATCTAGCCTCCGTGGCGCAGTTGGTTTTACGCCGCCTGTGAAACGAGAGGCTGCGGGTTCGATACCCGCACCGAAACAAATATTTGTGTGATACACAGGTATTTGTTTCAGGTCTGGGTGTTTGTGAGACCGAAAAGTCTCTCGTAGTTTCTGATACCCACGACACAAGACTCGATCTTAGTGTGGGGTCAGGACTATGTATGTAACTGATGGGTGTATTTATTTATTTACCTTAAAGATCTGTTAGCTCTATTACAATCTCAGCCTGATATTGCGATTGTGTAACATTTACAGATATGTTTGTCGAGTGGTGTTACATATCCGCCAATTAACATGCACGATGCGATGTCTCACGGAAGTAGATTTGGAAATGTTTTAACGCCTCACTAGTAATTGACGAATGAATTGGTGGTACAAATAATGCGCTTTTAAAAGGCAATGCCCGCATGTAATTTTATATGTATAACGGGGTCCATTTGGGTATACCATACGTGTGGCGTGAAAAATTGTATTGGTATGGCTTCATTTAATTGGTAGCCATTATTGATCGTAATATATTTGTTTTGTTTTTATTATCCATTTCTTATCAATGCTTCATGTTATTGTAAGTCAAGAGGCCGATCGTAAAATTATAAGCCATGTAATTGGCATTATGCATAAACATGTTGCGCCGATTCCACCTAACGTGTACCATACGATATGTTGCACATATGTTTAAATATTTCTGATTCATTCATGTTATTGTTAACACAACACTTCCCTTCATATTTTTTTACGATAGACTTCTGATTATGAGTAATGTTTTACAGCGCGTACTAGCAGTGCGTTAGCCCCGGCTGAGGGTCGCTCGCCAGTCGGAAGTAATGTTCCGCGGGGACACCCAGTGGACTTTTTGATGTCCACGCATGCGTAATTAAACCTATATGAATGGGAGCTTGGAAGACGCTCCCTCTTCAAGCGGTATTACTGTTGCTCTTTGATATTCCGAGATTGGTTTGTGTTTGTGTGTGTTTCTAAGATGTTGTGTGTGATCATTTCCTTCCGTAAGATCAATGATCAGTACCACTCCTTTGTAATTTTCTTGCCTCACGTCACCTCCTTGTTTGGATATGTCCCTAAAGTTATTTTGTTGTGAACCATAAAGAGATATCAATTTTCTAAAACACAAATGATTTTATTACAATATCAAGTGTTATAGTTTTTGATATATCAATATTTTTACGTTCCATATTGCCGAATAACTGAACATACCGCCAACGAGAATCTTAATTAAACTGCCATCGTATAGTTAAATAAAGTCACTGTCAATAAAAACAGTCCCGCAGTTAATAAAAGTATTTCAAGTATGTGCTCCCATCGACACCCAAACAGACTCGTCATCCTTAATATCCGGCACCCGAAATAATTGACCGACAAAAAATGGGTCAACATCACCATTCTTGTCTTTATTTAAGCCTCACGTGACACGTAAAAAAATACTAGGATTCCGTATAAAAAACTTAATAGGAATTCCAGCGTATATGTTGGAAAGTAGTAAGAGTATGCAGACGGGAGCGTAACGAATGGACAAAAGGATTCCGAGCAGTCCTTCACAAGTTGCAATAATGAACCACGCTCGGGGCCCATTGTGCCCTCACGGTTACATCTTTCACTTTGATGTTAACTCCTCATCAACCCTGTTTACCACGTTTCAAAGAGCTCTTGCCCATGACAACCCTATTTAGTTCTTTTAATAAGATTTTTTTACCAGCAAACAGTGTTGCTGATGCTTGCTCAACAAGCAGAAAATTAAAATTCGCAAACGACCCGCAGCGATTTTTACTTCGGAAAGTAATTTCTGCTTTCAATTTATTAAGTTGGAGGCTAAAATGATGTTAATTGACTCGGATATACTGTATCAGCTCATATACGTCTCACTGCATGGCAGTTAGTGTTAATATATAACCAAAACACCAAAATATTATGTGTAGTAAGTAAATAGTATTTCATAAGCTTTGCAAGAACATTGAAAATCGTTACGTTCGTCCCTGGTTTCCCCTAAATGGTTTTCCTGTGCCGACAAAAGCTTCAATTAACATGTTATTCGAGGGAAATTGATTACAATTATGTAATTAATTGTTTGTTTGGATCAATTTGCTTACATTTCCATGGTTGTATAACCATTCGGCCAACCTACAAGAATTAATAATGAGCACTACAATGTACTTATTGAAAACAATGTTCCCACAGTTCCTTTAAAAGGAAAATGATGTGAATATAGATCTAACTTTAAAAATTCGCAACGTTGAGCTGATGCGATATTTTATGTAAATACATCTAAACAGCGATACACGTTGCTGTCAGCGCATTCAGCCCGCAGACAATCGCAGCCAAGTATGCAAAATAGAAAAAAATATTGTATTGTTCTAAGTAAGTCCAATACCGGACATCAATTGCCGACGTTCCGAGTTACAAGAAGAATTTTATTCTCGATAACTGATTTCGCATTCTGCCGATATCTGCGGCGCCAACTGTAGTTACAATGATGTGTTTTTGGTTCCTGATTATGAATGCCATCGGCTTATTGTACATTGTAAATAGTGTATCAGTGAGTTGGCTATTTCTAGGAACGGCTCGCGGTGGCCATACTTAGTGGAAGTCTTTGCGCGGCCTCGCCGACCGGGGGCGACCCATCTAAATTCAATACGCACATACGACGACGTCTACATTTTTTTCCCATCTCTTTTATTCGTGAAGTTAACACGTTGAATCGAGGATGTTAAAAAATTATACGGTGTTCTCGGTAGCTGCGGATCCGGGCTTCAGCCGCATATAAATGTATTCTCAGAACATCTGACGAATTATCGACGCAGTGTTACATCTTTAAAATGCCTCACGGATATTCTTTCTCTTGTAGGCAATTAGTAATGCCATGATCACGTTGGATATGGCAGCAATAATAATAAACCGTTGGCGCAGGCACCGAGGCGGCGGGCGCGAGCGTTGCGTGCTCGAGCCTCGTTCACAATAAATCCATTTAATTTTATTATCGTACATATTTGTATGTTCACAATATATATTATGCATTAAAGTGTAAATGAAATCATTACAAAAAGGAAACGTGAACCGTTCTGTTGTGTAACTGTAGTCCATTGTGTGGGACAGATCGGGTCACGCAACGCTAAACTTAGAGCGACACGGCTTGACGACTCTTCAACGCCGTACGCTGGAAAAATATTTACCAATCTCATTTAGAGCAGACGCACGCGCGCATTTAACTGCACCACTGCAAGATACCTTCATACATATTAGATTAGATTTCGAGATGAGCTTAGCTGGCAAGATTAATCATTGCTCGCTTGTATTAATTAACATTTCACAAGACGGAGGACGTCAAAGGAATTTGTAGTACATGTGTTATTGACTCGCGTGCATTGCGATCTAGACGCGAGGCAGCGGCCACCAAAACAAACAACTAGCGCGCTAATGCGCTACGTACTGAAAGCTACAATCACTCTACTTAATGAATGGGGGATTGCCTTAAGTTTCAAAGGTGTACGGTGTATGTAATATTTCATGTGCATTAAGCGTCAACCACACTGACGCGCAACACACGAGCGCTAGCGAACATTACTCGTCAGACGTTGAATTTTTTTTATATTTTCGCACACTTTTTATCATTTTAGCATAATTTACCTTGTTTATTTTTTTATGTTAAATTGAAAATTGCAAGATGATATGTATGCCGTTGTAAAAGATCGTATACATATCAATTTCGCATCATTATCATTAATAAATTAGGGCAATCATTTGTTGACTTTGCATCCTTGACCATATGAGAAATCAGCTTGTAAGTTGGAACTTGTTCCGCATTATGAACATAAAATTCGGCTCGTTCGTCGCTCATCGCTCGTCCCCCGCATGGTCTCCTATAACCCTGTACGTTTCGGTGTTAGCCACGTGTTGATGGTAGCGTATACAGAAATACTCGCGCGCGGACCCACCAGATATTTCCGTCCACGTCCATCGACAGGTATGCAACACCCGCTGAGACAGTGGCCTGTATGTTTTACATACTGCTGGTACAAACCTCTTCTCTCATATTAAGATTTGAGCACTATGGTCTATTCCGGTAAATAAAGCAAAAGAATTTCAAATCTATCTTTGCATCGCACTGGAATTTAACCCATTGCGGGCAAACCAGCCTTAAAGATTATTCGATTAAAAAGTATTTCCAGTTCCACGCTGATTTGGCAGTAATCTTATGAATAACTTTCTCTCGATTGGTTCACGGAAGGTATTTTGGCGCCACGCAAGTACATAGCTAACCTTGTAACAAGAGCATCAACCCACGACTGTGGTATAAAACACAACGCTCATTTACCAACACCAAATATTCTGCTATTTTTATGTGCTGTAAAATTTACGCCAGTTGTCGGTTACCAAATTGTTTTATATTAAATTTACGACAGCCTAACAATTTTGTTACGGCAGTTAATTGGCCGTACCGATTTTATAGTAGATATTTTGTTTTTATATAATTCTATCTTGTATATTTTGCTCTAATTCCATTTTCTATTGAAAACATTCTTATAATACCTGGTTTCAATTTTGCTAGAAAATGTCTAATCCTAGATATTGTTGTTTGAAATTTAAAAATAACTTAATATAGACACCAGGTAACGTCATAATTGTCTAAGTACCTCATGTAGCGTCTGTACGCGTTACCACTACAGTAATTTGATGTCGTAGAAGACAAATGTGCTAATTACAAACTTGTGAGTTATTGCTGTTTGTACATCGTCAGTACTAGATTATGCCTGCGCAAATTAACTTAGCGCTTTGACAAGTTTAAATACCACCATATTATCTAGTAAATTTTGTATCGAAATAGTAAGTACATTAATCTTCAAAATATTAACTTTTAGACAATTATGTACGGCAACTGTTTTTGTTAAGAACATGATTGGGAAATTTGTCTGAGGATGGGCCGTTGTGGTACTTTATAAATTACTTAATACCACCTTAACATAGACTTTTGAGTTTTGAACATTAAATGGGACTTTCACGATCTCAAGACATTAAGACATAAAACAATTAATATTTGCGTATCAATCATTTTTTTTCGACACAAAGGACGAATTTACAGCTTTTTGTTTTTAAATGTTAATGAATTGTTTTTTATCTATGTTAAACTAAATAGCGTCTACCGCTCAAATTCCATGATTGATATTTGAACTTCCATATCTGAAATTTTACATACCTATTTAAACAGTTTGTCATGTGTGGGCGAAAGGGTGTGCAAGACGGAGTAACAGTGGTACAGGAGCAAGGATGCAAAATAGGAAAATATTAAAGTAAAGAAAATAGCTGGTAGAACTTGTTCGGAACGATAACAAATAAAAAAACCGTTAATAATTAATATTGCAATAATTTCTCAGTATCAATAAAATATCTCATTAGTATTCATTAATTTAATTGAAAATCAAAATGCCAAGGATATTTGGCAATTTACCACAAACAAAACACAAGCGAAACAAACAAGACCCGATGTTATTTTTCAAGTTTGTCGGCGATGAAATCAATCAGTGTTGATCGTCGGGCGCGTTCACATAACACATTCCATATTTGATATTTTATTTGATGGCGCTTTCAATCCTATTTGGCGGAGTATTTGTCGGAGGCTGAACTCCACAAAGTGTTAGCGCTTCGGCAATGTCGGCAACTTGTCCGGATTGTTGGGATTATCCGGATAATACCCGGGCGTTTCCGCTTGATACTGCTTATCGGAGCTGTGAGAAAGGCGCCTTCGTTCTGTAAATAATATCCTTTCAATATCATAGCTTTGTGCGCTGTTCAAATAAATATTCTACAATATTATTTCCGTCTTCAGTGCGGTTTATCTGTGCGTTATATCCTGTTTCAATTAACCTTTTCTGTTCGATACCAGAAATGGTTGGCGATATTGATTTACGAATTTCGTATCGTGTTATGCCTTCTGCTACTGTGTAAGCGTTCATCGTATTGTTATATTTTAACCGATTGGATATTATGTAGAACGGTTATATTATAGACAACAAGAGTTTCCTTTATCGATCCTCGCATCTATAGCTATAACATATAACAGTTTATTACGGGTATGTGTTTCTAGAGCGCTATAATTTGAGGCCCTTGAGCAGGGTACAGCAAGTGTGTACTCTATCTTATTATATCTACTAGCTTCTGCCCGCTAACTTCGTCTGCGTGATTAACTTTGTTTAAAAAAATATACATGTATATATTATTTGGTATTTCTCATCCCGTCCCGTCCCGTCCCATTATATCCCGCCTGTCCTATCTCATTCTCACTCAAGGTATGTAATCCACGCCCATCGCATCCCTTTGAGTATAAAAAGTAACAAATATATCGGATTTCCGTCCTCATCCCACGGGAACACTTAATTTATCTGGATAAAATGTAGCCTAAATGTTAATCCAGTGTTAATATGGGGAATATTCGTTTGTCTCATTTATCTTCCATAATACAAAAAAACACCCTGTATGTAAATAACACATTTACCAGTTCTTAAGTTGGACTTGTGCCTATATAACTGTGAAACCGCATCTCATTTCGTCTTGTAGTTTTTGCGTTATGCGCAAGTAAATAAAAAGAAACACCCTGTCGATAAATAAAATATATACCAGTTTTCAAATTAGGCGTGCACCAATATTACTGTGAAAACTGCATCTCATTTCGTATGGTACTTTTTGAGTAATGTGCAAGCAAACAAAAAGAAACACCCTGTATTTTAATGAAATATATACCAGTTTTTAAATTGGCCCTGCACTAATATAACTGTGAGAACTGCATCTCATTTCGTGCGGTAGTTTTTGAGTAATGTGTAAGCAAACAAAAAGAAACACCCTGTACGTGAATGCAATATATACCAAATATTAAGTCGAGCCTGCAACAATATAACTGTGAAAATTGCATCTCATTTTGTGCGGTAGTTTTTGAGTAATGTGCAAGCAAACAAAAAGAAACACCCTGTATGTAAATGCAACATATACCAGTTTTTAAGTTGAACCTACAGCAATACAACTGTGAAAACCGCATCTCATTTGGTGCAGTAGTTTTCGCGTGATGCGCAATCAAACATACAGACAGACAGACAGACAGACAGACAGACAAAAATTCTAAAAAAAATTGTTTTGGCTTCTGTTGCTGTTATAAAGACCCCTCGCGTTAAAATTTCTCAAATATCTTCCATGTACAGACATCGACCATTTACATTTTTATTATATGTATAGATCACGTAAAGTCAAACTATATTTTTAAGTGTATGTGAAGGAAAGCAACCTGTCAATCTGCTGATTTGTTATAGCGAGCGACGTTGACAATAAGTAATACTTTTCAAAAACGATCAATTCAGAACATAGTCTGACTAATGACTGGTAACATTTTTAATATACTTATATCAATTCTGAGTGTAATAAATAATATCACGACACTTATTATCTTGTCCCTTTGTACAACTCACTTATAGCTGCATCACGCAAAAAATGTTCTAAGAAATATTGATTGTGTTCGTTTGTGTACGCTACACTTAAACATTGAGCCAAGTTATATCACCGCACGGCAGAAAGTTGAGTTGTAAAATAAAGCGTAATATTTGCCATCCTTGTTGAACGAGAGGGAGGGAGGGGCGCGCGGGGCGGAGACTGCACGTAGGGTACTTTTATATTGTTTGCTTTAATAATTACTGGGGATCGGGTGTGGCCGATGGAAATACGTAAATACACCCGGCTGCTGTTGTTTCGGTAACAAAAAACGTCCTTTTTGCACGAACTATGGGCAGTTTTTGTTTTTATGCCGGAATAAATATTATCGAATCATGATTTTCAGATACTGGTACTGGTTTACGCATTTCGCATCAATAAATAAACTGTGTTGTAGAAGATGTCGAATTACCTAAGATGTTTTTTGTGTTTCTGCTCTTTTTCCAAGAGGTTCCATTCTGGATGTCGGGAAGAGGTGTCAATTTCAGTGTCATATATTTGGAACATAGCGAGCCAACAACGTGCTCAGATCAAAGTTTCAATCCATGTTGAGAAATGGACTGTCAATAATTCGTCCCTAGAGTTATGAGTAGTAAATCTCCAGACAAGTGGCTTCTGTAATACCATAGTTACTAGACGAGTCACGTGCCTATTTTTGTCCAACGTCTCCTTGGACAGTCCAAATACAATTAGTTGGAGGAAACGTCTCGTACGGAAATGTTCTCGTATGATGTTCAGTTGACAAGCAATACTTTTCATATTCAACTCGCGACACCTGAACACGACCGAGTACGCCTTGCATTCAAAGCGGTTATAATAATTAGCATATTCAACAGTTGTGACTTGATAATACATTTACGTTATGTTTCATATGAAACTCGTTTGAGCTAACGATGTTTATATGACAATTGCGTTGTTTGCACGTTGAGTGGAAAATTACAGAGTGAGCAATTTTTAAAATTGCATTCGCGACCTTAATACTGCGAATCGAGGAAGCTAATCGAAATTTATTGGTGTTTTGTTTGTGACGGCGAGTTGATTAAGCTTTTTATGGAACTAGTTGTGTATAGAGTTATTTGCTGGAGGCAAAATTATTTTGCTTTTCCGTATATGATATGAATAGTGGAGCCTGGAATAATTTTGTTCGTCCTGATATTTTAGGAAAATATTATTGATTCCTTGATAATCGGCAACACTGCCATTTGAAAATCTGCCATTGTTCTGAAGTTTTCAGGGATGATGTATGACTACTTACTTTCTATTCCCTACTTATGATATCAATGCTAGTTTGTGTTGTCATTGTCATTGTTCACGTAAAAAATAATGGCATTATATATTTTGTTGTACTTGGGTTACCATCAGAATAAGTTGAAGTTTTTTGTCCACCAACTTCACCAGTCCTATAGGCTACATTTTTGAAAACTCACGCGAATAAATCCTCGGTTTAAATATACTTTTTCATTAATAAATAATGCATGATTTCCTGTTGACAGTTCAATGTGAAAAGCGTAAGCACAAGTTCTATACGATGAGCAAACCGAAGCACATTCACGTATGTTTACGCTAACGCTCGTGTAACTTCCGCTCATATCAAAGGCACGGCAATTAGAGACTTACACCGGAATAATCCGGGCATTAAGCGGGGATTACCGCAACGAAGGCTCTCATTGGCGAAAGGGGTTTGGATAAAAAAAAATGTAATTTTGTGCTCACGTCGGATACGCGTTAATACGCACGTGGGACGCCCAAATCCCTTTTCAGTCTTCGAATTAGTCTTTGACGTTCCTACGGATTCGCACTACTATTTGGTGAAAAGAGGTAATTGGAAACGACCGATTTATATTCGATTGTGCCTATATGTTTTAAGGTGTTTTTGACGTGGTTTTATTTGTACATTTATTCAGTTTATTTTAAGGAGACAATTTTATTCATTGCTGAATTGTGCGTCGGAATAAATAAGATTAAAGAAAGGTAAATTGGTAAAATCAGTTATGAGAGTTATCAATAATTTATTTTCAAATGAGATGCTAGAAATCTCATAATACGGATCAATATATAAGTATAGTTCATGAGAAAATTATATTTCTCTAATAAATTAATCTGGTGATCGAAGCCAGGACCTAACAATTAATTGCCGTTGGCATTCACTACTAAGTGAGTACCATTATATGATTACAAATTCCATTTGAGCACTGTTAAAATAATAACAACAAATTTTAATAAAGTGTTTCCAACATATCTATAACCAGCAACTATACCCACAAGCATTTGCGGTTAAAATATAATTTAATATTGCTTGAAAATATATTTACACTTGGTGAACAAATTCCAAATATAAACAGCAATAATAATTATTGTGATTTCAACTTGTGTGCGTAAACAAACAATATACCGGCTCTCTCAGGAGAGATGCTTTAATAATCTCTATCAAATATTTACTTTAATGTTAACATAATTAGGTGTGTGGTGGCGTGTGAATAAACGGCTGCCAACATGTTCACAGTGCCGGCGGGTTCAAATCCCAGGGTACCTCTGACTTTTCGGAGTCATGTGTGTATTGATAGTCAATCACACAATTTGAACGGTGAAGGAAAACATCGTGAGGAAACCTGTATACCATAGCGAATTGCAATAATTTATATGGTATGTAAAGTCCACCAACACGCACTAGGCCAGTATGGTGGACTATTTGGCTTAACCCATCTCAATCGTACTATCGATTGTACTTAAATGTTGAATGCCTTAAAATTTCTCAAGCGATTTAACTAGAGCTACAATTAATTGCAGCGATAATCGATCAGCTTAAAGAGTTGTCTGAATCACTTGAGCTGGAACGTAGACGGTCCCCATTCTGGATTTAAATCCACAGCACTCCATCGTAGGAACTTGCATATTATAAACCAAGCTAAGCCTTTACAAATGCCATTTGTACATGCCTTCCCTTTCGCGTTTCTCATTGAGATGCCGGCAACGCACCTAGGACCCGAGTGTTGTAGACCATCGTGGGCGTAATCACTTGCCACTGGGTAAGACATTTGCTCGTTGGTCGGGACTATGCAATAAAAATATACTTACTGAAATTAGTCGTAATATAATGTTGGAAATAGGCTTTTGTAAACCGTGTTATTTTAACAATCACCATTATTTCACTATCTTGCTTAACCTCTGACGCTTCATTTAAATCGCTTATATTCCTAATTTCCATAAGCCAGTCCACTTCGTTTTGCAAACAATTGCACCAACAAATAAAAACAATTGAATGAGTTGGATACTAAAACTGCGTGCACAACAAATTGTAGGAGCCGTTCACAACTCCGAGTGGAATAGATGAGAATAGTTTGAACCCTTCCCCATTGGAAGTTTACGAAAACATAGCCGCGCCGCCGTTGAGAACTGGCTCGGTTTAGATCACTCACGAGCACACGGGAAGAAATTGAAAACAAAGTTTGCACCACAATCCTACACGCGTTGCAAAATGGAAAAACAAGCCGCTTGTTTGTGTTGGAGCGGCGTGCAGAAGCTTAATTTTTAACAGTATTGTCTCTGGTGCTGTCGGAAGTAAATCTCATTTGTCTCTGTCGCCGGCTCGGCTCGCGCCGTACCGCACCACCAACAATTTAACAACCATCATTATAAACTGCTCCTATTTATATTTATGAAATGCTCTTTGGATATTTATGGCCCAAGTCCTGCTCGGTACCACGTGACTTGCATTGTTCATTATGTTTCAGGAGATCATTTTGTTCTGGACATTTTGGTAATGGACTTCTTGTAGCTGAAGATCTTAGTGATAACGGCAGAGGGAAGTTAAAAATCACATACACCATAAAAACCAATAACTTTTGATATTAAAAAAACGTAATACATACGTAAATAGATATGTATATGACTCACTACTAAACCACATAATAAACTTAATTCTGAGCTAAGCCGTTGTGTGTAATAGAGCGCACTAGCATATTCTACCCCGGCAGGAATGTAATGAAAAAACTTCTTGACTTTGATATTTACTATTTTCTAGCAAGGGGAGACTCAGGTAAATTGCATGCCCTCTGAATTTATTTTAATTCATGGGTCGCGCTTAGAAGTTATAACATTTTTTTCTATTACAAATTAAAAATATCGCTTCAGTGATGAAGTTATTTTGGATTGACTAATAGCTGGTTGGTTAATTTACCCTGTAATGTTATAAACTTTTAGCTTAATTTCTAAATAATTTTCAATATACACAACGCTATACATGCCTCTTGCATTATATGTATTTTTAAGACAAATACTGAAAATAAATTTTGTCTTACATTAAAATTCTAAAACATTATGTCGAAGTCATTATGATTGATTAATGAAAAATATAAAGGTTAATACGTCACTATATTCTGAATATAAATGCCAATACAATACAAATGATTTTCAATATAAATATCAATTTATATCTGGCCTGGTTTTAGCCTTAATTTGCTCATAACATTACATAATTCCTTGCTATATACCGTGCATATAAATTTATATAGCAGACACGTTTAAGCCAGAAATAATCGCCTACTCGAACTGTACACAAAATTAATATACATAGGTTTGTGGAAAAGCCGAGACGTTTTATGACATCTGTGTCTACACTCGAGATACCTGTTCACATGAGATAAGCCAGGTACACAGGTTAAAGACAATGAGACCGTGAATATTAGCGGAGGCTTTCAGTGAAATCTGGAAGATATATTGCCGTCCTCGCTCGGGCCTCATGTTTGGTATTGATCGATCATTGGGACGATCACTTTTTGTGCCGCCGATAATGATCGCGCCCGTTTAATTTCCTATAATGTGGGGTGTGTTTAAGTGCGTTTATCGTGATTGGTTTGCTTATAAAAACCAGAATGGACATTTTTTCTATTAAAAACGTCGATTAAGGCCATATCGACGGGATTTTGTTTTTTTTTATCGCAATTATTAGATAATTTTATATCTTGATAATCATTCTACATGGGCCTTATTTTGCTACGATTCATATAAAGTGAAGAGCTATTCACGTTTGTATTATTATAACTGATTTTTAGTAGTGTTTGTTTAATGTATTAACTATACCAAGGGGTGTTTAAACTATTTATTTGCGTACATTACTCTTAATGTTCCGATTTCAAGAAAGACATATAAATCTTACTTCACATTGCTAAAACCCAACCCACACGAGTCTGCTCAAGTGACAAAAAGAGGCAAATATTTTTTAAGTTCAATTGGCCATATCCCCCCGCGTCACCCTCGCATATTGCGCCTGATCCACACATCCGACAGCTATGTGCCATGTACGTTGGCTAATTTTAATATACGCTATGTGGGTGTTGGGTTGCGAAGTATTAATTCTGGCGGTGAATGAACCGCACTCCCGACTCGTGTACTGGGAAGTGGCGGTGTGCCAATGCGCGGTCAAATATCCTATGGGAACCGTTATCGTCACACTCCGCTTGTTATAGCGTCTAATGGACAATAACATTTGACAGCCGATGGCATCGGGAACACGCCAAATGCAAATATTTGTTTTATATGAACATTTATTTGGGGTGTTTCATGTGGAAAGATGATAAATCGTGTTTTGGAGTATTTCAGTTAGATTTTTCTAAATAAGCAGTAGGGAAGACCAGGGACAAAAGTAATAAATGCTTTTAAAGTAATAAATATGTTATCTACACTGATAAGCTGTATGACAGACTTTGGTCATTTCGAACCTCCCATTTATCAAAGTTCGTCTCACAGCGCTGTGCCATCAGGTTTTGATTGTAGAAAGTAGAACTGCTAAAATACCCTCACAGTAACTTTTCGGCCGTTGTTTTCAACTGCGTTTATTTTCATAAACGCCATAGGACTCCGTTATCTTACGAGGAACACACCAAAGCCCCTTTAGCGTGTTGCTAACGTAGCTACGCGAGGTGACAAAATTTCATTCATCACCCGTCTCTCACGTGTCTTTGCGGTATTGCTTATAACGATACAAGCCCCCATAACATTGACCGCTAAAAAACCAAAATTAACTAATATTATACCAGTCTGTCCATGGATGTATGTAATTATTATTTTGTGATCTAATAAAGTCGCTGATATATAAAAAGAAAAATTGAAAATCGTTCCTTTCGCCCTGGTCTCCCCTACTGTCTTTTAGAATTTTAAATCTTATTTTGTTGACTCGAAGGATGCTCTATTTAGTAACGAAATATTACTGCTTAAACTGGGATCTAGTGTAATTAATTCTCTAGCTTTAAGAAAATTATAATATAAATAGTATACTACATCATTGTTTTATAATTTGTTAATTATTCTATTTTTAGCTATTGAAAAACCTATTTCCTATATTCCTGCAATTTTACACCGATTTTTTTCAATAGACAATAATAAAATCCATTTTAGTTATGAAATGTTTTGTCTTCTTCGCTCAAACTCAATTGAAAAGTCGTTGAAAAGGGATAACTAAAATAGGTTTTTAAACTATCTATAAATAAGGCCGAAAATCTTTACTTTAAAACGTATTCTATATAAGTAATAGTAGTGTATAGCGCTCCATTAGTTATTCTAGTAACCCAGACTTGAAATGTTCATTATTATGTAATCACTTTGTTTGCTATGGCAAGTTCAACAAAGTTAGTAATGGAGTCTTTACGTTAACTAATTTCGGAATACTTTAGCATATTACCTAACCTCTAGACTTTGGCCCTTGTTGTCGAACATTTGGTATTCTCATACGGCGTCTCTGAAATCACTATACCAGTAGCTAAACGTATGTTTTGCTATTATTATACATTATTTATGTATGTAGATTTGAAATGAAAATATTGAAATTCATGAGGTCTTAAATATCGATATAGGATGTTGAAAGATGTACATTGTACCAAGACGTTACATATACCAATATTGTTAGAATAATGATTTGAATAACTATTGTAACAGACTTGGACCAACGCTTTAACCTGCTCAATAACACTTTAGAACTCAGAATTTTTGGCATCCAAACTGGGCATCACCCAAGCCGTATTACAAACAACTTTATTTTACCGTTTTGCAAGATTCGATACACATGACATAGAGCAAGCTCAAGAGTGTTTTAATTTTAATGGATTGGTCGTTAGTGTGTAAACTGGATGATTAACTCGTGGAATGTGACATCACATCATCACAGAATTCTGACAGCAAATAAATTTGTATATTACGCATAAAATTAAGTTTATGTAGACTTTAGATCAAACAAATAAACAGATTTATTAGTACTACGACAAACTGATTTAATAATAACAATATTGAGAAACATTTGAAATACAAAGTCGTATTTTTTGCTTTATCAAATTATGTTAATGTAGATAGAAAAAATAACCTTTTTCTTTTATGTTTATGTGGGCTGAAACAGATGTTGGTTTTTCGTCTTTTCATCTCACAATTGGAAATAATTCTGTAAATCTAGAGGACGTAACGTGTACGTCATCGTGACGAAACGAATGTGATATTGGGCGGTTAGCAATATAAATCTATTCAATTATTTAGTACATCGACTTACATTAATTAGCACACTTAACACCGCATTGATCGACGTTTGAGATAGGTATATATAATCAGGTTGCCTTGATCCGTCTATACGTACAGCTACAAGGTTTATTGGATTTGGGTGCTGAGTTACTTTAAATAGTCACTGTACTATAAATTTATATTAACTGCTGATACAAAGATCAATGGCAATTATATGAACCGATGATGGTGGATAAAGCATATGAATCGTCGTTTTCGTGTGACGAGTGTAAATTTATTTATTTTTGTTTCAAACCGACAAAACGATGATTATTGTAAAAATAGTTGTAGAGAGTCGCATTGTGGCTTTACGCCAGCAATGTAAATTAATTTATTCGAAAAATCTCAGGTTTTATTTTACGAATACATTTAATGATTCTTTATTATCATCTACGAGTACTATGCGTCGTTCGTTAAATGGTTCCGAAGCGCAATTGAATGTACGTAATAATCGAGTAATTGCTCTATGCGTCTTCGTGATGCGATTGCAATAATCGTTTCCGCTCGCCATTAGGATTTCAACTGATATGAGTCGATATGAAGCTATCGCTTCTACTTTATAGTTTTAGATTAGCAATTACGTAGCGTTTGGTGCGTTTGCAGAACGTGAATTAGACTGATAAGGTTTTAATGGCGATCGTTAAACGGTATTTGGTTCGGCGTGGTCCAGCGTGGCCGCATGCCAGACGGGCGATTTTGTGTGGAGCGATAATGTGCGCGGCTGACGACGCACAAGCCGCGCGCCGCCAGGCCGTCTGAAGGTAAACCGCTCGCGTCGCGTATTTATGGAGAGCACATGCAAATCGTTGTTTTTCTATCAGACGCATATTCAGATACGGCGGCGGATAAACGTAATCTGTTTAATCAGAATGACATTGGCCGCGTGATCTGCATACGTGTCGATCGTTAAATACCAGCTAAATACCGCAATCATTATCGGATTGTGTGGCGAGTGCGATACAAAGCCGACGTGACACGACCTCGAGCCGCGCCGCCCGCCGCCCAGCGCCGCTCGTCATCACTGTTGATGTTATTAATCCGAGTGATTTATGCTTTGATACAACACTTGTTAATCTCGTTTACGAGGCGAACGGTAATTTGAACGGCCGCGCTGTCGACGCGACCCGATCGAGTTTGAGGCACAAAACACCATTTCAAGTGTGCAAAATGATTATTGAGTTGTGGAAGCGAACGTGTGGATTTAGTGAGAGCGTGTTCGCGGAGCGCCACATATTCACGTTTCCACATATCTGCGAGTTTCCGGCTCGCTTCACGGCGCATTCTGTCTTCGCTCGCTTAGTGTTTTCTTGGCTGTTTGCGCGGATTTAATTTCTACAGTTGTAAAATGCTTTCCACGAACTCTCCCGCATTTTTTAATTACTCAGCTGTAAACTTGTGCTACGCGAGGAAGAAGAATGTATTCATCAGGTAAATAACCTGATGCATACATTTCTTTCTGTCGTACATGACAATGGACTACTGCAATATTTAAGTACAATGATAACTTATCATTTAAAGTTTACAAACAAATTTTAATTGCATTACTTCAAACCTGAAAAAATATAATTGCGTCGTCGACATATAAAATCGTGTTATATTAGGAAAGCACCTTGCAGTGACCCATTTACCTAATTAAGTGCCTTTGCAGAAATTGCTTTAGAGCTGGCAAGCTGCTCACACGAGGTGACCTGTAACCTCGAAATAACTTTGTAGCCGCAAGTTAATTTTAACGATATATTTTTATGCCCGGCCGGTGACAAATTGCACCCTTTTCAATGTAAAAAGGCGGCAAACATTTGGTGGAAATACTTGGCCATTTTTTCGGGGGCTTAGTTTGTACTTTGGTCTCTTTCTGCGTTAGAATGTAATTAGTGAGTTGAAAGGGAAAATACTGTTGTTTGTTGATAGCTGGTTAAATATGCTGGGCGCGGGTCGTTGACTTAATTTGTTGTCCGTGCCTGTAATAAGCCCTCGTCAATGCTCACGAATGGCTTGATAACGCAAGCCTAGTATTTAATGGTTTTGATTTATGATATCGATATGCAATTTTTCATTGTTTAGAAAATTACTTTTTACAAAACATTATTTTTTTATTTGATAAATACTTTCGTAATGCGTGAATCAGTAAACGTGAATAGTACGTTAGTTGGACTAAAAATTATCTGGTCTTGGGTAGGCTGCCGTTATAGACAATTGTGTCAGCGAGTTTCCAAATTATATACGAAATTCAACTTCCTCATTACCAGCGCTTCATATTTGACTTAGCATTTGAATATGAGGCGTGATTTTATAACTTCTGCAATGGTCACATTGTTAATCTGTGTCCTATTCATCTCCACCGCACGCTTCTCTGAAGTCCAATGACCCAAATCCCCATTGTGACGAAACCTTTCGACCACAGCGGCCGTACATGATGTAAGATTAATCCGGGTAAATCTACCCATGGAATAATGTGTGATTCTATCTCCTTAGTTTATTACAATGGACAGATACCCTGATATTATTCTGGTAGTAAATCATGACGGACACTCGATCTGATAAATGTTGCTGTGAGATTTCGGATGTCTGTGTAAGTTTGGATATGGGGTTTATGAGTGAAGTGATGGTATCCGGTAAATGGAAAGAGATTATTTTTTTCTCGATGACTTCTGCGGTGTGGCTTAACGAAGGGAAGGCAGTTTGGATTTTAATAAATAAAAATAGTTTTCCGCTGTTTTTTATGTCATAAAATTCTCAGCTTTCATACATAAAATACTGCTATTTCTGTTTAATATAACATAAAGAAAAAATATTGAACGGTGTTTGAGAGTGGACATCGCAGCACAAGAACGGAAATTGAAAAGAATGGTTTACTTTGAATCTGGGTTTTATTAAATTAAAGGTTCTCGCATCAGGTTCTCGTGATTTTTATGGAACACTAAGTAGCGGCCCGGCTCCGCCCGGGTGCAGATACCTTTTGAGTCCAGTCTACATCAACATCATATCGTTCCCTGTTTTATTAATATTCAAACTCAATACCGTCCTCTGTACTGCTTTTCCCTTGTATGTTTTGCATTGTATGTTCCGTCCCACAATGTGATAGGGGGCGAGCCTATCGCCATATCGGGCACAAATTCCTGAATCCGAGCTGATAATGAATAGAATAATCCAATAACACTTTGACCGATCCGAGATTAGAGAGACTTTAGCTTCGTAATTGTACCGTACTACAACTACGCCACCGAGGCAGTCGTATTGAATATTCTATGATGAATAATAAGTATTAACGTGTATATTACCTTGTCCTCAGATGTGGCCTGCACGCTGACTTCACGGAGCTGACGGCGTGTGTCGGCGGCGAGCTGGACAGGCACGAGGGTTCAGCGGTGCATAGGCGATACTTCTATATAACGCTGCTCAGAGAACCGGTGGCCAGGTAAACTAGCGTACTATAGAAAACTACGATATACAGGGTATATCAAGACCGCGACCGAAAACGAAGCCAGGAGGTAGTATTAGTGATATCAAACACAATGCAAGTAAAAATTTTACAAAAAAAATCGTCAATTTTTTTTTTGTTATTTTTTACATATCGTCGTATTTGAGTGATTAAACATAGTTTTTCTAAAATAATGACGTACATCGCTTAATTTTTAAACACGCAATGGTACGTAAGGGTTTAAATTACTATTTTTGCAAAAACTAGGTATTTACCCCTCAAAAACGATGATTTTTAAAAAATTATAAAAAAAATCCGTTGCTTATTTTGCAAAATTTTTAGTTGCATTGTGTCTGTAGCCGCTAAAACTATCACCTGGCTTCGTTTTCGGTTGCGGTCTTGATATACCCTGTATAACAGAGTAACTACTGGACATAATGAGACTTAACATCTTATGTCTCAGGATGGCGATCGCAGTGGAATGCCAACCATTGCTTTGTAATTCATGGCGTTGTTTAGTTTTGCTACTGTCCATGAGCGGTCGTATCGCTTACCATCAGGCGAATGGCATGCCCGTTTCGCCATTTATCGCAATAAAAAAATTAGATAATAATATACAATTATTGTCATTGTTTACGAGAGCTAACTAAGAGAAAATTAATTGTAACATTGACATGCTAGGATCACGTGCATGAACACACATATCCATGTATGTCTGGTATGTGTATTTATATTACCCGTGGATTAAATAAGTGTCTCAGAAAGAATCGAAACTTCAACATCCAGAGAAAAATCCAAACTACTTCGCCAAAGCGCCAATGAGTCCTAAAAACTGACGGCATAATAAAATAAGAAATAATTTATGTTTTATTCAATGCTGTATTGAAAATTATTGTCAGACACAAACAATTCTTGTCCTTTAATAACATTATTCCAGTTTACACCTTCATAAATGTTTTGCATTGAAGTTTTTTTATTTTCTCATGCAAAAGAGGTGTTTACAGATTAGCATTGTATCGATTCTGTGAATTTATAATCAATACTTACTGCATTGTATGGTTATTAAAAACAGCGTGAAGCGTGACTGTGAAATATAGACAATTATCCGAGAATTATGTCTAGAAAATTCAAAATAGGCGATAAGTATTATCTGCATAATCCGTGGAGAAAATAAATTGATGATACTTCGTATAACAATGGTCTTGTAGTTGCTTTAAAAAAATATGTTGAGAATTTCCCGACATCTCGAGTCGATATGACTCAGGGACTAATATTCGGATTACTAATTCACCATTAATACTATCAAAATATTACAACACGCAACCTAATATTTAATATAATGAAATTAGATCAACATGATAATTGAGTTCTTCCAGCCAACCAACAACATATAAATTACAAAGAACTAATACCAGAGCTTAATTCTCGAACATACTCAAAGGACAACAAATATCCCCCTTAACGAGCTGCTTAAACCGACACTCCGCTAATCTCACACTGTGATATTAACCCAGACATGATTTAAAGGTTACAATGAGATTAACGCGAATAAAGCGTCGGCCGGGCGAAATTCACGATCCACTTTCAAAACATTACACCGCGTCAAGTAGAAGGAAACAAAATGTGACGTTCGGTGACAGTGAATTAGGGGCGCAATAATAGGGTTGGACCGTTCCCTTTGTCTCACCCCACAATGGCGGCGAGGAGAAAATTGTACTCGCTTTAAAAGATCTCTGTACGCGATGACTATTATTACGCTCTTCCCGGAGGAAGGGTGGTATGCTTGAGGGGATTTTGTGGGCCAGCGAGTCTGTGACGACTCCGGTGAATCTCCTGGATATGAAGCTGCTTTGTATGCCGTGGTACGTTCTAACAAATAACAATCTCATGTGATGTTCGTTTCTGATTTTTAACATGAAACAAGTCAGCTTTATTGTTTACTTATATTATTTTTAACACTATACAAATTGTGTATGAAGCACTTAATGCCTGAGGCATTCTCGACCAGTCGAACCTAGGGTATTATGTAAGATATCTACTCTACTTTAATTTTTTCTGTTTGTAACATATGTCTTTTTTTAACGAAATCTTCCACTTTCGGTATACGCTCTATAATAATGTAGTATTTTTTCACTCAACCTTTTAGTATGAAAAATAGGTGTAAATCGTTTTCAACTTTACCAGATTTACAAATGAATGGAATTATTTCCTATTGCCGTCGCTTTTATGTCCCATAGAGGAAGTCATTCATACGTTTAAAGGCCCTAACCACCTTTACGCCCGCATAAACGTTGATGGAGTTATTAAATTCAACTATAGATTTTTACGGCGGTCGATCGCCTTTCAGCTGTCACTAATGGACTGAAATTGCAGCTGTCTTTCACGAACTTTCAATTACGTAATTAGGGCTGTTTGAACGAACTTAATAGGGGAGAGGAAATGTCTTTTGTGCGTCGCGTAAGTGATTTAAGTAATATTTGAGTTCAGGCCGATCTTCCGGTAATATATTAGGATGCAAATGGCCTGGGTGCAAGCCAATATGTGCTGCATCAAATGGGAATCTGTTTCCTGTTTGAAATGGGAATTTAATTAAATTATTAATGGCTATTCTCGGCAGTTTGGAACTGGAGGCAAATAGCTTTCGTGTGAGGTATTATAGTGATATTAGGTAGTACATAAATGTTTCCTGAAGTCTCCAACATCGTCTAAGGAAGCAGCATGCACGACATGCGAATCTGTGAATTTCGACAATCGATTTCCATTTCAGGTAATCGAATCTATGCAAAACTTTCAATTAGAAGAATGAGAGTATCCAGGATGGGATTGTTCTGAATATAAGCTATCAGCTAGCTTGTCAGACAGGTGGAATTCTTTGATCAACATGAAAGAAAACACGTTTCGCTTACTACGTAAAATTTAACTAAAATTTCAATATAAATATTTTTTCTGAATTGTTACAAAATGACCAAGTAAGAGTTTCAAATTAAATTAAAAACTCAGCGCAATTGCGTGCTTGCTATCCAATCGATGTTCATACCGCAGGAAATAGCGGCCACGATGATGATCCATATTGTGCATGATGGACGTACCCTCACTGATGCATGATTGGTTGTCAGGTATCTGTCGGAGTATCGACACGTGAAGCGCGGCGCCACGTGGAAGGGCTCCCGACACTGGTGTCAGGGACGCACCGCTAACTGTGAGTATTGTACTTATTTATTTTATATAAGCTTGTATGCGACTTTTTGTTACATTTACTGTATATCGCTTATAGATTGAGAGGTTTTTAGACCACAATCTATTTGCCCAATGATAGTTGTGAACTTTTTTCAGGTAGCCTTTTTCGTGTCGCATTATCGTTTCATAAATAGTATATTACATGAATTATTGAATGTTCACTTCAAAAATGTAGTCTGCTTTTGTTCGCAACAGTTGCCGCAGCGTAATTGGTAAAGAGTAAAAAGACTTAGGCTGTGAAAACCAGAGGCCACGTGCTTGGTCTGCGCACAGAGTCAAGTGTGCGTGTATTTAGTATTGAAGAGTCCAATTGGTCCATAAAAATTCGGAACACGTGAGAATAATACTCATAGTTATGCAAAACATGTGTTAAAGTTTTATGTGTGAATAAAGACGTTTATTTATAACTCTGGCACAGTAGTATTACGAAAATACATTCTATCAACTAAGCAAATAGCCTATAAACGTTATATAAAGCCTCTTAATAGCGTTTACTGTGATTTTGCCGTACTTTGATGATAAGTTCATTATATTTGGTGGGTCGTAACTCGTAAGTTACGCTCGATCGGGCAGCTTCTTTGATCTCAACATTTTAGTTCATTGGATTAGTTTAGTTCCGTTGTTTGATACAAGTAGGGAAAACAGAGAGCCGACCAATTCAAATAGTTCGCCAATTCGATTTTGCGTCTTTGATATAAAACAATCTGAGATTATTTTATAGAGCGAGCATCATCGTATTCATGTATTTTGATGAGTCAGAGATAGTTACGTAATTTCTGATACGATGTTTTAGTCTTCATTCCCGTCTATCTTGAGTAAATATTGCCTCATCAGTTTCTCGGTATGACCTAGGCTGTAAATGGTTTGATTAGTATTAGATTCTGAGTTACAAAAAAGGTATTTGGCGCTTGATTGGGAAATATTTCGCCTCGCTAGATTTTCATACAAATCTTACAATCATAACATTCATAATAAATTAAGTTTTTAACAATTATATTGCCATTAAGGTATGAATTAAGTCTAAATGTGTAAATAATTCTTAAATAAGTAATTTATAATTTATTACGCTAGGCATGCATAATGACGGGTCTCATCTAGCAAGATGTTAGATGACTGTCATCAGGGCGCGTTGGTCACATGGAAACATTAAATATGTAGTCGAGGCAAAGCTTAAATTAATTTATAAAACAATGTGATTTTTTCGGCGAGTCTAATTGCGTGTTGTTGTTAATGTGTTAACGTGTTGGCTCCCGCCATAAGTCAAGGTCACTCTCTCGGGGCCACTCGGCCTGGCGATGCGGTGCCTGACTCTGAAGTATATTTCATGGGAAACACGCCGTATATACTTTAATACGTGTTATATAACACTAACTTGATTCCTTGTTTAATTTGTATGGATCATGTTTTGTTTTTTCTTGAGTTCTGCGTGTGTCTTATCGTTTGTTCTGTTAATGTAGTACTGATTATTGCCGGGGAAATGCATTCTCTGTGCATTTATTTTTGTGCATTATTACACGTCACGATATTGTTTTAGGATATTTCAACTATATTCGTATATTTCGTATATTTAAAATCTCTTCTATTTCTCATTTATAAATTAAAGAAAATAATCAACTGTTCCCTCTTTGATTTGGACACTCTGAACCCTGAACAACATTTATGATCGTAAAAAGATTGAAGCATGACCCCTGACAGCCTTTAACTTATCAATTTTGAGTGGGGTTGAAGACAAAGTCAACACGAACATCATTCTAAAGTTTCCTAATGATGATGTAACCAGAAAGAGACATCAAAATGCCATTACACTGAATATTCGCATCAATTGTGAAGTTCTTTAGAATCCATCGAACTGTTACCTCATAGCCAAATCAAATAAGTATTTATTGAGTAAATCATCGTTTATTGTACCGTTGGCTTTGGCGAATTGTGTTGGCGCCATGATAATCACAGTCATTGGACTGTTGGCATCGGAGTGGCAAAAAAATCTGAACTTTACTGCTTATGATATATAAACTTCCCGTCTATTAGCGAAGAGCAGTAAAATCAAATGATGATTGATGACTGAGCATTAAAAGGTGCCGTCATTGGTTGGCCACGTGTGCATGGTTTAACGCCAACGAGGGTACAAGCTTGTGTTCAGCAATAATTACCGACCACAGACTGGAGTATATTACAAGGTCTTTCATTAATTCCATGTGACTGGGGGCCAGTCAAGTGTCACTTCGTCGCCATCCTGAAATTTTAAGGTGTTCCTAATTTTGTCGATGTTTGCCAGTGCCTGGTTTGGTGATCTAATGATTTATAATTATGAAGTTAAAAATTTGAGGTTTCACTCTCAGCGTTACAAACTACAACTTAAAAAATACCAGACAGAAAAATAGACAGCCTCCGTGGCGCATTTGGTTAGACGCAGGCTGTGAAACGAGAGGCCGCGGGTTCGATCCCCGCACCGAAACAAATATTTGTGTGATCCACAGGTGTTTGTTTCGGGTCTGGGTGTTTGTGAGACCTTATAAGTCTCTCGTAGTTTCTGATACCCACAACACAAGACTCGATCTTAGTGTGGGGTCAGGACAATGTATGTGACTGTTGGGTGTATTAATTATTATTTATTTATTATTATTTAGCGTCTACACTTCAGCAAATAACAATTGCATTTTCAATAGTTTCATTTCGAACTCCAATGAATCCAACGCTGTATATTTGAATTTGAGTTTCAATCCAATCCATCTCAATTTTAACTAACCCATTTTTCCTATCTGTGTAGCATTCGAGGTGCCGCCGTGCTACACCGGGGACTCCTGGCGAGGCGTGACCCTCGAGGAGTTCATGACGTGCCCTTGGAACCTGGCTAACAACCGCCAGACGAGGATGCTGGCGGACCTGGCGCTGGTGGGCTGCTACAATGGCACTCTGCGCCACCGGACAGCAGACACTGATAGAGTGCTGCTCGCATCTGCCAAGAGGAACTTGGCTGCCATGGCGTACTTTGGTCTTACAGAATATCAAAAGGTGAGATTTCATTTTTAAAGTAATTACGTTAGGGATTTGATGCAAAATGCAATTTTCTAGAAAGAACTATTTTGGACAAAGTTATATTTATAAAATTAAATATTTTTTAGGTTCATTTCTGCTAAATTAATTTTAAGGAGAAATAAAACAAACATGTAATTCATTTTTTTATCCCAAGTTTGTACTATTCAACTATCCAAAATCAATTTACTTTTGACATCTGATATTTAATTTTACGATACGGTTGAACGGGAAACAACGGCAAAGCATTATTTTGTTGGTATCGTTATGGAATTATTGACAAAAGTTTCGTCCTCGAACTACGGAAATTTTAACGTTGCGCAGATTGTTGTGTGATCCCCTTTTAGAGCCCGCAATTGGTTTTTCTTCGGCCATTAACGTCCTTTTGATGAGGGATAACTGTGTTTTCGAATATATTGATTGCATTTTACAAAATTGAGGATAGAAAGGCCTGGAAAATTTTAATGAGATACACCAATGTGTAATAGCGTTGGATAAGTAATTTGCTTAAAGAAAAATGATAAAATTTGTCAATCATCTAAAGAAAGCGTGTTAAAAAGCTATTGCAATATGACGTGATTGGTATATGTATCAGATTTATATTTTATGATATTTCTGCCGTAATTTTTTAATGAATAGATAACTTCTTCATGTGGGCTGACTAGTCCCACACTGCATAATCGACGCACAATTTTTAGTGAATTGTAAAAAAATAATCGTATGATTTAACAATCCGAACTGACTTTCAAATCAATCCTTTTGAAAAATGTATAAGACCTAAACATTTCAAACTAAAACCGTTTGCATGACTGATGCGAAATGATGCCGACAGATCGCATTCACATTGTAACCGTTATTTCATCAATTACATCTATTGCGTATAACGCATCTATAAAAGACGAAGTCCAGACGATAGCTCCGAAGTGGCTCCAATTCAATTTTCCGAATATTAATGTCTGGCTCGTTACTCCACACATGTTACGGGAATAAGATAAGCGGAGCAATTATTCGCACTTGAATCATTCGTGTATCTGCTACGCCATTTGTCGCTGTGACACCGTGGGCTACCTTCCCTGGTTTTTATGAATATTCATTGGTCACCTTTACATAGTATGTGATATTGTTACAAAAGGATTTATAGCAAGGTTTAATTATTATAATATATTTGGTACCTATCCCATTTTGTTACATTTCGGCTATACTTACACTACTTTAATGTAATGTGATGAGAATTTTAATTAAATGTTCTTTTTTAAGAAAAATATTATAAATTATCATTGTTTTCCGGAGTAAATTTATAGTAAGACTAGCTTAAAACTTAACAATAACACATTACCTAAAGAAATGAACTAAATACAAATAATACGGTCGTATTTAACTCAATAAATTCTTCATTATTGTTTACATCGTGGGATCTTTCTCGGAAGAAAACTTTCCTACTCTAACTGTGCCTTCCGTTTTACATCATCTCAACAAACTCAAACATTAATAACACAGGTAGCTGGTTGATGTCGCAAGTTCGATCTAGATTCACTCATACGTAACATATTGACTCTTTCAATAATGATGAAACATAATTTAATCTCCACAAGAAAATGATATCAAAACCATTCAGTGATGCAACTATTGCAAATGATATCTTTAAGCTACTCCAATTAACAATGTTTTCATATTTAATAACTTTTTATATTTATAATTTACCTTTTATATTTTTCCAAACCAAATAAATTCTAGGAAAATACAAAGATGTAAACGTAATTTTACCAGAAAATATTTGCTATAATTTGCGGCATTCATGTTTTATCAATATTCACTATAGAATATAGAAACGAGATGAATCATTCTAGTCTTAACGTTCTGAATTTTTGTTGTTTTAGTA
The DNA here is from genome assembly GCA_949752805.1 of Deilephila elpenor. NCBI lineage: Eukaryota > Metazoa > Arthropoda > Insecta > Lepidoptera > Sphingidae > Deilephila > Deilephila elpenor. The sequence goes on along the minus strand of OX457097.1, from coordinate 10,765,025 downwards.
GTAACATTAAGTCAAATGTGGCGACTTTCTTCGCAAATATTGCCTTATATTATACACATATGTCTATTTTAATCACACGTGTCATATAAACTCACAATAATACGTTCACATCGTCGGTAACAAGTAGCCATGAGAAGTTTTCTGCAAATGTTACTAGTGCATGAAGCTATCGGCTTACACAGCTCGATTGCTAATAATACAGGTAGCTAGTGTTATTCCTTGTGGCGGAACTTCTGTTTGTTAGCTTACGTGGCTAAATAAATAATAAACTCGGTAAATTATAAGATTGTTTGATTTTACGCTACGTCCGCTTTGCTCAATATACAATGCCGAATCAGAACAGAGATGAATTGTTGGGATGTCCTGGGATTTAATAATTGGTCTCGTGTGTGTAATTTAATGACGTATTCTACGTGATCCTTCATGAATCCAATATTTAGTAACTATTGAATCCCGCATATTTATGTTGCGATTTCGACATAGCTATATTGGTATAACACTACAAACATGAGCATTTGTATATAAAAGAGTTACAAGCATATATTTTTAATAAAATAACTTGAAAACTATTGAAATCTATAAATATTTGTTGCTCGAAGTGTAAGGGGTTTAAAAATCTTTACCCTTTAGTCTTTTATCGCTGTTACCGTAGAGCAAAATCGATTTTGCAATAACTCAATTTCTTTAAAAGATCGCAATGCATTTACTGTCTCTTGGGGACAGTGGATGTGCTCGACTGGCGGTGATCAATTATCATTAGGTGACCTGCAACCTGTATTTTGATCTTGAAAAATATAAGATAGATTTATTGATTGTGCTTCTTATTAATTGGCAAGCATAACAACATAATACAAATATGATTGCTCCGAAATTAAATTGAATTCTCAGTTGTGTCCTCATTCTTCAGAACTTAGACTTTACTTTTCTTTGTGAATATTATTTAATTTAGACCACCTACTCACTTTTTCTGACCTTGTCTCCACAAAGTTCAATAAAATAGACACTATAATAAAGTTACGCATACGCCTACAGAAATTTAACAGAAAAATATTTTATAAGACTCGCGAGTCATTGTTTCAGGCCGGCTAGATAAAGATCTTTGTCTTGGGAACCGATGTGTTCGCAAGTTTGGAAAAGACATTTGTACACGACCAAGTTCTAATAGTGGTGTTTTATCTCAGCCGCTGAAATATTGAACGTATGTGATGTATCAAACTGTTTGTACTTACCTCTCTTTACCGTAAAATATAATGTTTTATTCTTTTAATGTAATACGGTATGATTGCAAATCTGAGGTCTCGGGTTCGAATTCCAAGTCAGGCAAAATATTGGAGTTTTCTGTTCATCATCAGCTCGGAGTCAGGAATTTGTGCCCGTTATGACTTATGGCGATAGGCTCACTCCCTATCACAACGTGGGACGGAACACACGAGGCGAAACGTGGGCGTCCTGGTAGCATCTCTGCCTACCCCTGACCCTCCGGCGTGACTTTGTGTATGTATGAATGATTTAAGATAAAATTTAATGATCAGTTAAAATTCTTGTTAAGAATAATGCTTGAATCTTAATACAATTTGTTATAGTAGTCTCAGAAAAATAAATTTCGCTGCACTTTCCGTCACAGGTACAAATTAGTTTGCAAAAGACGCGCGGATATTAATAAAGAAGACAGTTGATAGGTAAACTAATGTTTATTTCCCCGAGTAGTTTACGGAATCCATTTGAAATATTGACGTCGGTATCTGTGCGGCTAATGGCGCGCTGACAGTGATTCCGATCGGATAAATCTCACACAATTTGTATCAAGCGCCGGTTGGGCCGGGTCACCCTCCGTCGTCACACGTCACTCGAGTGACACGGGTAAGGGTGAAGTTGTTGCATTATCAGACGTTTTGCAAAGGTTTTCATGTGTTGACTTAAAGAAAAGTTACCATGTTTGATGCTAAATTACTATAGGAACTAAAAATAGAACGCAAGTTTATATTAACAAACTTTATGAAGCCCAAGTTGTTCGCTTGTTCACCTCGTTTAATTAATCATTGTCAAATTTGGTTTGTGTTGAACTTGTGCAAGGCAAGCTAATAAAACATAATTTTGTTCGGCTTACAATAACGGGTTGTGCGAAGATTTTACTAATTGATGTATGCTGAATGCATTAACAGTCTAAAAATAATATCACAAAATATTTTACAAGTATATTTATTGGCGCGAAAATAAGAAAACACAATGAACAATCGTATAACAATGACAGATTCCAAATTCAAAGGTAATATATTGTTTATTTTTAATTGTAACAGTATTTATGGCCAGACTAAGTATGATACTGACTGAAGACTAAAAATATGTGTACATACTACTCGCAACTTTCTGTCTTTCTATATTCACTAACTTATATCTGTCTCTCAACTTCCGTTCGCCTCGCCCGATCACACTTTTCGTAACGCTCTTCGTCACGCATTCACCAGCTTACTCCCCAAGTCAAGCGTGCGTAAAATGTTTTATTTCATAAACACACATTAGTAAGAGACTCGGCTAAAAAGTAAAAATAATTATTAATGAGTTTAAGATGTGAAAATGGAGTGAAATACATTTATTTCATGTTTAAAAATCTAGGGTGCTATATGAAAATTAATTGCTGTAAGCACACAGGCATTTTTTTAAAAAAAATTGTCTTTTAAATTATAAATTTATTTTACAAAAACAACGGATGTCAAATCTAAGGAAGGCAACCACCAGTTAATTACCCACTTATATGTAAATCCTGAAGATTCTGGTTAAGACAATGTCAAAAACTATTTAATTTATTATATTGTCATTGGTCCTTGGTAAGTGTGCAAAATTTCAAATCAATTCTACGTTGAAGTGCTCGAAAATCAACTTCAAAGATTCTGTTAGATACATACATATGTACATACATACAAGCGAAGCTAATAAAAGCTTGTTATTAAAAAGAATGAACTGGAAACGCGACTCACTTAAGTGGATCACTATGACTGGTCCTTAACTGCTATATACAATGGTCCCTATTAGGGCGAATATCCTACCACCAGGTATTGTTGCTGTATCAGTTCGCTCAACAGCTCATTTATCTACAGATATCGCAGTACGTGTTCGAAGAGACGTTCAACCTGCTGTTCGCGGTGCCGTTCACGCAACACAACGCCACCGTGTCGGGCGCCACGCTGGCGGCGCTGTCGCCCGCGCAGGTGGCGCACATCAGGCGACTCAACTCACTCGATCTCGAGCTGTACGACTTCGCCAAGAACCTCATGTTTAAAAGGTAAATACTTCGAATTACGGGGTTTTTTTTTCTTTTGAAGGATTGATCGAGGGTAGTTAAAAAATATATTTCCGTTAATAGATTTGTTTATAGTGAGTTGGAAACCAAAACACAATGCGTTTTAGGTTTTAATTAACGTGAAACGTAATCTATTTCAATGTTTTTAGTTAGCAGACATACAGGTTTTTTAAATTAAAAAATACATGCGTTGTCTGCTAAAAATACAATATTCCGTGTATAAATAAAGCGTGTAAAGCCGGCCAGTGGTGCTCGTAGATACTTGCATATTTGAAATTGGATTTTTTTTCCAAACATGGAAATAGGTTTCACGCGTACATTCAAAGCAGCTCAATCGGATCAGCCGTCGCAATCGGATCGGAGCGAGGATGGCCTCATTGCCGTAACGGCGCACTTCCATTGCATTTATTTAACTCTACGATAAGCCCCCACTGTCCCGTCTTATTCGACCATTTAGCCCCGAGGCTTATTTAAAAAGTTTCTCGCCGGGATTCGGTAATATTTTCGTAAATGCGTGACCGTCGGAATTTATACTTTCACGCAAATGGATTTTATCAGCGGCATCGCCTTCACTTCTCGCGTTGTTCCCTAATAAGGCAGCTTACTGCTCCAGAGGTTTTATTTTTACAAGCGGTTTAATTCCGCGGCCTCGCTTTTTTGTGGCTCGATATTCGAGAATGCTGACTTGGGCCGAAATCTGACTGAATATAAAGCAAGGTTATACGTATTTGAGGAAACTGAAAGGTCAGTTTTGTGGTCACTTCCTATGGCGTGCTGCAAGCCGGGTCACGTGAGGATCGTAATTATGCTTCATTACAGCCGATCCAGTTTTACGATACGATAAATGTTCATTACTTTGCGACCGGAATGTTTCAGTGGCAGTGGTCTTTACGACCCCTTGATAATATTGAAAGTTTAGGCGTTATTATTATCTTAATAATTATTTTATTCTCAAAAGTATAAATGAACAATTCCATTATTATTTTATGTTGGCACTATTAAAATGGCATTGCGTCTTGGCTTTCCGAAGTAGAAAAATATTTTTAAAGGGACGTGTTAATTATTCCGATACTATTCCCTGAGTTCTCAACCCTGATAACTATGATTCTTGAACCTAGATTTATTGGCCAAATAAAAAATATTCTCTCATTCATATTTTTCCACCAGATTCGAAGCGCTCAAAAAACGCGATTCCGACTTCGAGTACCGGTGGCGCCACCTGGGCGAGGTGTCCCGCAACGGAGTGACCGAGTTCGACTGGGACAGCAACCTGGAAGACGCCACCACCGAGAAGTACCGCGGCAAGTAAACACCGCGCCGCAGACACTTGGCAACCTAGTGCGGACACTAGTCATTAATTACCACGCGACACATCCCCACAAGGGAGCTCTACGATATCGATAGATGGAATAATCGATTACGCACAATCGATTATTTAAAACAAATAAGTTCTAATATTTAGCATTTATTTGAATTTCGAAATCACTTATTGTGAATGACTCGACAAATATCTGCGAGATAATAGATAGAGATGTCGCTTACATCTCGCTATTAATCTCGCAGATTGATCACTCGTTAATAATGGACGGCCATTGTATTCGTTAGCGACGATGATAATTCCCCTCCAATCTGTCGATATCGATTGTAATGTCGGTACCTTCTAATGTACATATACGATTAATGTAAGGATATTTCAGAACATTGCATATATAGATGTTTTACTGTACAAATAACGAACAATCCTTATTGCATTTAGTGAGTATTTCGTTATGAAACTGTGCAGCTTCTATTAGAAATAAGTCGGTACAGTTTGGCAGCTAATAGTAGCTACCTGGCACGGGTTTTAAATCCATCCGATAGGTTACGATATAATGTTGGTGTAAATCTGATTGAAGTAATTTTTATTACTATTCCCTCTTAACACCTACAGCTGTTAATAGGAGCTCATTTTATAAACAGAACTGCCATTACAATAATTCTGATTTTTTTTTCACGCGAAAAAATGTTGTGTATTTTAATGGAACGTACTACAGTTGGATTTATACCAATAACAATAAACAGCTAACCTTAAATGAAATGTGAGATCGTGACATTCTTCAGTGGCAGATGCGTAATGCAGATTTAAAGTTGTATATTTATTAACTGAATAGAAACAGGGTAGGCGACGCGAATAGTGCGACTCTATTCATTACAGCTTGTAGAGCTCAATATGGTATGACAGACGATGGAATACACACGTAATAACGTTTAAGTACAGAGGAAACTGTTTATACGGATTTAATTTCTATTGTCATTGTAAAATATTACTTTAATATTAAAATATCAAAAATTCAAGTGTAAATTAATGTAAAAGTATCGATTACTATTACACCGTTATAACTAGTTTCAAATGTGATAAAATAATGTTTAATTTGTTTCCAGAAAAAAACTAGATGTGCATTCATTTTCGAATCAGTAAACTATCAATAATCGCAGTTTATTTAGTTAAAAAGTACCAAAACGTGGCAGCCATAAAAATAATGTTAAATGGCTCGAGATATCTCAAAATTGCGGTGGCTATACGAAAAAAAATCAAATAATATTTTATGTGCGTTTAGTCACGACTCGCTGATCAAACGATAATTTATTTCTTTTGTACGTAACATAATCGTTGTACTGTATAAATAGCAGCACGTATATTGTATAGTCGGAGAGTATTTTTTTTCTACGATACGTTAACCGGTTTTTGTCTTTCGATATTCGATGCAACACAAAAACCGATAAACCAATCGGTGAACCGGTATTTGTTTTCTGATACATTTATTTCGTGTGCTAATCACAATATTTATATGTGCATACTTTAAATATAATTCTCAATATATTGACCAAAGAGCAAACATTGTTATATATTTTCTTCTCAGTGTAAGTATGGTAAGATGTGAATAAGAGGTTATGTAACTTTAGGTTAATTTATAAGAATTATTTTACCTCTCTATGGATTAGTTGTAGCAGCTGTTAGCAAATCGATTGTGTTCTTGTATGTTGTTTATATTTTAGGTTGTTTATATTAAGTAAGAATGCATGGGAATTGTGTGAAATAAAAAAAAAAAATCATGTTCTGTACTCGTATGTCAAGTGAAATGTTTTATTTATATCACGAACGTTGTAATTAAGTACAAGCAGTATATTTCGGTCGGTCTGAGTCAATTTATGAAAAAATGCCTCGTGCAGCATCCGGGCCTGATCAGAATTCAGTAAACGTGTCTGATACACGCCGTGCTATTGTTTTGCAAAAAATATATTTTCTTTTCCACAAATATACGAACTACTTTAGGGACTTACAATCAATTTGGGAGGCTGTAGTGGCACTCACCCAATCAGTCTCCCAAAACAGGACGTGCTTGTTTGAGGAGTTATTTTAGGGTGTTGACTAGGCTCGGTTTATTAGTGCAGGTGTGCACAGTCCTTAATTAGCGCCTGGATAGTGAGTGGTCGGGTCGAGCTGACTCGTTCGGTTGGACGCAGACAATTCCACAGCGCAACTGACCCCGATTCGCAACTCTTCGCATCCAATTTCGACCAACAGCTTTGCGCAGATTGTCTCACCTGGCCGATTTTACAAGCTATGTTTGTCTACTGCAATCTCTATTTTGAAAATTGCGCGAATGTATTGGTATGAAAATGGACCTTAATTTTACCCGTGCAAAATTACTGACTAGCTGCGACTTTCAAGTTATAAAAGGCTAAACTACTATGTACCAGCGATGAGGCTGGACAAGGTGTTCAGCTGGTTTGCAGCTGCCGAGGGGAGAATATCCCACTGAATTTCAACTAATACGTGCTACACGGGGTTCCAGAACTGGGTACTTATCCAACTATCACTCACCGTAGCTTCCGGGTTCACCAGCTTCGCCAATTCCAACTTTAGTTTTCAACACTGGAGGCTGCCGGCAGTCGACAACACAGGAACTTCGAATTCTTGCGATAATTAAAAACTTGCGATAAATTATTTTAGTAACGGTTTTGGATTTTTTGCATGTGCGGACCAACGCTGGAGAGCTCGTTATAGAATGTTCCATCCACACTCGTCCGTTAGCACCTCGTTGCCCGCCTCCAGACCGTTTTTTATTGGTTGAAGGACTTCGGGTTATCCGAAAGTGGCCGAATTTGCGTAGGCGTAGGGGCTGGTGGGGCCCTCTAGCGACGGCTATCGATAATTGAATATGAAACCCAGCAACGGACTTTCGAGTAGCACGCATTTAATTGAAGTTATGTAGGATGATGATACATACCGCCCACCAAAATATGAATGTATTTTTTAGATTAGTAAAGTTAACTTATAAGGTATTAATAAATCGAATATGAGATAAGAATATACAAATACAGTACAAATCAATACGGAAATAAAATACAAACAGTGTAGATTATACAAATAACATACAATAAAACTAAAAAGCATATAAATAGATGATAAGGAAAGTCATGCAGATGGTAAGGGGCAAATCTTTACTAAAGGACGCGTTATGATATGATGATTAGCCATTCTTATCGACGCACATCTGACAACTCCGTCGGGACCGGGATGAAGCTGGACGACACGGCCTATAGACCATTGTAGTGGTACTCGATTATCGTCTTTAATAATCACTACAGAATCTAATGGCAGTGGTTTGCACTCCTTGGTCCACTTCGCTCGTTGCGTTAAGGAATTCAAATATTCGTTTTTCCAGCGCATCCAAAAATGTTGTTGAAATGATTGCAAAAGTTGCCAGCGATTCAATTTATTCGAATTCGTGTCTGTAAAATCATAATCTGGCACACTATTTAATGGCTCTAAGGTTAAGAAATGGCCTGGAGTGAGAACATTTAAATCATTCGGATCTGAACTTAGTGGACACAACGGTCGCGAATTGAGGACGGCTTCGATTTGAGTGAATAATGTGGTAAGTTCTTCAAATGTAAGTACCTGCTCGCCCACCACACGATATAAGTGACTTTTGGCAGATTTTATTTGAATCTCCCACACGCCCCCGAAATGAGGTGCGGATGGTGGATTGAATTTAAATTCAATGCGCTCGGCTTGGGAGGCTTGATTCATCAAACTACACAGTTGATTTTTTGCCCCTACAAAATTCGTTCCACAGTCAGCGTGGATAACGGAGCATCTACCTCTACGTGAGATGAACCTCCTTAATGCGGCAATAAATGCGTTCGTGGATAGACTGGAAGCAATTTCTAAATGCACTGCTTTAGTTGTCAGACAAACGAATAGACAAAGATAAGCCTTGTCTAACTTAGCACCGCGATGGTTTCCGAGTTTTATGCGAAAGGGGCCGCCGAAATCAACACCTACCACCGAAAAGGGCTTCACTTGGTTTAACCTAAAAGATGGCAGATCGCTCATCATCGGCTGAAGTGTTTGAGGACGAGTTTTAAAACAGCGTACGCATTGTGCTAACTGTTGCTGAATGATACGTTTTGCGCCTACTATCCAAAATTGTTGTAGTATCAAATAATGAGTAGTGTTTTTGCCAGTATGACAATGCTGGCGATGTATCCATACGATATAGCGAGAAGTCAGTGGACACTGAGCAGGTAACAGCGCTGGGTGTTTGTGTTCATATTCTAAGCCACTGCGAGAAATTCTGCCGCCCACCCTGAGAATTCCGTTATCGTCGATAAACGGATTTAATTTCCGCAACCATTTTGGCAACGATTTGTGGGTTTTCAGTTTGGTTATCTCTTCACTGAAAAATTCATCTTGATACAATCGGACGACAATGTTTAATGCCTTATGTTGCTCGATGTCGTTTAGGACCACACTATTATGGCGTGGGTCAACCCTCCGCGTGTTATTTATAAACCTCAATATGTACCCTATAACATTGAGAATTTTATTCAAAGAGGAATATTTTTGAAAAAGTTGGTCAATCCACGCGGCCGGTGGCGACCTTGAAGTAGACTCGATCAATGTCGTATTATTGGACCGATGTTCTTGTTGGATGACATCAACATCCTTAGTATTAGGTTCCACAATATTTTGAGGCCATGTGTCTGCCGACTGCCTTAACCAATCCGGGCCCGCCCACCATAAGATATTGTCGACTAAGTTGGCTGGCATTTGCCCCCGGGAGCAGATGTCGGCTGGATTATCGTTAGTCGGCACATACCGCCAAGATTCAGTAGGCACACTGTCCTGTATTAAGCTCACCCGATTTGCGACGAAAGTAACCCACCGAGACGAGTGCGAACGAAGCCAAGAGAGAACGATTGTCGAATCCGACCATAGGTATATGCCCTGTAAAGGCAATCCAAAGGATGCCTTTACGTTGGTAGTCAACTGAGCAAGCAAAACTGCCGCACACAATTCAAGACGAGGTAATGTTATACGTTTAATTGGTGCGACGCGAGCCTTTGCGCAGTATAGAAAAGTTCGAATACTACCGCAAGAATCAGCAACTCGAATATAAATTACAGCCCCGTACGCCTTTTCGGAAGCGTCACAGAATCCGTGGAGTTCGAAGGTACGATTCAAGGTCATGTTTATACAACGAGGAATTTGTATATGTTTAAGTTGCGGCAGTTGCAATAAATATTGTTTCCACTGGTCGATAATATCGATCGGTGGCCTCTCGTCCCATAAAACGCCATTAATCCAAAGTTGTTGTATCAAACACTTAGCTTGGATAGTTAGAGGAGAAAGAAATCCCAGCGGGTCAAATATTCTCGCTAGTTCACTCAAAATATTGCGCTTTGTACAAGGTTGTTGCATGGGTGTGACATTAAAAACAAATGAATCGGACGACGGTTCCCAACGCAACCCTAGCACCTTCAGAGTGGCGTCTCGCGTTTCATCAAAGTTAACATTATTTTTCACCAATCTGTGATCGTTTGGTATATCATCCAATAATTCCGCGACGTTGCTTGCCCATTTTCGAAGATGGAAATGGCCCCTATGAAAAAGACTAATCAACTGTGATTTGGCTTCACGTGCTTCCGCAATAGAGCAGCACCCGGTCACAACATCATCCACATAAATGTCCGATAGAATTATTTGTTTAGCGTTTGGAAATTCGTCACCTTCGTCATGTGCGAGTTGTTGTATCGTACGACACGCTAAAAATGGGGCAGCTGATGTCCCGTAGGTTACGGTGTTCAAGATGTATTCCTTAACGGGTTCCGCTGAATGCCGTCTCCACAAAATACGTTGATAGTCCCGTTGATCCTTAGTCACTAATATCTGCCTGTACATTTGACGAACGTCCGCCATGAAAACTACTTTGTGCTCTCGAAATCGTAGAAGAATTGAAAATATATCATTGTGTAATCTCGGGCCTGTCAACAACACATCGTTTAGACTTTTATTATCGTAATCCCTTGCGGAAGCATCGAAAACCACTCGAAACTTACTGGTGGCACTGTCGGGTTTTAAAATAGCGTGATGTGGTATATAGTATCTACCTTGGGCTAATTGGGTAGTCGGAACTAAAGACATATGACCGCTATTAAGATAGTCATCCATGAACTCCACGTAATTTTCCCTTAGGTTAGGGTCTCGAGATAAGCGCCGTTCGATTGCAAGAAATCGTCTCAATGCAACATCACGGGATCCGCGGAATACTGGAACTAAATCGTCTTTGAAAGGAAGGGTTACTACGTAACGACCTGTCGCCTCACGACAATGTTCTGCCATGAATTTACGCTCACAAAGCTGCTCTAGAGGGGTCAACGTAGATGCTCGAGGAACACTATCCATCTCCCAAAATCTTTGAACGGCTTGCACTAACTGTTCATTGTCATTGGCCGCGTTAATACCCAGTAGTGAGTCATGGACTATAGATGTTTTACCTAATACAAGCCAACCGAAAACGGAACTAAAAGCCGGGGGTTGCGAGCCTTGGCTCCTCATCCGCTCATTTAATAACGATTCAGCAAATACGTCAGCGCCCAATAAAATATCAATCGGTCCCGGAACATCAAATCCAGGATCCGCAAGTTGTAATGTTTTAATATTAGACCAGTTGTGTGAATTTAATTTGGCAATAGGTTGATCGCCACAGATTTTACTAATGACAAGCATGTCCAAATTGAATAAAGACGCACACTCCGTGCCTAAATTACACCGTACTATACCACTTATGGCCGCTTTCGTGCCTCCGATGCCATTAATGTTGACTGATACAGGTTGCGGAACGAAACTAAGGCGGTCGACTGCTTGTTGTGTGATAAAATTGTTTTGACTACCTGTATCGAAAACGGCACGAAAGGCTAATGACTTTCCGTTCGCATTTTGCACATATACAATTGCCGTGGCAAGTAAAACCGTAGGGCTAATGCAGGCAAACTCGTTCTGTGTAATTAACGTAGTGTGGGTTACTGACTCTGAAGATGGGCCAAGCTCCTTATGTAATAACGTGTGATGTCTATGCTTGCATTTCTGACAGAAAAACATTGATTTACAATCTTTTATTGAATGAGACGCTCTTAAACAATTAAAACATAGGTTTTTACTGCGAACTATATCAATGCGTTCATCGAGTGGTTTTTGTAAAAATGATTCACACTTTGTTATTGAATGGTCATTAGAACAATACGCGCACTTCCAAGCCGGTTTGCTAATAGGTGGGGACGGCAATGAGTGGGACGTCACGAGAGTATTGCACGTGTCGGTGTCATTAGTGTAATCCTGCGCAGCGACTAACGAATGACTTGCTTTCGGTGTAAATATTTTGAAGTTTGGGTTCGGTCTTTGGTATTGGTCCTTACGATATAATGCGGAACTATTATTTTGATTAATGTTTGTTTGTGCAGATTCAGTGAAGTGTGTATCGCGTATAAGCGCCTCGCATTTTGAATGTAGGAACGATTTTAAATCCGCGTAAGTTGGTAGTTCGATGTTAGGTTGTCTTTCTTCAAATTCTCTGCGCAATTTTGGGTCCAATTTTGACAAAATGTGATAGGATAGCACGAAATCCCATTGATCGACGGGTAATTTCAAATGTCTTAGGATGGTTAAATTTTCATCAAACATATCGAGAGAACGACGAAACTCGTGTGCGTTGTTTAGTTTGAAATTAGAGTTTAGTACATCGCGCCAACAGGTGAAGGCTAGGTCTCGTTTGCTTTCATATCGAGTGACCAATTTCCCATATGCGTCCAAGTAATGATCACCTGTAGCCGGGAATGTTCGAACAAGTGCCAGCGCGTCGCCTTGTAATACGGATAGTAAATAATTGAATTTATCGGTGTAATTAAGAGGCATATCGTGGATTAAGGTGTTATAAGTAGCAATAAATTTTGGCCATTCCTTTATATTTCCCGAAAACGAAGGAAGGGTGATTTTGGGCAGCTTAACGTGGGAGTTAATGTATTGTGTAGGCGTTTGTTCGCCATTGCTTTGAGTCGTGTGCACAGTGGTCTTAGTTAACGATCGGTAAATTCGAATGATTTCATAATGCATGTCATCGACACGCATGCACATGGATTCGTCGTCCGTTGTGTCGTCCACCAAGTCCAAGATCGATAAGTGTGCTTCCTCAAAGCTACCTACATTTTTTTTTAGTTCTTGGTGATAGGAAAAAAATAGTTCGACTTGAGAGGGGTCATTAATTGCAAGTGTGGCCACATCGTAAGCCTTTGTAATGCGATTATATGCTAGCGTGCGCTTGCGACGTAAGGATGGCAAATCGTCCGACGTATAGTTCCACGAATCCTTAGAACGCGATTTTTTTGCTACACTAAGTTTTCGTTTTGCATAACTCATGTTAGTGATTAAGTGTGGATAATTGGAATTAGAATGGGAAAATTGAAATTAACGAATGTACGATAGGTCAAGCAATATATAATGTGTATAATGGAACTCTTATACAACCAGTACTTGAGTTCCCGGGTTTCGGCACCAAAACATGTACCAGCGATGAGGCTGGACAAGGTGTTCAGCTGGTTTGCAGCTGCCGAGGGGAGAATATCCCACTGAATTTCAACTAATACGTGCTACACGGGGTTCCAGAACTGGGTACTTATCCAACTATCACTCACCGTAGCTTCCGGGTTCACCAGCTTCGCCAATTCCAACTTTAGTTTTCAACACTGGAGGCTGCCGGCAGTCGACAACACAGGAACTTCGAATTCTTGCGATAATTAAAAACTTGCGATAAATTATTTTAGTAACGGTTTTGGATTTTTTGCATGTGCGGACCAACGCTGGAGAGCTCGTTATAGAATGTTCCATCCACACTCGTCCGTTAGCACCTCGTTGCCCGCCTCCAGACCGTTTTTTATTGGTTGAAGGACTTCGGGTTATCCGAAAGTGGCCGAATTTGCGTAGGCGTAGGGGCTGGTGGGGCCCTCTAGCGACGGCTATCGATAATTGAATATGAAACCCAGCAACGGACTTTCGAGTAGCACGCATTTAATTGAAGTTATGTAGGATGATGATACATACTAAATACTAAGCAGGCGACGTGGTTATTCATTTTAAATTTAAAAGTAGCATTCATGCCAGATATACGGCACACGCTGACTCAACGCGTCTAATTAAAAATATATTTAAAGAAAAAAATATTCCGGAATCGAATTTCAAAGCACAATATTTTAGCACCCAATATTGCGATCGTGTACGTTTACAACAGAGCGTTTGATTGTAAAATTTACGTATGGGAGGGCACGGAGGATGCCGTTTAAAATCGTAATGTGTCTGATTCCGGCGGAGCGAATAATACGAATTGTATCTGTGAACTATTTCAAGCGGGCTCGCCGCGTGCGGGCTACACCGTCACCACAAACTGACAGATTTATCTCCCTGTTTATCAATTAAATCATTGTTCTTGATATGTTGCTATTACAGCATTTTAGAACAGTTAGATGTGGTATTAATGGTCGGTTTGTTTTATAAATTAATATTATTCTCCTAACGTTTTGAAGTTTTATACAGGGTATATCAAGACCGCGACCGAAAACGAAGCCAGGTGGTAGTTTTAGCGGCTACAGACACAATGCAACTAAAAATTTTGCAAAATAAGCGACGGATTTTTTTTTTCAATTTTTTAAAAATCATCGTTTTTGAGGGGTAAATTCCTAGTTTTTTCAAAAATAGTAATTTAAACCCTTACGTATCATTGCGTGTTTAAAAATTAAGCGATGTACGTCATTATTTTAGAAAAACTATGTTTAATCACTCAAATATGACGATATGTAAAAAATAACAAAAAAAAAATTGACGATTTTTTTTGTAAAATTTTTACTTGCATTGTGTTTGATATCACTAATACTACCTCCTGGCTTCGTTTTCGGTCGCGGTCTTGATATACCCTGTATATAAATAAATGAGTGTTATTTTTGAGGAATGAATAATTTCTACGGTTAATTTTGAATTTGTAATTTGTCACACTTGCAAGCTATTCTTAATTTCGATAAAACGTTTGTAAGCATCCTTAACGCGTAAGTAACATCGGAATATCGACTATATAAGCTGTAAGCAAAATTAGGCGTATTATAAAAAAGACTTGTTCGTGTATTTGTGGTATTGCAAGACTTTAAAAGACGGACCGATTTCAATGTATGTTGTATAGAAATATCTTTTCTATGTGATAAAAAATCATGGATCCTGATTTAGATAGTTCCAACATGGATTAATTTTGATGTGGATTTTCAATTGTTTTTAATTACTACGAAATAATATTCATACGTTTAGCCTTTTATAATAAACAAAGTTCGGGGCCCGGAAAGTTGCTTCATTACAATTTCAAGGCCCTAATCCGAGCGCTCTCCAATTCGCGGCCAGTGTTTTAAAAGTCATAAAGTGAGGATATTGGCGCGTCGAATAATTTTCCTCCTCTACCTATTCAAAGTTTTGCAATATCCCAGTTGCTTTCCAGTTAAACAGACCGGCGTCATGAAGATGGTAAAACTATACTTAACTATAGTTTGACGCAGAAAATCTGCCAGTTGTAGAAAAAACATCAATAAACATCATAGTAAGTTGTGCGTAATGAACTTGAATTTATGACGTACAGCGTGTATATACAGAGTATATCAAGACCGCCACCGAAAACGAAGCCAGGAGGTAGTATTAGTGATATCAAACACAATGCAAGTAGAAATTTTACAAAAAAAGATCGTCAATTCTTTTTTTGTTATTTTTTACATATCGTCGTATTTGAGTGATTAATACATAGTTTTTCTAAAATAACGACGTACATCGCTTAATTTTTAAGCACGTAATGGTACGTAAGGGTTTAAATTACTATTTTTGCAAAAACTAGGTATTTACGCATCAAAAACGATGATTTTTAAAAAATTGTAAAAAAAATCCGTCGCTTATTTTGCAAAATTTTTAGTTGCATTGTGTCTGTAGCCGCTAAAACTACCACCTGGCTTCGTTTTCGGTCGCGGTCTTGATATACCCGGTATATATGTTACGCGACTAAATATAAAATGATGTGTGAGACAGCTAAGCCAGAATTCGACAATATTTTTTTTTGTTATTTTCAAACACGTAGTATTTGTTCGGTTGTGCGATGAGCGTAGTAGTTAAAGTAAAAGACATTGTAGACGTTGATAATTTTAATATTTCATCTCATTTGGCAGTTTTTTATCTTTAATGAATGTGGTTGTCATATATGCTGAAATTAATAAATTACTAGTAGTTTTCGATTTTTAGATTATTTTCATTTCTTGTCTATATTATGTGTACAATAGAACAATATTTAAAGAACATAGTTCTGTAAGTGAATTTTTGGTTGTATTTTTTTAAATAGCGCCCTGACGGCATTTATTACACTTATTTCTCTCATTTGTACTGGAAATTATTAGAAAGAGTACTTGTGTGTGAAAATGTAGCATACTAAAGATTGAAAAATATTATGCAATTTCTTAATGGAAGCAGAGGATGTCTGGAGCAGTGTAAGGTCGAGCACAATTTAAGTGTGGAGATATAAAATATATTATTTTATTACTAACCCGTGCTCAGTTCAGAATTCAGACCGTCCCGTACATCGCGCCGGTCCACTCTTATTAGACTTTTCATTAAAAACTACAATCATTTTATAAGTAGAAAGACATAACTTCTCAAGACGTGCTAGGCAGAAAAAAATATTTATTTAAAATGCAATTCCCAATGAAATTTAATTTTAAGTAATAGACTTTTACAATGTTGATTTCAGCATATATTGTGCACTTGTACGTGTATTCTAATCTATATGTAAAATACGCTAAGCCCTGTGATATAGAAGGATGCACCCAATGTTTTGCAGTTTCGTGTTTCTAACGATGTGTTCTGAATCGGATAAATGACAAACTCAACGCTTTATTATTTTGTATGAAATTGATGTACATTAGATACTTGTATATAGATTGCCGTAAGCTATGTGGATGACTTTAAACTGGGTGCGCGCCATACGATAAGTTAGCCATAACGTAGACGTGTGTAAATATTTCTGTCGTGACATGATAATAATATAGATATCGTGTAATATTGTAATTATGCATCGCATGCACATGTACCCTCCACACGCCGGTACGCGCATGCTCTGTACCAGGATTTGGTATTTAGTTTGTTTAAGTTCCCGACTGAACCAAATTATAGTACTTTATTATGTTGTGTTTACGATCATCGAGTAATAAAAGAAGCGAAACTACTCCACTTTTATTTCTTCCCGCTTACATTCCCGCACAGACTAAACTATCGATATTGCACAAGTGCGTTATAAACGAGGAAATATTTACGTTAACGCACGGTTACATAAAAACATGTGGAAACAAGTCGGTAAGTAACGAAGCCAATTAACGCGTGCCTGGACGCACAAAAACATTTCAGCGTACCAACTGAGCTGATGAGATTCAATATTTCCGAATACGGCGCGTGTAGGGAGGCAGGTCTATTAACCGGCGGTGACGGCAGCGAGTCGAGGCGTGCAGGAAGCTCGAATGGTCGAATTTGCATTTATGTCATTAGGCCGCATCCGGCGAGCGGGAGCGCGGGAAGCGGCACCGTACGATGCACCCCGACACAGCCGCGCCTGACACACTCCGCACTACACAGTACACACATCATAGCCCATAGGTCACACGCACGCGGGACAACAAACTTTATGGTTCAAGGTCTGGTAAGGTCGCGCTCACACCGAGCAAAATCGTATCACGTAATAAAACGAACTCCCGAGTTTCAGGACTTATTCACGAGCTGGCGACAGATTTAATCTACACTTTTGTAACTGTGTTTTATGAGCAGGGGTGTAATAATCTTGATTGCGTTTAATAGTACTTGTACTTAAGTTTCAATGTATACGTATTAAATGTTCGTTACTTGTTATAGGCGTCATTGGCATCTGATTTTGTAGATAATATATTTGCGGCATTATTTATTGAAATTGTGATAAGGCGATATGACAAGCATTATTTTAATCAAACTCCTCAATCATATACATCATCACACTTTCACAAGTATTAAAGATTACTATTATTAATACCAATTAAAGTACCCAAAACATAAGTGAATGACATGTACAAAAATTTTGAGTAACACATTGACATAGGTATTTTATACTTGACACTGGCAGAATTGCGGGGTAGTATTATCGCAAAGGCCATAAAAATAAGAACTGAACTGACATAGGTATCTAATATCCGCGAACACCTGAACTTGCCCTATGTTGTAATTTAAATATTACCTACCATATTTAAATGCATAGCATTTAAAATAAGATATTTAACAATAAGACTAATCATACGCCCATAAAACAACCTAATCACAAAAAATAGAGGCCACATTATTGAAATTAATCCGACCATTCCAATCCAACTAACAAATAAATTAAGCTCATAAAACGCGCAGGGATAATAAAACGATTGTCCGTCACATTACAAAGACGAATTCTTCATTACATCTCAATCGAGTGGCTCAAGAGGACGTGATATTAAACCTAATCACCAATAAAATCTCGTTCGAGGTCTCCATTGTCGACGTTCAATGAAGTATCATTGCATATAGGTCAAACGGGATACATCGGTACTCGAATTGATGCTAACAACTGCAGCCAATTGAAAGCTCCTGTCTGAGGGCATGTTTTGTTTGTTTTCAGGGCACTGTATTTGATCTTGTTAAACTGGCTCGATGATTTCCGACTGAAAGGATGTCAAGATATACTGTGGAACCGTTGAGCGAAACTGATTGAGACTTTATCGGTAACTGACGGATGAGTGCGATGATTGACGTTTTAAATTGCGCTTTAATATGCAGATTGTTTTTATGCGGGTCGTCGAAGGCGCTTTTTAGCATGCGCCATCTTGAATTGCATATTATTGCAAGTACAACGATTAAATTGTACGCATTTTTTAACATCAAATATTATTTTTTTACGAAGTATATGTTTGAAAGTGTGAAGTGTGTTTTTAAAATACACATTACATTGATATCACCTAAATTACGCAAAATACATATTATATCGAGTATCGACACAACACAATTAATTACAAAGACCAGTATACCTACTGATAAACAAATGAATCATTTGTTCACAACCAACGTTCCATCGATAACAAAATTTGAAAAGAATCCATTTATACGAGCGCCGTCCAATGTTTATAATAGGAAATTCAAAACGTCTCCATCCGTCAGATAACATCGAAAACAACGATCGCGTTTCCCGGTAAGTGGTGTTTGGTGTGGATCGTCATGGCACCGAATTAAGATTCATCTGTCTACGTTTCCGAACGATTCTACCAAATTACACGTTCTGCTTTCAGAATTAATACGTTGCTTAAATGCAATGTGCTAAACCAATCTGTGTCTATCAGCCCATATACGACCTACTGCTGGGCACGGGCCTACTCTACAATCGAGAGAATCGATTGAGAGTGGTTAGGCCATATAGTCCACCACGCTGGCCTAGTGCGGGTTGGCGGACTTACATACCGTAGAAATTCTTTAAAATCGCTACGGTATGCAGGTTTCCTCACGATGTTTTCTTTCACCGTTAAAGTGCGTGGTGATAGACTATTAATACACACATAACTCCGAAAAGTCAGAGGTGTGCCCTGGGATTTGAGCCTGCGACCACCGTGAACATGTAGGCAGCCGCGTCTGTTCCGTTACCAACAGGCCAGCACGCACTTTAAACCCATGTAATTATGTTGTATTCGAAGTAGTAGCTATTTAATAGTAAACAGCGGACTATACCGACACACTGACTGTCACAGGTCGGAGGTTCGAATCAGCTTCGCCTAGCTATACCGTATACCTACGTATGATTTGACTCAACTCCACACCAGTAATATCTTATTTCCAATTCAACTTTTTCACTCATTCACTCCTATTCGTCACTTGTGAGAACGAAGAATATTTTTGAAACCTTAAAATATATTATTCCTTCTTAAGAGAGATTATGAATCTGAAAATTAGTTTTGTAAAATTAAAATCTCTTTACAGGAATTCTAGTGTAAGGGTATGTTTTGAGAAAAAAAGGTAACCGATTTCAACGTAAGTGCACTCAAAAGTTCAATAACTCAGAAGAATCGAAGATGCATTCTCGCGTCAAAAGTAGATAATGATTTTAACTCTCTAATCTTACTGACTATACGAAACAAAATACACATAGCAAACAATTTATAAAACAACAGTCGCTGTCTTAATAGCCAATTTTTTCGACCTTATTTTATTTAACAAAAAAAAATTGAGGGTAGTTATTGTAGGTTTATTTTGTCATCTTGGTGGACTAATAGTTCAGTTTTTCGCGAACGGTTGCAAAAGCATGGCGCTGCTCCGTTGTTGCGCTAGAGATTTGACTAATTTAGTTTGCTTTGTGGACAATGTAGTGCAAGTGTTGTTGAGTGCTACAACGATCTCCATTTTTGTTGGCGTCGTCCAAACGGCTTCAGGAACGAGATTCCGGTGAGTGATAGATGTACTATAATATTATCTATTGTTTGAATCAGAATAAATGTTTATCAAATTTTGATGGGGGATTATCAGAAACATAAACTCAAACAACTATCTATGCAATTGTAAATTTATGTCAATTATTAAAAAGATTTTTTATCTAACAATTTAAAAGTCACATTTTTCTAAGAGGCTTTTGAGGTATTTTTCCTTTCGCATTTTTCTCAAACCATAATCGAATCAAAAGGATATTTTTCTTTACCTCCCGACAAGACAAAGTCAATTACGTTCTGATTTTTGTACCCAGTCATGGTTGGAGATACTCAAACCAAAGCAAGAATTTAAAATTAACACAAAGTATGCACTTAAATATGTCTCCGTTTCTTAATCACGATGAAATGTCTGACCAATTAACGGGTAACTTTTTCAAACACTAGATTTATAGACAACAGCTTTACCGTCGGAATGTCGAACATTCTTGCCACATACTATTTGTCAACCGCGTAAACGGAGTCGTGAGAAAGACAAGGGACATAATCAATTCACCATTCATTAACGCATACAGACTAATGACAAACCATAAAATTTTAAGTACTTACAACTCGGAACAGATTAGAAGATAAGATGCTTTCTTCGAGCGGGCGGAGGGCGGCGCCGAGCCTACAGACTACTCCTCAGGCATTTAAAAGTATGCCAAGCAATTGTTAAACCTTAATGTTTTTCACGAGTCCTGAACAGACCTTCTTCCTATTATTTGTCTCAACATTCTGCTTCTTGTAATCATCGCTATTATAGTCTTTATCGCGACCGCCAGTTATCTTCCGGGCGGCTCACCAATTTATAGTTATTATACGGGAGGGTCTCTGGATATACCGGGTACAATGATGAGCTTTTGTTTTGTTACTGATAAAGGGCTGTTATCAAATTGGAAGAGGCGAGAGGGAACTTACATCACAACGTTGTAGCGACGCCGCCTTGCTTACGTTTACTGTTATCTTTAGTCATTTTTGAAGTTTTGGGAGCTCGTTCAACTTAGAATGCGCCGTGACCGCGTCGTAAGGGTACGGTTAATGTTCTAAGATAACTAGATAGTAATTGTAATGAGCCAATTGTGTGGAATGGGTAAAACAACACGTTAAAGCTACATAATTTGACGTACATAATGTGGTTTTGTTTAGTGTTTATATGAGCAACGTTTCGTTATGTTATAAGTAAAGTATTTCATTATATGATAATTAAGTAATTCCAAAAATAAAAATATATTTGCAATTAAATATTTGAGTTTGGTATGTATATACGAAACATGCGTAAGAATAAACTTATATAAATAGAGGACAAAGACCTATACAAGTAGGGTTATTATCATTGATAAAACGTAAATTCCATCAGCCATTCCTAATACAACACGAAATCCTTCCAAACTTATCTGTTTCATCAAATTTATCCGGCAAAGACAGTGCCCGCCCGACAAAGCAATATCGACGTCGCCATAACAAGTCTATCTCTTCGTAACATTAAAGGCTCGGTAAATAGCTGTAGCTACGTAATAACAAGAGATGACGGCCGGTTAGAGACTCATTAATCCCATGCAACGTTCTAAAGAACCGGGAACAAAGGGATATTGTTTAGAGCGTGCGGGAAGGGCCATCGCAACTATCGGGCTTACACCGGGCCGACGTGAAACGTGATTCTGCAGCGCCTGTGTCTCGATAAAGCTCACTGAAACTCGTTTCAGTTTACACAGCTTTGACGTTTATTGAATGAGCTTGTGTACTCCGCACAACTCGCGTCTGATGCGATACCAATATGCAAACACCTCGTTTCCGCATTTTACTGTTTGTTTTTGTCGTCTTAGTTAGCTAATGTTTTATCAAAGTTTCTTTGTTGGTATTCCTATATTAATTTCTAATTTTAATAAATAATATATGACTATTAGCTATTTTTACTTATTATGTTAATATTGAAATTCGTATTGCTATTTATAGGACATAAATATTTTAAAATTCTGAAGCCCGGCCAGGAAGTCCTACTGACATTGTTTACCTATATTAAAATAATGTTTGTTTTATTTTGATATTTTTTATAATAAGGTCTGTAGATACAATTTATACAAAAATCCGTAAAATAATGCAAAAGTTAAAACCAACCATTTATTTTCCCCAATAAGTACTACCCTGATTTAATTATTGTACTTATCCAAGACATATTAATTTTAAACGAGCAACTGTACGCTAAATATATCAAGCAGTATGAACCGTATAAAAACAGGCAATTGATTAAAGAGCAACATGGTCTAATAGAAAACACTTTATAATAATTTATAAGTTGATCGTGCTCACGACGGCAGGGTCAGTGCCCCGTGCGAGGCAGGTGGAAATTCTCACAGTAACTCTTGCAGCACCGGAGTAAGGAAAGTTCAGTCATTAGCGTGCATTGAGATTTTGAAGAGGCTCCCAGCCGAGCGTGACTTTCGCCACCGCTGCCAAAGACACGTGGACTTATATTGTGTGTAATCCCACTTTCAGCCAAGTTGTGCACTCCGCCAGGATTACGTAATGCACTTAGACTTCGGCGGGTTTATCAGCCCCCACACATCTAACATACGCATTTGAAGTTTGACCTTTTATATTTTAAATTAATGTAAAGTAGTAATAAGTATTAATGTAATTTTATATTTTAAGGTAATGGGATATCATAGAAGTTTAAAAGCAAATTATGTAACCTTGTTTATAAAATGCGAAATACTATTCACTTACTGTCTACTATTTTAATAACAAAGTTTACAGACTTAAAGTTCACTACGTAGTAGTAACGAATTAGTCTGTGGCTTTCATTCAGAATAGATTATATGAAAGTCCACTTATAAGGGATAATGTGGAGGGCGTAAAATTGTATGGAAATTAAATACTTTATCAAGTCTCTGAGTAAATTACTTTAAATACAAGGAGACATGTATTTTTTCAATCACGAAGCTGGTGATTTATTCGGTCATAGTTGTAACTTGTAAGACTGTTTAAGAGTATAGAAACTTGCACTAAAACAATTATTACATCATACACTTTGAAAATAAATATGGTAAAATTACTATAAAGTTCAAAATTAAATCCATATAATATATTTATATTTCAACTTCGCCGAATCACTACCGTGCTTTAAACATTTAATTAAGCGGTAATGTAACATCTCCTTCATTGATAAACGAGTGCTCAATATCATCCGGAATAAGCAGTGGAAGTTAAGTAGTTCCCATTTATCAGCAAGCTTAATGAAATATAAGAGGTCGCTATTACTCCAGCATCACACCGGTAGTAAAATAGATAATATTTATGATAAATAAATAGCTGCATTTCTTTGGAGCACACTGCACACTTTATGATCTCGGACCACCCACGTCGACTTTAATGGAAGAGGCTCGCGTAACGATCCCAAAACGCATTGTGATCAAACTGTTATCTATTGTGTTTGAATCTCTAGAATATTATTTAACAATAAATACATTATCTTTTAATTGCGTTTTATAAAACTAATTTATGTACTTTTTATCTTTTATTATCTACTTAGGTACGGAGCGGATATGTTAAATTAATATTTATTATAATTTACATACAATTTGTAAATATTAGTTTAAAAAAATTATATTCCAGACCTATTCAATAAGTTTTTTTTGTTATTGTGGAGGCGGTGAATTAATTAACAAGTATTTCATATTATAATGATTAGTGGTCATGCTATTTCCATTGCCGATTTCATTAAGAGCATTGTTGAGGAAATACCCAACACCGGCATTTCCAATATCAGTTCGATATCAAAATGTTCCCATTAATAAAGATGAATTCTATTTACACTGCAAATAACAAATACCTAATTAGAGCAGTAAGAACTATATTAACTTTCGTGGGTTACTATTGTTATAATTGAATTGCGTGGTGGCCTGTTGGTAACAGACCAGACGCGACCATCATATTAACGGTGGTCGTGGGTTCAAATCCCATCGCACATCTCTGACTTTTCGGAGTCATGTGTCTTGAATAGAACCAATCACCACGCACTATAACGGTGACGGAAGGCCTCACGATGTTTTCGTTTGTTTCATTCACGGCATACCATAGCAATTCGCAGGAATTTCTATGCGTGTAAAGGTCGCCATCCCGCATTAGGCCAGCGTGGTGGACTATACCTATAACTCAATCGTACCCTCGATTGTAGAAGCCCGTGCCCTGTAGTGGGACGTAAAGATATGGGCGGATAAAGAGAGTGACAAGATAGATATATCTTAGAGAAAACATAATATAAGTCTTGATATTTACTTGATTAACTTCTTTACTATTTGGCTTCACTATGAGGCGCCAATGTTACGATATAATGACTGTTGATTGGTCTGCTACATGTAGTCAAATGAAACGATGTCAATTCTATACATAATACAGGATATCTACTCCATCAGAAATTAAGAAATTCCATTGAATCCAGTTTTACTGGACTGGAATATTCTTATTTTATACAAATATATTTCCTTACGATGTATTAAATCGCCACATTTGACTCAAGTAAGCATGTAACTACAACGTGTGTGCAGGTGAATGTCTATCAGCTAACGTCGTTCTATTAATAAAAATCACATTTTACCGAGAAATGCCTATAAAACGCACCAAACGATGCATTAAAATACTCACCTTTTATTAACAGCCATTTCGGTTACTATCGACGAATCTACAACATTTTATACCCTTTAAAATCTACATGGCGATGTTAAAGGCACTCACCGATTCATTTCCGATCGGCGGGCACCATTCTCACCGATTACAAAACGCTAAATAACAAATAATGTAAAAGATTAGATATATAGTTACGCTATTACGTACAGAGAGGTGAGATAAGAGAGAACGGGCACGCCTGTGCCGGCAATATTTATTCATTTTTATTAAGAGGCGCCGCGCTAATAAATTAACGATAAATTTCAAGCAGGTGTTTATATTGGAAAACACGAGATAACGACCCATCTAAACGCATGAATGTGGAAGTTTCAATGTACTTTACATAATTTCTAAGAGGCGACACTTGCTGATTATATTTTTATGCACGTGAGATCATCCGGGCACAATTTTATTATAGTATCTTACACAGAAAGTTTGTGTCGGAAATAAAATGTGTAAACGTATATATTTACCTCAACATGAGTGCTCTCTCTACGTTTACTCGAGGCTGAAACTCATAAATATGTTTCGGTATTCCCCGAATCGACCTTATTCTTTGATCACGTTAAACTCGGCAGCCACGAAGATTATGCCGCCGCGTATTACACTCTTGACAGAAAAATATGAAAGCACTTTCTGATAAAATCTTAGTAATAACACTGTGTGGTTATGTGGTTCAGCATAAAATGACTGTAATATTTTACGTTCATAAAAATATTTCACCATGGCTTTTAAGTCTAGATGTTAGAAAAACTACCAACATGAAAATGTCTGGATTATATCTTTACACGTAATTACTTCGTTTAATACGCAATATTTCAATATTTACACTAATGCAGAGTGTACGTTATTTTCACCTTAACACCCAACTAAAAGGTTTTAAAAAGCCTCTTCTCGGAACAGTTTGTAAACCAACGTCTAGATATCGACCAGGGCTCTTAGTAAATGGAAACACTTGTCATTAAATGTTTCATTTTCCTTTTTTGGTATTTACATAAATATTATTAGAATGTACTTATAAAAGGGTAAAAAATATACCCTGAACGTTCTTATAACAAAGTCAAATTATACAATGAGTCATTAATTTACTTTATAATTATAACACAAGGATTGAAGTATGCACTCGAGAGATTCTGGGCGTCAATAACCTGAACAACTTTGAAGAACGAATCTCTCGATAGATCTTTCGATAGGAACTGTCCCTCGGGAAAAACTCGTAATAAAGTCCGGCGCAGCTCTGTAGTTTAAGTTTACACTACAATACATTTATCTTGTGTAATTATTTATCTGAAATTACAAATTAGTATATTTTGTAAAATATATGATATAAAAATAAAACTCTTGGAGTAATGTTTTGTTTTTTCCCGTAATCAGTAAAGGCTAACAAATATCTCAATACACAACTAAGTACTTAATAAGCAGGATGAGAAACTTATAAAACAGTCGCCGTCTCCAAGTCAAATTGTTTCCATGCATGTTTAGTTTGGTAATATTAAGAGAGGACTTTTAGTAAATTGTCTGGTATAATTAGTATGCCGACGGTGTCGCACTAAAAGCAATTTCTGAAAGCGCATTACAGACACTAATCACGTGTATGAAAAATGAATATGAAACGAGTCGATGAACGATAAAAGCCGTGGTGAAACTAATTTATTTTTCATTCTGTTTTTAGAGTTTTTGTGTGCGTGTGGTATTTCGGGTTAATATTGTAACACGCTTTGTGTTAATGATGGTTTAATGGATGAAAATCACATTCAACGCAGCTATTTGGCCAATTAGTATTTTAGAAGGCTGGTCTAGGTATTTTTCTAGTAGCGCCATTTATTTTTTGATGAAGCAAATATTTATAAGGTATATACTATAAAAAAAAACTAAATTAAGCATCCCTACCATGTTCGAAAAGTGAAAAGAAATATATTTTAGACCCTATAAGTAATGTTGGTATATTGGCATCCGTGTGGATACCGTCCTCTATACGGTGGTGAAAAACCTAGAAAACACAAGTGTATCGCGTTTCGGATTGAACGCGATTCGTTTTTGGGTTCAAATCAGGAACGGTATAATAGAATTTCGGCTAGGTAGAGAGGGTTATTGTCGACGATAGACTTGCAATTAGGCGCAGCCTAATTTGTCGTCTCAATATTAAATACAAAAACGTTATAGCCTGCGGATAATTTACACTCAAGTATATAAATTCCAGTAATTATTATGCAAATCGATGTGCATTATGTCAGAAAGAATAATGAATTGCCATATTATAATTGCGTAAGTAATCGTCGTGAACATACTTAACTTATCGGACATTTTCTTTGTAAAAATTATGAGTTGTATTACCATGTTCGACTTTGACTTGATTTGACGCGTAAGCTTATAAGCATATCTACTGTTATAAATATGAAATCTATTTAATTATATGGGTCAACATATAATTAGCTGAAAGTCTCATTTATTGGAATAGTCAATTATAAGATACGGCTACATACAAGCCTCCTTCTGTATTTTTAGTGACAAAAAAGTATAGGATTTAAACCTGTACAGTTTTAAACGTTATGCGAAAAACAATGATCAGTGGTAAAATATGCGTTCTGGCGATAAAACTAAATGCACCTAGTTTATTCCTGAAACATGATTTATGAAATTTTACTGTAGCGCGGTGGTAGCTTTCCAAGCGAATTTAAATACCTTAGAATGTAGTGAGCGATAGCATGATGAAGAGCGAACCGGGTTTACGAATCGGGCTTGGATTTATTTATTTATTTTATTTATTTATATAATATTCTTTATTGTACACCAGGGGAAAAACACAGAGATTATAACAAAATTTAACAATAAGTACAATCGGCGGCCTTATTACATAAGGCAATCTCTTCCAGGCAACCTTAGGATGGACATAGAAGAAAGGAGAGAGAAAGGGCAGTCTAAGGTATATAGTGACATAAATATAAAATACTAGATTCAATCTAGTCTGGTCGCAGTGCAGGTAGATCTCTGACTTTTTTAAGTTACGTGAATATTTCAAGTTAGCTGGTGTTCACTTTAACAAGTATGTTTCCAATAAAATTGAGCAGCCGTAAACTTGAGTATATAGTTGAAGAATTGCTTCTTCGGCTTTTCTATGATTTTAAGATTTGTTGATCTATCATTACCCTCGAAAAATAGTTAATCTTTTTGAAATGTGAATTTTTACAATTAAGCTCGTGGGAGAAAAGCAAGAATTGTCTTAGTTTCAGGAATTTGTAGGGTTTGACTTCCTTTTCTTGCTTTAGTGCTAACGAAAAAGGCAATCAGTTTGAATATAATGCAAATCCATATTGTAGGAAATATTCCCGCGGTCTGGTGCTTAAATGGGTAATGGAGTAGTAAAAGCGATCGTGGTTTCATCCACGTATGGTATCTAAAATTGAAAAGCGTTTCCATCACACGCGAGTGACGAGACAAAGCCCGTCATAAAGGTACGCTCCCTCGTATGCAGATTTACGTTCGATATCGGCGGTAACATGATGTTGTTTGTATGCCCTGCCAAATATGCGCATAGCTTCGCTCCCACGATGCAAAAATGCAAATGTGATGGAGTGCAAATGAGCAGGGCGTGCATGGCCTGCCAACGAGGGCCACTCGTATCCCGGACGCATCAGTTTCTCCCGTCCCATTGTCGTCCGGCTATTTTATGAGGGGTTGTCAATGTCCCATTGTTGGCTCATTTAAACAGCTTTATGCACAGATCGTCTGCGTCGCGCTCAGTCATTCATGCTGTGTAACGAAGGTCAAAAGCTCGCTACCGTATTTGCGACGTGCTTTTCAAGTAATTTCAATAATTGAATGCATACGAGGTGTCGTGGTTGTGAGGTATCGACCAACTCAATGCACGGAAATGGTGAATCTCCTTTTGAATTTTATGGAGATTAAATCTTGATGAATGCTTGTAAAATTTTAAGGCATTGTGTTTCTGCACCAATAAGCTTTATCTTTTGTTATCTGACGTATCAAGCGACGGCCCTCTTCACTTCCGGTTTGTACACCTCTTCAGGATTAAAAATAGCCATACGTGTATTACTTTGTATTCAGCCATATTTCCAGACTGTATATAACTTCTTGTAGGTATTGAAATGTCTCCATTGGGCATTGACTAATGTCAACGGATTGGATTAATGTCCAATAACTATGGAATGTGTCGCTCATTGCCACTCGTATGAGAAGTTTCAAGTTTACTCTATTATATTTTATGCGACATAATGACTTCTGCCACTGACTAGTAGTAATACCCGTGATCGACATAATAGCATTACATGCTCTTCCATGTTTTCCTAGCAAATTTGTTCTTTTCTTCTTTTGTATTAGAACCCATATCCACTTTTCCACACCTCTCTTTTACAAGAGTTACGAGCCTCTCACTCCTAACATAGACAAATATACAAAAACAAATGTGCAATATTAGTAAGTTTCATTCCATTTCTGGGCACAATTGTCTTTCAGAACTCCGGCGAGGCTTATTATCGGCTTGTTGAATTTAGTTACTAACTTCCAGAACGTCGCATCTGGCCACTGCGCTGACAGTAAGTTTGCTCAAACGCGGTCTTCATTGTACAACTGCAAACCAGCCGATATCGATTCTTTTGAATATTCGCTGCATTATTACTTTATCATCCTTTGTTTCCCACGGCCGATCAAGAATTTATGTTACTTCACGTACTAAAGTTTGCAGGATTTTAGGCAATGGATTTAGGTCCATCGATTCACCATCATGTTTCTAAAAATGGTGACGGTGATTGTTTATTGTCATTTGTTTCGAAGATGTTTCTCAAGTTTGATTTTACCCTGGGATGCTAATGTGTGTTAGTTTTATTTACATTATGATTAAATTATTTGTCATAAGAGATGTGGTCAGACTGGCGGATAGTCTTAAAATTCTGTTTTAATATCAACTAAAGTTTATTCTGGATTGGCTCTACACAAAGATGTGGGATCAGATCAAGTAAGCGAAAAATATTGTTATAACTTGTTCTATACACCTGCACTAAGACAGTAAATTTTCTTTAGTTTAAAGACTTCGATACTAAACCTCAAGCGAAGTACCTATAACTTGAAATAAACTTTATAACAAAGAGTATTAGTACCTACAGATATTCGTAACGGAGTTATAATTGCTGTTTCGGGTTCAGTGAAGCTATTAAAGTAACCATTAGTGTCTCAAAATGCTTAATTGACGAATATAAATAAGGGAAAATGATCTCGAGTTTATGAAATAAAAATACTGTAATTCTGCTGTGCTCGTTGTTTAGCTAGCTATTTATTTTACGATAATTGACATCACAAAATAACTTTGAAGAATGAAAATAAATGGCACATTCAATGTTGTTGAAAATGATTTAGTTCTGATTTATTAGTTTTCTAGACTTGAAATATAGAAACATTACTGATTTGGCAGAGACAAATGGCAAATAATATTTCAATTACAATCGAGGCTATTCAGTTCATTCTCTTTCCAGTTTGAAGCTTCTAGTAAAGGTCTAAAAACATTGCGTACATTTACGTTGTATTTATGTTGTAAATTATTACAACCGCGTTCATTTTCCCTTCACTTCACCACAAATAAACTTGGTAAACAAATTTCAATAAAACGTCTAAATATTTATGACTCCGATAAAATTTTATTGTTCTATAAAACATGCGTAATCGAGAAGGTGAGTGTAGAAAAACACGAAAATTACATTTTTTGTTTACAAAGACGATGGTGACGATTTTATGCGCGCAATGTTTGTAAATGGGAAAATATTTTTACAGCGGCCGTGTCTTATGGAGTTTTTTCTACCTTCCCTTTATGGGTTTGCAAATAATTTCGACGTTCAAGTAGGTTCGCCGCCACTCAGTCGCGTCGACTGTCTGGGCAGCCGCCGTGGTATTGCCAGGAACAATTTATTACAAAAAAATCCTTTATTATCTTCTCTAGAGCTTTTGTTCTGCATTCTGATGAATCATTTCAATTTGGTATGTTTCATTTTGCGTCAATGATTATTAATTTGTAATTCCATTTATATTGCTTCGCTTGTTTTATCTTTTACCTGATTGATGAATATTATCCTGTACTACGAGATCTTACGATTTACAGGTGTTCAATTATGACTATAATTTCCCTATGCCTTTTCATGTTATTTTATTAGCCGACATTTCGTTTGGATCTACCGACGTAATGTCGCCTGTATCTATGTATATGTCCACTTCAGTTAACGTTTGCATTTGCATTTGAAGTCTTTGTTATTAAAGTGGGATTAAAAGTATTTGTCACTATGTACCTATGTTAACCGATATATTGATTCACCTCCCGTTTTAAATTCAAAAAATATCAATATTGCTCGATATAAATATAATATTTTCTACCGTAGGTAATTAATAACATTTCATCATTGATAAAAATAAAATCCTAGGAAATAAGGTCATGAAAAAACTACAGATAAAAATCCAGCATTAATTTGTTTATACGATGTGTGACTCATTATTTTATAATGACAAGCCGGGCGGCGGCGCGGCGGTGCGGGCGGCATTCACCCTGCGCGGAGGAAAGCCTCTTTGCCGTGTAAATACATAAGTAAAAACTAGGACTTGGCTATTAATGCTATTACGCTCGGCACACTGACAAGGCTTCCCCCTTAAGAGTGTTCTGCGTGTTAATGAGGTAATATTTACTATAAATAACTTGGAAATAGTGTGTTCCTTATTATCGCTCACTCTGAACGTGTAGGAAAATATCGAACGGAAACTAC
Source organism: Deilephila elpenor (assembly GCA_949752805.1). Lineage (NCBI taxonomy): Eukaryota > Metazoa > Arthropoda > Insecta > Lepidoptera > Sphingidae > Deilephila > Deilephila elpenor. The sequence goes on along the minus strand of OX457097.1, from coordinate 10,733,420 downwards.
ATAGTATCTGAGAGATTTTTACAAGTATTTCAAAAGCCTGAAATGTCTATCAACCTAAACAGGGCCAGCGTTGTGGACCCATCCTCAACAATGGGATGAACATGATATTAAAAGTTACAAATAACTTTGACAGACGAGGAATCGGTCGAAAAGTTTGAGAGTTAAATTGAGCGTCGAGGTAACGATAAGAGGAACTTGATACTTACTCAGGAACTCTGAGGAATAGAATCTAGCAGTCACTTCACAATCAAGTTGAAGTTTGATTCGATCAACACGACGGGGTTGGGTTTACATAATTATTTGGTAAGATTCGTATCCAACGGGTCAGGGAACAGCGATGGTGGAAACCGGCATAGTGTGATTTGGGGCACCCAAATACCTCTAGAGTGTAACATTTATAAAAATAAGGTTTGGCTAGGCTGGCAAAAGTGTGACAACCGGTTGTAGATGTTCATGTCACCGCGCCGTATCGAGTCGTGCCAACATAAAAAATATACAGGGTATATCAAGACTGCAACCGAAAACGAAGCCAGGTGGTAGTATTAGTGACTCCAGACACAATGCAACTAAAAATTTAGCCAACTCTTTTTTTCGGCAAATCGTCAACTTTTTTTTGGTGATTTTTAACTTATCGTCGTATTTGGGTGATAAATACATAGTTTTCCTAAAATAATGATGTCCACCTTTTTATTTTTTAAGACGCAATGGTACGTTAGGGTTTTAATTACTATTTTCGCACTAACAAGGTATTTACTGCCCAAAAACAATGATTTTTAAAAAATTGCAAAAAAAAACTGTCGCTTATTTTGCGAAATTTTAATTTGCATTGTGTCTGTAATCACTGAAACTACCACCCGGTTTCGTTTTCGGTCGCAGTCTTGATATACCCGGTATATAACGTTGGTCCCACTTAATAGTGGGGTAAAGGCTGATAGACGGTCACCGAATGCTAACTCCAAATGTTAGTTGTTTATTAACGGCTTTATATGAAATACATGTATAATTATGAAGTCTAGAGGCCTCGTTTCATCTATACCTATACGGGAAATAATATATTGCTGATGTTGTCTGGACTTAAACTATCGGGAGGAGCCGGGCCGGCCCCAAGTAACTAACATATTTAAATGGGATAGTTACTTTCAAGTTTCGACATGTTATATAATAGGTCTAATTCAAATATAGTAGATTGGTTTTCTAAAATATTCAGACGTGTCTCGAGTCTTCGGAATTTTTCGACCTATATGTTGTTTATTGCTTAAAAAAGGATTCTGAAGAAGCAACTTACTTACGGGATTGAAGTTATTCTATTAAGTTCTATCTAAGTTATTGCTAGCTTATCAATATTTTTACGATATTCAGAACTAATTTTGAATTGCTACTACTACTTTAATAATAATTCTTAAGATATTTGATTTGCCAGATATTTGCCTTTAGGCCTTTATGCCTTTAAGCGAAAGAAGTCATGGATAAAAAATAGATTAACAAAAAGTCATCAACAAAATAGAATTTAAATATAACTAATCGCTTGTTTTGTATTTTTTTTATGTTGATTTGTTTTACGATCTTTTTACACTATAATTATATTACAGTCATTGACGGCTATTGTATTATTTAACAACTAGGGCTTAATAAATTACTACTTACCACATCCGCCGAATTAATTTCTTTGTCACTAATTGTACCATAGATAACTTAAATATAGATATTTTAAACTGTTACAATAATAAATTGATTTCACAAAAATATTTATTGCAACACCAAATAAAATAAAAAAGAATTATGAACTTCCGTGTTTAAATTTGTTATATTTTTTAATTGTTCCTTCTTTACATCTTATGTGGCCAGCTTTCTGAAAAAAGGTTTTAATTATAGTAATTGATTAGAAAATGTAATTTAAGTATACATTTTCGTTGTATTCCTACCTACTAGCACTTTTTGCGTGTATCATGCCTATTTGATTTACTTTCTTATAATGTGCAAGACCGTCCATGGTTATGTATTTTAATGTTTTATCCAGAAATGAATTAGTCCCAGATTTGAAAAATGTAAGATATAGTAAAAGTAAAAAAAATTGTGACGCTAAAATTAAAACTGCACATATGACAGTACAAAAATAGAGTCACTATCACAGAATAACGTGACAGTAACCAAGAACAGTAACCCCAAACAGACTAAACCTTTCATAGTTTTCCAAGCGCAACACGAAAAACCTTTTAGCTGTGGTCGCTGGGATCTCCTTACCTGTGAATACTTAAATATACTATCGCTTGTCTACAACGAAATTATATTAAATTACAGCGCCGTGGCGTGCGCTAAGGTACCCACCACCAGTTGGATTCAACGAAAATTTCCAACGAAACTAGGGTTGATACCATTCCAATTCTAAAAGCATATTTTCACTTCTGATTCCGTTTTTTGTGGTAATGAAACTGTGTTAATACTAATGAATATTGTGATTAATAAATAATAGGATAAATTACTTTTTATTAATATTTATTAAAAATCTATTGACAGGATATTTTTTTTTGTAGGTTAATATGTAATAGCGGTGCTGTTAGCCTGACATCAATAATTTGTAGTAGTCATTAAGCTAAGTGAGCAGGGTTTGTATTTTACATAGAATATAATAACTTATAAATAATAATGTAATTGCTTCCTTTAACTTTATTATATAAATAACTGAATTCATATAGTCACTGCAATTATTTTTTAACATAATGTTTTAAATCATAAAAAACAAATAAATAATTCACGTTTATATTATGTTTATGGAATTAAATACACAATCGTCTTACAATCGATGGCGCTAAATACCAGGAAGTGTAGATTGACCAAGATATTTAATAAAGAATGGAATTAAGCCAAACAAGGACACCGATTACAACACAAGTTCGAAGTTTCACGATACACACCAATTCCGATTCCAAACACCAAAAATGGCAACAAAGCCCGGAAACATCCCTAGCGCCCATAAAATTTATTTTTACACACCGCGTTCCCTTATCTCGATCGAAGTGCGGTTAATAATTGCACGATTTTAATTATATCCGCGATGGTTGCGTGGCCGAGCGCCATTTAAGGCACCGTATGCACGCTCTACACGGAAAATTATGCTCTGCTTTATCACACTGATGAAATTTGTAAAATAGAAGCTTGGGTAGGATAATGTAGGGCGAATGGGCTGCTTTAAGGGCGCCAAAAGACCTTTACATGCGTGATAAAGCTGCAATGTTGACTATAATAACGTTGTTTTATTATGGTTAATATTTAAGTGCCGTTTAAATTTAATATTGTTATATGTCGTCGTTAATGGAATTAAATGTTTTGTTTTAATTTTCTTTGTTTTGGTGTAGTGGTAACATAAACGTTGTCTATTGGGTTCGATAACCGAGTCAAATGCATGATTTTTTCGATATTGTATAATTTCCATAGATAGACGGTCGTAAAACTTAGCTTATAATTTTGTGATATTCTCCAAAATGTGCTGACTACATACATACATACATAAACTCACGCCTTTATCCCCGAAGGGATAGGCAGAGGCGTCACCAGGACACCCACATTTCGCCTTGTATGTTTCGTCCCATGATGTGATAGGGGGCGAGCCTATCGCCATATCGGGCACAAATTCCTAACTCCGGGCTGATAATGAATAGAAAAATCCAATATCACTTTGCCCGACCCGCGACTCGAACCCGAGGCCTCAGCTTTGTAACCGTACCGTAATACAACTACGCCACCGAGGCAGGCAGGTGTGCTGACTAACGTTGCGAAAGAGCAGAATAATGTGGAAAAGAGAAAATATTTATAGAACTATCTTAATAAGGTTGTCTGTAAAAATCGCCTAGAGCGATTAGACCGCTGTCTGTACGTTTTTTGTTAATTTGTAATAGTTTTAAGTGATTTTACTTTTATGTATGCAGTTAAGAATAAGTAAATAAAATAAATAAGACGATGAAATGTTGTCAGGCCGCGTTGTATACGAAAAAATCGTGACTTATTTCGTAAATGGTCTTACAAATATATAACATAAGCCATTACCTCAACTTGCCCTATCTTACGTCGTTTACACCATTTTCTTCAAAATTTCCTTTAGCATAATGTGTAGACCATATTTGTCTAGTATACGGATTAATAGAAGGCTTAATGTATTTCCTGCATTTTGATTTCTCCCGTCAGGTTTTTAACACAAGAACACTTCAACATTAATCAAATAGGTAATTGTTGGAGTCATCTTAATCAATGTCGAAATATAACAATCATTTCGACGCCATTGTCGACATCTTCAAGATCCTTGAAAACGTCAATTTTAATTTAGAGGTCCCGAACCTTATTAATTTGTCGGTCTCTGAATTAAGGAAAAATATTATTTTTCTCTAAATAAAAATGAATGACGATTTACGAGGTAACAAAATTAATTACCATAACTAATTAATATTAACATAATTTATTAATTACATTTCCTCATCAGCAACATTCAGAAAGTTTGATCCTTGCCGAACCTTTTTTTTTTTTTTTTTTTTTTTTCCCCGCGGGGAAAATCCCTTTACGGACCATCCCACCCCCGAAGGGGCGAGGGTGTGTCGGACTCACCGGCGCCTTCCGAGCCCAGCGAGATGTTGTGCCGCCCGTGGATGTGGACGGGCGGCCGCTGGGTCGGGTCCCTACCATAAACCTACGCGCCGAAATACCGACTAAAAACCCCGCGTCGGCCACCATCGGTGCACTTGAGAGACGGCCCCGGGATACCGTTTAACAGACGCGCCAGGACCGCCTCTTTGTGCACCGCCGCTTAGCGACGCGGCAACAGACGCGTGTTGCGTCACGTCTCGGGGGCCGCCAAGGTAGGGACGGCGGCCCCATGTGGCCTCTGCGGCGCCGGGTTAGTTGGCGTCCCGGCGCCTCCTACGTCTCCTGTGGCGACGAGCGGGATCGGTCTGCTCCCGATCCCGCTCGGCGCTCTCCTTCTGCGACATGACACGTTCGCAGAAGGAGAGCATGGCTCGCCACGAACTCCGGCTGCCGACCATGGCGGCAACCACGGCCGGCAGCGAAAGGTCGCTTCCCACGACCGCGACGAGAGCGCTGCGCTCCTCGTCCCAGGCTGGGCACTCTTCCAGCGTGTGCTGGGCCGTGTCCTCACGGCAGTTGCCACAATGGTGGCACACGGCGGACTCCTCGGCTCCGGCTATGCGACACAGGTACGCACCGAAGCAGCCGTGCCCGGTGAGCACCTGCGTCAGCCGGTATGTCGGCGCACCGTGGCGCCTGTCCAGCCACTGCTCGAGGACAGGTCGCACTGCCGCGACGGTCCTCGTACCAGCACTAGGGTTCTCCAGCCTGGAACGCCACTCCTCCACGGCGGTCCTGCGGAGGGAGGCCAACATGGCCTCGACCTCACGGGGGACCAACCTCTGCCCACGCCCGGACGCCTCCTCTCGCCGGAAGAAAGCCGACGAGAGGGTCCTCGCGTCCAGCACCCAGGGCAGAGTTCCCGCCAATACGCAGGCCGCCTCGTGCGAGACCGTGCGGTAGCCCCTGATAATTCGCTGCGCCACCATGCGCTGCGGACGATGCAGCAGGCGGACGCAACGATCGCCCAGGGACTCGGCCCAAACGGGACACCCGTAGAGGGCCATGGACCGCACGACTCCAGCATAAAGGTTTCGGCAAGGGATGCGAGGACCATCAGTGTTGGGCAACAGGCGCCCCAGTGCGCCCGCCGCCCTCACCAGCTTCGGCGACAACTCCTCAAAATGCGCACGGAAATCCCATCGACTGTCGAGAACGAGACCGAGGTACTTCATCCTCGAGCCGACGGGAATCCGCACGCTTTCCACCGTGATGTGGGCCCCTGGCGGTGGCCCACACCGAGGACCGTGGAAACACACGGCCTCGGTCTTGTTGAGGGCCACCGTGAGGCCCAGTCGCCGAATCCTGCCCACCACCAGTCCAGTACCGAACGAGGCGAGCAGGGCGGACCTCTGGAATGTCCTGGCCGTCGCTGTCACCAGTGTGTCGTCCGCGTAGCAGACGACAGCGACGCCCCGAAGGTTGGTACCACGTAGCACCCAGTCGTAGCCGATGTTCCACAGGAGCGGCCCAAGAACCGAGCCCTGTGGAACACCGCACGTCACTTCCCTGCGGTGCCACCCGTCGGCGCCCGGATACACCACGTACCTATCAGACAGGTACGAGTGCACCAGACGCCGAAGGTAGGGCGGAACCTCGTGGTACCGCAGTGCTTCTTCGATGCAGGCCCAGGGCATGGTGTTAAACGCGTTGGCGATGTCGAGAGACACCGCCACCACGACCCTACCCCGGGACACCGCACGCTCCGCTTGTGCCTTCACCCGCAGAATCGCGTGGACCGTCGACCGGCCCCGCCGGAACCCGAACTGGCAGTCTGCCAAATCCGGGCCCGTACTCTCCAAATGCTCGACGAGGCGCGCGTGGACTATGCGCTCGAAGAGCTTGCACGCCTCGTCGAGCAACACGATCGGCCGGTAGGCCGACGGCGAATCCGCGGGTCGCCCCTCCTTGCGGAGCAGGACAAGCTTGCCCGTCTTCCACCGCGACGGGAAGATGCCCTGCTCAAGGCACGCGGAGAAAAGGCCGCGGAGCCTCGTACCCAGCGACTCGACGGCCAGCACCCAGACACGACCGGGCACCCCGTCGAGCCCCGGGGCCGAGTTCTTGCTCCGCAGCCGAAGCACTGCCGCCTCTAGCTCTTGCGGCGAAACCTCCGGGATATCCCTTACCGAAACCAACGACGATGACGCCGGTGGACGTGGCGCCATCGGTGGAGGAGTGAACTCCTCAGTGGCCGGAAACAAGGCCGCGACGACGTCCTCTAAAAGTTCGGTCCGGAGACTCTGGGTCAAGGGGGGCGCCCATGGGCGGAATTTTCGCATCGCCACACAGTACGGACGCCCCCATGGATCTCTGTCCATAGACCTCCGGAACTCCTCGTTCGCCGCGGCCTTTGCTTGCGCGATGGCCACCCGCAGCGCTCTCTTCGACTCTCTATGGAGGTCGAGAAGGTGCCGCCCCTGCTCGTCGTCGCCGGGTCTACGTGTCCGACGACGACGGTGCCTGGCGAGTCGGCGGCGCGCGACCTGGCAGGACGCACGCAGCTCAGTGAGCTCGGCCGACCACCAGTACACCTGGCGCTTCGCTGGGAGGCGGGTGACCCGGGGCATGGCCGCGTCGCAGACTCGCGACATCGCCACCCCGAACCATTCCGCCTCTTCCTCGACCCGCACCGGCCCATCCGGCACGGGGAGCCACGCCTGAACAATGGCAGCCTCCTTCACGGCCTCCACATCGAGGCGCTTCGCAGCCCAACGTCGGCCGCCCGTGAATCGGGCAGTCGGACCACCACCGGACTGGCGGGTGGAGACCTGGGAGGATGAGACGCTGAACCGAATGTAGAGATGATCGGACAGCGTCTCCTCCTCGACCAAAACCCTCCAGTCCCGAACACGGCGGGCAAGGGCTGGGGTGGCGAACGTCACGTCCACCACCGAACCGCCGTTGTGCCGCACGCACGTGTTCTCCGACCCCCGATTCAGGACGACCAACCCGATGGAGATCGCCCATTCCTCCAGGGCCTCGCCCCGCGCATCGGTCACCGACGAACCCCAGGCCAAGGATTTGGCGTTGAAGTCGCCGGCTACAAGCGCGGGGCGAGGCTGGCTGTCAAGCTGCACCAGGGCCCCCAGGCGCGCCAGGAAGCTCTCGAATTCCGCCTGGGACCTGTTGGGAGAGAAATAGACTCCCACTACCCACACCCCTCCCACCAGGACCGCCACGCATCCCGCACCCTTCGCTACTTTTTCGAAGGGCGGAGAGCCGGCGGCGCCCCGGGTGATGACGGCCACCGAGCCATCAAGGTCCCCTGCCCAGTCGTCGCGGGCAGGGACAGAGTATGGCTCGGCGACCACAGCCACGTGGATCAACCACTGCGCCAGAGACTGTTCGAGCAACTGTTGCGCTCCGACGCAGTGGTTGATGTTCGCCTGGAGGAAATTAAGTTCCATCTATTTATGGGCGATCTCCATCGCCTCTGGGGGGGACGGTTGCGGCCGCGTCGCAACCTCGGCTCCCACACCGCGTTGATAACGGTGCGGGACCGAGGAGGCAACGCAAGCTTTGCCGCCCACCCGGTGGTCCGCGGGTTTTCCGGCATCTGCGCAAATTGCGCAGTGCGGGTCCGCGGAGCACTCTCGGGCTTTATGGCCCGGTTTACCGCAGCGGTAGCAGAGCCCGCTGCGGTCGCACTCGCCGGTGCATTGCACTCTAACGTGCCCCTTGTAGAGGCAGCGGAAGCAACGCATTGGCCGAGGCTCAAGTAGGCGTACTCCCGCTGCCACCCATCCGACGAGGACGCGCCCCGCCTTAACGACTTTCTCCGCTGCCTTTGCTGGGCAGCGGAGCCACACCGCGCCCAAGCCCGAGCGCTCGTCGCGAATCTCCCCGACCTTGACGTCGTCTGGGGAGCACTCGCCGAGACGGGCGATGGCCGTTGCGACTGCCTCGGAGGTTGCTGACGCGTCCAATCCAGAGACGCGCAGCTCCGCAGTCTTTACGGGCCGGGAGACGCGTACGTCCTCCTCCGACCCGCGAAGGACCTCCCTCATTTTACTGATGAGGGAGTCGGCTTTCGCCTCCGACTCGGGCCCGGGCACCTCGAAGAGGAAAGCCCCGGTGGCTATGCGCCTAGACTTCAGCCCGGCTGTTATGCCGAGGCTGGCTAGGTCCACCTTTTTTTGGACCTCACACAGGACTTGTGCGTAGGTAACTCCCCGCTTCAACGCCTCCGGCATCACCGTGAGAGTCACGGCGGCTTTACGGGGGAGGCGGAGCTGGGGAGCAGCCCCACGTGGGGTTTGGGCCGACTGTTGAGCCGCCCGGGACTTCTTCTTGCCCCTCTTTGCCACCACAGTCCACGGAGTCTCCGTCGATGTGGTGGGTTGAAGGGGCGGGTGTGGCGTCTGCGGCCGGGGCGGGGCGCGCTTCCGGTTGCCTCGCTTGCGCCCGCGGGACTCCCGAGAGGCGACTGGCGGCGGAGCCGTCGAAGCCGCGGTCGACCGGGTGGTTGGTGCGGGGCGACGAGCTGCCGCAGGGGCATCTGGTGCGAGGCGGCCAGCAGCTGCAGGGGCAACTTTCGCCTTCCCTGCTTCTAGGGCCGGCCATGACGTGGCCGGGATCCCTGCGACGGCTGGCTGCGGCCTCAGGGCTGCCTTGGCCTTAGCCCGGTCGGCTGCCAGCGGAGGGCGGAGAATCGGCTCCGGAGGCAGCCGCATGGCGATCGCCTCGAGTTTGGCGTCGACCTTCGCCATGTGCACCTCGAGCAACGCCTTCACGGCCTCCGCCTCCAAACCGCCGGATGCCGATTCAGTCGCTGGTTGCTGCTGCGTCCGGACTGTGGCCATCAGGTCCTGGATCATTTTCCCCTGTGTTGTAAGGGCCGCCTCAAGCGCCGTAACCTTTTTGCGGAGTTCGGCTTTCTCCGCCTCGACCCTGAAGAGCTCCGCTGATGGCGGCTCCTGGGCTATTTCCAGCAGCTCCGACACGCTGTCTTTGATCTCCTTTACGTACGTGCCCTTAAGATTCTTGGCCGTATGTGCAACATGTCGGAGCCGCTCTGCCATCTTTATCAAGGCCTCATTATGGGTGGCTGGAGGAGGATCCTTTGGTGCCGACTTGGTCAAAGGATTCGCCTCCTTGGCCCTCCGAAGCTTAGCCTCTTCCGCCTCCAGCATTTCGGCCTCGGCGATGCTTTCCGCATCCAAGGCAGCCTCGGGCTCGCTTTGCGCCTTGGCAACAGCGTCATCCGTCATCGTCCCAGGCGCCGCAGGGCGCCGCTTCAGTTTTTTGGTGGCAGTGCGGGAGTCTGTCTCTACCGCACTACCTCCATCGCTGGCTCTGGGCCGCTTCTCGGCTGGACGAGAGCCCCGCCGTTTAACTCGGCTTCTTTTTGGCAGCGAAGAGTCGCTGCACGCCCCGGACTCCGAGTCGAAGTCGCGGGGTGGCGCGGTCCTCTCCGCAGGAGGCCCCATCATGGATGGTCCCCGACTGGACGCTTGCGAAGTGTCCGAGTCGAGCAACCTTTCCACAACAACTTTACAATTTGTTTTATTTTTATTAGTTTGCATGATGTTCCCACGAGTATGGGGGAAAAGAAGGTCCGCCCAGGCAGAGCCCCCTGTACCTGGGTAAGCCTAGCGTAACCCGCCAGAGGGTCGGCCGGTACTCTGGCGGGGGTCGCACTAGAGACTGAACTGCCCATCAGCCATGCATCCCTTCGCGGTGCGCCGCCGCTTGGGATTCGGGGTACTTTTTATAGAGGCATCCTCCCTCGCGGTCCGGGCGGTTAAGCCAAGACCCTCGGTCCGGCAGGAGTGCGAGACATGACCACAAACCTCACAACCGGATTACGATATACGACGGCGACCGTGGGAGGGACACTCCCACAGCCCGCCCGGCGGCGGGGTAAGCGCACACCGGGCCCGCCGAGACCTCCGGGACAGAACCGGAGGGCGACCCAAATGCAGGGTCGCGCCTGCAACGACAGATAGAGGCGGCCGCCACAAAAGACAGCGACCGCCAAACTCCCTGCCCTCCCCGTCGGATATTCGCCGTCGGCCATGGTAGTTGCAAATCGCAACTACGATGACCCACGTTGCCCAGGGTGCACCACGTGGAGGTTCCCGACATAGCACCCCATCCTTGCCGAACCTTATTATAACCTTAATTAACCTTATTACAGAAGACGCAACTTTATCGAACTACAAACTAATCTAACTTATAAGAAAATGGCCGACATCGACAACTACTGATTAGTAATTTATCACGAAAAATACGAAGAGCGAGTAATCATGTTGGCCCAATATTCTAGAGCTCAAATGCTCTATTCTGGGTATATCGAGCTGCGAAGGCCATCTTCCCCGAATGATGATTTATTTGCCGCGCGTGTTTTCTTTAGTAATAAAGTCTGTCAAAGAACGATTAATTACGTTGGCCGGATATTAGTACAAGTTTCGCAGGTTTTCGTAAAGGTCATCAGGAAAAATGAGATTTCATTTCTGAGCTATTGTTGCCGCGCTTTCCACGTTTAGTGTAACAACTTTTACTTACAACGAAATACATAGCGTGCTTTATCTATTTATGAGACTTTATTTGCAAATTGCCGGTGAACATAGCCAGTGGTCTGTGAATTTTGATCCAAAACGTTATGATAATCTCTAAATATGATATCTCGTTCTGATATCTTCCCTTGGAATAAAACTGTCCCCGAGAAATTATTTTTGGAAAATAAAAAGCCCATGCAAATAGCCTTAATTAAAATTAAGACCAGACATACAGCCGATGCCAACAATCAATCCCAATCCAAAATTTGCTGTTTGACATTGACAGCTCAATCTTTTTTCTGATTATAGCTTGCCAATAATCAATCTCAGTAGGGAAAAAACTATCTAAAAAATCAATCTACTTTTGGGAGGGCCAATCCCTGCTTGTGGATTGTCCTCTGTATGAAAATGACCGTTTAGGCTTGCCAATAAACAATTATCAGTGTTGACGTTTGGATGGATTGTTCAAAACAATCCAATATTGCAAACCGAGAATTTCCACGGATTATTCATGCAGATTTGCCAACAGCAATGAAACTAGAAAGTAGAAACGAATGTAGATGAAGATGACACAACATTGATTAACGATTTCTTCAGTTAGATCTAAATTATTGTATTGTTGTGTATATTTTATCTTGAACGAATTGATACTTTTTGTTTTACTTTGATAAATATGATTTCTGTTATGATATGTTTCTTAATTTCATAGTTGTATTTTTATTTAATCGTTCAGTGTGTTTGTGAAAAAAAAAACATTTATAATGAAATATTCTTTATTACTCACAATTCACAATAATAATAGAAAGAATAAAAATAATAGAAAAGGGAATCAAATTTTGATCATGGGAAGTTGTAGAGCCACGCTGCTATCAGCCATGACTCAGTATGAATGGGCAGGCTATGGCCTTCTCGCTCTCCTCCCGATTTGATGGGCCGGAAACACAGCCATGATTCAATCGTAGTGGATGTTCATGGGCGGCAGTGATCACTTTCCACGGAAATGTTCAATCACATTTCGCAATTTTCTCCATAATATTCTCATAATATTTCTATTGGAATGACAAGTGATAAGTCATTGTTTACTGGATATATTATTTTTCAGTGGCCAGAAACACAACAATTCTGTAAAAATCTATATAATTGGGACAAATTGAATTGTTTTTATTGCAATTATTATTATATCTAACGTTAATTTTTGTTTTTCACAAATTATTTATTTACAAAATGCTGAAAGTGCATAAATATGCAATGAAATATTCTGCGTCAAACTAAATTGTCAAGAGGGAACCGATTGTTTTCAATCTATCAACAGAGGCAATCGACTGTCGCCTGTTTTGTTTATTGGCAACAAGATATTCGACCAATCGAAAAGTAGAAACCAATCCGGATTGACTTCAATCTAAAATTTTTGATTGATTGTTGGCATCGGCTGTTAATCACTTACATCACCCGAATGCCGATAATAATGCAAAAAAATACCCACCTATTTGAAAATACCTAACGACTGAATGGTCCTAATTGTAGTGTTACTAAAGCTAGCGAACAGACGCTTGCCGAAACACAAGTAAAACCCTCTAATGAAGTGAGAGGTCTGTCGTTCACAATGCTGTGCTAATTGTGTTGTAATTGTGACATCAACAGAGCAAACATCATTAATTATAACGAAAAAAAATACAGGAGTTTGGGACTGAATAAGTCTGTATAGTATACAGGTCGAGTCGCCGTTTTTTTAAGAAGGTATCGATAAAAAAAAAACAATTTGTTTTGATAAATGCGATTTTGTGTTTAAATATAAATAACTGATATCTAGTAATACACAAAATTGATATTATCCACAAACGATTAAAATAAATAATTAAACATTTCAAGAAATAAAAATATAATATTCCCGTTTTATTTTTGTATAGGTCTGAGTCAAAATTAATATTTTTCCTTTAGATCTAATGGTAGTGATTTCTCCAGCGACGGTCATCGATTCCATCAATTAATGTTTAAGTGAGGATTATTTATCTCGTTTTCAATCTCAGCTTATCTGCATCCTCCAACGATGATCGATAATTAAACAACAGCAGGTACGGTGTAATATTTTTTACGGTTTTATAATGACAAGGTATTTGACCTTTAGGAATATAAAATTGTTTAGGTGGAATTCGTTTTGGATATAAAAAGCAACGATTTAAAAAAAAAAATTGCATCAATTATGTAAATATCGGTATGAGATTTGTGATATTTTATGGTATTATCTTATTTCAAAAGTCTGTGAAGAAAATAAATAATTAAAAAACATATATGGTCAAATTGAGAACGTCCTTTTTTTAAGTTGATTAATAAATAAAAATAGGTACACGATTAACTATTTCATGGATAAACCCATTAGCTATTGTTTATCTCAGTAATGTAATCCCTTGGGATAATTCACAGTTTAAGTTTTTCCTTACATTTTAATCGTACAACAAGGCGTGAACTTAATTACATTCTGGCAGGAAATAAGTAACTGTTTCGTTATTTTTCTCCAGACATCAAAAATATGCAACTGAAACCGCGTGCGAAGGAAACAAATTCGTAAGCAATTGACGATTCTCGTATTTTCGCGCCAATGGATTTCCACCAACAATAAACTGCGAGTCGCTCATACCACGCGTGTCATAAGTTCGCATACCATAGAGTATAGACCGTAGTCTACCTATAGAGTATAGCATGAATTATAATGACTTATTATTGTGTACAGTGACCCACGGCTTAGCTTCCTGTATGAGTATATTCTAGGGCACACGTTGCTAAATCCAGCCTTACTTATAAAGGAACTTTGTCTGGCCATTTTTGCAATACTGGTTTATAGGTTTGTGTCGAAGATAGAATAAGAGAAATGAATTGAAATAAAACTATTTTATACGGATTTTATCGCGATTTGTTTTAATTTTTACATTTTTTAACTTCCCGACGTTTCGATTACTTTACAGCTTTCGTGGTCACGGGGCGGACTTCCAATGTTGTCGTAATATTAAATCAATGCTATGGTATAAAAAAATAATGTTTGGAAAGAATATTGTTCACAGTTTTTGACAAGATTTTTTAAAATATTTTTTCGTCTATAATCTAATAAATATGTAAGAAAAAAAAAACGATTTATTGACACAACATGGAATGCACAGAAAATGCAAAAGCTCTTAAATAAAAAAGAATATAAAAGAGATACTCTAAGAAGAAGAATACTCTAAGAATTAAAAAGAAACATATGTCTTATATATTATGATAGTAACTAACAAAACATATTTGATGTTATGCAATGATGTTATTCTTCTTAGATATTATTGATACGCGATGTGTTTTAAAAACATATTTTCGGTTGTCACTATACCATAAAAAATCTCGACAGCCTCGGCGGCGTAGTTGTACTACGGTACGATTACAAAGGTGAGGTCTTGAGTTCGAATCCCGGGTCGGGCAAAGTGATATTGGATTTTTCTATTAATAATCAGCCCGGGGTCAGGAATTTATGCCCGATATAGCAATAGGCTCACCCCCTATCACATCATGGGACGGAACATACAAGGCGAAATGTGGGTGTTCTGGTAGTACCTCTCCCTACCCTTTCTGGGAAAAAAGCGAGTTTATGTAAGTTTATTTTTTTTTAAATATATTAATATAAAAAAAAGAAGCGTGTACATTGCGATCAGTGCGTCTACTAATGACTAATGTTCTCCCCATTAGTCGTGAGTATTGTAGAATATGGTAAAGCTAAGAACTTTGGTTGAGCTACTAATTTAGAAACCATTAAGATTTAACTCTGTAAAGGTTGCGTGTGGCATTGTAATTGTCCCCCAAATGATGAAGACTAAATAGACTTGTGATTAATGTTAGTTCCTGGTTCAATTTAATTTTAAACGTATGATAAACACAAAATACACTATTTAATAAAGACAATGACCCGGAGATAATTGCCACATTCATAATTCAATCACTCTATTAGATGAATGATACGGGATCAATGAAAGGTCGATGCGCCTTTATTATAGTTGTTATCGATTTTGCATATTTTTTAAAACTAATAAACAAAATTTTTACAACATCAAAACAGTGTAAAAGAATATTTACAAGTAAAACTTTGATTGAAATGTTTTTTTTTAAATGGCGTAAAATTGTTTTGTAATATATTAACTGCGAGTTTGATACATAAAAAGGCGATGCTTTCCTAAAATAGTCGTGGTTATTCTTTCCTAAAATAGATAGGGGGTGAAATGAAACCCCAAAATACTCTTGCCGACCTTTCCCCAGGGCTTACGGGAAGAGAATCATAATTGGTTTTTCCCTTGGAATCTCAAAAAGTGAATCCAAATTACTCGGCGCCACAAATATACACCAAGTAGGTGTGTGTTGTATGTTATGTAGGGATAAGTCAAATAAGAAAGAAAACTACTGCGAAATCAATGCTAGCCGGCTACGCACCTAGAATCAATTGTTTTAGATGTACGGCGGTAATCACAGCCCAATTTATTTCGTCAACTACATAATTACTTTTAATTTTGTTTTCTTAACAGTACATAAGTACATATGTACCTATGTTAGCAAAACACAAACTGGAATTTGGAGTCAGTATTTTTTTTTGTTTTGTCGTTAATTTACGATCAAATATTGCGAAGCAAGCAGAAGATAAAAAGGCAATATTTTATGTCCAAAATGTTGTACGACCGACCTATTGTAGATCATTAACCAAGTTTTAAAATGTTTTAGATGTTTGTAAATAGGTACTTAATGTACTTTAGTCCTAAGCTGGTCAGTATTGCGCCGCATCCAAAAATCCAAGGTAAAAATTAAAATTGTTATTACTTATGTACCTATATAATGTTAAAAACAATAATTATTGCTTCATTTTATTTAAACAGTCATGGATATCATGTCATCTTACAATCTAGAACACCATTTCACAGAATTAAAAGAGAATTCTTCTCGTATTAGATCATACAATGACTTATCTGCTAAGTAAGGAAGCGTATTGACATTGAACAACGGTCCTCAACCTTTTTGTTCTCTATTTCATGTCTTTCGGTTACGTAGACCTTCATGACCTAGTGAAATAAAACTATACAGTCACTGAGCGGATGACTAAAGCCCTGGTCTGACGAACGGTATGTGCGGCACTGCGGCAAGCAACGCAGTTCAAGCAACTAAGGAGGTTGCACAGATAGGTTTCACTCTGTGCGTAAATCCGTTGACCAATGGGAGAGCCAAAACTTGACAACAAATGTTATATTGACAATTTTGCATTGAAGTCTTCACGGGTCTCCATGACAACGGATAATAATTATTTGAATTCAAAATATATAGAATTTTATTAAATAATTGTTTGTGCGTCATTCTAAACGAAGTCGGTAAAAAGGCCCATAAGACCATTTTCTCAAATTTGATACGTGACATAATTAGTTTATATTTTCTCATGTAAATTCGCGTGTTATTAACTATATTATTTTATTTTTTTCTGCTAATAAACCTATTCTTTGATCAAGTTATATTTCACTGGATTTGTATAGATACCTACTCTTAAATTATCGCCAATTGTACCGTAATTTCATAAAAACAAATTGTATTATCATTATAAAAATAAATTATTTTGTTATAAATGATCACAAGCATAACCTGGATCAATACTGATGGACACTTTTTACAATAATCATTTAATTGTAATTTTTATCTTAATTCACAATACGGTGCTCAAATAATATACGTAGGTATTGGTAGGTAGTAGGTATATATCTACACAACCTCCAGCGCAATAGAAGATGTTATAGATCTCAGCACATTAACTTGTTGAAATCCGCAGCTTTATCAAAAAGGAACTAAATAGTGGGATTTAAAAAAAAGAATTGTCTATTTGCCTCCATTACAAATTGAAAGACAATTAAATATTGAAAAATATTGGCTGGAGAAGCTAGAAGTAAAGCAACACGGACTAATATTAACAAGGGACGTATGGTATAAGCTGTGAATTAGCTTTTTTATAATATGTACGGAAAAATTTAAGAAACATTGAGCGGAAAGTACTGAAATAATTCCTAGTTTGATCCATTTGCCACACCCAATAGCAACACGGGATGCTATTTGCACAGTATTCAACTGTAATGTATTATTATAATACGCTCATCGGATGAACTAGTGATATTTTCGTAATTGCTCCGACTACCGTACACGAAGGTGGTAAACTCGTAAATGAAATGCAAATATTACGCGTTTCAGGTTCAGCCTACTTAAATATGCTTTCGAGCATGCTATTATAATAGTGTTTGACGGCAGGAGCTGATTATTTCTTGTTGGTGGATATTGTAATTGGATTTAAAATTGTAATACATCCGATGCATTGCGGTCGCATTTTGGTGCTTATATGAAAAAAAAAATACTACCATCGGAGATTTTTTTCCTTTTATTATCATTCGTTAATGTGTTATTTCTATCTTGATATAAAACACAGGGGCTCCTGCTATTATTACTGTAAAATTATCGACAAATAAATCCATTCCGCAATGTCGCACGCGGCGGCGATTTGACGAGAATGACGTCTGGCTGTGCGGTGTATTTTCATATAAGTCTGCGTCCAGCACCGCAAACCGCTGTCAGTTCTATCAAAGACCAAAATATCATCAATGAGTTGACCCTTCACCATTGCGGCTGGCTGACGCTTACCGCTCCAAAACAAAAGACAAATGATGACGTTTTTCATACAAAACCGAGTCTGACACCGCATTGCACGCAACGCATTGCCGCGCGTACCGTTCGGCAGACCAGGGCTTAATGCCGCCCCGTGACCACGAAAGCTGTAAAGTAATCGAAACGCCGGGAAGATAAAAAATGTAAAAGTTAAACAAAATCGCGATAAAATTCGTAAAAAAATAGTTTTATTTCAATGTGTAACCGTGTAACATTCGCGTAAATCTAAGAAACCATTATTGATGACCTAGTGTTCAAATTTGTGAACAAATCAAATTTTGCTACTTACTTTACAGCTCATTTATTACAGTTAATAAAAAAATATTATTCACTTTAATTGAGCAACTTAGAAAAGCACAGCTGTATCAATAAAATTCATAGGTCATTCTATTTTTTGCTTGACTTGAACCTCTTGCAGGACATCCTCAAACTCAGGGGGCGTTTATACACCAGTTTGGGAAACAACGACACAGAGCGTGAAATTAGTTATTTGTCCGGTCATTCTCTTGGTATTTATCTGCAGTTAAGCCGTCAATTCTTGTAATTAACCATTTGTTTACTAAGCTCGTCGGCCGGCTGTCGCTGGGTTCAAATTCAGAACACGTCTACGGCAATGTGGATTGAATCAAGTAAGCGTTGCTTAAATCGGTGCGTTTATTTTTGGATCATTAAGTTACACGAATTTGGATTTTATCGCTTCTATTTCGATAGGCATTCGACGCGCTCCTAATGGGAGTACGCATAAATGCGATTGGCAAGATTGGGTAATGTTTTGTTTCTGGTATGCTTCTAGAATTGTAAAATCTACTTGTTAGTCAAGGTAATAATGTCTTTACTGAAGGTATTATGCAGTTTGGTTAAAATTTTTGCTTTAAGCTTTCTGATCTTGCTATAATATGTAACTATGCTTAATCTCATTATATAGCATGCCAAACAATTTAAAAAGCGGTTCGAAGTTATCGTTCACATGTTATATTAGATTGGCATTCTTAATTCTTTAGGAATAGCGTGAAGCAATTTTTAATTTCAATAAATATGTAGATCTACAAAGCAAAGGCGTATTTGCAAATAAATCAGTATCGATTAATCAATTACCACTTACTCACCTAGTTATTCCAAAACTACTGCATTTTGACGAAGTTTCATGTAAGTTGTATGTTCCAATTAATAGCCTCACGTTTTAGCGGCCACGTCACCAGAGGGTCGTCAGAGTGATAAAATAAAACGTGGTATTCCACGGCGTGTTTGGCACGTGCGGGCATACGAAGAGCACATAGAATGCGTAGTAGGGCTCAGCAAATACTTATAGGACTATAGGGACAACTTTGGTGATTATCTGTGCGTCCTTTTTCGTTAGCAATCAGTTTTACTAGTAGAAACCGGAAAGCCATTGCTATAAATATTATATTTATTCTTAGTATTTTTTTGTTTTTATATGATAGGTTACTAACAACAGGGACCATGTCAAATAAAAGCCCGCAAGTTCGATAAATGTTTGTGTATTCAACAATCTTGTAATATTAGGCAATGAATTTGTGAAAAATAAATAGAGAATGCAGTTTAACTTAGCCACTTTAATACGAAAATATTCTGCTTATTTTAAAGAACAAATGTTTAAAACTATTATTTAATGCTAAGAAAGTTTGCTAAAAGCAGCAGATTCAATTCCATTTGGTTTTACAAGAACTTACAGTCAGGAAACAAATACAAACATAGATCCTACTAGAGTTCAAAACACGTTTCTATTACGACACGAAACTCCATTATAACAGTGCATTTGTACGTTGGAAACAGCAAACAGAATGGAGTGAAGCCATATCATTTCCTACGGCAGTAACGGGCAAACACTACTATTACACCGAGAATATCGAATGGCATTGAAACGTACCGTACGTATTGCTATAGCTTTTCCTGTAGGCTGTTTTAGAAATGGTGATTTGAAGTGTAAATATGTTTACAAATTTACAAGCGTGGTTTCATGTCAACAAACTGTACGGTTGCCATTTAACGTTTTAAAAAGAATGACGACTTATACTAAAATGTTAATATTAAACTTTGTTTATTCCTTTATCGCCTCATTAGTCTACTAGTAGAACCTGCCTATGACTAGGGCCTCATTAGTAGTAGAATCTACCTATGTGTAGGCTGTGTGTTTGATTTCCTATGATCGATTCCAAAGTTAGACAAGTTTGTATAAGTTTTGAAAAAGTAGCATAGGAAAACACGTATGTTTCATGAATGTGTAGACCATTTTGTGAGTATTGGGTGTTTTTTTTTCATTGTGACAAGGAACAACTATATATTTACGACATATTATTTTTCCAGTTCTTGAAGCAGTAGTATTGATATCACACAAATTAACAAAGAATAACATATTGTTATAGCTTATAGCCCAATGCCCATATAGAGCCAGTCTTTGCAACAAGTAGAATTTTCATGTAATTTATATTTGGACCCAAATATATCGAGTTAATTTAATACTTTAATTATACAGGAACTTTCCGGGTCGGTACCAATGACCACAAACCCTGCGAAGGATCCTGAAGTTTCCGAATTAAAACGCGTACGTGAAAACCCGGAAATTATCAGGATTTATTAAAAGTGTTCGGTTTCCAATTTTGGTTCAAAAGTTTCATTTTCGTGTACAAAATGTAGCTCAAAATAAAAATCGTTTATTTGGTTGATTTTAGCTATTTGGGTTTTATGTAACTGAAGCAATTAATCGGCAATTACCAAATTCTAGATATAAAAATCTTCACAACAAAACATCATAATATGTAACCATTATTTCTGTCTCGTTTACGTTCAACGGTCCTAGAATTTTACAAGTACTTTTCTAATAAATTTATATCTTTTCACAGGACCTTTTGTACCATCAGTAGGTAGATTAGGTATGTCACGAGGAATTTTCAAACGCATTTCGATGTTTTACCTCCCCATAATTTACGAATACACATGCAGCCATACTTCATAGATCGCGTGTGGTGTCCGGATACCACGTATTACACACGTCATCTCTAATAAATATTGAATGATTTGATGTACGACCAGGCCGTTCTCGTGGGAATACTGCACTTGTAAAATATTAGAAATTAATAAAGCCCGCATTGTTTTTGATTCAATGTTATCCGAAAATTTGTCATCAATCATTATTGAATTTTAATTATTTAGAAATTATTTACTTATCATTATTTTAAAATAAACGTGGTTTAAGTGTTTCCTAGACATGTGTATCTAAAGGGATACAAATTAATTTTGTTGTATTTTGATAAAATTAAAACTCTTACAAGTGTTTTTTCAACAGTTCCAACTAGCACTGCTATTAATTGTGAATTGTGCAATTTTTGCCGGCCCGGAATTTCCAAATATTGTTTATATAACTGTAACCATCTATGTTTGAAACAGGCAGACTCTATCACATTATGGATAGAGATAGATTACCTAGTACACGCCAGGCCAGAATCGCTGCACTGAATTTATGCAAGTTATCTCCTAGCAATGCTAAACAAACTAAACTGTTTAACAATGAGAATAATACCGCACCAACAATCCAGCCATGTTGTCTCCGATTGTAGCTTTTATTTACGTTGAAATAAATCAACACGATCCTCGTCCCGACACACGGCTCCTAAAATTCTCGCTCTTTCCCCGTGCGGAAAACCTCCCAAGTTAATTATAGAGAAACTTTACAGAATTAATTAAGTTACAGACTTATCTTGACTGCTTGTGCATTGTTTTTACTCCGCGTTCTTCCGTGTATTGCTTGGAATTTAATTGTCTCTTTGTGGATTGTTATACATACAAAAGTTATTGTCCGTATACAAGTCTGAGTTTAAAAATCATAAAAAAATATTTTCAGAACAAAATCATTTGTTACTTCCATTCCGCGTTACTTTCATCCCTATTTGTAAATGTAACTGACAAATTGGCTAAGTAGCAGATCAAATAAGAGTTTATTACTTCTGAAGTTGGCAATATAACAATTGGCAAATCCAATTTTACTACATTAGCCGAAACAGCTTTGTGAGATGTTACTAATAGCAATTACCATGTGGCACATAGTTAGAAGATTAATTAAGCCATAACTGCATACAAGGCAAGTTAGGAAGCAGTAATAACTAATATAAATGCAATATACGTAAATCAAACTGAAACAGAAACAGTTGAATGTATAACGTTAGTCGTTTCTAACTTGTATATGAGTAATAAGTTACGCCGTGCACTGTGCAGCACTAGCCTAATGCCACCTAACTTAACCTACCATGACATACTGTGCGTAATATCTCTGAACGGCTGCAAACAACTGTACACTCCTCTTAGATGTGATTTATGAAGTCCAAGGATTACTGTGTAATGTAAAATTATCTGCTGCGTCGTATGTTTGGTCTCAGTTGTAACTCTAAAACTACTAGTGTAGAGGGTTATTTAATTACCTTGTAATGGCTAGTGTATTGATTTTCAATCACAACGCACTATAACGGCGAAGGAAAACATCGTGAGGAAACCTATCATATCATAGCAATCAGTAAAAGGACTATGGTATGTAAAGTACGCCAACCCGCACTAGGCCAGCGTGGTGGACTATATGGCCTAACCCCGTACTCTTAATTGTAGAGGTGGCTCGGGCCCTGCAGTGGGACGTATATGGGCTTAAACAATAATGGCTTCAGTAATTAAGCTTCACTGTAGAGGCTTTAGAAATGTTCAGGTGTGGCCTGTTGAATGTTGATAGTAGCGGACATGCAAATGACGATGGCGTTTTGAATAAATTGACGATAGTTATTTAATTTAAATCCTTATCGTTACCTAATCACTATTATATTTGTACAATTGGAATAATATTAAATGTAACGTTATTATTCGCATCAATTGCTAAAATTGATACAAAGTTATAAGAATAAAGATGGCCTAACTCCTCTCATTCGCACTTTGCATTGTAGAAAAGGCCGTACAATGGGACCTACTTAAGCTGGAACTCAACAAAAAAGAAAAAAGAGAAGAAAACAAGGAAAATATACGAAAAATCTAAAATAAGTAGTTGGTGTTGCTGAAAAGTTCCTTAAGCTTTTTTTCTTCTTCTTCACTTCAAAGCGGTTGAAGCATTACTTTACGATTCAAAAGATCGTGAAGCAAACAGGTTGAATAAATAATGAGTGGTAAATAACATGATACATTACAAATTATTCGATAAATGTATTTATTAGTTGCGTAAGTGAGATAATACTAAGTTCGCACAATATGTTACCAATAAATCTAAACGAAAAATATTTCTCACATAAACCTTCTTGTCTCCGATTTCACGTAGTATTTCTCCGTCTATTTATTTCACAAATATATTCCGTCTGGCAGAGACAAACAAACATTGTCTACCCACCCAGAGAGAACAATTCGCAATGAGAGAATCCGGGATGGCGAAGTTCATTAATTTGGTAAGAAAGTTGTAAAAAACTTGTCCCGTTTGAGTGGTGTGGCGCGAAGTGTGCTGTCGGATCATTCGACAGTATCCATCATCGTGCCAGGCGCGTAATATTTTACTGTCAAATAAATTTGAAAGCTTGTTATTGAGTTTGCGTAAACGTTACAAAAATTCTTCGCGTCGGTGTTTGGGTTTTGAACTAATGATCTTATGTATTTGAACGGTGATGGGTCCTGAACTAATGATGTAGGGGTATTTGAAAAAACAAAACATAGTTATAATTATACATTTTCGAACCTCTACTGTGTGGTTCTTATCTAGCATTAACGCGAATGGCAAAAATATCTGACAAGTGTAAGGCAAACTACGATAAAACTACCCTCTATTGGATTATTTTAGCAATAAAAGTAAACCAACGCCAAAATTACCATCTTATTACCATATAAGTACTCAGCATTTATAGTTAATCTGGAATGTAAAAAGTTATACTTCACTATTGCATCGCCCAGCTAATTAGTATTCCATTTACCGTGACGCATATTTACCGTCTCTCGGCGTTCAAATACACGCATTCTGTAAAGCCATACATTATGCATGTGTGCCGCATCGCGCACCCTCGTCTCCTTAAATCCCTGGAGGCTCCCGAGGGATTAAAATTTAATTGTCGCTGCTTCCGTCCTTAGTGTTATTTTTGCCTCTTTTTGCTGCAAAAGACGCGTTGTGCCTCCAAATGTCAGGCAGTCACTTTAAGTTAAATCATAATGACGTACTTTACTCCGCATAATGAGAGCGCCTGCCGGGCAGTGTCTAGACAAACTGACTTTAAAATAATCGCCTTGTTAGTTGTTACCCAAGTATTCCGGTTGATGAAGTTATATAGCCGCCCTGTTAATTCATGACTTGAATTTTCTGTTCGTAATGGCTAGATGATGTGAATACTTTTTGCTATAGCCACAGTCACTAGTCACTCAATAGACCCATGTATGTACATTTGGAAAATAGCAGCTTAAAAACGAAGCATTTGGTTCACATTGCTTTTACAAACGTCGAGATTTTTTCGGATTTTGGACATACACTGATATTTAAGCTATGACTGACTAACCCAAAAAATACTTCTATACTTGTTTTTTATAAATAAATATATTTAATTACTACATTATATTGTGAATGCTTTCTGTGTTATTACCAGAAAAAATAGATACGAGTACATTTGAAATTTTTCAAGCTGTAAATATTTCTCCATCTTTTCCCTTTTCATACTTGGAAGAGTTTTTTATCTGACTCTTAAGTTATTCAACACGCGTGGCCGCACTCAACTCATGATATATACATTTATCGAAACAGACATGTCTGTATTTCAATTTTAAAGTTTAAATAGATTCACAAAAAGGCTTACGGTCTAACTTAAGATGTCTCCTTTTTAAAAAGTGCGTTTACAAATACCATATTTATTGCAGAAAATGTATAAAAATTTAAAGGTTACACTAAAATTCAGTCTTTGCGTGTAGTTTTGCCGGTGGAATAGGCTTGCGATAGTATTTTTCGTATATATATTCCCAAAACTGTAAAAATTTTACTGTGATTGATGGAGAGGGAGAAATGAACACATATTCGTTTTGCAACACTTTTCTAAATTAAGATGCTTAACCAGCTGTTATGAAGTTGGACAAAAGCTCTCTCATGAAAGATATCACCTTCTTGTACTCTGACGTTACATAATATGATTCATCTGCTTATAAACTCGTGCCATCCATAACAACTACTAATTGAACGCAGTGTGTGGCTCCTCATGTTTTCGTACGAATTTTAAATCTGGAGGTAAGTAGTTCGCAAAGTTTTCATTCATGCCATGTTTCCACTGATCAAATAATGCAGTGCTGTGGGAACTCGCAGCTAATATTTTTCAAAACAATTCTACGCCATTCTCAAAGTTCAAGCAGCATCGGTCGATGCGTGGTAATTATTCAAGTCTAGAGGAAAACGAACACTTCGCTTTAATAATGACGTGCATTTTTTACCTTATTCATAACTTTGTTTACTTCACAAAACGGGGAATTTTTGCGGGGGTAATAACATATTTATTTCCTTATACCTTCGTCAATTGGTTAGGAAGCGTGCTTTATAACGAGATGCCGCGGTGTTTGCTCCTCGTACCTTGACAAATGTTTATTGTATCCACAGATCTTTATTACGAATTTGGGCTCTGGTGTTAAGACCACAGAGTCAATGATATAGTTTAGTAACCACATCATAAGACTTGCATCTTACCGTGGTGGTATTTACAAACATATGTATGTGGCTGTTAGAAGCATTTATTATACGTTGAATTTCTTTCTTCCAGTAGGTCCGGTGGCATATGAAATCCCGTAGAAGGCGAATATATGCATCTGCATCTTTATGGCCTCGTACGGGTCCTTGTTTAAGTTCTACCACTCGCCATATTTCCGCGCCGACAATCATTACATTCAAACAGATAAGCGTCCTCTACCACATCACGTCGATTAACTATTACCTATTTATTACCTATAATAAAATCACGCGTTTACGTTATTATCTACGTATAGATAAAATATAACAAAAATATTATTTGTATCGATAATTATCGATGCTATGCTTTAATTAATTTATTTTCATTTTTATGGTATTTATCATTGAGTGTGATAAAAATCTGGATGGGTGTCGTTTCTGTAATTCGACTTTTCAAAATCTGAGAAAATAAAGAAGTCCCTTGTGTATCTCAAGATTTTGAATTTTCAAAGTATTTAGTCTACTGTATTCCGTGCTAAACGCAGCACACAAATAGTTCAAGTTATGGCTATCAATCGTCGCCAACTATTCATATAACATTTAAACAAAATCATTAGGTACCCGAGTAGTACGTGTAGTTCCTACAAAACATCTAGTTATAGTATAAAGAGAACCATTTCAAGCCTTCTTTTATAATTGCACAGATTTATTTATCTAATTTTACCTAAATGGTATTTAAATAAATTTCTCGTTACTGTATCTCTTAATCCACAAGCAGTCTACTGTGTGTAGGGATCTATATCTAGTCTCTGAAAGGGCCTTCTCCAAAGATTTCCATCGCAACTTGTTGAATGCAGCCTCCGACCTAAACTAAGTTACTAAGTCTTGTTACTATTTCCTTATTAATTAGTTTTATGCATTAATTAACGTCAAGGGATCCGGAAAATAATATGTTAAATGATTTAAAGTATTTATTAATATACCTGATACTGCAGTTAAGTTTACATAGATACAAACGTGCATGGCGTGTAAACACAATCATCAATAACAAAAATATTAATTAGTTTTCAAAACTTGAAATTAATTTTATACAGATTGAATTATTTTTAATTAATTCACAATCGAATCTAATTGATACAGAAATAAATTATTTTAAGCCATTTAAAATTTACTAAATATTGTCTAAAATATTTAAAGTTCTGGTTTTCTTTTTGGATGTATTGGTGGCGGAATGGGCGTACGGTAGTATTTATCGTATATTTTGGTCCAGAAGCGAGTGCGTTTCTCCAGAAGAGAACCCTTCAATTTTACTATTTGTCCCAACGACATGTGTGGCGAATAGTTTGCACCGACAGCAGGCCAGGCTGGCAGTGAGGAACCTTCCGGTACGGGTTTCCTGAAAAAAATATATAATTTATATTTAACAAGAATAACTAGTTGAATAGATTTGAACGTATTGTTAAAGCGACAGCAATATATGAATTGACCGATGTAAGAGTAAAAGAGCATAAATTAAGATCCAACATTAAAATGTTAGAAAACGCCGAATGTAATTTTAATGTAAGGCTAATAAGGCTTGCCTTTTAACCTATAACTTCATGAAACATTTGCGAAAAACTCTAATAATATTATAATTCAAAGTGTTCTATAATTTGGCAAATAGCATAATACGTACCCTGTCGTAACGAAATTTGACCAAATTTCCCTCATGATAGTCTTCATCTTTTTATATTCTGCAGTAGCATTAGTTTCATCGCTCATAGTTAAGTTAATACCATCCATCACGGCCATTAACTGTGTACAGTGATTGGCACCACGTACATTTGTATGGGGCACTACCGGTACATCCTCGTCAGTGAACGAATACTCAAACAAGTATACTTTGTCATGACCATTGATTACATGCAGCTCAACTGATCTCAATGCTGGAGCTGTAAATATCACGTCCGAAAAGTAATCGACATAAGACAAAACGTTCTCGTTGCTTACAGGCTTGTCGCCAAAGTAAAATTTCTTGATTTCCTTTGAAACATCGTGTTTTTGTTTTTCATTTTCGAATTTCAAATCAGCTGATAGGAAATCTGAAAACTTTTCGTTCATTCTGTTCTTCCACTTTTCAAACATATCGATACGGAACAAACCTTCCATGCTAGCAAAACCAATAAGCACTGGAAGTTTCTCATACCTTCCGTTCTTTAGAATACTTAGAGGACCTTCATCAAGAAATACTTCCTCTCCCATGTTTCGTTCTACGCAGGGTGAGAAAACAAATGCTGAGTCGGTTTTGTCAATAAATGAGTCAATGATTAACTGGTCTAAAGGAGTGGACTTGTAAAAGTTTTCCAGAGCATAAATGTCATCAGTATTTGTAAAATTAAGCCGTTTCGCAAACATCTTGGCATTTTCTAATGGATTCGATTGTATTGAAAACGCGGCTAGATTGGAACCGCTTCCAGGGATAACTTTATTAAACAACCCTTTAGCAGCTCTTGATAACATCAATAGATCCACGGATGCTCCACCTGCGCTGCCTCCATCTATGGTTACATCATTAGGATTGCCACCAAACGCGGCAATGTTTTTCTTCACCCAGCGCAGAAGAGCGATTTGATCCTTCATTCCACCATTTCCCGAAATATCTTTTGTTCCCAAACATAGGAAACCATGAACGCTAAGGCGGTAGTTAAAAGTAACGACGATCATACTTTTGGTACGAATCAGATGTTTTGGGGTCAACCAATTAGCATAACCTATTTGAAAACCCCCTCCATGAACCTCAACCACGACCGGCAGTTTTTTTTCCTTAGTGTCTGGTACAAATATATTGGCAAGCAGACAATCTTCCTTTATAATTTTGTTTCCTGGAAATATACTTGCGTCGAGTTGAGGACATACTATCCCTTTATCCACTGCGTCTAATGGTTCTTTGTTAGTTGGGGGAGGCAGCGGTGCCTGTAAAACATAAACAATAGTAAATTATTTAGCTGATTTTAAATATAAAGACATCGCTGTATACAGTATAAAATCTTTCGCAGTGGCACATAATGGTTTAACAAACATGCATCCACAAACTCACGCCTTTGTCCCAGAAGGGGTAGGCAGGGGCGCCATAAGCATACCCACATTTCCCCTTGTATGTTCCATCCCACGATGCGACAGGGGACGACCACAGTAAGATATATTTCTGTGGGGATGACCCTATCGCAATATCGGGCACAAATTCTTAATTTCGAGCTGATAATGAATTTTAACGGATTCAAACCCGAGACTTCAGCTTTGTAATCGTGCCATAGTACAACTACGCCACCGAGGCAGTAATAAAATAAAAATGGTGGCATAATGGTGTAAATATTATTTTTTTCCGCATTGGCTATGTTCAAAACCTAGGTTGAAAATAATCAACCCGATGATCATTGTATCACTCTCAAATAACAACTGTTTTAAAGTTTTTAATTAGCAGGTCCGTATCAAAAGCCTCTCATGTCGCAAACATGAAGACAATAAAACAAGGAAATATATTAGCCCATTAAAAGTTGTTTGGATTCGAAACCAGTTATTTTCAATAAAGCTATTTGTCAGTTAATAATAAAAAAAATAAGAATAAAATATAAAGGCTATCATTTTAATTTCAGCTTTTTTTTATCTCTCAAGGTACATTTTCATAAAAACGATACGAGAACTATTCATAGGCTAGGTATTAAGGAAACAGAGCCTTTCGTTCCACTTACAATATTTTTTTATTGCTTACTATAATAGAATACCTAGAATTTACGATGACTAAGCCCTGCATGGCATCGCATACATTAGGTGTTAGGTAATATGCCCAGTAAATCCCCTAGTCCAAGCCTTCAAACCGGAACATAGATATCATACATATTATAGCGGTGCCTGACGACAGAAATTTATATAGCGGTTGTACCTAAATGACCTCTCGCATACGTGAGGTTTACCTCATATTTTATTTGTATCCAATATGCAATTTCCTTTGCTTTTTTTTTGTTTTTATTACAATCGCGGATACTATTGACCTTTGGTACCTTAACCAAAATTATCGGATTACCGAAATTAAAGTCTATCCGAAATAGAACTCGATATAAAAGCTTTAAATTATTCGGGATTTGGCGGAGTTTATTGGATGACTTATTTGTTTTAAACTAGCTATTTTACTTTTACAATTTCTAAAAAATTTAATGTCCCTAACTCGTCCGAAATAAATTCATTACAATTACTGCAGCCGAAACCAGTATATTATTCTATTTCGAAGTTATTTATAGATAATATGTTACCACCACCAAAGAATGTAACTAAACATTTACTGCACAATATAGCAAATACCACAACAGACGGTCTTATCGGTCACAACAATTCTTAACAATGCAGGCAACCATGTCTTAAACACAAACCGTTAGATAACCAAAAGGTAAGGAATTTACTAAAAACATCTAAATCTACTATAATTTTTTAAGTCCTGAATAATTTTCATTGGTATCTGTACCTTGAATTTGTTGGGTCCTGTAGGTGCCGTGGCGTAAGGAATGCTGTAATACACGAACACGCCATCTTCCTTATGCCCTCGCACTGGACCCTGCTCAAGTTG
The DNA here is from genome assembly GCA_949752805.1 of Deilephila elpenor. Taxonomy (NCBI): domain Eukaryota; kingdom Metazoa; phylum Arthropoda; class Insecta; order Lepidoptera; family Sphingidae; genus Deilephila; species Deilephila elpenor. The sequence goes on along the minus strand of OX457097.1, from coordinate 10,703,326 downwards.
CACCACTCGAGACACGTCTGCGCCCACCGCCACGACACACAGGACACACGTCCATCTCCACATGCTGTTTAATTGATACTAAGCTGTCTGTAACTTGCACTACAGCTCAATGATTCAACCTGCATCGATGATTCAACGAGAATAAAAGTCCCTGCTCTCTTGACGCCTGATGGTAAAATACATACATACATACATACATACATACATACATAAACTCACGCCTTTATCCTCGAAGGGGTAGGCAGAGGCGCCACCAGGACACCCACATTTCGCCTTGTATGTTTCGTCCCATGATGTGATAGGGGGCGAGCCTATCGCCGTATCGGGCACAAATTCCTGACTCCGGGCTGATAATGAATAGAAAAATCCAATATCACTTTGCCCGACCCGGGACTCGAACCCGAGACCTCGGCTTTGTAACCGTACCGTAATACAACTACGCCACCGAGGCAGCTGATGGTAAAATGTTGTAAACAAACCAATAAAATAATTGCAAGTTATTTTTGTTTATTGATTTATATAGTTGCATATTCTTGATCTGATATAAGACATGTTATTCTATTTGTTATTGTTGCCTGTATGGCAAATTAGAGATTTTTTTCTATTTTATGTCGTTGCGGAACCAATTTCAGGATTGAGTCTATGGAATAAGCCTTTACTAGTGACAACTTCATAGTTCATACATACATAAACTCACGCCTTTTTCCCAAAAGGGGTAGGCAGAGGTTCTACCAGGACACCCAGAGTCCGCCTTGCGTGTTCCTTCCCACGATGTGATATGGGGCGAGCCTATTGTCATGTCGGGCACAAATTCCTGATTCCGGGCTGATAATGGATAGAAAAATCCAATATTACTTTGCGCGACCATTGATTCGAACCCAATACCTCAGCTTTATAATCGTGCCGTAGTACAACGGCGTCACCGAGGTAACTGAGGCCGTGACAACTTCATTAGATACTCAATTGCTTCGCAAGCAGTGCCACCGTCTATGGATAGAGTCAACATCATGATTTCTACCGAAGGTGGATATTTAATCAACCATTCAGTAAAGAAAATCAATTCTAGATGGAATTGCAAAAAAATGGTCTTAACTTATAGGGCAAAACTGAAACTACGAACCGTTGTGTTCACCCCTGATACTTTCTTTAATCATTCTCGTCAATTTTGCGTACACTCTAGCTATTTTTGAAGTGTCATTGGGTGGATGTCTGAATGAATGACCCTTTCAACCATACACTTTCCTTATGTTCCATCGTTCTGCTTTCAACTACCATCTGTACGTGACCATCTCAATATTCCTGTTTCAATTCTCGTTACTACGTGCGTTTTAATTAGCTTGGTGAGGAGGAAAATACTATATATTTTATCCCTTTAAATATTTATTGGCGTAATTGGTAACAATATGTTTGCAAAAACAGTACATAATAACTAAATACATCATAAACATAACAACCAATTACAAAAAAATAAAATACAACCTCCACTTCTCCACAAATATTATCCGGAAAATTTAAAGTTCTAGTTTTGTTTTTGGAATGATTGGAGGCGGCATGGGCGTGCGGTAGTATTTGTCGTAGATTTTGGTCCAAAAGCGAGTGCGTTTCTCCAGCAAAGGACCCTTCAGCTCTATCGTTCGTCCTAATGACATGTGTGGCGAGTAGTTCGCAGTGACAGCAGGCCAGGACGGCAGTGTGGATCCTTCTGGTACTGGTTTCCTGGAAATTTAACAGAATTAATTAATTTATGAACAAAAACTAATTACGGTAATGATGTTTAAAAATATCAGGATAATAGCTATTTGAATATTTGTGACTAATGTTGGAATTGAAGGATATGACAAAACGTAGATTTAGTTCCTACGTTATAATTTAATTACAAAACATTGACCCCAATTTATTGTAATAAAAACGCCTTATACTTTATACTAAAGAAGAAAAACTTTTAGACTTTATCAAAAAGTACATACCCAGTTGTAATGAAGTTTGACCACATCTGCCTTATTACAGATTTTATCTTTTTATATTCAAAAGAAGCATTGGTTTCATCGAGATTAAATACATTAATTCCATCCATAACAGCCATTGTCTGTGCGCAGTGATTGGCACCTCGGACATTAGTATGAGGCACTAATGGTACCTCATCATCGGTAAAGGAATATTCATACAGATATACTTTATCGTGGCCATTCTTTAAATGTAACTCAACCGATCTCAATGCCGGTACTGCGAATATCACGTCCGTAAAGTAATCGATGTAAGACAAAACATTCTCTTCACTTATAGGATTATCGCCGAAGTAAAACTGTTTAACTTCATTACCAATTTTTTGTTTTTGTTCTTCATTTTCAAATTTCAAATCAGCTGGTAAGAAATCAGAAAACTTCTCGTTCATTCTATTTTTCCATGTTTCGAATACCTCGATACGGAACAAACCTTCCATGTTAGCAAAACCGATGAGCAATGGAACTTTCTCGTACCTCCCATTCTTTAGAATACTCAGTGGATCTTCGTCCAGAAAAACTTCTTCTCCAATGTGACGTTCCACGCAGGGTGAGAACACAAACGTCGAATCAGTTCGATTTAGGTACGCATCAAAGATTAATTGATCTAAGGGAGTAGACTTAAAGAACTCCTCGAGAGCATAAATGTCATCTGTGTTTTTAAAATTCAACTGTTTTGCAAGTTCCTTGGCATTTCTCAATGGATCCGATTGCATCGAAAACGCAGCCAGATTGGAACCGCTTTCAGGGATAGCTTTGTTAAATAAGCCTTTAGTTGCTCTTGATAAGATCAATAAATCTACAGACGCCCCGCCAGCGCTGCCACCGTCTATGGTAATATCGTCAGGATTTCCACCGAAGGCCGCTATGTTTTTCTTCACCCAGCGAAGAAGTGCAACTTGATCTTTCATGCCAGCATTACCTGGGATATCTTTTGTTCCCAAACACAGGAAACCATGAACGCTGAGACGATAGTTAAATGAGACGACAATCATACTTTTGGTCTGAATTAGATGTTTCGGTTTTAGCCAATTACCGAGGCCAACTTGAAAAGCGCCCCCGTGTACTTCCACCAAGACCGGCAGTTGATCTTCTTTGGTATCAGGCACAAATATATTTGCTATCAGACAATCTTCTTGTTTAATTTTATTTTCAGTAAATATACCGAAAGAGATTTGAGGGCAAATAATGTTTTTATCTACCGCGTCTAATATTTCTTGGTTAGTTGGCGGTGGTAACGGAGCCTGCAAGAATAAATAACAATATTTAATTTTAAACTTTAAACTTAAGAACTGTCTTGTCGAAGTTTGGTAGGAATTTTAATATTGCGGGATGTATAATGGATTTTTTATTTCTTTCAATTACTACCTCTAGGAGTGAGGCATGAGTGAGGCTACGTATAAAAAATAATATGTTTTACAACAATTAGCTATTTTTCATAATGCGCAAACAATGGTAAGCATTTACATTTTGTTTAAATATAAAGATAATATTATGGGAATAGGTAGTTGTAAAGAATTTGGTCGAAAAGGTAGTGTCGGCCTTCGACGGCCGTTGTGTTCATAATGGAATAAAGACGGACGTTGGACGCGCATTATTTCATTTAACCAACTGGAACAGCCAACCAGGCCTCTCTTGAGTTGCAAATATGAAGACAATTACACACATGGACACCTTGTATGAATGATTCAAGAGCATTTGAATTATAATTCCACATGTTATGGATAAACACACAATTCGAAGTATCTACCCAGGTACCTTAGTCCTACATAGATTTTGAAACCGGCAACTTCTGATAAACATACATACATATGTTGGCTAAAAATATACACAAGTAATTTAAAGGTTATGGTGGTTTTTCGTTGTTTTTTTTATAAATAAATCGGTACTCGTCACTAGGTTTGCACAATAACGCTACGAAGATTACAGAAGTTGAGTCATCTCAATTACACATCCTTCGAACAATTTACTCGCGGATGTTACTCCTTTAGTTTTATTGTACGTTTTTCGTTCTCTGGCGCATTAGATTTAAGCATTGAATGCAAAAACAAAAACTACTAATCATGATCTAAAAATAATGACGGTATTGAAATAGCTCAAGGATATCTTTAACAGACAACATTTAAAGATTATTTTAAGAATATAATTAAGCGGTAATTTATAGTGCAATGAAAAAATATATTATTGAATAATACCTTGAATTTGTTGGGTCCTGTGGGTACTGTGGCGTATGGAATGCCATAATACACGAACACGCCATCCTCCCTGTACCCTCGCACTGGGCCCTGTTCAAGTTGCACCACTCGAGACACTTCGGCACTCACTGCCACCACACACAGAACATACGTCCATCTCCACATGCTGTCTGTTAAATACTAAATCACACAACATAATAACCATATTATTAATTCGACGCGACGCTTGACGATAAAATGTTATATAATTGAAAATGAAGATAATATATATACATATAATAAATTTGTAACCGATCGATGTGTGTACATGGAAGATAAATGAGAAAAACTAATATGGGTCTGTATTAACGTAATAGAACCCAAAATAGTGATTATTAGAATTTTTGTCTGCTTGTCTGTGCGGTTGTGCGCGATGGACTCAGAAACGGATTTTGATGAAATTTGGTATGGAGGAAGCTGACACCCTGGATTAGCACTTAGGCTACTTTTCATCCCGAAAAATTTAGTGTTCCCGTGGGATGAGGAAGGAATTCCGATATATTTGTTACTTTTATATACTCAAAGAGATGGAATGCGACTAGATTATATGCCTTGAGTGAGAATGAGATGGGACGGGCGGGATATACCGGGACGGGACGGGACGGGATGGAAAATACCAATTAAAGTAATTCACGCAGAAGAAGTCTGCGGGCAGAAGCTAGTTTGTAAATATTATCTGTATATAGTTGATATGTTACATTAATAAATACATTTATTAGCGATTAAATATCAGGTGGCAGTAGATTCTTAAGATATTGTATTGGAGGTGACATCGTAAACAGTATCTTTTCGCGCGTATCACTCACGTGGGACATTAGTGACATGAGATAGAAGATAGTGTAATAGTAAGTAGTGACGGAGACAAAAACGATTGCGTTACTGTACCGCATTTTGTTACACACATTTGTGCGTTGTATTTGTTTTAGCCTAGTATCATGCAGTTGATACTCTATCTGATGGTGTACAGTCATGAGGTGCAATGAAGTAAATATTTTGCCATAAGACATGTATAAATAATGTTTTATTTAATATTCTTTTGACAGCCTACATGGCACAGTTGGTTATGCTTGGTTGTGAAACGAGAGGCCGCGGGTTCGATCCCCGCACTGAGGTAAATGTTTGTATGAGCCCCAGGTATTTGTTTCGAGTCTGAGTGTTTGAGACCGAAGCCTCTCGTAGTTCCTGATACCCACGACACAAGACTGGATCTTATTGTGGGGTTAGAATATATGTATGTGACTGTTGGGTGTATTTATTTATTATTTTTCATATTTTGGCATAAGATAAATCCTTAATATTTTCTTGTACTCGTATGTGTTGGTATATTATTAGATGTCATATTTGACTGATTTAATTTCCTATCTTAGATTAATGCCATTAAGTAGCCCTAAAGAAGACCATTTTTGGCGAAAAATATTCAGCCTCTTTTTACTTTGAAGAACATATTAAACTTTTTTTCTGAGTCATGACTTTTAGATGTTAATGGGCATGGGATTTTTCACGTCAAAAAAATACATAACTTCTTTTGCCACGGAAAGACACTGCAGAACATAATATAATGGCTTCTCAATGGATTTCTAAAGTGACCCAATGGAAGGGACATGTATCCATATTATCTATATTGCAACCTTTTTTAGATCATCGGTCCGCCTTGTGTTGTTAGATGTTGGAAACTGTCACTCAGTGGCTTCAACTCCACATCCACTGCTACTACAATTAATACTCTATTGATGATTTGTACATTTCGTGTATTTTTACCTTTATACCATATAAAATAGTAGAACCATGATGTACCTAGACAATGCAGATTGAATCGCCCGATTAGGGCATACTGATCTGATCTGATCTACTGGGCAGGGCATCTGAAGGCAATAGCCTTCAGCGACTGTCGTAAAGCGAAAAGGTTTTGCATTATTGTCGCATTTCACTCGGTCGATAAGATAAAAAAAAAACATTGTTTCTAGTATTTATTGACAATTAAACAATTAAAAAATTGAATGAAGTATTTAAATTTCTGATTCCCTTTTTGGGAGTGCTGGTGGGAGCGTTGGTGGTCGGTAGTGTTTGTCATAGATTTTGCTCCAAAACCGAACGCGATCCTCCAACAGAGAATTCTTGAGTTCTATCTTTTCGCCCAAAGACATGTAGGGTTTCCAGTTCTCACCAACTGCAGGCCATGACGGTAGCGTGGAACCTTCTGGTACCGGTTGCCTGGAAATAATACAATTTCATTATTTGGATTGGATTATGTGGTAGTACAAAATTAGCAGCTGATAAAGGATAATGTCTCTTGTAGATCAGGTTTTCTTCTGTACTGTATTGTATCAGCCCATATAAGTCTCACTGCAGGGTACGAACCTGCACCACAATCGAGAGTACGATTGAGAGGAGTTAGGCTATATAGTACACAACGCTGACCTAATGCGGGTTGGCGGACTTTACATGCCATAGAAATTCTTGCAAATCGCTATGATATGCAGGTTTCCTCACAATGTTCTGCTTCATCGTTATAATACGTGGTGGTTGACTACCACATGTGACATGACTCCGAAAACTCAGAGGTGTACACTGGGATTTCAACCCGCGACTTACGTGAACATGTTGGGAAGTCAAGGCCCGCAAGCAAAAGTATTTAATTAGGACTTGCTACAGTAAAATGTGCTGCAAAATCAGTAACTGAAATAACTACTTACCCAGTCGTAATAAAGTTGGACCACAGCTCCCTCATAATTGATTTCATATTTTTGTACTCCTCAGAAATATTTGTTTCGTCTGGCTCAGTTAAATTCTTTCCATCCATCACGGCCATTAATTGTGCGCAATGATTAGCGCCACGTTTAGTTGTGTGAGGCACTAAAGCTACGTCATCGTCGGTGAACGAGTATTCATACAGGTATACTTTATTGTGACCATTCTTTACATGTAGCTCAACTGATCTCAATGCCGGAACTGAAAACATGATATCTGTGAAGAAATTTACATAAGACAAAATATTCTCGTAACTTATAGGCTCCCCGCCGAAGTAAAATTGTTTTATATCATTTTCAACTTTTCGTTTTTGTTCTTCATTATCAAATATCAAATCGGCAGGCAAGTAGTTAGAAAAGTTCTCATTCATTCCATCCTTCCACGTTTCGAAATTTTTAATACGCAATAAACCTTCCATGTTAGCAAAACCGATGAGCAATGGAACTTTCTCATATCTCCCATTCTTTATAACGCTCAGTGGATCTTCATCAAGAAAAACTTCTTGTCCAATATCGCGTTCTATACAAGGTGCGAACAAAAATGTTGTATCAGTTCGTTCCACATATGGCTCCACTATTAACTGTTCCAAAGGAGTAGATTTATAGAACTGTTCCAAAGCATAAATGTCATCAGTGTTTGTGAAATTTAATTGTTTTGCAAGCTCCTTGGCATTTTCTAATGGGTCTGTTTGTATTGAAAACGCGGCTAGATTGGAACCGCTTGCAGGGATGGCTTTATTGAATAAGCCATTAGCAGCTTTTGAGAGCATCAATAGATCCACGGATGCTCCACCAGCGCTGCCTCCACCTATGGTAACATCATCAGGATTTCCACCAAAGGCGGCTATGTTATTCTTCACCCAGCGAAGAAGTGCAACTTGATCTTTCATGCCAGCATTGCCTGGAATATCTTTTGTTCCCAAGCACAGGAAACCATGTACGCCAAGTCGATAGTTGAATGAGACGACAATCATATTTTTTGCACGAATCAGATATTTTGGTTTCTTCCAGTTCCCTAGGCCTATTTGGAAACCTCCTCCATGAACCTCAATCAAAATCGGTAGTTTATCATCTTCAGTATCAGGTACAAATATATTTGCAATAAGACAATCTTCTTGTTGATTTTTGCCATCAGTAAATAAATTGAAGGGGACTTGAGGACATGTTAATCCTTTATCCACTGCGTCTAATATATCTTGGTTAGTAGGTGGAGGTAGCGGTGCCTGTAAAAGACATATATTTTGAAGTATCCAACTATTGTAAATTCCAATTTGGAAGTCACCTTCGTGAATATAAATTTGAACCGTTAGTTATTATTGCATAATGTTAACCTCATTACAATGTAACAAGACATGGGTTAAGAGAATGTGCAGCTCACGGTAGGCAGCGGCTTGTGTATACCCTAGCTGCCTGGCATTGCAGAGTCCATTAGCAACGGAAACCGCTTACCATTAGACGGGCCGGTAGCTCGTCTGCGTATAAAGGCAATAACAAAAGACTGGCTGAATATATACTTATTTTTATGGCTGAATAATTATTATTATTACATAATTTTCTGCTTGTGTTACGTTCCGAAGTTTGTCAAAATTATGATTATTGTCTTTTAATGTGTATGGTTTTATCATAAAAACAAACGCAAACATGAAATGGCGTGTCATCGTCTATAAGTACATAATTATCTTTGAAGTTAGCTGGTGAAAAAGCGTTCAATTTGAAGTAATTAAATCAAAATTACAGAACAATCACAAATAGGTATTTGTATTGATATGTATGTAAAAAACCAACATAAAATTCTATGATATACCTAAGGATTAACACATCGATATTAATTATTTAAAAATAAAATTTGCTTTGAAAAATGTACAATAATAAAATCTACGATATATTACGAATTCAAATGGAAAAATAACACACCCCAAATTTGTTAGGTCCAGTAGGTGCAGTTGCATACGGGACACCGTAGAAAACAAATATATCTCCGTCAGAGTCCTTGTAACCTCGGACAGGACCCTGAACCAGTTCCACCACTCTTAAAGTATCACCTTTCCCGCCGACCATGACTACAGCACACAAACACACTAGCGTCCTTCGCAACAACACGCCGTGCAAAACCCGTCTAATATCTATGCTGCGAATATATAGGTAAATAGATAACGTCATAGTAAACACTACACAATAAATATTAAACACAGCACTCGACTCGCGCTCTGTCCACTTAATGCACGATCATCTACGATGATATTGTATTGCGACTGCCTCGGTGGCGTAGTTGTATTACGATTAGTGTTGAGTAGGACATGACTTGAAAATGAGTTTGTAAGAGTAGCCTCATTTTTGTACTGAGCTAGTACAATGTCCCACTTCAATTGAAGTGAGGCGTACTAGATAGTTTGAAGGTATTAGTACCTCTCGCTCTCATCCTATAGTTAATGACGTAGTGTAACGAGTACCGGGACACAAAATATGAAGTAGTACATTTCAAAAAGTTGAGCCGCTCTTACATTTTGACGTCATGTACGGGACAAATGTACTACCTCTTGTATGTCCTACTCAACACTAATTACGATACGACTACAAAGCTGAGGTCTCGGGTTCGAATCCCGGGCCGGGCAAAGTGATATTGGGTTTTTCTATTCATTATCATAGGACGGAACATACAAGGCGAAATGTGGGTGTTCTGGTGGCGCCTCTGCCTACGCCTTGTGGAATAAAGGCGTGAATTTATGCATGTATGCATATTTTTTAAAGAGAAGATTCAAATAAACAAAAATGAATATACAAAAATTTAATAAAGTCCTTCTTTATTTTAATACTAAACGTAGCAGGTTTTTTTTTAAATAACTATTATAATAATTCTTTATTTTTTCTTTAAATATGACTTTGTATTTTACAATCAAAATTATTGACCAAATTTATATTAATTATTTCTTACAAAAATATAAAAATGAACCGTAGATGAGCAATCTACGTATATTACTCAGTCGAAGATTATTAGTTTTGTCTAAATTAGTCAAGTATATTAAGTTAGTGATGCAATATAGGCGGCTGGGGCGGCTGGTAATATTTTGCGTAGATGTTGTCCCAGAACCGAAATCGTTCTTCTAACGGTACTCCTTTAAGTTCCACTGTTGTTCCGAGGGACAAGTGTGGCGACCCCCTGATACCCGTCGGAGGCCACGATGTCAATGAAGGTAGAGAAGCCAACGAAGAATTTTGCGGAACTGGTTCACTGCAAAAGCATTTTTATTATTATTACTTATTTATTTATTATTTAAAACCTGTGATATACAAAATTACAAAGTAGAAAGAACAAAAACGTACAAAAGGCGGTTTTATTGCTCGAAGCGATCTCTTACAAGTTACAGACAACCAACCATAGGACGGATAAGAGGAAACGACAGTTTTGGGATACTTAAAATAATATATAATTATAAACATACACATACACATATATAAATATTATAACATATATATTGCATCAATAGTAAAACATAAATTAACCAAACATATTTTTTATTAGATTTTACTCGTGTCCTTAACATAGCTTAAGATTGTTTAAGAATTTCGTCCTGGATACCAAAGATCCCTATTCCTGTACTTTTTTTTTTAAAACCGTATAATAGTCAATATGCTGTTCCTCAGGATTAATACTCGTATGTTGGATGAAAGGTACTTAGTCTTTTTCTGTAAGCCTAACAACGTATATATGCAACATTATAGATCGATTGAGTAACAAAAGGCGTGAAAGTTTAATGAAAAAACTCGCTTTTGGATTCCTAATATAAGTAAAAATGCAAAGGTAAAATAAAGCATATTTACAAGAGCTTACCTCGTTATTATAAAGTTATGCCATAAATCTCGAATAATTCCTTTAACTTGTTTAAGGTCTTCAGAAAGGCCAGATTCATCCCAACTCCCGTCTCCATTTCCATCCATTAAAGCAAAATGTTGTGAGCAATGGGTCGCACCCCGTACACTCGTTTGTGGATTTAAGTAAACATCATCTTCTACGAAAGAGAATTCATATAAATATACGTTGTGATTTTTATTTTCCGCGTGCAGCCTAACCGCCCACAACGTAGAATATGAAAACATATTGTCCGTGAAGTAGTCGATGAATGGCACGACTGTATCTTCACTCACAGGTTGGTCGCCGAAATAAAACTCTTTAATAGTTTGCGCAACCTCTTCCTTTTCTTCTTCGCTTTTAAATTTCAAATCAATCGGTAAAAAGTCAGAAAACTTCTCATTCATGAGATCTTTCCATTCTTCAAAGTACCTCAACCGCATCAATCCTTCCATGTCGGCGAAGCCATAAATCATCGGCACCTTTTTATAGTTACCTCGCCTCAGCGTATGAATGGGAGCTTCGTCTAGGAACATTTCAAGGCCGATATATCGTTCGACACATGGAGCGAACATAACTCCTCCATCTTTCTCAGCCCCAAAGGCATCCAACAACAACAACTCAAATGGAACAGTTTTATAGAACTCTCCCAATGCGGAGATGTCGTCTACATTTGAGAAATTTAATACTTTTGCTTGCTTTTTTGCGGTTTCCAAAGGATCTATTTGCACGGTAAATGGACTAATACTAACGCCGCTACCAGATATGACTTTATTGAATAACCCATCTGTGGTTTTAGATACCATAAGAAGATCGACAGCGGCACCTCCTGCACTACAACCGAGTAATGTAACATCATGCGGGTTTCCTCCGAATTTAGCAATATTCGATTTTACCCATCGCAGTAAAGTAACTTGGTCTTTCATGCCGGCATTGCCAGGAGCATCTTCCGTACCGAGACATAAAAAGCCGTGTATTCCAACTCGGTAATTGAAAGCAACTACAATAACGTTTTTATTTTGCACAAATTGGATTGGTTGGGTTCTATCTGCAAATCCACCTTGGAAAGCACCTCCGTGAACCATCACAACAACGGGGAGGTTTTCGGTTTCCGTATCTGGTACATGTACGTTTGCAACTAAACAGTCCTCTTGCATAACTTTGTTTAAACTTTGAGTTCTATCGTCAGCTTGGGGACATATTATATTTCTGTTCACTGCCTCTAGTGGTTCTGACCAGGTCGGGGGTGGCAGCGGCGCCTACAAAGAGAAGCTAGTCATTATCATTGCATAATATAAAAATCACGATTTCTGCTCCAATTTTAGTAGCGGACATGTATTGATTAAAAAAATGCTTTAGATTATATTTGGCACGCTAGTAAGGGAACAGTTGTATAAGATCATTAAAATATTATAATGTTTTGTCCTAGTTAATTCTTTACAGGATAAAGACTTGTTTTTTATTGTGTCCGTAGTCTCCGTTTTTTGTGATCTCCAATTTTATAGTAAGTATTTTATGATTTTGTAATCCAACAAAGACCTTGGTATTAATTTTAAAAGTAATAATCAATGAACATTTTAAGCAAAAATTCCATTAGGACAAAATATTTTCTATGGTTGGCATTTACGATAAGCCTTACCCATTTTGAATTATTAATTTAATCTCTCTTGAATACAGTATGTCAATATTAATATAATTCTAAGACAATCCTAACCTAATTCTTTTATAATCCTATTTTGGAGATTTATATTTATTTATTTTTGACCTAGTAGGTGGGCAAATTACGTAAAAACAATAAACATTAAACAATGCAAAAAAATGAAGAAGTGATCAAAAATAATTTACTTTAAATCTGTTGGTTCCGGTGGGCGCTGTAGCATAGGGAATGTTGTAAAATATAAAGGGCTGGTCGACAGATTCCTTGTATCCCCGCACAGGCCCCTGTTCTATATACACAAGTCGCGATTCCCTTTCTTCGGTCCCTTGTGCAACCGCACATAACACCAATAGTGAACTAAGCAAAGGCGTTCTTCGCACCATCTTTCCTCCTCGACACTACTGCCATGAAACTGATCAACCAGTTCTATAAATATTGCCGAAATTTATCTCCGTTAGATAACCTTTTTGTGATAATTAATCAACATTGACAAGTTGAGATACGTGTGAAGTAACGTGCGGTGGGGTATGACGCACGCGAGTTAGTTTTATTTTAGATCGCTTCTGCCCGCAACCTTCGTCTGCGTGATTAACTTTATTTTGAATTTCCTGTCCCGCCCCGTCTCATTCTCACTCAAGCATGTAATCCAGTCCCATCCCATCCCTTTGAGTATAAAAAAGTAAAAAAAATATCGAAATTCCTTCCTCATCCCACGGGAACACTAAATTTTTCGGGATAGAAAGTTGCTTAAGTGTTAATCCAGGGTATCAGCGACCTTCACGCCAAATTTCGTCGCAATCCGTTAAGATGTTTCTGAGATCACCGCGCGCACAGACAAACATACAAAAGTTCTAAACATCATTGTTTTGTCTTCTATTACGTTAATACAGTCCCCTCATATTAGTTTTTCTCATTTATCTTCCATGAACAGACATCGATCGGTTACAAATTTGTTTTATGTATAGACAGAAAACATCTTGTCCGCTTTTTGGTGCTGAAGCGGGAATCGACCCCACCATGTGGTGAAAAAAATCTCTGTATCTGTATCAGCCTATATACGTCCCACTTCTGGGCACGGGCCTACTCTACAACTACGAGAATCGATTAAGAGTGGTTAGGCCATATAGTCCACCACGCTGGCCTAGTGCGGGTTGGCAGACCTTACATACCGTAGAAATTCTTTAAAATCGCTACGGTATGCAGGTTTCCTCACGATGTTTTCCTTCACCGTTAAAATCAAAAGGCTCGATCATAAGGATTATTTATCTCAGTTATAAATAGTATTTAAATTTAATTTGGCAACTATCATAAGATGTTTCCTTGGCATCCGGATACGTTTGTTGGTTCTCTCATCTTGTCGGACACATTAAAGCTAATAACTTCCAAAGCCACCCCGAGCGGAACTTCATAATAGCTGATCGTGTGATCCCTGTGTCAGAGGCATGTGCCAGCAAACTTTCAGCTTTTATGAAGTGACGAAAGTCTGGCGGCCACGGGCTTTTGCTCTATTTAAAATGACAGTTTTTGGCGTTCATTGAAATGTCAATAAATAAATTATTATTATCACGCTTTTATTAGCTTCGCCTGTATGTATGTATGTAACGGAATGTTTGAAGTCGATTTTTGAACACTTCAAAATGTCGGATTGACTTGAATTTTTGCATTCTTGTTAAGGACCGAAGATAATACAATTATTTTAAAAGTATGTGTGTGGTGGCATTATCTTATCCAAAATCTCAAGAAAATTATTTTTTTGAAATAAATATAGAAGAAGATAATTTGCGCGCAGCTGCCTTCCTTTGATAAGATAGCCGTAGATTGATATTATCTTAGCCCGCGTATCGACATCGCGAGGCTGGCTTGCGATACACGCCTCGCGAACTAATGTGAACGTTGCTGCGCGCGAGCTCGCTTGCAACATGGAAGACAAAGACGAATTTCTAATCTTATGTGTTCAACCAACATCCACCAACGTGATATTATTTTCTTTTTTTACTGGTTTCTTGTTTTTTCTCATAATTTTACACACGATGAAAGAGGCTGTAATCGCAACTAAAGCGTTTGGCTCGGCGTGGCTCATAATAGAAATCCATGTGTAAAATTTTAAGTTCCTAGCTTCAGTAGTTTCGACTCTGCGTTGATCCGGCAGTTTAGTTCTACAAAACTTCAACCCTTATTTTCGTCCCTTTGGGGTTAATTTTAGATAAACAAAATATGCGATTATGTTTGTCTTAAAATGATTAACTTAAGTGCCAAGTTTGACAGTTGTAACTTTAACGGTTTAAACTTTCTTTATATCAGTTTTTAACCCTTTTCACTCCTTTAAGGAATGAATTTTCAGAAGTCCTTCCCTAGTGCTACCCTACGTCACAATGGGAACCCCTGTGTAAATTTTCAAGTTTATAGCTTCAGTAGTTTCGGCTGTGTGTTGATCGGTCAGTTCGGTTTTAAAAAGCTTCAACCCTTATTTTCGTCCCTTTATGGTTAATTATAAGAAAAGAGTACGCAGTTATTCTTGTTTCCGAATGAGTAACTAAAAAGTCAATTTTGATATCTGCAACTTCAACGGTTTCGATTTTCCATACACCAGTATTTTACCTTTTTCACCCCCTTAGGGGTCGAATTTCCAAAAATCCTTCCTTAGTGCTAACCTACGTCACAATTGGAACCCCTATGTAAAATTTCACGTTTCTACATCCAGTAGTTTCGGCTGCGCGCTGATCCGGCAGGAAGGAAATCACCCAGTTTCTAAACATTTCAACCCGTATTTTAACCCCTTTAATGTTATTTTTTAGACAATTAAAGAATGCAATTATTTTTAGTATTAAATGACTTATTATACTGCCAAGTTTGACAATTGTAACTTTAGTGGTTTAGAATTTCCATACAACAGGTTTTAACCCTTTTCACCCCCATTAGGGGTTGAATTTCCCAAATTTCCTTCTTAGTGCTACCCTCCAACACAATAGGAATCCCTGTGTAAAATTTCAAATTTAAAATTTCGATTTCTTCATTAATTTCGGCTGTGCGTTGATAGGTCAGTCAGTCAGTCAATCAGGTTCCTCTTTTATATACACATACCTATATAGATAGGAGTCATTAATATACATGTATTTTAATTTTCTTTTGTAGCTTTAATTCTTGAATCATGCCTGATTGCAAGCAAGCAGTGGCGTGCCTAGGGTTTTGGAGTAGGGCAAGCCGAATATTTTTTTACGTTTAATTAATATTGTTTTAGAAACACAAAGTTACTAAGAACGAAGAAAATTAATTTATAATACGTCGGCAAACCTACCACACAATCAATATTAAGATTAAAACAATTAATATAGATTACTTGTGAACATGTATCCGTAACTATTCATTACATTTCTATTGCCGTCATTATTCTGTGGTGCCGTGGTCGACTTCGAGGTTTACCGAAATTGCAAGCAGAAATTATTATTAACGCATTCATGTTTAAATGTTTTTCTGAATTTAAAATAATAGATTGCCTTTTGAAAGGACCACCTAATTTAATGAAAATTTAAAGCATTATAATCCAAACAATCTAAGACGTGTCGATTAAAAACATATGAATCACGATTGTTTCATAGCTTTAAAGGGAGTATGTAGATTGTAGTAATAAAAGTACGTAGTTTATTAAACTGAACTGAAGAAATTTCTATTGTGATTTATCACGACTTACTAAATGTACAAACCCGGCATAGGTTTCGCGCCGGTTTATTTTTCAATATAATTGAATGAATTTACCTTTTTACCGGCAATGAACGCTTTCACCATCGCACTCAAACCATCACAGAAAACAATACAACTCTTAATAGTATCAAAAAGTTTAAATAACATAAAAAACTAAACATTAACCTTAAACAAAACACATTCACAACTCATAAAATATCATAATACAAATGAAGTTAGTAGAAATATGAGCTGTATTGCCAGTAAACGTGAAATAAACAATACAAAAGATACAATTTATTAAAAGAAATATTAAAACTTCATTATTTGTTCTAAAATAAATATTAGATATAATTTCTAAAAGGAACCAACTTAATTTAATAACAATTGATATAATTGATTTAACAAATAATCACGTGACGACCATGCAACGCACGATGTTTTAACATCACCAAGGCCGAAGCCGGGCATATCGTCTAGAGTAAACTGCTATATAACATATCTATAGCTATACATTCGTAGCGATCGAGTAATATCATTTCCCCATACAGTTCACGCGTTGCTAGAAGCCCCGTAAAAGCACACGAGAGAGAAAAGGATAGATGTATGTGCTGTGTGCTCCGTCTTTTCAAGTTCAATATAGTTTTAATGAATGAATATTACGCGCATGGAATTACGCGGCGCTTCGGCGCTGGCGTCTCATTGAAACGAGGCGCGGTAAATTCAAAAAATTTAAATGTTAGATGTTTTCTAATAAATGACTGTTGTATTGAATGTAACAGTTTGTATTCAGTATGGAGTATATACGTATTATGTAGGGCAAGCCGGGCTTTTGGGCTTGTATGGAAGTACCGCCACTACAAGCAAGTAACCGTTTTCTAAGTGTTCTATCACCATAGTAGTTTGTCACTCTTGGTATTAACTGTGGTATTATGTTCTTACCACTTGTGACAGACCGCGTATTTCGGCTATTGCTGCATGAAGTTAAATAACGCTCCCGATTACTATAGAGATTTGTGGATAATAAAAATGTACGCTTTTATGGCTTATGGATAAGATAGACATCAAAATCAAAATTTGAAAAAAACGTCTCGCAACTCAGTTCTTCTACCGTAAAAAGTTCTGAGATCCATGTAATACCAAGTCGGTTAATTTATTCAGTCCCTACTTAAGGGACCTTCTGTCTTAAGTTATTACGTAATAAGCTAACCTAACAACATCTTATAGTAATCACATCAATATTTAAAATCTTTTATGTTTTAAATAACACGTTCTGAATTCACGATAAATTTTCATCAATTTTGCCACTTAAGTAACTCATAGGCGGATTGCATACTGCCCCGCATCACGCAGCGTTACGCGAAGATGCGTGTGCCTACGTTGCTTGTAAGTATCTCTTCTTGTATTGAAAAATGCGTAGGTCAACACACTGAAAACGCATTCACGCGCAGTGTTGTAGATCACGCGCCAACATGCAGAGAGATGCGCCCCCGCGCGTGGGTGCGTGACAGGACGCAAGGCATGGCACACCGAGTCTGCGGTACGGTGCGTGATTGTGTCAGGGATAGACGAATATTTTGAAATCGATCTCGATATTGATCGATTTATATTCGAAATTGAAAGTCGAGAAGCGATTTGGAGGTAAAGGGATACCCAGTATCTTTTATAGGGGCGATCTGTTCTAATTTGCTTAAAAACAAAGCAGATAATATAACAGCATCGTTAATGAGTTCTGTATTAATAACCATTTTTAATAGAAATTAATGCTCTGCACTGTACTATCACCGCTGCGTGCTGCTACAAAATGAGGCCTCCGGGCCACAGCATACGTTTCTGCAGCCCCACGCGTTTGTGTAGAAATCTGCAAGTTGATGCAGATCTGTACTCCACGCGCGTGGCTCTCTCGCCACTCACCCCGCTGCATGGTAGGAGCAGTTTGCGAATCGCCATACAGTCGGTTATTATGGAGTCGATGGACTTATGATGAACATGAGCTTATGCTAAGTTATTTCAACCAATTATGTATGTAGGTAGCACATACTCAAAACAATTTCAAACGTTAGAAATATAATGTTTTTATACCCTAAAGCAAACAAACAAAAATATGATTTGCAACGTATAGGCAATATATCGTTAAACGATAATGACCATATATAAATAGATCCGGCCACATGCCCACTACAAAACAATCAAAATAATCTTATAACAATAAGATATTGTATATAGATTGATGGATTTACACGCCCGCAATACTTGTTGACGTCACCATTCCGCATGACGATAACCTCGTTAAAGCAGAAAATATAAATTGACAAAATATTTAGATTTGGCACACGAGGTTACTGAATTGTGGGATGTCGACTCAACAATTATTGTCCCGATTGTTGTTTCTGCACATGGATTGATACCAAAGAGCCTCGACCAACATCTCCAGAGGCTCTCAATGGGCCGTTGGGTCATGAGCCAGATTCAGAAGGCAGTAGTGCTTGACACGGCACGTATAGTGAGGAGGTTCCTCACTTTGGGGTCCTAACCACCGATGGCTTGGGTCTCGAGCCTCGCCACTGTTGGGTTAATCTCTTTTTTTATATTTTTATATGTATTTTGATTTTTTATTCTATATGTAAAAATGTAAAAAGATAGTATAATAAATAAAGAGAAAATTACAAGCATTACCCCTGGTGGGACTCGAACCCACAATCCCCGGCTTAGGAGGCCGATGCCTTATCCATTAGGCCACAGGGGCTTGCTGTTAGTTGTCGAATATTTTAAATCAATTGACACAAACTGTAAAATATTGAAATAACTTTTCCTAGTTTTCCAAAAGTAAAACATCAAAATTTAATATTTACACGAAGCCTTTATAGAACAGGCTTAAGGAAGAAACCTAACGTTTCTGAATAACTCATCAATCACGTACTGCCATTGAGGTTTTTTAAATGCATAAGAAAAGATGAAATAGCTTTTCAAAATATTTTTATAGTCTTTTACATGATCTTTGAACCGTTCATTGAGACTACCACCGCTCCGAAATGTGTTGTGGCTGTGAAGAAGAAACGACGAAAGTAACTCTCTTATTACAACAAAAATAAATAATCTCTCTTATTCCTATTTTATTTTTGATTCGGTCCATCTAAAGGTTGTCTGGAAAATTCGCGGTAAGCAATAAGACCGCTGATTATCACCTTAATTATAACAGGTTTTTTTAAAATAAATAATGTCATCATTAATAAATAATATCGCAAAATATGGTAGAAATTGGGAAAAAATGTATTCCTAAGCATTTAATAGATACAATATTGTAATAAGCTCTTATATAAAACTTTTAATAAATAAATATACCCAACAGTCACATACATAGTCCTGTAGGCTAATTCACATAATTAAATAAGTTCAGTTGCAGTGCAGTTGCAATGAAGTTTCTATTAAAACAGCCCTTTTTGTATTCTCGTAATTTAGACAACCGCTGTCAGATACGCTCACATCAAGTTCGCGTCACGCGAGCGCTTTAGCGTATTCTACTGCTGCGCGTTTTATACATGCGTGATTCAGATCGCAACTTGAATTACCTATTCGTTTGACGTCTCCAATGACAGTTAAATCCGACCAACGTGCAGCACATGCGCAGTTTATGCATATCATACGCGCAGCTAAACAATTACAAGAATACCATTTTGACGTACGTACCATTAAGAAGTAAACCTAATTGCAACTACACCGTAACTTGATCGGCGCGTCAAGAAATTACGTCAATTAGCCTACTGACCCCACACTACAAGTCTAGTGTTGTGGGTATCAGAAACTACGAGAGACTTTTTGGTCTCACAAACACCCAAACCCGAAACAAATACTTCTGGACCCTCCAACATTTTTCCCGATGCGGGGTTCGAGCCCGTGACGTATTCTCAGCTGACGTCTAACCAACTGCGCCACAGAAAAACCGTATTCTTTGTATGAATATATTTTGCTTGACACGTTTCTGGTACTTTCATGGTATGCTACGTTATTATGGTTCCTAGTAATAGGTGTCAATGTAACTTGAACAGATTATGTTCGCATAATGGTTTCTTAGATTTACGCGAATGTCACACATTGAAATAAAACTATTTTTTACATTTTTTAACTTCCAGACGTTTCGATTGCTTTACAGCTTTCATGGACACGGGCTGGACAAGATAAAAAAAATAAAATTTTAACCAAATCACGATAAAATCCGTAAAAATTAGTTTTATTCCAATGATTATGTTCGGTTTAGCTCAGTTTTGGTTTACTGAGGACTGTAATACAATGAGAGGAATGTTCGATGCCTAAAAACCAGTAACATTTTTTAAAGCAATGAATGGCGAGACGGGAATGCTATCCGCCTATTGGTAAGCGATATGACCGCTCATGGACAGTAGCAAAACCAAACAGCGCCATGAATTACAAAGCAATGCTTGGCATGCCACTGCGCTCGCCATCCTGAGACATAAGATGTTAAGTCTCATTATGTCATTGACTTATATTATACCGATAGACGAGACGCGTCATAGAAATAAAGTGCCCCCGTATTTTAAAAGCATACTGCAATATTACATCACTTACCTGGTATTTTATTTTATTAAAATATTGAAACTTCAGACGATTTGCTTTCGGTTTGACGGTGAAACATCAAAATAAATTACATTTAACGTATGCGATAAGGCGTACTGCACTGTCACTGTCACGAAGCAAACTGATTCATGTGCGGTGCATGCACCGCAAGTAGGTGGCACACATTTTGCGCACTGAACGTCTTATCTAGTGTAACATTGATAGCGATGCAATATGTCCAGTAACTCTGGCTACAATGTCCTTCAAACCGGAACACAACAGTGCATTTACTTGCGGTAGTACCAACCCAGGCGGCCTTTCACATTTGAGAGATTTATATATTTTTAATGCATGTGTTTATATTGTATATACGTCAATAATAATCGAGATGAACTTGTCGAGCACTTGACTGTTCAGATTACAGTAATACCAACGTAATGTTTACACTTTTAGTCACGTTAACTGTATTGGCTTCGTATCGACAATTTATCAACGGATATGGAATACATTATCAGTGAGATAAAATATTGGGTTAACCCAGCCCATGTGTGCAAATGTAAACAACACTGATAAAATATTAATATTTGCAATAATAATAATCTATCTTTTGACAGCATCCGTGGCGCAGTCGGTTAGACGCCGCCTGTGTAACGAGAGGCCGCGGGCTCGATCCTCGTACCTAGACGAATATTTGTATAATCCACAGGTATTTGTTTCGGGTCTGGGTGTTTGTGAGACCGAAAAGTCTCTCGTAGTTTCTGATACCCACGTCACAAGACTCGATCTTAGTGTGCTGTCAGGAGTATGTATGTGACTGTTGGGTGTATTTATGATTATTTATTTATCTTGTAGAACCGAGACTGCACTACTATCAAGAGTTCTATTGAGAACGTCTACAACTTAATCGATAGTCCACCAAATCCGATTATTCACCTTATGTTTTATTATTTTATTTTATTAAAATAGTTATTCATACCGACTGTTTCGGCTACTATGTGTCAAAACTTGTTATTAGGCATCTGTAAGTAATTTTATATGTAATACATTTTCCTTTAGCTGTTGGTTTTTCTTTATAATAAATAAAAAACACAAAATTGGTGATAGGTCTCTAATATGTGAGAGGCCGCCTGGGCAGGTACCACAGCAATGTCTATATATTCCGCCAAACAGCAGTGTAAATGCACTGTTGTGTTCCGGTTTGAAGCACATTGTAACCAGAATAACTACTGTTCATAATGAGGCTGAACATCTAATGTCTCTGGATGGCGAGCGCAGTGGAATGCCAAGCATTGTATGTAGAGCTATGTAATTCATAGTGTTGTTTGGTTTTGCTACTGTCCATGAGCGGACGTATCGCTTACCATCGGGGGAACGGCACGCTCGTCTCGCCATTCACCGCAATACAAAAAAACTGGGAATCTAAAACTTACTTGTCATGCAAATACCTAGATGTCGTATTACCTATTATACATACATACATACATAAACTCACGCCTTTATCCCCGAAGGGGTAGGCAGAGGCGCCACTAGGACACCCACATTTCGCCTTGTATGTTCCGTCCCACGATGTGATATGTGGCGAGCCTATCGCCATATCGGGCACAAATTCCTGACTCCGGACTGATAATTAATAGAAAAATCCAATATCACTTTGCCCGACCCGGGACTCGAACCCGAGACCTCAGCTTTGTAACCGTACCGTAATACAACTACGCCACCGAGGCAGTCCGAGGCAGTATTACCTATTATTTGCGTCATTATATTGCTAGGTATGATTCTGGTTGTTGGGCGCCAAGTTTACCTAGTTATTATCAATAAATAATTATAGCTGTTAAATTTTTCGCTGAATCACAATGATAAAAAGTATAGGTATAGTGTTGGTATCTTTGTTTATTCACAATGATTCAACATCATCGTCATGATGAAACTTATTATTTTGTATTACTACAATTGCGTTGTAGTAGGTACCTTTTATTAATCTTTATATCACAAATTTGGTGCTCTAAACGTTGAATATCGAAAATCACCATACCTTTTCTACCAATACCTTTATTAGCACGACGTGATTATTTAAAAGATACGTCTATTCTTTCCCTCATTTGAAGGATTGAAGATTAAAACCAAAAATACTACAATATGGCAAAAATGTCGTTGCGATGAGCCCATGTAAGTATGGGATGAGGGAGTTCAGAAAAAGATGTACGTATATACACATAGTTTTGTAGGAAGTGTTTTTATTTTGTAACCCAGTTCACAGTCTTCATTGTACCAAACACACGAGACATTGAATAAAGGTATTAATTGCCCACAACCATACCTTCTTATTACTCTCCAAAACAAAATGAGGTGAGAAGATTCATGTTGCTAGCCCTGTTGTATAAATGAGGGCTGAAGAAGATCACAGCTCAGTGTGTCTAGCAGGAGGTGTTGGGGGTGGACTGGGAGCCTTATAGTACTTGTCGTACAGCTCGTCCCAGAATCTGAACCGTTCCTCCATCAACCCATCTTTCAACTTAACTTCAAATATTTTGTATATGAACTTGTTATCAAACTGTTACGATATTATTTTATAATAATAACCGATTCTAACAATCATAAATATCAGATAAGTGCAGCATATATTCCACAGCAGCAAAAGTTAATGGGTCCAAAATTTATTTAGATGCTTATGAAAAAACTCGTAATAATCGAAACGACCGTAAACCAGCTTGGCAGGTGCGATTAGAACGCAGAATAAATGAGCTACGCACAAAAATAGGCAGATTAACACAATTCATTAACGGTAATAGAACAAGAAAACTAACAATTCACGTTAATGCAATAATGGAGCAATATAAAACACACTCTATACACGAAGAACCAAATATTCTGTTAACACACACCTTAGACACACTAAAACAAAAACTAACACTTACTGCAGGTCGTCTACACAGATATAAAAATTGCACTTTAAGAAAACAACAAAACAATCGATTTAATAACAATGAGAAACTTTTTTATCGTATGATTAAACAGGCAGCTACAAATACTGAACCGGATAACACAGATAATAATATAAATGATATCCCAAGCTCCGAAGAATTGAAAAATTTCTGGGCAGGTATATGGGGAACATCAGAAAGTCATAATACGCAGGCCAATTGGATAGAAGAAGAAATAATAAATAATGCTAGATGTGCAGAAATGAACTTCGAACAGATCCCACCAGAAACATATTTTAAGGTATATCCGAGTGATGTTGAATTTAAAATATTGGAGAGTGGTTTCAAAGCTAAGCAAAACCAAAGCGGGCTAAGTGAATCTCCTTGGAATATACCTCGTTGTATTTTAATTAAACTGCTATCTGATATTTAATCGCTAATAAATCATAAATGTATTTAATAATGTAACATATCAACTACATACTGATAATATTTACAAACATTAATAAACTAAATTTTCGATTATATAATATTTTATCGTCAAGCGTCGCGTTGAATTGATATGGTTAATTGTGTTGTGTGATTTAGTATCAAACAGACAGCATGTGGAGATGGACGTATGTTCTGTGTGTGGTGGCAGCGAGTGCTGAAGTGTCTCGAGTGGTGCAACTTGAGCAGGGCCCAGTGCGAGGGTACAAGGAAGATGGCGTGTTCGCGTATTATGGCATTCCATACGCCACAGTACCCACAGGACCCAACAAATTCAAGGTATTATTCAATAATATCTGTTTTCATTGCACTATAAATTACCGCTTAATTATATTCTTAAAATTTCTCTTTATTTATTTTACTATTTTTTTACATTTTTACATATATAATAAAAGTCAAAATACATATAAAAATATAAAAAAAAAGAGATTAACCCAACGATGGCGAGGCTCGAGACCCAAGCCACCGGCGGTTAGGACCCCAAAGTGAGGAACCTCCTCACTATACGTGCCGTGTCAAGCAATACTGCCTTCTGGATCTGGCTCATGACCCAACGGCCCATTGAGAGCCTCTGGAGATGTTGGTCGAGGCTCTTTGGTATCAATCCATGTGCAGAAACAACAATCGGGACAATAATTGTTGAGTCGACATCCCACAATTCAGTAACCTCGTGTGCCAAATCTAAATATTTTGACAATTTATCATTTTCTGCTTTAACGAGGTTATCGTCATGCGGAATGGTGACGTCAACAAGTATTGCCCGGCGCGCCAATCGATCTATTATCACAATATCAGGCTTATTGGCAACAATAGTCCTGTCTGTGATAACAGACCGATCCCAATAGAGCGTAGCATGACCATTTTCAAGAACTGGTTGGGGAACATACTGGTAATATGGCACTTCAGGAGTCACAAGTCCATATCGAAGAGCAATTTGCTGATGTATGATCTTGGCTACTAGATTGTGTCTATGCAAATACTCGCCGTTAGCAAGATACGAACAACCGGAGATAACATGCCTGATGGACTCGCCAGGACGGTGGCATGCCCGACAGATGTCGACGGTACCGTCCTTCAGGATGTATTTCCTATAGTTGTTCGTCTTAATAACTTCGTCCATAATTGCAAAGACAAAACCCTCAGTTTCCCCAAAGAGGTTACCGAAACGTAGCCAAGACACAGACGCTAATCGGTCCACATCAGGCCCATGGAGGGCCCGATAGAACCGACCATGCAGCTCCTTGCCCTTCCATATTTCCTCGCGATCCTTAATACCCATCACCAGAGGTTTCCGCCAGTTCTCATTCGCCAAAGAGAGCGGGGTAAATCCTTTATCTACCATCACTACAACCCCATGCATATCCACGTCGCTGTGAAGGAAATAATCCCTGAGATTGCACACCTCGCGATTATGCAGGTCCTTAGCATTAAGCATACCTCGGCCTCCGCATCTCCGCGGGATGTACAATCGCATTACTGACGAACGTGGATGGCGCATACGATGTGCAGTCAGTAGAGTTCGGACTTTACGATCCAGGGCGTCCAATTCGGTCTGAGTCCATCTGAGTATGCCGAAGGAGTACATAAGTACAGGCATAACCCAACCGTTAAAGGCGCGAATCTTGTTTCCACCTGACAAAAAACTGTTAAGTACTTTTGTCAGGCGGCTAAAGAAACGTTCCCTTATCGATTGTTTTACGTCTGCACCCCTAATACCTAGAGCTTCAGGCATACCCAGATATTTGTAGGTTTCCGTCGGCGAAAGGGATCTGAGTCTTACAGTCTCTGAGACACGTATGTCATCAGAGACCGCAACCACGCCTCGCTTTACATGGATAACCGCACATTTATCTACACCAAACTCCATATTGATTGATTTGCTAAATCTTTCAGCTATTTTTAACAACTCAATCAATTCAGATTGTTTTGATGTAAATAACTTGAGATCATCCATGTAGAGCAAGTGAGAGATAGGCTCAGACCCTCTCCGCAGACGGTAGCCTAACCCCGAATCCAACAACAGAGTACTGAGGGGATTCAGGGCCATACAAAACCACAGTGGACTCAGACTGTCACCCTGGAATATACCCCGCTTGATTTTAATCGGCTCATCATTCACCGAAGGATTGGTAGCGCCTGGATATTTAAGAACAGTTGTCCATTGTCCCATACATGCCCCAAGAAAAGTGCTCAATTTTGTATCAACTTTATACAAATCAAGCACTCTCATGAGCCATGTATGGGGCACCGAATCATATGCCTTTTTATAGTCAATCCAGGCAGCTGATAAATTCCTTCGGTTCTGACGAGCCTGTTGGCAAATGGCCATGTCAATGAGAAGGAGTTCCTTAGTACCACGGGACCCGCTCTTGCAACCTGTTTGTCCGGAATAAAGAATTTGATTAGTTGTAATATGACATTGAATTTTTGATCTAATTATCGACGAAAGTACTTTATAAATTGTGGGTAGGCATGTAATGGGTCTATAATTTTTTGGTTCCGTGGTACTACCGGATTTAAAGAGTAGGTGAGTGACACCTGTTGTCATAAATGTTGGGAGCGATCCCCCTTCAAGCGCATCCTGGAACTGTGTTGCCAATCGAGCATGCGAACTTGGAAACCATTTTAACCAGAAGTTGTGCAGACCATCTGGTCCCGGAGACTTCCAATTTTGGGTTGGACGAATCGCGGTCAGAACGTCCTCTGGACTGATTAAAATGGCCTCCATAGCCGGTATCACCTTGCAAGCTCGATCTACAACACTGAACCAGGGGGCTTCAGTGTGAGAGACAGGCGACGACCAGATATTTGTCCAGTACTCACGCATTTCATGAGCACTAGGTAGCCGCCCATCTACCACACTTTGTGGAGAATTCTCCCAGCATCTATAAACCCTCTTTTGATCACTTTGGAACATACGATTTTGTTGGAAACGATCCCATCGCCTCCTGTAGCGGCGGATGCGGTTTGCCCACGCATAGACTTTTTGTTTGTAGAAGTCTATGCGTTCCGTGACGCAAAGTCTATAATTGCGAGGACTGGTGTTAGTCCCCGAAAAAGCCTGCGCCACAAAACGCATAATCTTCGGTCTACTATTTCCTTCTTTGAAGGAAATTAGCTTGCCGATGAGAGTTCGGGCCCTGTTGATACGTTCCTCAATCCTACGCTGCCAGGCAGGCACAGCCGCAACACCTCGAGTGGCTCTACGTTCATTTGGGAAATTAACATTAGCCACACGACATGCTGCGACAGCTGCGCAGTAAAGGATCGAATGCGTATCAACAAGATCCCGACTGGACTCCAGGTATATAGGTAACATGGAGTCCAAAGCTCCCATCAGCGCCACATTTCTTCTATGCGTTGGCAAACGCGGAAGTCGCGGTCTACAAGACGCCGACAAAGGCATGAATTCCGAAATCGCACGCTCCAAAGCCCCTCTCAGACGCTGTTCATCTTGGGGACTTACGTTGTCGTCCAAATTGTCCGTCACCTCAATAACAGCAATAGGTATTGGTGTTGGGTCTGCTGCTTGATCTCCACTGACGGGCTGGACATTGTTGTCCTGGACAACTCTTAAGTCTGTGCGCAACCGCTCAAGTGCTTCATCATCCAACAACTTACGCCGCTGAATAAATCGCACTTGATCCGACAATCGTTGGGATGATACTTCAACTGTTGGTTCCAAAGCCTGAAACAGAGACAGCATTTTAGCACGATACGCAGTAAGGTGAGTTCCTCCCCTTGTTGCCCCAAAGTAGGCCCGCATGACATTTTCATTTATTTGATGAGTCCATCTCATGCGGCGCACTACTCCACCGGTAGCGGGGACCGTAGGCGGGACACTCGGTCCCACTGGTCCCAAGCCCACCACTGGAGGGGGTCGTCCTCTTCGCCGCGCAGGTCTTGGTGGCGGCGGGGACGACTGCAGCTCGTCGCGTTGGCTCGACGCGTCGATGTCCGGCGTCACTTCGAATACGTCCGAAGCTGACGCCCACGACGCGGAGCTCGACGAGCTGGGAGATGTTGGTCGTGCGTGTTTGCTTCTGGCTCGTTTTTTCATCTTGTGAACATCGAGTGTTAAAATATATTGGGTGACATTGTCACTATTGTCAAAATGTTTTCTTTGCTATTACGAGTACAACTATTGCTTTTAGGAATAAGTTTAACGTTTTTGTGATATGGCATTATTTAATTTGTTTGTTGACTAATTTTGTTTGACGGAATTCAAGTATATTGTAATATAAATTAAGAAAAATCGACGAAAATTTGACGTTCACAACTGATGATCGTTAGTGTTGCCAGTTCTTAAAATTATCTTTAAATGTTGTCTGTTAAGGATAGCCGTGAGCTATTTCAATACTGTCATTATTTTTAGATCATCATTAGTAGTTTTTGTTTTTGCATTCAATGCTTACCATTGTTTGCACATTAAGAGAAATTGCTAATTGTTGTAAAAAATATTATTTTTTATACGTAGCCTCACTCGTGCCTCACTCCTAGAGGTAGTAATTGAAAGAAATAAAAGATCCATTATAAATCCCGCAATATTAAAATTCTTACCAAACTTTGACAAGACAGTTCGTTTTTAAGTTTTAATTTAAAAAATAAAAAAATAAATATTGTTATTTATTCTTGCAGGCTCCGTTACCACCGCCAACTAACCAAGAAATATTAGACGCGGTAGATAAAAAAATTATTTGCCCTCAAGTCTCTTTCGATCTAATAACTAAAAATAAAATTAAACAAGAAGATTGTCTGATAGCAAATATATTTGTGCCTGATACCAAAGAAGATCAACTGCCGGTCTTGGTGGAAGTACACGGAGGTGCTTTTCAACTTGGCTTCGGTAATTGGCTAAAACCGAAACATCTAATTCAGACCAAAAGTATGATTGTCGTCTCATTTAACTATCGTCTTAGCGTTCATGGTTTCCTGTGTTTGGGAACAAAAGATATCCCAGGTAATGCAGGCATGAAAGATCAAGTTGCTCTTCTTCGCTGGGTGAAGAAAAACATAGCCACCTTCGGTGGAAATCCTGACGATATTACCATAGACGGTGGCAGCGCTGGCGGAGCGTCTGTAGATCTATTGCTTTTATCTAGAGCAACTAAAGGCTTATTTAACAAAGCTATCCCTGAAAGCGGTTCCAATCTGGCCGCTTTTTCGATGCAATCGGATCCATTAGGAAATGCCAAGGAGCTTGCAAAACAGTTGAATTTTAAAAACACTGAGGACATTTATGCTCTCGAGGAGTTCTTTAAGTCTACTCCCTTAGACCAATTCTGTGGCTCTTGTGATGAGTGATACAAGTCAAAAATCATCATTTTACAGGAGAGCAAAAACAAGATTTAAAAAATTCTCGGTCGTAAACTAAATGTGCTAGATTAAACTTGAATACCTTATTTTGTGGGGAAAAATGTTTTCTTTCATTGTGCGTTTTAGGTTTTTTGATAAATATTATGTTTAAAAAGTAATTCACGAGAAACCTGTGAGATATACCTCGGCTTATGAGTAACATGTGCAAAAATGTTGTGATAAATAATATAAGTGTAATTATATTACGTCGCACCTAAATACTGTGTTTAAAGTGCTTTCGTGTAAACTGATATACAAAAGTTTACAAAATGTAATAACTAATTTGTATGAGTTCCTACGATAATGTTGCTCAAACAAAAGATAAAGGTATAATCCGTAAGATTATGTTTTTTTAATCCGCAACCCCCTACTTTCATAAATTACTTGAATAGTATCTGTTTGCTAATATTCCAGTCTATTGAAAGTAAGTGTTAAATGATACAAGTCAAGTTATATCTCTCGTTAAAATGATATTATGTAATGTGTAAATAGATACAAGTTTCATATTATTCAATAATCAACTTTGTTGCGATGTTTTTAATAATAAATAAAAGGTACGATGGGTCTGCCATGTATTACCGGATGGTATATAAATCCCTTAACTGTTAATCAATAAAATAATAATAATAAATCAACTTTAGTTAAAAATAACTGCTTGATTTAGCAACTCAATCAATATGGAGTTTGGTGTAGATAAAGGTGCGGTTATCCATGTCAAGCGAGGCGAGATTGCAGTCTCTGATGACATAAATGTCTCAGAGACTGTAAGACTCAGATCTCTTTCGCAGACGGAAACCTACAAGTATCTGGGTATGCCTGAGGGTCTAAATATTATAGGTGCAGAGGTAAAACAATCAATGAAGGAGCGTTTCTTTAGCCGCCTAACAAAAGTTCTTAACTGTTTTTTATCAGGTGGAAACAATATTCGTGCGTTTAACGGTTGGGTTATGCCTGTACTTATGTACTCTTTTGGCAAACTCAGATGGACTCAGACGAAATTGGACGCCCTGGATCGTAAGGTCCGGACTCTACCAAATGCACATCGTATGCATCATACAAGTTCGTCAGTGATGAGGTTGTGCATCACGCAGAGATGTGAGGGCCGAGGCATTCTTAATGCTATGGATCTGCATAATCGTGAGGTGTGCAATATAAGGGAGTATTTACATCACAGCTACGTAGATATGCATAGGGTTGTAGTTATAGTGTGTAAAGTATTTACCCAGCTCTCATTGGCGAATGAGAACTGGCGGAAGCCTTTGGTGATGAGCGTTTAAGATCGCGAGGAAGTATGGAAGAGCAAAGAGCTGCATGGTCCGTTCTATCGGGCCCTACACGGGCCTGAAGTGGACCGGCCTTCATCTGTAACTTGTCTATGTTTTGGTAACCTCTGGGGAAACTGAGTGTTTTGCTTTTGCAATCGTGGACGAAGTTATTAAGACTATAGAAAATACATCCTGAAGGACGGTACGGTCGACATTTGTAGGGCATGCCAACGTCCTGGCGAGCCAATGAGACATGTAACTTCCGGTTATTCGTATCTTGCTAACGGCGAGTACTTGCATAGACACAACCTAGAAGCCAAGATCATACATCAGCAAATCGCTCTTCGATATGGACTATTGTGACTCTTGAAGTGCCATATTACCAGTATGTTTCCCAACCAGTTCTTGAAAATGGTCATTCAACGCTGTATTGGGATTGGTCTGTTATCACAGATAGGACTATTGCTGCCAATAAGCCTGATGTTGTGATAAAAGATCGATTGAAGTGCCGAGCAATACTTGTGGATGTTACCATACCGCATGACGATTACCTCTTTAAAGGTGAAAAAAAACAAATTGTCTAAATATTTAGATTTGGAACACGAGGTTACTGACATTTGGGATGTAGACTCAACAATTATTGTCCCGATTGTTGTTTCTGCACATGGACTGATAAACATCTCCAAAAGCCGTTGTTGGTCGTTGGGTCAAGAATCAGATCCAAAAGGCAGTATTGCTGGACATACCACTCATAGTGAGGATGTTCCTTACTTTGTATCCCTAACCACTGCACCGGTGGCTTGGGACTTGAGCCTCGCCACCAAAGGGTTAACTATTTGTTTTATACTTTTTTAAGTAATTTTTTAAATGTAATATGAATGTACAAAAATGTAAAAAAATCTTACAAAATAAACACAATTACAATAAATTAACTTTAATAAAATTTAGATTCAAAACTAATTTAATTAAATTACAAATTCTTAAGCCACGGTCTTAGCACAATTATTAAAATCTTAGACTGCCTCGATGGCATAGTTGTATTACGGTACGGTTACAAAGCTGAGGTCTCTGGTTCGAGTCCCGGGTCGGGCAAAGTGATATTGGATTTTTCTATTCATTATCAGCCCGGAATCAGGAAATTGTGCCCGATATGGCGATAGGCTCGCCCCCTATCACATCGTGGGACCGAACATACAAGGCGAAATGTGGGTGTCCTGGTGGCGCCTCTGCCTCTCCCTTCGGGGATAAAGGCGCGAGTTTATGTATGTATTAAAATCTTATAACGTACTTTTATAATATGAATGGTAAAGGTCTCTAATCTCAATAGTATAGTGTCATATACTCAAAAGTTGCAACGTTGCAAATATTTTTTAAACTAAGAAATAACACAGATGAGTATTATACAAATACTACAATAAGAAAACATGTAAAAATCATTTCAGAACAGTTGGAAAAGAATAAGGAGTTTCTTTCCATTTGTAAATCAAAGATAACTTGAGTAAAGCAGCAGTAATATTGATAAATAAGATTTTTATTTTACATTTTTTTTTATGTGGTATTCAATAAAGAATTTATAAATAAATAAATAAATTATGTACCAATACCGTTTTGACAACTGCCATTTTTCAATAAAATAATATAGAATAATAATATGTTTCTGACAGCTACGTAAAAAAATTAGTTTTCATATATTATTTACCTTGGATATTGTATCTGATGATGGAATATAATATTATAATAAATCATATTTATAGTACAAAAGTATTATAATATATTTGGACATTTGAATTATTGGTTCTGTTGTATTTAAATCAATATACTCGTAATAATGTATTGACGCGCATAATTGTCTCACTTAGCACATCTTATTCGATATAAAATATTTTTGTAATTTGTTTGAGTTTTAGATACAACTTGATTTGTATTCGTTTGAACATAAAATAAAAAAAATCTGTAGAATGATATATGTCGGGATGTATCACTTAGCACATCCAAATCAAAAAATCACATTTGAATTGGTAGGTACATGTCGAGTTGTACCCTAGTCAATATTGGAAAAAAATGGTTCAAAGTGATATAACCCTCGATATATCAATATTCACGTTGAATGCACTGAAAAAAATATATGTGAAAATAGTTATAATTCTACTTATACCAGTACCCACAAAAACTGCGTATTAATCGATTACAAAAACGAGTTACAACTCGAAATATATCAATATTCACGCAATTTTCGCCAAAATAGCAGCACTTGTATCACTTTACACAAAATTATATCCGTAACTATAGCAGATAGGAAATCGTGAGTTAGACCAAAAAAAAGCTTATTTTTTTCTCATCATTTCTATATAAAAAACTCAAAAAGGGTACAACTCGAGTTGTATCACTTGTAACAAGAGCCACAGAATTAATCTTTGATGCGTACCTTAACCGAACTGATTCGACGTTTGTGTTCTCGCCCTGCGTGGAACGACACATTGGAGAAGAAGTTTTTCTTGACGAAGATCCACTGAGTATTCTAAAGAATGGGAGGTACGAGAAAGTTCCATTGCTCATCGGTTTTGCTAACATGGAAGGTTTGTTCCGTATCGAGGTATTCGAAACATGGAAAAATAAAATGAACGAGAAGTTTTCTGATTTCTTACCAGCTGATCTGAAATTTGAAAATGAAGAACAAAAACAAAAAGTTGGTAATGAAGTTAAACAGTTTTACTTCGGCGATAATCCTATAAGTGAAGAGAACGTTTTGTCTTACATCGATTACTTTACGGACGTGATATTCGCAGTACCGGCATTGAGATCGGTTGAGTTACATTTAAAGAATGGCCACGATAAAGTATATCTGTATGAATATTCCTTTACCGATGATGACGTACCATTAGTGCCTCATACTAATGTCCGAGGTGCCAATCACTGCGCACAGACAATGGCTGTTATGGATGGAATTAATGTATTAATTCCCGATGAAACCAATGCTTCTGTTGAATATAAAAAGATAAAATCTGTAATAAGGCAAATGTGGTCAAACTTCATTACAACTGGGTATGTAATATTTGATGATGTCTAAAAGTTTTTCTAATTGAATATAAGTACGAAAGGCGTTTTTATTGAAATATTTATATTGGTGTAAATTTTTTCCAACATTAGTCACAAATATTCAAATAGCTCTTATCCTGATTTTTGTTAAACAGCATAACCGTAAATAATTTTTGTTCATAAATTGATTAATTTTGTTAAATTTCCAGGAAACCAGTACCAGAAGGATCCACACTGCCGTCCTGGCCTGCTGTCACTGCGAACTACTCGCCACACATGTCATTAGGACGCACGATAGAGCTGAAGGGTCCTTTGCTGGAGAAACGCACTCGCTTTTGGACCAAAATCTACGACAAATACTACCGCACGCCCATTCCGCTTCCAATCATTCCAAAAACAAAAGTAGAACTTTAAATATTCCGGATAATATTTTATTTAATACATCATTTTCTTAGAAGTTGAGGTTGTAAAAAATATTTTTGAAATTTATGGTTGTTATGTTTATTCTGTACTATTTTTGCAAACATGTTGTTACCAATTACGCTAATACATATTTAAAGGGATATAATATAGGTATATAGTATTTTCCTCCCCACCAAGCTAATTAAAACGCACGTAGTAACGAGAATTAAAACAGGAATATTGAGATGGTCACGTACAGACGGTGGTTGAAAGCAGACCGATGGAACAAAAGGAAAGTATATGGTTGAAATGGTCATTAGACATCCACCCAATGGCTCTTCAAAAACAGCTAGGTTAGGTGTACGCCAAACTGACGAGAATTATTAAAGAATCAGGGGTGAACACAACGGTTCGTAGTTTTAGTTTTGCCCTATAAGATAAGACCATTTTTTTTGCAATTCCGTCTAGAATTGAATTTCTTTACTGAATGGTGGACTAAATATCCACCTTCGGTAGAAATCATGATGTTGACTCTATCCATAGACGGTGGCACTGCTTGCGAAGCAATTAAGGATCTAGTGAAGTTGTCACGGCCTCAGTTACCTCGGTGGCGCCGTTGTACTACGGCACGATTATAAAGCTGAGGTATTGAGTTCGAATCCCGGGTCGCGCAAAGTGATATTGGATTTTTCTATGCATTATCAGCCCGGAATCAGGAATTTGTGCCCGACATGACAATAGGTTCACCCCATATCACATCGTGGGACGGAACATACAAGTTAGTATGTGGGTGTCCTGGTAGAACCTCTGCTTACCCCTTCTGGGAAAAATGCGTGAGTGTATGTATGTATGAAATTGTCAAAAGCTAGTAAAGGCTAATTCCATAGAGTCACTCCTGAAATTAGTTCCGCAATGACATAAAATAGAAAAACATCACTAATTTGCCATACGGGCAACAATAACAAATAGCATAAGATGTCTTATATCTGATCAAGAATATGCAACTATTTAAATCAATAAACTAAAATAACTTTGCAATTATTTTATTGGTGTGTTATCATCATGGCCACCGGCTGGAGTAGATCGATCGCCCTACATGTCTTTGGGCAGGACTATAGAGTTGAAAGATGGGTTGATGGAGGAACGGTTCAGATTCTGGGACGAGCTGTACGACAAGTACTATAAGGCTCCCAGTCCACCCCCAACACCTCCTGCTAGACACACTGAGCTGTGATCTTCTTCAGCCCTCATTTATACAACAGGGCTAGCAACATGAATCTTCTCACCTTATTTTGTTTTGGAGAGTAATAATAAGAAGGTTGTAGGCAATTAATACCGTGATTTAATGTCTCGTGGGTTTGGTACAATGAAGACTGTGAACTGGGTTACAAAATAGAAACACTTACTACAATACTATGTGTATATACGTACATCTCTTTCTGAACTCCCTCATCCCATATTTACATGGGCTCATCGCAACGACACTTTTGCCATATTGTAGTATTTTTGGTTTTAATCCTCAATCCTTCAGATGAAGATACACGTATCTTTTAAATAATCACGTCGTGCTAATAAAAGTATTGGTAGAAAAGGTATGGTGATTTTCGATATTCAACGTTTAGAGCAACAAATTGTGATATAAAGATTATTAAAAGGTACCTACTACAACGCAATTGTAGTAATACATAATAATATAATTCATCATTACGATGATGTTGAATCATTGTGAATAAACAAAGATACCAACACTATACATTTATCATTGTGATTCAGCGAAAAACTTTAACAGCTATAATTATTTGTTGATGATAAGCAGGTAAACTTGGCGCCCAACAACCAGAATCATACCTAGCAATATAATGGCGCAAATAATAAGTAATACGACATCTAGGTATTTGCATGACAAGTAAGTTTTAGATTCCCAATTTTTTTGTATTGCGGTGAATGGCGAGACGAGCGTGCCGTTCCCCCGATGGTAAGCGATACGTCCGCTCATGGACAGTAGCAAAACCAAACAACACTATGAATTACATAGCGATGCTTGGCATTCCACTGCGCTCGCCATCCAGAGACATT
This sequence comes from Deilephila elpenor, assembly GCA_949752805.1. Lineage (NCBI taxonomy): Eukaryota > Metazoa > Arthropoda > Insecta > Lepidoptera > Sphingidae > Deilephila > Deilephila elpenor. Next base: position 10,667,047 of record OX457097.1, on the reverse strand, counting down.
AGATGTTCAGCCTCATTATGTCCAGTAGTTACTCTGGTTACAATGTGCTTCAAACCGGAACACAACAGTGCATTTACACTGCTGTTTGGCGGGAGAATTAGACATTGCGGCAGTACCAACCCAGGCGGCCTTTCATATATGAGAGCTAGCATCAGTCAAACTAATAAATATCCTTATATATTTTTAATGCATGTTTTTATATTATATACACGTCAATAATAATCGAGATGAACTTGTCGAGCACTTGACTGTTCAGATTACAGTAATACCACCGTAATGTTTACACTTTTAGTCACGTTAACTGTATTGGCTTCGTATCGACAATTTATCAACGGATATGGAATACATTATCAGTGAGATAAAACATTGGGTTAACCCAGCCCATGTGTGCAAATGTAAACAACACTGATAAAAGATTAATATTTGCAATAATAATAATCTATCTTTTGACAGCATCCGTGGCGCAGTCGGTTAGACGCCGCCTGTGTAACGAGAGGCCGCGGGCTCGATCCTCGTACCTAGACGAATATTTGTATAATCCACAGGTATTTGTTTCGGGTCTGGGTGTTTGTGAGACCGAAAAGTCTCTCGTAGTTTCTGATACCCACGTCACAAGACTCGACCTTAGTGTGCTGTCAGGAGTATGTATGTGACTGTTGGGTGTATTTATGATTATTTATTTATCTTGTAGAACCGAGACTGCACTACTATCAAGAGTTCTATTGAGAACGTCTACGACTTAATCGATAGTCCACCACACTGGCCTAGTACTTGTCGGACTTCATATCCCTAACATAGACATTATTGAAACACTCTATGGTACAAAGGTATCTTCGTTATGTTTAGATTTCATTCACAAGATTAAATTCGCATATTTCCTGAAAAACTATAATAAATCCAGAGAAAAAGCATAAAATACGCTACCTAAGCATAGTCGACATTACAAGCAAAATATTCTAGTTCATGCAATTTTATAGTTATCCAACTTTTCGCAGAAACTCAAGCTATTTATGTCTAGATATTTTAGAAAATTTCCCTGAAAATATATTAAATTCGGAACTCGGTGGCGTATCTTAGGCATCGCTTTGACGTGGGTCCACATTTCCTTCGGGGATTGAAGATTTTTTAAACAAGATTGCTTTGTTTGTCCGCTGAGACGTGCGAGTGTAGTATAAGTTGAGCAAGTTGTATTGTTATGTAACCAAACTTTTCAAGCGATAATTTTCATGTGATGATTTTTTAATATATTTTTTTTTTATTAGTCTGTGAACTATTTGCTGTAGAAGTAAAACAGTAATAGAACAACGCATTATTCTACATAAACTAGAAGAAGACAATTAAAATAGACTAACTTGTTTGGCAAGTTGATGCGATTTTCCTTAATTAATATCCGGATCTTTCCTTCATAATTTCCTCCTCTTTCCCTCATTTTGCGTCTCCAACTGTGAATCTCGCATCTTCCTTGACCACATCAATCAGGCGCTTTTTTGTAAATTTCTTCGTTATCAAATAAAAGACCTTCTTAGATCTCTGTTCTGTTTCTTTATCATTCACACGATTCAAGTCAACCGTCCACATTCCTCAGATGAAACATTTTATCAGTGTTAGAATTATCAATATCATATCGTGCATAATGTGCTCTTGAGTTCTAATTGCGTATAACCACTCAAATAAGCTCTCGAACGATTGATTGATAAATGTCGAGTAGTTTCAGCTGGTGAAAACCAAATAATACTTCAAAAACGATACTTTAAACTTAATTACCTGCTTACACATTATTATATTACATATGAATTTGTTGATTTTGGTAAGAAGTTTGTAACATAAGGAAAATCCGTCACAGGTTCTTTGTGTGTATATCCGGTTGCAAAGTTAGTATGATTGTGGAAACTCTGTGTGGACTTTACTACTATTATAAACAAGTGCTAAAAATTTTGCTATTAACTAGGTGGTAATTCTCTATAGTCACTGTCATATCAATACGAAAATTTACCAAAAGTATTTGCAACGTGGCTGAACAAGTTGTCTTTCGCTGACTCCATGTAAGGATGGAATAAGGATAAAGCAAGAAGACTTATTTAAATGTTTATTTATTTTATTTTTATTATTTATTGTACACTATAAATATAACAATAGGTATATAGAGACAATAAAACAACAAAGTACAAATGACAGTCTTATCGCACTAAGGCAATCTCTACCAGACAACCATTGGATGGATTTATGAGAAGGAGAAAGAAAGGGCAGTGTTTCATAAAGACAATAAAAGCTCAATGACTTTTTTATAAATTATTAGTTGTTGCATGTCCCTGTTGTAGTCTCGAAATATCCTCAGAACTCCTTCCTTATAAGCTCCAGCCGATCTTTTAACTCATTGGTACATTAATTGAACTTACACCTATTTCACTTTAATACTCTCGAACTTAAGAGAAAATGAGTAATGTCTTTTTTAAGCCATAATGTATGATGTAAGTGACCCTGACCATAATATTACCTTCTGTCTATACTAATTCCATTCTGCCTATATTATTTTATTTTATTGAAATAGTTATTTATACCGACTGTTTCGGTTACTGTGTCAAAACTTGTTATTAGGCATCGGTAAGTAATTTTATATAAATTTTCCTTTAGCTGTTGGTTTTTCTTTACAATAAATAAAAAACACAAAATTGATAGGTATAGGTAGGTCTCTAATATGTGAGAGACTGCCTGGGCAGGTACTACCACAGCAATGTCCATTTATTCCGCCAAACAGCAGTGTAAATGTACTGTTGTGTTCCCGGTTTGAAGCACATTGTAACCAGAGTAACTACTGTTCATAATGAGGCTGAACATCTAATGTCTCTGGATGGCGAGCGCAGTGGAATGCCAAGCATCGCTATGTAATTCAAAGTGTTTGGTTTTGCTACTGTCCATGAGCGGACGTATCGCTTACCATCGGGGGAACGGCACGCTCGTCTCGCCATTCACCGCAATACAAAAAAACTGGGAATCTAAAACTTACTTGTCATTTAAATACCTAGATGTCGTTTACCTGTTATTTGCGTCATTATATTGCTAGGTATTATTCTGGTTGTTGGGCGCCAAGTTTACCTAGTTATCATCAAGAAATAATAATTATAGCTGTTAAAGTTTTTCGCTGAATCACAATGATAAATGTATAGTGTTGGTATCTTTGTTTATTCACAATGATTCAACATCATCGTAATGATGAATTATATTATTATGTATTACTACAATTGCGTTGTAGTAGGTACGTTTTAATAATCTTTATATCACGGATTTGGTGCTCTAAAGGTTGAATATTGTAAACCACCATACCTGAGACCTTTAGTAGCCCGACATGATACTTTAAAAGATAAAATCTATCTTCTTCTGAAAGGATTGAAGATTAAAACCAAAAATTCTGCAAAATGGCAAGTGTCGTTGCGATGAGCCCATGTAAATATGGGATGAGGGAGTTCAGAAAGAGATGTACGTATATACACATAGTATTGTAGTTAGTGTTCTTATTTTGTAACCCAGTTCACAGTCTTCATTATACCAAACCCACGAGACATTAAATCACGGTAAATTGCCTACAACCTTCTTATTATTACTCTCCAAAACAAAATGAGGTGAGAAGATTCATGTTGCTAGCCCTGTTGTATAAATGAGGGCTGAAGAAGATCACAGCTCAGTGTGTCTAGCAGGAGGTGTTGGGGGTGGACTGGGAGCCTTATAGTACTTGTCGTACAGCTCGTCCCAGAATCTGAACCGTTCCTCCATCAACCCATCTTTCAGCTCTATAGTCCTGCCCAAAGACATGTAGGGCGATCGATCTACTCCAACCGGTGGCCATGATGGTAACGAAGAATTTTCTGAAGTTGGTTTCCTGCAACAAAAACAAGTTTAATTGTAATAATATCGCACGGTCGCAGCATCATTCATATCTGCAGATACGTACGTGTTAATTGATACGCAGTTGTGTATGTACGTGTATTTAAAAATATACAGGGTATATCAAGACCGCGACCGAAAACGAAGCCAGGTGGTAGTATTAGTGACTTCAGACACATTGCAATGAAAAATTTCGCTTAAAAAATCGTCAAGGTTTTTTTGGTAATTTTTTACTTATTATCGTATTTGGGTGATAAAAACATAGTTTTCCTATAATAATGATGTACACCTTTTTATTTTTTAAGACGCAATGGTACGATAGGGTTTAAACTACTATTTTCGCAATAAATAGGTATTTACTACACAAAAACAATGATTTTCAAAAAATTGCAAAAAAAAATCTGTCGCTTATTTTGCAAATTTTTTATTTGCATTGTGTCTGTAACCACTAAAACTACCACCCGGCTTCGTTTTCGGTCGCAGTCTTGATATACCCTGTATATATTTTATGTTAAACTTGTTACACAAAAAAATATTTTTAAAACCTTTCGTGTTGCTTCCGCCATACTAAATATCTGGTAGCAGATAACGAAATAACGCACAAAGCCGCCGAGGTTCAATGTGCATGCTAGCCAGTCATTTTTACCTACTGTAGTGTTTTTGTTTAAGAAAAAAAAACAGCCTTTTGTATGTTTTACATCACTATGACGTAAGGGGCCTATTAGTGCGTTAAACGGACTTGCCTGTCGGACGCGTCTCCATATTTTCGCTTACCACTGTAATGGTCAAACAGCCAGTCAATCATGAGTTTCTTTTTCATGGAATGAAAACTCTTTTGTGTTAAATTAGGACAGAAACCATAAAAACGGAAGTGTTTCGATTTTTCTGATGAGAAGTGTATTATCTATGATTTCACCACACTCATTCTCAGCCATCAATTGCCCATCTAATTTTATTATACTTATTCCGTTTGTTTTGCAGCCAGCCGTTATAATTGTGCCTATTTCCGCTAAAAATTGGAAATGTTACCTGCCAGACATAAGTAAATACGTGCTTGTATGATTAGCTATTAGTATGACTATTGTTTTGGTCTTTTAGAACCAAAACAATTTGTGACTAAAATTCCAGTTTCGACTTTATAACATATTCATTTGATATAGTTTTGGTTTCAAGGCAAGACGTATCATTAATAATTATAAGTAAAAAAAATATTGAATTAACCCCACTTTTATGAATCGTTGCATAACTTTACAAAAGATAAAACAATTAGTTCAAGTCACTTAATATTTAATAACCAGTAACTACATATACAGAGTTCAAGACTAATTAGGAACTTAATTCGATGTATATATTATGAGGTTCGTTGTTATTGTGAATCAGTGTTGTTCTGTAATCGATATATTGTTTTAAAACAGCAAAATACATGTTAATGGTATTTTATAATAATTATATAAATTAAACATCACTCACCCTGATTTGATGAAGTTATACCAGAACTCCGACATTGCTTTCTTCATTTCTTCGTACTCTTTAGTATCTTTTTCCTTTTTCTTGTTCAATATTGACTTGCCATCCAATACAGCCATCGCTTGAGAACAATGATTAGCTCCGCGCAAATTTGTGAATGGCAGCACCGGAGTTTGTTCATCCGTGAATGAGTATTCATAAAGGTATAATTGATCGTGCCCTGCTTCGGCATGCAGTTTGACTGCTCTTAGGGTTGGATATGAGAATGTTACGTCACTGAAGTAATTAACATATCCAATAACATCCTCTTCCCCTACAGGCTTGTTACCAAAGTAAAACTCCTTAACCTGTTGTGCTACCTGCTCTCTCTCTTCCTCATATTCAAATTGCAAGTCAAGTGGTAGAAAATCTGAGAATTTTTCATTCATTCTTTCCTTCCACTGAGCGAAGTGTCTAAACTGCAACAAGCCTTCCATATCAGCAAAACCGTACAGCATTGGAATCTTTCGATATTTCCCACTTTTTATGATATCAACGGGAGCTTTGCTTATCACTACATCAGGGTCCTTTGTATCTCTTTCTAAGCAGGGTACAAAACTGTGGGCGAAATTAGGTGTCTCCAAAAATGTCTGTTTAGTTAATAATTCCATTGGAGCATTTAAATAAAATTCTTCTAGAGCATAAATGTCATCTACATTAGTGAAATTCACTGACTTAGCATAAGCCTTAGCCGTCTCTAGTGGATCAGCTTGGATTGCGATAGCTCCAACATTAGATCCACTTTCTGGTATTACTTTATTGAATAAATTCTTGGTTGCTTTCGAAAGCATGAGAAAATCAGTGGATATTGAACCTGCGCTACAACCAGCAACGGTAACATCTTCTGGATTACCACCGAAGCTGGCAATATTCTTTTGAACCCAGCGTAGAAGTTGGACTTGGTCTTTTAGTCCAGCATTGCCTGGGGCTGCCTGCGTACCCAAGCACAAGAAGCCATTGACGCCAAGACGGTAGTTGAAAGTAACAGCAATAATATTGTTTTTGTCTACAAAGTTTGCTGGTGATATCATGTCACCGTATGCAATTTGGAAACCACCTCCATGTATGTATACTACCACTGGCAGTTTCTTTTCTTTGGTATCAGGTACATAAACGTTCACTATAAGACACTCTTCTTGCATTTTCATATCTTCCAGGTTGAAAAACGGGGTTGAAGGTTGTGGGCAGACTATCCTTTGTTCGGTAGCTTCCAAAGGTGTCAGCCATACCGGAGCTGGTAATGGAGCCTGTGTAAAATTAACAACATAAACAAACAATACTCATTGTCGTTGAAATTGATAAGAAAAGTCTGTTGAGTGGCGTTTTATCAATTTTAAACTTATCATTATGATATCTTGTCTTGGCACGAACACAATTATATTTAGTAGTATAAGCCCACGTGTAATTAAAGTTCATGGAAAGGCCGAGAACTTTCGGCCGTTTCGAATATGATAAAAATAAATCCAACAATTTTGAGTTTCATTTTACATTGACGCGTACTTTATAATATTAAAATTTGAATACCAAAACAAATGTTATGTTTATAATTTCTAATAATTTTGACAAATGCGATAGAAACAAGTTTATTAGCTATCTTCAATAAAACGTTCTACATCATACTATTATGTATATTTACTAGTAAAAATAACGTTACAAAGAAATATATATACCTGGAACCTATAAGGACCAGTGGGTGCAGTTGCGTATGGTATGCCATAGAAGGCAAACACGTTAGTCCCAGGTTCTTTGTACCCCTTCACCCCTCCTTGCGCGGTTTTCACTAGCTTCGACTCGCGTTCATCCCCACGAACACATACCACGAGCCATAAACAAAACAACGTGTTAAACCACATACTGATAATTTGATACTAAAAAATGTTACAAATGAGTACGGTAACAAATTATCGTACGATAAGATCCGCTTTGCAAGTCTCTAATTTGATTAATATAAGGCGGCGCTTTGTCCTGACATTGAACGAAGTTATAGTTGCTTATGTAATGTTTTGTTTGCAGCTAGCTTTGCGCGCAGTTTTATTATTTTATGCATCACGTTTTTATTCAGCTGCCCATTTATGACCATAGGCTTCCCCTAAACATTTCCAAAGAAGCGCAAAACAAGACAGTGAAGTAACCATTCGTTCATGTTCCGATATTGGACCCCAGGAAATTATGTTTTACTACATTTTCAGGGTACAATTTAATACAACTTAAATTAATTGTTTTCCTATTTACCACTCTTAATAGGTACGTCTGTGGGTTCATCCTTATTCGTGTAATTAATTAATCGACCCGCCCTGTTTATTTGAAGTCGGATTGCCATTCTCCTTTTTTCATCCTGCTTGCTTACCTATCGTTTAATTATCTGTAAAATGTAAACAACATGTAAAATAATGGAATCGGTAATTTTTTTAAATACAAAGAGGCTACGGAATCAATTGCTATGCTAATATTATCAGGATATACAAGGTGCAAGTGCGTCGTGGCTTGTTGGTAACGAGCCGGACGCGGCTACCGAAACGGTGGTCACACTTCACAGGTTCTAATTCCAGGGCACACCGCTGAGTTTTCGGAGTCGTCTTGATAGTCTATTACCACGCATTATAATGGCGAAGAAATAGATCCTGAGGAATAATGCATACTACTAGTATAAAGAATTTCTATGGTATGTAAAGTCCGATAACCAGGCTAGCGTGGTGGACTATAGAGTGTAGCTTAACTAAACTAAATATTCCCAACTGAACGCCCGTGCCTGGACTGCTGGCAGTGGGGCGTATATCGATTGGATTATTATGATTAAACAAAATTATAGGGGATAATTACGAAAGATCTATGGTCCTTCAAATAATTCCTAGATGTATACTTGTCTGACATTACTACCTAATGTCTATTTTTTAAATTAAGTGAAAATTATGTTATATACGAATTTAACTCTATTTTTTAATTAATTTGTAATCTTTCTTGTGCATTTGTTTTAATGTTATAATTTAAGTTTGTTTTGGGCCTTTATTTCAATTGTTTTATCACACTATTGAAGTAAATAAATAATATATAACACTAAGAAAAAACTGCCTCGGTGGCGTAGTTGTATTACGGTACGGTTACAAAGCTGAGGTCTCGGGTTCGAGTCCCGGGTCGGGCAAAGTGGTATTGGATTTTTCTATTCATTATCAGCCCGGAGTCAGGAATTTGTGCCCGATATGGCGATAGGCTCGCCCCCTATCACATCATGGGACGGAACATACAAGGCGAAATGTGGGTGTCCTAGTGGCGCCTCTGCCTACCCCTTCGGGGATAAAGGCGTGAGTTTATGTTAATGTTAAGAAAAAACTGAGAAGTGAAGTGGGTCGACGCGACGCGACGGGTGGAAAACAGCTGCATAATTTGGTTTTCTTTAGCGAGCCGCACGAACAACCGAGCGTCCAACGTAAGAATTTAAATATAGTTTTTCTTTTCATAAAATTAATCAAAATATAATATTTTGTAACGCAGTGCGTTGTGGGGACCAGACAGGACTTTTCCTATTTATTTATTTATTTATATAATGACTGTAAGAAGAAAATCCAAAGTATTCGTGGTAACTCTGAGAATACTTAACGTTCTCACTAATGATTTTGCCTAGGATTTAGGAACGCGCGAAACACGATATAGTTTTTTTTTAAAGAAATGCACAGTCCAAAGTCTTAGGAAGTTTTTTCTAATATTTTGTTTACATTTGTATAATATAACATACAGCTTTGCTGAAGGGCTGACGACAGTGTATAAGGTATATTAACAAAATTAAAAATTAATTAAGAAAGACAAAAAAAATACTTTTAATTTTAATCACATCATTCAAATAAATAACTCGTACCTATAAAAATATTTCATATCCCTAAAAATGCACGCGCTTAGAGCCTAGAGTTATTAAAATTTTATTGTTTTTAAGAGGATGGAATCAATTGCTATAACAATGATATCAGGGGATACTAATGATAAAATGAAGTGTAATTAGTTATGTAGATAATAAAATAGAAATATAGATATTTAAAGTTATACATGTATTGGCGCGTTTCGAAAAAATATGAGAGTATTTCTTTGTAAGATGCGCCCGCACACCGACTGCCAAAAAACGACACGGTGTTTTTTTTTCAATGCTCTAAAAATCTAAATTCATACAAAAATAGAATTAAAATGTTGGGCGCCATATTAAACTTTTTAAATAATAACCCGACGGGTCTCAAAATCGGTATCTTTTGTTCCGATAGTCAAAATTCTGACTCAAAATGGAAATAGTTAGGGTCGTTAGAACTTTTTGGTATTTTATCATAGAGTGGCTGTGATTTCTCTGTTTACTCTCCTTCCCTTCACTGCAATGTAATTTATTCGATTTAATCTTTTATTAAACAATTCTCTGTATGTTCTTTAAGATTGGGAAAGTCAATGAGAACTTTTAAGTAAATCTGATTAAATTACTCATATAAACTTTGAAACCTTCTTAGCCTAAGGTACAAAATTTTGAATAACACAAAATTCTTACAAGTTTTCTTACTTAGGTAAGTTTCAAATAATTCAAACTAGATGATTTAGAATTAAAAATTAACCTAGGTTCTTTTTTCATACCTTTTTTACTTAATATCGGTTTCGGCCCCTCCGTTCCGTACCAAGCTTCACATACCATACAATTCTATAATATACATAATATCTTCTCGTCTCCACTATAAATCAGTTAATATTATTTCAACCAAGTACTTATTTGCTTGTTTTCTATTAGTCTCGCCGCTTCTTTTGCCTTGCTTAGATAAAAATGCATCCTGATTCCTGACCATTCCTGACACAAGGCGGACAAGGCTGTATGGTCTCAAAGTCTTTACACATTTTTTATACATTAAAAATATGTGATTTTTTGGGCGGGAATTCGTTTCAGTTGTAAGCATCTACTCAAATATCGAAAAAAATAAAAAAAAATATTAATCTAAGCAAAAAATATTACACAGATTAGTTAATCTGTTTATTTGTTCTAAGAAAATAACTGATCAGAGTTTTGGATTACATCATGCAATCACGTAAACCGTAAGTATTTTATTTATTTTATAAACCTAACCTATTTGATTTAATATATTTAAAAAAAGATAAAAACAGAAACACAATCGCATTCTGTTGTTTATATTAAGTTCTTTATAACCTGTGAAATGTTACAAATACGTAGAAACACCAGTTTTTTTCATACGAGTATGTCTCTAACACTGTATGGTACATATACTCAGAAAATTTTACGGCGTACTTAAACAAAATCAAATCTTAGGGAGGCATATTATTGTACGAGGTTATCTTCTTTGCTGAGCATTGCAAAACTTTGTAGCAGAGGAGTCAGCAGCTCATTAGAACAGGCTCCGTCGCCCATTTACACCCAAAACTCCAAGGACTCCCGGGTGCGCTATTGACTTTTGATCAATGGTAGCAAAACTAATTCAAGTTGCTATGATCTGTGGTATGTTGACACTGCCCTAGTTAGTCGAACAACTAATGACTGAACCGTGATTGGTACTGTGTTATAATCTAACTGCCTTATAAATTAGTTATCAAATCTGAATGAGACGTTTATTAAAACCACGTGACATTTATGATAATTTAAATTTTAAACGCGCTAAAGATTCACTGCGATAAACTTTTTATATTTTTATAGTAAAATTAATTTTATTTCTTTTGCGAATTTAGGTTTAATTCGCTGTGGCGTTTATAATTTTTACGATAGTTTATGTGGCGAAGTTGGTTACATGCCGGCTGATAAACATGAGGGTGCGGGTTCGATCCCCGCACCGAAACCAATATTTGAGTGATCCACAGATATTTATTCCGGGTCTGGGTGTTTGTGAGACCGAAAAGTCTCTCGCAGTTTCTGATACCCATGACACAAGACTCGATCTTAGTGTCGGGTCAGGACTATGTACATATGTGACTGTTGGGTGTACATACTTAATTACATATATCTTTGGCAAGCGTGTCTCAATTATGAATAAGGGTCTGGTAATCTGCAACTTTGAATACTTATACATATTTCTAACGTTGAGCTACAAATTATTTGCCCTATCTTTACACAGTAAAATTGCCACTTCAAAGTTCAGTGTAAATTTATTTTTATTCGGTTTATCTAGAGCGATTAGGGAAATGCACTGAAATGCCAATCGCGTTATCAATTGATTATCGTTAAATAAATTATAATTTATTACAACTTTACCGTCATGACATGATTAATTACAATATTTTGCTGATATGTGTACCAAATGTGCGTCAACTTTGACCAAACAATATTGATAAGTTAAACCGGTATTAATAATTATTTATATATTGGTATGTATGCAAAATCATTGATAGAGGGAATTTATTTTTAAAACGAGAGTTTCGAAAAAATGTGTTTTAAATGTTTTTAGCTTACACCGGGTATATCAAGACTGCGACCGAAAACGAAGCCAGGTGGTAGTTATAGTGGTTACAGACACAATGCAACTAAAAATTTTGCAATATAGCGACAGATTTTTAAAATAGCTTCTAGGTACCTAGTTCTTGCGAAAATAGTAATTTAAACAAACAAGTAAGCAAAATTAATTACACAGTTGTTTACATAAATAAACATATTTATTTAGATATATTATGTACAAAGATCTGTATCGTATCAATTAAAACATTTTGGGAAATAATGGATGATATTAAATCAAAATCGAGTTAGATCAAATAATTTAATCGATAAATACCATCAGAACTTTAACAAATTGGCACAAGATATAATATGTAGGTACATAATATATATTTGTCTATTTGGTTTTATTATCCTTTCAGTCATACTACTTTTGTAGCTACAAGCTGACAAAAGAATAACTGATTAACGAATAATCAATAAATTATTATAACTAAATATATGAATATTTAGTTACTAATACACAAATCTTGTCCTCTGATAGCATTTAAGCTATAACTGACGACTTCTCTCAAGTGAAACGTAAAAGAAACGTAACAACAAATGACACCTTCAATTGTTTCACCTTTAAATTCAAACCGTTATTAAAATTGCCTACATGTAGCTCGACCACTAACAAAGAATAATTTCAAGCAATTCCACATACTGACAAATTCAAGTACCTACTATATTTCGCCGCAGAAAACGTTACTATTAAATTAAGAAGTACGATATGATAAGCATATAAATTAAATAAGAACTCGCGATGTTGGAAGCGGATCCAGTGGGAGGTATTGGCGCGCGATAGTACCGCTCGTAGACATCGTCCCAGAGCCGAGCACGCGCCTCAATAGGAGTGCCTTTCAGCTCCACTGTCCTCCCCAACGACAAATGGGGGGATCTATTTCCATCAGTAGGTGGCCACGAAGGTACTGAAGAATTACCTACAACAGGTACCCTGCAAAGAAAATAATATTATTAAAAAATCTGTAAATATTGTTACAATATATAAAGTGGGTTTTAAGAAATTGGCAAATAATCATTTTGATGATTCAACCCATAAACGTCCCACTACAGGACACCGATATCTCTCAACTGTCGAGAGTTTGAGGGGGAGGAGTTATGTTCGGGGCATAGTCAGCCAGGCTGGCCAAGTGCGACTTGGCGGACTTCACATTTCATAAAAAATAATTATGATACTACTCGGTTTACTCTCGATAATCTTTTTTCACAGTTATATTATGTCAAAGGTATGCACGAAAAGTCAGAGGTATGCACCAAACTGGCACATTTCTAAGGATCACCAAAAAATATCATTAAAACATCTTACCCTGTTAATATAAAGTTGCCCCATAGTTCTCTCATAATTGTTTTCATATTTCTATACTCGGCCGTTAAATTCGTTTCATCCTGGTCTGACGCGGCAAGACTTTGTGCACAATGATGAGCCCCGGTAACATTAGTGAACGGAACCAAAGCACTATTCTCATCAGAAAATAAATATTCATACAAATAAAACGTAAAGTTACCAGTTGCTGCGCGTGCTTTCACAGATCTCATCATGGGATAAGCAAACACAACGTCAGTAAAGTAATCGACGTAAGATAAAATAGTAGCTTCGCTTACTGGTTCCTCGCCAAAATAAAATTGTTTAACAACTCGTGCTACTTCTTCCCTTTGTTGTTCATTTTCAAAATGGAGATCACCCGGAAAGAAGTCTGAGAATTTTTCGTTCATTTCAGTCTTCCAGGTGGCAAACCTGCCAAGCCTTGTCGTCCCTTCCAAATCAGTGAAACCATAAATTGTAGGATAGCGTGTATATTCCCCTCTTTTCAATATATTATATGGGGCATCTGGCAAAATTACTTCTTCGCCTAAATCTCTTTCTACACACGGTGAAAAATAATTACCAGAATGTCTATTGCCTGTAAACGACCTGGAAATAAGAAGTTCTACTGAGGCATTCATATAAAATTCTTGAAGCGATGCTAAATCGTCTACATTTTGAAAATTAAACATTCTTGCCGCATCTTTTGCGTTTTGCATAGGATTTACTTGAACTGCTATCGTCCCAACGTTGGCACCACTGTCAGATATAACTCTGTTAAATAATCCTTTCGTAGTATCTGACAACGTCAAGAGATCCACTGAAGCGGAGCCAGCGCTGCAACCAGATAATGTAACATCGTTGGGATTTCCTCCAAAACTAGCAATATATTGATTCACCCATCTTAATAGCGCCAATTGATCTTTCAATCCTGCGTTACCTGGAGCTTCTTTAGTTCCCAGGCATAGGAAACCTAAAACTCCTAACCGGTAGTTAAAAGTAACCAATATAATTTTCCTATCCCTTACTAGAGTACTAAAGTATTCTTCTGTTCCTAAACCAACTTGAAAGGCACCTCCATGGACTCTAATAAATACAGGCAAATTCCTTTCTTCCGTATTTGGAACAAAAACATTTACTATAAGACAATCTTCTTGCATTGTTGTGTTGCGGTTATTTATTAAAGGATTTGGTGGTTGTGGACAAATAATTCCCCGATCAACCGCCTCATACGTTTGGTTCCATGTAGGCGGTGCACTGGGTGCCTACAAAATAATAACACTGTTACTACAATGCTCGCCTTGTAAGCTTTTTAATAATAATAATAGGACTCATAATATATCAGCCCATAATTTCTCACTGCTAAACTTGGGACTCCTCTATTTTTGGGGTAAGGGAAATGCGTGGTGGCCTGTTGGTAACGGACCAGACACGGCTGCCTACATGTTCACGGTAGTCGCGGGTTCAAATCCCAGGGCATATCTCTGACTTTTCGGAGTCATGTGTGCATTGTTAATTAATCACAAACGCACTATAACGGTGAAGGAAAACACCGTGACGAAACCTATATGCCATCGCGATTTGTAAGAATTTCTATGGCATTTAAAGTCCGTCAACCCGCACTGGGCCAGCGTGGTGGACCATATGGCCTAACCACTCTCAATCGTACCCTCGATTATAGAGTAGACCTGTGCCCTGCAGTGGAACGTATATGGGCTGATACAATACAATGCAATTTAAATGTAAATGTAATAATTTTCCTCACCTTGAATCTCTCGGTGGCAGTTGCATAAGGAATCCCATAAAAAGCAAAAACGTCAATATCTGGTTGCCTGTATCCCACCACAGGTCCTTGTGCAATCTGCACGATCCTCGAGTCATTACGGTCCTGCGCCCGCGCCACATGCACGGCGCTCCAAGCGAACACCAGCAGAGCCCACATAGTTGTAATGACTCCGGTGTATCGCTGATTATTTAATACCTTTTTACATATTATCTATAATTAAACGTTGAAATCTTGATAAAAACAAAGGCTTAAATAAGTAAAATCCTATTTATAATTTTACACGTTCGATTATATAGTCAATCAATCAATTTTACCTAAATATATAATTTTAATTTCAAAAGATTATATCATGCTAGATTTTTTTGTGTATTGACACAAAGCGACTATGACTTGCAATGCCAATCAGTGCATCGACGAGAAAGTATTATTTCTCACCGGTAAATACTTCCAAATTATGGGTCTCCGGGAATCACACACACCGAACGAAATACAACAGCAATAAGTAGGGTTTGATAATAAGAAGATAGGTGCCGTATATATTTTGCGTAAAAAAAATATTCCGCGGTGATATGGTCACCGAGGGAGGTGTTTGCCTTACGAACCCAGCCAGGCGCAATCCCGGATTCTGCGCGCCAGACTGGAAGGCCGGTGGCCCCAAGTAACTCATCCCAGTTCTTTCAGCGCTTGCGGGAAGGAAACAATAATTACCTTTCCTTATTAAAATAAGGCACTTATTACATTTTCTAAAAGAGTTTTGTCTCATTTTCACACCCTCGTAGCTACGCTCTGGATAAAACTAAACATACTAAATTCTCAAGTTTAAAATGTTTAATGGTAGCCGTATAAAACACAGTTCTCATTCTAGCTTTCGTACCTACTATTTATTATAAATACAACTAATAAATATACCCAACAGTCGCATACATAGTCCTGACTAATATTCAAGTCTCGTGTCGTGCGTACATCAGAAAGTACAAGAGACTTTTCGGCCTCACAAACAGACCGTAAATAATATATGTGGATCACACAAACATTTGTTTCTGTACGGGGAGCGAGCCTGCGGCCTCTCGTTTCACAGCCGGCGTCTAACTGCGCCGCGGAGGCTGTCAAATCCTAAATTTGTTTAAAAAATAAGGATACCAACTAAACTCCATGGCTTATTGAGACCCCAATTTTAAATAATAAAAATATATTATTATGACCATGCGTAGTTGAGTAGGTACGCATCTGAGATGCATATGCTTCCGTATCTTTTCGCGTGTGAATTAGAAATTAATGTTAATAATTACCACCCGACACTTCATTAACAAACAAAAATTTGATGTGGCTTCGCCCACTTTTACCATTTTGCTCTAGTTTTACTTCGCTCTTCTTTAAACATCAGTCCCCTGCAACCCACGCTAAAAACCTATTCGTCCTTCGCATCTCCGAGCCCCTCACATCGATGTCTAATCCCTTAGCGCCTCTAATCTAAAAACTCCCCCACGACCGACCACCACTATTTCATCGTTGGAAACAGACCATCCAGCTGGTCATCTTTGACGAGATCTACATGGCTGGCCCTCACCACCAGAAAACGTGTACTCATACCAGAACTGCGTCATAATCCCTTATTTGCATCAATTCCAATAAACAATCATAAATAATTATTATCAGTTTAATTGATTGTTTATTGAACAAGTGCTGATAATAAATCATTTTCTTTATTAGTTCTCAACATCTCCCAATATTACGGACAAAGTAAATATGTTCACACATTTGAGGTAACACAGCATATATATCAAAGTAAATTAACAACTTATCGGACAAAAAAGATTTCTGAATAGGTAATGCATGTTCTTTATCTACATTTGAAAACCTGAGTAATAAAAATGGTTGCTGAGTATTTTCCTTAAACGATAAGATAATATTATGATGTCACGAATGGCTTAAATAATATCTGGACACACATCGACGGGTGCAAACAGCAAAGTAAAAGAAGTTATTTGCAATTTAGCAATTTATGATTATTGCCGTAATTTTTTTATGTGAATTTTAACTAGCTTCTGCCCCCAAACTACGTCTGCGTGGTTAATATTATTTCCGATCCCGTCCCGTTATATACCTCCCATCCCGTCTCATTCTCACTCAAGGCATGTAATCCAGTCCCATCCCATCAATATGAGTATAAAAAAGTAACAAATATATCGGAATTATTTCCTCATACAATGGAAATATTTTTCGGAATAAAAAGTAGCCTATGTGTTAATCCAGAGTTTCAGCTACCTCCATACCAAATCCTTTAAGCCGTTTCTGAGTTCATCGCGCACAATCGCACAGCCAAGAGATAAACATTCTGAAAATATATTTTTTAGTTCTATTACGTTAATACAGACCCCCCATATTAGTTTTCCTCGTTTATCTGCTATGACCTTGACATCAATCGGTTACACATTATATGTAACTTAAACTACACCTGCCTTCGTTTTCGGTAGCAGTTTGGATATACCCGGTATATAAAAATAAATTACTTAAAATATACAACGTTATTTTTTGTATACCATAAAGCCGAAACACCCAAATTAGATTTCGGTATAAAAGATCAGATAAAATAGAAAAATAATAATAATAATGAAAACTCACGCCATGACAGGTTACGATAATTATCTCATTTCTTGAATAATGCACGGAAACAAGCGCGCGCCGCGCATCTGTCGCGCCGCGATGCGCCGCGCCGTGGGTTTCGCGCCAATAAGCACAACATTGGTACTATTTACACTGTTTCGTTTATAAACAACATTTTAACAACACGGCTGCGTTTCCACCAAAGATGATGCTTTGCAGGGGATGTGTGTGTTAAGAACAAATCAAAACTCGGCTTAATATTTACCACTTCATTGCTATTACAATAACAACTAAACATACCTAAGTAATTGTTCAAAATGTCCACCCGTTTCCCTAATACACAGCCGAGCCCGCTTACGCATATTGCGGTCTAATTTTGATAGCACAGAAGTGTTCTGTTTTATTGTATTAAAACTTTCAATTTTGTTTTTTTAGTTCATTTTCACTTTGCGGCTTCATAATATCTCACTGCCGCAGACACATTATCACCACAAATCGCGAGACTACGCACCATATCTGTATACTCAACATTGCTGTAAAGTGTAACGAAAAACCATCGTGAAATCGGTACGTGCGCGGAGTAGTCTAAGCAAAATCACGAAAGATGCGTACGCGCCGAGACTTCCGGGGTCACTAATATTATTAGATCAAACGCACCGCACGCACCGCTGCGCCGTAGTGTGCGGGGCGTGGGGGAGGGATGGTGTCCTTGCATTTGGCATCAGCCGGCTGTGTAAGTACTTTAATAGGTGAACGACCGACACGCGCTGGATTTTTATTAATCAACAAGGTAACCAGCTTGACGGAATTTTAATATGTTTTTGGGATAAAATATAACGTATGTTAAAATTTTGTGCAATGGATTGTGTTACTGATTCTCAACAAACTACTTTCGGCTTTGTAGTATACTAAAAATAACCTTGTATACATAGTAAGACACACAATTTTCTAAGGAAGTCTTTTATTGTTATTTCAATGAAGGCAGGTATTGAATTTGTTCTCGAAACAAAAAAAAACAAAAAAAGGTTTTGAATTTCTTGAATTTACATTTATTACACTATTACATACCTATATTCATATATAAATAAACCATTAAAATACTTGTGTCACCACCAGTAGTGACACTAATATAATATTATATATTTCAGGAAAACTTACAACTAGCACAAAAATAACAAAGTAATAAATAATATAACTATAGAAAGGTCAATTAAAAGTTTCCACAAATAGAGAATACCAGACTGTGTGTTTCAAATGGTGGTAAAATTCAAATAGGTACAATACTACTTTAAAAAAATTGGCCAATTCTCTTTTTTAAAGCGATAAGTACTTAATGCTTTTAAGGTTTTAAGGATCGATTGGGCTGTTATTTCTCAATATCACCAATTGAACAACTAATGAGATATTTTTTTTTATTCTACACTTATACTATAAAAACTAACTACAATGACAATAATTAATTATTAATGAAATAAGAGGTACGGTATGCTTAGCATATAAATTAAATAAAAGCTTTTCATCGTAGAAGCGGATCCACTAGGAGGCATTGGCACGCGATAGTACCGCTCGTAGATATCGTCCCAGAGCCGAGCACGCGCCTCAATAGACGTGCCTTTCAGCTCCACTGTCCTCCCCAACGACAAATGGGGGGATCTATTTCCATCAGTAGAAGGCCACGAAGGTACTGAAGAATTCACCGAAACAGGTACCCTGTAAAAGCATATTACATATTTTCAAATCTGTCACATATTTCGATTCAGGTATAGAGTTTGTGAAGTTAGGCCTTGTAGAGTTAGGGCGTGAAGGGTAAGAAGCTTGGTTCTACATGAGATATGATAACTTTTTCACAGTGCCAGTCATATGGCCCCGTTTTGGCAACGTTTTACATGAAAATGTTTGTGGGGGGATAGCATTGTTAATATTATAAGCTACTTACTAGGTAGCTAATTGCAAGACTGACGATTTGAAGATAATTTCGATAACTAATGATGAAATATATTATTATCTAAATAATCATTTATTTATTTTGTAATACAAAAATAATGTTCGTTTTTAAAGCAACTACTTAATGTGCAGAGATATTATAGCAATGTGGCCGACTTAATTGCGTTGAATATTGCGCAATAATCATGATTGAGTACAATCCAGTGGTTAAAGTACGGTCGTACTTACTAGCGCTAATCTCAAAAACTACTAATTCAAATTGATAAAATATTTCAATGATGGATAGCCCATTTATCGAGGAACGCTGTATAATCACGCTTTCAACAAAAGGAGCGGAGCAGCAAATTATTTGCAAATACGGGGGAAAATAATTTATTTTGAGAGCTTCGTTTCCGTGCGCTGTTTCAAAAGTCAAAGTTATGCAACAGTCATGTAAAAATATACAGACGAATTAAGTTTTTTAAATCGGCTAAAAATATAAAACAATCATAAAAACACCTTACCCTGTTAATATAAAGTTGCCCCATAAGTCGCTCATAATTGTTTTCATATTTCTATACTCTGCCGTAGTATTGGTTAAATCCTCATCATGCAAGATGTAAGTTTGTGCACAATGATCGCCTCCCGAAACATTAGTATGAGGAACAACCGGAGTATTTTCATCAAAAAAGATATATTCATACAAATAAAATGTAAAGTTTCCAGCTTCTGCATGTGCTTTCACAGTCCTCATCATGGGATGAGCAAACACAACGTCAGTGAAGTATTGGATATAAGATAAAATATTAGCTTCACTGACCAATTCTTGACCAAAATAGAACTCTTTAACAGTTCGTGCTACTTCTTCTTTTTGTTGTTCATTCTCAAAGTGGAGATCGCCTGGAATGAAGTCTGAGAACTTTTCGTTCATTTCGGTCTTCCAATTGTTAAACATACCGAGTCTTTGCAAACCTTCCAAATCAGTGAAACCATAGATAGTAGGATATCGAGTGTATTGTCCTCTTTTAAGTATATTATATGGAGCTTCTAGAAAAATCGCTTCTTCACCTAAGTCTTTTTCTACACATGGTGAAAAATAGTTACGAGAATGCCTATTACCAACAAAACTTCTGGATATTAAATGTTCTACTGAAGCATTTATATAAAACTCTTGAAGCGATGCTAAATCATCTACATTTTCAAAATCTAACATTCTTGCCGAATCTTTAGCGTTTTGTATGGGATCTATTTGAACTGCTATCGACCCAAGGTTGGCACCACTATCAGATATAGCTTTGTTAAATAATCCTTTCGTAGTATCCGTCAACGTCAAGAGGTCCACTGAAACGGAACCGGCGCTGCAACCGGATAATGTAACGTCGTTGGGATTTCCTCCAAAGCTAGCAATATTTTGATTCACCCATCTTAATAGAGCTAGTTGATCTTTCAATCCTGCATTGCCTGGAGCTTCATTAGTTCCCAGACATAGAAAGCCGAAGATCCCCACACGATAGTTGAAAGTAACCACTATAATTTTCTTATCCCTGGCTAGGGTTCTGAACATTTCCTCCATACCCAAACCAACTAGAAAAGCACCTCCATGGACTCTAACTAGTACAGGAAGATTCCTTTCTTCTACATTTGGAACAAAAACATTAGCTATGAGACAATCTTCTTGTATAGTTGTGTTGCGGTGATTAATTAAAGGATTTGGTGGTTGTGGACAAATGATTCCCCGATCAATCGCCTCATACGGTTGGTTCCATGTAGGCGGAGCACTGGGCGCCTACAAAATAATTATACAGTTACCCTTACGAGAACTTAATTATTAAATCTAAAATTCGTACTTATACATATATGTAAATATTAATTAAGATATTTGTGATGCACTGTGCTCTCTTATGAATATGGATTTAGATTGCGAGCATACTTAAACATTTAGTTTTCAATTTCGTCAGCAACAGGATCAATAATTATAAAGTTCAAAATTGCAGGCAACTTTTTATGTCATTTTCGAATTTAAATTTACATAGTACAAGGAGCCTTTCATATACATTTTAAAGACAATGGGATCGATAATTGAAAAGCGGAATATCCCCACCAAAATTCCCAAATCAGGCTACAAATTAGGATTACTGGCATATAATATTGATTTTAACTTGAATCTATAAAACATTCAATATGGCGGCCAAAATGTTCGATTCCATTGACCTGCACACGTTTTAAACTAAAACGTAGATACCCAGGAGGTGGATATACGACAGTCCCTACTGCCGTATACTAATTATAGGCAACGGCTGCATTTAGGAACATACAGATATACAGACTTTACGATGTACTATAACTAAAAACAAAATAACAACAATTACAGCATGGATAAAAAAAAATTACTTGAAATAAATGGGTTGGGTTCTGAAACCGGAGAATTGCAATAGAATCTTTCCTCAAACTGGTTACTGAAATACTGATTACGGACATTTGTATCTGTATCAGCCCATGTATGAGGCGGTGCACTGGGTGCATACAAAAAAATACTTACTAATAACTTAACTTATTCTCGCATTCTAAACTTTATGACGATTAAGTTATGGCTCACGTAACAATTAATATAACGTACCAGCATTACCAAAAAAAAACTTTAGTAAAACCTTTAAAAAAATGTAATTACATATACATAAATTCCTAAAAAATGCTTTTGGGTGTATTTAAAAAAAATCCTCACCTTGTATCTCTCAGCGACAGTTGCATAAGGAATCCCATAAAAGGCAAAAACGTCAAAATCCGGTTCCATATAACCAAGCACAGGTCCTTGTGCAATCTGCACTATCTTCGAGTCATTACGGTCCTGCGCCCGCGCCACATGCACGGCGCTCCAAGCGAACACCAGCAGAGCCCACATGGTTATAATGACTCCGGTGTATCACTGATTATTTAATACCCTTATATATCAGTCAACATATGTATATCAATTAGACGATGAAATATTGATAATGGCTAATTCCTGTATAGTTGTTTTTAAACGTCAGATTAAAGATTTTGCATATATGCTTCATCATTCCGAATAGTAAATATAATAAGAAGCCGTAGCGTGAAGAGGCATCTTAACGGGCCGGCATTATTGTATCGAATGGTATGAGACTACCGTCTGATACCATTCGATACTCTATCTGGACGGCATTAGCACTTACTATCAGGTGCAATGCAGTCACTATGCCGTGCCGGTTTTAAAAAAATATAAAAAAAAATAATGTAACATCCAAGGAAATTTCACTTCTATGCTTAAATAAAGCATAACTTCCTTAACTAGTTGTTAGAACAAAACAATTACTTAAACTCTTGCAAGTTTTTACTACTAAAGGATGTTCACTGTTGAAGCAAAGATGAGCAGCTTTAGTCTTAAACATTTTAACCATAAACATCAACGACCCTACGTTGCGTTGCTCGGTACAAAGTTATAATATATACCTATATAACTATATTAAACCATGAGACTGACTTGCTTTTAGTAAAAGCATACTAGCAGGGTACTCATATTATGTAACCTTGCATGGATTTCATTCCTAATCCTATCTTGTTATATCCTATTGTTCCCAAAATTCTAAAGTTAATAACAATAAGAAAATAACTTTAAAAATAACTGAATATATCCACAGACTTATTTTTTTTGAAATCGTAAACATAGGACAAGAAGAATGTTGAACACAGAGCTAAGGGTAAGGTAAAGCAAGTGCTTGCGCATTTATTTATTCTTGCTAATTGCTATCAAGCGACTCATTGATATTGTAACTTAAACGTTTATTCACATAAACTATGAGTAAAACAAAAACAATTATTTTAAAGTAGCTATGTGCGAGAAGGATACGAAAAATATTAGTCTCGAAATCGCATACATTTGAACAACCCAACGGTGCTTGTGCAGTCAAATGTGCTGCATCTGGGTATTTGCATGTTCCTACTTCGTTTTACTTTTAGAGTGTCCACGTGGCATTTCTGTTGCTATGTTTTATTCTTACGAATATCCTAAAAATAGGTGTCTAAGAACTAAAAGTACCATATTTTTGTCATAAGAAAACTGTGTACATGAAAACAGTGGCCTGAATTCATAACCATTTTATGTAATCACATTAACATTCCAATAAATATACAATCAACAACAAATTAAATTATTATCATAATCAAATAATTGTGGATTGGGTATATAAGTTTGATAAGAATAATCATGATTACTTAACAAAATCTCTTAATATTATATTTAAGGCTAAAACATAATGATATAATACAACAATTAATGTCTTAGGTATATCTATACATGTTTGAGGTCGTAAACATACAACATAATTATCGATACAAATTACTAATCTACTGGTTGTAGGTCTCTCACATGTGAAAGGCCGCCTAGGTAGGCACCACCACAATGTCTATTTCTCCTGCCAAACAGCAGTGTAAATGCATTGTTGTGTTCCGGTTTGAGCACATTATAGCCAGAGTAACTACTGGACCTAATGAGATTTAACAACTTAAGTCTCAGGATAGCGAGCGAAGTGGAATGCCAAACCTTGCTTTGTTATTGGTATTGTTTGGTTTTGCTACTGTCAATGAGCGGTCGTATTGTTTACCATTAGGCAAATGGCATGCTCGTCTCGCTATACATCGCAATAAAAAAATAACACCATATCGAGTAAACAGCTTCGAAAATGATGCATTATTTTTATCTAAATAAAAATGTGCACGATAACGATGGTATCTGAGTATTTCCCTTTTGTAATACTTAGATATAATTTTATGCCGTCACGGACTTTATTATTCAGCCATGCAGTGTTTTTGTATACTCAAAATATTACTGAGCACAGCATGAAAACTTTGCAAAGAAAAGAGGTTTGTCGACTTACCGTTAGTCGACAAATGTCTATAATATACGAATTAAACATAATATGCAATCTTCTTGTCTTTTTGAAATAAAGTATCCGCCAATGGTTTTAGAAAACAGTACCGTCATTAAATTGTTGCATCGAAAATATTGCAAGATTGATTCCATTATTTTATTTCCAAGGCCACTATGTTAGTAATTGTTCCTAGTTGAACGTGTACATTAATTATTAAACATGTTACTGTTTTAAGTTTTTTTCGTGTGTAAAATAAAAATAAACACCTAACAGTCGTGTGTATTAGACTCTACGAGAACATTTTCGGTCTCACAAACACACTGACCCGAAACAAAATATCGGTGCCGTATCTAGGTATATAAACGATATTGAATAGTATCAAAAAGTATATTAATTAATCGATACCTTTAATCAACAACTCATATTTTAATTTTCGATAAAAATCAGATTAAAAAATTTAAGAATAATGGTGATAGATTGTATGATATTTTTTGAGAATTGAGTTAGGTGTATAAGATAAACAGCTATCCGGCCAGTCTCTGCTACAGTGCATTTAATGTGCAATCGTAATGAAAGGGAATATATTTTGTATCATAGTAAAGACTAGCTTCTGCCCGCAAACTTCGTCTGCGAGATTAACTTTATTTGAAATTAATTTTATTTGGAAATCCCATGCCGTCCCGTGCCATCGTGTTATATCACGCCCGTGCCATCTCTTTCTTACTCAAGGCATATAATCCAGTTCCATCCCATTCCTTTGAGACTAAAAAATTGAGAAATCCTTCCTCACTCCACGAGAACGTTTTCGTCCCATCCCAATCTTTTCTATTCCATTCACTTCGTTACCTCTCCTGATGAACATACAATAGAAAGGAAAATAAAAACAGCGACAAAAAAGATAGAAATCTATGATCAATTTCGGGTAAAACTTTCCGAATGTTCATTCTTAGTTGATCTAGAGTCTAGATTCTAGACTCAGCAAAGTATACATGTTCGGATTCTTTTCAAGTCATGTTGTTCGAAAGATATTGTTATTCATGAATGAGTCGTAAATCCTTTTATATTATAGACTAGCTTTTGCCCGCTAACTTCGTCTGCGTGATTAACTTTGTTTAAAAAAATATACATGTATAGATTATTTGGTATTTCTTATCCCGTCCCGTCCCGTCCCGTTATATCCCGCCCGTCCTATCTCATTCTCACTCAAGGCATGTAATCCACGCCCATCGCATCCCTTTGAGTAGAAAAAGTAACAAATATATCGGATTTCCATCCTCATCCCACGGGAACACTTAATTTATATTTATAATATATATTTTAAGTGTTAATCCAGTGTTAATATGGGGAATATTAGTTTTTCTCATTTATGTTCCGTAATACAAAGAAACACCCTGTATGTAAATAAGACATTTACCAGTTTTTAAGTTGGACTTGTACCTATATAACTGTGAAACCGCATCTCATTTCATCTTGTAGTTTTTGCGTTATGCGCAAGTAAATAAAAAGAAACACCCTGTCTATAAATAAAATATATACCAATTTTCAAATTGGACGTGCACCATTATTACTGTGAAAACTGCATCTCATTTTGTATGGTAGTTTTTGAGTAATATGCAAGCAAACAAAAAGAAACATCCTGTATGTAAATGAAATATATACCAGTTTTTAAGTAGGACCTGCACCATTGTAATTGTGAAAACTGCATCTCATTTGGTGCGGTAGTTTATGAGTAATGTGCAAGCAAACAAAAAGAAACACCCTATATGTCAATGCAACATATACCAGTTTTAAAGTTGAACTTGCAGCAATATAACTGTGAAAACCGCATCTCATTTGGTGCGGTAGTTTATGAGTAATGTGCAAGCAAACAAAAAGAAACACCCTGTATGCAAATGCAACATATACCAGTTTTTAAGTTGAACCTGCAGCAATACAACTGTGAAAACCGCATCTCATTTGGTGCAGTAGTTTTTGCGTGATGCGCAAGCAAACATACAGACAGACAGACAGACAGACAAAAATTCTAAAAAAAATTGTTTTGGATTCTGTTGCTGTTATAAAGACCCCCCGCGTTGAAATTTCTTAAATATCTTCCATGTACAGACATCGACCATTTACATTTCTATTATATGTATTGAAGATTAATATTCTTACGTAGGTACGTGTGATGTCACGGCCACAACGATAATTAAAAAGGTAAATACGTTATACATTCCCTCTTATAATTGCAATCAACAACTTAATCATTTTTCGCCGTTTATCATACGTTTTTTATCAAATACCTCTGTACCTGTTGTATTTATTTTGTTCGAATTTGCCTTGTTGGATATTTATTAATGTTAGGCATATGAGATAGCGGCATTTCCTTTCGTATGCAACAAGGCTTCACCAGCAAACTTCGGATGGTTTTGTGGTCCATTAGAAGGGGAATTTTTGATCGAACTTTTTTTGGCAAGGGACAAACGTGGCAAGCGCATTCCCATTTTAATATAGTCGCCCTCATAGAGACATCGTTAACTTATATTAAAAAATCAAGTAGTTCAAGTAGTTTCTTAAATAATAATAAATCCACAACACGTGTTTTATATCAGTGGAGCGAAAAAAAAATCATAAATATTAATGTGAATTATGATGAAATTGGGTGGTAAAAGATAAAATAAGGGAATATCACAAACATTGAATATAAGTGTGCTTAAGCAATAAGCTAGTGGCTTTTGTTGGTGGTAGAATATTAACATGCGCCTACTATTTTGAAATACTTTTTGGATACAATTGCTACAACAACAACTTAGAAGATGCACATATTTTATAAACAAATCTTTTTATATTATATACCGAATCGATATTTGATATATTTTATTCTTTACATTTATAATATCTACAGCATTCCCTATTTACAAGATATCTACATAATATTATGTTTATATAATAATGTTAGCATCAATATCTCCTCACGCTATTGTTATAGCAACTGTTTTCATACTCTTGAATTCAATTATTATTCTGATAATACTAGGCACTACTCGGTTCAAATTCGAGTAACTTTATTTATCCTAGCACTTATATGGTATAAATTATAGTGCTTGGTGTAGGTACATAGTTTTATGGCAATGGGCTGGCCATAAATGTAAGCGTTTTCTGGAATGGAGACCACGTCTTGGCAAACGTTGCACAAAAAGCCCGGAAACGACTGGATGCATAAAACAGCAGACCGGGCACTGTGGCGTACCTTGGGAGAGGTCTATGTCCAGCACTGGACTACAACGGGCTAAAGATGATGATGATGTTGATGAAATTAAATATCTTCCCATGGGACCGTCGGACGCTGAATGATTGGTCCCTTATTTGTGTCGCCTCTTACAGAGCGGGGTATACCGTGGCGGAACTTTAAGATTAATTTAGTTCATGGCTATAACTGCAACGTTTTATAAAAAAAAATAGGTTTGCGTGAAATGTCAATGTTGAAAAATGTCAAATGTCCTGAAAACCAGTAGGATGTTCTGATGTGGATGGTTTTATCTATTTGGTTTAGTTCATACATTCTATAACAAAATAAAAAATCTTATCATAGAAACCCAAAATGCGATTGTTCCTTGCATTGCCGGACAATTAATTAATTAATCAATCGATAATCATGGACAATTAAGGTCACCTTCATTTTGTTTTTGTTTAAATGTGTTCTTCAAGGCAATACTAATGATTATGTGTAAATAATAAGACGTACTTGGCCCTGAAGTGGTTTCAATTTGATCCTCGCTCAACATTCAATTCAAACCTTTTCAAGGTTCCTTTGTCAAAGAATATACTTTTAAAATAGATGTTAATGGAATAAAATACCTTCACGCATGAAGCACTTACTTCGCCAATGAAGTCCCAAGATATTGACAGAAAGATTCAGGTACAAATCAAATGATGACCAAGTTGTAAATGTATTTTCATATTGACTTAAGGGTTATTATTTGTCTTTAGTCTTTTTTGCAGTACCCAAAGTTTGCGGGGACAAATACATCTCGCTCATCTCGTGCAGATTTTCTATGAAAAATTGACACTAGCCTGTATGCGTTCACAAACTAATACTATAACCGAGATTGGCGCAGCATCCACATCCCTAGCGTAGCTTTACTAAGTAGGTACGTATTTTTTATATGTTTCTTGTTCTTCAGTAAGACGAAGTCCACTGCTGCGTATAGCATCTCCATGGATTTCCACAGCGACCTGTTTGGAGCCTTTTACTTCGTCTGTTCGTGTTGGTTTTTCTCGACATCCATCCGTCTATTTCTACCAGATAAATACATTACTCGCTTATTACCACTGCAAGAAACATCAACACGATTTTATGTGCAATTTTGGTCCATTCATTTTTATCATGAAATGTGATAAGATTTGTTTTGTTTCATTGATAAGAAATCGATTCACGTTTCTCTTATACTAAACATATGAATTGTTGTATTAACAACGTTAATACAATTCCCACACGTTTCTCATCACCCCAGGCGACAATTTAAAAAAAATAAAAAATATATATTTGTTTATTTTTTGACAAAAAATTTTAGTTTTTACGATTTTTGGCCACCCCGTATAGATACGAGTATTTTTACCGCTTAGCTGAGCTTAAGTTCGATTCGGGAACCTACCTAGGCCGTTTAAAGACACGTACCTATACGGATTGATCAAAAGCCTTGAAAAAGTTGAAAACTAAAATCGCGATTTCTGACAAAACTACTAGGCAGTTTTTTTTTTCATACTTGGCAAAATTCTACCTGGGGTGGTTAGGAACATGTGGTCTTAATTATATACCATATGTCAATAACACCCTGTATAGCATCAAAGTAGAATTGAGTATATAATAAACAAGAATAAAATACTACACAATTATTTTGTACTATTCAACTAACATATACTCTTATAATAATTACAAAAAAAACAATACAATAAAACAAAGTAACGTTATATACATAACAGAATTATCATTCAAACATAAACAACATGCAATATTATTTAAAAATAATTTACACTTAAACGAGTTATTGTAAATTGTTGAAGTGAAACTTCTTTATCGGGGTTGGAAAAAAATTTTCGTTACGCGTCACATTCTTCCGTTACGCGCCATCTTTTTTTATTTAGTAAATTAGTTCCCACTTCAGTAAGCCACACCCCCAACCGTTTCCAAGCCCCACCCAAAATTTTAAGTCCCACCCACTTTTTTGTAATTTGATCCTTACCCCCCCTCTGGCCTTCCCCCACCCTAAATCCAAAACAGTGCCCAATAGCCTCCCCACGAAACCTCCCCCCCCCCACTTACCCCCACCCTAAAAATTTTACCTCACCCCCCCTACTCATATCTCCGGCATTATCCATCGTAGACCCACCGACCTTGGGTTCATTGGAACCGGCTCGGTGAGGGCTACAATCCTGCCCCAACAGAATTCCCGAATTCCCCCTCCACAACTTTCCCCACCCAAAAATATTTTAAGGTGCCCAATAGCCCCCCCCCCACGAAACCTAACCCCCCCCCCGCCCCTACCCCCACCTAAAATTTTTACCTCACCCCCCCCCCCTAAACCTATCTCGGCCAATAAAGGTCGTGGACCCACCGAGCTTGGTATCCTCGGAACCGTCTCGGTGAGGGCTACAAATTGGCACCGATAGAAATCCCAAATTCCCTCAAAAGTTTCCCCCCTCCTAAACTTAAACTTTATTTAATTTAGCTTTATTTTACCAATTCTGTAAATTTGTAAATAGTAGATCATTTTTCGAAAAATGATGTCATAAAGAAGTTTCACTTCTTACGTGTGTACACTAATACACACACACATTTTTTTTTAAGTACAGATTCCAGACCCATCATAATTACGTTACCATTCTTTGGAGTCTACAGATTTTCCCTAATTTCCCTTCGCAGTTAGTACAAGAGTAGCAAAGGACCAAGTTATTAAAGGTGAGTATTCTGTGAAATAATAATATTTCGTTCGTGGCGGCTCAAAAAACTACTATCAAAATCACTTCCAATGTGGCTCGCACATTTTGAAATAATTCGACACTGATAATTTCAACTCGATTATAGATGCTTTATCTAAAACATTTCAGTGAGAACTGATAAGAATATCACCACAATAACAGATAAGGTATTGTTAGCATATAAATGAAATAAAAACTTTTAATGCTGGAAGCGGACCCACTAGGAGGTATGGGCGCGCGATAGTACCGCTCGTAGATATCGTCCCAGAGCCGAGCACGCGCCTCAATAGGCGTGCCTTTCAACTCCACCCTCCTCCCCAATGACAAATGGGGAGATCTATTTCCATCAGTCGGTGGCCACGAAGGTACTGAAGAATTATCTACAACAGGCACCCTGCAAAAAATAGTCTGATAAAGATCTTCAAATTACAAAATACAAAATTATGGTACCAAATTCAGCTAAACAATGCAATAATAAATAAATAATATCATTGGTCTTAACACCAAGCTCTGCATCGTGGTCATCTAAGGCCCAACTTCGCATAATTGAATGGTGGAATATAAAATATAAATAACTGATAAAATATCTCACCCCGTTGATATAAAGTTGCCCCATAAGTCCCTCATTATTGATTTCATATTTCTATATTCCTCCGTAATTTTAGTTTCATCCTCATCTTGCACTGCTTTAGTTTGTTTACAATGATCAGCCCCGGTAACATTGGTGAACGGAATAACCAGAGTATTCTCATCAGAAAATGAATATTCATGTAAATAAAATGTGAAATTTCCAGCTTCTGCATGTGTTTTCACAGATCTCATCATGCCATAAGCGAACAGGACATCAGTAAAGTAATCGATAAAAGATAAAATAGTAGCTTCACTAACCAGTTCTTGACCAAAATAGAACTCTTTAACAGTTCGTGCTACTTCTTCCTTTTGTTGTTCAGTATCAAAGTGGAGATCGCCTGGAAGGAAGTCTGAAAACTTATCGTTCATTTCAGATTTCCAAACATTAAACATAGATAACCGCATAATGCCTTCCATATCCGTAAAACCATACATGGTAGGATATCGAATGTATTGCCCTCTTTTTAATATATTAAATGGAGCATCTAGTAAAATCGCTTCTTCACCCAAGTCTTTTTCTACACAAGGAGAAAAATAAATACCAGCATCCTTATTGCCTGAAAATGCTCTGGATATTAGAAGCTCTATTGGGGCATTTATGTAAAATTGTTGAAGCGACTCAAAATCGTCTATGTTTCGAAAATTTAACATTTTTGCCGATTTTTTCGCATTTTGCACGGGATTTCCTTGTACAGCAAATACCCCAAGGTGGGCTCCACTATCAGATATAGCTCTTTTGAATAGTCCTTTTGTTGTATCAGACAACGTCAAGAGGTCTACTGAAGCTGAACCGGCGCTGCAACCGGATAATGTAATATCATTGGGATTTCCTCCAAAGCTAGCAATATTTCGTTTCACCCATCTTAACAGCGCTAACTGATCTTTCAGTCCTGCGTTACCTGGAGCTTCTTTAGTTCCCAGACATAGGAAACCCAAGATTCCCACCCGGTAGTTAAAAGAAACCACTATATTTTTTTTATTTCTTGCTAGAGTTCGGTAGTTTTCTTCCGTTCCATAACCAA
Source organism: Deilephila elpenor (assembly GCA_949752805.1). Lineage (NCBI taxonomy): Eukaryota > Metazoa > Arthropoda > Insecta > Lepidoptera > Sphingidae > Deilephila > Deilephila elpenor. Next base: position 10,635,099 of record OX457097.1, on the reverse strand, counting down.
CTTGAAAAGCACCTCCATGAACATTAATTAGTACAGTAAGATTTCTCTCTTCAACATTTGGAACAAAAACATTCACTAGCAGACAGTCTTCTCTCATCGTTTTGTTTTGGATGTTAGACATAGGATTGAATGGTTGTGGACAAATAATACCCCGATCAATTGCCTCATATGTTTGGTTCCATGAAGGCGGTGCACTGGGTGCCTACAAAAAAAAATCCTAAAAATTAACTAATTCTCGCATTCTAAGCTATATAACATTTAAGTTAAAACTTACGTAACAATTAATATAATATAGTAGCAATACCAAAGAAGAAACTTTAGTAAAGCTATGAAAAGAATGTAATTACATATTAATACTCGTACATACATATGCCTAAAAATGTTTTTGGGGGTATCTAAAAATTTTCCTCACCTTGTATCTTTCAGCGACAGTTGCATAAGGAATCCCGTAAAAGGCAAAAACGTCAAAATCCGATTCCATATAACCAAGCACAGGTCCTTGTGCAATCTGCACTATCCTCGAGTCATTACGGTCCTGCGCCCGCGCCACATGCACGGCGCTCCAAACGAACACCAGCAGAGCCCACATGGTTGTAATGACTGCAGTGTATCACTGATTATTTGATAGTCTTATATATCACCAATAACACAACGAAATTATGATAAAAGTCAGACTTAATTTTAAAAATATATTTTTTACACACTTTTACCTGTTGATAAAGATAATATAAATCCTCTTTGTATCATTGACATTAGATTTTTTTATAATTACCTTGGAAAACTAACAAGTCAGTTTTTAAATATAATATTATTTCTGTTGCATAACCTATATCTTGATTATCTGGCCTTTAGTTATTAATTCTCAGAGCCTACCAGAGGCACGTCCTAGATTTTGTTGTCGGGTGCTTAAAGAAACAATGTCAGCCATTGGATGTCCCTCAGCGGACATCATGCCATATCAACCGGTCAAATGTATAACCTGTCGGAAATATCTGTGAACCTAGCTGGATTGCGGTTCACATTTCATTTTTTTGTGTTCCCCTATCTACTATGTTATTTTACATTAAAAACGTTTTGAGATGGATGCGAATACTATTTTTTATTCTTTTTTCTATTTTAATTCAATTTGTTCAACCTATATTTTGAATTTGCTGAACTTATGTTCCAATGACATCAATTATTCAGTCAATTATTATCAATACTATTATATTATCTATTGCCATCCCAATTCTGACGCTCACTCTGTACTTGGTTCCTCGATGCGTAGTCCCTGGACTCTGGTCGAAAACATGTGTTTTGTTTCCCTATATAAAGTACTAGCATTTGCCCGCAACTTCGTCTGCGTGTTTAAGATAATGTAGACGTTATATCGCTAGTCCATGGCCCTCTACGGGAGTCCCGTTTGGGCCGGGTCCTTGAGCGCTCGCTGCGTCCGCCTGCTGCATCATCCGCAGCGCATGGTGGCGCAGCGAATTATCAGGGGCTACCGCACGGTCTCGCACGAGGCGGCCTGCGTATTGGCGGGAACTCTGCCCTGGGTGCTGGACGCGAAAACCCTCTCGTCGGCTTTCTTCCGACGAGAGGAGGCGTCCGGGCGTGGGCAGAGGCTGGTCCCCAGAGAGGTCGAGGCCATGTTGGCCTCCCTCCGCAGGACTGCCGTGGAGGAGTAGCGTTCCAGGCTGGAGAGCCCTAGTGCTGGTGCGAGGACCGTCGCGGCAGTACGACCTGTCCTCGAGCAGTGGCTGGACAGGCGCCACGGTGCGCCGACATACCGGCTGACGCAGGTGCTCACCGGGCACGGCTGCTTCGGTGCGTACCTGTGTCGCATAGCCGGAGCCGAGGAGTCCGCCGTGTGCCACCATTGTGGCAACTGCCGTGAGGACACGGCCCAGCACACGCTGGAAGAGTACCCAGCCTGGGACGAGGAGCGCAGCGCTCTCATCGCGGTCGTGGGAAGCAACCTTTCGCTGCCGGCCGTGGTCGCCGCCATGGTCGGCAGCCGGAGTTCGTGGCGAGCCGTGCTCTCCTTCTGCGAACGTGTCATGTCGCAGAAGGAGAGCGCGGAGCGGGATCGGGAGCAGACCGATCCCGCCCGTCGCCACAGGAGACGTAGGAGGCGCCGGGACAACAACTAACCCGGCGCCGCAGAGGCCACATGGGGCCGCCGTCCCTACCTTGGCGGCCCCCGAGACGTGACGCAACACGCGTCTGTTGCCGCGCCGTTTGAGCGGCAGTGCGCATGGAGGCGGTCCCGGCGCGTTCTGTATTATCTGTATCCCGGGGCCGTTTCTGAAGTGCACCGATGGTGGCCGACGCGGGGTTTATAGTCGGTATTTCGGCGCATAGGCTTACGGTAGGGACCCGACCCAGCGGCCGCCCGACAAAAACGGGCGACACCAACATCTCGCTGGGCCGGAAGGCGCCGGTGAGTCCGACACTCCCCCGCCCCTTCGGGGGTGGGATGGTCCGTAAAGGGATTTCCCCGCGAGAAAAAAAAAAAAAAAGACGTTATATCGCTAATACTATGCCATTGTAACCTTTACGTAAACAAAAACCAACGGGCAACATTTCTATTTCCAATTCTAACTCTGAGTTTAAATTATCGGATCAATGGGTCCGTCAGTTATCGATTCAGAGACCAATTGGATCAATAGATATACCGCCTTATTCATATACAGTTTTAAAACCTATTTTAGGTATTGAATGTTTGTTTTATTCCTCAAACAAAATTGAAAAGTCGTTCGATAGGGACAAAAGTAAAATTTTCATACGAATAACTTCAGTAGTTTTGATTTTTCATACAAACTTTCAACCCTTATTTTTACTCCTTTAGGGTTTTTAAGTAAACAGAGTACACAGTTTTTATTGGTTTTAGATATATACTGTCAACGTCAACGATTGCGGTTTTCCATACAGAATTATTTTACCCTTTTCACCCCCCGTAGGGAATGAATTTCTAAAAGTCCTTCCTTAGTACTACCCTACGTTATAAAAGAAATCCCTGTGTAAAATATCAAGTTCCTGGCTTCAGTAGTATCGGCTGTGCGTTGATCCGGCAGTTCGGTTCTTCAAAACTTCGACCCATATTTTCGTCCCTTTAGGGTTAATTTTAGATAAACAAAATATGCAATTATTTTTGTCTTAAAATGAATAACTTACGTGCCAAATTTGACAATTGTAACTTTAACGGTTTAAATTTTCCATATATCAGTTTTTAACCCTTTTCACCCCCTTAGGGGATGAATATCCAAAAACTCCATCCTAAGTGCAACCCTACGGCGCATTAGGAACCCTTGTGTAAAGTTTCAAGTTCCTAACTTCAGTAGTTTCAGATGAGCGTTGATCCGACAGTTCGATTTTACAATACTTTAACCCTTATTTTCACCCCTTTGGGGTTAATTAGAAGAAAAGAGAGTATGTAATTATTCTTGTTTCTAAATGATTACCTAAGAGTCAAGTTTGATATCTGCAACTTCAACGGTTTCGGTTTTCCATACACCAGTATTTTACCCTTTTCACCCTCTTAGGGGACAAATTTCCAAAAATCCTTCCTTAATGCTACCCTACGTCACAATAGGAACCCCTATGTTAAATTATACGTTTCTAGCTCCAGTAGTTTCGGCTGTGCGTTGATCCGGTAGGAAGGAAATTACCCAGTTTCTAAACATTTCGACCCTTATTTTAACCCCTTTAATGTTAATTTTTAGACAAATAAAGTATGCAATTATTTTTGTTATTAAATGACTAATTAAACTGCCAAGTTTGACAATTGTAACTTTAATGGTTTAGATTTTCCATACAACAGTTTTTAACCCTTTTCACCCCCTTAGGGGCAGAATTTCCCAAAATCCTTTCTTAGTGGTACCCTACTTTATAATAGGAATCACTGTGTAAAATTTCAAGTTCCTAGCTCCAGTAGTTTCGGCTGTGCGTTGATAGGTCAGTCAGTCAATCAGGTTCCCCTTTCATATATATAGATAGATAAAAATTAGGGCATTATACGTCCCTTTATCAATGTTTGTCATATTTATATAGCTCACCTTATTGTTTTTATCACAGACAACTACTCCGACAGCTGCATATTAATCCTTTCCCATGTATATGTTACCGGCAATCTGTATAATGCGGCATTCTATACAATGTCTACGCGATGTATAGAATGGCTAAAACGTGTAGGCAATGTATGAAATATTATTTATTTTATACTTTGCCTACACATTCTATACAATGCCGAATTCGCAGCCGGCAATGTAATAGACGAAATCCCAAACGATCCAAAACAATCATAAGGTTAGTTTATTTAATTTTTTAGTAAACTTTTTAATACGTATTTTTTTAATATTATCCACTTTTGTTCTTGTACAATTTATCTTAATTCTAACCTAACCTAACCTAAGATCCTCTTGTCTAGACCCCCTATTTGTTAACGTTCGCACTCAATGACATCCCGAATGTATTATTAGGAGCTATTTAGGAGAGCTAAATCAATGGACAATCATATTCATAATATTTCATAGATTGCCTGGACGCCTCGGGTATTCTATACATTGCCTAGGCATTGTATAGAATGCCTGAATTATACAGATTGCTAGTAACACATATACTTAATCAGATTATCATTTAAGTAAAACTGCTTGTTTTTAACGTGTTATACTGAAGTTCATAAATGAAATGCAATAATTAATAAATAATACTTGAAATGTGTCTCGGTGGACGTTGGCGCAGTAGTACTACAGTTAACAGTAGATTAAAAAGCACTTGAGGATAAGTAATTGTTGTAGGCACCTCACGCTTTGTAACAATAGAATGAATGTATTTGTTTAAATTGACTTGTATTCATCATACAACACATCAGTGTAGATAGCAATTTTTTTTCACAAATTTTGTGACTTTCGCGTGTTACTTTCGTCCCCGATCTCCCCTACATTTAATCTCAGAATCATGTACATAAATAGAAGTTATACAATTTAAACAATACAATATGATAAGAATGTTGCTATCCTAGATACTACCCGTATCTTATCTCAATGATATATGATCATTTTGATTTAAATATATCAAAACCACTAAATGTATACAGGGTATATCAAGACCGCGACCGAAAACAAAGCCAGGAGGTAGTATTAGTGATATTAAACACAATGCAAGTAAAAATTTTCCAAAAAAAATCGGCAATTTTTATTTTTTTTTATTTTTTACATGTCGTCGTATTTGAGTGATTAAACATAGTTTTTCTAAAATAATGACGTACATCGCTTAATTTTTAAACACGCAATGGTACGTAAGGGTTTAAATTACTATTTTTGCAAAAACTAGCTATTTACCCCTCAAAAACGATGATTTTTAAAAAATCATAATTGTGTCTGTAGCCGCTATAACTACCACCTGGCTTCGTTTTCGGTCGCGATCTTGATATACCCTGTATAAAGTAATAGCTAACATAAAATAATAAATCAAGAGGAACACGTTTACGATAGATTGTTTTAATGCCGTCATTGCTCCATAGTAAGGAAGCTAAGATGTCAAGATGTCAGCATTTTCCTGTACATCAAGTATTAATAGTTGAATACATCAGAATAAACATCATTACAATACCTGTTCACTACAAAGAGTCTACAATAAATAAATACACCCAACATTCACATAGATTGTCCTGACCCCACACTAAGATCGAGTCTTGAGTCGTGGGTATCGGAAACTACAAGAGACTTTTTGGTCTCACAAACACCCAGACCCGAAACAAATACAGTGGACTCTTACTATACTTTTATTCCTTCTCATTTCCCTTCACCGTGGAGTTTAAAAAAGGGCTGGAAAAGTGTTGCCTCTAGTCACGTTTTTCCTGGGACTATTTGAATGTTTATGATATTGCCCCGCTTGCCGGCAAACTATCAATGTAATTCCGATTTTTTAAACAAACTCAAACTCCAGGTGGTTATGTGATAGTTGGTGCAATATATAATTAATCTTGGTACTGCCAATTAGGTTATTTTGCTCGCACTAACAATCTGATTTCCGATCTCCAAGAACTCCAAGGGCCGACCGCTTGTCTTGGCTTTTGATCCAAATGGTAGCAGTCGTGGGCAAAGTCACATTAGCTAAGAGGAATTGTAGAGGTGAATGTGAAGGGTCGAAAGACTCCAATATAGACAAAAAAAAACTGAATTTCTACTAAAGTTTAATAACGATCTCACGTCTGTTTAGAGTATTTATTATTTTGGTTTTACATTGCTTGAGACTAGATAATATTTAAAACATAAACTTTTAAATAATAAATAATTTAAATATTGTAATAGCGGTCCCTACACTAGGCATTGCAGTATGCAACCAATTTCCATAATAAATTAACAAATGAGCTTTTTGTTGCGGTAACAAATGTATGATACAAGCGTTGTGATGATCATGGGAGACAGTGATCACTTACCATCAGGTGACTTAAACAAAACAAATATTCAGATTGGAAATTTACTGATGTTTTTCGTCTAGTTTATGTGAGTAAATGTTTACTTTCATGTTATTATTTTTAATTATCCTTGATAAATGGGCTAGGTACCTAAAACATTTTTTAAATTCAAATCTGTTGATCCTGACGTTGAAACAAACAAACTCCTTAGCTTTATATATTACAATAGATATATTTACAGTTTGGTTTTTAAAATTATACCTAAATAGTAACAATAATCAGACTTGAGCACAAACTAAAACATTGGTTGTGTAAACGATGGGAAAGCACAAAAGACGCGCGTACAATTTTGATATTTATTGATTGTTTTTATAACAACTTATTATATCAAAAAGTAAGTTCCTGCTGATTTCTTAAAGATTGAAAAATAATCCCTGGCTCGAAATCCCTAATCCCACGTCATCTTTATAATCCATGTATATTTCTAACGTTATAAAAATTACGTTAAATATTTTGTTACTATAGAAATATAATGCACATAGTAATCGCTAAACTATATTCGTTTATTTGTCATACATGACATCAACATACATATTATGTATATACAGCCGAACACATCAAGCTAAATAATTAAACATTACAAAAATACTTATTATAATGAAATTAGACGCAATACCTGGACTGGAGTTGCCTCTCGGAGGCATCGCCTCTTTATAATATTTTTCGTAGATCTGATTCCACATTTCAAATCTTGCGCCAAACATGGAATCCCTAAGCTCGATTGACGGCCCCAAATATTTATAAGGAGATCTAGTTATATTTGCTGCTGGCCACAATGGGAGCGAAGATTCTTCTGGTACTGGATTACTGAAAACACCAATAAGTAAGACATGAAGATCCACTACGAAGTGCTAGAACAATCATAAATAATATGGATCTGGTAATATATGAGATATATGTATTACAATTTCAATGGTATATAATGTCCGCCAACCGGCACTAGGCCAGCGTAGCGGATTATATGGCCTAACCCCTCTCAATCATACTCTCTATTGTAGAGGAGGCCCGTGCCCTGCAGTGGGACGTATATGGGCTGATACAGTACAATACAGTACAGATCAGAAACATCTGGGTTCAAAATACCAGACAGGTATATCAATATTGAGAGTTGGGGAATAACGAAGCTAAAATAACTAAACGTTAAACAGTTGAGACTATGTCTGGTAAGGCAGCTACTCGTATATTTAACATAAATGCAATTACATACCCATTTAAAATAAAATTCACGTAGTAAGATCTTATTAATGTCTTCATGTTTCTATAAGCTTCAGTTGTATTTGTTTTATCCTCATCGAATACTATTTCCATTTGTGCACAATGATCTGCTCCTGTGGCATTTGCAGTGTACGGTATAACCGGAGTATTCTCGTCCACAAATGAATATTCATACAGATAGATAGGCTGTTGCTTAGCTGCCATACGTAAAGTAAACGCTTTCATCATTTTAAACCCAAATAAAACGTCTGTGAAGAAATCTATGTACTCTAATATTGTCTGTGGACCAATGTGTCGGTCGCCGAAATAAAAAGATTTGACAGCTCTTGCCACCTCTTCTCTTTCTGCTTCACTTCCAAATCCTAGTTCATGTGGCAAAAAATCAGAGAAATTTTGATTCATTATTTCACTCCAAGTATAAAAGTGTGACATTCGGAACAACCCTTCTTTATTAGTCAGTCCATACAACATAGGAATTGCAGGATAATCACCCCTTTTCAAAATATTTGCGGGATCTTCAGTTAGAAACATCTCAACGCCTACATCTCGTTCTACACATGGACCAAAAGGTAGACCAGAATCTTTGCGGAACATTATGGCATCCAAACGTGAAACAAGTGTTTGGTATGGAGTCCTCAGGTAAAACTCCTCCAAAGCTTTTATATCATCTACGTTGGTGAAGTTAAAAAGCCTAGCATAATCCTTAGCATTCTGCAAAGGATCGGTTTGTATTCCAAGTGCCCCATAACTGCATCCACTCTCAGGTATAGCTTTATGGAAAAGTCCTGTTGTAGTTTTTGATAAAGTCAATAAATCAACCGATGCTCCGCCGGCGCTGCATCCCATTATAGTGACATCGTTGGGATTACCTCCGAAATGAGCGATATTTCGCTGGACCCAGCGCAATAATGCTACTTGATCTTTTAAACCAGCGTTCCCGGGGGCATTCTCAGTTCCTAAGCATAGAAAACCTTGTGCTCCAAGTCGGTAGTTAAATACAACTACAATAACTCTATTGGTTCTCACGAAATTCTTTAAAAGAACGAAGTGAGCATGTCCTACTTGGAAACCACCCCCGTGGACATAGACTACAACTGATACATTGGTTGCTTGTGCACTCGGAATAAATATGTTGGCTACGAGGCAATCTTCTTGAATTAATATAGGTGAAATTTGGGGTTGAACTAATTGAGGACATGTGATGTGTTTTTGGATTGCTTCATATGGTTCTGTCCATGTCGGTGGTGGTAGAGGTGCCTGGAAAAATTGGAATAATATAAAATGTAGATTTTTGTAAAAGAATATAAGTAAATAAAAAAGAATAAACTAAAAGATGGGGAGATATGATATTAACTGCAAAAAGATGACTACGTCTAAATCTCAATAAAATACAATTCGTAGTTATGTTGTTCCATACTAACATTTTATAACTATCGTAAAATTTTGGGAAATCACCCGATGAAATTCCTAAACAGCATTGTAGAGATTTTCCTCAATTTTTAAAAAGAATCAATAATATATATGTATATCTCTCTCTCTCTTTAGCCACATGAAGTCCACTGCTGAACATAGAACATAGTCCATGTCCCCCATGAATCCCCACATACCACCTCCATTTTTATTTAATAATATCGCATCACAATAAATATAAAGTCGCATTTTTTATAGATTCAAAATCAAGATTAAATTACTAACCTTTGTTGAATACGTAACATTTTATGAAATTAATCTATCCTAAAGTGGTTACATGTTACAAGTTCTGTAACTAGCCATATGAATTCACATAAGAATATGGGAACCACCTTACACCTGATCCGTGGTTTTACTTCTTATGATCTCGAACGTCATAGACCTAAAGCCCGTGGCCGCCAGACTTTCGTCATTTTATAAAAGCTGAAAGTTTGTCTGCTCATGCCTCTGACATAAGCATCACATATTTAATTCGGGTCTGGGAGTTTGGAGACCGAAACGTCTCTCATAGTTTATAATTACCCCGACACAAGACTCGATCTTAGTGTGGGGTCGGGACTATGTGTGTGACTGTTGGCTGTATTTATTTATTTAATTTATACAATTGGTGCAATGTTTTAGTTCTGTAAACTATGAATATACAGTAAATACCTTGAACCGATCAGTTCCAGTAGGCGCAGTGGCATACGGAACGTCGTAGAAACTGTACACCAGCCCATCCGGGTCCCTGTAGCCTCGTACTGGCCCGTGGTGTGTGTTGATCACCCGACTCTCTTCGCTTTGGGAAGCAGCAGAAGCAATTACAACGCACACGTATGCGAGTACCGTCCACATCTTTACAACAATAATGATAAGAAACGTGTTACCTGCTTAAATAATGTATTACGCATTTACTATCATATCACAAATCATGGCACGATGATAAAACGCTTAATAAAATATCATGTCATGCCGGTGCCTATTATTATTATTTGAAACGAGCTCATACATTCACTTTGGTACAATAACAGTTCCGAAATAAGCTAGATTTAGTTTATGATGTTATGAGAAAACCGGAATGTCATACTGGAGGTCGCGACCTCTAGTGTGACTGCGGGATTGCACCAAAGCGCATACCGATGACCTTTGGAAGTAATAATATTATGCGTGTTGCAGAATACAATAGCCTAGTAGGTACCGTTACGCATACCATCCTGAAGAGATGTGAGGTTCGAACACAAGCTTAAAAGAGAGATTCTTGGAGGCAAAATATTTTTAGCTCCTTCGTATATTTGTTCCAGCTTATGATAGTTATGATGATTTCGAATTGTTAATCAAAAAAAAATTATTCATGTATACTTTTTATGTAGATAATCTTAGTTTTAAAAACTCATAAAATAATACTTAGCCGTATTTGTATTTAATAAAAAAAATCAAGCGATTAAATTAATAAAAAATCCAGTAAACTGACCTTGTTATTGAGAAGGAATCATAGGAAAAATAGATTAACATGATAGCCAAAAATAGAAAACAGTTCTAGATTCAGCAAATCCTATTCTACAGGGTATATCAAGACTGCGACCGAAAACGAAGCCAGGTGGTAGTTTTAGTGGTTACAAACACGATACAAATAAAAATTTTGCCAAAACAGTGATAGATATTTTTTTAGGATTTTTTAAAAATCATCGTGTTTGTGTGGTAAATACCTAGTTTTTGATAAAATACTAATTTAAACCCTTACGTACCATTGCGTGTTTAAAAATAAAGAGGTTTACATGTTTATTCTAGGAAAAACTTTGTAAATAATACTCAATTACGACGATAAGTAAAAAAACACAAAAAAGAATTTGGCGATTTTTTTTTCGAAATTTTTACTTGCATTGTGTCTGAAATCACTAATACTACCACCTGGCTTCATTTTCGGTTGCGGTCTTGATATACCCTGTATATACTAACAGTATTCATACTTAAAGAAGGATTTCATTTCTCGCGCCAAACAGCGGTGTAAACGCACTGTTGTGTTCGGGTTTGAAGGACATTATAGCTAGAGTAACTACTACTTAACATCTTCGGTCTTATTACAAAAACCGTAATAAACCTCCCTTCCGGTGTCAAAAACGCCCATCTCGGGCTTCCTGTCAAGATTTATGTGACGTTCTCCATTGTTCTCCAATTGTTCTCCAATTGTTCACCATTGTGTAGCATCTGCCAAAAGTCGATTGGACATTATGTCTCAGGATGGCGAGCGCAATGGAATGCCAAAAATTGCTGTGTAGTGCATGGTGTTGTTTGGTTTTGCAACAGGCGAATGGCTTGGTCGTGTCGCCATTTATCGCTATAAAAAAAACCTTACGACAAAGCGCTTCTAGAGAAGGTAGGTAGTTTGATTGCACCAAGAATCTATCATTTAACGACTCATTAAATTCAAGCAATTCACAAGTTTTCTCCTTTTTGCTGAAGTAAAAAGCAAAATAATAGAGATACCTATTATTAGAAACTTCGTGACTCATGTTTTATTTAGGACATCCTGTTATTTACAGTTTCAGTAGCAACAGCTTAGAAAACGCTGCCACAATGTAAGCATTCCTCGCGCACCCCATCTTCGCACTCAGTGTTGAAGCGAAGTCTGTTGAGTGCAGTTTTTAGCTGGAAATTCAGATTTGTAGTGTGAAATGGCACGGAAAACGCCCGCTAAGGCACTCTTGTTACCACTCAGCCCGGTGGGAAACTTTGCAATAAGCCACCGACGAAACTTCGAGGTTTTTATAAATTCCATAAAATCTGCTAGTCGTTTTCATTTTCAACCGATCTGCCATTTAAAAATAAACTTGTTATTTCAGTGGTTTTGTGATATTAATCGTTTTGGATTCCAAATATATGCATGCATTTATAGTATAAACTGCAAATAAAATTGCAAGAACAGTACCTAGTTCTTAAATCTTGTCACAACGGCTTTCAAATTCTGCTAAAATGCTAAAGTAATTTCAAAACAAATTCAAATAATAGCTAAAATGAACCACCGATGCGTTTCGACAATATTTATTTACGTTTGAAAAGACCATTATTTGTGAATTACTGTGTCCTTTGTACATGCGAGAAGAACATCAAATTGAAAAGTTAATAGACAGCAGAGCGTCGAATTCCCCCTTGTAGATTTGGTTGCGTAAAAGTAAATCCCGCTGGAACTCCGTCTGTGTATTTGTTTGAATATCCATTCCCCTTTAACTCGGGAGCCCGGGTTAATTGTGTATAGAGCTAAACAGCCAGACGTTAGATCGCATTTTACCGCTTCAAATCAAATTGTTTCGAACCTACCACGAATTGTCGTAAGCCTTTCGTTCGGAATTATATTTTTTGATCATTTTTATTACGAAGTTATTTTGCCCTCCTTGATATCTATGTACATTGTAAATACTCTTGGCTTGACCGCAAATATGGGTTCGTAATTAATACATTATACTCTATGCTCGATTGTTCTATACAATGTATAGGTATATATTTTTCTACTACTATAATTGCTTTATTAATGCCACTTCAATCTTATGTTAAAACAAAGAAAAAATAGATATTAACTATGCTATAATAACTTTAACGAACACAGTGTTTTTTACCTACGAAACTAGGCGAATTAAGTGTTTCGTAGGATTCAAAGTCAATTCGATTACCAGTAAAGCTCTGCGAAGAGAGTTCGCCGAGTGAGCATCTCCGGGATTACTTTTGCAGACAAAGTTAGATCAGACGCTGTGAAGCACATCAACTACCATCATTGTCATCCTCTACAAGATTGCGTTCAGTTAAATAAAGGCCCAGGAAGTCACTCGATATCCCCTACTATTGTTCACTGGGTATTGTGGCGTCTTCATAGCTTTCTACAATTTTTGTTGCAATGAATGATGGCAAGCGATACCATCCGCTCACGGACAGTAGCAAGACCAAACAACACCATGAATTACAAAGCAATGCTTGGCATTCCACTACACTCGCCACCCTGAGACATAAGATGTTAAGTCTCATTATGTCCGGTAGTTACTCTGGCTACAATATCCTTTAAACCGAAACACAATAATGCATTTACACTGCTCTTTAGCGGGAGAAAAAGACATTGCGGTGGTATCTACACTGGCGGCCTCTCACATATGAGGTATCTACCACCAATAAATTTCCGAAAAATCAGATGTGTTATCGCAAATCGAGCCCAGGTTGTTTCCAGCAGGCAACAGGCCTTCACGCACATGTTTACATGAATAGCTTGTACGATTACGCTCTGATATGACGCTTAATGATATTTACATGCCTATACATAAATCACGACACATGGATTATGATGTTAGTACCTACTTATATTTAAGATTATTATCCCTGAGATCGCTCATCGCATCATACCTACCTCGCATTAATTGTTCAAAGTCCACAATATAACTGCATTATACCGGTGTATCCAGACTGCGATCGTAAACGAAGCCAAGTGGTATCACCCAATCATAATGATAATTAAAAATACGAAAACAAGGTCGTGTTGTTTTTCTGCGAAATTTCTATTTGCCTTTCGTCTGAATTCACTAAATCTACCACCTGACTTCGTTTTCGGTCGCAGTCTGGATAAACCCGGTTTAATTGGAAATCAACAGATAGTAGTCTTTGCTTTCTGTATAATTAAATTCTTTTCTCTTTAATTTTATAGGACGTTTTCAATCATGATTATGAAGCCATGGTAGCGCCCTGTGATTGAATGGATAAAAATATATTCGTTGAATCTTTTTAAATAGGCTAAATCTTTCCAATTAATCTTGCAGTAAGCGAGTAATTGTATTTTTATAGTCGTTAAACACGCGACGCCACGCCGCGCCACATGCTTTCCGACTCAATTCGTTCCGTTTCAAATTGCATTTCAATTTTTTTGCAACAATAAATACTAATGCAATGGATATTTGCACCCACTTTAGTTTAGTTGCTTCGTCTTTAAAACAGTTTCGGTAGCACCAGTATTCTGTAACAATCGGGACCGTACCACCATCGTGGATATATATTGATTGTTTTTATATGAACTTATTATATTAAAAAGTAAGTTCCTGCTCATTTCTTAAAGATTGGAAAAATAATCCCGGGATCGAAATTCCTAATCTCACGTCATCTTTATCATCTTTGTCATATATTTATTATGCAATAGAAAAATAATAGACATAGTAATTGATAAACTATAGTCGTTTATTTGTCATAAACATATATTAAAACAGCAGAACACATCAAGCTAAATAATTAAACATTATAAAAATACTGATTATAATTACATTAGACGCAATAACTGCACTGGAGTTGCCACTCGGAGGGATTGCCTCTTTATAATATTTATCGTAGATCTCATTCCATATTTCAAATCTAGCGCCAAACATGGAATTCCTAAGCTCGATTGACGGCCCCAAATATTTATAAGGAGATCTAGTTATATTTGCTGTTGGCCACGATGGGAGCGAAGATCCTTCTGGTACTGGATTACTGAAAACACCAATAAATAAGACATGAAGATCCACTACAAAGTGCCAGAACAATCATAAATAATATGGATCTCATATGAGACATATTTCAATTTCAACAATATGTAAAGTCCGCCAACCCGCACTAGGCCAGCGTGGCGGACTATATGGCCTAACCCCTATCAATCATACTCTCGATAGTAGAGGAAGCCCGTGCCCTGCAGTGGGAAGTATATGGGCTGATACAGTACAGATCAGAAACATTTGGGTTCTAAATACCAGACAGGTATATCAATATTGGAAGTTAAAAATAACTAAACCTTATTTAACAGTTGAGACTATATCTGGTAAGGCAGCTACTCGTATATTTAATATAAATTCAATTACATACCCATTTAAAATAAAATTCACGTAGTAAGATCTTATTAATGTCTTCATGTTTCTATAAGCTTCAGTTGTATTTGTTTTATCCTCATCGAATACTATGTCCATTTGTGCACAATGATCTGCTCCTGTGACATTTGCAGTGTACGGTATAACCGGAGTATTCTCGTCAACAAATGAATATTCATACAGATAGATAGGCTGTTGCTTAGCTGCCATACGTAAAGTAAACGCTTTCATCATTCTAAACCCAAAAAAAACGTCTGTGAAGAAATCTATGTACTCTAATATTGTCTGTGGGCCAATGTGTCGGTCGCCGAAATAAAAAGATTTGACAGCTCTTGCCACCTCTTCTCTTTCTGCTTCACTTCCAAATCCTAGTTCATGTGGCAAAAAATCTGAGAAATTTTGATTCATTATTTCACTCCATGTATAAAAGTGTGACATTCTGGACAACCCTTCTTTATTAGCCAGTCCATACAACGTAGGAATTGCAGGATAATCACCCCTTTTCAAAATATTTGCGGGATCTTCAGTTAGAAACATCTCAACACCTACATCTCGTTCTACACATGGACCAAAAGGTATACCAGAATCTGGGCGGAAGATTATGGCATCCAAACGTGAAACAAGTGTTTGGTATGGAGTCCTCAGGTAAAACTCCTCCAAAGCTTTTATATCATCTACGTTGGTGAAGTTAAAAAGCCTAGCATAATCCTTAGCATTCTGCAAAGGATCGGTTTGTATTCCAAGTGCCCCATAACTGCATCCACTCTCAGTTATAGCTTTATGGAAAAGTCCTGTTGTAGTTTTTGATAAAGTCAATAAATCAACCGATGCTCCGCCGGCGCTGCATCCCATTATAGTGACATCGTTGGGATTACCTCCGAAATTAGCGATATTTCGCTGAACCCAGCGCAATAATGCTACTTGATCTTTTAAACCAGCGTTCCCGGGGGCATTCTCAGTTCCTAAGCATAGAAAACCTTGTGCTCCAAGTCGATAGTTAAATACAACTACAATGACTCTATTGGTTCTCACGAAATTCTTTAAAAGAACGAAGTGAGCATGTCCTGCTTGGTATGCACCCCCGTGGACATAGACTACAACTGATACATTGGTTGCTTGTGCACTCGGAATAAATATGTTGGCTACGAGGCAATCTTCTTGAATTAATACAGGTGAAATTTGGGGTTGAACTAATTGAGGACATGTGATGTGTTTTTGGATTGCTTCATATGGTTCCGTCCATGTCGGTGGTGGTAGAGGTGCCTGGAAAAATTGGAACAATATAAAATGTAGAATTTTGTAGAAGAATATATGTAAATAAAAAAGAATATACTAAAAGATGGGAATACATGACATTAACTGCATTAAGATGACTACGTCTAAATCTCAATAAAAAACAATTCGTAGGTATGTTGTTCCATAACAATATTTTAAAACTATCGTAAAATTTTGGTAAGTAACCCGATGAAATTCCTAAATAGCATTGTAGAGATTTTCCTCAATTTTTAAACAAAAAAATAATATACAGGGTATATCAAGACTGCAACCGAAAACGAAGCCAGGTGGTAGTATTAGTCATAGATAATACACTATATAGGAAAGTATTAGTGACTTCAGAGACACAATGCAAGTAAAAATTTCACAAAAAAAATCGATAACTTTTTTTGTAATTTTTTACTTATCGTCGTATTTTGGGTGATAAATACATAGTTTTCCTAAAATAATGATGTAGACCTCTTTATTTTTAAACACTCAATGATACGTAAGGGTTTAAATTATTATTTTCGCAAAAACTAGGTATTTACCACCCAAACATGATGATTTTTTAAAAATTCTAAAAAAATATCTGTTGCTGTTTTGGTGAAATTTAAGTATATATATATATATGTATATATTATATATCTCTTCAGCCACAGTAAGTCCACCGCTAAACATAGGCCTCCCCCGTGGTTCTCCATGTACCACCTCCATTTTTATTTAATAAAATCGCATCACAATAAATATAAAGTCGCATTTTTTTATAGATTCAAAATCTAGGTTAAATTACTAACTTTTGTTGAATACGTAACATTTTTACGAAATTAATCTATTCTAAAGTGGTTACATGTCACAAGTTCTGTAACTAGCCATATGAATTCACATAAGAATATGGAAACCACCTTACACCTGATCCGTGGTTTTACTTCTCATGATCTCGAACGTGATAGACCTAAAGCCCGTGGCCGCCAGACTTTCATCATTTTATAAAAGCTGAAAGTTTGTCTGCTCATGCCTCTGACATAAGCATCACACAATCAGCTATATATTATGAAGTTCCGATCGTGGTGGCTTTGGAAATTATCGGCATTAATGTGTCTGGCAAGATGAAATAACCATCAAAAGTGTCCGGCTGCCAACACGGCTGGAAACACCTTTTGATAATTGTGTTAACAACATATGTAAAATTCAGCCTTTATACTATTTATGCTGGCAAAATTATTTTAAAAATAAGAATAAAAGTAATCGTAATATGACAACCTTCGTGGCGCAGTTGGTTAGACGCCGGCTGTGAAACGAGAGGCCGTGGGTTTGATCCACGCACCGAGACAAATATTTGTTTTAACCACAGGTATTTAATTCGGGTCTGGGAGTTTCTGAGACCGAAACGTATCTCATAGTTTCTAATAACCACGAAACAAGACTCGATCTTAGTGTGGGGTCGGGACTATGTATGTGACTGGTGGGTGTATTTATTTATTTTATTTCTACAATTGGTGCAATGTTTTAGTTCTGTAAACTATGAATATACAGTAAATACCTTGAACCGATCAGTTCCAGTAGGCGCAGTGGCATACGGAACGTCGTAGAAACTGTACACCAGCCCATCTGGATCCCTGTAGCCTCGTACTGGCCCGTGGTGTGTGTTGATCACCCGACTCTCTTCGCTTTGGGAAGCAGCAGAAACAATTACAACGCACACGTATGCGACTACAGTCCACATCTTTACAGCAATAATGATTAAAACTGTGGTACTTGCTTAAATAATGGATTACTATCATATCACAAATCATGGCACGATGATAAAACGCTAAGGAAATTACATGTCATGCCGGTGCCTATTATTAGATATTATTTGAAACGAACTCATACATTCACTTTGGTACAATAACAGTTCCGAAATAAGCTAGATTTAGTTTATGATGTTATGAGAAAACCGGAATGTCATACTGGAGGTCGCGACCTCTAGTGTGACTGCGGGATTGCACCAAAGCGCATACCGATGACCTTTGGAAGTAATAATATTATGCGTGTTGCAGAATACAATAGCCTAGTAGGTTACGCATACCATCCTGAAGAGATGTGAGGTTCGAACACAAGCTTAACAGAGAGATTCTTGGAGGCAAAATATTTTTAGCTCCTTCGTATATTTGTTCCAGCTTATGATAGTTATGATGATTTCGAATTGTTAATCAAAAAAAAATTATTCATGTATACTTTTTATGTAGATAATCTTAGTTTTAAAAACTCATAAAATAATACTTAGCCGTATTTGTATTTAATAAAAAAATCAAGCGATTAAATTGATAAAAAATCCAGTAAACTGACCTTGTTATTGAGAAGGAATCATAGGAAAAATAGATTAACATGATAGCCAAAAATAAAAAACAGTTCTAGATTCAGCAAATGCTATTATTCTATATACTAACAGTATTCATACTTAAAGAAGGATTTCATTTCTCGCGCCAAACAGCGGTGTAAACGCACTGTTGTGTTCGGGTTTGAAGGACATTATAGCTAGAGTAACTACTACTTAACATCTTCGGTCTTATTACAAAAACCGTAATAAACCTCCCTTCCGGTGTCAAAAACGCCCATTTCGGGCTTCCTGTCAAGATTTATGTGACGTTCTCCATTGTTCTCCAATTGTTCTCCAATTGTTCACCATTGTGTAGCATCTGCCAAAAGTCGATTGTCTATACATGGACATTATGTCTCAGGATGGCGAGCGCAATGGAATGCCAAACATTGCTGTGTAGTGCATGGTGTTGTTTGGTTTTGCAACAGGCGAATGGCTTGGTCGTGTCGCCATTTATCGCTATAAAAAAAACCTTACGACAAAGCGCTTCTAGAGAAGGTAGGTAGTTTGATTGCACCAAGAATCTATCATTTAACGACTCATTAAATTCAAGCAATTCACAAGTTTTCTCCTTTTTGCTGAAGTAAAAAGCAAAATAATAGAGATACCTATTATTAGAAACTTCGTGACTCATGTTTTATTTAGGACATCCTGTTATTTACAGATTCAGTAGCAACAGCTTAGAAAACGCTGCCACAATGTAAGCATTCCTCGCGCACCCCATCTTCGCACTCAGTGTTGAAGCGAAGTCTGTTGAGTGCAGTTTTTAGCTGGAAATTCAGATTTGTAGTGTGAAATGGCACGGAAAACGCCCGCTAAGGCACTCTTGGTACCACTCAGCCCGGTGGGAAAATTTGCAATAAGCCACCGACGAAACTTCGAGGTTTTCATAAATTCCATAAAATCTGCTAAAGTCGTTATCATTTTGTTAGCGCCGATCCTAACCCATCTGCCATTTAAAAATAAACTTGTTAGTTCAGTAATTTGGTAAAAATTGTACTAGACTGGGTTCCAAATAAATTCATTTATAGCCAATTAACTAAGTTGTTGAATCTTGTCACATCTACAATCAAATTCTGCTGAAATGTGAAACCGATGCGTTTCGACAATATTTCTTTACGTTCGAAAAAAGCATTATTTGTGAATTCCTGTATCGTTTGTTTATGCGCGAGGAATTTCAAATTGAAAAGCTAATAGACAGCAGAGCGTCGAATTCCCTCTTGTAGATTTGGTTGCGTAAAAGTAAATCCCGCTGGAAATCCGTCTGTGTTTAACTCGGGAGCCCGGGTTAATTGTGTATAGAGCTAAACAGCCAGACGTTAGATCGCATTTTACCGCTCCAAATCAAATTGTTTCGAACCTACCACGAATTGTCGTAAGCCTTTCGCTCGAAATTAAATTTTATGATCATTGTTTAATATGATTATTTTGTCTTCCTTTACATCTATGAAATACTCTTAGCTTGACCGCAAATATGGGTTTACAATATTTAATATATTATATTCGATCTCGATTGTTCTATCTAATGTACAGGTATATATTTTTCTACTACGAGTATAATAATTGATTTAAAAATGCCACTTAAATCTTATTTAAAGCAAATAAAATATTTTTTAACTATTTAACAAGCTGTAATAACTTATAGGAATACAGTGTTGTTTACCTGCGAAACTACGCGGATTAAGTGTTTCGAAGGATTCAAAGTCAATTCGATTACCAGTAAACCTCTGCGAAGAAAGTTCGCCGGCTGAGCGTCTCCGGGATTACTTTCGCAGACAAAGTTAGATCAGACGCTTTGAAGCGCGTCAACTACCATCATTGTCATCCTCTACAAGACCTCGTTTAGTTAAATAAAGGCCCAGGAAGACACTCAATATCCCCTACTATTGTTCACTGGGTATTGTAGCGTCTTCATAGCTTTTTACAATTTTTGTTGCAATTAATGTCGAGACGAGCATACCATTCGCCTGATGGCAAGCGATACGACCGCTCATGGACAGTAGCAAAACCAAACAACGCCATGAATTACAAATCAATGCTTGGCATTCCACTACGCTCGCCACCATGAGACATAAGATGTTAAGTCTCATCATGTCCGGTAGTTACTCTGGCTACAATATCCTTTAAACCGAAAAACAATAGTGCATTTACACTGCTCTTTAGCGGGAGAAAAATACATTGCGGTGGTACCTACAATGGCGACCATTCACATATGAGTTACCTACCACCAATAAATTTCCGAAAAATCAGATGTGTTATCGCAAATCGAGCCCAGGTTGTTACCAGCTGGCAACAGGCCTCCACGCACATGTTTTCATGAATAGCTTGTACGACTACGCAAATTTCTGATATGCTGCTTAGAGATTTACATGCCTATACATAAATCATGACACCTCGATTAGTTATGATGTCGGTACTTATATTTAAGATTATTATCTCTGAGATCGCTCATCGCATCATACCTACCTCGCATTCATTGTTCAAAGTCCACAATATACCTGCATTATACCGGATGTATCCAGACTGCGGTCGTAAACGAAGACAAGTGGTATCTTATTTATTCCACCCAAACATTATGATGAGTAAAAATACCAAAAATACGTCGTGGTTTTTTTTTTTGGGAAAATTTTATTTGTCTTGTGTCTGAATTCACTAAAACTACCAACTGACTTCGTTTTCGGTCGCAGTCTGGATAAACCCGGTTTTATTGGAAATCAACAGTTAGTAGTCTTTGCTTTCTGAATAATGAAATTCTTTTCTCTTTAATTTTATAGGACTTTTTTCGATCATGATTATGAAGCCATGGTAGCTCCCTGTGATTGATGGATAAAAATATATTCGTTGAATCTTTTTAAATAGGCTAAATCTTTCCAATTTATCTTGCAATAAGCGAGTAATTGTATTTTTATAGTCGTTTAACACGCGACGACATACCGCGCCGCGCCGCATGCTTTCCGACTCAATTCGTTCCGTTTCAAATTGCATTTCAATTTTTTTTTGCAACAATAAATACTAATGCAATGGATATTTGCACCCACTTTAGTTTAGTTGCTTCGTCTTTAAAACAGTTTCGGTAGCACCAGCATTCTGTAACAATCGGGACCGTACCACCATCGTGGATGTATAATATAGATTGGTATTATATGAACTTAAAATATTAAAAAGTAAGCTCCTGCTCATTTCTTAAAGATTGGAAAAATAATCCCGAGATCGAAATCCCTAATCCCACGTCATCTTTATCATCTTTGTCATATATTTATTACGCAATAGAAATATAATAGACATAGTAATTGCTAAACTATGTCTATTCCTCCCGCCAAACAGCAGTGTAAATACACTGTTCTGTTCCGGTTTAAAGGACATTGTAGCCAGAGTAACTACTGAACATATTGAGACTTAATATCTTATGTCTCATGATGGCGAGTGCAGTGGAATGCCAAGCATTTGCACCATAGTATTGTTTGGTTTTGCTACTGTCTATGAGCGGTCGTATCGCTTACCATCAGGCGAATGGCATGCTCGTTTCGCCATTCATTGCAACAATAAAATATATATATATATAAATTTCGTTTATTTGTCATCAACATATGTTTATACAGCAGAACATAATATCAAGCTAAATAATTAAACATTATAAAAATACTGATTAAAATAAAATTAGACGCAATAACTGCACTGGAGTTGCCGCTCGGAGGGATTGCCTCTTTATAATATTTATCGTAGATCTCATTCCATATTTCAAATCTTGCGCCAAACATCGAATTCCTAAGCTCGATTGACGGCCCCAAATATTTATAAGGAGATCTTGTTATATTTGCTGCTGGCCACGATGGGAGCGAAGATCCTTCTGGTACTGGATTACTGAAAACACCAATAAGTAAGACATGAAGATCAACTACGAAGTGCTAGAACAATCATAAATAATATGAATCTGATATGAGATATATTTCAATTGCAACGATATGTAAAGTCCGCCAACCTGCACTAGGCCAGCGTGGCGGACTATATGGCCTAAGCCCTCTCAATCATACTCTCGATTGTAGAGGAAGCCTGTGCCCTGCAGTGGGACGTATATGGGCTGATACAGTACAATACAGTACAGATCAGAAACATCTGGGTTCAAAATACCAGACAGGTATATCAATATTGACAGTTAGGCAATAACGCAGCTAAAAAAACTAAACCTTAAACAGTTGAGACTATATCTGGTAAGGCAGCTACTCGTATATTTAACATAAATGCAATTACATACCCATTTAAAATAAAATTCAAGTAGTAAGATCTTATTAATGTCTTCATGTTTCTATAAGCTTCAGTTGTATTTGTTTTATCCTCATCCAATACTATGTCCATTTGTGCACAATGATCTGCTCCTCTGACATTTGCAAGGTACGGTATAACCGGAGTGTTCTCGTCCACAAATGAATATTCATACAGATAGATAGGCTGTTGCTTAGCTGCCATACGTAAAGTAAACGCTTTCATCATTTTAAACCCAAATAAAACGTCTGTGAAGAAATCTATGTACTCTAATATTGTCTGTGGGCCTATGTGTCGGTCGCCGAAATAAAAAGATTTGACAGCTCTTGCCACCTCTTCTCTTTCTGCTTCACTTCCAAATCCTAGTTCTTGTGGCAAAAAATCGGAGAAATTTTGATTCATTATTTCACTCCAGGTATAAAAGTGTGACATTCTGAACAACCCTTCTTTATTAGCCAGTCCATACAACATAGGAATTGCAGGATAATCACCCCTTTTCAAAATATTTGAGGGATCTTCAGTTAGAAACATCTCAACACCTACATCTCGTTCTACACACGGACCAAAAGGCATACTAGAATCTTTGCGGTACATTATGGCATCCAAACGTGAAACAAGTGTTTGGTATGGAGTCGTCAGGTAAAACTCCTCCAAAGCTTTTATATCATCTACGTTGGTGAAGTTAAAAAGCCTAGCATAATCCTTAGCATTCTGCAAAGGATCGGTTTGTATTCCAAGTGCCCCATAACTGCTTCCACTCTCAGGTATAGCTTTATGGAAAAGTCCTGTTGTAGTTTTTGATAAAGTCAATAAATCAACCGATGCTCCGCCGGCACTGCATCCCATTATAGTGACATCGTTGGGATTACCTCCGAAATTAGCGATATTTCGCTGAACCCAGCGCAATAATGCTACTTGATCTTTTAAACCAGCGTTCCCGGGGGCATTCTCAGTTCCTAAGCATAGAAAACCTTGTGCTCCAAGTCGATAGTTAAATGCAACTACAATAACTCTATTGGTTCTCACGAAATTTTTTAAAAAAACGAAGTGAGCATGTCCTCCTTGGAATCCACCCCCGTGGATATTGATTACAACTGATACATTGGTTGCTTGTGCACTCGGAATAAATATGTTGGCTACGAGGCAATCTTCTTGAATTAATACAGGTGAAATTTGTGGCTGAACTAATTGAGGACATGTGATGTGTTTTTGGATTGCTTCGTATGGTTCTACCCATGTCGGTGGTGGGAGAGGTGCCTGGAAAAATTGGAACAATATAAAATATAGAGTTTTGTAGAAGAATATAAGTAAATAAAAAAGAATAAACTAAAAGATGCCTCGGTGGCGTAGTTGTACTACGGTACGACTTCAGTCTCTAAGCGAGACTTCAGTCTCGGGTTCAAATCCCGGGTCGGGCAAAGTGTTATTGGGTTTTTCTATTCATTATCAGCCCGGAGTCAGGAATTTGTGCCCAATATGGCGATAGGCTCGCCCCCTATCACATCATGGGACGGAACATACAAGGCGAAATGTGGGTGCCCTGATGGCGCCTCTGCCTACCCCTTCTGGGATAAAGGCGTGAGTTTATGTATGTTTGTAAAAGATGGGGAGATATGACATTAACTGCAAATGATGACTACGTCTAAATCTCATTAAAATACAATTTGTAGTTATAGTGTTCCATGCTAACATTTTAAAACTATCGTAAAGTTTAGGTAAGAAACCCGATGAAAATCCTAAACAGCATTGTAGAGATTTTCCTTAATTTTAAAACAAAAACATTAATGTATATACCGGTTATATCAAGACTGCGACCGAAAACGAAACCAGGTGATAGTTTTAGTGGTTACAGACACGATGCAAATAAAAATTTCACCAAAACAGCGACAGATATTTTTTTAGAAGTTTTTAAAAATCGTCCTGTTTTGGTGGTAAATACCTATTTTTTGCCTATTCAAATTATTATTGCGACAATAATAATTTGAAGCCTTACGTAACATTTAGTGTTTAAAAATAAAGAGGTCTATATCATTATTTTAGAAAACTATGTATTTATCACCCAAATACGACTAAAAGTAAAATATTACAAAAAAGAAATTGTCGATTTTTTTTGAGAAATTTTTACTTGCATTGTGTCTGAAGTCACTAATACTACCACCTGGCTTCGTTTTCGGTCGCAGTCTTGATATACCCTGTATATATATATATATATATATATATATACCGCGTTGATACGACAGATGGGCATTAAATTACACTACGTATACTATACGTCCTTAGTATTAATTCGACACGGCGCAAAAATTAATAATACCAAAAATGAGATTTTGTTTGTTTCAAGCAAACTAAATAGCCTACAAATAAGAGTAAAACGCAACCATCCTTTGTAAATAAATTTCACTGACCATTGATGAACTGAACTGGCAACGTCGCGCGGGGCCTGTGTTATCGTCGTGTCGTGGCGGGACGCCGGCGCACCGCGCGTAGTTACGTAGTTTTGAAGGTAGTTTTAGGTCTAAAATTCGTTCTTCCCAAGCAGCGGGTATTTGCCGCGCTGGCACTCCCTCCTGTTGCGGCACTATACTTTTGTTGTCTCGTATCTTTGTACTGCCAATGTTATTGTGCGGGCGTTCCTGGGGCAATTGTGGCTGTCACCATACCTTTCGCGGTATGTACACAGAACTAAAGCTGTTTTTCCATGGCATTCGCCGTAAATAAAAACCAAGCAGTGTATTCTGACGCAGTGTATGTTACACGAGGCATTGTTAAACAGTTTAATTACAAATACAAACACAATTTAATTACGTGTCCTTGACAATAAAAACAGTCAATAACTAAAAAAACATTTACTAATAATTATCCCAAGTTACGTGTCTTATCACAATAACAATACAAAATCACAATTGGGTATTTTACTATAAGAAAGAAAAAATCTAAAAACTATAAATGTATATAGTAGAGCATTAAGCAATAAGTATATGTTAATTTCAGTTTTTATTTCCAAGGAATAAATTTTATAATTCGTTTTGAAAATTTCAATTTTTTTATCTGTCCTAAAAATATGTGAAACGGCTGCCGCCATGATGGATAACGATTCTACGTCATTCCGTAAGTAGAATACCCCCTCCGGTGTCCAAGAGCTCATACAAACACAGGTTGTTTACTGGTTGAGTGACGTATCATTTTAAAGGAACATGGCGCCTAGCGTTTTCACATATTTGCGCGCATAAATTTAAAATTTAAATTTTAAATGGTTTTTTATTGGACTTGCCGAGCGAATAAAAATTTGATATTTTTTTAAATAGTTTGTCTTAATCTTAGGAACAACTTAAAAGACTTTTTGAAAATGGGTAGAATACCCAATTGTCGGCGCGAGATCGACAAGATAAAAGCGGCGCGGCGGCGCAGGAGTTTCCGTGTTACATCCGTTCCGAAAGGATAGCGACGGCGCACTAAAATAACAATTTCTTTAGCAAACAATTTTTATTTGTTAAGATGCAATAGCAACACACTGACCTATTTCTATTTCTTTTACGCGCGGGATGTTTTGCTATGATTTGTCTCTCTCGTAATGAAAGTGCAGGTGTGTATTTATTGCTTCCTTATTTGCATCGCCAACTTTTTAAGTAAGTTAGTTGTACTTTATTATGTGACTTGTGTAAGAGCGGCAACAGCGCGTAGATTTTAGTAGGATCTATCGTTTTAAGGTGTTTGACCTGTGCGTTAGACGTAATCAGCTGTTAGAAAAGCTACATCGTGTTCAAATGGGGCAAAAACTTACAAAATCATTTATGACTAAGCTACTGCTCCTATTTAATTGATTTTTAGTACAGAACTTTGAAATGGTACCTAGTATAAGAAGTTTAAAAAAATGCCCATCGGTCGTATCAACTTTGTATATATATATATATATATATATATATATATATATATATATATATATATATATATATTTATATATATATATCTCTCTCTCTTCAGCCACAGGAAGTTCACTGCTGAATATAGGCCTCCCCCAGGGATCTCCACATACTACCTCCAGTTTTATTTAATAATATCGCATCACAATAAATATATATAGTCGTAATTTTTTATAGATTCAAAATCTAGGTAAAATTACTAACCTTTGTTGAATATAAATAATAAATAAATACACCCAACAGTCACATACATAGTCCTGACCCCACACTAAGATCGAGTCTTGTGTCGTGGGTATCAGAAGCTACGAGAGACTTTTCGGTCTCACAAACACCCAGACCCGAAACAAATACCTGTAGATCACACAAATATTTGTTTCGGTGCGGGGATCAAACCCGCGGCCTCTCGTTTCACAGGCGGCGTCTAACCAACTGCGCCACGGAGACTGTCGCAATTTATTTATTTGATTTATACAATTGGTGCTATGTTTTAGTTCTGTAAACTATGAATATACAGTAAATACCTTGAACCGATCAGTTCCAGTAGGCGCAGTGGCATACGGAACGTCGTAGAAACTGTACACCTGCCCGTCCGGGTCTCTATAGCCTCGTACTGGCCCGTGGTGTGTGTTGATCACCCGACTCTCTTCGCTTTGGGAAGCAGCAGAAGCAATTACAACGCACACGTATGCGAGTACCGTCCACATCTTTACAACAATAATGATAAAAACCGTAGTACTTGCTTAAATAATGGATTACGCATTTACTATCATATCACAAATCAGTGCTAGACGATAAAACGCTTATGAAAATATCATGTTATGCCTTGTGTCTATTATTATTATTTGAAACGCGCTCATTTATACGGAATTATACCCTTTGGTACAATAACAGTTCTGAAATAAGCTGGATAGTTGATTTAATTATGAGAAAACCGGAATGTCATAATAGAGGTCGCGAATAACTTACTACTACTCCTCTAGTATGACCGCGGGATTGCACCAAAGCGCATACCGATGACCCTTGAAAGTAATAATAAGCTATGTGTTACAGAATACAATAGCCTAGTAGGTAGCGTAAAGCGTACCATTCGAGATGGGAGGTTTGAGAACGAGCTTAAAAGATGGGGGGAATCATTTTTTTTCCTCCTTCGCATTACTATGCCAGCCTCTGATAGGTTTGACGCTTTCGAATTGTTAAATGGTAATATAAAAAATAATTAATGTATACACTTTTTATGTAGGTAATCCTAGTTTTAAGAACTCTTTTTTTATTTTTATGACAATGAAAAAATACCTAGCTGTAAAATTGAAGAAAAAATAAAGCGACTAAATTAATAAGAAGTCCAGAAAACTGACTTAAAG
This sequence comes from Deilephila elpenor, assembly GCA_949752805.1. Lineage (NCBI taxonomy): Eukaryota > Metazoa > Arthropoda > Insecta > Lepidoptera > Sphingidae > Deilephila > Deilephila elpenor. The sequence continues at coordinate 10,606,951 of OX457097.1, read as the reverse complement.
GTTAAGAAAAAATCACTCAAAAATAGATTTAAATGATAGTAAATAATGCTAAGCATTGCTTTGTAATTCATGGTGTTGTTTGGTTTGCTACTGTCCATGAGTGGACGTATTGCTTATCATCAGGCGAATGGCGTGTTCGAATCGTCATTTATCGCAATAAAAAATAACCTTAGTCAAAATATGTGGCTGTGAATTAAAAAAAACGATAAAACACTTCGAAAAAGGTAGGTAGTGCCCTTGCAAGTTTTCTCCTTATTGCTGAAGTAAAAAGCAATATAATAGAGATATTCTTACAAACTTCGTGACTCATGTTTTATTTAGGACATCCTGTTATTGACAGTTTCAGTAGCAACAGCTTAGAAACGCTGCCACAATGTAAGCATTCCTCGCGCACCCCATCTTCGCACCAAGTGTTGAAGCGAAGTCTGTTGAGTGCAGTTTTTAGCTGGAAATTCATATTTATAGTGTGAAATGGCACGGAAAACGCCCGCTAAGGCACTCTTGGTACCACTCAGCCCGGTGGGAAAAATTGCAATAAGCCACCGACGAAACTTTGAGGTTTTCATAATACCTCTAAATTCCATAAAATCTGCTAGTCGTTTTCATTTTGTTTGTTTTCACTTTAGTTTAGTTGCTTCGTCGTTAAAAACAGTTTCGTTAGCACCAGCATTCTGTAACAATCGGGACCGTACCACCATCGTGTATATATTTAAGCTCTTTAAGAGAGCGCCAGATTTTCTTATTGCTTAAAAAATAATGAATAAAATAAAGTATCATACATATTGTTCAGTAAGGATTAACTAAAACGTCATATTGTCTATAGACTAGTCAAACTCATGAAATTGATATTAACGGCATAAACATAGCGAACCATGTAAGAATAGATTTCTAATTCCATTGCATACTACTCGTATAATAATGTTATTTGAATGAACTTTTTGGAAATCTTGTCTAAAATACTAACCTTACGTAATTTCTCTGACCTCACTGTCCTAAACCTATATTATTTAGAATATACAATCCCAAAATCCGATTCCCAATTAAAGGTTCCGGTGAGTGCTTTCATTATTTGGGCAGCCACGACTGCGAGTGACCGCCGCGCTTTTCCAATTTTCCGCGTGTCCACCGCATTCGTCCCTGCGTTTTCATTGCTCACGACTGTAATAAATTGGCGTGATGGAGAACGCACATGTATCGCTTAGCTAACGATATCACGAGGTAATTCAGCGTTGTTTATGGAATGAGCGAAAATTTCCGTAATATAGTTAGGATTTTATTTACTGCTAGACGAACCAATTTTAAATTTAAGATTTTATGTTTTAATGTAAATTTATTTGAGGGTAGTATGTTAGTTAATGGAAAGCGGCTGTGCTAACTGGGAGTCTATAGATTTATTATTTGGTGTATTAGGAAAGTACGTACGGTAAATAAAACCTTGCCACATTTATAAAACTTATATATTTTATATATTTTTTGTTTGAATAAGAGTTTACCAAGTACCAAAGGAAATAATGTAGTCTTTTAAATTTAAGTTCTTTGCGTTTCCAGAGCAATTTTTCATTTCCTATAAATCTCCAAAATATAAATCTAAAAAATAGCAAAATTTTGACGGATAATATTGACTGGAACATAGATTCTTTTCTTATCAACGTTATAAGCCAAAAATCAGTTGTATAACCAAGGCAACATCAAGGTCTATGGCAAGTGTGCTAATATGACAACAAAGTGTGTAATCATGTGGCAAGGGAGATGGGGCAGACTAGCCTCTGCGCCTGCGGTCCCCGGCCTCCCCGCGACCACTCATGCCCTGGTGAGCATCTGGAGCGGCGCACTTCATCAATAACCTTAATGTCTAGTCTAACTTGCCACGACCTAATTAAAATTTAATTTACATTGCAATTTGTATTGTTTGTCCATCGATTAGATTCCAACTTATAAAAGAGGATCAAATAATTTAAAAAAATAGTAACGATGCACTTTCTTTCTCCTTCTCATAAATCAATTCAATGGTTGTCTGGTAGAGATTGCCTTAGGGCGATAAGACCGCCATTAGTACCTACTGTTATATTTATTGTGTACAATAAAGAATAAAATAAATAAATAACGAAGATGGTATGTACAAATACACAGAAAATATTAGAACGTTATTGATCCTCAAACCCCTTCAATATCATTAAATCAGAGAACATTAATAACAGATGCAACACGATGTTAATGATACCCACCAGCGTAACAAAATTTAATTAGATTTCATCTAATGATTATTATTCATTTACTGTAACTAGTGGACCAGCAAGAGTTGCAATATTATTAAAATTACGTAGGCTCAGCAAAAGCTCATGTTATTTTGTGAAACGAGTAGTACGACTTAATAATGGCCAAATTGTTTTCATTGACAATTATTGCGTATTTTACTTTTAAATTAAATGAGTTTTGTAAATGGTAAAGGCTTTTTTTTGTACAAATTATTTTTCTAAATAACTTAGCTCATAAACTTACCGATTCTATAAAAATAATTTGGAATTTATATTTTATTCTTGTTAGAATTAATTAGTATTCTCAATGTCTTTATGTCAATGGGTACTTTATATGTATTATAGCGACCTCGCTATAATTCTTTGAGGAGGTCTATGTTATGCATTGTTCTTTGAGCAACTGAAAACTGAAAAGAAAGAGCTCTTCTGTATTGTATCGTTAGAAGTAAAACAACGTTTTTTGCTCTCGTGTTTCTTAAGGAAGGTTGCCGAAAGCCTGATACATTGCGGTTTTCTCCAGCGGCCGTTCTTTTTCCGAACGTAGTGATTACTTACTCTATGCTTTTTCCTTCCTCCACCCTTTCTTTTAATGAAACCTGAAACACATCCAGGATCTAAGTGATGTCAATATCACTGGTCATTTGCTCAATTGCCGAATCTTTTCATTACAAGAAAAGCTAATAAAATAGGTTAATAGAAAAGTTCGTACCAATACATTTTTAATTATATTATTCTGGGCATATATTGTTTGTAGTTTGTACTTGATAGCGCCGCTGGCCGCACCCGGGCCTACTTCACGGTCATAGATGTTTTTTCGCGCTCCAAAAGCTGCGTAAATTGAACCGATACGAGTAATTCGGCCGAATTGGAACAAGCCAACTCGCACTCGTTCGCGCTTCGACAAACAGCTAACCGAGTTGTGCACGCTAAGGTACGCAATATAACTCGCACCTGCATCTCACTTTAAAAATATATTTGTATTTTATTCAAACTGGAAACAAACAGACATATTACACTGTGGAATAAAACAAATATAACGGATCTTACCGGTTTTTAGTTTAAATTTCAGTATACTACAACCATACATAGTACAAGTAAGAACTTAATACAGATTCCAGTTTTCACAAAAAACATATCAAGACAGGTACAATCTTTCGCCTGTTAAATGTAAACCAAGAGGAACTATACATAAATATTATAATAAACATTGAAATAGAAAGTACGATTTTTTAAATTTTAAATTTATCAATACATCATTTTTAAAACAAATGAAGAATAAAAAAGGATATTACCGTCGTTTGGGATAAATGGTAATAAATGATTGTTGCATGTGCGTTGTATGTGCCGTAGAAACAGTTAACGTGGCGTTTCCTATTTCAGTTCTCCATTTATTTGGCTGTGTCAGCTTTACGCGCGTCCAACGATACAAAAGTTTAGCATATTCGGTGTGAAAATGGCAACACAGATAGTGGGCAGACACAGGCGTGGAGTTGGAAACTTTAGATAATATTATTTACCATCATTTGCAATCTTTAAACTGACTGATGTAACACGGATTGTGTTAAAGCTAAAACAAAATATTTCTATTCACACTTTAAAATTTAATAAATTAAATCAAAACTCTGTGAAAATTATACGAGAATAAGTTTTCCTCCACATAATGGCCGTGAGGTTGCTTCCAGTACAGTATTTTCACTGTAATACCCGAAATTGCCCCAATTGTGAATACTCTGAGGGGTAATATTTAATAAACCCCGAGAAATCTTCAAAGCTCTAGCCGTCTTAGAGAGAACTGTGAAAATATCTCAGAGGAAAAAATAGGAGGCATATTTTATGCGGACCTACATAAGTTTTTATTCAAGCAATACCTACTCATACCACAAAATCTAATCTTAATTATAAACCTGAATTCATGCAATGAATGCAACCTGAAAAGCAAGTTGAAAATTCAACATTAAATCAGTGCCTTCAAACTGAAAAATTATAAGAACCTATTTTGCTAGTTATCTTTAAAATAAGTAATTGAATCTGCAAATAACGAAGTACACGATTCAATAAACACCAAACACAATATCCGCTGCGAGTCAGTTTAAAATAAAACTATAAATAAGTTTCAACTGAGCAATAAACGTCAAGTGAGTTAAGTAAATCTTGTGTAACTCGCGCACGTCCGCGCCGTTGCTCAGCATTGCGATATGATTTAAGAGCCCCACGCCTCTGGATACATGTCTGTGAGGGAAAAAGTATGCGAATATCCCAGCAGCATCTGTCCGATATTGCAATTTCGGTTAGCCGTTTTTGTATCACCCTAACCACTGCATAACATAACCGTATACCTATTTTTTACCAAACTTTTGTTTCGTTATCCGCGAAAACGTTCGCCGGATGTTTTTGGGTAGTGACACCCGTCAAATGTTAGGCAATGAATATATTTTATCGTCTATCGCGAACTGTCAAGCATTGCATGCGATACTCCATATGATTGGTTACATATCTTATTGACTATACTTTTAATACCTACTCATTCACGGAAACAAGTCGTTTTCAGAAAACAATGTGGACTAATTAAACAAACGTATCTTGCCTATGGGTAGTGTCCATTATTTAGAGTTTAGACTGAATTGGGAAACTCAACATTGCATGAGGCGAATGTGAATGATTCATCACGCTGACTTGCATATTGATAGGCAATGATATTTAATAGTATTAACTAGTTTTTACCAGCTACATAATCCAAATCAAATACCTAGAATCTGTAGATAGTTCCTATATCGATAATTGATATGACGTATGTATGTATCATATTGTATTGCTCAACAATTAACAGGTGCGTCGCTTCCTGAATTTGAGCACAACAAAAATATTAATCCTAAATTCGTTCTTATTGATACTGTACCATGTGTGGGCTATGAACCAGTGGGTTTGGGTTCAAATATCAAATCGACCACCCCTTTTTGTAGACTGTTTTCAATTTAAAGTTTCGAAGCTGGCATTTCTTCCTACCTTTCTGGTGTAACAAGTCTTAAGCGGATATATTAACACTAAACTATTTGTTTGCTCGTCAAACTCGAAAAAAAATATTTTCCAAAAAAAATAAACACTTTACAACGAGCCTAACATGGTGAAAATACACGCGTAAAATATTCCTACGTCACGTAACTAACCTATACAATACAGCTGAAAAAACGAGAAACCACTTTATTTGATTAAACTCGTAAATCACAGTAAACGAGATGTTACACGGGGTTTTAAAGCTAAAAGATTTACAATGGAAACGGCGCGGCTGTTTACAGGTGATTGAATTTCCCATCGGCCGGCGACATAAGTTGCCAGTCAAATGGGCTGTGAAGATGATAGCTGGACCGTTGGAACGGTAGTTTGGGTAATAGAAGGCTCGCAAGCTGTGATATACGGTGGTACATTTACTCGCATTGTTGTTATTAGTTTAATAGTGGTAGAGTCTGAGTGATTTAGTATTACAAAAGCTTTTATAGATGGCCGAATATATCGACATTCGACATCATTAGCACAAGAAGTTCACTGCTAAACATAGTATTGCCCCAAGACTTTCCACCGACTTTTGGAAGTAACCTGAATCCAGCCATTTTTACAATCCTTATAAAGTCAGTCTACCTACCTTAAGGGTGCACGTTTGGGCTTATCAGTCTACACTCGCAATTACATTGACTTATATTCTACCGATAAACGAGACACGTCAAGGAAATAAAGTGCCCCCGTATTTTAAAACCACACTGCAATATTACATCACTTACCTGGAATTTTATTAAAATATTGAATTTCAGACGATTTGCTTTCGGTTTGACGGCGAAACATTCATTTATTACTTTAAAACGTATGCGATAAGGCGTACTGCACTGTCACTGTCACGAAGCAAGCTGATTCATGTGTGGTGCATGCACTGCAAGTAGGTGGGACACATTTTTTGTACTGAATGTCTTATCTAGTGTAACATTGATATCAATGCGCAATTACTATTACATGTTTAACGAATTGTTACATGTTTGACATAAAGATAAATACGTTCGACGTTTTAATTCCAAGGCAGGCATTGAAAATCTACATTGAGCGAATTTTTCTTAGAAAAAATATGATTAGGCCGACACTGGATATTTCCCTTGAGAGTTAACTTCTGAGGGGCGGCAAGTGATCAATCACAAGCAGAACTTTAAGCAAGCGTTAAAAATATGTGACGCCGACCTCGAGTACCTAAACGTAAGTCATCATATAGTTATAATTTGTAGACCTAATAATGTTACTGTAACAGTCGACTATACTTAGACTAGCCTTTCTGCAGTGGCTGGAGCTGGGTGGTAACGGTAGCTCACGGAAAAACCAATGAAATAACAACTTTATTCCAGCGTTTTATTCACTTAAGCTTATCTATGCTTCCCCCGCTCATTCCAACTTCAATCCCCAAAGGCCAGCTAGAGCAACAACCCGAGATTATCGAGATCTAGATGTCGCTTCTTAATAAACCGCTCCTACACTATAAAATAAAGTGCCGATGGACGAATAAAGATGAACAGATACTTAAAAAAACCATTTAACTTATCTTATTTCTCTTGTATCTCTCTATAAGATAGTCCTGACAGATATACGTACCTATTAGGTACCTATTGTACAAATTAAAAAAATACAATATATTGCTTCAATTCAGTTACAATAAGGATTAAACAAATAAGAATGGCATGTAAAGCAAAATTCGGGGCATTATGTAGATACGTATTATAACATAACTTCTAGTACCTACTATCACATACCACGGAAGTTAAAACTTATTATTAGTCTCCTTTTTCGGCTAACAAACGCGCTTTTTAACTTCAGATTGCAGCATCCAATTAGTGCATAAGGAAGACAAAGCTATACTCGTAACTTTAATTATATTCCGATTAAAACTATAAATACTTTCTGATTAAATGATAAATCTCTTAATTTTCATTGTCCAAATATAAAAGTACCTAATGTGCAATGTACATTTTATAAGGTCTGAATGAACTTAATTCACGTCACCTTTAGCATTTAGTATCAAAGGCGTGCTTTAGGTATCCCGGCGTTATTTTGCGAGCCACTTTAATATCAGTAGACAATGGCGACCCTTTTGAATGTGTTAATGAAATTCTCGTTTATTTAGCGACATCCCTTTCATTGTTTACTTTAAATCGACTTCACAGTTGGCGAACAATACCCGCTGGGCATGCGGTTCAACATGATAAATGCTTGGGAAACACTAGAATTTGCAAATATGTAAGTATTTTTGCGTTTTGTGTTCTTTAATTTTATATTTTAAGGAATGTGTTTGAATAATTTTGCGGACGTGATTTAGGTGTTCGTTTTGTCGAGTAAGCTGTTGGTGGTTTTATTATAAAAATTCAAATAAATACTTTGTTTGTTTGGAAATAAGTGATAACTTTTATTTCATGGGCCTAAAATATCAGTAAATACGTGAATGAAACAACGGAATAACAATAACATGTCAATACCAATAACAAACGTTAAATTTTACGCCTTTTGTTTAAACGAAACAAAAATATGTTTTTATAAAGACGATGTCTGTTAATCAACAGCGTCGACATTGTTTGTATACGTTTCGTATTTTCTCATAAAATACTTCATACCAATCACTACCAATCTAAAATAATATGATTACAACGACAAAGGATTGCTTTCATAAACATAACATATAGGTATCTTTCAGCTAATCCCATCACTCACAGACTACATAGAAAAATAAAATAACGAAAAATGTTTTGATAATTATATTTATTGGATACTTATCAAAAAATAAATAATACATTATATAGTATTTATACACTCAAACACATTCGAAATTATTTAAAGGATTACATTCAAAGCATGGCGTTGTTTTCATTTAAAACAAAATTGGCAAAACTTAAATGATCTCACAATGAATTATTAGTTAAATAAAGAAAATCGTTTTACTTTCTGTTTAGCTTTTGCCTATTAAGATGGCGACCTAACGGTAGATTTATCATAACGATAAGTGCCTGCTATCCACATGCTTCTCGCAATCAACCATATCCAAATACATAAATAAGATATATTTCAAATTCTTCCACAGCCAAATATACCAGCCATCTCACTGTAAACAAGCAACACTTTTTTATATTTCCTGGTTCGATACATCCACAAAGTGCATCGAAAGATCTATTCAATTGTAAAAACAGTTAATCAGATTCAAATAACAGATTCTTTGCAATAATAAACAACATCGATTTAAATCAAAAATAAGTTCTACATAACACAGACTAAACGTACACTAAAATATTTATAGCTTTCAATTCCGTAAAAATTAACCTGGCGGAAAGCGCGCCCCTGTTCGACATAAATGGTCGGTGGCGGGTTTAGAATACCACAGTACATATATTATATTTTTAAGTACCTGCTGTAATTTGCATATTCCCTTAGAATAATAAATATAAACGAAATTGTATACCACTAGGCATTTTTTACCTGGCATCGCCAATTTAAAGGAAATTATTCTGAGACAATCCACTTATCCGCGTTTCCTACCAACTAATTGTTACTTCATACAACACAAATCTTCTTTTAAACTCACATTTTAAAAGCCATTAGTTCACAATGGAAGTTAAACACAGTTTTTAGGTACTGTAAACGAAATTAGATCGGCACAGATAAAACGCCATGCCGCCGCATCCGTCCGCATTTAACTTGTTAATTAGCGCCGGCAAAGTTTAACTCCACAGGCAAACTTGTATGGTTACTAGCTAGTTGTAAAGCGGAAAAATGTTTCATGGCGTTTGGGATTTTACAGGGTACATTAAAAGGTGTTAAAATGCCCATATTTAGGGAATGTAGATAACTAAGACTGCAATTTTGTTTGATGGGGGGTATCTCATATGCCAATGGGTAGGGACCACGGCTTTGTCTATTAAAACTCTATAAAAATTTGAAAGATATGATATACCAAGTTGGCATTTTAACATATACTATATTTGTAACCGATCGATGTATGTATATGCCAGATAAATGATACCTACCAACGGAATAGAACCCAAAACAATGATTTTTAGAATTTTTGTCTGTTTGTCTGTGCTGTTGTGCGCGATGAACTCAGAAACGGCTTAACGGATTTCGGTGAAATTTGGTATGGAGGTAGTTGACACCCTGGATTAACATTAAGGCTACTTTTTATCCCCAAAAATTAAGAACAAGATACGGAACATCGAATGTTTAAGGGTACACAGTACCATTCATTGCTTTATACGTTCTGAATGACGTTGCTACTCCTGTTTAAGGACAGGAGTGACGCTTACCTTCAAACAAACAACTTTTTTTTCATCATTTCATCTAAATAACTTGTCTTTTCTGATTGAGCAATATTTTAGTGGCATTTCAGATCTTAAAGACACCTGAAAAACACTATAGAATAAGATAATCCTGCTTTATTTATACTATGATTGAAGAAATAGCACTTCGATACATTGTGCCAAGTCATGAGCAGTAGCGATAGCAAATCTGCATAGTAGCCGTTGCTTTTTCGACTTATATATTAATTTTTTTTGGCAACAACGGACGGAGAATTTCAAATCGTATTGTTGAGCAAAGTAACAGTTTAACTTTATTACAAACAGCTTTTTAAAAATAAATGGCAAAATTATTTAATTATTACATTAACAAGTAATGATGTACAACAAATACAATAAAATTAAATGTGATTTTTTGGATAGAATCGTTTTTATATCAATTCCTATTGTTAAAATACCTATTAATCATATTGGAGTAGTATCTTTTTAGGTCAATATGAATAACAAATTGCGAACATTGAAGATCAAGGGAACAGAACGTTAGATCACACAATTCCGTTGATGATTGCTCCGACAACGCTTATTGGTTGGTCCAAAAAATACTACAAATTCAAATATTTTAATTATATTCATACACATTAGTTGTCTAAAAACGTATTTACAAAATTAGAGACAGTTATACAATAAAAGTGATAAATATTGGAGCAAAAATATAACCTGTGATAATACCTATTTAATTGTCTGATTTTTGGAAGATTATTCAAAAGTACTACTTAACATAATTCTGGAACGAAAATTAAATTTTTGCGTCTTATTTCAGTTCGCCAACATTACCACTTGTCTTAATGATTCATGACATATCGAATTTCACAAAGTAAAAAAACTTAAGTAAATATTTTAATTTTGTCAGTATCAAATAAAAACTTATAAGAATCTAATTTGTGTCCTAATAAATTCTAGAATTTTCTAATGGACCCGAAATTGATATTAGAGTAAAGATGGCGACTGCTTTGTAACAATATTAATAAAACGCATTAAAAAGTCGGTTGAATAGAGCCAAATGTGTTAAGTTAACGGTTCAATAAATGTGATACAGTATAAGACATTTCAAAATACAGTTAAAACGCAGAGTTTATTCGAGTTATATTGTTTTTTTTTTTTACAGAAATATTTTTTAAAATGTCGGAATTTTAATTCTTTACAAAGTAGCCACATTATTTATCGATAGGTTTTAATAACTACCAGTACACGTTCAATACAATTTTTTTGCGCACTACAATCCAATGCCGCCATCCCGGCGACACAGCCCGCCCTATATGAAAATAATCATGTCGGCAACAAGCGCCTGCCCGACATGTCAGCGGCATGTCAGCGACGCAAGCACACAGCTTCAACTCAGATCGGCGACATTCAAGAAAGTTTTGTATGAAGTCGCCAACTAGCCCGGCGGCAAAAAGTTGGCAACATTGGTCGGCGGGTAGGCGGCTTTGGTATGTAGTGCGCTTATTCGTAATATACATTGCGCGCTAAGGTTATATAATATATCTATTAATTTTTCCCAACGGCTGTGCCGAAGTACTGTAAATTGGTATTTTTCATACAATTATTAAAGTTGACTTCGACGGTACGGATACCTTTACGATACATTTTTGTGGTTGAAGAAGTTAGCAATAACTTCAATAGAACCAATCGTAATTCATTATTATTTCTTGAAAAATATATTTAATCCCTATGTAATTTTATTTACTCGTAAAATAAGAGACAGATGGGAAATAAATTCCCTGACATACATGCATCCTTCTATATTGATTGTTACCTTCAACATTAGCCGCCAATAATAAGAGATAAAATAAGAAAACGCCTCATATTCAAAATCATGTTAAATTAATTACCACTAATTATTCTCACATTTCCATATTCAGAGATCAAACGTGTTACAAAATTCATTTCTAATTAAACACTACAGGCCTTATTCATTGACAGTTTAAAAACCTGTTTTAGTTATTGAATGTTTTGTCTTATTTGCCCAAACTGAATTTAAAAGTCGTTCAAAGGGGACAAAACATTCGATAGCTAAAACAGGTTTTTAAACTGTCAATGAATAAAGCCGTACATATTTAATAATCTCTTTCCAACTTTTCCACCAGCCTTCACAATTAATTTTAAAACTGTCTATAATTAATACAGAGTTCCATGGTAGAAACAGAAGTTCTCTATGACAAATGCCATGGCATATGCACGTAAAATATTCTGGATACATGCCACTTACAATTTATTTTTATGAATTATTAATTTCAATTATTAATTCGTCTCTCATTGTTCCTTGAAGTTATTATTGGACTTGTATGTAGATTCAATGTTTCAACTTTTAAAATTAAACTACGTCACATACCCATACGCAAAAGTAACCACTTTACTTTTAATAATATGCTAATGGACCAGCAAAAACGCGATCTCGCTTCCTCAAAACTTCAGTAAATTAATCCACACGCACGCAAATCAGCACTACTAAAACATACAGACAAAAAATATATAACCGCGCATTAAGAAACACTTTAAAATTATGGCGCCAAAAGTTGTACTGTCATTATTGAAATATTTTGGCGGGAGATCTGACATTTATAATCATGACACCATTTTGGATCAATTAGGTTACAAAAAGTTACAGTTTTATATCTAATACTGGTTACACGTATTAATAATACACAATATATTTTGTACCTACTTCACGTAAAACATTTACAAATATTCAAGAGAAATGAGAAGATATTAATTATAACGCGATATAGTTTTAGCGTAGAACATTGTTTACATATTTTAAAATGTCACTTTAGGCCCTACTTAGAACAATCAGGAAAACATACGCTCAGAAAGATAAAATATTATGAAATCGATACACATAAGTGATACATTATAATTATGGCAACATTTTGTGCAATAATCAAACATAACATATTATACTATACTAAGGTTATTTATATTCAGATAATTTATCGTTCGTAATACTTTAATTAGGCAACCAACCCGCACTAGGCTAGCGTGGTGGACTATATGGCCTAACCACTCCTAATCGATTCTCTCGATTGTAGAGTAGGCCCGTACCCAGCAGTGGGAGATATATGGGCTGATACATACATACATACATACATACGTAAACAATCCTTTAATTTGTTGTTGGTAATTGGTGATATTAGGAAGTTATATTTGGTAGTAGTATTTTTACCAACAAGACCATCTAATATGTTCCGTATCATTGCACAAAATGCTACCATTCAAAGTAGTCAAATCACATTCATGAGACAGTCTCAAAAAATCTACCTTAATCACGTATAATTTAAGTATTCCGCGCTACGTCAACACTCGGTGTCCATCACACACAGTCGGCCGTCACTCGTCACTCGTGGTCTGTTAAAGCAGGGACTGTTCCACCATGATCTTCTCGTAGCCCGATGGAGGGGGGTACAGGAAGTTGTCCAGAATTATATCCAGAATCGCGCCGTCGTCAACTGGAAAAAACGAAAGCGTTTTGTATTATTTTATTCTAGCGTGGCACCCGATGATAATTACAACACATTTGGCAACAGGTGAGTCAGCACGCGTCCGGCCCCTATAGCCACTGACTCCCTATCACTATTTATCAGACCGATACAAATCTCACACTGAATCATATTGTTTTCTTATTCCTAAAATACTTTGAAATAAAACTAATTTTACGCATTTTATCACGGATTTGGTTTATATTTTACATTTTTTAAATTCCCGACATTTCGATTACTTTACAGCTTTCGTTGTCTCGGGGTGGACTGAGGTATTATTTCAATGTGTAACATTCGCGTAAGTCTAAGAAACCATTATTCCAAAATACTTGTTCTGACAGTGACAGTTTTAGAAACAAAATATTAGGCTGTATGTACTACAAATGCAACAAACATAATCATAACTACATTGAAATCATAATAATAACAAGACGGCAAAACTCAGTATCTCACGAAATGCCATAGATGCAAGCGTATACATTTGATTTTATTTACTATCGAATAGTGATTTGTCCACTGTTTAATATACCTACGCACAAGTAGTGACCAACGTTAGCGCGTCTTTTTCTCTTCTAAGACATACTTAAAATATTTTTATAGAGAACCTTTTTTCCCGTTCAATATGTTTTCCTTACCTAATTTACATTGTTATTTTATATTGTAGTGTTCTTAGAATAGTTTTATTTGATACATATTATTTGTGTCAATAAACTATTTATTAGCTAATAAAGATAAAGGCCATTGACAAAGTTTACAAAAATAAAAATTTATCACATCCAAATCTTACTCACCATACAAAGCGGGATACACAGTGCCCTTAATACTCCTCACAGGTATCTCCATATTCTTTCCGTTTAAGAAAAAGTTGAGCTCAACGTGGTCGTACGCGACGCCGATAGTGTCGCCTTCTAGCGGCATCACTGCCGGACTAGCGTCTTTCTTCTCGCTTTCCGGTTTCTCGTGTTCTATATGTGTGGGCGACTCGGTAGAGACTAGCAGGTCGGCCGTGGGCGATTCCCTGGGCGCTGGGGCCAGGTGGTACAACTCTACGTTGTCGTGCCGCACCGTGCCGTCGCTGTTTAGACACCATGACTCCTTGTCCATTCCACCTGGGGAATGAACCATATCATGTAAACGAAAATGTTATTCTTTTTTTACTGATGAAGATTGAATGACTCCCTACTTGATAGTATATGGACACCAATGACAATGCTAAGGTATTGCCTATCAAGAAAAACTTGTTGACGGATACAATATTACTGCGTTAAAATCAATGGGTACATTAAATAATTATTTACAATCTACACTACATTTTGATATTTCAAAATAAGTAAGTAGTTGCGGATGATGGACTTCCGCTATACTTCATGTTGGCTGATAAGAATATCTATCCCAATATGACAAAAGCTATACTAAATATCATTACTACACTACTCATATATACATTTTCCCAATAACCAAGTGCGTTAACTTTTCTCTAATCACAAGACCCTAATTTACATCTAACAATTGACTTCTATACATTTTAAATCAGAATTGATTTACAAAACACATAAAATGCGTTCACTATAATATTACACAACTTTATTATTACGATCGACACGACCCGTTTACGATTTTGGCGAGTACTTTACAAATTCTAGACATACAATGCAAATTTCACGAAGGTCAACAAATGCTTTTGTTGTGCCAACAGATGACCATACTGGGGTCAAATTATATCATCACGTGACCTCAGAAGTCGGCCTGCAAGATGACCTACGCCGCACACTGCTTGCATATTAACTAAACAAGTAAGTGAATGCTACATGTAACATGCATCAAGTTCACATGTCTACATTCTTCAACAAGTTAATGATGAGGTTGTTAGTTAATTTGGTATTCACTGTTAGTCTCAACCTCTCGGGTAATCCTATGACAAATCAAATGTGAGCAATATTGAAAAATGTATTATAAGGATGTTGTAATTAGATTTAATTTTACTTTGGGATACTAATTAATACATTATATCTGACTTATTGTTAAAATGCAGTATTCATAAATTAATAATGGAACTCTAAAATGTAAAAAGGACTTGTCAGTTGTATTGACTATGTTTCAAAACTCTTTATTTAATTCCAATGGAATTCCAAAAACAGAAAAATATTGTAATGTATCATACATTATGCCAAGTGTTGATTGACATATAATATTGTTAACATAATGGGTGGCACACATTTGTATGCAATCCACAACATGAAACACTAATTGTATCCTTGGGCCACCATTCAACTCTGACTCACGGGTCTGACCATGTTATAAACTGTATTAAATCTGCTTTTGACTGCTACAGTGGTGTAGTTGTGCTACTGTACGATTGCAACGCTGAGGTCTCGGGTTAAGATCCCTGGTCAAACGAGATTAATTCAATGAGTAAATACTTTTGCAAACTTAATATGCAACTTTATGCACAATAATGTAAACACAATGAACATTTCTATGTTATATATTATTTGCACTACTTGCTAAACAATTACACTATTATTTATTTTGAACTATTAGATTGATTAGATTTTGTATGTTTCTTTGTTTTTTATATATAGGACAATGAAACAAATAAAATAAAATAACTAAGTTGGAATTCACTCACTTGTTTTCCAGCAATGCAAGTTGTTTACATGGTTGTGTATCCATATATTAATTTAATAGTTAAAAAGCCATATCTTTGTGTAACTTACCGTGAACTCTGTTCAGATCTGTGTCTCGAGTGGCCAGTCCAACTGCCCACACTCCCCCCTGCTGCAGCTTCACCTCAAAATATGACTTATTCTGTAACAGGGGTGTGTTCCCCAGAGCACAGCCAGATCCACACACCCTCTGACCTCCTTTTATGATCACCATTTCATGTCCTGCAAGAAATTTATTGCGAAAATGTTAAAATGCAACCCCAATGATTTTCATCTAAATCTTTCATCTAAAGAGATTTAAAATATATCTATACAATAATTAAAGGTCTGTAAAATATATTATGTACTTGCAATCAAATAATTAAGCCTAACCCACAAGATTAAATTTAGAACTTAGTAAACTATTAGCTAAGGATGGTAAAGAGGGTCAAGGAACTCATAAAATACCACAAAGTAAGAAACCAAATTAAGTAAAATACTTATAGGTGACTTGGGCGCATTTGGCTTAGTATTAGGATGTTAAAGAATGTTTTGTTTGAGCACTATTGACATAAAAGCACTCATTTACTTCTCCATTGTTTGTAATCAATTTACATCCAAACATTTATATTTGTTGAACAAATCTATTAATAAAACACGGAGATTTCCAAAAAACATAAAAGGCAAACGTCAACTTGGGCTCCTAAACATAGAAGCCGAAGATAGCTTTCATTCATTAACAAGCCTTTGTGACATTTGCCTCCCACGCCAAATCGATTCTTAAGCTCAAAATGGCCTTATCGTCTTCCTTACTTATCGAAGATTGTTATTATGAGAAGATCAAGGATAAATATATCCTTGAACACAATTACATTGCCTATTCATTTAGTTTCACCAAAAACGAAATAAAAATACTTGCCCATGTGTAAAGTATCTAATTGTACAGGATTTTCTTTTATCCGGATCGGCACACTTGGCGTCAGAGTGAAGCCATTGATACACCCCTTCAAACAGCAAAACATTTTTGTATTAATTGCAAATTCTTTTAGATAAATCAATACAAAAGTCTCTCAGGTTTATTTTGTTGCGAATAACTTTACGTCATTTTTGACAAAAGTCGTAGCTGTCATCACTGACAAAACTTGATGTTCCGTTTCAAGTAAGTGTTAAAGTGAAACCTAAGTTAAAAATATACTGCTTTGTTATTAATTATAAATTCAAGTTTTGTCCCCTTTCTCTTGTTACAAGAAAGTATTCAAACAGTGACTTTGTTTGTTTTTTAATTATACGCTCTTAATTTGTGCGTAGATCCTTTAAATTCCTATCGCCCAAATACTGGAACGCAACTTAAATATAACTTGCGCTTAACTACGGTAATCCCGATTAAATGTACTGGCTAATGGCCGATGTTAATAAACGATCTTCGTTTCTATCTAAAGATCGATCGCGAAAATAAACCAATGGGCTCAAGGTATTGCCGACACGCTCACATTTGATGTGTTCTGATTGGTCTATTTTCCGGATCGATCCTTAGATAGGGATTGGGATTGCTTATTAATTTTGTGTGTAAGTGAGCCGTGCGCTGTTAAGAGCAACTTATTATTTGAATGTCATTCCAGTATTCGGGCGTATATCTTTTATTGTACACATATAATCAGTACAAACATTTTTTTTTAGCTAGAAATATCAAAATAACTCATATTTTGATATTTGTAAAATTGTAACTAAATTTTTACAACTTTTAGTGTGCAAAATAATGCAAATTTTGTAACTTCTATAATTAGGTATTTAAAGTAAATATCTTATTACTTAAGAAAGTATGACATGCATGACTCATTGGATCCTAGCCATGCAATGCTAATAATTATTCTACACTCGTTCCGAATTAAAACGAAACTAAATCCTTAGAGCTAATACGAGTAATACGCACATTTATATGCCTATTGCAAAATGACCAGCACAAAAATTCCGTGATATCTACTAGCTATCCACGTACGTTACATCGTACAACGTATGTATTACGAATGCGTCGTAATCTTTTCCTATGAGATAAGAATAGGCACAATACCATTTACCTCTAGTCCCTTTAAAGCAATAATGGTATAATTAGACTGGTAACCATAAAATCACATCAATGAAATAAAAAAAAGAAATACACTCAACAGTCACATACTTACATAGTCCTGAACCCACATTAAGATAACAAATACCTATGGTTCACACAAACATTTGTCTCGGCGCGGGGCTCGAACCTGTGGCCTCTCGTTTCACAGCCGGCGTCTACCCAATGAGATAGAATATCAAAATAACGAACACCATGACTCATGCAGCAGAAAGTGATTGTACCTTTATGCTGTAGGTACTCAGTAATTTCGTTCACGGGTACCTAGTAAGCTATGCGGTTACAATGTCGAAGATTAATATCCGCTTCATTAACTGTGTTGCTGATATCCTAGCGAAATATCCGCTCGTGGCGACACTGTTACGATTGAGTGCCGTTCACAAACCCTTAATAAAATTGGACTAGAGCGCATTGTTGCAAATATAGACTCGCTTTAAATATACAGAATTAGGACACTCCAACAAACCAACAACAATCCATCATCTTAAGCCACAAGAAGACCACAAGCATAGGCCTCTACAAGAATTTTTATACCAAATGTATTGTGTTGAATACGGCTAATTTCGTGATACTAAAGCATTTTTTTTCTTCTTTTAATGACCTGCATGACATGACTTCCTGTAAAGTTTATAACGCCTATCTAGCTCCTAAATTTATATTTACTGCCATTTGCTCTGGTCGTCGGCATCCTTAATTGCAAAATCTTTTTATTCTTTATTCCCTGATATCTATCGCCATTAACCCTGTAATTAGTATATTTATTACAAGTACATGTTCATAATCTCAGAATCTACATAAGATATGTATGTCCATTGGAATTAGGTACCTATTCAGCCGCCAAGCACACAATAACAAAACTTTATGAACTACGAATAAATTGTGTAGTGACCCATAAATATTCTGAACCTCAAGCCTAAGATCTCGTCATCCACTGCGATTGCCAATAGGCAAGTTGGTTAGTAAACTTTACATAGGTATCGAAATAATCTCTTGGAAAACTCTTAAGTGTGCAGAATTCCATATAAATAGCCAAAAACAATATATAAAAACATGTAATGTAAACAAGTCAGTGGTGTATTCCTTGGATTTGAAACTGGGACTTCTCGTTTGTCAGTTCGCTTTGCTTAAATGTACTAATTTACTTAATTCCAAGCCAATACATTATTTTGAAACATACGCAATTATTTCTAATTTTTTTATAATCTGATTATAATTCTAAACGTTGGTTATTTACACTTCAAATAGGTCGAGATGAGAACGTGTTTTTTAAATAAAAATATTGATTTTGAACTAATTGTTTAAACATAATTATTTGATAGGTAATTTAACGTCAATATTGATCCTCATGATTAAAATATTATGCAATATATTCCGCCTTGAATTTGTTTTATGTTTGTGGCGTGGCTCTGATCAACTAATTACCTGAGTATTCTGGGATAACATTTTTTTTTGCAGTTTAAAAAAAGGTTTAAAAAAAAATAAGTTACAACATTCAGAACTTTTTTATATTTAAAAACGCAGCCTCATCGGCAGATAACTTCTTGTTCAATTATTTTTCGTTCTCATAGGTATACCTACATAAATACAAACGTTAAGTCGTTTTTGCATATAAATAAATGAATAAAATAAAAATAAATAAAATAGGTGTGACAGAGTGCGGAATAGCGTGGTGATGAAAACTTGTGGAGTGAAAGAGGATGTAGTGACAAGAATTGACAAAGGCATGTTACGATGGTTTGGTCATGTAGAGAGGATGGATGAAAGGAGATAAATAAGCAAATATACAAGGCGAATGTCGATGGAATAGTCGGTAGGAGTCGACCTCATCGAACTTACACCATCCAAATCGGTGATATCCTCAAGGAGAGGTCAGGTCAAAAGTACCCTAAACCGACGAGAATGCATGAAGAGAATGATGAAAGTGGATGAAGCGAAAGTTGTATGTCAGGATCGAACAAAGTGGCGATCCATAGTCTCTGCCTACCCCTATGGGATACAGGCGTGATGATAATGTATGTATGTATAAATAAACACATGATACAACATTGCAACATAAGTGTCGTGTTGTAATTTGATAGTTTGGTCTCAAAACACCCTGATCCCAAAAAAAAACTATATGTTTCTAACAGTTGATATTTCTCTTTGTGCGTGAATCGAACCCGCGGCCTCCGGGTCCACACCCAGCTCATAACCAACTGTGGCACAGTGGACGTAAAATATGCACTTCAAATATAGACACGAGATTTGTTTCTACAGTGTGAAATCGAACATAATTTCACGAAAGAAGAAAATAACGCTATTATTATAATTATTACCTAATAGCGCTAAAACTAACATTACTACTCAGAGATAGCGAGTTCGACTCCCATGCGGGCAAATTAAATATTTCTATTGCATCAGCTATTTGTGTAAATGGTTTTTTGTTACACCCAAAATAAAAGTAAAAAATGTGTTTAAAAATAAAGAAAACTGAACATATTGAATCAATGACCAAGTGCCGTGTTATGACAGCGGTAATTTTTATCATGTCATCGGAAAGAGGCTAGATACTCGTAGTAGCCATATATGGCCGATGTTAATAAACGATCTTCGTTTCTATCTAAAGATCGATCGCGAAAATAAACCAATGGGCTCAAGGTATTGCCGACACGCTCACATTTGATGTGTTCTGATTGGTCTATTTTCCGGATCGATCCTTAGATAGGGATTGGGATTGCTTATTAATTTTGTGTGATAATCGACAACCGTTTTTAAAGCGACGATGCGGAAACAAGCGTACGATTCAATTAGATGGTTTGCCACACTGTTTTTATTCATTTCTACCGCACTAACTACCATAATATATTTCATTTATTTTCTGGTCTATTCCCGGTTTGTGCCAGAAAGCCAGACCTCCAGAATAGTCTCATCTACTTTGTTTGATCTTCAGTGTCCTCTGTTGTAAGACCATTGCCTATAGTGTATTATCTATGCCATTGCCTCTCATGATCGACATGAAGCCTCGGCCTCGCTATACTGACGCATACATAGCCGATGTACCCTCTAATATGTATTAATTTAAATAGACACAATTAGGTGATATAGAATAATGATTAAAAGAATAATATAAGTATAACCAGTAGGCAACGTCGTAGTTGTATAAGTATACGATATCCTTGACAAATGCTAATACGGTGCATTAATGAAATTAAAAATATATGAAATTTTTAAATGGTCATTTACTAAAGAGCTCAAAATGTTTAAACAATGTTTTCATTTTTAAAACTCATTAGCAGTTTTGCGACATTAGACATTGGTCATCGGTATTTGCCACCATAACTTCTTAACATTACGTCACTCTCCTCAGAAAAGAAAGAATACACTTGCATTCCGTATGTATGACATATTTAGTAATTTTGTAAACAGTAACAGATAAAGATTTAAAGAAACAACTTTATATTATTTTACATACTTATTAGTTATCACAAATGAGAAAGTGTGTCAACGGTTTTCTACTTTTAGTAAGACCTAAACAGATTCTATAGATATTGTAAATATATTTTTACCTCTAGATATACAGGGTATATCAAGACCGCGACCGAAAACGAAGCCAGGTGGTAGTTTTAGCGGCTACAGACACAATGCAACTAAAAATTTTGCAAAATAAGCGACGGTTTTTTTTTACAATTCTTTAAAAATCATTTGCAAAAAAAATCGTCAACTTTTTTTTGTAATTTTTTACTTATCGTCGTATTTGGGTGATAAATACATAGTTTTTCTAAAATAATGATGCAGACCTTTTTATTTTTCAACACTCAATGGTACGTAAGGGTTTAAATTATTATTTTCGCAAGAACTAAGATTTTACCACCCAAACAAGATGATTTTTAAAAAGTTCTAAAAAAATGTCTGTCGCTGTTTTGGTGAAATTTTTATTTGCGTCGTGTCTGTAACCACTAAAACTACCACCTGGCTTCGTTTTCGGTCGCGGTCTTGAGATACCCTGTATAAACGTTATTTTGTTTTTTCTTTTTGTTTTTTAGAAATTCAATTTTCTGTCCACAGATAAGTTGAAACGAATAGTCGCAGTTGGTAATTGGGTAAAGCGTCTTATCGTGTCAATCAAATTAAAGTTTAAAATAATCTACAACCAAAGAGACTTTATAGTTTATATGATTTGAGTAGACAGATACATGTACTGCAATTATTTAGATTTTAGCAATACCTGCAGTTGTGTAGAAGATACAACCTGAGCAACAGAAGATTTTATAAAATACTTAACTAATAAATAATATCCACAAAAGCTTTACGAGTATATGTAACGGAAAAACATTATCTTTTATCGAAGTTAATTTTTATAGACAGGTTGGTTTAATAGTACTATATACCAATATTTTACTTCGATAGGTAGACGTCTTGACATTTTGAAAATGCATCTGCATTGTTATTCAAAATGTAATATTCGTTAATAAAATCGACTCTAAAACTGTACGTATAAATACTCATACCATATTTAATTTTGGAAAATGTATTTTATAACCGTATTTTTAATGGCACAGAACACAAAGTCCCAAAACGCCCAAGGTTGATTATAAAATTAACATAGTCCTAAGCGTACTACGACACGATTACAACGCTCAGACGCTGAGGTCTCGGGTTCGAATCCCGGGTCGGGCAGTGATATTGGATTTTTCTATTAATTATCGGTCCGGAGTCAGGAATTTGTGTCCGATATGGATCGCCATACTTACGATAGGGAGCGAGGCTATCGAGTTTCGCCCCCTATCACATAGTAAGACTGAACATACGGGCGAAATGGAGGTGTCCTGGTGGCGCTCCTGTCTACACCTTCTTGGATAAAGGCGTGAGTTCATGTATGTATGTACTCTTTAATCACTATCTGGCGATATGTCACCACCAGCAAATAGTTAACATGAACAAAACCTTTGCTAATCACCGCATACTACCACGAAAAGTACCTAATTAAACTAAAAAAAGAAACCCATGAAGTTTGGACATTAAGTGTATACTACGTGACGACCGCGCGTGATTAACAGAAAGCAAATAATTTCCCTAACGCATGTCGAAACGCTCGCGGCATGCCAACAGGATCTGCAGTTCTATATCGATGGAATGTGTTAAATCATACCACCAAATCCGGGTTACGTCTTGGCGCACTACTGCGATAAATACAACAATATCCTCGTGATAATGTATTTAATTTATTCTCGTATTATTTAAAGATTTTGTCGCTAATTGATGACGGTCAAGCGAATCGTGGTTAAAAATTGATGGAGTAAGGCCTCATGCAGAGGTTCCGGTTGAATGTGTTTTGGTATCTTAGAAAAAAAGGTTTAGGTTCATACGTTGCAAAGTAAACAATAAAGTTTTCTTTAACGCTACCGCAATAAATTTAAATTTATTGTATTGTGATCTTTGCCTCATATGAATAATGTAACATAATTAAACTTAGCTGAGATTAGGGCGTACATATCTGGCTGTAGGCACGCTCGAAATAAGCGTTTATAAAAACAAAAAATTGTTTTACCACAGCGACATGTGAAGTTAAGCCTTGGAGATTTACGGCGTGAAGAGTAAGAAGCCGCTGACTGTACATGAGGTCTGGTAACTTTTGGCAGTGCGAGTCGTATGGTCTTGGCAACCTTTTACATGAAAATGGTTTTGGTGGGATTGTTTTGATATTGACATAGACTAGAATTAGAAAATATTAAACACTATGTTTGTATGCAAACCAATTTGCTGAAGTACCGTTTCTTCTAATAAATAGGTAATAATAAAAAGGGGATTTACCAATCACTCACAGCTTACGATATACATATCTTTAACTAAACTTTTTTTTTTTGCTGAATAGAGATCGATAATCTATTAAGAATTGATTTCAATCTGAAGTAAAGTTATAACTTTAATTGGTGCTATAGCACCTATAACTAACGATACTAACGATGAACAACCTCATGATTTCCTTTTCTATCTTTCTCTCTCTCTCAATAGCTCTCTGTCATATGTGCACAGGCAGGAGTGGCGACGGAATATATGGAAAAGTGATAGAAATGGGACGAATGGCACAGGATAGAATGTGTCAACGTGCTAAGACGGCAATCAACAAGATTAATATATAGAGAGACTACCTAAGGATTTTTTTTTCAATTAAAATATTGTAAGTGCCGATTGCATAAAATATATTATTTCATTACGTATTGCGCTTTGATTTTGCCGCATCATGAATAACACTTTTAGATGATAAGATCTTTGATATATAATTCCATAGTTACAACGCCCACATAATTTTCTGCAGTCTTAAAGAGGTAAAACTACACAATATTATATCCACTGATAGAAAAAAAAAACACAGTTATTTTGAAATATTTAGTATTGCTGGAATTCATAACAAAGCGTAGAATATTCTAGTAAAGACAACCTACATGGTCTAATTACACAGATGATATAACTAAGGCGAAGGCTTTCCACCCTGCGGACGTGCGAGGGTGCGCATCGCGAGTGCTTCCTCCGTATAAAACGCAGCGGGCCGCGCCGGCGCATCAGTTTGTGAAACACACACGGGACTGACACACGGTGAGTGCTCATTACATTATCCCTAGTTATATCACGATTTGAAAAAAGAACTTTAAAATACTAGCCAGTAAATTTGGAGATTTAAAATTGATTGATTTTGATAATTGAGTGTTTAGAAAGATCGTTACAAAGATAAAGTAAGAAGTGCATTTAAAAAATAGGTCGTTAATTTTAAAGTACCTCAAATAGAAATGTACATTAAATTACGATATAGATTAAGGAATCATTATTGTTTGTAAATATTGTCTTCGTTCTCATTTCTCAATGCGGGATTTTTATCGTTAATTTTATATTATTTATTTTCTAATTCACTATATTCTACTTTTCAATATTGTTTCGTGTCCTATACTTAATAGTTTAATATCAAAACTAAAGTTAAGATTTTTTCAAAACTTAAAAAAAAAACAAGAATATGTTAAATTTTCTAATTAATGTCATTTGATAAAAAATGGTAACAAATTTAATAAGAATAGGCTTATTTTTAATACGCAACACAGGTATTTATGTAAATTATCGTAATAAAGTAAACTAGTTTGATTAAAATATGATGGGAGGTTTCGTGGGGTCTGTGTGGGTCGTGGGTGGAATGAACTCCTTTGTGTTCGGGACAAGGCCGCTTTCTAGTCGTATACTACTGGACCGGTCCTAAAACCCACCTAGGGAAAGCCCCATACAGCCAATTAAAATTTAGGGTTTAATCGACGTTATAATTGTGATTCCAACAGCGTCTCCGACGGACTCTCTGATCTGACAATGGGGAAACCCTATTCTATATTCAAACTTTTAGATCCGGGGTCGTGTAAACAGATCTTCACATTAATTTGATTGTAGAATTTACATTCACAAAACGAATAGTCACCAGCGATAAAAGTTCTGCACTAAACGGTAGAGATGACAAAAGACAGGACGTGTTTTGTACTAAAATTCTGTAACAAGAAATAAGAAATTCCATAGCGTAGGTATACATAAGTGCAGGGGACGCTAAAGTCGTCAGTTCGATTCCCAGATCAATATCATATATACTCTTCGATCTACTCTTCGATTCAACAATTCTTTGCAAATTGTAACTGGCCCTCGGTTACATCTTTTACGATAGGATGAAGGATCGATCCAAAATCTATAATAATGTTGTATGTGAAGAATTAAAATATAAATTGAACCATCTATTTAATGGACAGAATAAATTCATATTGTTACATTTTTATATTTTTCCTACAAGCAATAAGTTGAAATCAACATTTATTCAATTATTAAGAAAGCTGATAACGATCTCAGAAAATATACGAACAAAAAATTATTGAAAACAAACAAATATTGATGTTATCGTGAATATCCGCAAATAGACATTAATAAAAATGTATGCTAATGTCGGCATCCTGGAAGCTACTTCATAAATATCACGAAAATCACAACGAGGGCCTTGAAATATAAATATTTAAGTTTATCTAACAATTGTATTTATTAATACAGCTTTTGAAACAGGATGTCTGCCGCATTTGGGTTCAGTAAGCTTTTGGTATTTTTTTAAAAACTTAGCTCTTAAACTTACACTTTAAAAATAATTTAAATTTATTCTTGTTAGAATTGATTAGTATTCTCATTGTCTTTATGTAACTTTATTTGCTTTAGATGTGCAGTAATAAGTTATTCATGGTAACCTCATTCATAAAAATCGGACGAGTAATGGAGGCGCTTTAAAGAAAAATACATAGATACATACAGGGTATATCAAGACTGCGACCGAAAACGAAGCCAGGTGGTAGTATTAGTGACTTCAGACACAATGCAACTAAGAATTTCGCAAAAAAAATCATCAACTTTTTTTGGTAATTTTTTACTTATCGTCGTATTTGGGTAATAAATACACAGTTTTCCTAAAATAATGATGTACACCTTTTTATTTTTTAAGACGCGATGGTACGTTAGGGTTTAAATTAGTATTTTCGCAATAACCAGGTATTTATTGCCCATACACAATGATTTTTAAAAACTTGCAAAAATAATCTGTCGATTATTTTACGGAATTTTTATTTGAATTATGTCTGTAACCACTAAAACTATCACCCGGCTTCGTTTTCGGTCGCAGTCTTGATATACCCGGTATAAAGATGCATAGACTCTTCCACGTATTCACCAGTTACCATTTTATATATTTGTCCATAGTCGGGTAAGAACAATTAAAAACAAACAAAAACGTAAGGCGGGCCCTGGCACCGGCCGGGATAACGCCAAGTAGAAGGAAGGAAGTCGGGTAAGAACAATCCAACTCGATTGGGAACCCGATGAATTGTACCCAACACTCTTCTCAAATCATAGTTATAATTGAATTATACTAATCGACTTATAAACGTGATGAATATATTATTTTATGACAGACTTTTGAGTTCATGACCTTTGGTAAATCCTTAATATACAGCTATTTTAATCTCCACTACATTCCATATAGGTAGGTTTTATTATAATGTTTACGGATGATTCGGTAACACGAGATTTTTTATGTCTGAGAAAGGATTATATATTAAATTTCTAATTTATATTTATTTTAATTTACCTTTTGGTTTTTATTCTTGTATCTGATGTGCAGTAAAAGACTTTCATAGAATAACTATGTAATTCTGCTGGGATCAAACCAGAAAACGTAGGTGCATAGTTTTATGCAGTTGGGTACTGAATTTCGATGCCCACCGCTCGTATTTCGTTTATAATTTACTAATGACCCTTAATACCACTGATATTACTCATATTTTCAACAACTTTTTATCTTATACGCTTATATAAAATATTACAAAAGGAACTTGTATGTGCAAATTTATTTGATTACATAGCGTCAATGGCCTTTCTTCGACTGTAGTCTATGACCTTAACTATGAATCACGGAATTCGTCAAGTTCACATCAAAGTCCGCAGTTTGCATAAATTATTCAGGCCGACGCACTTTTTAGCGCCGTATATATTTTATAATTTTGTAGTCCAACCTGTTCGTCGCATTATTATTTATAACGTATTCTACGAACTACTGTTACTATACCATAAAAAAAGAAATATCAATTAATTTCTACACAATAATAGTCTTTTTGTATTGATATTTAGAATCTGATACGAGAAAGATTAATAAAGTAGTTGGATTTACTACAGCCACATAAAATAACATTCACAATCAAAATCTTGATTTTAAAGTAGTCTCAAGCTCTATTAGTTATTTTGCAATATTTATAGAGGATTCATAAAATCAGATCATTAACGAAAAGTAAATAATTAATTAATGTTAATACAACGGCCGTCCTTCAATTTTCCGGTTAGATGACAAACTTGTGTAATGCAACCTTGCGCGAAGCCTATTGATTCACAATGACTCTTACGTAAGCACTAAGCATAAACAAAACTTGGAATATAAAATATATTAAGTTAATGTGTATTTTTTTATTTTTGAGAAAATAAACTATACGTACACTATTTTTTTAACAACAATTTGATTTATGTATGTACAAAAACTATTATTTAAACAATTAAATCACAAAAAAGCTTATTGTTTATTATTACTATGTTCGAATAAAATGCATATTACATTTCTTTATAATCTCTCTTCGTGAAAGAAGAAGTAAGAACAAGCCAAAGTCTTTTTAATGGTAACAAGTAGCAATAACTTAACCAAAGATATTATAAACAGACATACAAATACTGCTCGTTACAAAAACGGACCACTCTCGGAATGTGCTCAAGTTACCAGTGCTGGTCTTCCATGTAGCCGTGCCGTATCATCGTCATATTGTACGTAATAATTAAAATAAAGCAATCCCGCGTCAGCACTAAGTGAACAAAACAAAAGCTTCCAAAGCAGTGACCATTTCATTTAACTGCTTCTCACATAATATTATGTTCCAAGACATTGAATACCCAGCAACGTCGAACAATAGCGCTAATTATAATTGTCAACAGAATAAGCTAAGCATATAATAGACAAATATTTACCGGACCAACTAAAGATTAAAAGACCTTCGCGCGAATATAACTGCCAACACATAAACTCAGGTCATGGTAATATTTATATTGTCAATTATAAATCCCTCTTTGGCACGAACCTCCTCTTTTTGTGCAGGATATAAACTATCTTCAACCTGACTTAACATGGGTTGCTGGGCTCGGTAAATACGATGGTGAAACGACGGTTCACAGATTTGAACCCCACCGAGCCAAATGTCTCCATAATCCCCAAATATTTGTTTCGTAAAAATATCTCGGATTTTTTGATGCTCACAACAACCCAGATACCGAATCATATACCTATCTTACTGCGATGTCAAGACTATTAATTTATAGAAAGTTGACAGTTCAATCAAACCACATTTAAAATAATATCACTGCTTTCCTCTGCACCACCTAATTAAATGATTTTAACTGATAAACTTTTACTTAAAATCTCTTTCTAACTTTTGCGAAATCATTAGAATATGTTTACGGATATTAATTAATTTTAACATACCTACTATAAAAGTAATAAGGCAATTTATGTATGTGCAATAAAATGTATAATTAGAAAGATTGAACTTATTTTTCTCTCCCTTCTCTCTCTTAAGTTTTCTCTTCATTATAATATTGAAGTGACCATATTAATTTATAGTGCCAGTTTATAAAACATTCCAGGAAATACAAGAAGCAAATAATTATTAAAAATAAATAGGTATAGTGTAATGTAGCATGGGTTAGAACCGCAAAAAAATATTATGCTTAGCTAATATCTTAATAGTAATCTAAATATATTTTTGAAACCAAATGTCGATTGTTTTGTTAAGTCTGTTACATCTTAAAATGGTAGAGCTTTCTTGTAAGTTACATATTATTATAATAATGCTGAAGGTGGTAAAGCTTGCATGCAAATATCTTCAAAACGTAAATCTATCTTCATTATGTGGAAGATAATATGAATGTTTAACGTATGCTTTAAACTAGTTCTTGTAATGTAAGCTACGATGCCTTACATAGCACAAAAATGTAATATACATACATATATTATGTTATTGTTGCAGAAAATGAAGACAGCAGCGTTGTTATTGGTAGCCGTGGCGGCGGTGGCGCACGCTCAGTTCCCCAACGGACGCATCTTGGAGCCCCCGGTGCCGTCGCTGTGCGTGCAGCGAACCATCCACGAGAGATTCTCTGACAGTAAGTTAATTATGCTGTGTCAGCAAAATGTAATCGAGATCTAAACTATCTATTAATTTTATAATAATCGTACAATAATTAATTCATTGAATTAATTATTGTTGAAAAAATTAACAGATATGATGCTCTCAGCATCATAATGCATTTTTTTTAATTCTATAAAATATTTTAATTTCACCCCAAACTAAAATCGGACGGCCTTATTCATAGAAAGATTTAAAATTTATTTTAGTTATCGAATGTTTTGTCCCATTTCAGTGACTTTAGAATTCAGTTTAAGCGAAGAAATACATTCGATAACTAAAATATCATTCATCATTTAAGATTCGATAATTTAAATCTGTCTATGAAAAAAGCGTAAGTAAAACCAGCTTAATATCCGAGATATCTAAATACACGAGAAGCAAACAGGCTTGATGTAGGAGCCTTTGAAACGCAACCCTTATTTATGAAATGGAAACAATTTGCCGAGTCACGTACCTCCCAAACCAGTCCTTAACTGGCGGTAACTTTACAAGATAAAAACACGACTTAGATAAAAATTTGGACGCCCACGCTTATCTGTCGGGCGATAAGCTTTCAACCTGTCAACGCGGAGGAAGTATGTGAAATAGTTATGATAATATTCGTCAACGTCGTTATGCAAATAACTACGATTATACCCAGAGGAATGCGGTACGAATACAAGAGATCTATTTTATTTTTTTAACAATTATGGCTGTACTTGTTATGGTTGTTTTGAAACAGCCCACTTTTCTAAATATAAAGACAGTATAAAGAGACGTTAAGCAAGTTATATGAAGCCAAAATAATTGGTTTAGATACATAAGTATTTTAGTAACATTAATAATCCAGGAGATAATCGTTTTATTATAGATATTTATTTAAGAATCAAACAATCGTTGCTCTTTTACTACCCTGTGTTCAAATCATTAAAAAAAAGCAAAGCTAGAATAGAAGAAAGAAATAGAAGAAATAGAAGAAAAAATTATCCTAGGACAATTACGATTTGAAAACATAATATTCATAATTTATTGTATAAAAATATAAATTACTTTAATAAAATGTTTTATGCATTCAAATCTGATGCGTTATGGGATTTTTTTGGACTTACTAATTATGCTTATAAAATAATTCTAATCGAATTAACAACAGTGTTATAAAGCCGGGTAAAAAAATATTAGTCATCAAAAAGTTTTTAAAACATCAACTACCCCAAAATTTACACTAACGGCAAACCGGTTGCTCTATTTTGTTAAGCACTGCACAGCCCGGATAGCTCAGTCGGTAGAGCATTGGACTTTTAATCCAAGGGTCCAGGGTTCAAGTCCCTGTCCGGGCGGCTTTTATTTTGTAATAAACTAATTGAGTTTCAAATACACGTTTTACAAAGCGTATATTTCAAATAGTTTTAAATGATCATCACAGTATACATAATAAATAATACTTTAGACATATCTAAAAAAAATGCTTATAATTTCTCAAAAGAATGTAGGCCTTAAAAATTTCATTCTTTTTAAGTAGCTACAAATATTTGAGTGATAACTCTTCTCTAATTTTCGAAAGCTTTAATTTTTCCGGAATGGTTTTAAAAAGTCAAAATGGTTTTTAAAATCATAATATCAAAAAACTTTTTGCAGTGCTGCCGTCTATTTATTCATAAATTTTTATTAGCCTCTATGCCCGAAATGGTATGTAGACCAACGCTAATCATAGTTTGCATCGCTTTTTCCGCCCCAAGTAAGGCAATGGACGTGCTTACATTGATGCTGAGCAATTTTTTAAGCAGAATAACTCATGAAAAAGTAGATTTTCTTAATATCATGTGCATATTTTTCCCGTAGACAAAGGCTACTTCTTCTCATGGAGAGACCCTGCCCTCCGCGGCGTAGAGGAGGACTGGTTGAGCGCCAGGAACTACTGCCGACAGAGGTGCATGGACCTCGTCTCTCTGGAAACCAGCGACGAGAACGAATGGGTTAAAGCGCGCATCGTGCAGGATAAGGTAATTGTTTACTTTGATCTGACAAGGCTATATACACATAAAACTAGGAAGAATGCAGGTGCATAAGAAAGATTATTTAATTATTTATTCAATATTTTATTATAGCCTTTATATACATTTATCGCTAATACAAAAAAGGTAGAGCAGCTTAATTCGATCCGACGTTAAATTGATGTGTAGTTAAATTGCGTTTTATGATAATAATCACATAAAAATACATAACATAGAGCGGTACTCGTCTGAATTATTACATGAAATGCCATAATAATATATACGTAATAATAAAAATAATGCGGTGACGTTAAATAGTGAAGTTTATGTTAATATTTAAATAATTGAACACAATTGATAAACACATGTGCGTTAGTGAATATGACTTTGTATACTTCGTTGCCAAACAATGAATACTCAAAAGAGAAAACTCAAACTAAATTACTCTAGACTTAAAAATGCAATCCACACTTCAAATAGAAAAATACAGCCTTGACCTGAACTAAAACAACATTACAGCGAAATTAAGAAATATCCGTCTTTTCTAAACTAAATGCGTTACGACTTACGACGAACCACAAAAGATGCAAATTTTTCTCTAGAAAGTAGTCCATTCCTTTAAAAATCTTAAAATATTCTACACACAGAGCTAGTTTTCGTAACAAGCGTAAATGATAATAGCTATTGTTACGTATCGGAAAATAATGGACTCTACCGGCCATTTCAATTTGGCAGTTTGCGTTGCGTCTTGAATAACAGAACGGAGCTAGGCGCATAATGAAACTATCGATTTTCTTCTGCTAGTTTCACCATTGCCACACATTGGAGACGTGAGAACGTTCTGTTTTTCCTCATCGCGCTTCTTATATGAAATTAAATTGGCGACAATTTCAACCTCTATTGTATGGATTCCTCAACAATACTTTCAAATGCATTCAGTTCTTTAGGGACGCTCTTTATCCATTATATTGATGCTATGATGTGCTTCATAGCATCAACAACATAAGGAAATATATCATCTTAAATCTAAATCGGATACCTGTTTGTAAAAATTTAATTACGCATGTTATGTGACTTCTGAGTCAGTTTAAACTTTCATCACCTAGTTATAATCCTTTCATTGTAGTTGACAAATATACTTTCCATTACTATTGTTAGATAGCCTGGTCAGAATTACCATGTGTACCAAAGATGCGTGCCAACAAAATGATTACAATATCCCGTTGCCAACATTGTCGATGCCTGATGTCATATTTCCTTATTATAAAAAGCGAAACTACAAACGTTCTCAACTTTCTCCATAAACTACCACAGCAATTTAAAATCAGCAAAAATTAAAGAAATATGGTTTTTCATGACACCGGATGTTATAAATCTTACACACAGACACAAGAAAATAATATATGCTTATTTAATATTAATACTGTAGGTATAAAAATATGGTAATCACGTTTTGTATGTTATACATAACCTAGGTATGTTAAATATGTTAGTTTAGATTTTATTTTCCATGTGTTATTTTTCTGATATTATCAAATTCGCGTGGGTAGATTCTGTATTCTTAAATGGACTTAATCTCCATATATTTTGCCTTGTTATAAACTAGCGTATGTACCTTTGTATACTAAGTTCACTGCCACAAGCCACTGATTCACAGCGTATTTCATGTATGAATCCTTTGTCTTGTTTCCAGCAAAAATACATTTGGACATCAGGTCGCCTTTGCGACTTCAAGGGCTGCAACCGTCCCGACTTGCTTCCCAACGAAATCAACGGCTGGTTCTGGACCGCTGAACTTCAAAAACTGGCTCCCACTACCAACCGTCAACAGAACGACTGGTCTGAAGGCGGCGGCATCGGCAAACCCCAACCAGACAACAGGGTAAGAGTTCTGTAACGGTGTTATTTTTTTGTCAAACATAAACAAAATGTGGTGAATGTCGCAAGTGGTTTCCAGTACCCATCGTTGTCCTCGTAAAAGTATGTCGTAGGGAAACACAATAGCTGGAACGTAAGAAAGCATGACGTTACGACATGTCAACGGAAGGCGCATGACGCAAGGAAGCCAATTCCGCGAACCGTTAAGTAATATTTGTCATAAAACAGCAGAGCCGAGCTGGCTGCATCCAGTGCGGATGTCACGCAATGAAAACGAAAGCGACGCGTGAATATTTATGGGCGCGCGAAATATTCGCCGAAGGGCACGCCCGCATGCCGCACGCCACTTTCTACTAACATGAAGCTATACAAAAGCTCATCTGTATTCGACGTGCATGATGTCGGCACAATACTTTCCCCGCTGTGCTCGAGCCGCAACCTGTACCTGCCAAATTAAACAATAAGTAACCCTTGGCGGCGCGGCATGTCTGATGTCTGCATCCGCTTTCCAGTTCAAGGTTACATATTGTGCAGTTAACCTACACAGGCGACGGAACAACGTAATGAGGTGCTAACACAAATGCGACAATATTTATGATTCATTCATGACCATTTTCGTGTTCAGGGATGTGAAAAGGATACAAGGCTGGCGAATTGCTAACTTTATCTAATGTTAAGTACCGACGCATAGACATTTTATTTTTTTTTCTCAACAATCATATTTTGTTTTTTAATGCGTAATTATTTAAATAGCATCCGAATAACCATTAGAAAAGAACGATTAAGAACAGGGTACCTTTTTAAACATTAAAGATTTAACGGTTGCTCGTGTCCCCAAAAAGATATACAGGCACCACAAATGCTGTTTCTTAACCATCTTATTATTTCTAGGAACTCATCCAAGGCGGAGCTTCCGAACACTGTGTGGCCATCTTGAACAACTTCTACAATGACGGTGTCCACTGGCACGACGTCGCCTGCCACCACCGCAAGCCGTTCGTGTGCGAGGAGAACGACGCGCTCCTCAAATACGTCAGATACACCAACCCCAACCTGAGAGTTTAATTCAATACCTTATCTACTAATTTTATTATCACCAATGATCTAATTTATAATATTTTACAATGATTGCAAATAATTTAGGAAATTAAAAATAGATTACCTTTTAGGCATTCTGTTCTTACTTCCTTTGTTGTAAATCACTATGGTTTTTAGTAAACTTAAAAATAATTGAATTCAAATTGTGCAAATTCGGAGAATCCGAATAACTTACTGGTTACAAAATATTTGGATCGATATTATTAGATGATTAAATAATAGATAGCACTGCCGAGTACAGACAATACACCGATTTTGATAAGTTTTTCCAATTAAATCCGGTGTTAGCTTTAAACATACCTCAATACATATTTATTTCAATTGTATAGTTACTTTATGTTTGAAGCAGACGTTTGTATTACGATAAGTATTTAAGATCTGTCAATAAAAAGACTGCTTTAATAATTCGATTTTTAATTTTAAAACATTAAGTTACTCCTAAATGATTTTACAGTACCTATATTAAATAGGTCAGAATACACAACATACTCAAAAGTTACTTAGATATACCGATCCCAAGTTAAAATTTTAAACCAATACACAATTATTTACTTTATGGCGCAGTTGGTTAGACGCCGCGCCGGCTGGGAAATAACACCCGCGGGTTCTATCCCGGCATTGAGACAAGTATTGTCTGTGCAATCCACGGGTATTTGTTTAGGGTCTGGTTATCTGTGTGACCGAAAAGTCTGTCGTTGTTTCTGATAACCACGAAACAAGACTTGCATCTTAGTGTAATTTATTAAAGAGAAACTTCTTTAGCACCGATGTCATTTGAAAATTTGATGAAACGAAAAAGTACACAAAAAGTAGTACAACAGAGAAAAGGAGGAGATTTCGCTAAACCTATGATGTAATCAATATACGCAATCGAGCACAAAAAGTACTAGGGCAACAGAAAAATTAAGGAGGTTTCGTTAAACCTATGTCATCAATATGTGAAATATTTCTCAAAACATAAAAAATACTAGGGCGACAGATATAGGAAAGAGCTTTCTTTAAACCTAGGTCATTAATATGCGTAATAGCACACAAAAGTACTAGAGCAACAGAGAAAGGAAGGAAGTTTCGTTAAGCCTGTTCTCACAGCACAAAAAGTACTAAGGCGACAGAGAAAGAAAGGAGTTTTTTAAAAGTTATGTCCACAATATCCGTAAGAATTCTCAGAAGTAAAATAGTACTAGGGCGACAAAAAATTGAGGAGGTTGCTGTGGTTAGAAAATTCTACCCACAGTCAGATGTTTAGCCGCAATGATATCTTCCCGCAGTTAATATTCGTCAAAAAAAATATTATCAATTCAGTTCATAGAAGCGATTCCAAGCCATTATTGGACAAAAATAAAAGTACCTAATACAAGTTAAAAAAGAAATTATAAAATGTTGAACCTTAAAATTATCCTACTATTCCTGATACTCTATATTTATCTCATGCTCTCGTAGATAGGCTACTTTTCTAAAGTTTCACTTCTGACGTATGAATTGCACACTCGTTTTTTAATTAATTACAAAACTGCAGACAGCGACATCTGTCGGCATGAGAGCAGTAGGTTTATGAACATTAATTCGAAACTTGAAAAAAATCTACTCTCGGGATTTAGGATCTTTATGAATGATATAGCACGCCACTGGGCTCGATCTACAGCCCATCGTCGCCAACCGCTACCAGCCACCCCACGAATATCGTCGCTCCACCTGGCTGGAGGGCGTGCTATGGGAGAGGCCTATGTCCAGCAGTGGACGCAGAAGGGCTGATGATGATGATGATGAATGATATAAAAAAAACGAAAAATAAAAAAAATTTAACAATGTTTCCATTTTTTATTCATAAGCAACGTATTTGATACAAGTTTAATCAAAATACACAATGTATGAGATAAAATATACATATAAAAAAATCAATTTATTCATACATAGTATCTTCTAATAGTAGTCTGTGATTAATAAAGTATGTTGGTTATAGAATAATCCCAAATTAAGTAGTCTTTGATTAATATCATGCAGCATTGGTGACGCCATATAGGGTGACGCCGCGCAGTTCGATAAATCTATAAGTATGCAGTCGGCTAACACTCAATTTGAGGTGTAGCTTACAATATTCATACATGTTATGTATTTACAAAAACATGAACTCTAAACAGTAGAACTAACAGAAGTCAGAAGTTACAAAAGAACCTTTCAAATACATATTGTGCATCTATATGATATATGTAATATGTATGGACCATATTAAACATAATGTACTTTTGTGTCCACAATTTTTCTGTACTTCTCAGTATTCTATTCTATTATTCTTTTTTTCTATTTAGATAAACACAAAAATAATTATTATCTTGGTATTCAGGAGACATACGCCCGAATACTCCAATGCCTCTTAAATATTACGTTGCACTTAACTATGAAAGTCCGCCCCGTGACCACGAAAGCTGTAAAGCAATCGAAACGTCGGGAGGTTAAAAAATTTAAAAAATTAAACCAAATCGCGATAAAACCCGTAAAAATTCGTGTTATTTTGATATGAAAGTCCTGCTTAAATGTACTTAATTAAGTAGGTCGTGACTCGTTGGTAATTATAAATTATTAATATTAACTTAATATTTAAATGGCGTTTAAGTATTCGGCGGTTAAAAAGCCAGATTATATAATATATAAAGAGTTCAAGTAACTACAATAAAATGCATATTACTTTCATAAGTTAATTTTTTACATAAACATTCAAGTGTCAAGAAGGTATGGTCACTCTGAATTTGTATCTCAGATTTCTGGGCGAGGCTTTCTTGCTCATTATGAACCAGAGGGAGATGTTGCAGAAGTAGATAAGTGTCAGCAGCATGGACACATGCATGAGCCGGCACAGGCGGAGGAAACTCAGCTTTAAACCATAACTGAAACAATTTTTAATTAGATATTTTATTCTATATTTTTTCCTAGTCACGAAAACCTTGTGACAATAACCCGATAAATTAGATTAATGTTGAGACTTGTGTTCTGAAAGTAAAACTTACTACCATGTGGTACTTTATAGTATTACTTCTAGCTTCATTAGCCACATGTTATAAGAAGTTTAATCGCTTGCATTAAAATATACCAAAAGCATTCACGGCAGTGCATATTCATAACTTATGATTATAATTTACAAAGATATGTACAATATTGATGATATTTTAGAAATCTTCAGTATTATAAATATATACAAAATCTCTTCTAAAAAATTAACTACATCATATAAATCTGCAGTATAGATAGCTTACTCTCTATTAGCAAAGTCCTCCATATCTACATCAAAGGAATCATTAGACCTCTGCGGGTCAGGCAACACAGAAATATCCTTATCAAATTGCTCCTGCAAACAGCATATTCTCTCCATAACAAACAGCAAAAGTATCGCCCAGAAATATTCAAACTCAAACACCATGTCGGTCATTTTTTTCCCTCAACCATTATGATGTGGTAGCCAAATTTTGTTTTGATTGGTGGATCCGTGTACACTGGACTTGTTACCGACGATATCGGCAAGGCGAATGCAGCATCTTGGAACGGACCCACCATGGAACCTCGAGTCATCCAGCCGAGGTCTCCGCCTTGCCGCGCCTTGTCCTCACTGTACGCTGCTGCTACATCCGGAAATTTCTGACCGGCTTTCAGTTTTTCCAAAGCCTCTAAGCATTTCGACTGCTTTTCGCACAGTATATGCCGGACTTTGATAGCTGTCCCACCTTTCTTTTCTTTTGACGCCGATTCTAAATTCAAAATAAAATTGTTACAAACAGGTGTATAACGAGTTTTATAATATTGTTATTGAACACTGATCTTAACCTTTTGCATCGCCGCCAGATTTTGCACCAGGTTTAGCATTTCCACCACCTTTGCCTTTTTCAGGTTGCTTTTTTGGAGGCATTGTTTTTGTTATTAAAGCCGGTAGTTTTAGAAGCACACTGCAAAGGAAAATTAATGATACACATGGATAAAGCTGTGAATTACCACCATTACAGCACACATAATCTAATACCTTCTTTATATCAACGCTGTAAAGTCCAACTTCCAATTTCTATAGGAAAAATAAATTATTCATTGTTGTGACTTGTGAGTTGTGACAGGTCGTTTTATTGCCAGCCTACAAAATTTGTCTGTAGTTTAGAACATAATACCACCCCATGCACCATTAAAAAGTTAAAACCATAGACATCCTTTTTCTTACCCTACATTAAAAAAAATATTGTCAATTGTCAGTCAGTTACTCCTTAGTCTGTGTCAGTCAGTGAAATATTGTCACTTGTGATTGTGTATTTTTAATGTATTTTAAATATTTTTATTGTTTATTGTAGTTTTAATGTTTTATGGAGTAGTTAAAATCATGTGTATTGAAAATAAATATTAAATGAAAGGTAATTTTGTTGATAATGTGAGTACATTGTACATTTAAGTAATAAGCTGACACCCTTACAAATGCCCGTGTTGTGAAACAGATACTTCAGTGTACCCCGACGCGATGGGGATCATGTACGAGAAGCGGCCTCTAAAGAGGCCGAGGCTGGGTCCTCCGGACGTGTACCCGCAGGAGGCTCGGCAGAAGGAAGACGAGCTTACGTCAACAAACGTAAAACACGGATTCTCGACAACACCACAATCAAGTGATGAATTTGGCACTGCTCGAAACTTTAACTATTCTGCTTCCAAGGTATAACAGATAGTCATTCTTACTACTTTTCCTTAGAGTTTAAATAGTATAAAAAGTTTTACATAGTTTTAAATTATACATAATGTTTGACTATTGAATAGGATTATAATACAGAATAGTATACCTAATAGACCAACAAAGGTTTATACATACTGATAATATTCTTTTATCATATTATGTAAGCATATAATTTTGTTAAATTAGACAAAAAATATATCTGTTAATGTTAGCATGACCTCCAAAGTAAATCAATACAAGTAACACAATTGGTTTATTAGTTATGTCAATGTTTAAAATATATTATGTGTCCTTATTCATTTTCAAGTGGATTTAAAATCCCAATTAGAGTTTTGCATGTTATATTAATTAATATTATTACTGGTTTTGTCCTTTTCTTCTTTAGTCACAAGAAATTCACTGAACACTGGTGTATTTTTTTCCTTAAACAGATTGGACAATTCTTTTCTGGAATACTATCCAAAAAAGAAGAGCTTAACACACTTCCAGATTGTGGAAGAAAAAGACAGCAAGTAAATACCAAAGACAATTTCTGGCCAGCCACTGCTCGCACCAAACCACAAATTGAAGCTTGGTTCAAAGATTTGGCTGGTAAAAATATATTGCATTTATTTAATTGGTTAGGCAACACTATAGTTTTTATTGCAAACATAATTGTACTGTTTTATCATCAAGCTTTGATGTGAAGTAATAATTTTTTGTATCTTCTGTTTAGTCAATGTGATTGCCAGAGTCTCAGTAAACCCATTCTTTACATTCTTCTTACCTCACTCAGCAGCTTATGTTTCTAATGTTTTTTCAATAAGTGTCATTAAAGAACACATGAAATAATTGTCTTTATTATCTTAAGACACAGAAAGTCCCACTGGTAAAGCTAGACCTTCTTCAAGGAATTTAGAAGCAAACTGTACAAGAAGACCAGTATTCTATTAATTCCTACATACTTGCCTCCACTCTGTGGGAGACTTCCAATCTTCTTTTTTTTTATTTAGTAAATTACTTTATTTCTAAATATTTTTTAAATACTTTAGTAATCATTAATGTTTAAGGTGGTAAACCCCTATCACAACTTGCCAAAAGAGCTCCAAACTTTAACAAGAAGGAGGAGATATTCATAACACTAACAGAATACCAAGTGTCCATGCCGAGGGCTGCTTGGTTCATAAAACTCAGTTCAGCATACACTGTTGCTGTGTCAGAAGCTAAGATCAAAAAGAGGCAGCTACCAGATCCAACTACAGGTAAGCTGATTAGTTTTTTTAAAGATATGTTAAACACTTTCACATATTCTGTGTGTCTTGTTGGAAAATCAAAGTTACACTAACAAAATTTATAGTGCACAATATTGTCTGCATAATACTCTTGATTACAATGTTTGAATGTTTGAGATTATTTAGTACTTATGGAAAACAAACATTAAATTCTATATATTTTCTAAAACATCATGTTTTTTGTTAATAAAAAAGTTTCTTCTTAATAACAGAATGGACAACAACCCTGATCAAATTTCTAAAGGATCAAATACCAAAACTAGCAGAGTATTATCAGAGTGCTATACCAGGCAACCCTTCAGACAAGACACCACCATCACAGTCTGGTAAAGTACCATATCTTATATCTATGTCAAAAATCTACTTTAATAATAAACTGTTCTACTAAGAATCTGAAAAGGAGTATGGAAACCACAAAAGTGTTCTTTTTTAGTACATATGTATTGGTTATTGGGATCAGCCTCCCCCTATGTGAGGCTCATCTCAGTATGTACAAATTATATTTATTTATTTCTTAGAGAATATCATTCACAGTATTTATTTTACATTCAAATTAATTAAACTACTACCAATATAATATTTTCCTTGTAACATAAAGGTCATGGCACTCCAAGTCACAACTCTTCAGGCAGCACTCCTGGAAGCTCCACTCCAAACTCAACAGTGCCCAACTCTATGCACTCACCTGGAAGTTCCAGCAGTAAGTTCTAACTTATTTGTAGGATTTGAAGTAAATGTGTATTAATCTTTCTGTAGTTTTTAAAAAGTCATCAATGTAATGGAGATTTTAGCTATAATATATACTCTTTGTTTCAATTTACTTTCATGTATTTCTATATAGTGCCTACTAAACTGAAAGACTATGCCAACCCGCACTAGGCCAGCGTGGTGGACTATATGGCCTAACCACTCTCAATCGATTCTCTCGATTGTAGAGTAGGCCAGTGCCCTGCAGTGGGACGTATATGGGCTGATATAGATAGATATAGAAACTGAAAGAACAGCCTGCCATTTCTCATCTATTAATAATGGAAGCGGTTGAAAGACAACCTATTTACCACAATGGACATACTTAGTCTCTATTCTCTATCCACCCTCATAAGGCATTGGCTTAATACACTGTGGTTCACAGACATGGGTTCGTCGACGCCCGGCGGCGAGAGCACGGACTGGCGGCAGGCGCTGAAGCTGTGGAACTACTGCTGCCGCCTCGCCAAGTACCTGCTGGACGAGGGGCTGCTCGACCGCCACGACTTCCTCACCTGGATCATCGAGCTGCTCGACAAGAGGGCGCCGGATGATGGGCTATTGAAGTAAGATGTTACATGATTTACGATTTGTACAATATAACATGTTCTACCAAAACAGTGCTACTATTAGAATAATTTTACTCTTAAATTTTACTGGATTTTACTAGTGAGTTTGTTCTCGTTGTTATTAAACATTACATTCACTTTCATATGCAATTTTCAGGAGTAAAAGTAGCCTATGTCACTTTCCGCAATTACCCATAGATTAATAAGATCTCTAAAATAAATTATGATGATTTTTTGAGTCTTATCGCAGTAAAAGATTACAAAATACACTTTTGAATTTAATAAGGATTTGAAACCCTTAAACATTGACTTTCTCCCAACAGATTGTTCCTCCCTGTGGCACTTCAACATGTGGGTGAATTTGTGAATTGCGAGAGTCTGTCTCGTCGCCTGGCAACCACGTGCGCCAAGAAAGCCGCCGCCATTTGTTCAGTACTTTCCGAAACCACTCTGAG
Organism: Deilephila elpenor; assembly: GCA_949752805.1. NCBI lineage: Eukaryota > Metazoa > Arthropoda > Insecta > Lepidoptera > Sphingidae > Deilephila > Deilephila elpenor. Next base: position 10,564,646 of record OX457097.1, on the reverse strand, counting down.
GACGCTTAACCAGCCTGCTGTATTCACCAAGGCTACTGAACGAAATGGTAACTACAACATTCATATTAATTTCGAACATTTGTTGACTTCAATGATTTTTATATAGTCTTTTAAGTTCAGCGTTGCGATAGGCCTGTATCACATTTATCGGCATCCATTGGTATCAATTAAAAATTGTGTTATTGTAGGAAGATGTTTTCTTATCAATTTATTTTTTCTAGAAACAGAACTGCATCCTCTATCGCCACCGCAAGAAACCAATGGCGACATCAAGCCAAACATATCCCAAATAAAGCGCTCGAGCACCCCAGCGGAACAGAGCCAGGGCACGCCCAACCCTAACCACTCCTTGGGAACTCCAAACCCAAGTCACCCCCTTGGTACTCCCAACCCCCCGCAGCAACACGACGTGCAAGTGAAGGAGGAGAGAGCGTCTCCTCCTCGGGATGTGAAGACTACCCTCAACACAGTGATAACGGCAGCCCTGAATCCTATACAAGTTGGCTTTGCGGAGGTGCTGAATTGTACCTACCATAGGGATGTTATTATACAACTCGCAACTATATTGCAGGTAATTTCAGTTAGCATAACAGAATAACCACTTTAAAATAACTGATGTGTAAATAGAAAAACCCTGAGTAATTATTAACATTTAATGTGCAACAATGCCTGTTTCAGTTTTATTTTTAATTAATTTTGTTTTGAGTTGAGAAAGAAAGAAAAAAAGAAATAAAAACATATTTATTTATTACCTACACAAAGTTATTATTACCTAAATCGTAAATCAACGTTTAGAACATTTTTAACTAATAATGACGCTTTTAGATAATCTGTGTGGATTGTCCAACGGCGATGGTATGGTCTGGCTGCGGCTCTTCATTGCAAGGCTCCCCTCTGGACTTGCTGCCGGTTCCTCCTTCAGCCCTTCCAATGCCGCACATGGACTCGGCCGTCACTGAAGAACATCGACGACTGGTATGTGAAAAATATATAAATACATTTGTATATTGAAGCCCAGGGTTCAAGAGAAACGAACAGAGAACTGCTTTTTTAAGTCTGTTAAAAATAATCAAGTTTGATGTTAACTTTTGCAAATGTTATGATAGAAATATTACATACAATTACTTTTGTAGGTATATGAAGCTGAACAAGAAATATCGGCGCGTAGTAAGAAAGCTGAGAGCAAATGGTGCACAGACAAATGGCAGACTAGTTCACAGGGTAATATTATTTATTATACTAATGAAATACTTAGACCAGCTTTTGCAACACATACATACGGCTGTATTTTAACTGACAAGCAAATAACCATGGAGATGGATTTTTAAACCTAAAGTTTTATTAAGAACTTTTTTATACCATAGATAATACAAATTATTGTTTTTTTAATAGCTCGTGTGCTAGCGGTGTTGGAAGCTCTAGACAGGCACTGTTTTGATAGAGTAGATCCGAACAATAATTTGGACACGCTGTATAAAGAAGTGTTTGCCAACTGCAACCCGCCTTCTAAGGACTCCAATATTGATACCAAAGATCCGGTAAGTTTTTTTGATATTTATCTTTTCTAATGGAGTGTCGACTAGTGAGAGACCAATTTTGATCTATATAAATATTTTTTCCTATTTTGTTATGTCTGCCCTTATCTAACATTTATCTGTCCACTGCCCAGCAATGCATGAACCGAGGATATTATTTTGTTAATTATTGTTGATTGTAATGGTAACGTTTTTATAAGACTTTCAAAATGCATAGCTCTATAATATTTAATTATTAATAAATGCTAAATAATAATAGAATACAGGGTATATCAAGACTACGACCGAAAACGAAGCCAGGTAGTAGTATTAGTGACTTCAGACACAATGCAAGTAAACATTTCGCAAAAAAAAAAACGACATCTTGTTTTTTGTAATTTTTTAATTGGCGTCGTATATGGGTGATAAATACATAGTTTTCCTAAAATAATTATGTAGATCTCTTTATTTTTAAACACTCAATGGTACGTAAGGGTTTAAATTATTATTTTCGCAAAAACCAGGTATTTACCACCCAAACAAGATGATTTTCAAAAAATTCAAAATAAATATCTGCCGCTGTTTTGGTGAAATTTTTAATTGCATCGTGTCTGTAACCACCAAAACTACCACCTGGCTTCGTTTTCGATCGCAGTCTTGATACACCCGGTATAAAAACCTATGCGAATATAGTGTTTTCTGAATAATAATAGAAGCTATGAGTGAATCACAGTTGAATGTGATGTGTGTGTGCAGGAGTGGGCGTGTTCGTACGCGGTGGTGCGCGTGCTGTGCGAGTGGGCGGTGTGCGGCGCGCGCTGGGGCGAGCACCGCGCGCTGGCCGCCGCCGCGCTGCTGGACCGCCGCCAGCACGCGCTGCACCACCACCACCACGACCACCACGCCACCGGTACACCACCACCCACACACACACACTTATACCTCCCACCTCACTGACGTCATCACAACAGTTAACTCATCAGAAAATACATTTTGCTTAGTTAACTACCATAAACATGCCAATTGATTTGACTATCAAAATTACACCTTTTTCTAAAAATACTTTAATAGTTTACTTAATATGTCAAAAATTTTACAAATTATTATAACAGCAAAAAAACGTGATCGGTAATTGAATAATTAGCCATGATAAATGAAGTATACATTTGTTTGTGTTGAAAATATTACCATATAAAATTTCTTTGATGCTTTGTTTACAAAATTATACTTGACTGTATTGCATCTATTTATCCGCTGATGAAGATTTGTAATTCATATAAAAAACACTAGGTTCAGATGACAAGGAGTCGGTTAGCTCGGGCACCGGCATGTACAACGGCCCGCCCATCTTCCAGAACTTGCTGCTTCGCTTCCTGGACAACGATGCACCAGTATTAGGTAAGATTTTCTTACAAATAATCTTAAACATTTTAAATTCATAAAAAAATCCAAGTACTGACATATTCCTGTAAAATTTCAAATTGGAATCCTAGATTCCAATTGCATATTTAAAACTGTCTTTTCATCTGATATATCTTTTTAGCAATAGAATTGTCTATTCATTCATGTAAATGAGTATATTGATAAATACACTTTTGATTACAACACATAGATATAAATAATACAGTAATAAATAACGCGCGTGGTGCGTGATAGCTGCACACGTTTTCACACCGATCGAAACAACGTGTGTATACGCCATATTTGACGTATTATATTTCTACTCTAATTGACAAAAGCACTAGCATATAACGCGTCGGAAATATCTGTGAACCTAGCTAGGATGCGGTTCACATTTAATTTTTTGTGTTTCCCTATCTACTATGTTATTTTACATTTAAAACGTTTTGAGATGGATGCGAATTCTATTTTTTATTCTTTTTTTCTATTTTAATTCAATTTGTTTAACATTTATTTTTATTTTACTGAACTTATGTTCCAATGACGTCAATTATTTAGGTCCACAGATATTTCCGACGGGTAATAAGTAGATTGGCAGATACAACTAACACATATACACTGTTATAAATGCCATAATTACAGATGAAAGTCCGAACGCGCCGCCGGGCAACAGGCAGCAGTTCGCGAACCTGGTGCATTTGTTCGGCGAGCTGATACGACGCGACGTGTTCTCGCACGACGCGTACATGTGCACGCTCATATCTAGAGGTGAGGCTTTACTATATCATACATAAATAAAAAAAATAAAAAATTAAAAAAAATAAATACACGTATAGTGTAATAAGTCAAAGGCTCGTCAAACTACTATAATGCATCACCTCATTATAAGCATAAAACATTATGTGGTACAGGATATAACTTATGTATCGGTGGCTTCTAATGCTATTTTTTAAGATATAACTTGTTATACTACTCGTTAGATTTTATGATTTCTTACATCCTTTTTTTTTTAATTAATTGCATTCTCTTGTCTATAAAAAAGCATCTAGGAATATACATAATTTAGTCACACCTGCATCGATCATCACACAGTATACCCCTCGTATTGTATTCATGTTTGTTGTCCCCAGGCGACCTGGTGTCCCCGACGGAGCCGACGTGTAGCGGCGGCGCGCACACGGTGGCGCCGCCCGCCAGCAGCGCCGGCACCACCCACAACATGGACGACGACATCTTCGCCGGCATCGACCTCAAGCCCAAGATGGAGGTGCGATCATTATAATAACGCAGTCAGAATGTATTCAATTGGTCTATTAGTAACATGTCTAGATTGTGAGCTGAACTCCTGGATTTTCAGTAAAAAGACATTCTTCTTCTAGCAGAGTGGTCGTAGTCACTATGTTTTATTCCTTAACAATAGTGTTACTCGCCGCACGATCTTCCTCCTTCTGACTTTGTTAGATGACAATTTAAAGTGCGTGGTGGCCTGTTGGTAACGGACCAGACGCGGCTGCCTACATGTTCACGGTGGTCGCGGGTTCAAATCCTAGGGCACACCTCTGACTTTTCGGAGTTATGTGTGTATTGATAGTCAATCACCACGCACTTTAACGGTGAAGGAAAACATCGTGAGGAAACCTGCATACCGATTTTAAAGAATTTCTACGGTATGTAAGTCTGCCAACCCGCACTAGGCCAGCGTGGTGGACTATATGGCCTAACCACTCTCAATCGATTCTCTCGATTGAAGAGTAGGCCCGTGCCCTGCAGTGGGATGTATATGGGCTGATATAGATAGATGACAATTTGGTGCATTCGTACGGAACCCTACTGCAGTTTTAATTTGTTCAGAAAGACATAGTAATGCTGAAAATCGATTTGTTTTTGTAATACAGTACAAGCGCACTTGCATGAGGTGAAAATAAATCTGTAGGCGTTAGATACACAAGGTGTAAAATTAAACTTACTTAAACAGTCGCTATTTCTTATTTCCATAACTCAAAAAAATATAAAACAGTTATGAAAGACAGAAAAGTCTTTAATAATAAGTTTGCGAAAATCTCAACATGTGGACACACTCATGCTAACGACTTGCTTGACCTATATTATGTTAGTGCACAGATGAATTGAAGGCAACCTTTTATTTCAGGAAAACGTTCGAATGGACTTGGACGATTCTAAAATAGACGACGACTTGGACAAGCTGCTTCAGCATATAAAAGAGGACCAGCAAAACTCCATGGACGCGCCGGACAGCCCCAAAGATCCAGGGGAACCTTCACATAGGTAGCTCATTTAGTTAACATTATAAACTGAATGTATTTGAGTCTTTTGCTTTCCAAGATATCTCTTTTAGCTTAGAATAGCCTACTTTATTGTAAATGCAAAACTACTTTATAATATAAAATTCGTTTGATGTGATTTGCAGTGTTAATTCGCCAATGATGGGACCAAGCGGTATGAGTATACCAGGAATGCCTACTATAGGAATGGGACCAATGTCTGTGCCTGGTATGTATATGTGAAATTATGTCATTTTTATGCTTAAATATATTTTTGTACACCTTATTACAGGAAGGAGAACAATAATATCTTATTACATTAACAGTATAGATATATTTGCTGTTGCAAATTTTTAACTCCATGATAAACGCCATTCGATAAGACGGTTCTAAGTACTCTGCCCTTCTACAGCACCTTTCGTTTTAAATTCCTTAATCAATTCCTTAACCAATGCTAATCTGCTCTAGTGTGACGTATTGCTGAACGATTAACGACCATCAGTATTTTTATTAGTTGAATTAATTGTATGTGTGTAATATACATAAATGTATGTGTACAGGCATGCGGGCCGGCAGCGTGGGCGGCGGCTGCTCCGGCGGCGCCGTGTCGCGCCACTACCACTACACCATGCACTTCCCGCTGCCGCCCGCCGAGCCCGAGCACGCGCCGCACGACGCCAACCAGCGACACATCCTGCTCTACGGCGTGGGCAGGCAGAGAGACGAGGCCAAGCACGCCGTCAAGAAGATGACTAAAGGTAACGGAACTAGAAGAAAAAAATGTGATGTCATTGAAGCTTACGACGTAATTCGTGCTTAAAAAGGTACAAAAGATAAAACAATAAAAGCTATGTATAAAAACATGATAGTTTCAACCTCGACGACGGTTATTTTGTCAACATATTCTAAATTATGATCAAAATTTGATGTCTCTATATATTAATTAAAAAAAAACAAAATATGTTGTAAATTAATAAAAGGAATGTACAATACAAACGTTTGATAATTATAAATTTATTTCAGAAATCTGTAAACTGTTTTCTAAAAAGTTTTCCATCGATGTCGCGGAGGGCGGTAAAATAAAGAAGCACTCGCGCAGTGAATTTAACTTCGAAGCGGTTACACAGAAGTTTCAGGTATGATGTATCTTTAGCACAAATAATGTAAGATTAGACTGTTGACAGAATTATTTTTGATAATATTCGGAATAACATACACTATCCTTTTATCCATGTCTGATGGCGTCGATATATCAGTGCGAAAACTGGTGTCTTGTGAGGTGCTAACGATATTTGATATTCATGAAATACGATAAATATTGAATTAAGCACAATACAAGATTTGATCTTAGTGGGATTCAAACAGTGGATAACATCGACCTGCTCGTGTAGAATGCTATATAGTCGGCTGTGTTATGTGACGCTAAGTACCGTAATAACGATATATGAATGTTTAATGTAATGTGTTGTGCGCAGGCGATGTCGATGTACGAGCAGGGCGCGGTGTCGTGGGCGGTGGGCGGCGCGGTGTGCGAGGCGCTGGCGGCGTACGCGGCGGGTGCCACCACCTACCTGCCGCAGCCCGAGCACGTCGCCTTCGCGCTCGACCTCATGGAGATCGCGCTCAATGTGCACGGACTTATTGAGACTTGCATACAGGTATCGATATTCGTTGAGATGTTATACTAGGGCGGACATCGATAAAAATCTGTCGATAATGCAACCTCAATTGATATTCTTTGTATACAAATATGTGCCTACATGAGTTGTAATATCATTTTACAATTCAAATAATAAGGTATTTTCTTTACATATCTAAATTGTTTTATTAATAAAAAACCGAAAATGTTGGCATTATAAAACTAATGTATATGCGATCTCCAAAACTTAATTTAAGTCTGAGTGTTACAGTCCTGACAGGGTTCCTAGTATTTTGTAATACCCATATTAAAAGACTTGTATTCTACTGAATGTAAATAAATGAAAGTATCTAATATAGTTTTTATAAAATAGATCCTGAAAGAATTGTCGGAGGTGGAGAGCGCGCTGATATCTCGCGGCGCGCCCAGCAGCGGCATCGCCGCGCCGCGCGCTTACACCTCGGCGCTGGCGCTCTACACCGTCGGAGCTCTGCGCAGATACCACTCCTGTCTGCTGCGTCAGTATACAAGACTCTTGTAGCTTTATACTTCTTTTATTTAGAAAGAAAAAATATTCTAGTAGTCTCTGAACCATCGACACAAGACTTGTATTTTAGTGTGTGGTCAGTAGGCTAATTCACGTAATTTATTGACGCTCCGATCAAGTTTCGATGCAGTTTCGATTAGGTTTACGTCTTTATCGTACGTACGTCAAAATGGTATTCTTGTAATTGTTTAGCTGCGCGTAAGATATGCATAAACTGCGCATGTGCTGCACGTTGGTGGGACTAAACTGTCATTGGAGACGTCAAATGAATAGGTAATTTACCAATCAGGTTGCGATCTGAATCACGCATGTATAAAACGCGCAGCCGTAGAATACGCTAAAGCGATCGCGTGATGCGAACTTGACGCGAGCGTATCTGACAGCGGTTATTCTAAATTACGAGAATACAAAATGGGCTGTTTTGATCGAAACTTAACTGCAACTGAACTTATTTAGTTACGTGAATTGGCCTACTGGACTATGTGTATGACGGTTGTGTGTATTTATTATGATTTATTTATTGAGCAAACAATATAATGATAACAAACATTACTTTTTGTTATAGCCACAAGTGCACAGTTCCTACCTTAGTAATTTTGTATTCTCATTTGATCGATGTATTAATTTGAGATTATGCTTGCGAGGTTAAATACTGGACTCAATTTTATATTATTAGTTTTACTATATTAAATTTCTTCTAATAGAGGCTGTGAGACGGTCGCTTAACTTCGATTTATCCGTGTCATTTCTTTACATACTATGAGATGTTTCAGTAGATTATCGATGGTATTCATTTTTTTTTTATATCAGCCCTTTAAGTCGAATCCCAGATCTCCTAGCAGCAATACGTTTAATAGTCTATTGTTATTTCCAGTGTGCGTAGAACAAACATCGCTAGTGTTCGAGCAGCTGTGTCGGCTGGTGAAGTGCGTGGTGAACCCGGGCGACTGCGGCTCGGCGGAGCGCTGCGTGCTGGCGCAGCTGCACGACCTGTACAAGGCGGCCGCGCACCTGTGCCACGCCCCCCACGCCGATACCTTCGCCAACGCCTACCCTAAGATCAAGTACGTACTTATTTAGTCACTTCGGTACTGTACTGTATCAGACCATATACGTCCCACTGCAGGGCACAGACCTCCTCTAAATCGAGACTACGATGAATTAATTATTAATACTAAAATGAAAAATATCGAAATTGAAACATTATCACAGCTTTTATATCGATAAGTTGTACTAATAACGTTGTAAGACGGTACGTGTTACAGCTGTGAAAAGAAACGACGCATGAAACTCCCCTAGCTATACCAATTGTCGTATTTCATTTCTTATATTTATGTAAGTATTGTACACTTACATTGAACATTAGTTCTGATGCAACATGAGACTTTTATAATTCGTATTCCATATATCGATACACAACCTAATTCTGCCATCATGAGTCTCACAGATATGGAAAATTGAAATCAATTTATGCGTCAGTAATTCAATTGGTGTTTCTGCTACAATAAAATATGGCATAAAATCTTTTTTTTTTTTCACAGACAAGCTCTCTACTCGCCATTGCAGCCGATTCCGTCGAATTACATGTACAATCCACAGTTTTTGAGTGAATTCTTCACAAATCCTAGGAAAGGTAATTAAAATAAAAAATATATACATAATTGACTATACATAAATATTGAGTTTCTTGTTGATAATGTATTTATTTATTGTATAATATTTTGAAGTGACTTATTCGTTGAGTTCCTGAACTGCTTTTACTGTAGGTAAAATAGAGATAGCATGGGCTCGTCAAGTGGCGGAGTCTCCGGCCAACCGCTACAGTTTCGTGTGCTCCGCCATGCTAGCCGTGTGCCGCGAAGTCGACAACGACCGGTAAGTATTTACTTATAGATCCTATAAAATTTATTGGTGTGGCTAGATTTAGAACTACAAATAAAATTGCATAAAAACTATTTAACGCATTGCTTGAGACATGATTTCATAAAATAAACATGAGTATTTATACTCGGAATCTAATAGTATTTACATGTTCTATGTAATAAAATGTGAAGAGTGAAAAAACTATTTTTATTTTGGCAACAGCGTTTTCGGCATCAGAAGATCTTAGACGACCTGTAATATATTTAAGAAATATTTTAAATTTATTGTATGTAAGATGAGTGAAATTTTAAAAAAATCAAATAGATTTAACTAGGTAGCTTAACCCGTAAGATCTCAATTCTTTTGTTGGCGTATGTGTAGGCTTTACAGACATGAAGCATGCCGAATGTGTGGGCTTAGGACTATGTATGTGAGTGTTAGGTGTATGTATGTGTAATGTACGTATCGTCCAGTGTGAACGAGCTGGGCGTGCTGTGCGCGGAGATGACGGCGTGGTGCAGCGGGCTGGCGGCGGAGTGGCTGGGCGCGCTGGTGGCGCTGTGCGGCGCGCAGCACTACCCCGCCGTGGCCGCGCCGCACGCCGCGCCGCCGCCCTTCTACCCGGACCTGCTGCACCACCGCGACCTGCACGACGCCGCCGCGCACGACGCGCTCGCCGTCTTCACGTGCATACTCGTCGGTGCGTACACCATCTACTGCGTCATTATTTTATATCATTGCGTGACTTTTACATTCTCACACATTCAGTAATCCGTGGTAAATATTTTCAAATACCGTGGTGAAGTTAGTCAATATCTCTGTTGTGAAAATCAACATTAATTCATGTAACTAAACAAATGTTTCGAGTCAGAATGTTATGAAACTGAAAACATCTCTGATTAATAGTCACGACACTTATTTGCATCATAACGTCTATTTAAATCTTTGTTATTGTTTAGTACACTTATATAAATACATATTCCCACAGCACGTCACTGCTTCTCGCTAGAAGATTTCGTGCGTCATGCAGCCTTACCCTCATTACTAAAAGCATGCGGAAGCGCCAACGCGTCGGGCAACCCCGCCAACGCGCCCTCTCCAGATACAGGGGCCAGGCTCACGTGCCATCTGCTGCTCAGACTCTTCAAGACTGTTGACACTCCGCAACCAGGTATGTGACCTTTATGCTTAAATATTTTATGGTTTGATTGATTGATGTTGGTTTAATTTTTAGGCTGGTCGGGTATTTCTTTTTGCATAAGTATTGTGTATGTAATGTCAATGTCATATGAATTGCCTGGCATCTTCGCATCCTGCCCTATGGCGCGTCGGAAATAAACTCGTTGAACTTTAAGCGATACTTCAGTCTTCCAGTCTAAACTTTAATTGATAAGCAAATATAAATGTCGAGACAACGCTATTATTTACTTCATTGATAAAATTTACCTTACCCCGCACGCACTTTACGCACGCGCTCGTTCTGTAGCGAGCAAGACGACATTATTACTCTCCCACTCTATGTATACTTATTTATACTCTATTTCTACTTGTGCTTGGGCTACACATATGCCCAATTTCGAACTTGTCGAACGTGCAGGTCTGTACTCGGTGTCAACGTCCCCGGGCCCGGGCGGCAGCGCGGCGGGCGTGCGGCTGTCGTGCGACCGGCACCTGCTGGCCGCCGCGCACAAGAACATCGGCGTCGCACCCGTGCTCGCCACGCTCAAGGCCATACTAAGTAAATATATGCAATTGAAACACTCACATCTTGTTTAGCTAGGGAAAATTAGGGCTTTGAATTGTACACTAATTAATTTTAAAAAACAACACTTCCACACACAATTCCGAGGCTAGGCTAAATCAGGGCTGTGATTGGTACAGTAAATGATAAAAGAAAATAGCATTCGCGTTTTGGTGTGGTGGTAGTACTGAGTCAGTAAATCTTCCACAAATTAAATTATTTGAGCTTTTTTACAGAATCATATTTTTGAAACAGGCTATTGTGACGGAATAAAGATATTTAATTACCTGTAACCATACGATACTCTTTATAGACCGCAATGTTTAACATCCATTTTATTGCAGCCACTTTGCGACATTAAAACGAAGTTTTCCGTTTTCGCTTTTCCTAACTAGGTTCCTGACTTACACAAACACGTTCACATCGATATTCAAACACTTAGCTGTAGCTAGGCATAGTATATTTGTGATTATGGGGCCCAGACACGGTAGTAAGACGCAATGTACTCAGTTTTCTGCTTGGCAGTGGTCGGCGATTCAGCTCGGGACGGTGGGAAATCGGGCAAAAAGTCATGTGAATTGTCCCATATTTTGGGTACTAGTGACACTGTTCCTAGCGACGCGCAGCTTGATCTCATGTCGTAAGTACTCTGCATGCTGTTCATTGAAATTTATATATTGATTTATCATGATCCTTGACGGTTTAATAGTTCAGTAAATTCGATATAACATTGCTTTACATTTTGTAATGAAAGAAAATAAATTGCAACAAAGATTTATTTTTATTGACGTGTAAGAGATACTTTAAATATAATCGAGAAAACCGTTTATTTTTCATTTAATACATATTATTATACAATAAATTTATCGATTTTAAAATCGATTTCTTATCGAATATTGATGTCAGGGATCATCAAAAGCTTCTCAGGATATTGAAATCGACAACATTTACCGGATTTAAAATTGACTAGCGGTTTTTTTTATTCATAGGATGGTAGATTCAGAGATCAGTGGGGGCCATAGAACTCCTAGGTTTGTTTGTTTTTATTTATATTGAGTTACCTTCACGGTTGCACATCCAGGACATGGCTTCACTGTGGAGTACTTTGTGTACATACTCGTGTCATCACGACTCGCTTAGCTTCTCTATATGTTGTTTTGCTACTTCCATGTTCATCTCTGTCCGATCTTCATTTATGGGACTCGACAACTTCGATTATTGCCTGAGCGGAGCAAAGTGATTTAATTAATCGAGGTTGTTTTATCGTCGTTTGATATTTAGATCGTGCGTAAAAAATGAACTTAAAAAGTATTCACGATGGTACATAATATATCAATCATTGATTATACATCATCTACAAATACTAATTCTTATTTCATGAAATTAAATTAAATACTGCGTTAATTTTAAATAGAAAAATATTGCATTAAGTTGATTGTGTTATGACACTATTGCCATTGCAACATACATATACTTAATATGCATGTGTGCGCTCTGGATTTCAGTTACAACATTTGTAAATTGTTTGCACTTTGCTCCGCTTGGTCAAACCCCCTTCTCTCCTTTCTGCGAATTCTCAGATTTGTCTATGTGTAGAGATTTCATTTAATACATGTTTTCCGACCAAACTCCAATGTGACGTAACCACGCATCGCTGTGTCACCCTTACACTTATGAAGTATATTCATTGGAAATAAACTATCATAACTTAATATTTTTTGGAGGTAAAAGCAGAATAATATTTGATATAATATTTATTGTTTTAAATTATCTTAAGATAAATTTCGATACAGTACGAAGAAAAAAGTATCAATTTGAAAATATTGTTGTATTTTTAATAAACATTACTGTGTAACTACATACCTTTAGTAACTATTTAATTTAAATTGAATAGTTGGTCATGAGTGAAAGGGCAGCAAGGTATTTGTACCAATAAACTTCTGTATAAATTGTATCTAAACACTAATTTAAATGTATAATTTGTTTTGTAAATAATATCTAAATGGTATAATATTTAAGATCATAAAGCATATTTGACTTAAAACGAAATTTTAATTTATTTTAATGTATCGCTTTCGTGTGGTAGAATTTTTGTTAATAACAATCGACCTTTTCCTAAACGAATGTTGCATATTTTATCACAAAATATTAAAGTCGAGTAACTAAGCAACCAAACGATTCTCGCAAAGTTTAAAACTGGATCATTAAAATTCCACTTTGTCCATAAATATGGGTTCATAAAGTCGATGTTAATGCATCTGTTTGAGTAAACCATTCATAACTGCATAGTTTGTAAAGTCTTGGGCTTAACATGAAATATTTGGGCACCAGTACAACTCTCTAATTGCCGAAATTAATAAGCTAACCTTATCCCTATCTAAGAATCGATCTCATAATAGGCCAATCAAAACAAGTTAAATGGGGGCGTGTTTGTAAATCTTTGACCGCATTGGTCTATTTTTACAATCAATCTTGATATGGCGATGACGTTTGTTTATTATCTTTGGCCAACTTCGTTGATTGAATCCTTCAGTCATTACTAAAAAGGGATCTTATTTAATGCACAGACATTAACTTTGTCCACTTTACTTTCTTTACATCTAGTGCCCCTACATTGTATTGTCTGCGCAATGTTATTCCTCGTGTACTGACGTTCCGCTGTGCTCGCGCTTTTGTTTTCTCCCCTCAAATATTTCCGTCTTGTCCTCTTTATTTTAGCTTATAAGACGGTTGTATTTGTCACTTCTCAAATATATTCATATTACATATTTGACAATTGAACAAATGTTCCCATATCATTTTTACTTTAGAAGCTATCTGAAAGCGTGAAAAGGATTGGTATACAGTATGTAAACTAAATAAAGGCAATCTCTTTACCACTCCATATGAAATTGTACCATATTTTTTTGTGTCTGATACCTGTTATATACAAAAAAAACCGCTTGATAATAATTATAAGTCGACTTTATAACGAGTATTTTTTTTATCAGAGCAAGTTAAATTACATCATGATTGCATTGTTCGGTAAGTATTTAATTTAACTCATTTTTAACATTAAATGGAAATCATTCTCTACCTGAATGATTTTTGTCACCTTTTATAATAGTGTCCTCTCAATGTACATTGCGACCCTTTTATGGATAGATTAAAAGGATACAGGCTGTATTTAGTTTATATACTGTATAAATAGATAGCCGCGAAGCGAACGCAGGTGGGACATTTCATCTACCAATAAAAATTCTCTCTTTCTCACCGGCATGTGTAAAGGGCGAGCGATATTCTCTATTCCGTGGTACGAGCGTATAACTCGGTGTTGCAGAGGCAGCGGCGGCGTGGGTTCAACGCTGCTGGACTCGTCGCAGTCGCTGTCGTCGCTGGCGCGGCGCGTGCTGGCTGAGATCTGCTCCGAGGAGTGGGTGCTGCAGAAGTGCCTCCAGAACCCTGATGAGCTGTACCAGCCTGATATGCTGCTGGATTCTATGTTGACGCCTAGGCAGGCGCAGAGGTACTATAATGTTGTCTTTACAACTCAATTGTTAGTACACATCAATCATTCAGTTCATTTGTTTACCTCAATCTATCAAATCATTATAAAAAATCTTAAAGTAGTGGTTAATATATTTTTGGATGATCCACATTAATAAATAATATCATAGTTGAATAAAAGTTTTACTTATAAAATCATTAATCACGGCTAAAACACATTTTTATACTGTATGAGTTGAATATACGCTTAAGTACATAATGTATTTTCTCGCAGATTGCTCCACATGATATGCTATCCAGACTCTGCGAGTCACACACATCCCGACCTCGACCAAAAGACAATAATCACGAGACTTTTAGAGGTAATTTATTGATTTAAAATAAACCTAATTCCTAAGTATTTAATTATTTATATTCATTCAAAATAAATCAGTTATTAATCAGACGATATTGAAAATTGTCTGCGCATAAACAAGAACAACACAACTGTTTATTTAAATATTAACCATTGTACTCATAGCCCTTAAAGGCTAGAAATCACTGGCACTTTGCCTACCGTATACAACTCTACTGTAAACTATTAGGTGTTAAGTCTTTAAAAGTGTAGTAATCACGTACTTTGACCAACTTTAATATTGATATGAGTGTTTTACGTACGTGTTTTAGAACCTAGAGCAGTGGTCGCTGCGCATGTCGTGGCTGGACCTGCAGCTGATGTTCAAGCAGTTCATGAACGGGTCGGCCGAGCTGAGCGCGTGGCTGGACACGGTGGCGCGCGCCGTCATCAACGTGTTCCAGCAGCCCGCGCCGCCGCCCCCGGACAAGGACAGGTACCTTGTAGATGCTTCATTATTTGCTCGACAAGGCAGGTAGCTATTGTAGATGCTTAACTTATTTGCCTGACAAGGACAGGTAGAACTTGTAGATGCTTAACTTGTTTGGTGTAGGTGAGTAGAGGCCTTGTGGACACTTAACCATGGGATTTGTACATATCATTTGATGGGTAGCATGCTTTAGAAATGGTCTACTCATGTCTTATGTACGCTTAACCACTTCAGGCGTACTCATGGCGCAGTGTAAATAGTTAAGCTCATGAGAAAAAATACGTGCATAGCATAAACTATGATCTCAAAGTTTTTATATATTATGTGTAGATTCTCATAAAGAACATGTACTCTCATCTTAGTTTAAATATAATCACATGTTGTGTTGTGTTATGCATGCTGTCGTGACACTATAATATGTGGTATCCTAGATGCTGAGTTTTAAAGCAGTATTGTTTTGTACCAGAATGGGCACGGACCGCGGTGTGGTGACCACAAGCAAGTGGTCGGAGTCGGTGTGGTTGGTGGCACCACTTGTTGCCAAGCTACCTGCTGCCGTGCAGGGACGCGTGCTCAAACAAGCCGGGCAGGTAAATACAGCACACTCCATGCAGAAAAAAAACAAAAGTAGAACATCTGTATGCCAAGTAGAGATCTCCTCTGCCATCGAGAGTTCTGTTGAGCAGGGTTAGGTCATATAGCTTACCATTCTGGCCTAGTGCGGGTTGGCGGATTTAACATAGGAATTCTCACAAATCGATATAGTACACGTTTTCCTCACTATGTTTTCCTTCAATGTTATAGTGCTTGGTGATTGACTATCAATACACAGATGACTCCGAGAAGTCAGAAGTGTGCTCTGGGATTTGGACCCGCGACCACCATGAACATGTTGCCAGTCACCAGCCGCGTCTGGTCTTTTTTACTTTATTAGAGAACATAAACCTGGTAAATCTCTTTTTGAATTCTCCTTTAAGTACATTATTGCGGAGTTTTTAACTGTATTCTCTATACGTAGAGAAGAAAAAGTGGCGGCCAAATTAGTATAAATCTTCAAAGTTTTAAAAATATACATCGCCTGGTGTAAAACGCTATGAACGCGTCAAAAACCAATTCGAACAGGCATCATTTTATCGATTGCCCAGAACATTTTCGATATAGTATCGAAACTCTCTTTCTGGTCGGTGCCACATGTCTGAGGATCAGGGACTCAGGGTTGCATCTGGAGCGGATGATCTGAATAACAAGTATCGAATAAGTAGGTAATATTGGTTATGATGTCGCGTAGATCCTGGAGAGCGGGTGGGGCGCGGGGTGCAGCGGCAGCTGTTCAAGCGGCAGCGGGGGAGGGGGCGGCTCTCATCGAGACTGCAAGAGTCACCAGAGCCCCAGCTATAAAGGGTCAGTATCAAGTAACACTGTTTACAATACCGACAATATATTTTATTCAACAGAATAATAATTTAGTCTCGAACAAGGTAAGTTTATATCTTCAGAAATAATAACAAGGTTCAGAAATAACTAGAAGACCATATCTATCGTGTTTGATTTAATTGACTAGTTTTATAAATATTATACTGAGAAATAAAATGAGTAATATCCGTCTTTATATGTCCCAATGCTGGGCACAAGCATTCACTACAATTGAGAGGAGATTAGACCTTAGTTAACCATTTTAGTTAAGTGTGATTTATTAGAGTTCTTTGTAATTTTAATGTAAATCTCCTTGATATATACGTTTTCTCAAAATGTTTTTCGTTGCCTTTTCGTTGACTGATATTTGTTATGAATACATCCATTAATCCGAAAAAACAGATATGTAAGGATTATTTTGGCAGTTTGGATATCTGAAGTGAAGGAAAATATATGGTATTATTGTTGTCCAGTTCGTCTGGCGGCGGCAGCGGCGGCAAGCGCGGCGTGGGCGGCGGCGCGTGCGGCGGCGGCTGCGCGTGCGGCGGCGGCAACGCCGTGCGCCTCGCCAACGAGCCGCTGCTCTCGCTCGTGCTCACCTGCCTCCGACACCAGGACGACCAGAAGGTGCGGTTTCATTCAGCGACTTCCTGTAGTTTTGGTTGCGTCGATTCATTTATTCGTCGTATCCACCATATAATAGTCTTCATCAATAATATTGTTTCATTGTGATGTATATTTTGTATCATTTTCTGGTATATATTTAAACTGCATACATGTTTACATGTTTTATCTTTAAATATAGATATTAAAACCTCAATATAAAGCATAATATACAGTCCGTTGTTGCCTTCTATTACCTTCTACAATATTATTTAAGTAAACCAATATGTAATTCACAATTACGCCATAGTGTGGTAAATTCAATATTAGACATTTTGTTGTTCCCAGGAGAGTCTGCTGAGCTCGATCCACGCTCAACTACAGCACTATTTGACGCACGCGCGCGACCACGAGCGCTCGGCGTGCAGCGACACGTGGCAGGACGACGTGGCGCCCGAGGCGCTGCAGCTGCGCTTCTCGCTGGCGGGCGGCATGTTCGACGCCATCCGCCGCTCCTACCAGCTCACCGCGGACTGGGCCGTGCTGCTCACTCAGCTGCTGGCGCACCAGGTCGTCGACGCCTACAACAATAGGTAACCACCAACAACGCTCCTGGGTTTGGTTTCGACACGCATTTATTTCATAAAAAAAATACTTTCATGAGTCCTGTCCATGCATGCTCCTCGTTTCCTTTTTGCTTGATTGATTTGGCGTTTTTGATTGAGTTCATTGTGCATGTCTGAAGACAATTATCATCATTTTGATTGGATTTAGTGTTTTTTTTTTTAATATTATTTATTTTTAATTTATTACTGCCTAAATAACTGATGTGCCCTGCCAATAAATTCCCTCTTTATAATTTATGCCCGATTCAAAATTATTTTAAAAATTATATTATATTTTTTTATCCAAAACCATTCACACTATTCCGTAAAGCCACACTCACAC
Source organism: Deilephila elpenor (assembly GCA_949752805.1). Taxonomy (NCBI): domain Eukaryota; kingdom Metazoa; phylum Arthropoda; class Insecta; order Lepidoptera; family Sphingidae; genus Deilephila; species Deilephila elpenor. The sequence goes on along the minus strand of OX457097.1, from coordinate 10,546,385 downwards.
TGTGGCACACACACATGAATGGATTGTGGCCGGGCAGACAGTGTATTTACAATAAATTAATATAGTCTGTGTCGCAGCAACCTCTTCACCACTTTGATCGACATGCTTGCCACTCTGATCCACTCGACGCTGGCGGACGGCGGCGACGACAACAACCGCAAGCACTACCAGAATCTCATGAAGAAGCTCAAGAAGGAGATCGGCGACCGACACGGGCCCTCCGTGCAGTGCGTGCGGCAGCTGCTGCCGCTCTCCAAGAATACTGTTATAGAGGTACAGATTATTGATTTTATCATACTCAATTTGAAATTAATCAATATTCATATTCAACTTCAACGATATTCATAATAATCATTTAAATGCATTTAAAATTAAAAAATTGTTTACATTATGCAGGTAATCGCGTGCGAGCCGCTCGGTTGCCTGGTGGATCAAAAAGGAAACAAAATCTCAGGGTTCGACAGTGACAAGAAACAGGTAAATAAAACTGATATTAATTTTTTACACATTACATATTTTAGTTCCAACGAACTATAAGATTTCGTGCCATGTTTTTCCACGCCAAAAAATTATTAAAAGTTTTTTGTTGTCCATCAAGTTAGATTAATTCGATACGAGCACAAATTATTGTTGATGGAAAAAAAAAATTCAAATAAATTTAACTTTCTTTTTGCAAGTAACATAAAACTCTAAAACGTAACTAAAAATATTCCTTTCAAACATACAAGGAAGGCATCTGTTTGGCAATGTCGATGATGAATATAATATAAAGTGAACTGATACAAATAACAAGTATAATAATATGTTGTGTGCGTGCAGGGGTTGCGGCTGACGGACAAGCAGCGCGTGTCGGTGTGGGAGCTGGTGGAGGGCGGGCGCAACCCCGCGCCGCTGTCCTGGGCTTGGTTCGGAGCCATCAAGATCGAGAGGAAACCGCTCACCTACGAGAACGCACACAGGTGCGTCATACTGATCCACAATCCGTGTTACTCGTACTCTCCATTCGTTAAATCCAATACAGCACCTATGGTTCATCGAGTGTTGAGAAATTAGCACTGACCATTTCCAACGAAGTGCGTGGTGGCCTGTTGGTAACGGACCAGACGCGGCTGCCTACATGTTCACGGTGGTCGCGGGTTCAAATCCCAGGGCACACCTCTGACTTTTCGAAGTTATGTGTGTATTGATAGTCAACCACCACGCACTTTAACGGTGATGGAATACATCGTGAGGAAACCTGCATACCGTAGCGATTTTAAAGAATTTCCACGGTATGTAAGTCCGCCAATCCGCACTAGGCCAGCGTGGTGGACTATATGGCCTAACCACTCTCAATCGATTCTCTCGATTGTAGAGTAGGCCCGTGCCCTGCAATGACTCAAAGCATCTCTCTGGTTTTTTGTTTTGTTATAGTGACAGGCGAATGGGATTTTAATATGTTTTTTATTACAGACTATTGAAGTACCATACGCACAGTCTGGTGAAACCGTTGAGTTACTACCTGGAGCCGTTGCCGCTACCGCCCGAGGACTTGGAAACCAATGACAGCAAACAGGTACAAATATAAACTACGTTTATAAAATTCCTGGGTTTTGTACCAAAACTTGTATAGGAATACAAGGTGTATGAATGAGGAATAAATTTAAACAGGAGTTAGTTCATGCATGTAAGTTTTATTAAAAATATCGACAGAAAAATCTGAGAATAGAAAAAACTAAAATTATTTTTGCAAAACAACTTTTAGTCACCACACTCGTGTAATTTTACATCCTATAATGTTTCTGCCATGCACAACAAGACGCAGGATTATATTCAGTGTGATAACCGAAGTAGTTTGATTAATGAATATTCTCTCCATACAGGATAGCGGTAGTGTTGACTCAAGTCCGACAGGAGCAGGGAAGTCCAGATCCAGATCATCTTCCTGTAAGAATGCTAAGAAAATGAAACCCACCACACCGGTAAGTGTTGTCCAAATATATTATAATAGTTGTTACATATTTTATATCATATTTTTTTAAATTTCCCCTTTGGTGACTGTTTCAAGTTGTTATTTGTTTAATTCCATACTTAGTTGATATCAAAATAATACCTAATGATCAAAGATAGGATAAAGTCGATCACAGGCACACTGACCCCTCATGGTATTTGTATCAGCCCATATACGTCTCACTACAGGGCACTGGCCTCCTTTATAACCGAGAGTACGATTAAGATGGGTTAGGCCGTATATATCCAACACGCTGGCCTTGTGCGGGTTGACGGACTTACCATAGAAATACCATGGAAAAACTTCCGAATCGTTATGGAATACAGGTTTCCTCACGATGTACTTCCTCACCGTTATAAAGAAGATAGTATGTGATGTGAAAAATACTTGAATTGAAATAAATGATGTAATGCATGTGTCGTGCAGACGAGCGGCGTGGGCGCGGGCGCGGGCGCGGGCGGTGCCCTGGCCCCGCAGCAGCCGCAGCAGCCGCAGTTCATGCACCAGCAGCCGCAGTGGTTCCCGCAGCCCGGACAGAACTACTACAACCCGCCCGGTACGCTACACTCTTACATACATACATACATCATACGCACATACATACATACAAATAATAATCTAAACAATATTTAAGCCTCAACATTTAAATTTTTCTTGTTAGTGTTTTCAATATTCCTATCACGAATCTCTTTCTATTTAAAGACATCCTAAAACAACGATCTATACGCTTTTGCGGCTTGGTTGTTTGATGAGGGAAATGTGTTAAACAAAGTGTAAGTGTATTTTGTATTTGGTGACAGCACCAGGGGTGAGTCCGCGGCAAGTGGCGCCCCCCTCGAACACGCACTCCAAGCAAGCTCTGAGCCAGATGCTGCGACAACGGGTGCCCATCAACCAGATGACGCAGATGCAGGTACGCATAACATTATATATTTCATTTATTTATTGCTCGTTCATGAATTGTGGCGGTCAAATGTCTCGAGAGGATAAATAATGATTTTCAGATTTAATCGCAGCAATCTTAAGCACGTGTTTATAAATATGCCGCATTTCAATTACGCTGGCTTGCTTGAAACCGAATATGCACAGGCTAAACCCGAAACACGGCTAAAATCCGTCATAACTGAATATGTACAACAGTATCAGTAGTATATTCGATCAGGTACGAGTGTCCTACTAATTTGAAATGTGATAATGTAGCAGAGTGGCGGCTACCCGGCCGGCCCGCATCGAGGCCCGTTCCCGCCGCGACAGGGCATGCGGCAGATGCAGCCGAACCAGATGGGAACCATGCAGCCACAGTAAGACTGCTTTGTATAATAACTCACAAGAAGATTTGAAACTTTCCTAACAAAAAAAAAAAATGTAACAGGCAATAGAAAATTAAGTGATAATAGTTGTGTTGATTATCTGTGTCAGGATATCTACTAAACCTTCTTGTTTGCCTAACTTTTTTGTTTGTTTGACTATATATTTTTTTATAAAACTCCATTTGAAAAATGTCTCCTAAGTTTATGAACTTAACTATATTCACCTTGCAATTGAAATATAACTCGAAACTAAATAATTCTAAAACAACTCTCTTTACCCAGGCAAATGAATCCAATGGGAGGTATGGGTGGCATGGGTCCAATGAGCCAAATGGGCGGACTGCAGATGCCAGGACAAATGGGCGCCGGGCAGATGGGCGCCGGGCAGATGGGCGCTGGTCAAATGGGCGCCGGGCAGATGGGCGCTAGTCAGATGAGCGCGGGGCAGATGAGTGCCGGTCAGATGGGCGGCATGGGCGGACAGATGTTCGGCGGACAATATGGTGGGATGCAGCAGGGATACGGCGGATATGGACAGCAAATGATGCAGGGCGGCCAGCAACAAATGATGAACCAGGTAAACAAAATAGTTATAATAAACGTACACGCAACTTTTTATACGTGCATCATTTTTCTTCTGCTAGCAATTAGGTATTTTTTTAATTCAAATACCCACAAATTTATAAAAATATGGATATCCAAATAAGACAATCTCGTAAAGAAGTAACTTTTATGATAATAGTATAATTAATGACAGTTCAAAAATATGGCAGTTCAAAAAGCGAAAGTAGTATGTTTGAATTATGGCGTATTTCGCACTATATTCTCTATGTACCCAATAAAACAGCCGTGAATTTACATAAGTTTAATACATTGATTCCAGGGCATGGGACAAAGCGTAAGTCAAATGGGTCAGCAAGTGAACCCGATGGCGCAAGGCGTGAACCCCATCGCACAAAATGTGGGCCAGATGAGCCAAGCTGTGGGACAATCGGGCCAGATACCCCAGGGTATGGGGCAGATGAACCAGGGCATGGGTCAAATGGGACAGCCAATGGCACAGATGAGCCAGATGGGACAGGGCGGTGGTATGGGCGGCATGAACGGGCAGGCCGGCTCGATGGGACCGCAAGGGGGTAACGGGATGGGAGGATTCCCTGGACAACAAACATTCCAACAGGTACATTTTTTATTATAATTTTGTTTTTCTTGGTTCAAGAGTAAGAACTGACATGAACATATTGGATCGAAAGTTCATAAAGATCAGTTTATTTTAATGGATAGAGCTTCAATCCAATAACCTAATGTTTTTATTTTAGAACATGATGGGCGGACGCACTACACAGGAAGCTTATTTGGCTCAACAAAGACAAAGCGCTCGTCCACCTTACATGCAGGTCAGTAGAAAGAATTCAACACCCCATTTGCTAAGGAACCTTTATCATTTTTATTTTTAATATCAGTAACGTCAGAATAGTGTATGGACTGTTGATAGTAGAGCATGATTTGCTATATAATATAGTCACGGCAAACGCAATCCTACATCACTTGTCATAAGTGTCGATATACCTTGCAGCAAGCCCCCAACGTGACAATGGGCGGCATGGGCGGGCCGGCGCCGCCGTACCCGCGCACCATGCAGCCGCAGCAGTCGGCACAGTACCAACAACAGATGACGCAGCAACGCATGCGCCAACAGATGCTGGCCATGCAGCAACAACAACAACAAGGCCCGCTGGTGCAACACCTGCAGCGACAGCAGTACCAGCCACCATACTAAACTATATACACTGATATATTGGGGTATTCTAGAGTGGGCATTGTGGGCTAAATCTGTGTGCATTGTAACAACTAGGATCTTAAAAATTATTAGAACGAGAGGGAAGATCGCATGCGGGGGTAGGAGTGACAGAGATAGAAGATAAATAGTATTACATGTAATCTTTGTTTGCGGGGTCCCCTCTTATATAATATTTGACAGTACAGTAAGGAATGCCTTCATTCAGATTATTTACAATTTTCTTCTACGCATTGGCAATGCGGTAAAATAAAGTTAGCATGAAATAACACCTGGTGTGTGCTAACCGTATACTTTGGCACTTGAAAAACAACATGTGTGTGTGCCGCAGTCAATGTTATAACTCCTGTATATATGGTATACCACGGCGTCCCAAAGTAAGTTACAAATATATAAACAATATTTTAGTTGTTACTGTACCGCATTTGTGTTATTTATCAAATTAATGCAGAATGCAGATGCCGTGACCAATGTCGTTCCCAAATTCATGCACGATTCATACTTTCGAAAAACATAGGCATAAGTAAAAATAAAACGGTACTCTCTAAGCAGCATATTCTATAACTATTATATCGAAATTATGTCCAAAAATATTTTTGTAATTTTGAATAAATCGAATAGTATGGGGAATACTGTAAATGATGAATAAACTATAATAATTTACTGCTACCATAAATGCGACTAAATTGGCGTTATGGGGTATGAACAGAGCAGTACAATGGCAAAACAAATAATTAAAAAAATGGTTTTATAGACATAATGATAAATCAGTACAAATAAACATGAATATTGTCTGCTATTGGCGTTTACAAGTTCAAAATTTTGATTTCCTAAGCGACGAAAACGCACGACATCTGTGAAACTAAACCTATTAGGACAAATTATAAAAATGTAAGTTCATCTTTATGTAATTACTTTAATAATTTTAGCATTCTAAGACAATCCGTAATACAATGTTATATATTACTTTATGCAGAAACTAGCGGCCGGACCCGGCTTCGCCTTGGAGCAAAATACTTTACCATTTTGATCTGTTCCCCCATTCCACTTCAATCCGCTGGCAACCTTAAAACTTCTCCATTATAATTTATAAAAAATATCAAACCTTCATCATTAATTTAGATGTGGAGAAAACAAATGTTTTATAATAACTACATGCATATGAGTCTGCAGATTGTCTTACAGTGCATTAGTTGATTACCCCTCTCTGCATTATTTACATTATTAATATTGTATTTATTTTATTATTTTAAGATTATTTTATTACGTAAGAAAAATCCTTTTTATTTTATTTTGATGCTTTGGACTCAAATACAATTATGACTTCGAATTTATTCTCGATGTGTTATTTTTACTTATCATCATTTTCTGTAAGTTATTACTGAAACAGATCTTTCAAAGTTATTTTCTTAAGTGTCGTCACTTATATGTTGTATATAGGATCATTTGTAGAAAAATATACGATTAGATAAAAATATATCTTTTATTTTTGTAAATATCCTCATCCTCCAACCAAGAAAATTACAAAAAGAAAATTACAATAAGATATGGGGATTATAAGATGTTGAAGAAAATATTCAGATCCTTTGGGCCTATATTCAAGAGTGGACTTTCTGTGGCTGACGGAGAGAGAGAGAGAAAGTTATCATCTAAAATAGAAAGAAAAAGCTATTACTATTATAAAATAGGGTGTATGTCTTTAAGAAGTCTTCACTGTTAAAGTGCGTGGTGATTGACTATCAATACACACATAAATCCGAAAAGTCAGAGGTGTGCTCTGGGATTTGAACCCGCGACCACCGTGAACATGTAGGCAGCCGCGTCTGGTCCGTTACCAACAGGCCACCACGCACTTAACATAACAATAGCAAACAAAATTAAATATTATATGTAAAAATTCGAAAATGGCCTATGTCCAGTAGTGGACTGCAACGGGCTGACGACGACTCATTGATTTTTTATCAATGAGTCGTCGAATATAATATTTAATATTATTTTACGAAAATTAATACTGCGTGGAAAGGAACATAGCTATTATCAAGTTCTCATTTGACACTATTAGTGTCAAATAGAAAAAATCAAAACAATTTCTGAAGTCATGTTTGTGTTTAATAATTTGTATAGATTTTAAGCGAAATGTTACAAAATAAGAGTATTAGTAGCTTTTGTAGGTTTCATAAGTTAATAAAAAACATTAGACCATGTCTAGTTCATCTCCGAACAATACAAAATGTGGGATTAAACGACATACCCAAAATTACAGTATCTGATATTAAAAAGCTATTGCGACAAAAAGGATTCGCTGTGCAAGACGGATTCACCTCTCTCACAACGAAGTGCTCTGTGTGTTCCGGTGATCAGAAATGTGCGGACAGCAAAGTGTACGTAAACAAAACCACCGGTAAGTGTTATAACCTCAAACTTCTGTTTATAAAATTATAACCTAATAATAGTTCATTTCAGTAGAAATAAGTGCCATATTTTGGCCATATACAAAAAAAAAAGAGTGTCTATAGCTTCACAGCCGTAATTTCATATTTTCCAGGATATTTTATGTGTCCAAAATGCAACATACATGGAGACTGGAGTATATTAGAAAGATTAATAAAGAAAGCAAAAGTAGAGGCATCAACTAAAGACTTAATTGAGAAATGTCGACAAACATCGGAGAAGTTTGATAAAGACTGGCAACAATTGGTAGATAGCACCACTTCACTATCAAGTATGAATGATACCGAGTTGCTAGAACTATGTAGGCTATTTGAATTCCCAGTAAGTACACACATTTTATCCATCTTTTTTTTACAGCAGTGGCTGCAATCCATCTTATTCTGTGCTGTAACCAATGTGTATATCTTGCTAGTTTTCACTAGTACCATGCCCTAACATATTAATATTTCCTTTTAGTTTAACTCTGAAGCTGGCAAGACATTGTCCGAAGTGAGGGTATCTTCAGACCATACAGTATTATATTTTCCACTAAAGAATTCTCTGGACAAAGTAGTTGGGTACCGCAAGATACAAGCTGGAAAGGAAGTTGAAGCAGAGTCCCATGGGTTACACAGTGCGGGGTTGTTCTCCTGTAGGGCACCTAAAGTGGGCCGAAATGACCAGGCAATACTAGTTCCTAACATACAAGATGTCATTAATCTAGCAGCGCAGAAAGTTCCTGGTACGTATATAATTTTTTACTTTAAATGATTATAATAAAAACCAGCCTGTTTGAGATGTTTTAGTATTTATTGATTTAATAGTATACATTGGCATTGATAATAGAGATCCTGGGACTAATCACCAGCCTGGTATATTGATATGACATGATATACATGACATGATGTGTTTGCCATATCTGCATTATTTAAGCAAATTAATATCAAAATTACAATCTTTATTTGATGATTTTTGTGATAAGAGCCGTTATTTTTTGTTTTAAGGGACCCTTGTATGGTTAAGCAATTGTAATTTGCCACCTGTGGTGTTGCCAACACTGGAGGCTTATCAAAAGTTGTGTCTTTGGGGCGATTGGGACAACATGCGAGCAGTCGCCGACAAGTTGGGCGAGGACAGATGTAGATTCGTAAGGTATGTCTGTAAGCGTGTTATTTTATACAATTTACACCTAGACTGCAGATTCAAAGCCACGAAATATCTATCATCGTAATATAAATGAAAATAAACTGACTAGCTTTTAATAGCCGTAAAAAGACGACATAATATTTGAGTCACAATGAATGCCTTAATAACACTGTTAATCTTTAGGCTATTTACAACAATATGTCTTCAAATTGCCCTAGTTCAAAATGTTCTAAAAGCTAGTCAGGCCTACAGATGGTCTGGTGACGGCGACGGAGGCGGCGTCGGCGGGCCTGTCGCTGAAGACGCTGGTGTCGGAGGCCAAGCCCGCCGCGCACCGCTCCATTACCACCTTCGCGGCACTCAGGGATGACGTCTATGCTGAACTGTCTAATATTGATATGGTGAGAATACTTAAATGATTTATTTCTTTATTTATTTCTTTATTTCTGTAATTAGGAGGATGAAGAAAAATAAAATAAACACCATAAAATCTACAATAATTTTTGTGGTACCATGAAGTCCACCAACCAACAATAGGCGAGTGTAGTGGATTCGACAACCTCCGAGGCGCAGTTGGTTAAAACGCCGCCTGTGAAACGAGAGGTCGCGGGTTCGATCCCCGCACCGGAACAAATATTTGTGTGAACCACAGGTATTTGTTTCGGGTCTGGGTGTTTGTGAGACCGAAAAGTCTCTCCTAGTTTCTGATACCCACGACACAAGACTCGATGTTCAGGACTATGTATGTGACTATTGGGTGTATTTATTTATTTATTTATTTATGTTGTAAGCTCTTTCAAATGTACTGTCTGTCTCATTAAATTATTACGTTCTATCGAACTAGAAGACTCATTGATGCTAAAACAAAATTTCCGAAAGATGCATAAATATCTTCAAATGCACAGATGAAACCCAAAAAGTGAAAGAAGTTTATTTTTTATGAATCAAATGCGTAATATAAAACTGCGATCGCAGGTGCGCGGCGTGAAGTGGCGTCGGTTCCCCGCGCTGACGCGGCTGCTGGGCGGGCACCGGCGCGGCGAGCTCACCGTGCTCACCGGGCCCACCGGCTGCGGCAAGACCACGCTCTGCGCAGAGATCTCGCTCGACCTCGCGCAACAGGGGGTGAGCTGATCAACTTAATAGTACGTGTGAAAGTTTGATGAGTGGATGTTTGTTTTTCTTTGAAGTATTGCTGAATTGAATTTGATGAAACTTTAGTTGTTTTTTAGTCCCAAATTATGGTATTTTATAATTTAACGGTTTAGTAACAGCTCGTATATGTTGTGGACGTGGCTTTGGGTTTAAATCCAAAGTCGGGGAAATTGTGTGAGAATATTTGCAAAATCTTTTACGAAATTTCTCGAAACTGAATTGACGCTCAGTATGGAGATCTTCTCGCCATCTAAAAATCTTAGATATAAGTTTTCTATGTATGCATATAAGCTCATCAAACTGTGATTGCCATTGTAGATCTGATCTGCCCAACCTACATCTAATGAATAATTATAATTTTCTATCTTACAAACGCAAAGATTAAAGAGTAGGTACTTGACCAATTCCATTTTATATTTTGATATTTGTAGGTGAACACCCTATGGGGTAGTTTCGAGATCCGCAACTCCCGGCTGGCGCGCACGATGCTGCAGCAGTTCGCGGGCGTCCCGCTCGAGCAGAACCTGCAGGACTTCGCCAAGTACGCCGACGAGTTCCAGAAACTGCCCGTCTACTTCCTCGCCTTTCACGGACCACAGCCTATCAAGGTTGTTATGGAGGTGAGGTCATTTTTTATATTTACACCTCAACTCTACTTTATTGGTATTCCTGCCTACCCTATCAGTGATATAGAAGGCTTATGCACATGTATTTGTTATTAAGAATGTATCTATGTTAAGTAATAAATAGCTTCAGTGGGGTAGTTACTTAAAACGGCAGTTGTGACAAATGTTGCAAATATATTTTGTTTCCGATATCGATGCTATGATACCATTTACTAAAAAGTCTCTCGTTTATTTTATGAAGCGAGACATGAATATTAATGTATAATTATGTCTATGTGTGTGTTTTTATTGTTGTCACAATAAAAAGTATTAATTATGAATGTCCTGTGTTGTAACAAGTAACTTGTAACTTGTAGGCGGTGGAGCACGCGCGCTACATGCACGACATCGCGCACGTGGTGGTGGACAACGTGCAGTTCATGCTGGGGCTGGGCGAGGAGCGCGACGGCGACCGCTTCTACCGCCAGGACGCCGTCATCGCCGCCTTCCGCACCTTCGCCACCAGCAGGCACTGCCACGTCACGCTCGTCATGCACCCCAGGAAGGTAATACTGCTTGTGCTCAACAACATCCACTTTACAAACACTACTATACTCGATTTCATTAATGATACTCAGCATGACTGGGCAAGACCGGGGCGGTACCACTGTCTCCCAGGATATCGACCTAGAGCAATAGCTTTGCTGTCGCGTTCAGTTCGGTTAGTGAGACTGCAGGATGCCCTCTTCTCATCCTTTTTCCGCTCCCTCCTGATTTGATGGGCCGGCAATACACCATTGTCCAAACGTTGTGGATGTTCATGAGCGGCAGTGTTCACTTACCACCTGTTTGTACGTTAGCCAGACAATTGTATAAAAAAATAGCTGTGATAGGTGATCACATATGCTCAGCTACAATCCCTCTACAAAGACTGATAGATTTATTTTTAGGCTTTTTCTCGAAAAATTAGTAGCATTAATATCATAATACAGCGCGTTTTGTATGAACAATACTAGTCTCATTATAAGATCTACATTCAGATAACAAATTAATTTTAACACTTACAAAGCTACTGAACAAATAAATCGTTAGCTGAAAGCTAAAGTGGAACACATGTGCAACTACACTTTGTTGATATTAACCGCGGTATCACTACAGCTGTAACAATTTGGAATGTATATTTTGCATAATAATGGTTTTATGTTTGCATTATGTTGTAGGAACGCGAGTCTGAAGATCTCTCCACGAGCTCTATATTCGGCAGCGCCAAAGCGTCGCAAGAAGCTGACAATGTTCTTATAATTCAGGTAAATACTTTAATAGAACTCGGAAGAAAGCAATTGTTTTCTCAAATATTATAATAGATTATTTTCTCATCGTAATAATGAACACTACAAGCATGAGTAGTATATATGGCTGGACATAATGACTGAGTATATTATCTCTCTTCAGTCGGTCTCTCGAATTGAAGATTTTCAATTAAATTAATGACGTCTCTCTCCCGGCTTTGGTCTTCTGCCTGATTAATTGCTTTGCATTGATGGGGAACTTCAGCACATTGGCAATCTGTTCCACTCATCGTTTGGGAGTTCTTGAATGAGTATAACCACTGATATACATTTGTTTTCATTTAGGATAAACGGTTAACCGCAGTTCGAGGCAAAAAGTACTTGCAAGTCGCGAAGAATCGGTACAGCGGCGACCTAGGCATTGTGCCTCTAGACTTCGACAAGGACGCTCTCAGCTACCAATCGAAAAAGAAAAAAGGCAAACAAGAAGACGCGGAGAAAACAGAACAGCCAGACAACGAGCCTTACATCGAATATGATGAAAATTATTCCAAACGCAAGGAATCTTCTGGAAAGTTTAATAATAAAAGTAAAGTTGTGCACAAAAAGGGCGCCGACAGCTATCTACGTGACATATTGAATTTGGATCCTACGTGATTAATATAATGTACACTATACAACATAATAAAACAAATATTTTTACATCTGCCCTTGGTTTGCATGTCAGAGTCAACATAAAGGTCCCAAGAACTAAATCGAAGCTAAAATATATTCCCGATACATAATATGTAATATAATGCCTTGTTGATTTTGGCATGCCAAATACAAATATAATATACATATTTCATACGGTTTTGTTCTTGGGGCCTGTCAATATTTTACAATTTACAGCAAGACACTACTGGATGCAACATTGAATGGTTGTGGTATACAACAGTTGTTTCACTTTTATTATAAAATAGTTATTTCCAGCTTTTTTCTACGTAATGTAAAAGAAAATCCTCATAGGAAACACATTTATTATATTTTTCAAGTACCTACATTTTACCAATAATTGCAGCGTATTATAGATGTTTAAGACATCTTACAAATTGTATTATTTTATGATAATTCTCACTAGCTCACTTGTTCTTTCTACATTCAATGTGCCAATGAGAAAATTATTTTTACATTCGAGGGATATTGATTTGTGCCGCAGTCAACGTATCACATCAATCCTGGTTGCCGCCATTAGCGCATTAACATATTATTTGTACAATTACACTTAACAGTCACCACCTAGTCCTGCGTCCTGATTCCACACTAACATAAATATTGTTGTAGGAATCAGAACCCGCGGCCACTCGTTTCTCAGCCAACTCTCCACCCACTGCGCCACGGAGGCTATCTAAGTAAATAAATATACCACTATGTAGTTCGTAAGATGTCTAAACATTTATATGTTTTTAGCAGCATTTAGATACAACGCCCTTTGATACACACTTACGCAGTAATTGTACACGGCCCTATCGATTTCTTATCACCCTTTACAAATCAAACAGATGTGCTGCTGCGTTGTTACGCATTATGTTTTTCTCCCCAACATATAATATCGGCTGTGAGAGCAGATTAATACGCGGTAAATCACTTTCTACCGGTCATCTGTGGTCACTCTCAATTACTTGTATTAAAAAATAGAATGGATTTTCTTTCTAATTGTTAGTTAATCTCGTTCCTTATTTGACAATAAGGGATAACTGTATGACTGGAATGTAATCTGCATGTCGACAAAGGAGCTACTCTTAAGAGAAATTCACTTAAAATTTCTACATAATATGTCTTTATCTACGTTACACTGATAAATTTTGATAACATTTAGCAAAATACACATTGACCTACTAACGATCAGATTTATATCACATTTTTTTGCGTCAAGCAATAATATAGGAAATCATAATTGTCAATACAACGGCTTATCCACTATCCAGTACTTAATTATGATAAGGCAAATCTACGAGCTATAAAGTGAACAGAGGAATAGAAGATAACTGATTGATTGTTAATGCATATTTAAATTATATTTACAAATAGATAGTAAACAAAGAAACCTCGCATTATACACAGGAACATAAGTTATGGATCAATATATTAAAAATTCTGAATATTAACATAGGTACATTACATAGTATAGAAAGTTCTCAATAATCCTAATAATTGTATGGACCAAACCAAGTTTCTTATTAAACACTTATTTATAATATTATGGCAGATTTAACAAATGAATGTTATACATATCGATACATATTTTTTGGAACTGATTAAGTGATTACTTTTTAAAATGAGCGTGTAGTGCGTCTACCAGAGATGCGTCGTTTGTGCGATTCTGCTTTCTTTTGCATTTGGGGCAGGGAATATTGGCATTCAGACACTTTGCATGGAACACGCTCGAACACTCATCACATCGATATGTCGTAGATGTTTCAAATGGATACAATATTTTAGGATCTCTGCATACTTCGCAAATAAAACCTTTCTGGCTGCATAGCCAGCAATCCAGGACATGAGATTTTGCAAAATGAACTACCTTTTCCAGCTGCAACACTAAAGATCCATTGGGAATCTGTGCCAGGTCAGATATAGTATACAGATGCAGATGTTCATACAAATACTCCCTCGGCCACACTCGCTTCTGCAGCTCCTCAATAACAGGTTCCCGACATGTGAAAATGTATGCTCTCAGGAAATTTAATTGTATCCTCAATTCTTGCAATTGTGCCATGTCCGAAACACCACAGTAGATCTTTGGATTCAACTTCTTCATATCTATCCAGGGATGATGTTGAAATTCTAACAAAAACAGAGCAGATTTTTTAGACACCGGATATCTTTTGAAGTCCCAGTTGTGTATGACCCTGGCAGGTATGATGAAAACATTAGGATCCATGCAATTGGAGCAATAGTATTCTCCTGTGTAAGCACATACTTTTGCTTTTGATATTGTACTTCCTAACAAATCTTGACATCCTTTGCATTGATAATTCTGATAATCAAGGCCTTGTTCCCTGGACAATGTTCCTAATTGCTGTATCATCTTCTGCAGTTCCTGGACAGTGAAAGAGCCAGTTACTGAACTGGGTACAACTTCAAAATCAAGACCTTGTAGTAGAGGGTCTTCAGGACTTACTGGATCCATTTTTAGATTGCGGACCTCAGAATCCTCAGTTGTAAGTTTCAGTTCTTGGTGTATGTCCTTCATAATTTCTCTCAAATTAGGAGTATTTGTGTAAGTGTCTCCATAGGTATTTGAATGGTCCACAAGTGACGACAAGCTTTTTAGTTCAGGTGTTTTGATCATACTGCTACCATGCGACGAGTTTGAGTTCATAGAGGTATTCATTTCATCATTATTATCTGTAGACCAGCCTTTCCCACTGAGTGAGTTGCCTGTTACTACAACATCAGCTGCTGTTACAAAGTCGTCCAAGTTAAATGATGATGGAGATACAGGAGGTTCATATGCTGATTCCTGACTAGTGGATGGTTTTTCTATATCAACTGGTGTTGTTTGAACATCCTCTAATTTCTCCACTGCCTCATTTGTTGGGGTTTTCTCATTAATGTCCTCATTTTCATCATTTAAGCTCAACATTGAAGTTTTTCCAATAACATCTTCAGATTTCTTAGAAAGTATAAAATCTAAAGCTTCATCTTCATTCAAAACAAACATTCGGCCCAGTCCAGTAATATTTGAATTGTGTGTAGGAGTTGAAGCTAATTTTGGTTTAACTTCATCAGTAATAGTACTGGCCACATCCAATGCGGCACTTATAGGAGCCTGCCTGATTTTAGGTATCCAGATACCAGCTAACATGAGCACTTGTTCTGGCCAGTAATTGAGCAAACTTGAATTTATTGGCATATTGAACTGAATACATGTTTCTAAACCTTCTATCAGTTTTTGAGCAACCTCCAGTATCTCCGAGTCACATACAAAGGCAGTTTTACTGTAGAACGGTTTCACGGCGGATATATTCCTCAACAACGTGGACATGTATGATGAGAGCAAACATTCATTGAGAGCGATGCGCAGCCATGCTCGACATTGGCCTATTTCAGTGTTTATTTGAGGCAATGATGATATCTGATCGATGTTTTGTCTGTGCGATAAAACAAGTACGAGCGGCCAAAAATTGGGTTGGGGTTGTTGGTCCGAGTCACCAGTAAGTGCGTTTTTAGCTTTTCTCAAAAACGTGTCTTTAAGTCCATGAAGAAATACTGCTTCCAACGCCATACACAATGTATTCGTAGAGTCAGTGGAACCCAAAACACTGTGGAAATTATCTTCAAACTGATTGCTGTATTGTATGTCTTTTACACTCTCGGACAAATTGTTTATCAAAGCTTCTTTTAGAATCGTATCACGACTGCGTAATGTAAAACCAGACGTCACGTTCTTAAAGAACGACATTGTGTCTTAAAGTTTTCAACTTACAAGATTGGAATGCTTGAAACGACAATACCTGGATTTATTTTGCGTGTCCAGGTAAATAATTATTTTACTCGACGATCACAACAAACACTCGCACAAAGCAAAACAAATGTCAATCAAGTAATTCAAGTGTCAAATTCCAAGTCACAGCTGATAACACCATACAGCTCAGAATCTGAATGGAAAATAAACTGAATAAACTAAATACCTAGGTCCTCGACATACCTACCACATAGATATTGGACACCGGCGCAAACGGTGCATATACAAATAAAATGCTATTTATGTTATATATATGTATAACATTATACGTATTTGAAAGGTCGTCAAACCATGATTGCATGATTTATGATGCAAAAAATATTATATATTTTGTCAAATTTCCATAAAAACTAGTTTCTTTGAAATTTATTCCCAAAATACCTTCTCATTTATAAATTGGGATGAAAGTTATTTAATTTTAAATTCATTTTAGAATGCTCATTGAGTCTACTCATGTGTTATGAAAACATATTTGTGATTTGTAGATAAACAAGTAAACTCTGTCTCATGTTTAAGGAGATAAATAGCTCAAATGATTCAGGCGTTTAAAAATTGGAAATAAATGCCTTTAACTGTATAGCCTTAATTTCCTTTCACTTCAACAACAAGTTTAAAAACTAGTAGTGATTAACGTCAATGTCAATAACTGTGGTCAATAATAATAATATTTAGATTTATTGATTTATATAATAATTTTGTAATCTGTTAGCCGGCATTTTATTTTATTTCTAATTAGTTAAATAGTTTTCATTTATCTAGTAAATTCGATAAACGTATTATTTATGGTCACAAATAAGAAGACTAATTAGAAAAAGTTTCTGTTGGGTATATATAAAAGGGATTAAAGGCATGTTTTTACGTATACTATTATTAATCTATATAACAAACAATCTGTATACATTTGCCGAAATTAATAACAGATCGGAAAGAAATGGACAAGGTAATAAAAACTTCATGATTTATCTACTAACCTACCGAAAGTGAAGGTTTTGAAATTGATCAAAATGCATGGTAATTTGTATGATGGAGCAACATTCCACAAAGATACTCAAGTATAAAATGTAAGGGTAGTATTGTTTCTTACAAATTATCTTGCATTCAAATTACTTTGCCATTCCATTTACATCTAACTTAAGCATTATCTTATTTTCTGTTATCAAAATAAGCTGGATTCATGCAAATGTGTGTAAACATGATAACATTGCGAATATCAGGTGTCTTAAATTTCTTTGTCACAGAACTGCAATAATAACACTGAAGCATAGTGAGTTTGGACTAGCATAGTATGTTCTGCTTACTTTCGTTGAGGTTTGAGTTGTCTGCCACATTTTGGTTATAAAGAAACAAGCTTTTTAAAACTCACATTGACTGTATGGTCATAAAAAAACATGTCTGTTTCCTGTGATCCACTATTAATTTCTTAGAAACACTGACATTTACATTAGATTTGTTGATCTTTTAGTTCAAATACATTTTATTAATTAAGTATATAAAAACACTTCTTGAGAAATTTAATGCAGCTTTCTCAAATCAGTTTCTACTTGTCTATTCCCCATTTATCTTGCAGAACTGCTGCTATGTCGCAAATGTGGTGCCGACGTCGCTGACTCTTATTACATATTCAGTAAGCCAAGTCCTGGTGCTCATAAGACAGAGAAACAAAACTTGTTTGGCAAACAAAATGTCACTGTGCAAACTCTAGTAAACCCTTTTGGGGTGAAGTTTGAAGTGGTTACCATGGAGAGAGCTAGATGTGATAATATTGGCCCAGTAAGTTAATATTATTATTATTTATTATGTATTACCTGCAAACCATAGCAATTTTAATATATTTCTACAGTATGTAAGTCCACCAACCTGCACTAGGCCGGCATGGCGGATTATATGGCCTAACCACTCTCAGTCGATTCTCTCGATTCTAGAGTAGGCCCGTGCCCAGCAGTGGGACATATATGGAGGCATCAGCCCCCGTATATGTCTATAAGAGCTTAGTAACTATACTAGCATAGCTGGGATTATTAAAAACAAATCGAGCAAGTTGCCTGGGATTGGATTTTGTCCACACAATTGTGATAAGCTTGCTACAGCCTCAGCAAACTGTTAGGTGTTCGTAATGCCACCTCTGCCTACCCCTTTGGGATTTAGGTATGATCATAGGTCATATGTGTGTGGGTGTGTATGTAATAAATAATTGCTGAACTAAGTATTCAGCTTTGTTTTCTTTTTTTTACTGAACTTTCTACATTTTTGTGTGATTATTATAGCAACAAGGTGCCGACTCATGGTTTCCCGGGTTCACATGGCGAATCTGTGCGTGTCCTCACTGTGGACAGCATCTCGGCTGGACTTTTGAGTCCACAGATCCAAATACTAAGCAGGATAAGGATCATGTCCATTCATTTCATGGATTGATATTACCTAATATTTTAGGAGAAAACTGTAAGTAAAATAAAATTGTAACAAACAATTGCCCTATAATTTAAAAGTTATAAAATATTGGACAATGATCCAATCTAATACAGTAATCCAATCAATACATTTTCTAATGCACATGACTTATTTCCTGTATACCTGTATATTTTACTTGCCTATTCACTAACTTGTTTTTTTTTTCAGTTACAGATTCTCTCATAATGCTGCCCAAGATGTATAAAATGTAAATAAATGTATATGACTAATTTATTTTATTTGATATAATGAAATGTTATATTTGAATCCTGAAATGTGATGGAATAAAAACAATTTTAAGTTTTCTCTTTATTTTAACAACCTCTTAGTAACAAAAATAGTTTTAAGAAACACTAGAAAAAGACATGACATCACAAGGCCTAACAACCTGCCTTGCAATGGAAGCGTGTATCAATCTAGTTATAAATCCAACTGTGGTTGGGTGAACAATTTATAGGTACTTTTATTCAGCAAAAAAATGAGAACTTAAATCTAGAAATCTTAAAATACAATAAAAATATTTTTAATATTACTCAAGTACAGCTTATCTTATTAAAGTTAGTTAATTCACACAACAAATATAAGAGCAATACATATTAAGTTTAAACCATGTTATGGCTGGTCAGGTTATGTTGATTATAGTCACAATTTCTATTGTTTTTTCAGCTATTACTGATCCAAATAATAAAACTTTTGGTTTTCACCATGGGTTAATTATGCAGTAAGTAATTAAATCACAAATATCACATTATTGGCGATAGTAGAATCTTAGTAATCTAAGTGAATTTGTGGAGTAATTATTCTTATAAGCATGAACTACAATAATTCATGCCTAAATGCAATACTATTTCCAAGTATTTCACTTTGGCAAATCACTATGACTGTTGTATCGCTGTAACTAGTCTTATGTGCTTGCAAATCTTTGATGTAGTGTCTGCTTTGTGGCAGTAGGTGTAGCTTTAAAATTAGTAAAACCTGTGGGAGTATCAGTTGCTCCATAAGTTTTCCCCTGGATAGCAGCAATTTCCATTTGGAGCTTTGTGTTCAAGACTTGTTTGTTGACAAATTTTCTACTCACTCCACGATTGGCACCTCTACCTCGGCCTCTTGATCTGGATGATCCTCTACTGCCATTGGACTGAATAGACCGATTAGATCTGTTGGAACCTGTAGATTTAACACTACCTGGCCCCCTTCTTGTGTTGTATCCACCAAACTGGTTGTTAAGCTGTGCAAGGCTTTGTTTATTCAAGTAGCCCGCATTGCCTACACTGTTGCGGCGTTTTCTTGCAAAGTCATTAGCAACACTTACAGTCAATTGTGAAGCTGAACTAAATGAATTATTCCTGGACCTTGTGAAAGTCTGTGACTTAATCATGTTATTCTGCATCATCCTATTTTGTTGCTGTTCTTTAAGAATTTGGTCAGATCTAAGTCCAACATTACTGTATCTGTTAGTACTGATGCCTCTTCCTCTTTTTGAGATCCCTCTTTTTGCAATTGCCAAAGGTCTGCGCAGATTAGCAGCACCTCGTCGTGTAGTCACACCTAATCTGCTATGGACATTACCTCTGTTTCTTTGTCCTCCTAAAACAAGTTATTATAATGAGAACACATCATTCAACTTAAGTTTTCTAATTCATTTTAAAAGAGAAATAAATAATACCTCTGTAAGGTCTTCCTGACCTAACCAATTGAGGCATGTCAGATTGGTGAGTTTCCAAGCCGGCTCTGCCTTTAGGAGTTAGGCCTCTAAGTTGAGAGCGGGACCTAGAGCGGGCACGCGAATTAGACCTGCGCTGCTGGCGCGAGCGTGATCTGGTCCTCGACTGCGATCGAGATCGTGTCTGAGAAGATCCTCTGGGGCCCCGAGATCGCGATCGTGAGCGGCCTTGCCTGGCGCCGGGCGTCCCCGGCCGGATATTTGATCGGCCGCGGTTGTTGCCGCCGCGCCCACGACCTCTTCCACCGCCTCGGCCACCTCCGCGACCGCGATTCCCGCCACCTCGACCGCGAGACCTGCTTGCTCGATCTTGTTGATTTTTTTTGATGATTTCATCTTTAAAAAGAGGAAGATATAAATTAGTTCTTACTCATAATATATTCATAATATTATTTGAGCAAATAGTCTATTTAAACAACACGTCAACTTTGCAAGTGTTTAATTTGTTCGACAACTAAGTTTTACGTATTCCTATTGTACCATTTTTCAAGTAATTTTAAATAAGCGTGTACTTAATATGTGACAGTTCTCCAAAAATAGAAGTATTATTTATATGTTTGTCATACATATGAATTAGTGTAACTTACCCAATGACATATTTACCGAATCAGCCATGTTGAAAATATTTAAAGAATAGGATTTTAACCACTATTCGTATACTGTGATTGTATTTCTGTTTTCAAATGCACATAATACTAATTATTTCCACTATTCGCGTACTTAGCAAAGGTTATCTTTACCAAGTTTCGACCAAAGATTAAAGAATAAAGAGGATGACGCACAAAAGCAGTACTATATATTAAGTTATAGTTATGTTAGGAGTATCGACGCGGAATTGTACATTTATGTATCTGTCTCACTTACACAAAGGTAACTTGTCACTTAATGAAAGAGACAAATAATAACTGCTTAGTTTCGAATATGGCAATATTATATTCACTAACCACACTGCGACCGCCCATAGCCCAAAATGACGCCATTTTTGTTTCCTGCATGAAATGTCAAACTTTGGCGTTATCTGTCAATCGAAGTAAACAAATCTGCATAATCAAAGAATTATTCATTGTTAATCTCGTTTGTTAAGTTTGCTTATTAGTTTCATTGTTAAGTTTTTAAAATGCCTCAGTGTTGTGTTAAAGGATGCAAGTCGAGTTCAAGCAAAAAGGACCCCAATAATTCTTTTCATAGGTTAGTAACTGTTTTTACGAAATAATAACAAATATGTGTCTAAATTTACATTTTGGGTTTGTTTTTATCACTTATAATTGTATATGGATTTTGTTGATTAAGTTTTAGAATCTTCTAGGCGTTCTTTATACAAGTAGTATGAATAACAACCGTATTGTTTGTTTACACACAAGTTTAGATATGAGTGGATTCGATACGAAATTATTCATATCGATATTATCATTATTAAATATTTTTATTTTTCAAAAAAAATAAACGAATAATGCCATTGATTTTTATATATTTGATATATTCAGAACGACAAACAAAGTAAAATTAAAAATATTTATTAGATTACCTAAATATTATAATATTTTTTAGATCAAACCCGCGGCCTCTCGTTTTATAGCCGGTGTCTAACCTACTGCGCCACGGAAGCTGTCTTATACACGCAAACGAAGTCGCAAGCAAATTCTAGATATTAATAAAGTTGTATTTTATCTCACGTGTGTATTATTTGACACAAATCAAATCCAATCATCAGGTAAAACTTACCCAAGAAATAAATTATAGCTTGAAAAAATGTCAAAACATCGACCTATTTTTATTGGATTTAATTTTTAATGACTTTACTGTCAAATCCTAAAGTCCCCTATTTATACTCAATTAACGTGTAAAGCGAAAATTAAAAACGTACAAGTTTATACACTGATATTTATGTAAATTCAAAGATTTTCAGTCGTATCTATGCCACTGTCGATGCATCGATGTCGATAGAAAATTCGGTACTAGCGTATCACTATTTTTAGGGGCGGAGCCGCCGCCATCTTTGTATACCAAAGTAATCCGTGTCACGTGACCTCATGCTCTATCCTCTTTATTCTATAATCATTGGTTTCGACACATTCGACAATCGACGGCACAGACCAATAAACACCGACAGTTTGATCCACAGACTAATTCGGAATCCGAGCGTCATCTATGGTGTCTATTCTATGATCTATGACACATGGACAGGAGATTGGACAGGAGCTAGGGATGCCTCGAAAAACATTTAATCTTTTAAAAAATGAAATATAAAATAGACTGTACTTATAGTACAAATCTCATACTATAAATACGTACCTAGATTTAACATACACAACTAATACCTACATTATTATTATTTACTATGTACCGGCCCGGGTTTAGTTAATCTTTTACACCAGAAATTCACTTTTGCAACATTTTTCATTCATGCCCCACACATATTAGTTATTTCGGTTGTTTTATAGACCAAAGCCTTCCACGATACGATAAATTGGCTATTCAACAATTAAATAGTGAGATGTAGTATAACATAGATCGGCAATGTATCATTTTGAGTGAAACCAAAACGAGAATATAATAGTGTGCGTGAAGTTTGCATGTGTGCGTGACAGATAATGCTGCGCCATGCACTGTCGATACTATCATATCGATATACCTTACGGCCCAACCAATAAAATTAAATTTTGTGAGACATTTCATGGTATTTTAACAGAAAAATAATGATTGTGTTTATTTCAACACAGATACGTAAACACAAGTAAATAAAGATAAATCGTCATATTTGAGAATAATTTTATTTGACAAGTTTTGTAAAGCATTTCTTATAATAATATCTAATGTTCTATTGTTTTATTAGAATGACAGCCTCCGTGGCACAGTTAATTTGAAACCGGCTCAGAAATGGTAAATTACGCACACGAAATATTAATGAATATTTAGCAAATATCAATAGTGAATAAATAAAGTGAAGTAATAACTGTTATTATAGAATTGATGTTATACTACGAGATTATAAAATGAAGTGAAACCTCTATGGTCATTGACTATTTTTATCGACATAATATTATTGATCGAAACTGTCAATCAATCTCTAGCAAATGTTGGTTGAAATTATTATAAATTCACGTATATGATATCATTTTTTATAGGCAATGGATGCTTTTTATGCATTTAAATAATGAATAAGGACATTCTGTTCTACCGATATACATACAAGGTTTGTCTTACAAATCTACAATATTGTCACTAAACAACATTGAAAAAAGTGATACGATCTTATGAAAAACTATGATTATTCGGGTTTTTACACTAAAATCAATCACATCCAGGCACTGGACAATTCACCATGATAAATTACATTTAATAAAAGTAGCTTAGTACTGAAATATTAAATAAATCAAGAAAATAAGCGAAATTTGTCGTTCGCTTAAATGACATATTTTCACTCAAATCACTAAAGTTAGCTCTCCGTGTAAACGCATGGTCGCATCATGCATCTCGCTTTAATGTATGATATAAATCATTCTATCTCTTTCACATTGCCGATCTATGTTATGCTACATCTATGGTTTTAGAGGAGGCTCGTCGACTTATCGTCTAAGGGCTGATACAGTACAACCCTCGAGGTCTACTGAGATTAGCGCGTTCAAATACCTAAACAAACAAACTCTGCTGTATAGATTGGAAATATAAAACTTAAATCTAATTACTTTGCCAAGCTCGAAGCATTCTATTTATGATTCAGCCCAGTATTGGTCACGTGACACTTGTCTGTGCTGTGGCAGGCTAACTGGATTCTCGGGGTTGTTTGGTGCTAAAGCTATGGAGTATGGATAAATGCCCCGCGGCCATATTGTAGTTAATTTCTTAGCGCCAGAGGGACGTTAAACCCATCGACCCTACATGAAGTAGACACCCAGACAGTGGTGGCATTAATTCCTTCTTCCTCGCGACAACTAAAACAAGCGTTACCATCAATTTCGGGTAGGAGGAAAAATTACATAAGACGTCTTGTAGGATGTTCGCTTAACGTATAAATATATAATCATCCTTTATAATTACTTATAAATCAATAGAGTTATCAGGTACAGGCGTTCGAAAAATTATAACCTAAATAATTCTGCAATATTATGATCGAATTCCGAAACCATTTAGCTCTAAACATGTAATTGTGGGATAAGGTCGCGTAAAAACAATTCCTAATATTTTAATATTTTTTCACAGCGAACTATCCGATACCATCAGGTGATCCAAAACTGTTAAATTGCGTCCTTGTTTTATTGTATAAATTAGCGTAAAATAATAAAGCAATATTGAGAAGTATTTTATTGCTTTGTTTTGATTGCATTTAATTAAGCAAAAAACGGAATACAATCTATATTTGTGAGAAAGTTTATTAACAAAATGAAAATAGATGAAATAAATAACATTATATATTTTTAGAAATATTAATTTGTACATTGATTCTTAAAATTAAAAATCGAATCATTCCTCTACAAATAAGACAACAACTCGCGTAACGTACATACATATTACATACATGAGTTCTTTTTATTAAACATAACAGTGCTATTATCCTTCCAAATAAATACTTAAGTAATACAGTACCATGCATGTATTGCATCTTATTCTCACAGTAACTTCTATAAACAGGATCATTCAGCACCACGAAAGGTAAAACTATGATAATAATCACTATAGGAGAATCAAAATGGTAGCGCCTACCGCCTACCACTACTCGAGTAGTTTTCAATTATCCAAACAAAAGTTGAAGGAGGAATTGAAATGTTACAGCTAATTACACACTACTACATTTCACAATATATATTGAATGCATAATGTACAATTAGGATATGGCAACATTCAGTTGGCAATAAATATGAGTCACACTATCACTGCAGTTTGCATTATATGCATATGATAATCATTGTGGCACAGAAACCTAAGTAATAACAAACATTGTTTAATTACACTGCTTGTGAAGAACATACTGCACAGAGAAATATACACAAGAGTGAAACATTGCCATCTTTGCTAACTTGGTATTGCACTACTTTAATGGAAATTAATTTTGCTCATACATTTTAGAGATAAAATGTAGATAAAATAATTTGAACAGGGTCTTATTACTATGTACATTAAACTATTAGAAATACATTCCCCGATTCAACTCAGTTTAGACGTAGAGATAGTTATTGCTACTGTACACGGATATATAAAATTTACACGGCAACAGTTACTTCGAAAAACTATGTGCAATAATATTATTGTGAAAGAGTATTTACTCCTTGACAGTATAATAGCCGTTTGAAACGCTAAGAAAAAAGTTTTAATACAAAGTATTTATAAGACTAATCAATAAAATATACTCTGACGCGTTTTTAATATTCGATATTCTCAACGTTTTCATAATTGACTAACACTATTTACAGACTAAAATTACATTACAACACCTTATAACATGAGCTGAGTTTTGTAAAGTGAATCACAGTTTAAGTAAATGGTGTTTTAACTCGAAGGCCGTGATCGCACGCGCAAATATTAAGCACGCATTATCATTTGACGTAGCACATTCAATAATTTATTACAACAGACGGCACGACCGATACGCATACACACATCCAACTTCAGCATAATATCAATATATTCAAACTTAAGTACTTCCAAACAGCAGCTAGTTCCAGTTTGAATGTGTCAATTGTGCAGCTGGCTGCAGCTCAACGTGGGAGTCATTTCTATTACACTAGTCGTGTGTCAAGTCAATAATAGTCAAAATCTATTTATTATCAAAGTTATGAGAAAGAGCATGCAGTTAAGAGTACAATTTGGGACAAAATATGTAAAGAGATATCTAATATACAAAAATACGCCATGACGTGTCGTCAGACTCTAATTTAGACAGTACGGAAAAGGTTATATCCTAGTGATAAATCACCTTCCTCAATAATTTCATAACACTCGCGCGACAATAACCGATCCCCTATCAACGATCACGAGGCCATCATATACCCAGCACACTATCAACATTTGTATAAAAGCACACATAGCAGACCATTTAGAATATGTATAGTAGACTTGTCACCGGATGCCGGCATCAGGTTCACATTTTATTTTGAGAATAATTATAAAGTCCAGTCTGTTTACATGCCCGCCCCGCGTTCCCGCGAACTTCCGAAACGCAACAGCGAAAGGAGCCGCGCAGAGGAACCTGACGGGCGGCGCTGCCGCTACAGCCGGATGTCGTTGGAAGCCGCCGTGAGCAAGGAGGCGGAATTCCCGTGACCGCGGCGCCACGCCTCCCCCTCCGCCGCCTCCCCGCCAACGGCGTCCGCCGCCTCCTCCTCGGTCCGCGCGAACCCGCGACACTGCACATCGTCCTGGGCGCCGTATCGATGTAAACTGAAGAACTTGAGGTTCGCTACGATCGAAGAGTTGATCGGTCGCGTGGGGATGTTCACGGTGGTCGCCGACCGCTCGATCCGTCGCGGACGCGGCTCCGGCGGGGCCAGCTCTAGTGATCGTCCTCGTCCGTGCAGTCGTGATTGTCCGAATCGGGGAGTCAATCTTCCAATTAGATTGTCTTCACGTTTCGAACTGACGTTTGCGGTCGACGATTCTTCTGTTTGCTTCGGTTTCCGTTTCAGGAAAAATGGCGTCAACCGTTCGGTGAGCGGTCGCGATTGAGTGGTGCCGGCGTCTGCAACGTTGGAGGTGGAGCTGGAAGTTTTTAAAGGTCGCGCCGGACTCGCTCGACTTCTCGTCGGGTTTGACTTGCGTTGAGCACTAGAACGTGAGAACGGTTCGTCGACAGGATCAGCCGGTTGGGTTTCAGTTTCGGGCTCGGGTTTAGCGGGCGCGTCGACGGGGACGGGCGGATCGTCTTCACACACTCGCAGCACACAGTAGGCATCTCTCTGCAGCTCGTCGAGCAGACTGTCATCGGTGGAGACGGCGTCGGCGGCACTGGGCGGGCGCGGGGCCGGCTCGGGCGGCGCGGGCGGGTCGGCGGGGCGCGGGCGGGTGCGCGGCGGCACGGCGGGGGGCGTGTCGTCGTCGGGCACGCGCGCGCGGCTCGCGAAGTTGGCCATGAGCTCGTACTCGCGGCAGCGCGGCGGCGGCTCCACGTGCACGTACTCGCAGGGCGGCGAGGCGGGCGCGCGCGGCGGCGACAGGCGCGAGGGCTTGGGCGGGCGCGCGGGGCGCTCGGCGGAGGCGTCGCTGTCGTCGGCGGGCTCGTGGCGGATGCAGGACATGGTGAGGTAGCCGCTGCCGGCGGAGCGCGTGGACTTGCCGGAGGAGCGCTCGTCGGCGTGGCGGGCGAGGCGCAGCGACTCGGTGCTGGAGGCGAGGTCGGGCGCGCGCGGCTGCAGCGGCTTGCCGTCGAGGTCGAGGCCGAGCGCGCAGTCTCCGCGCCACGTGCGCCACGTGAGCGGCCCGCACTCCGCGCCGGCGCCCGCACCCGCGCCCGCCAGGTGGAGGTAGTTGTCGTCGCCGATGGGCGCCTGCCTGCACACAGGAGATGGTCAAGTCATGAGTAACATTCACCATATTGATCCATTGAAAAAGTAATTTCATCGTAATATGAACTTACTTGCTGCCATATTTAGTTTCTCGGGCGAGAGAACGCCTGTAGATGCGGTGTCGATGCTCCAAGTCAAACATCGTCTCTTGCAGTTCGCGTAGCGTCGCCGCTTCCGCTTCCCGCTCCTCTAAACTCACAGTATCTGATAAAGACAACAAAAATGATCAGTAACACACTCATAACCTTAGGCTAAATTTTGACTTTGTGTTTAAGATGTTAATTGACTGTTAAAGATGATACAGATTGATTAAAAAAAAGTAATTTAGGTAGATAGCTATAGAAAAGGCGGGGGAAAAGGAGATTGCAATTGCAGTGTGATACTGGGAGGATAGTTGTGTGGGTACTGAGTGTGTGGTGGCGTGGCGGTGCGTACCGGCGGGGCGGTGCAGTCGGTCGTCGAGCGCGGGCGCGTGCGCCACGAGCAGCGCGTGCAGGCGCTGCAGGTCGCGCGCGGGGTCGAGGCGCAGCGCCAGCGCCACGGCGCCCGAGCCGCCCGCCGCGCCCGCCTCCGCGCCGCCGCACCCCTCCGCCTCCGCCTCCGCGCGCGAGCAGCTGCACACAAACACACACTCTTTAGCTGTAGTCTCCACTTGCCTGTGTACCCTTCACGCTTTATTCGCGTCTTCTGAGTAAGGTCTTACGAAATACTGGTGTGGGCGAGATTTTTATAGTCCCCTAATTATCCACAAAACTAGTGAGTTTAAGATTGCGACACTCCTTCGTCTGAGACGCTAAAAAGATTGCGCCCACCTTTATGCCACTACTGGTTTAAGGAATATAGTTAAATATTGCACTACTGCATGATGGACAGAGTGTGGTATGTGCGTACCAGGTCCAGTGCGTGTCGGCGTAGTAGCCGGTGTGCAGCGGCGCGGCGGGCGAGCGGCGACACAGCGCGGACAGCATGCGCACCCACTCGGCGCGCTCCACGCAGTTGCTCGCCTGCACGAACATCACGCGCTCGCGGTGCACTGCACACAACCGAACAGGGAAATAAGTATTATAGAACAAAAAACTATATTAATGTAAGACCTAACAAATTACATGTAACAAGTTGAAGGCCACACACATATTTGGAGACTGAATTTAATACACCTCCACGCAGAATAACATACTTTGTATTCTTCTGCCTTCCCTTACATGTAGAACTTTTTACATTACAAAATAATTTATTTGATAATATTACGACTGGTCAGACTGATTAAATTATTGTTAGTCGTAGATTTGCCGGAGAATGAATTCATAGGCATTCAAGGGAACAATAGTAACATTTTTGTGAGGGGTATATATGTGTTACCTATTTGGAAGATGTTGTTGGCTCCGAGCGGCGCGCCGGCGGCGGGGCAGTCTACCGGCGCGACGGCCAGCACGCCGCCCAGCGACAGCCGCCGCGCAGGAGCCTTCGCGCCGCACCGAGACCACCATAACTCGCCACTGCACATAACAATACAGAGTTACTACAGATTTCACGGACACAAGTCTTCGATACAGTTTTATTAGATGAAAACAATAGCAGCAATGTTAAAAAAAAACTAATTGATCATGAACAAATACTAGTTTAAATTACTTTCAGATTCATATTACCTATGTTATAACTTAATTAGAAATTTTCATAACTCGACAAATAGAGCAAGTTATTGATTGTTTCCTGAGCATAACATTACTCATTCATAATTAAATTAATAATCAAAATAAGTCTCCATTCCTTGTCACAGAGCAATGAGATAAGGAACTAAGCAAGTTGTATATAAAGCGGCATAAATATATGAGTAAATAAATGGTGTATAGAGTAGTTGTATGTTACCTGGTGAGTCGGAAGTGCCTGCGCTTGGCGTGCGAGTGCGCGGCGCGCGTCCAGCGTCGTCGCGGCGACCCCGCGCCCCCCGCGCCGCCCGCGCCCGCGCCGCGCACGCCCTCCGACCGCTTGATCATCGTGCTGCACACACACACACACACACACAATCAATTATACATACAAACATGATTA
Source organism: Deilephila elpenor (assembly GCA_949752805.1). Taxonomy (NCBI): domain Eukaryota; kingdom Metazoa; phylum Arthropoda; class Insecta; order Lepidoptera; family Sphingidae; genus Deilephila; species Deilephila elpenor. The sequence continues at coordinate 10,516,436 of OX457097.1, read as the reverse complement.
AAAAATTTACAGATTTTTCAAAGGTATTTTGGAAAAGTATTCGACTTTTAGTCCAGTACTTTGTCGTAGATGAACACTCGTAAAATTATAAGCCAAATAGGTTTGTATTAACTTCGTAAATTAAAGTGCAATTACACATTATGATGACATACCCATATCTGATCCAAAGCAGCACAAAAACAAAACACTTTATTTAACATATACATCGTATACCATATACATTCATCAATATAAGTATTTTTAGAAATATAACTAAATTTAATTTGTATATTGTTTACTCACCCTTCTTTGAGCAACACGGGCGTGTCTTGCACGTTGTTGTTCTGCGTGTCCGTGCTCGTGGAGATTATTTCAAGGAACTGCTTTATTGCTTGCACCTGTCAAATAATATGATACGTCTTAAAATTGTTGTGTAATACGACTCTAGAAAGCAATTTCAGTCAGGGACAAATCCATTGCTGGTGATAAGTCTCCCATCTCTTTTTTTTTTCAGAGCGACATATTGAGTATGACCTGCATTCAGAGACACTGCAACATTTAGGGAATAGTGGAAGTGGACAGGCTCGATCTTCATAGTATATTGTGACATACTTGTAATCTATATATATAAAAGAGGAACCTGATTGACTGACTGACTGACTGACTGACCTATCAACGCACAGCCGAAACTACTGGAGCTAGGAACTTGAAATTTTGCACAGGGATTCCTATTGTGACGTAGGGTAGCACTAAGAAGGGATTTTGGAAAATTCTACCCCTAAGGGGGTGAAAGGGGTTAAAAACTGTTGTATGGAAAATCTAAACCGTTAAAGTTACAATTGTCAAACTTGGCAGTTCAATAAATCATTTAAAAACAAAATTATTTGCATACTCAATTTGTCTAAAAATTAACATTAAAGGGGTTAAAATAAGGGTTGAAATGTTTAGAAACTGGGTGATTTCCTTCCTACCCGATCAACGCACAGCCGAAACTGCTGGAGCTAGAAACGTGAAATTTTGCACAGGGATTCCTAATGTAACGTAGGGTAGCACTAAGGAAGGATTTTTGGAAATTCGGTCCCTAAGGGGGTGAAAAGGGTAAAATACTGGTGTATGGAAAACCGAAACCGTTGAAGTTGCAGATATCAAACTTTACTTTTTATTTACTCATCTAGAAACAACAACAACTGCATACTCTTTTTTCTCATAATTAACCCTAAAGGGGTGAAAATAAGGGTTGAAGTATTGTAAAACCGAACTGCCGGATCAACGCACAGCTGAAACTACCGGAGCTAGGAACTCGAAATTTTACACAAGGGTTTTCTATTGTGACGTAAGGTAGCACTAAGGACGGATTTTTGGATATTCATCCCCTAAAGAGGTGTAAAGGGTTAAAAACTGATATAGGGAAAATTTGAAACCTTAATGTTACAATTGTCAAACTTGATACTTAAGTTATTGATTCCAAGACAAAAATAACTGCATATTTTGTTTATATAAAATTAACCCTAAAAGGGACGAAAATAAGGGTTGAAATTTTGTCGAACCGAACTGACGGATCAACACACAGCCGAAACTACTAAAGCTAGGTACTTGAAATTTTACACAGGGGTTCCTGTTGTGACGTAGGGTAGCACTAGGGAAAGATTTTTGGAAATTCAACCCCTAAGGGGGGGGGGGGGGTGAAAAGGGTAAAATAAAATTGTATGGAAAACTGCAAACGTTCATCTAAAACCAAAAATAAGTGCGTACTCTGTTTACTTAAATTTAACCCTAAAGGAGTAAAAATAAGGGTTGAAAAGTGTGTATGGAAAATAAAAACTACTGAAGTTATTCCTATGAAAATTTCACTTTTGTCCCATTCGAACGACTTATTACAATTCAGCGTTTAGCGAGAAAACAAACATTCGATACCTAAAATAGGTATATGAATAAGGCCGTTTATCTATTGATCCGATTGGTCTCAAAATCGATATCTGAGTTCCGATAATCTAAATTGTATTCAGAATTAAAAATGTTGGCCCTCATTTTGAACTTTTTTTTTATTGATCCGATTGGTCTCTAAATCGATAACTGGTGGACCCATTATTCTGATAATCTTAATTCAGAGTCAGAATTGGAAATAGAAATGTTGCACGTTGATTTTTGTTAAGAGTTTACGTAAAGGTTACAATGGCATAGTTTTAGAGATATAACGTCTACATTATTTTAAACACGCAGACGAAGTTGCGGGCAAAAGCTAGTAAATGATAAAAATGTACAATTACATGTCGTGGCGTGCAGAAACTACGGTACAGTTCGGCCATGTACTCCTCCTTGCAGACCTGCTGGGCCGAGCGGCTGCTCACCAGGTTGCCCAGCGACTGAATGGTCTTCGAGATCAGCGTCAGCGTGCGGTTCGTTTGAGGATCCTGCAGGACAATACTGAATTATACTATGCTGCATGTTGTATAAAAATGTCTATCAATTTGAGGGTCCATAACTCGAGAATAGCTTGTTTGATTAACATGGTCATTAATTACAGATTTCATGGTGCAATTGGTTACAACGTCAATTGTAAAACGAGAGGCCGCGGATTCGACCTTCGCACCGTAACGAGTTTTACTGTAATCCACAAGTAATCCACTGAGGCTGGTAATTCTAACACAGTTTTTTAATACTCAACACAAGACTCGGTATCTTGATGTATATTAATATAGTGTATATAAAATTTTTTTTTTGATTCTTACGGGGTCACATTTGAATCGTTGTCTACCGTGTAGAATATTAAGCGATAACAACCTCCAGGTATTACTTATTTATTTTAAAGATATTTTATAGTCATGATAGTATAAAAACAAGATTATAATATACTCACAATCTGCTCCGTGGTGAGATCAAAGAGTCTGGGTCCGAGTATGGCGGGCGCGAAGAAGCGCAGGAAGATGAATCCGGAGACGACGGAGTAGCGCACCTCGGCGTTCCTCGGGAAGTGTCGCGCGGCGCACTGCCGCAGCGCGTCGAACAGCCGACACATCGCCGCCGGACACATCGCGTATGATGACGTTATTGCGCCGAACACCTGCACACATAGAACATGTTACTTAATCTTCAGGGTCTTATAAATTCTTGCATTTTGTACATAATGGGATCAAAGACACGACGACATCATCATTATTCTCAGCCACCAGAAGTCAACTGCTGCTGCTCTAAGTGTTTGCATAGCAAGCTATTGGATGCGACCGGCATCCAGTGATTTTCTGCACCCTTCATTGTGTTAGTTATAACTGATTTGAATTTATTTATTTTGGAGATCAATGGTTTAAAAGCGATCAGGGTCGTTAATTACTTTGAACTGTGAACCGTTAAGAGACATGGTATGGGATTGTTATGGATTGCAAGCGTGCCGGATTGGAAGACATTGGGCATAATTCTTCCTCCCTGCCCGGGCAGCAATAGAGCTTATCAGCTTTCCTCTTGTAAAAAAGCTTGTAAGAAGTAGGTACCCGTTCAACGTAGTCCTTGAGGTTGGCGAGGTTGGCGCTGATGGCGGCGGAGGGTTTGACGCGCGCGGGGTCGATCTCGCAGGGGCGGCGCTCGGCCAGCACGGCGGCCAGCGTGGGGCGCAGCACGGCGCGCAGGTAGGCCGCGCCGCTCAGCCGCATCGACTCGTCCATCATCTTCGACACCAGCGTGTTGCCGCGGAATATCGTCGTCGCGTCCCTGCAACACACCACACACTCTTTACTCTGTGATGCTTATACGCCAAACACTATTTTGTATAGTATCTCAGATTAGAACATTGATTAAATTTTTCTACACCGTGCATACCGTTTATGACGTCATTAACGTGTATGACGGTTTATTAAAAATATGTAATGAATAAATTGACTGAACTAAAAAATGGACTAATCGCGAGTCCAACTCGGAGGTTATTATGTTATGTTGGTAATAAATAATAACACACCAGGTAATACTGTGTAATAAAAACACTACGTATTTAAAGCACGGCAGAAAGTGTGGTAAATCTGTTCATAAATTGTTATAACGCATTGCAAACTTAGTGGTGCAGTATTTACTTTTTACATAGATGGTGTTAAAGATGGTAAACTCACGTGAGAGCGGATATCTCGGCATCAGCGAGCTCCTTGACGATGGGCACGATGAGATCATGGTGTGTGAACAGCCTCACCAGCGGCTGCGCGGCGTCCGTTTTGCTTGACACTATCTCGCCCAGGATGTACACCGCCGATGCGGTTATGGGCTGCAAAAATACAAACAACTATTATAAGAAATTTCGTATAAATAATTTTGTTTATATCGTAAGATATGACAAATGAGCAATGATGATGGCGTAATGACGAAATGATACTATGTGATGTTGGTGATGACGAAATCATTCTAGAAGATGATGATAATGACAAAATAAGAGTAGACAATAATGATATGATCTAGTTTGTTTATGCAAAGTTGCGGTACCTTCTGATGCACGCTGCGCAGGAAGAGTTCCTCGAGGCGGCGGTAGTGGTGTATGGGGAAAACGTGGTCCACGGTGTACTGCAGTAGGAGTCGCAACGAGCCCAGCGTGGCGCTGCCCGCCGCCGACAGCCGCGTGCCCGGCGGCGTGGCGCCGCGGGACAGCGCGCCGCCCGCGCGGGACGTCAGGAAGAACCTACACACACACATTTCAAACATTTAGCCTTCATCTTGAACCTTATAGTCGACAGATAACCAGTTTTAATTTGCAACGAATGTGATTTTAATAAAATAAAATAATAAATATTTTCTAAGTGAAATGTAAACAAAATAGGGAGGTTTTATGAAGATCATTAACAACATTCTAATATTTATGGCACGATTAATCGTAGAAAGTCACCACGAAATAAACCACCACATTAATCACTCTAAATGATTAAAATTGAATGTAATTCTCACCAAGCTCGCATGGGGGAGGGCGTAGGTTGGCGCAACTGCAGCCTCACCTCACCCAGGAAGACAGGTGTGGCGGCGTCGTGCCACACCGACACCCTCGCTTCACACGCCACCCCCGCCTGCCAACACCGACACATGTGTTATACATAATACATTATTAACACTAATTTCCAATAAGTAGAATGTCCACACTCACCGATTGTGAGCCGTCCTTGTCTTTGGGGTCCGCCTCCATAACGAGATCAAAACAGAATATTTCGTCAAACTGAGGGTTAACAGTCTTCTTTTTGGGTTTGGTACGTCTTTCTACTCTGCGTCCGTTAGAGTACAACAACGTGACGAGAGCGAAGGGGTCGCACTGTCCGTTCTTGGTGGTGAGCTCGGAGCACTCGAGCACGCGCAGGCGGATGGTATCGTGGCCCACGCGCGCGGCGCAGTGCCGCTCGGGGTCGGACCAGTAGTCGGCGGCGGAGGGCGCGCTGCACGCGTCCGACTCCGACATGGTGTGCATGGGCGGCTTGGTACGCGTGCTCCACTGCGCGCGGTCCTTGAGGCTCTCGGAGCGCGACAGCGAAAGCGCCGGCTCCGTGGCCACGGCGCTCAGCAGCTTCTTGCTCGTGGAGCTGGAGCACGAGCCGAACCGCATGCTCTCCTTGCAGTACTCCGACAGCCTGACGAGGTTGTTCCCTTTGCTTTTCGTCGAGCAGTTGTCTGCGGTCGGATCCGGGTCCGGCGGTTTCGGCTCCATTCGTAATCGTTTCCTAGAGTCTTCGAGCGTGAGCTCGATGTACGCCTTGCCCTGCACCTCAGAGTCGGCGTCGACAGGTCGCAGCGCGAACCAGTGGTCCTTGTTGTTGTACCGGTGCAGGTCCTCTCGCTTGATGGCGACCTTTCCGAGCACCTTGTCCTGTTTAAGGTGCTTGTCACGGTCGAACACGTATATGGACAGGTATCGAAACCTCCGAGGCACCTCGAACTGGAACTCTTCACCGAAAAATGGACTGCAACAAATGATACCGTAGTTTAATAAAGCTAAATGCATTCGCGGCGTTAGACTAATCGCCAAGTAAATATTTTATTCGAAGCGTATCAAAAAACTCAATCAAGCGTTTATATTGCGTGTTGTAAGAGACAGGAGAATTTATTTACATGAACGGTCGCGTGGGGTGCCGCTGACATTATTGTCAGACTCGGCTCTCGCTGCCCACACCAAGCAAATTCATTTATTTAGAAAATAGACACGAATGAATGATTCTTACAACCGACTGAAAAAAGAAACAAAAATAAACTCATTTGTAGTATCAAAGAAGGCAAACGCTCGGGCCGAACAATAAAATGAGTCAATTAACTTCATCGCCTCCGAGAAAAGGCTGTAAAATGTACTCGTATGTAGGCAGAATTAAAACTAAATTGAAAACATTCGAGATAGCACATACCAGTCAAACCGCATGTGTTTTGTACATTCGTTTTATTTTCAACAAACATGGAAAAACTTTTGTTAATTTGAGTTTTCAGTCGGAACATTAATTGTTTTGTAGTTAGGATGTTGTATTAGAGCGTCAGAATTGTACCGAGTCAATGTGTGCTCTACATTTTAGAGAAAGTGTCAGACCATATCCCACATGGTCGCATTAATCTCATCTCTACAAACACTTAATCAATCATGCGTTGTCATATTGCAAAGAGCCGTTGTAATTTGTTAACATAATATGATGAATGGCCCATCTGTTCCACAAAACCACATGACAACATTGTTTCCTTCTTTCTACGAATTGCTATTATTAGTGTCGCTCGCGACTTGTGATCATCGTTTTTGGCAAATTAATTAACTTTAAGTGGCGACACTTAGCGTAGCGTGTAATATAAAATATAGTAATGTAATCAATCAACTTCATGCTTTTATAATCAAAATCAGCAAACGACAGTTATTAAAGAAATACATTTGATAGGACAATTTCCGGATTCGATAACACGGTTTAACATGTATATTTTTCAAAACGAATAGATAGTAAATGTGTGTGTATTGTGTAAGTATGTAGATTGTAGAGCATGTTGTATAGGTGTAGTATGCGCTGTAGATATGCGGCGCAGCCGGTTTGTGTAGGTACGCGCACAATACCTGTAGCTATTTGTAAAGTACGATAATAATTCAATTAAGGGGTTTATTGACTCATGAGTGTGTCGGCGTAAGAAATTCTGGGAGTGAGCGGCAGCCTCGCAGACGCATCCGGCGCCTGTATTTATAAATCGGAGCCGGAACCGCCACTAGCGGCGCGGCTCGGAGCAGGGGCGCGGGGGCGGGCTCACCGCCACCGCACTCGCCTTATACTATGATAATATTGAAATTATTGTGCGACCGGTTAAAACACTCACATTTATTCTTAGACGTGAAATGCTCCATGTTAAATGCAATTCCAGCTAATTGTTTTCTCATACCAACTTTCCCATTCGACTTCATCACACAATGTTGCATGGATTTGGAATCATTAATGTACCAATACGACTATTATAGTAAGGTTTCAAGCGAGCGACCAAATATGTAAAGTAGACGTGGGTGTATCTGCATACACTTATCTGTAGTTTGAATAAAACGGAGGTGGTGCGTGTTGGAGGCAGCAGGCAGTGGGCAGCAGATCTTTTTCATCGAATCGTATTGCAAGAGGCGACGTCATCGTGGGGCGCGCGGCGAGCCACAAGCATGCGGTTAATCTGATTAACGATACCCATGTGTGGAACGGAAGTTGTACACAGGCCGAGCCGCACTTGACGCGCTTTTTAAATAGGACACCAAGCCACACCCACACTTTACTACGCGAGCGGCAATGAGCGCACCGAGCAACGCAAAATAGCGCCGAGGATAAGAATCCAGAACATTGCACTTAAAACCGGCGCACGGTGGCGCGGCGCTGCGGCGGTGGGCCGGCCGCCTCGCGAGCCATTCGGACGCGGCCGATGATCATTTTACGGGCCAACAAGTTCCGCCACCAATTTATCACTTAAAAGCTTCCGCTTCGAGTAGCAGCTCCACTCGTACACCGACGTGTTTTTATGACGTTGGCTTCTTCAAAACGCTTCTTGATGTTTTTTATATCTTCGCCGCAGGCGGGTTTGCCGACTCATTGCGGTTTCATAGAATTCGCCAGTATTAAAGTGTCAGCGTGAAAATAATTGGCTAATGAATGTATTCATTATAGATTTGTTTGGATCGGTACAAGGAATCTATTATCGTCGTGGCGTTACGAGTATCGAGTCAATGGGTACATAAATATGATGTAAATTTAGTAAGATAGGTAGTGGTTTAGTGACAGATTGGACAGAGGCGCTGTATGGCCGCAGCGCCAGCGGCCGCGCTGATAACGTATCGCGAGACAAAGAACCCATTAAGTAGACTCGACGAGTGACGTGACATTTCCTTCGATATCCGCCACCGCGTCCTCACCTCTAGGGTCACTAAATCATTATCGCTTCCGTTCATTAACAAACAACAGAGTATATCATAAATAAATATCAAACCAATCGTTCAAGTGGCGTTTTCGACTGTCTATCGTCACTTACGCAGAGGATGCCCAACGTCGTACTTCCTTAATAGCACCCAATTGCTTTATAAAACTACTAATTGATTATAAATGTTATATTCCGACTGGTATATGTATCAGTTTACCCTAACAAAGTAGTGCATAACCAGGTATCCTTTTGAACTGAAATATTTTCGTGTAAAGGTGCGACAGGAAAATATTACAGAGTGTTATAAGACACAAGAGATTCGCTTCCTGTACAAACACAAGCCACCGGCTGAGAGTCGTAAAACATATTCCCACAACTAATGACGGGGGGCAAAATGGCAGCGCGGTAATTAAATTCATTCATGTAGTGCGGGCTCCATTCATTCAGAAAGTAGAATGGCGAGGGGTGGAACGGAAGGGCCGTTACGCGCGGGCGCACGCGCACCGGAAACGCATCCGGGACGCGGCGCGCCGCACTGCCGCCCTTATTGTGACGAATCACACCAGCCCACCAGTAACCCCCTCCACACCCACCACGCTCCATGTACTGACTTACACATGACGAATCCAAATACCGTTTCTTTGTTACATATTTGGTCCAACTCTCATTAAATGTTAGATCATTACCGACAATTAAAATTGGCGCTTTATATTCGAATCGATTATGGTGGAAAAAGTAGATTGTAAGTTCTTATTTTTTGTTAGGGTAGGGTCAGAGCATGTCTATCTTGTCAAATAGTTTTAGTAGCCACGTTGCCACGTATCCTGCCATAAACACGGATAATTACTTTAATGTTGTTTGGGAAATCACCTAATAGATTAGGTGCTGTTGCAAATATGTGAACGAATAAACTTGATTACAAGGGCAATTACGAATGTAGGTAACGTCAAATTGACGAGAAATCGTCCAACCATATTAGTGGGAGAGGAAATATGCTTGCAAAACGTACGACATTAAATTCTCTAGAACTAATTCAATGTGCATTAGTTACGTAATTAACTTTTTGCGATATATTCAAATTAAAACGATTGGAAACATTAACTATGCACGAAAATGCACACAGATAAAGGATCATCATACAAGATTTTCTCTGATTGTGGCTATCAATTAATGGAAAGAATACATAGCTAAAGCTGTTATATTAACTTCCTTTATAGTTAGCTCTAGCTGGGCAAATATAGCACAAATAATTAACACAACACGCGAATCCGCTGCAATGACTCAATGAAGCCAATGAACTACATGCTTCTGTGGCCAATAAGATAGAAATTAATCAAAAGGAAGCTCACACACGCGAGAATAACGATGATAAATGCCCGAGCCCGGATATTGATGGTCATAAACAGCCAATATGGAGACAAGAGGTTCTTGTTGAACACAGACTAGTCTAGTCGAGGCAGAACGTCCTTGCGTCTGAGCCTTGACAATAGCTCTTCATAACTACAAACAACCTTGCCAACCGAATTTGGTTACATAGCATATATTTGCATTCGTATGATCAGTGTATTGAAAGCGGCCGCGTGGTGGATCAAAACACTGTTTATTCAAATAGACGCGATGTGTATTGGTGAAAACACCGGAAGCTACATACGTATGTGCGATTACGATTGTAACGCGCGCCTTCGCCTCGCGTTCTATAAGTCAAGAAAGTTACTGCTTTACTGTTCCTGGTCAAGCTATAGAGAAATCATAAACGCAAAAGAAAATGCGCAGGATATTTTCAAAACAGTTTCGTCATTTTGAACTTTCCAAAATATAACTAGGCGACAATATTAATTATAAAAAGAATATTAACGGTTCACAGACGAGGGGTTTCGGAATATTTTACACGTCAAAATTTCTGACATACATCGGTGTTATGTAACGTAGGACTGAGACGTATTGTGTGAATATAATGTGTATAATCTAAGTATATCTTAAGTACTAATTACAATACTATTTAAACATTGAAAATCATCCATTCAACCGTGGAATGTGGCACTCATGATTGATTTTTATCAACACCTACATACTACATACAATTCAAATAAATGCTAATAAATTCTACTCCACTCGAGCCTTATTCATTTAAGTACGAGATAGCGAACTGTCTACAAACAAGAACGTGGCAATGCAGTACTATTATCTCAATTTAAAGAACAGATCCGCGAAACGAGCGGGTCATTCACAAACCGGCCAAACCTTGACCCAATAAATTCGTTCGCCCTCCCTAAATATGTTGGTGAACAGTTTCCAACCGATAACGGCGGAAGTGAGGCCGGACACCGGACAAAGGATCCGTTGTTGTGTCAACTCAACTCGGGAACGTGTATTTGAAAAAAAGGACACGTTTTAGCGCGCGCCCTGCGGGACACCGACAGGAAACTCCAAAATAGAAACGATTAAGACACCGCACCCAACCAATCCACATTCATATTTATAAATAACATTCTGCAATTAAAGGATATTTTATGGCTTTGGCAAGATTCTGTTGATTCAACACAAGACAGCTAACGTTCGTATGTAACGCCTGTTGCCGGAGCTAAAATTACAAGCTCGGAGATACTCACATAATAGATCAGATTTGAAAAAGTAATGATAAATCATAAAATGTGGAATGCAGAACCAATGAGTTCGAGGAAGTATCAAATTCAACTTCCAATAACTGCAATTGTGAAGGTTTGTTGAAAAAGGAGTCAATTAATATTACTCCGGAAAGAGGAAGTAGGGATAGTATCGACCTATAGCCATTCTGGGAACCGGGAACGGTTGCCGGTGTAGCACGCTTTTTTGTACCGGATTCGAGAATTCCGGTACTACAAAAAAGCAACAAGCAGGCGGCAACATTTACTCTCCATCCTTCATAAAAGGATATTTTCGTTTTGCGTACGAGTATTAAACAAAATAGATGATTACTTGAGCGTTCTCTCCATGGTGGACGTGCGAAATATCTCCTCCTGGTCGAGCGACAGCACGCAGTAGATGTCGCGGTGGCACGCCGTGCCATGGCTGCGACCTGGCAAGTTCTTAGCTTCACCTGAAACAAAACACGCCTGTAGTTAGACATTACCAATGTAAAATGACATATAAGACGATACCCTACTCCTATTTCATATCTGAATTTAATCGGAGTAGCTTATTTTTTTTAAATAAAGGATCATCATTAATCTCTAACATTTTGTAATGGACATGGCCTTAGTTGCTAGCTAACTATTACTTGTATTACAACCAAGTCATTCAATATATCTGCTCGTGTAAGCGAAGCGTGAAAAAGCAATTAGTCAGATCAGCGTGAACGTGTTGTTAATTGAGAGTTCGGAGACGCAACATGTTTCTAGGTAACATTGAATTTGATCTGCTGTATCAGCATACTCAGTGTCAAAAACTGCACTTGTGCGAATGAGAATGGTAATTGCCGCGTTGTTATCGTCGGTATCATCTGGTGCAGTGATTACGGTTGGCGTAATACAATTACATAGCCGCACATGAGCTGCATGTCTCTGGTTACGTGCTCTATCACACGTGTCCAATCTCGCAACACTTCATTTAGCTTACAATCGCACTGTGCGTATCGTATCGTTTCAACGTCCAAGGGCTCGTAACTTGGTAAAGCGTAATTTATACGATCAGTGAGAACAATACACTTCGATATATCTAATCAGTGACGCTACAGGTGGCAAATTGTCAGATGAATATGGCAACCAGTTAGCTTCAAAATCGGATGTTGTTATTTCCGTTTAAACTTTTGAACGTAGCTAGTACAGTAATTTTATGATTTAAAGATTTTGGTACTTGGATCACGGAAGTGGCTGGTACCGGAAGATATTAGACTCCAATCCGCATAAGAGCACGGTGGGATAACGGGGCATCCTGTGATAATGCGGTGAGCAGCAGTGGGATGGATTCTTGACGGCAGCAAAAACCTTTTTTTGTAATATGACGAGAGGTTTTAACTAAGTAAGGGCACACAATGGTTTGATCTTGTAGATACTTGTGTGTCAACATTAATACAATTTCATAACTACACGACATTGTTGTATACAATGTAAGTTTCCCATAGAATTTCGTATACGGTTGCGAAGTGTAACCTTGAACAGTTCCAATTTCATTGTGCGACCGATGCAGCTTTCTACCTTATATTACTGTAATAACTAGTTGCCTAATTAATTAAATTTATTATTTTCCTTAACTATTTAGGTAATCGCTGGTTAAGTAGGCGAGTCGGTGAAAACTTCACGAAGTTTAAAATTTAGCAACGATGCAGACAATAGATATTTTAATAATTCTTTGGTTAAGTTGATAGTTATAGCCAGTTGTATATTTTAGTTTTTGGGGTGACGTTGTCCTCGATTTTGATAGAGTTAAGGTTATGTTAATTATGTCAAATGCAGACGTATTTCCGTAGAGAAGTATTATTCTGAGAAGTAATGAGAAGAGCATCTCATTTATACATATAATAAAAATTGAAATGGTCGATGTATGTACATGGAAGATATTCAAGAAATTTTAACGCGAAAGGTCTTTATAACAGCAACAGAAGGCAAAACATTTTTTTTAGCATTTTTGTCTGTCTGTCTGTATATTTGCTTGCGCATCACGCAAAAACTACTGCACCAAATGAGATGCGATTTTCACAGTTGTATTGCTGTAGGTTCAACTTAAAAACTGGTATATGTTGCATTTACATACAGGGTGTTTCTTTTGTTAGCTTGCACATTACTCAAAAACTACCGCACGAAATGAGATGCAATTTTCACAGTTATGTTGGTGCAGGTCCAACTTGAAAACTGGTATATGTTTCATTTACATACAGGTGGTTTCTTTTTATTATACCCATAGAAAATACAAGGAAATAGATTTAGAAACCTATGGTAATATTAAACTGTTGTCTGCTGCAATTGTAAAGTTAATTTGACGTTGGTAGAATTACATACAGGTTGTTTCTTTTTTATTAATACATCTAAGTAAAGGCAATGAGACTACATCTTAGGGTTATGTAGTGAAAACCTCCCTCCGAACCGGGTGGTATTTAAAAAAATTACTGAATCTAAATTATGTTTAACATTTTATGGATTCAACAAATTATTTTCATTTCATTTCTTTGTAAAAAAAAAAAAAATATTTTCTTAAAATCAACACTTTCCTTTAGTTTGCCGTATACCATTACTTTCAGAATTTGCTCCTTATTAGTGACACTATTTAATGGTGTAATAATAATAGGTATGTTTTTTTTTCCAAATTAACGGGTTCGAATCCTAGCTTGGTATGTTTATTTTTCAAAAATTCAATAATTGCAAATAAAGTCAATCACGCAGACAAAGTTTACGGGCATAAGCTAGTGCTTTATAAACACAATATTTTTTACAAGACTGCCTGGGTGGCGCAGTTGTACTACGGTATGATTGTAAAGCTGAAGTCTCGGGTTCGAATTCTGGGTCAGTCAAAGTGATGTTGGATTTTTCTTTTTATTATCAGCCCGGAGTCAAGAATTTGTGCCTGATATGGCGATAGCCTTGCCCCATATCACCTCGTGGGACGTAAAATAGAAGGCGAAACGTAGGTGTCCTGGTTGCACCTCTGCCTACTCCTTTTGGGAAAAAAAACGTGAGTTTATGTATGTTTTATTTTCAATTAACTTACTTCCAAAACCTTAATTTCGTAGAAGCATTAAATACAAAATATCACAGACCACAATATTAAAGGAAACAGTAATTTTCAAACAAGCGGGCAACAAACTAGTTCAATTAGAACTAGTGAACGTATAAAGTACAGTTGTATAATTATAAAATTCGATTAAAGACATAATGTTCCAGTTGAAGGCGGGAGCAATGGCGAAGTTGTGCAAGTTGCGACGGCCTCGTCACTCCTCGGATATCTCTGTATACGGAGACGCAAGGTGAGCTGACCATCGGCCTATACCACAAGGGCTGCCAGCTTTAGCAAAAACAATATTCCGAGATTTAAAGGCTTTGGCATTTTGCAATAATTTACAAAATTGGAGCAAGGATTACAGGTAAAGCAGTTAACTATGCGGAGAACTATAATACAAGTACTTAATTTTAGACATTTTTTTTCATCGATGTGTTTTTATTAGGATTATATAGGAAGTGTAATAATATTATATTATTATTGCAATAATAAAATGTGTGTTGTTATCTCCTGCCTTTTTAGCTGAAATGGCGACGAAGCGCCTAATATTTTAACCAGAATCTCTAGATGTTCAAGTGTGAGTTGCGGTAGAGCTCTGATAAGTAGATTGACAGTACCTTTAAAACATACTGTATTCGAGGAATAGCACAGGGACTTACTATTCGAATTTTAAGAATAATAATATTGTGACTAATCGCTAAAGTAGAAGCTAGTATAATTAATTTGAATGACATGACAGAGTCTAAACATTAACCTTATAATTAAAAGCTGTACTAATTTGATGCTGCCTTTTTAATAGCAGTCTTTTATTTGACATCCCTGACTACCATTTCGCGTCTCGTCTATAGCGTAATGAGCTTACTTAAAGACAAGCCCGTGACCTTTTTTATTCTACTTATTACTGTTTACGTACATTTCTACATGTCGTCGAATCTCGATTCGCTATTTTTACGATACCGAGATAACATTACTTACGATGTCTAACAAGGCTATAATTGGACCGTGTTGTGCAGAAATAAGCCATGCTGTGAGTTATTTCGATTTTCAGCATTAATTTTTGTGTTCGTTATAAAAATACGTTAAAGGTGTATAAAAAATGTGTTTTCTTTTGTGGCAAATAAGAATTTGTTGTGTGTGAAACCGGTTATTATTGTTTAGCGCCATATTTGTAGTTTTACCTAATTTGTGAGGTGACTTATTTCTGCACAAGACGGTTCATTTTATACAATTGTCCCACATCTGTTCTTACCTGTAATCATTAAGTTCCACTTTAAATAAATAGCGAAACAATAATGCTGTTAATATGCCCGAAGGCACATTTTTTGAAATGGAAATTAAACTCCAAAGTTAAATTCCAAAGTTTTAACTATAATATTTTTTTAATTCCAAAGCCATTGAAAATAAACAAATAAACTAAATATTTTATTCGGGAATTTCATCATAATTGTCTAAACTTAAAGAAATAACCTTCAATATATGATGTGTAAGATTTTTAAGTATTTATTTTTTTATTTTACCTAAATAAAAGTTCATACCTGATCAAAAACTATCTCTTATTATAACGGGCAAAAAATCGAAGAATGAATTGCAAAATCTGTAAACTCATAAAAAATATATACGATAAAATAAGATTCATGGTAGGTACTATGTATTATAATAAGGTAAATAAATCGATGACGTAACATTCGCCGGTGTCACATTTATGTCCAATTGTTATGAAAACAATTTCCTGGTTGTGGAAATGAATAACGGGCCGTCAGCGATATCAATGAAATATTGTTTAGTGACTAAACGCTTAACTGTATCGAAGATAGACTAGTTTCTACCTATTAATATCATTACAATGAGATGTTGTATTGTTAATGTTAAAGGTTTTAGTAAATATTGTATCCTTGTAATAATATAACCGGCTGACTCTTGGAAAATATATTTCTAATATAAACATTAATCTGGCATTTTGGAGGAAGATTTACTATCTAGATTCAGCAATGAGTTTCCTGACCCCGATTTTATAATAATAATATGTATTCATAATTTAATTTATATAACAAATTCCCAATAATAATATTAGGTTAGTAATTGCTATTTGTTTATTACGCATAAAAAATATCTAATTCCATAAAACATAACCAATATGCATGCAACGGGATGAGGGACCGCGCGTAATATACACGCAGCTTTCACAATATTTCCCAAACGTAAATTACAAAATTACACCATGCAATTACCATAAGCCGTGTGCACGGTGCCCGCAGTTAGGGACAAACAAAAGACGAGCCTCGACTCTCACAAAATTCGTCGTAATTGGAGTGAGAGAAACTCGGCAACAAACTGTACATAATTGCTGATGCAAAAACAGGCGTCATCATCATCAACGCGACAGTAATACACAACGTCGAACTGGATCGTGGGAGTGAAACGGGAACCTCTCAATGGTGGCACCCATCGAGGAAACGCGCAAGTACGCCAGGTATTTAGCCACAATGGTGATCATTAACGATGTTTCCACACGCTCGTGTGCGTAGTGCAATTGTTTCAAAATCGAGAGTACTTTTGTGTTGTGCAGACAAAGCATGCGAATGAAGAAACCTACTGTTTGCTTACAATACCGACTCGCCGAATTGGAAACGCGTATTATATCGCCGCGGGGAAACATTCGCAACGATACAATCCATACTATTACGAGTGTGTTTTCTTTTCGCGGGAAACGCAGTGAACCGAATCTGCTGGCATTTTAAAATATGCACTTATATCTTGCAGCTTAGAGGCTAGAGCTGAAAAGACCAGTTTTCATACAGGAAAATGCACCAGTCTTTGAGGTTAATAGATAAACTTCCCTGTGTGCACGGGACTGCAGATATAAGCTAGTATTGTTCTTAATGGGGCCTCTTCGCATAAACTACTCATAGTCTTCTTGTCACACAAGATGGATTAATTAGACGATACGTAATTTACGACGAGCACTCGTTATTTCCCGAGAAGGAAATTATCAATGTATGCGAGGAAGAGCTGAATACTCGGAATTACGCAACGCGAACCTCTCACGATTCCCGGGAAATAACAGCTCATGTGATTATTCCATTCTGCGTACGCGATCATGGGTCAACAGCATCGCGCAATACATTATGTGCAACGATTTGCGTTACCTTATTGACACCAGAGGCCTTGAAATATCATTTGCAACGGATGTAGCCACAACTTTTTACCTGTCTTTGATATGCGACCTATATATTTTTTTATGTGAAATGGATAGTAAATATTATTAGCAACGTTGAATAACATCCGCAAATCATGTCAAGTATGATCTTAGTGGGAGGCTTGATATAAAATGGCTTACGAATAATTTTGTCACGACGCGACATTATTAAAAGCACTGCAGCTGTTTGTGCACAACAAGTTGTAAAATGAAGGGATTTATTAAAAGTAGCTCATTGTATAGTGAGTGGTTCTCGCCTACGAGCATTGCTGGGTAGTAGGTTTAAGGTACGGTAGTTCACCCACACGGCGCGCCGCGCCGGCCCACGAGCGCCGACCAGTCCGCTCAATGCTTCAACTTTAACTGGATATTGTCTTGTTATGACAGAAATTGAGCAATATCATTAAACAAGTGAAACCACGGCACGACCTTGCATATTTGTTTGCTAATCATTAAAATAGGTGTTTACGCATTAATGCTTGCGAATCTAACACGTGTTGCTTACAATTTAATTAATAAATTAGGCAATCATAGAAATCCACCATTGCCAGTAACTTATTATTTTTATAAAATGAACACTATTTCAATCGGCCCAGTAAATAAGGACAAGACCGTCAAAGATAATTAATATTCATTTTATTAGTGCCCGTAAACGTAAATATGTTGATATGAAGTCCAGAATAGTGTGCGTTCACAATTAAATAAAAATAATAATGTTGATGACACCTGTATCTTTTGTTAATCGGTAATACTTGACTCAGCTGGGCGCCTCGTAGATTGCGATTCATAAAAACATACTACAGACATGTTCATTCAGTATTCACATTATACATTCATATAGTATAGCGGTGGAAACAGGTACAGCATACACGTACAATAACAATATTATAATCTTATCAATAATGACGATAAGTAGCCAATATGCGAACCAATTTGCTGAATGTAAATATAACGCGTTTATTGGCAAGTGAACGGGCGGGCACACATGGTGAGCGGTGGACAGGGGAGCCGGCGATAACGGTCACGGCATACGATAAACGAGCGCATTTTTCATTAACGGAACAGTGAGTTTCCATGAATGGCCGTACTGAATGGAAAACGCTAGACTTGCCCCATTCACAGAGCACGCTCGCGCTCGGCAAAGAGGCGCAGCGCTACGCCCGCCGCGCCGCCGGCCGACGCCGCGCGGTCGATATTGGCCACATACAAGCGGCATCACGCATGCCAGTCGCCTCATCACTCATGCCTCAAACCATCGAGACGCCCGACGCCCGTATCGCACTGTCCTAAAAACACTACACAGTACCCACTACACTAGTCACTAACGAGCAACGAGTCACCGTCACGCTCAAACTCAACTTCATTCATAACTGAGCGTCTACGTAATAAATCTTAAAATACACGTGTCTGGATTATTTCTTTACGCTCTCTGTAAACTTTGTTATAACTTCCTTTATGTGAGCCATATTTATGTGTACGTACTTGATTTAGTATATAGACATATACCGGATCTCAAAATCAAAATCCCTGAAAGAAATCAATGTATCGTGAAATTTTACGTCCTCTCCTACTTCCGTAAAAGTATCTATTTCATTTTGAGAAAAATATCAATATAATCTAGGTATATTAAACTGGCATTTAATAAATTATATATAACGAAATTATATATAACGAAATTATAGTAATCTAATGAACTTTAGACTTCAAATCAAAAGAACCAACGGTTTGGAGAACAATTAATGCATTGTTAAGAAGATAAGATTAAATCAAACACTAGACAGTTTTTTACGTACTATATATCATAGTACTCCGTAGATTGTGGCAGAAAGATTCCGTGTCAAATTGTATTCAAACAAGAAGCAAACGTTGTGTGGAAATATACACAGATAACATACATTTATGATTCCATCGAATTAAATAGTTTTTCATTGTATTTTAATAAATCAAACATCAATTGAGGAAAATACAAATTGTGTCAATGAGTTCGTTATGTGAATGCTCATTAACGCGGTGTCAATGTCGCGTTGGTTTTATAAATATCATTGTAATGGATAGTTGTAATTTTATATTCTTCCCTGTTATGATAAAATCATTGTAGTTAATTCAATTCTTTGTTAAAGCCTCGATAGTACATAGCTCTTTAAAACAATCACACAAAGGGCTTCCGACAATCGGCTTATTGTGATGTGTACTAATATTCCTAGGACCTACAAAAACTCAATGTATTCTTACTATGCACAGTAAGAATGGAGTATTATTACTTATTAATGTTATGTACATGATAATGCAAGCGCGTAAAAAGTTACCGACGTCCAATTATAATTCTTATAATTGCTTTACTTTCATATCATTTGTGAAAGCGTATTTCAGATATTTTTTAGAAATGGTAGACTTGGTGTAAGGTAAGCTAGACTGAAGCGGGACCACTCTTATAAAAAAACCAAGTGAAGTGCTTTGCTGTTGTATTTCATTCAGTGAGTAAGGATGCCGGAAACCATATAGCTGGTGGCAGGATATTCGTAGCCCGGAAGGCAATCACATACGATGGTGAAAAACCTCACAGTGTGTCGCCTTTTGGGCTCAGCTTGTGCATATATGCATCAATCAGGACAGCATAATTTTGGATTGTTTTCGTGCCACCAATAACTACAAGTCACTTTGTCGTCCGACAGTACATAATGACATCAAAACACGAAAAACTCTCAACTTCATAAGAGGTTTCCTTTTTAAGAATTGGTATAAATGTTATAACCATATTATGTGTAACTATTAGGTAGATATTTTTAACTAAACGAAATTAATGAAACATAAATGAAATAAACATTAATGAAAGGAGTATATACAATAGAGTTTTGTAATACCATTATTATACCCTTTATAAATATATAAATAATTCAAAAACTTGATGCCTAGTTGTTAGCATACAAGATCCATGACAAATATAATTAAAAAACATAAGAAAAGGCCAGCAGTCTAGGGAGGCACAGTAAGAGACCGCAAACGTGATTCACAGTACGCGAAACAAATAATAATATTCAATTAGTAACCACCCTTTTAAGAAGTTGACTAATAGCGAGGTGTTGGAAACAAAGGCGTGACAGTGAACGTCGTCCGCGACGGAAGTCGCCATAATCAAACACCATATTGTCAAATACAAGGTCATCTTAAAAGATCTCGAATGCCACACACTGCAGTCAGTACTTATAACGGGAACGTAATATCAAGATAAGATTATAGCTTGGTACTTGACAGACCCTAAATATATCTATAGCAGACATATACAAAATGCCAAAACTTCTCTCCCCGTATTTCTTACTACCAAGTACCAATCACTATCGCATATAATTTTTAGGCATGTTTTAGAAATATGTCACTTATTATTTCACAACATTACTTTGCTAAACCTAAACATAATAAAAACAAAATAAACATCAAAGATAACATTTGTGAATGGACTGAAATCTGATAAATATTAAATCATAATATGGTTATCAGACTTTATCAAAAATATCAATGCAAAAATCCATAATTTCGCTACAAATAAATACATATAACATTAACCAACGTGCGTGTAATTCATGGAAATCGATTTTTGCCATCTCTGATGTCTGCCGGTTTAAAGGTAAATATGACACATATAACAAACTTTAACATTTAATTTAGGATATTGATGCATTGATTCATTTTTAACTTTCTAGTGTGCCCAATCAGATGTATAAGCATTTAGAAAGGTATTCTCCTACTACCGATTTTGTAGTCATACTAAAATTTCATTAAATAGTGGCACAACAAAGTCACTAACTACATTGGACATCTTTGCAAGTACATAATTGTCCATTCTGAAATGAAATGGTTACATTGCATAGCAAGTTCTGCACCATGTTTAATTCACTATCAGGGCAGATACATACTCCACCACCAGTAAAACAATATAAATGTTGAATAAAAGCCTTTAACATAGAGTTTATTTGAAACATGTAGAGTACAAGCAGCGAGGGGGTCGCGGGTCGCGCCCCGGAAGACATACTGCTGCCTTATCAAGCAGACATGCTTTGCAATATCGTCGATTTATGTGCGTGCGCCAACAATAACATAAATCTATCATGTCTGGACTTATCAACTGCCCAATTTTAAAAAATGTAGTGTAATGTGTGTTATGTGCATTATTAGCACAGGTCATAGGTAGCTACTATAAATAATTCAGACAATTCATAATAAGTTCAGTATGTCATAGCATATTGTAATTTTATATTTTTTTCCACAGGGTGCTGTTGGGATGTCTAATTTCCTGTCAGCTAAGAATAATAATAAATATGCTTTTGCTTTTTTCCTGTGGAATATGAAGCTAATTGATGGGTGTGCTACCTGACTACAAGTGGTCAACTGGATCCCATCAATACCCGCAACATCAAAGAAATCTTTAGTGCATTGCAGGCCAAGTTTAGGCCTAATCTTAAACAATTTTAAACTTGAATCTTAAACTTCAAGGGATTTTTATGAATCATTCCAATCTTATTTTAAAAAGTGGTAAATGAAACTACTCATACATTCAAGACTTTATGAATGGAAAACATTATAATACCACCTTTTCAGTATTCATTGCAGCTGTGGAAAAGAAATGTAAGCATGTCCATACAGTAATATAATCACTATAGTAGTGACATGTGATGATTCTCGTTTGACAGAATCCAATAGTGAGGTGAAAATGTCAAATTGTGTCGTAAAATAATACATTCCATACATTTTACTGTATGTCACTAATGATAACAAACTACAGCAATTAGCTCCTTCAACTAGTTACAAAACTTATTGAGCCATCAAATGTAAAACCGGCATTATAGCATGCAATATGCAGTATAAATAAATCAATGTATGTACAGGCAAAATACATATATGGCAATGTGGTCAGATACAATTTCATCTCAAGCATTGTTATTATCAAAATACTAAGAAACTATAGTAAAAAATATATATTGAGCACAGTTTAGTGTATGACACAAAGTTGGTTCTCATATTTCAATAGGAAGCTAATAAAAAAGGTTTGTTCACCATCCCAAAAATGATTCCATCATCCATCCATCAGCCAAAGGACGTCCACTGCTGAACATAGGCCTCTCCCAATTATTTCCACAGTGACCTGTTGGAGGCAGCCTGCATCCAGCGACGTCCCGCCACCTTTAGCAGGTCGTCTGACCATCTTGTGGGTGGACGTCCTACGCTGCGCTTTCCCCTACGTGGCCTCCATTCGAGAACTTTTTGGCCCCATCGGCCATCAGTTCTCCGCACTATGTGAGGAGCCACACATTGCCACTTCAACTTACTAATCCGCTGGGCTATGTCAGTTACTTTAGTTCTCCTACGGATCTCCGCATTTCTGATTCGATCACGTAGGGAAACCCCGAGCATAATGAATGATTAATTCCATGTAATATAAGTTTTTTTATGTATTTGTGACTAGAATTTATGTTTCAACATATTTTTATCACAAAGGTATTGTATTTTAAATAGATTATCGCACCAAAAACATTAAAAAAAATTACTTATAAAAGAGCTTGGAAAACACTGAAGTGAAGTGCAAGCTTATTAACAGATGAACAGATGTAATTTTTATTAAAATTGGGTCTAACACTCATATTTATACATTGAACTAATGAGATTGGTTGAGGAAACTTGAGCTTTTGAGAATATTTTATTAAACCTCTGCCCATTTCACCAAATAGTTACGGTAGTCACAAGATATTGATACAATTTGGAAACCTTTCTATATAATATGTACATATTATTAAAAAATTCCCAGTATTTATTCTGATAATCCATTTATTTCTTAAATTTAAAGATGATAACATAAATTGTGTCATGTAGATATTTGCATGCCCAGTACAATCAAACAATGCATAATTTTTTTTTCTTCCAAATTAAATTGCCTGAACCACCAATATCATACATGACAGAAAAGTTTCTGTCTTTTATTTATTAAGACAGCTTAATGCCTTATATTGTCTTTTCTTAGGAATAAACATTGTCCTTAAAAGAAAATACTTTAAAATCCCTCATCATTATCTGGAAGTACTTTCAACAAATACTGAATTTGTAATTATTATATTATTCAAAACTACTATTTCTAACAAAGTAAAAGGTACTACAACTATTGGAAAAATTCAATAGTTTAGAGTACCATCACACTTTAATACTTTGTGTATCTGGCACTCAAAAAAATTACCACTATTTCTTAAAATTGATTGCATTTCTTAGATTTGCTTAGAACTACACCAATCTTTTATAGTACAAAGTTATAACTGTACGAACTGCATGGTTAGGTTTTAATTTTTTTATAGAAGATTTTACCCTTATGAAATATTTAAAAGTGCTAATTTGAAAAATGTATCAATAAATAAAATTAAACCATTACAGAAATGGTGATATACAAGCAATTATATTTATATAAAATACTTTAATGTCGGTCACATACTTTATAATGTTAAAGTAGTGATGCACACTAATTACAAAGGTAAATTATAAATTATTATAAAAACATTGTTTTAATTTGTTTTATTTTACAAACATTCCTCATGGCTCCAGATACTTAATTCAAGATCTGAAATTATTCATTCATAATATGACACTCTCATTATTTCTTTTCAACATCTTAGGTATAAATACACACCACAATGTTTGTAAGTACATATAATACATGCAAAACTGTATGGTCAATTAGTATTTCAATATAGTATTTAAACGTAACCACGATCGACGACAGCGAAATGATAATCACATTATTGTTTATTAATATGAATAGACATGAAACAGCTGCTAATATAAATATTTATCAATATAATTATCACAATGAGTTATACAACGAGAGTAAACAGCAATATCTAATCTAATATCATCTAGGCACGATATTCATTGTGTTCACGGCTATACTGTTTCATTCATAAACTGTGGGAACTGTCAAAACATCACGAGATAAAAACAAAGAATTAGTAAGACGGACGCTCCACCAGCCCAACGCATTCATCTCGCCACATGTGCGCCTACTCCGCATGAGCCCTGACTTCACTCTTTACGACATATTCATTCACACCCAGACCCCAAAACTCATACACCTTAGAACCTACCACCTGTTTACCACGACTGACAACAACATCCTCTACCGATCCCACTAAAAGTTCACTTTCACCGTGTCCCCACGTCATACTGTCTCCATCACCTTTGTTACACGTATTCATTTAAATAATAACAATTAATGTTACGTACCGATCTTTATTTTCAATCTTTCTTCAACTCGCACTTTACGCGTATCGTCCGCCATGTTAAATCCATAACTGTTTATCTCTTTCATCCGCTGTTATCTCTTTCGGAACGAGCCCGTTCGGCCGGCTTGTCCCGCCACTTCCGGAGTGTCGTAATGTTCTACTTGAGCCTGTATGCGACTTGGGTCGGTGATTGAAACTCACGCACAAAAATCATTCCTCGTATACACATTTTCATCGATGTATTGTATAAATATTATCACATTTGACGTCCAATAAGCTCACGCATGCATTGCGCATGTGCTCGCTGCTTGCACTTTACTATCAATGAATTAAATGCACTTTGTGCGAAAACTGTACGAACTATTCCTCTATTCTCAGGTATTTTATTAAGGTCACTTTTATCTCACCATTTATAACTTATACAGATTACACAACACATAATCACGAAAATGTTTTGAAAACTTAATTTCTGAATGAATAAAAAGCATGAATGGGCAATTACGTCACGTCAAGATGTTGCGCCTGCGCGGCCACGGGTGTCGTTTGTTCAATCGAATTGTTGGGGAGGGATGGCAAGTCACCTCGTAATATTTTTTTTTCAACTGGCAACATTGCTTGATTTTTTAATAAGATTGATTAATGTCATAAAATGTCCAGCCTGAAACATAGACCGATAATTTATTTATTTATAATTAAAATAACAATATGCCATTGTGATTTCAATGGCATATTGTTATTTTAATTATATAAATAATTAAAATAACATAATGCCATTGTGACTTCATTTATTATCCATTTGTTTTTCATACAAATGGATAATAAATGAAGTCACAATGGCATTAAAATGAAAGTTTAACAAACTTCTACAACATACAAACTCTTAAAGTTAATATTAATCTCATACTTCTAAGTGCATAAATATTTAAAAATATAAAATATGTATATAGACAAAACGACAATATTAAAGTTCGAATGATAGTACTAAATAAAACATAAGTCTTATTCCACCTGATACCATTAGGTACTTTTGTAGTTCCTTTTTAGTTTGACTGAAACATGGAAGTTAATATATTTAATATTGTATATCTATTTATGCTGTAAATTATTTGTTCTATAAACCATTATAGTATGTGTATGTAACCATGTGTATTGATAGTCAATCACCACGCACTTTAACGGTCAAGGAAAAGATCGTGAGGAAACCTGCATACCGTAGCGATTTTAAAGAATTTCTACGGTATGTAAGTCCGCCAACCCGCACTAGGCCAGCGTGGTGGACTATATGGCCTAACCACTCTCAATCGATTCTCTCGATTGTAGAGTAGGCCCGTGCCCAGCAGTGGGACGTATATGGGCTGATACAATACAACAATACAAATTACAAACCATCATACTGGAAATATGTGTTATATTTACAAACAATCAATATGAACCATATAATCAAAATAATACCATCGAAAATTAAAATTGCCACTGAAAATATCAGTAAAACCATAAAGTATACATAAAACATTAATTTAAATAAGATACAGCACTCATGTGCTTCTAGTTTTCGTGTATTCGTTTTTGATTTTGGATCGGGATAATGTTATAGATCAACTTTGTGCCACATAACTTAGCACTGGCTCAATTTTGTGAGTTATAAGATGTCGTGTAACTTACTTTTTATACATACATATATAAACTCACGCCTTTTTCAAAGAAGGGGTAAGCAGAGGTGCTGCCGGGACACCCACATTTCGCCTTGTATGTTTCGTCCAACACTGTGATAGGGGTCACGCCTATCGCCATATCAAGCACAAATTCCTAACTTGGCTGATAATGAACCGAAAAATCCAATATCACTTTGCTCGACCGCGGGTTGGAACCTAAGACCTGAGCTTCGTAATCTTACCGTAGTACAAGTACGCCACCGAGGCAGAATAATAAAAATTGAAAAAAAAAAAAATTGCGCAAAAATATTTTATTGTTATTATATTATGTTTTATTCTTTTGTGATATCTTGCGCCGTGTGGACGATGTTTCTTTGCCAATTCTTAATTATGAATGAATGTGAAAAAGTTAGTAAAATCTGTCAATTGTCAATGTCATTTCAACAGTGAATCAAATTTCAAGTGCCAAGCTTGAATCTAACTTGATGAAAGAATGCTTAGTACGTAAAAAAGATGGAGTACAAATGCTAATAAATTATATTATATTGTAAACAAAATTTAATTATGTTAAAAATCATAGGCTGATATCAATATAATCTAAAGACAAAAGGCATTTTTTCTGTTTTTGTTTTTTTCTAGGGTTGCTAGGTTAGGAACTATAAATCATTCCTTAGGGAACAACACTGGGAGAGCTGATATTGATTTTTATTTGATAGCTACTTAGTTGCGTTGGTGTTGTTTTGTAGAGCTTGTTTCCCAGTGTTGTTTGTTAAAGAATTAGTCCTCCGCGATGACGGACACGTACGCGCACGGTGATAGTAGGCTGATATACACAGAAACCAACTTGCCAGGACCATCAGAGGACAATGAGGAGTACAAAGAATTGATTAAAACATTCAACTCTAGGC
The DNA here is from genome assembly GCA_949752805.1 of Deilephila elpenor. Lineage (NCBI taxonomy): Eukaryota > Metazoa > Arthropoda > Insecta > Lepidoptera > Sphingidae > Deilephila > Deilephila elpenor. Next base: position 10,489,402 of record OX457097.1, on the reverse strand, counting down.
TTACTGACTACTGTACGTGCGTTGGTTTATGTACATATCCGTCATGTAAATGTCTGGAGAAGTCTGATGGGCCTAATTACAACAGGTACATGGACCATGGTCAGCCTAAGCTAATTTTAAATCCCAATAAGAACATAAATCTAGTTATTGAGTGCAATAATGAGTGCTATTGTTTAACTACGGATTGTGGCAATCGCCTCGTCCAGATAGGACCACTGAATGGCTTATTTGTCAAAACATGTGAAATTGATTTAAAAGGATTGGGTTTATTCACGTCATTTTTTATTCGAAAAGGCACATTTATATGCGAGTATGCTGGTGAAATACTAACCAAATCTCAAGCGATGACACGGAACAAAATAAACCAGCTCAAAGGTGGAATGAATTATGTATTTTGTCTAAATGAGCATTGCAACGGGACTGTTGTGCAAACATTTGTTGATCCTGGACACTTTGGCAATATAGGACGATACATTAATCACAGTTGTGAGCCAAACTGCCATATAGTGCCAGTAAGGCATGACTCGCCTATACCAAAGTTGGCTATTTTCGCACGCTGTAATATTGAAGCGGATAAGGAGATAACATTTAATTATGGCTCATACCGAGATGACAATGTGGAGGCTACAGAATCCAATGTCAACAGGAAGAAATGCTTGTGCCGAAGCAACAACTGTGCTGGATATCTCCCATATGACACATATTAATTAAGAAATAAATATATTATTAGTTTAAGATTAAATATATGTAATTCAATAAATTATTATCAATGTGTCAAAGTTTGTTTCATTGTTTATTTTTTAAAACTACTATTGGTAAGTTACAGAACAATAAATGTGGGAATTCTTGCTTAGGCTGATGTCCAGTAGTGCATCTCCTGTGGCCTAAGATGATGGTAATGATGGAAAATTTTATTAAATGTGTAAGTGTTGTTTAAAGTATTTTCTAAGACAACTAATTTAAACAATTTTGTTTCAAAGTTACAATTGTTACATACTTAAATACCTACTGTGATTGGTTTTTGTGCGACCTCTAAATTTATTAAAGCAATCCAGTGAAACGAAAAGCCAATACGTAAAAAATCACAAGGTCATAAATTTATGAAAATGGGAAGTTTACAGCTAGTCACATTGGTCTAAAATGTTATCAATGAACCCATGAGATGTTTATTGATTATCGGCGTCATCAGAGGCAACGTAAAGCATGAGCGAAAGTGTGCGGCCTCGTAGCCCAAAGAGCATTGCGCCTCGATTCTGTACGTGCCATTTTGGTATCAATACCTAGTAAATATGACAGCCTTCGTGGCGCAGTTGGTTCGATCCCCGCACCGAGACAAATGTTTGTGTGAGCCGCAAGTATTTGTTTCGGGTCTGGGTGTTTGTGAGACCGAAAAGTCTCTCGTAGTTCCTGATACCCACGACACAAGACTCGATCTTAGTGTGGGGTCAGGACTATGTATGTGACTGTTGGGTGTATTTATTTATTTATTTACTTTAATAACTGTAGCGCAGGAATCCGTCTTGACATTACCGCTAACCTCTCTCGCATCTCGCCAAATCTATCTCGCCCACGTGAAGTTTCTTCAGCTGTCTCTGCCGCTCAAACATCTCCATCGTGAAGTGAATACCTTGATAATATGAGCATTGCCCGTTTTAGAAATCGCGTGGGGATTTATTTTTTATTCCCAAATAAAAGAGAAATGGATTCAGTCGCTGCCGGTCCTCTTGTGTAAGTTGTCCCGCCATGCCATCTGGCCAGAGGACGTCCCACGCTAAATACTTATGCCAAAACGCAGTCTCCACTCCAGAACAGACAGGGCTCTGTGGCGTACCTTGGAGGAGGCTTATGTCCAGCTGTGGACAGCTACAGGTTGATGATGATGACGAAAAGAGAAAACTTTACTAAAAGAATGGGTGTTTGCTATGATGATGTGCATGGATGTACCTCGGTAGAACCTATTAATTCATATTAAGTACGTAGGTAGGCATCCCTCGTGAATCTTCACATTGACCTGTTGGAAGCGGCCTGTATCCAGCCACTTTCTGCAATCTTAACTAGGTCGTCCGTCCACCTTGTGGGCTGGCGTACGACACTTCGCTGGCCTACTGTTATATATTGTGAGGCATTGACAGCCTCCGTGGCGCAGTTGGTTAGATGCCGGCTGTGATACGAGAGGCCACGGGTTCGATCCCCGCACCGAAACAAATATTTGAACCACAGATATTTCTTTCGGGTCTGGGTGTTTGTGAGACTGAAAAGTCTTTCGTAGTTCCTGATACCCACGACACAAGACTCGATCTTAGTGTGGGGTCAGGACTATGTATGTGACTGTTGGGTGTATTTATTTATTATTTATTTATTTATATGTATATGCTTAGCGAACTGGGGATGGCAAAAAAGGCAGGTCTAGAATACTAGACTTCTGCCAGTGGGACAAAACCCTGGGCGTAGACAGAGAATACTACTTGGACTACGAGCCTGTGGACAGTCGCACAACCGTTGCATTGCTCATGACTGCTATGTTATTTTTTAATTGATTAACAAGGAAGGCCAGTCATATCGTTACTCTACATTTAATAGGATTTATTTTAATTTACAGCTTCCTTTTTGAAGATATTCAAAGAACATCGGCCATAATGGACCATGAACGCGACCAGTTATGAATGGTACATCAGAAAATTTTAACAAAAAAAAATAACCGACTTCAAAAAACTGACAAAAAATCATATTAAAAATAAAATTCTAAAAAAAGAAAAAAAATCTGACTTATGACAAACTAAAAATGCACTAAAAAGTAAAAAAATAATTGCGTGTTTTTCACACAAGATTGTATTTATACACATACCTATATTATGTATCCAGTTAAACTTTACATCTAACTCAACACATACCTATGAGTAACAAATAATTATAAAAAAATTTAATTACAGTTCACCTAAGCTAAAATTTGAAATATATGTATGCACTACTTAAAAGACGATCAAATTATTAGAATAATGTACAATTATAGTTATTTTTGGAGTCGGTGTCATAAGTCAGATTTTTTTTCTTTTTTTAGAATTTTATTTTTAATATGATTTTTTGTCAGTTTTTTGAAGTCGGTTATTTTTTTTTGTTAAAATTTTGGTTTATTTTTTCATTTTTAGTGACTTAAATGTTCGATAGTCAAATTTTTACGTACACAGCTTTTGGTAGCTTAAATAAATTAATCTTAGGTTCTCATAAGAAACAATAGACCGTATTTTTTTTTTACATCATGGTACTTTTTTTCTCAATCGGCAGCAAGAAAATACTGTGTAGCGTTTTGCCAAAAGTTTGACGAGCAGCAACCCCGGTTAGCGACTGGACTTCCACAAATTTAGGCTTCGTTAGGTATATCTATTGTTGGTGCGTAACAACGTTTGATATGCTCCGCGATTAATTTTAGCAGAAATGATTTACCATTACCTGCACCACCCGTGACAAACTAACAGCTGACTTTCTCGTCCTTTCAAATTGAGTTTGATTGCCGTTAAGACTTTCTGAAACACATTCTTTTGTTGGATATTTAATCCTCGAATGCTTCTTAGGAACAATTCATCCGACATGACGGCTCGTTCTTCCATGTTTTCACAAAAGTTATCATCGTCATGTACAATTTATTCACCAACACATAACAATCGGCAATGCCCCCAATTGCCGATATCTGTTTCATTACGGAATGGTATATGGCATACTATTAAACTGTAATAATATGATTCTTTGTCACTATTACAATTTACAACAGATCTTCATGATTTATTGGTATAGTCGCCGAAGATATTGACTATTTACATGTTTGTTCTTTTTATCAACCGCCCCCCTCGCCCCTACCCCTACTTTCATCCACCACTGTAACTTTACTTTTATACTGAATCCAATGCAAAAAGAACCATTGGAATCGTACTCAATTTTGAGGAGTTCTACTCTCCAGGACCGAAGATATTCATCAGATTTTCATGATTTATTGGTGAGATCAAAGTGTTAATACGTTTTTTCTGATGCAAAAGAAATCACTAAAATTAGTTAAAAGCTGCCGAAGATATTGACTATTTACATGTTTCTTAATTTTCTCACCCCCCCCTCGCCCCTACCCCTACTTTCTTCCACCACTGTAATTTTGCTTTTATACTTAATTCAATACAAGAAGAACCATTGGAATCCTACTTTATTTTAAGGAGTTCCCCTCTCCAGGTCCGAAGATATTCATCAGATCGTCACCATATTTTTATGGGACCAAATGACAAGCACCAGCTTTCAATTAAAGAAAGAATTATCGAAATCGGTTTACCCAGTACAGAGAAATGAGGTAACAAACATAAAAAAAAAAAAAAAAAGCAACATACAGTCGAATTGAGAACCTCCTCCTTTTTTTGAAGTCGGTTAAAAATAGTATAATTTATTAGAATGAAAATGCATATTTCCATTTATTTTTAAATACCGGGAAAGAAAAGAAAAACTTAAAGTGTTTTTAATAATATTGAACGCATTTGAGCGCGTTCCATCGGTCATACTTTGTTTTAAAATAAGGTTTTAACTGCAGCATTGAAGGTAGTGCTGAATTAAAAATAAAGTGTAGGTATTCTCTATGACACACGTGACTTTTCGCGGGCTGTCAACATTCTGCTTTCTTGTGATTTCCGATTTGGGACTACTGTTAATTCTCTGTATATTATTATATTTGTGACTTTGCTTTGATTACAGACTCCGATAGACCCTTGCATTTCTGACGACCTTGTACGATTGAACATTGGATAACGATAACGCTTTGTAATTTCGTTTAAAGTGCGAAGTATCACCATATTTTTAACATGAACCCGGAGCAACAGTCTATGCCTCAACAAATATTTGCATAGTCTTCAATGTAATATCCGTCTTAATACACTCCGCCACTTCGTTGTCCTGGAACTTGACACCAGAGTCATTTCTGTAATCAGTGAGTGGATCTCCATGAATCGTAAGTTTTTTATAATAATTATCCCTGAATCCACAAGGTATCCAATTTACTATTTAATCAATGTGGCTTGGGATTCTGGAATAATAAACAAAAGACCCAATCCGTATACATTGTTTGGAGCCTAATATTGACGGTTGGTCATTTTGTGTTTTTTTTTAGATCATGGATGATGATTACATTTGTCAGTTTTGTTGGGAGATGGCAATTCAAGAAGCTAATAATGCATTCGTCTTTGACAAAAATGTTGAGCAACAAGCAGCTGGTTCATCCCACCAGGAAACCCTTGCATGAGCACGATATCAAAGTAATGTTGCTGTCCCTGCAGATTTCTTAGATTTTATAGTGATAAGACAAGATGACGAGTAAATACATTTAACATATTTTCTTGTTTTATTTTAGTGTCAACTGCTTGGTATATTCTTATTCTAGCATATAGAAATAATTTTTTAAGGTGTGTATGGAACACCGAATTCGAAAATATGAAGAATAGCGAAAAATACTTATAGGAGTATCGGGCCCCATTTTGATGAAAAATAAAATTGAATATTTGCGTTTTTGAAAATCAATATTCTAGCGAAAATTCTATAAAAAAATCACATTCTGTATTATTACACAATTCGCTTAAGCTGCTAGCCGTTAGGAAGGATCAAATCCTGCGAAGTAATGACATACGGCGAACTAATGGAAAGAGGTCATTTTTAGCAAAGTACTACAGTTTTTCTTATTATCTTAAGGTAACAGACCTATGGTGTACACCATATTCAAAGATTAATTAGTTTTATGACAAGGGAAATAATTATAGAGCTTAGTAATAACTAAGCGAGCATTATGATTTAGTGCAATTTTCTTCCCAGTTACTTGGTAACCATAATACCACCATACATTAAGTATATATTTTGACAATGTCATTATAAAGTGCTTTAATTTATTAGTTCGAACCTAACCTTTTTTAAGTTAGGTAAGGTTAGGTTACAAATTATGAAATAATCTAAAATCTCCGGCTTTACAAGAATATTTTTCCAACTGCGCATCATTCCTCAAGCACTAAAGAATAAAATAAACTATATCTCAGCTGTGTACAATATTTTTTTTTGTCAGGTCCCAGCATGTATGGGACGTGACCGATGTTCTTTCAAACCCTAGTTATATAATGTGAAGCTATTTCATTTTATTTGTTTAAGTATTCTATACCATAGAATAAGACTGTTTTGCATATTGTTAATTAACTACGAGATTTATATTTAGCTGTTTACATTGTGTACATATTATTATGATTAAATTACAATGAATTTTTAGTGATAAACTAAAATTAACACGAATTCATCTATGTTTTAAAATAATAACATGTTATTGGAAGGAGATAAAAACGTATGTATTTCCAGTAAAATAAGTAATAAAAAGATAAGAAAGTATTAACAATATGCATACATATGCATTAGAATGAAAATCTATTGATATTGTGGTTTCTTAATGAATGTTTGATGATTGATGATGATTTACGCGAATTTAAATCTAAGAAATTGTAAATGTTCGTAGGCAAACCATTTGAAACTATACAATTGAAAGCCTCCGTGGCGCAGTTGGTTAGACGCCTCCTGTGAAACGAAAGGCCGCGGGTTCGATCCCTGCACCGAGACAAATGTTTGTGATAACCACAAGTATTTGTTTCAGGTCTGGGTGTTTGTGAGACCGAAAAGTCTCTCGTAGTTCCTGACACCCACGACACAAGACTCGATCTTAGTGTGGGGTCAGGACTATGTATGTGACTGTTGGATGTATTTATTTATTTATTTATTATTCATTAATTAGGGAAATGGAATCCCTACTATTACACTATACTCGTTGCACGCATCGAGTTAAACATTTTTCTCGTAGTACTTTTTATATAGCGGATACCAAATAACACGATAATTTTGATGTAATTTTATAAATTCAACAGAAGTATTGTTGTCGATCTCCATTGCGCCTGAAGCAATACGTCTGTCTCCATTAAACGCAAGGGTCACCCTGGGCTCCTTCGAGCAGGCCAAAAAACCGATTAAATATGGTTCGATCCGCAGCGACGAATTGGGTCGTGGCGCAACGCGCCTCACGTTGAGTATTCCCGTCTCCACTTGCGCAGCCTCGGATTAAGGCGGTCGCTCGAGCCGAGGCTGCCTCTGGTGGATACAAAGCCTATGGAGCAAACGGCTCGGATACGTCCGGAGATCACTGCTGCTCTTAAACGTACCTACGTATCGCATGGGTCGATGCGTTGCCGGCCTCACAAAATCGGAGGTGATAGGGAACTGGTTTTGGGCCACCAGCAATCTCACTCAATGAACTAAACATTGACCCTCACAAAGACTCAGAGCCGAAACAAATACCTGTGGATCACACAAAAAATTGTCTTGGTGCGGGGATAGAACCCGTGCCACTCGTTTTAAAGCCGGTGAAAAGCCCAGCATTTAGAAGTGCAATCTCTTAGGTGACTACAATGTGCCCGTACTTCATTTACCCAATATGTGTAGGTATCGGATTGCATCAAGATATTATCGCATTTTCAATATAATACCTAACTACTTAGTACGTTATTAGGTATGGCTGTTAGATATGAATATAAACTGTAGGTACATATTACGTACAACCAAGATAGATTGCTAAAAAAAACAATTAGATAAAACAGATTAATTGCACTCCAATTCCATACACAACTTTAAACTTTGGGTTCCGTAACATACAATGACCTACTCAATTTACTGCTCTCTACTATCTAGCCCACATACGTCTCACTGCAACACCTAAAAAATAACATCCCATTTTACAATAGAATTAAAACAAAATAAAAACGTAATGAAAGGACATTTAAGTTCGATACAAGGATGATAAGCTCTACCCCATGTGGTAGAGCCAAGCTGTTGACAGTCATGACTCAGCATAAATGCAGGCTCTCCTGAAGCGTTATCGATATCTCAAAGAGATCGACTATAATTGTGTAAATAAAAAGAAAGGTTAATAGGAAGTACCGTAAAGGTTTTCTTGACAGACATATAGAAAAGGAAGTGCTCCCATAAAATTCTGTATTTTTTCAGATACCGACGGAACCCTAGCAATAAATAAGCAGCAATAAAAATTATAAATTGCAATATCCCTAAATATTTTATTTGGAAAAAGCGTATATTGCCGGGAAAATTTGTGGACGTCAATGGGTACCACGTAGACACTATTTTCGGGGACGGGGAATTCCTACCAAAACAATCATAAGTATCACAATTGCCAACAATTAGATTTAGAAACAGGATATTATTTTATTTGATGTTGTCGTCAACTGCTAATATCATATTATTTAACTTGCTTTTGCCCCTGAGTTCTCTTTCTGGCCAACCGACAACAAATGAATATCATTTAAACTATTTAAACCTCGGCCATGAAAAATTACTGCTAAGTGCTAAGTCATTCTACCATTAAATAACTGGGACAAAAAATGTACAAATCTCTATTTTTAGACGCTTCACCTGTATATACGTGTATATACATGTATTTATGTGTGTGTCGTTACGAATTTTTGAACTCGATTTTCGAACCCATCATAAATGTTGGATTTATTTTAAATATTGCACTCAAATTTCAAAATCAAAAGACCGGTACAATATTCAATTCTAGCTACGCAAACGAACTGAACTTTGAGCGAAATCAAGACCAGTTGTAGAGTAGGTATTGATTGGCGACATAGGTACAGTTATTTCCAGCTTTGACCTAATTTTGTGGAGCTGCATAACAGGTATGTTTTGCTACGAGTTCGTTTTTGTTGTTTACTAGGTTAAGAAGTTGCCTATTTGTTTATACAGCATATATCTTCGTTTAGGATCTGTTATAATGCAAACTTTTTTAAATTGTGGTGAATGGCGAGACCAGCTTGTCAATCGAGTGATGGTAAGCGATACGACCGCTCATGGACAGTAGAAAACCAAACAACATTATGAATTACAAAGCAATGTTTGGCATTCCACTGCGCTCGCCATCCTGAGACATAAGATGTTAAGTCTCAATATGTCTAGTAGTTACTCTGGCTACAATGTCCTTCAAACCGGAACACAACAGTGCATTTACACTATTATTTGGCGGGAGAAATAGACATTGCGATTGTACCTACCCAGGCCTCACACATATGAGAGACCACCAGTAGAATGTAAGGAGTACCAAAGTGACTACAGCCAGCTGGTCAGGGTGCCCTCTGCTGGATAGTGGACGAAGCAGACCGACGAATGACAGGAAGATATGGCGCAGCGTAGCAATAGGCTGATGAGGCGCGGGAAGCTACGCCCTGCGCTTGATAACCGGCTGCCAAGTGTGGCGAATTCTCTCTTGTCACAGGTTTTTGTCATTGCGAAACCCTCCATCGTAATTTAGGTCTATTTTGAGCAATGTATACAGTGTAGTGGACAACAGGTACGAACGTAACGATTTTCGATTTTCTTGAAATATCTGACAAACTTTATTACATTACAAAATACTATTTACTATTGGTCTTTCAGCTATCTATTAACACCAACTTTATTGCAACTACTATTTTGAGAAAAATGACCAAATTAAAACAATGGAATTTGTTACAATCATCCCTACCGCTAGGGTTGGTTGTAACAGTGTGATGGAATGGTTGAAACATTGTAAATAAAAACCAAAATTGCTTCCGTTTGTCAATATTTGATTCTTTTACTTTACCCAAATTATAATAAACAAAGTCAACAACTTTTTTAATAAGCAAAGCTTTGGAAAAGCTGTTGATAATGATAGTAAAAAGTGCGACCATCGCATGAGGACTGAACATTACTTTGTTTCCTGTTTATAATGCTTCATAGTGCTTCTCGGATTCACTATTTATCCAAGGTGAATAGTGAGTAAGTGATTGATGGATAAAAATGTTTTTTTGCATCATCTGGAGTGTATGTAGTATGTAGTATTTAAAAACATTTCGTATTCTTAATAATTACATTTTCCTTATAATCTGAAAGTTTAGATATCATTTATTCAACTTTAAATAGATGTTTACTAAGATGTGCTATGGAAGTAAGAACGTAATGCTGACCTTAAAATTAGAACACGGGTTTGTGCCTATCAGAAACTATGGGGATCACTTCAGGCCCTGTAGAGCTTTATTGACCTTCATATTTGTTAAATTACACCAACTATGGTTACGGGGATTAAACTCGGGATCTTTCGTTTAGGCTCGTTTCACAGTAGGCTTATCTCCAACCGCGCCATGGTGTCCAAATCAGAACATAAATTTTATTTACATAAGCGAATCCAAACGTATTCAATACTAAGTACCTATTATATCATTTTCGTAAACAGTACCTGTCTGCGATATCGTAATCGTAATTTTAATAAAACTATTATAATGATATAAGGATGTGGTTTCACTATTGTCCTTACAAACACCAGAATTCATAAGCATCGTTTTTTTGAAAACCACAATGCTCATCACCTGACGTCAGGCTTATTACACCGGTAGACTGTAGATAATTATTAACAAAAATGAAATAAAAAGACGAATCAACACAGCACGGAAATGTTTTTACCCATTTTTGATAGTATCGATTACTAATTTTCACTGCAAAACGAGACAAATTGATTAAGTAGAACCGATGCAAAAAGATTGAAAATCTTGACCTCCCAGCACGTAAAAACAACATAATGTCGGGCAGGGAAGTCCACAAGCCCGGGTCGTGATCGTGTGTTGTTTCTGTTTGTGCGGGCCGCGGTGCCTACATAGCGTTCCGTAGGTATGCATACATAAGCTAGCCGCAATCGGCATTGTAACGAGTTCGGCGCTGGACGAGAGCGGACGCACACGCCTTACGTCACACACGCTCGCCAATTGTTTATCCTTCGCTAGTGTTCGCGGAACGTGCCAGAGCTTGAGAAGCAATTGGAGCAATCATCTTGTTAAAAGTAAACAAACGTGTGAGTACCGGCAGCCTTCATGAATAACAGCACCGGCGCGGCTCGCCTTCCGAGGGCCGACCGGCGTTCCTACATTTTTTAATTGTATTGTGTATTACACACCTTCGGCATAGTTTCGGTGCATATTGGTCGTTTAGTAATATATTGCATATAGTTTTATATTGCATGAGTAGGTATTGGTTTGAAGGATTTTTTTCATAGTATACCGAATTACCAGATAACTCAGGTCATTAGTGCATATCTATTATTTATTTTCGGCCTGGGTACAGGACACGCGTTATGACTTAGACCGTAGACGTATTTTTTGGTGAAATATATAATATGGATTATTGTGTGTTGATAATGATTCATGTATTGTTTGATTTGACGGTAGAAAGAAACGAGATATGTACATGTGAAGCGCGACAGTTTATGAATTGGAGTAGACCTCTCGGATCCCGTTTATTTTCCTTTGCAAATTTAAATAAATAACTAGTTTTTCTGTCGCCAGTAGCATCCCGCCCAATGTCCACAAATTAATTGAATAAAATAAACACATACGAGTACTTGCCTGCTGCAAACATCTCGGTTATTTATTTGTATTTGCTGCCTTACCGGTTTCATTTGCATTAAGTATAGTTAGATGTAAATAAATTAATGACTGTTCTTAATTATTATGAATCCGCATTGAATAAATAATAGAAAAACTTTGACAATTAGGTAGTTTTTCTCAATAGAAATTATTTTTAAAACTTAGCCGAATATGCATTTTTGTTTTACTTCTTTTTGTCCATACCAGTGTCAAACTGCGAAGAATACCGTTACTGTTAGCATACTCGTATTAGCAATTGAAATACGTTTGAATCCTGTTATTTTTAGTGGATAACAGGTTTCTTTTATTAATAAAACTAGCTGCCCAGCTTCGCCCGGTTGAAGATACTTACGGTCTTCTCCACATCAGATACGGGTATTATACAGATAGCATTATAATTATCATCAATATTTATATTTTGTCTGTCATTATCGTCCGATTGCTTGCGTTAGCATCAGAACTTACTTTGGTCTTGTGTGACCCATTTACTTTTAGTCTTAACCTTTAACCATAGGTGGGCTCGCGAAATGTTTGAAGCAATTTGTAAAAAAAAAAGGATAATTAGCTAAATAAACTCAGCTGTTATTCGTTAGCATGATGTCATCAATTTTGGGGAATAACCTAATACCGGTCAAAAATACGTTTGGCTTTTAAAAATGTTTATTTAATTCTAATATTTAATTAGACGGTCCTAATACCTGAATGTAGAATTCAAGGTTTCAGTATGATGGTACTGAAAGGTTACCATTAGGTTCAAAGTATTCATAACATATATTTTGTCTTTCCGCATCAATCAAAATAAATATTTTTGATTTGTCTGCTAGTTTTTATCCGTGCATCTTAACTTCACGTTTATCCCCTGTGTATACAATTACGATTTTATTCTTTGTTATTAACCTTTGACCTTGTTTGTGTCAATACTTATCCGACTGATTTGGTAATCATGTTTACAAAGCGTGCGTCATCTCGTGATTATAATTTATTTTAAACATTAGTCAGGCTAAAAAATAGTTATATATTTATTTCGTCAGGGATTACCTACTAAAAGAGATAGTCCATGGTCATTACTTTATGGTACAACTTTAGGCCAATTCTATTAGTTGAAGATCCCAAGCTGCTACACGGTTATGTAAATACGTTATTTTAGGTGGAGACTGCTTGGTGTTTAAAGAGAACATCTTGAGATTTTTCTTACCAAGGCGATGTTTAACCTTTTGGATTACGTTGATTATTATTGATTGATAAAGGACATACCTAATTAAGACGCAGGTATGGGTTAACAAAGTTTATTCTATTTTATTTTATTTATTAAGTCTACTATAAATCACATATCAGTACATAAAAATTAAACAGAACTCAATAAAAAAAGATGAATCCATGATTTAAGTTAACTGTTAATGAGAGCTATATGAAAATAAAAACAATTTAGGCACGTCATTGTTTCACTTATCTCATATCCAAGTAGCAACGAAATGTAAAATATTAACAATTAATTATTTTCGAGAAGAGTATTTGTTTTGATTTAGCGATGAATTCATAAGACCTTGGCGCTATCATGACATTCAGTTTTATATTTAAAAAGTTATGCATTTACAATAAATTATTAATAAACATGCAACCAGTTCTTCATCAGTATTTCGTTTAGATATCGCTTGGAACAAATGCTTTTCATTTTCTTCTTGCTCTTAATGTCTATGGTAACATAATTTTCTTTTTGGTTAACGTGCAATTTTTTTTACGTAAAAATATTTTCTATTCAAGATTTTAGATAGTTTTCAACAATGATTCACATCAAGTACTAAGTACTTATTTGGTTGAAAATCTCTCTTTGACGAAGGTCATAGCACCAAATTCATGGCAAAAACGTGTGGGACAGGCTAAAAATTAATACTTCCATCAAGTTAACCATATTCAAACACAAGTGAAAATAATAGGTAATAGGTATATAGGTACCTTGAACTAAGTAAAAGGTCACAGAGTTACGTGAATACAGCATTATAGATAAGCTACTTCGGTTTGTCTTCATAACAAAATAGGTTTTACGCCGGAATCATTTTGTTTATAAGGCATGAGGTCATGAAATATAATAAAAAGCGCGATAATGTGTGTTGTGTAGGTAAATCAGTGTTGAATACATTCGCCACACGTTTACTAACAGGATATTTCCATTAGATAACTATGGAAATTATGTTATTGTTATTTCTTTATTTGCATACCAGAAACAGCAAATAAGAAAGCGTCTTACTTGGGTAAAAAATATTACTTTTCTATTTAGAAGCAGACTATGGAGTAAATTATTGTTTTTTTTTCTATGGGAAAAATGATTTATCGCTACCGCTGTCTGGTGGGGAGGCGGACCGGTGATGTTAGTTTCAACGGTCTTACGACTCAACGTTGAGCCACCCGGGAAAGATGTTCCTACCAAATTCTTACACCGGCATACCGACCAAAACAGGTCCGGCAAACGAGCAAGATGTGATGCCGGGGATCATGGATGATCATAGATGTGTTGCCGGACGTTGCCATCAAATCTGGAAGGAAGTGGGAACGAATAAGGATGGGAAGAGGATGAGGGTATTGGGTATCCGGCAGTCTCACTCTCCGAACGAAACGCGACAGCTAAGCTGTCGCTCCACGCCGATCTCCTGTGAGACAGTGTCGCTCTACCACTCAATTGATCTTATCTTAGTAATGTTTGCATCAAGATGTTTGAGACCCAATCGAGCTCGTATAGCGAGGTTGAGTAACAGAATGGGCAAAACCTTGCATATTTCATAAATCGTGTTTGGGACAAATAAAAGGTAAAATATAAAAACAGTAAATGATATCCGCGCGATTAAAAATTCGGGCCATCATGTCTCGTAAGTAGATACTTGGCTCTACTGGAAAACATATTGATAAACATTGCAACGTTTGCCTTGTATTTAAATGTTTACATGCTTTCTGGGAAGCTATATATGATATTCCGAGAACAGGATTTCTAAGAAACGCGATGCGCTTGATCTTTCGGTTTTCCCCATCGCCGTTTTATCGGGATGTATCGGGTAACTAGTCTAATTATTAATTTTATCATTGACACGTAGTAATCTTAGCAAAATATACTACACTTAACCTAATGAAATTATTTGCTAGTTAGAATGATTCATTTTATTGCGGAATTTTAAACTTTCCGCTAAGTAAAACCTGTTTTCAATATTATGTGGTTAAAGAAACTTATTTCTAAAAATAAATTAACATAAATATAATTAATATATTAAGAGATATTGTGTTTTTGAAGAACGTATAATTGTAAGAAAAAATTGGAGAAACAAGATTACGGGACGTGCGTGGGGATTACCACATGACCAGTTGATCAGTCTTGCGATTTCCAATAAATCCGGTTTTTTGTATTGATATCTTTTGTACTAGGTTTATTGAACTTGAGAATTCTACGAAATGCGTCATTTCAAGAGGAGATATGGGGATAAACTAAGGTATAAGGGAGAATATGCATATCGATTATAATTATGTATATAAGTATTAAGTAGGTATATAAAACATAAATCACTACTACGAAGTTTGTGGGGAAAAATTACTAAGTACATATATTAATTACATAGATATAGATTAGTAGATTTATCAAATAACTTTTTCATTTGCGTTACATAAAATTATATTCCCGGTTGAATATAGGTTAAAGTTAAGTCGATTATGCATCTTTTGCGGTTGAATTATGGATATTATTATTGTGGAACCAGTTTATATTTTTAATCACATTATACTATGATTTTGGCGCCCCCTGAACCTGCCGGAAACGAGCACCCCGGCCTGCGCCCCTCTAGATCCGGGCCTGGGAACAAGCGACGGACTTACGACTTACACCTCTCCTAAAGTCAAACCCAATCTCGTAAAACTCTTAAATGAGATTTTTCAAATCGAACCCAGCAGTTTTGATTGTCCAATCTAGGAATTATATCCAAATCTTACTGTTTACAGCCCATACTAGCTGCGATAAAACCTATGAGGCGACATCAACGAGTTATTCTTATGTTTGATATCAGTTATGATAATGAGTATTTTACATAACATGAAGTAGCGTCTATATCACATAGCTATAGTCATCATCCATGTAGTCCATATCCAGTCGGTTGGACCCGCACGATCGTGACATGCCAGTGGTGTTAGGTAATTTAAAAGAATAAATGCATCGGTGTGAAGTTCGCGTGGGATGGAACGCAATCCGCGCACGCGGATTCAAGCGGTTAATTTGTAATGAGCGTGTTCACGCTGCTGCTAATGGCGGCGCGACCGACGCGAATTACCTGCCGACCCCTGGGAAACAACATAAACAATAATAAAATTATTTTAAACAATAATGAAAATTATTTTAGGTACAGCAAAAGTTTACCTCAACCAAAATGGTAACGTTCTTTGATATATTATTAAATATGATGTATACATATAAAGGCTTTTATTAGACAATAGTTCACTTCCATAGTAATAAAGCAAAGTAAATATACCTTATTGTATTCAATGTCGTGATTACCTATGTCGATTTAAGGCAATACAAAATTAACATTAACATTTCCGCGATGAGTTGCGAAGATCAGTGGGTATTTACTTTTTCTAAGCATTTGCAGATTATGATTTTTTATATTGTATGTTTTCCTTAAAGAATGCAAAAAGATGTTCTCAGACTTATGGGCATTTACCGACTGATTCATAGATTTTTTACTATCATTGGCTTGTCCAGTGTACCTATGGAATAAAATATTAAATAATTTGTGCATAATTAATAGAAAGGTCAATCTTGAATCAATTTCATAAAGCTATATGGCTCCATCGCTGTTCGATGATTTTGCCAATATCGCAGCAAGGCAAGAAAGAGGAATAACATGGCGTAGTATGTATTTATCTGGTATAATTAGCTAGGTATTTACAACTATTGCCCGTTGTTAAAATGTTGTTTTTACCTGAAATATACGAGTACTACGACTAGATTGACCATCTTATTTTATCTGGCCAATAATCGGGGTACCGGAAAGAAATTATGAATGACTTTCCTCTCTAAAAGTGTGTCATACACTGTTTATTCTCGTCCCGCCGATTCCATTGTTTAATACAGTCCCGTTCCGATGTAACCCAGTTGTATTGATTATCAATTCATTACAGGTCGCGATGGCGCGCGTACCGTGCCTTGCGGTGCTGGCTCACTTGAGCTTGTTGCTCTCCATCTGCGCCGCTCATCCCACTACCGACTCTTTGGTCATCGCCAGGAGCAGTGATGTTAGTATATTGATTGAGGAGGAAATGTCTGTGACAGCGTCCATGTATTCTATTATCACACTGATGGTTACGAGTGGTGTTTAATCTTTTGATGTACATAATTTACTTCGGGCTGTAATTGTGGCCGTCATTGCGCCAATCCGGCATGACGATAAACACGCGCTCTTTGACATTGTGCAGTGAAATTACTGATAAAGATAAATGTGGCTAAACTTTTCTTTCAACTTGATGTGAGTTTCGTGAATCCTTACTTCTCGCTTAATTATTTATATATAAGATGGTAAAAAATAAGACAATACTCAAGTCACGAATCCTGTTTGTTTTTACGGAGAGCAAATAAACATGGCGTCATTTGCCTTTATGTGAAGATGCTCACAAGCGGCGAACAAATAAAAAAACATCATTAGCCGCATAAACCTGTTGAAAACGACTAGTTTTATTTGCATTCTTTATCACAGGTTACAGAGGTCGCAGAGACGTCCAAAGCCCCAGAGGTTGTTACCGAGGAGCACACACCGCCCATCAAACTTACTGAGATGGACGTCAAGTCGCAGATATCGATGAGATACGCGCATACTGCTGTCGTGGCTCACGTTCGCAACCCAGCCAAGAAATCTCAAGAAGTCAACTTCAGGGTTCTCTTGCCGGAGACTGCTTTCATCAGCGGATTCGTTATGTTAGTATTCCATTTCTGAAGTGACGTTAGATTTCTTACTAAATCGCGAAGATTTGTGGAAGATGTGCCCCAAATTCGATATAAATAGAAATCGGAGGAGGACATACTTGTATGGAAACTTTTGTTTCTTTTGTTATAAGTACTGGCACCTCTACGTGAGCACACCTGATGGTTAATTCATTTGAATCAAAATAAAGTATGTACACCGGTGAGAGATCATAATCACACTAAAGTGAAAATAAAGTTACATACTATTAATATCTTTCTATATCCGATGACAATATTGTTAAATATTGCATTTGAAGAGTCTGTGACTATAGGTATGGCCGGACCAATTCATAGATTATTCTAAACGTGAATTATTAAACCTAACGACAAGAATATAATTCATTTATTTAATTAATAAACATGTATTAAGACTCCTCCTAAATATGCATCACAGAATTTACTTTTTGTTATGCCTACAGGACTATCAACGGAAAGGCATACAAGGCTTATGTGAAAGAAAAAGAGGAGGCGAAACAAATATACAACGCAGCTGTGTCGCAAGGCATTGGCGCTGCTCACATCGCTGCTAAGTAAGTAGCTTCGACTTCTATACAGTTCCCTTTAGTTAAAATGTCGCTTCCAAGTAGATTATCTATTACATAAACGATCACAAAAGACTAAACTTTATTGTGTTCTTATCCTTCTTCTTGCTTTCGTATGACTGATTCATAATCCTTACGAATTGTCTCAGATTGTCATTTGTATTTTATACGTAAAAACATTGGAGAATCATTTTTGTTCCTAATCTCTACTCAATTATGGGTTAGGGTGCTTCTACAATGAGATGAATTTTGGCATGGCAGGCTAATAGGCTAATAGCCGTACCCTAGGTACTATATTATACATGAAGCGAATTTCACTTTATAAATTTATCCTCTAACTGGGCATTCTTTAACATTTGCCCTCGCCTATCATCGCTTACGATCAGCAAGTCCATATTATTGAAACAAACACTTCTAATTATTGCAGAGTTCGCGATTCAAACCACTTCACAGTTTCCGTGAATGTGGAGCCTACATCTATGGCTGTATTCAATTTGACCTACGAAGAACTTTTGCCGCGTCGCAACGGTGTTTACAACCATGCCATCAATCTGCACCCAGGCGCACTTGTGCCCAAGTTCACAATTACCATCAATATTGCCGAATCCGCTAACATCACCGAGCTTAGGGTTCCGGAAATCAGGACCGGGAATGAAATTGATGCTACCAAAGAAGACGCTGGTAAGTTTGAAATTATGCACGTTTAGGTCCTACAATTTAAATTTGTTTTAACATTAATGATAAGAATTTTACGATTAATGAAAAATAATAATTTTAAGTTCAAAAATATATAATTAACTTCTTGAGGAGGCAGTAACAATCTTAGTAAACCAATCCAGTTTAAAATCATATCTATTTTTTTTTTAGCTCTGTCCAACGCTATTATTACAAGAAGTGGCTCCAGCGCAGTGATTTCATTCGCACCAGATATAGAAGAGCAAAAAAGACTTATGGAAGTTTATCAAGTAAGTTAAAGAACCGTCTACGGAAATTGAATTGTAAAAACATTTATTCGTACTTGATACTATACACTTTTTGAAAGTTATCTAGATTTTAAAAAACCTTCTACTCTCTTTGTAATTTATTTTTAATTCCAAACCCAAATGAAATTTCGGCAACTCGAATGTATTAAATATTTTATCAATAGAAAATTATTGTTTCGCTCCTGTTTGTATTATAGAATACCTAGGTAGTACATTTTATCTTGTCTATTTTGCAGGAGAAATCCAAGAAATCTAATTCCGAGGAGGGAATTTTAGGTCAATTTGTGGTTCAGTACGATGTCGACAGACCGAACACCGGAGAAGTCTTGGTAAGCTAATATATTAAATATTTTGGGTTTTTAAAGAGTTTTTTTTTGGGACGCTGACGCAAAGGAATTTAGTTTATTTTTTGGGCACAGTTCGGATTTTTAGAACCGCAGCGGCTATGAAATAGTAAAATATTAAACAGTTTCACGCATAGTTCTGGCACAAAAAAATCGGTGCAGCTATCGCATCCCTGGACTTTACTTTAATACACCCTACCTGTGTTTTAAGAAATGCGCCCTACAGTTTATAATACTTTTCCTAAGTTTAATAACTATTTGTAGGTAAACGACGGTTACTTCGTCCACTTCTTCGCGCCCAGCGACCTGCCGCCGCTACACAAGCACGTGGTGTTCGTGCTAGACACGTCCGGTTCCATGATGGGTCGTAAAATGGAACAGCTGCAGACCGCCATGCAGACAATCCTCACTGAACTGAACCCTGGAGATTACTTCAGCATTGTCGACTTTGATTCCACAGTCTCGGTATGCATAATATATTTTTTGTTTTTTATAAAGTTACCAAATGTCTCCACAGGGACTGGTTAGAGGCGGCCAGCATCCAGCGACTTCCTGATTTTTCACCAGGTCGATAATGTTGTGGGTGAGATTATTTTTATTGGAGGAGGCATATGTTCAGCTGTATACTTCCTGTGGGTGAAAATGCTAATGATGATAACATTAGTGCCTATGGCGTCTGATGGTTTTATTGTGTAGACACAGTCACTAATTTTTGTTCATAAAGTAGACTTACATTGAAACTACTATTGTGAGATTTAATCTATAAGGTTAAACTCAATATTTTATATAATATTTCAGGTACATGACCTTGCAGAAGCTGACCAAGAACCTAAAAGGCACTCCTACTATTATGGTGTCGAAACAAATACACCAAGTCTGATAGCGCCCTCACAGGCCACCAAGGAAAATATCGACAAAGCCAGGGTCATTATCCAGAGACTGGAAGCTTATGGAGGTAAGTTAATATGGCAATACTTTAGACTTTAACACAAAAACTAGCGACATTAACACAAAATTTATGCGCGTGTGCCTGACGCTAATATCCTGTATATTATTAGGGTGAAAGAAATAGTTTAATTATAATTGATTGTATAGATACAGGAAGAGATATTGCGGTACCGCAGTTTTCCGTTACAAACGGACACCTTGAACAAAAATGTTCGAGGTGTCCGCTCAATATTTGCAAAATATGACAGTAAGAATATATTTCAGAAAATACCTATGTTTTATTGCCTAAATAATTTTCCAAATGACAACTATTATTGTCGCTGGATGCAGGCCGCTTCCAGCAGGTCGACGAGTGATTCATAAATATAACTGGTTACATGGTCATCAACAGGTACCAACATCGCCAGCGCCTTGGACACAGCTGTCAATCTAATCAACAAGCGCGCTGAATTGACCCAAGCTAAGAACAACAACGGATCCACAGCTCCCACCACTGAGGTTGTTACTACGACCGATAAAGGCACTAATGAAGGTTAGTGAATGGCATATTAAACCAACATTAGTTTTGTATGCGCTTGCCAATGTGTAAATGCTACTAAAATAAAAGAATTATGTGTTCTACTTTCAAATATAAATTATTTTTATTTTTACTTGGTTGAAGTTTTGAGTCCATGTGTATTTTTCAATATTGCGGCATCAATGCAATCAAATGGATGCAAAGCAAATGGCTTTGCATCCAAAACTTGGCGAAATCATTTTGGTTGCTTTCCACTCACAATTTATATTTAGAATAATCTTGTTATTTTATCAGAAGCCACTACACTGGAGCCCATGATCATCTTCTTGACCGACGGCGATCCAACTGTAGGCGAAACCAACACCAACACTATCATCAATCACATCACTGAGAAGAATTACGGTGTCAACAAAGCTGCTCTCTTTTCTCTTGCATTTGGTAAGATTTTACAATATTGATATTGTTACATCCATTTTACATTTAAAAGGATCTACGCTTCTCAAATTGTAATAATATGCTTATTTTTCTATATCTTCGACCGTTGACGGAGCTCTATTTGACATGTTATTGTTTTAAACAAATTGCAGAGTTTGATAATGATCAAACTCTGCAATTAAAAATACCAATACCAAAAATACCAATGGGTATTACTCACCTTACTGTTATCACTTAGGTACATAACGTTACCCATAAATCCGTCTAGTTAAAAGTTAATAACAATTCACCCCTGCAAGGCATCACCCTCTTGTACAACCGAGAGTTCGATTAATTGGGGTTAGGCCACAACTCTAGCCAAGTGTGCAAGATGACAAAAACGGCACATTTATATGAATTTTGCCTTGTTGCATCTGGAACAATATTGGAATCACCACGCTGGCCTAGTGACTATATAGGCAAACCCTTTCTCAATCGTACTCTCGATTGTAGAGGAGGCTGATGTCTTGCGACAGGACGTCTATCGGCTGATACAGATATCGACAGAACAACACTATTAAGGATGATTATGAATGTGGTAGGTGAGGACGCGGACCGCAAGTTCCTCCGCAAGCTGGCCCTGCGTAACGACGGCTTCATGCGGCACATCTACGAGGCCTCCGACGCGGCGCTGCAGCTGCGCGACTTCTACCGACAGGTGTCCTCGCCCGTCCTCGCTGACGTCAAGTTCGTCTACCCGCTCGACCAAGTTAGTATACACGCAATTTGTAGGTTGAGTCTAATTGCTGTTTGCTATAAACCTTTTAAATCATGTTGAAGATGATTTAATAAACAATCGGCGCGGTAACACATTGATAGTCTCATCTTCTTCTTCTTCTTCGTCGTAACACTCTTGACAGAGCGGTCGTGGTCACGATGATTTATGTCCTAACGATGATGTTGCTCGCCGCACGATCTCTCTCCACCTCACTCTGTTAGACGACAATCTGGTAGTCTCATATTTTCTATCAAATTTTAATTTAATTTTTTGACGACAGACACTTCAAATGCAGTAGGTAGTTGTTTTATTTCAAGAACTCATATTTATAAAAGTGATTTATGGAAGTGTATTTCCATTAAATACGTTCTCTTTTAGGTGAAAGAGAATACGTTGACGAAGAACAAGTTCCGCGCGTACTACGCCGGTTCTGAAATGGTGGTAGCGGGAGAAATCGCCGACACTGCCACTGAACTCGAACCACAGACTCTTGGCTTCTGCGGAGTCATCGACGACAGCGCCAGGGTAAAAAACTAAAACATCTACTTTACTAATTATAACAGTCATGGGGTTGATCTAAATTCTAAGTGATCCATTTTATTTTACGTTGTTTTTTTCAAATCCGTTCGTTTTGTTTGTAAACAGAAGAAGTACGAGAAGAAAATTAAAGTGCCTGTAAACAAGAACACAGGATATCTGCCGCTGGAGAGGCTGTGGGCGTACCTGAGCATCAAGCAGTTGTTGGACGACAAGGACGCTATAGACGTACCGCAAGACGACAAAACGGAGACACCGGAAAAGAAAGCGCTGGCGTTGGCTTTGAAGGTTTGAATATACTTCTAGATCCGATATAACTCTTGCACTTTGAAATAATATACATCTATTATTCTTGGAGTAATAAATAAAATAAATAAATACACCCAACAGTCACATACATAGTCCTGACCCCACACTAAGATCGAATCTTGTGTCGTGGGTATCAGAAACTACGAGAGACTTTTCGGTCTCACAAACACCCAGACCCGAAACAAATACCTGTGGATCACACAAATATTTGTTACGGTGCGGGGATCGAACCCGCGGCCTCTCGTTTTACAGGCGGCGTCTAATCTACTGCGCCACGGAGGCTGTCAAAGTAATGTATTAATGTGTTGTTAATATTCGCATTGTGAACGCAAAACCTCGGAATACCAATAGCTAACAATAAAAACTGTAATTTGATACGATTGTTCAACGTAATCAGACACTTAGCCAAAAATGTTATAGCTCTTGCTTAAAATCTATAAGAATCATATTTTTTTACAGTACGAATTCGTCACTCCGCTGACATCTTTAGTAGTGGTAAAGCCGAACGAAACCAGCGCTGTAGACGCCGAGTCCGTCGACAAACAAGGTAAGGCCACCAACATCTTGGTCCTAAACATAATATTCGCTAAATATTGTTCATGCTCCACTATTACATACATGGAACGGTTTTCTCATCTGTTCTCTCCTTGCTACAATCCCGGACCTTTCCGACGCAGCATTTTTATTTTTAGTAGGCGGGAATTATTGTGTCGAGTCACAAGAGATGACGGTGTGTTTCCAATCGACAATCTTTCTGCAAACTTAAAAGATGCTACAGATTAACAAAAACGTACAGATGGCGGTCTTATCGCTCTAAGCGATTTCTTACAGACACCCTTTTGTTTTACGTCTTACTTATCACTTTATGGGTAACACTGGAGCATAGCTGAAGGGCTAAGGAAAGAGAATGAGCAAATCATTAACTAAGATTTTTTTGCAACTCGCACACTAAAGCATATTTGCTTCCACCAATGGCACGTGAAATAATTGCAACTCAAATTTTGGTCTGATATATGTTACCTACGTAAATACTTTGGTCTTGATTACAGAGAGTGACGGATTTCCGGGAGCGTTTGGACGTAAGTATTAAAAATGTGTAATGTACCAACATAAAATGTTTTATTGAAATCGCCTTTTTAGTCACATACCGGGGAATCGGCCAGATTTCAGACCACTCCGAGGGTCAGCTTTCAGGCCTAAATGTACTCTGTGTAATTACATAATATTTAGTTTTCCTGGAATAGAACCATCGAAATAGAACATTCCTTTTGTTACATATTAGCTACTTGTGTTAGTCCGTAAAGTACGATTATGTGAATTACGCTATAAACATCATTCATAGTAGTTTAAATTCGATTGGTTTCGTATGAATGCTAATGAAATACTTACAATGATTGGGTCAACGTTTGCGTTATATTTACAGAATTCACACTTGCATAATATCGTGTTTAATTTTTTCAGCAGTGCAAAATTCATACATTCAACCTTTGTACGCTTTCGCTCGTCCGATGGCTGGTCTCAGCGGCGGCAGTGGAAGTTAGTATAAAAATATCATTATTTATATCAAAACCCAAGTGTTCAAACAGGGACTATAAATCGAAGGCTGGTAAGACATTATTTTTGTGCCCGGCACTTGTTCAATGTGAACGGGACGTAACAATTATCGTATTTAATATCTTTATACCAGTTGTGAATTTTCAAATACCTACTCACAGTGTGCTCATTGTTAAAAATGTTCAAACCTTACCCGAGCTTATAACATGGTACCACTTTTCATCAATTTACATCTAGTCTTTTTGTTAATACCGTGACTTTATTGAATGATTGTCCGATATTTAATTGGTAGATAGATAAAACCGTTGTATTTGATTGCAGTCTACCCGAGTTCTATAAGCGCGTCTGCTGGTTTCGGAGCAGCTTTGAGTGCGCCCGCTTATAGTTATGGTAAGCAATAAATATAAGAACAGCTAAAAGCGACGAAAACATATTTGAAGGCTTTAGATATTTTTGAGGAAATTTCTTGTCCCCATGCGCATTATGGCGTGACAGATATGCATGTAACAAGTTGGTATCCATAAGTTAATTATGCTTTTTATATATATTATTGTTTTTAACCATTTTGAATAATAACAAGGGCTTCGCCAGGCACGTTAATTCAACAAGGGCTATCGACTTTATCAAAGCGTGTGTGATATAAAACCGGTATGATCAATCGAAACAATATTGGGTTAAATGTAATGACCAACGTGCATGTGTTTGAGCATGAACTCCGCAGCAGTGGGAAATGCGGTGCCGGCGTCCACTCATGGGCTCACAATACAGGACTCTCAAAGATTTGAGAAGCTTTCCCCTAAAATATACTTGCCACGGATTGTTACAATCCTTGCTTACGGCTACACATACATTTCATACAACACAAAATGACGATATCTAATTTTCTATAGGCTTGCAAAGCGTTTTGCATTACAAAAACGATCAGAAATTTTAACAACAATGTGTTATTTATTTTTAAGATTATAATAACATTTTATTACCTGTTAAGATAAAGAAGAGTTTAGATGCAACACATCTCCAAACGGCCTTGCCATGATTCCGGAGTAGTTAGGGATCTAACTGAACGGTATCTAATGAGTAGGTATTCTTTGGAAAATTGTAACATTAGAACTATAATTCTGCAATATTTCAAATTATTTGTAAAATATTTTTATATTTAAATGAAAATTTCGTGATGGCCTGAAAGGCGCTAGTTAAAATATTATATAAAGATAATCGCTTTAATAACATTAAGAGGAAGGACATGATATTCAATAGCTTTTAGTACCATTGACATAAATATATGGACATGGCGGAACGCACGTAAAGTGTTCAGACGTAAGTGGTGCGGCGCTCCAGTGCATCACCAGTGGAGCGTTACTGAAACGCCTGCATGTATTATGACAAAAAAAATGAAATAAAAAAAAATAAAATTCTCATCAGCGTTAAGGAAATACATATTAAATAAGTAAGTTATTTATTTATTTTTTATTTTGCACATAGTTACGAAAAAATATAATAGATGACGCGATTTTCTCGGCCATCTTTATTTATACTCCCTATGAACTGAAGGGCCGATCCATAGTTTTTAAATTAATGACCTATACCGAGGCATTCACCTATAAAAACGGATCACTCCCAGGGAAGTTTATCTTTTTGGTCAATGTTCTATTAGGGGTCGTAAACGCCAATGTCTACATTGAGAAGGAGATACAAGTAGTTTAAATGAATCTGAATGCAGGCAATAGATGGTAGAAACTCCCGAAATTTTCGGAAAAAAGAGTATTAAAAGAAAAACATTATGCTTGGGAAGTCAATTTGCTTAGACACTATGCTATATTTTATAATGTGAGTAGATAAAAAAGAAATCAAATTAAAATGCAGGCTACCTCCAAGGCTCCAACAGGTCGCGTGTAAACCATTGGGAAAGCTTTAAGTTGTGGGGACTGTGAGTTTGCATGAACTATAATCAATATTTTAGATTTTTCTACAGGATCTTATTGTATATTTTGTCGTCAAGTTTTGAATTGTGGGTATTATTTTTAATCACAACAGGAATAAATACATGATAACTATTTTATGCAATAAACCATAGTAACGGTTTTCTCCAAACATACGCACTGTTTTTTCTTATTAGATCTCACATTTTGGTTCACAAAGTTGTTGAGGAATATTTGAATTAGTCCCAAAGGCCTTTTAATCACAGTATTATGGCTAGACTCATAACTACATGGCTATTGTTGCAACATTGCACCTCAATGTTACCCAATAAACGTGTCAATTTTTGTTGTTATAACAGGATCACGCACTCACGCTTTCTCTCACAGAACTAGAAGTAGATACAACATTCATATAGCTTCAGACAATTCAATAAGTGGGCAAGTTCAAGTTAATGACCCAGGTAAGAACATTACACACATGACATAACCCTGTCTTTTAATGTATTAGCATCAGTTATAATCAATAGGTAATAACAAGATTAGAACAAATATGATAACTGTATTACCATTCTGTATTACATATAAATAGTATGTATTACATACCTACCTACATACATAAACATCAAGCCATTTTCCCATAGGAGGTAGGCAGATTTACTACCAGGACACCCACGATTCGCGTCGTGTTCCGCTCCAATACGTAATAGGGCCATATCGGACACAAATTCCTGTATCCCGGACAATCAGCTCAACTAACTAACGCTTCTTTATAGAACTATGTAGTAAAATACAAAAAATTAAAGTTATTTTGAAAAATTAATTACCTACCTACGAATTCTCCCAAATTATGAATAATGTACCTACCTATCCAATTCCAATAAGTAGACAAGAAAGATGAAAGTCGGTTCCATGGATTTAATGGAAAAACTAAAAAGTACAGTAACTAACTAGCCAGACTAAAGTTGCTTCGCGGCGCCATTACTCGTTATATTCCACTATTACTCTTCGGCATTTAGAATGCACTAGGATCTTAACCGCAATAGTATATTTTCAAATAAAAATATGTATACTTAAATACCACAGTTTCGACACATTGCTCCGAATTAATGGCATGTTATTATTGACTCAAATCGTTTCGTGTCATATGGATTAGCATCAATATGGTCTCCGTGCACGTTATTTTTCATTTAATCTGAAAAAACATTGGGCAACAGTGATTTAATCACTCTTATTCTTCATAGAGAAACAAATATTGGAGCACATAATTAGCATGTAAAGTTGTTTTTATCACAGACAAATGTGGGATAACACATTCTACATCTCATGATTAATCTCATGATTACTAATAATTACGACTGTAGGTACATATGAATAAGTCCATAAATAGAAGTATTATATTGTTCACAATTATGGAATAGGTAAAGAAAGAAAATAAAGAAAAAGTATTATTAGAGTCACAAAAGTAATATTTTATTACTTTTGAGGTTTTTCCATCAACGAAATGATATAATTTATAAAATGTGTTTCATGGTGTAGGTATAGGTAGGGTGCATTGGGGTAGCACCGTAATAAAATGATGGAAAGGGTAAAAACATTAACTCCTAGGTACATGAAATAGGAGAACAAAATGCTGCAATATAAAATGCAGGCTGATTTTCACAGACCGTTATTGACATATTTAAGAAAACTGTGAAGTTGTTTGGAATTTGCTCGTTTTTTTTTTTGTATCTAAGTCAACTTCAAATTTTAAATTGGACTTTTTTTTGCCACGACAGGAATACAGTCTAAATCTCATAGTGGATATAGTGGTATAAGAAAGTCGTTTATTCATTACACTCGCAGGGCTCCTCCTAAGCATCGTGGTAAGTACATAACAATGATAAACCTTTTTTTAGTAATAACGCAACAAGTATCAAACCTATTCTTATTAAACAGTTATTATATTGCTTTCTGAAGTAGGTATAATTTCCTTTTAAGATGTATAAAAATGTTTGCCAAAATCGGTTTACTTTTAAGGTCGTGCACGTTGCACAAAAACGTTGCATTCATTATCATGATTTTTGGGAGGGTTCAATTGCATGCACGTTGAGTACCTACAGTTATAATCTGCAAAGTCGTTAATTGCGCAGAGCTAATATTAATGATATTACTTAAGAAAATCTCTATGAATACGGCTGCTCGGGTATATTTCCCTTTAATTGAAAATAGGTGCCTGCAAACGTAATATGACAGGTTTTTGCTTTTCGTCCCATATTTGTATGACTAGTATCTACAGTCCGTATGTTAAATTTTGTGTTTTTATTCGTATTATACAGGAGGCATATCTAGTGGACACTTCAACCGAGGTTATTCAGGTATGTTAAACTATTACGCATATGGTATTCATATTAAGTACAAAAAGACGTGTACTCGTGTTAGGCCATAAAGTTAAACCACAGAATACTAAGTTAAACTAAGATGCAAGTGCCTCGTGTGAGTGGACAAACGGTTCTATCGCTGTTTGCAATTGCGACTTCTTTTCACTTTTGTCTGCAAAAGAAAACTACGTCACGTTTGTGAGCAGCTCGAACTCTCCTTCGAAATAAGTACCTTTCTATCTGAGTAGTGAGTTTATGATTTACTATAGGTTTACCTATCATGTGTGTGTTGTGATTTATTAGCATAATTTATCTTATATTCTAAATCTAACACAGTAAATGAAGCATTCGATGTCGGATTGACACCTAAATTTGGATAATTAAATAAATAATGCGAGGTCCTTTTAGTTTTTATTTTTTTAAATCTTGACTGTAAAATTTTAACGAATTAAAGAAAGTTCCTTGGTTTGAGGAAGAATTCCTTTGGGCCGGCTGGCTGTTGGCTTTTACTATAGACGCGTCGGTGACAGTTTGCGCTTAAAATGAGGAGTTGGGAGTGTTTTTGCTATTATACTAGACAATTTGAATTTAACAATGCGCCCCCGTACAAATATAAGTTACGAAAGACTTATTTTATCCGTGTCCAGTGCTAATCACGCGATCCGCCTACAATGAAAAGTCGATAGACATGGTTAGGGCCGTAGGATGAAAGGTTTTCTTTCAGTATCGTTGTTATTTCAATAACACACACAGCACTAAAAACGTGCTGCCCCTCGTAGATGTAGCTTACATATGCTAAAATAATGACGGGTATGCCTGTATTAAACTTTTTAAAATTATTTACTTTTATTCAAATTATACAGGAGCCTTCAGTACTGCAGCCTCCAACCGATTTAGAACAGGTATGTTAAAATAAACAACCGAACTTAAACCTAAAAAATCGAACTTTAATTTACTGATATCACTGCGAGGCAAATGATAAGCTGACATATAGGCACATAAATAATAATGTTGTCCAATTTAATACAACAAAAGCAACAAAAGCCCCGTCTGTATGTGTTTAGTTTTTTAAGACAAACATGCGGTTTGACACGTTAACATATAGTATGTTTCATAACTAGTGTGCAGTCACAGTGCAGTGTAGCACGATTCACGTCCTGGTGAACGCCCTTGTTATTTTATTTTATATCTCACAATGCATCATAATTTCTACTTAGATCGTTAGATCCATATTTTGAGGCAATTAAGTCTTTATTTAATTAAAATTATGTCTATTTATGTCACATTTTTAGAAGAGGCAGAAGATGCAGAATTGGATGAAGCCATAACATCCAATTTAGAAGGCTCCCTGACTACTTTCGCTTATCCTGAAATTACTACCCCAGTTCTTGAAACAACCACTGAACTTAGTGTCACTCACTACTACGACCTCGATGACTACCCGTGGACCACGGACCTACTGAACCTTGCCAATGATACCCTTACATTCACAACTGACGTCACTGTCACATTGAAAGTAATCAGGGGCAACATTGTGAGTATACAATATTAAAATTATTTTATTTTAAAACTACAAGAATAAAACTTACTGCTTCGATACGGGGCCATACTGCTGTACCAATTTCGTGTTGTGTTGTATCAGCTCATATACGACCTACTGCAGGGCACGGGCCTACTCTACAATCGAGGGTACGATTGAGAGTGGTTAGGCCATATATTCCAATCTCAGAGAAAAATGATATGAAGTAATGATATTGCTTGGATAGCGACCGCCTTGCATGGGGTTGCCAAAGTGACCTACTCAAGTGCGTCGCGTTCAGGGGTTAGCCTGGGTGTACGTATGTAAAATTATGACGACTGGTGAGAATGATATGGTGAAATATTTATGCCTGTGGTGATTGAATACCTGTCAGTGACGTAGGTGTATGTATCCGGGTACTATCAGGCCGGCACAGTTCTGTGAATTGGCACAAAACAACTGTGGATATCTGCACTACACTGCACTTACGATCGGGCCTCAGTTGCAACACAGTGACTTTGTCGAGGCAGTAAAAAAAACAAAAGAAAAATGTTATCAAATATAAGGTACCCAATAGGTATTACTTGTGTTGAGATGAAGGTATTATTTTTATTTGCAGGCACCGAAAGAGTCTTCTGACCCCGAGTGCGCGAGCGCCGTGGGAGGCGGCAGCGGTTTGTGCGTGTACCTCACGCGCTGCCAGGGGGCGCGCGACATCACCCTCGACACCTACAAAACCACCTACTGCTCCGTCGGAGAAGGGTACATATAAACATTTTATATGTTACATAAAACACACACCATAAAAGTTTGCTCATAAAATTGGGATATTATACTAAAGGGACATCGCGGTCATAATATTTATAACAAAAAGAAAGGTACCCGTACCGCTATTTCTGTCACTCCTACGCAGTCAAATAATCTTCCCTCTCCCTCTACTGGTTCCCCGTAGTACTACCTAGTTGGTACCTAAATGTGCAGTGCGCAGTGTGTTTACTTATAATGTCTCTTCTAGTATTCTCATCTTTGTCCTCAATTCCCTATAATCTACATGAATTGACCTTAGCCCCAGTTCTATCAAGTAACGTGAACTACACATCTCTATAATTACTACTATAATCTAGAGTAGGTGCCTGTATTGTCAACGCTTAATGTAATCTGATTATTTTCAGGTATGCTGGTGTTTGCTGCAGTACGAGCGAGATTCATGCAAAATAGGATAGATACTTATTACGTTAGAACTAAGACTTTTAACTAAATTATACACAACTGTTGGTAATAGCAAATGTTGAGTCTGAATTTAATTGGTCGGACATGAAGTGCCTTTTTAAGAAAATAAATAAATAATTGTATATTATACTGTGATTAAACAAACATTCCTATACGCATTAAGATTTTAAATTACTGATTGGTAATTTTTCGACTTGGTACACAAAAATGTTTCTACAAATACCTAGATCCTCTGTCTGATAAAATTCTGTGTAATATTTTAATGTAACTAATGAATCTCTTACTTCGCATAAGTTATTATAACTACTTATGAATTAAATATGTTTTTACATGTTCTATTTTATATTTAAAAAAAAAAACATTTTATCAACAGGGTTTATAAACAATATAAAATTATTTTGTTTTATTCAATAAATTCAATGATAAAAATAACATTTGAATAATTATTTCTACCCTTTTAAAATCTTCAAGGTGTTAATGATTTGCATTCAATATTTACAATGTTGGCTGAGAATTAAAAGAAAGAGAGTCACAGCCAAAGGTTTTGTGCAAAGTTTGAGCCCAGTAAGTACATCCTTCTGACCTCGGAGTTGGTCTACATTTTTAAACGAATAAAGCTCCTTTTAACATCATTACGTAAGTTGATAATTGCCCACAAGGATTTCAAAGTACCTAATGTGTTTTTTATCACCTAGAACTGGACAAATCTACTGATAATCCTCTTCGTCATAGATTAGCGACCTGCAGGGGTTGAATATAACCAAATATAACTAATAAAAAGAATCGAATTCAATTTTTTATATAAAGAGGTTATATTTTGAATTTGAATTGCTCGTTAACGGCCGGAATTAATAAAAGATCTTGATCTCAGTATAAGCGCCGATCCCGAAAATAGATAAATGGTTAGAGGTTTATCGACAAGCGCACTTTAAATTTATCCTGTAGGCTAATTCACGTAATTTATTGACGCGCCGATCAAGTTTCGATGCAGTTTCGATTAGGTTTACGTCTTACGGCCGGTTCACACATGTCTCCGTTTTACTGTTCCGTTTTATCGTGTACGTTTTTTTTTCGTCGGTGGCGTATGTAGTTGTATGAGCGACTTCACACATGGCACAGTATTCTGTATACAGTAAAAAATATCGTTCCGTAAAAAAATTACATTCCGTTTTGTCATCGAATACTGGACGACGGAACAGTAAAAATATATGGATACGTAGAATTTTAACGGATAGATACTGTGTGCGTGGCGGGCGGTGTGTGCGGGGTGTAGGAGGGGGAGTGATGCGACAGGTTTTTGACTCACATTTTTTATTGTAGATTCCTAGAGAACGCGCGCGTGCATTGTGTGTAATAATTATTATAATCACTGATCAACCATGTCAACCAAGGAGTGGGAAAAGTTAATAGACAAGGAAATGTTAATTAGTTTGGTGGAAGATAGGCCAGTCCTTTGGGACAAGACGCTGGATAAATACAAAGACAATACTGCAAGTATTGCAGGTCGGCGCGAAATATGCATTATTCTAATGGAGGATTTTGAGGCTGCGAGTTTTCTGTTCACACATCGTATCCAGTAATGACGGATTCGTTGAACGTTATACGGTGCCTATGTGTGAACAGCGCATAATTTTATGACGTATCCGTTAAAAACGTACCAGTAAAACGGACTCCCATGTGTGAACGGGCCGTTAGTCGTACGTACGTCAAAATGGTATTCTTGTAATTGTTTAGCTGCGCGTAAGATATGCTTACACTGCGCATGTGCTGCACGTTGGTGGGACTAAACCAAAGAGTACAGTACTAAAGACTAAACTGTCATTGGAGACGTCAAATGAATAGGTAATTTACCAATCAGGTTGCGATCTGAATCACGCATGTATAAAACGCGCAGCCGTAGAATACGCTAAAGCGATCACGTGACGCGAACTTGACGCGAGCGTATCTGACAGCGGTTATTCTAAATTACGAGAATACAAAACGGGCTGTTTTGATCGAAACTTAACTGCAACTGCACTGCAACTGAACTTATTTAATTACGTGAATTGGCCTACTGACTAGTTGATTCTTTGGATCGATCTTTAGGTAAAGGTTAGCTTATTGATTTTGGCCATAAAGCTATAATATACTCGTATAACCTACAGATATATTTGCATGAATGCATTTAAAATGTATTTTGCATCCATCCATCCATAAACTCACGCCTTTACCCAGAAGGGGTAGGCAGAGGTGCTGCCAGGACATCCACTTTCGGCATGTATGTTCCATCTCAATATGTGATTCCCATATCGCCATATTGGGTAAAAATTCCAGACTCCGTGCGGATAATGAATAGAAAAATCCAATATCATTGCCCGACTCCATAGTCGAACCCAAGGGCCAAGACCTCAGTTTTGTAATCTTACCGTAGTACAACTACGCCACCAAGACAAAATTGGTATTCTATTTACTCTTTTTTTTTTTTCTTCTTATTTCCGGTTACAAGCACTGTGTTGCTGTGCTACGCCAATTTCTATTTATGTAAACCAGGGTAAATTAATTGAATAATCATAAGCTATAAAATGTAGATGAATATTTTAATTTCAGTTTCTTATTCTGTATGAGCCCTAATTCCTTCGTAAGAATAACAGAAAATAAATGAAATGAAATGTCAATGTCACGCGAGGCTGTATGGGCTGGAACCCTTTGCCTTCCCAGGGAGAATAGAGGAAAAAAAAAATCTATGTCATTGTCACTAATCTGACATTTTTATTGCTATTTCTGATTTCATTTTCGTTTGTTGCTAAAATAAGTGTTATTACTTTCCTAATAGACAAACAGAAATTAGCAGGTATGGTTAATTGGATGGACGCACTTATGATAAATACGGTGACGGAGGGAACTATGAATTTATTACGGAACGTTGTAAGTTTCGAGTTCTCTCGAAGGATTTAATTGATAAAGGCAACTCCAATTTTCTTATCATATCTACGTATCGACGTAGGAATTTTGCAAAGATATTTCTTATTATTTTAGGGTGTATTTAAATCTAAATCGGAGGCACCACCCACGACAATCATGTTAAAAGCACCTTTGTGGCAACTGGCGCGAGAAGCTGGCCCGTTCGTGAGGCTGGCGGGGCTAAGCGGCGCGGCCGCCGTTATTCTCGGTGCGATGGGGGCGCACCGCAACTTCCCCGAGCCGGAAGGCAAAGAAGATTTGAAGAAAATCTTTGAAACAGCAAACAGGTTTCACTTCTTACACACATTGGCCCTTGTCACAGTGCCTCTCTGCAGGAGACCGTACATAGTAAGTTATAATGTTCCCCTTTTTATATCTTTATTTAGTGTTTTCTCTTGGCTAGTATGTTGAGTTGTCCAATCTGACTAACTTGAAGTCTCTAGTTTTGTTTGACCACAATGTCAAATACAATAGAGCTTTAATTTGATTGAATGGCTTAATAGAAGTTAATGTAAAAGACCTGGCATTAAATAGCATCATTCAATAGTTCTTGTAACAATAATTCCTGAACAACATGTTCTGAGCAAAGTCACACCTTTAATTCAATCTGCTAGCTAGGTTGAACTCATTTTATAGGACTGTGGTGCAGTGGAATGAATGCAGTGAGAATATATTCAGGTGCGAAAGTTTTAAAACCAACTTTATATAAGAAAGTTCTAGAGGTGTGAAGATAAAACAAATTAAAGTTTAAGCAATTGTTAAGATTTGGATCCAACTGTTGACATTGTAAAATAAATGCAGAACAACTTATCCAATGCAAACATGAGGTATTTTGCTGAACATTGTGAATGAAGTGCCTAATTTGGGTCTCAGGGGTACCGCTGACACTCAGGTTCCTGCAGAGCATAGTAGTAGTTGTTTGATTACTCTAAGAATTATAAGGCTAAATTAGAAACTTATGAGTGGCTGACTGCTCGGTGGCGTTGTTGTACTATGATAAGATTACAAAGCTTAGGTCTTGGGTTCGGATCCCGGGTCGGGCAAAGTGATATTACATTTTTCTATTTGTTATCAGCGTGGAGTCAGGAATTTGTGATTGATATGGTGATAGGCTCGCTCCTATCACATTGTAGGACGGAACATACCAGGCGAAATGTGGGTGTCCTGGAACCTCTGCCTACACTCTCTGGGATAAAGGTGTGAGTTTATGTATGTATGTTATGTATGAGTGCCTTTAAAGTCCTGATACTAATCTAATAAGGATTAAAAAATGTAGTCATAATATAAAGCCTACACTCTCCACTCTTAAAATATTGGATGTTGTGAGGTGTACTCTATTATAGATATTGTGTGTTTTCGCTCTCTATTATGGTTAATATTTTAACTACATTTCCCCACAAATAAATATAACCAAATATATTTTGTTGTATTTTACAGGCAGGTGCATTTTTCATTGCTGGAATGGGAATGTTTTGCGGAACATGTTATTACCATGCTTTTACGGGTGATCGGAAGCTGCGGCAAGTCACCCCCCTAGGCGGAACATGTCTCATTCTTGGTTGGGTGGCAATGGTGCTGTAAGCTATTACTACGTTAGAAAAATAGATGTTATGTATATTGTAGGGTAGGGTTTTAAAATATATCATAATATCTTGAATCTTTAAACTTTTTAGGTGTGGCATTGAGTAGAATTCTATTAGTGATCCATCAATATAAATCTTTGTGCTCGAAATTGCTCTCGCAATGTGCATTCTATATGCTGTTTATAATTATTACTTTCGATAAAATATTAAAATTATAGACTTAATCACTTAGAAAGGTTTGAAGATTGTAGTAGTTTTTTATTAGAACAAGTTTTGTAAGTAGAAGAGCAATAATGTATTACATTAAAAATGTGGTATTTCAAGCAAGTATAAATAGTTGGACATGACTAATTCCATTAATACAGTGATTGGTGTAGACTGTAGAATAAGTGACATTGTGTATACTGTGCATTAGTTAATTTAGAGTTTATCTGTATAGAAAATTAGCTAGTTTCAAATGTTATTTGTGAATGCGAGTGTGTTCACAAAGATTGGTAGAGGTTATTATTATACTTCATTAATCTGTTTTCTGGGGAAATATAAGAGAATGTAATTTATATATATAGAGGTTTTTAATTGAATTTCTCTGTAATAAAGACAGATAATAAAAATGTTATGCTTTAAAATTGTAGTTCTACATTCACCTTTTAGTTTTTACTGTAGTAGACACTATCTACTCGCATCATTGACAGCCTCCGTGGCGCAGTTGGTTTGATGCCGCCTGTGAAACGAGAGGCCGCGGGTTCGATCCCCGCATCGAAACAAATATTTGTGTGATCCACAGGTATTTGTTTCGGGTCTGGGCGTTTGTGAGACCGAAAAGTCTCTCGTAGTTCCTGATACCCACGACACAAGACTCGATCTTAGTGTGGGGTCAGGACTATGTGACTGTTGGGTGTATTTATTTAATTATTTATTTATTTATTTATCCTTGCCACAATATAATCCTTACCCAAATCTCCTTGCCAAAATAATAGCAGATTCTGGTTTTCATGACAAATAGAAGAATTCTTTGCATTTAGTATAACCAAGACAATGTTTGTTACACAATGAATAGTACATAAATGATAGCCTATGAGAGAATGAAATAAATATAGAGTATCAGGAGTATTAGATACACGGAGCAGGACGGAATGGGCCAATACCAAAAGATTTTATTTAAACTCATCTGGTGGGAATACGACATAAAATCCAATGTTTTAAATTGATGCCGTGGCGTCGAAAGGCGTTTCTTGACACGGTATTGGAGAGCGCGCTAAGGGATCTCCAGGTGGGATGCCGCAGCGCTCTGCGGTATGCCACGGCACGCCAAAGAACGTCGAGACGCCGCGCCGCGGGACCAGACAGTCAAAGCGGGAGTACATGCAGGTGCTATCAATGCATACTTCAGCGTGACGCAGCATGCCGCGTCGCAGGATGCTTTGGTAGGGCGCCGAACTGCTCCAGTATGTAAGCGGCTGGCCGGTGGCTCTTGCCATTCCGTCCTGGTATGCGTAGGCCCAATGAGGTTCCTTACTTTTATAATATTTTTATGAATGTCAAAAAATATTTTAATGCAAAATTGTAGTAGGGTATTTTAATTTGTTCAATTATGAGTCGGAATCGCCTTTATACCATAAGCTCACTGAATTCATTTAACAATGTTACAAATACATAATAATGTATCTACCCGCATTTGCATACCTTTCACTAAGAATATTCTATACAACATCTAGTTCTACCCACAGTAACCTCCTCCATTCTTTGTCGTCCTAGTACTTTTTTACTCCTCATATTGATGACATAACTTTTAGAAAAACTGATTTTTTTCTCCGTTACCCTAGTATTTTTGTGTTCTGGGAAATATTTCGCATTTAATGATGATAGGTTTAATGTATTTCCTTTTTACCCCTATTGTCCTAGTACTTTTTGTGCCACTTTAGTGTCGCTTTTTCGTTTAATTAAGATCAATCCCGGTAATGAAAAAACCTTTTAAAATGTTTTATTAGCATATCAAACAAAGACAGCGTGATAGAGGCCCTGCGCTGGATTTGGTAACTAGAACTAGGAATACTGTTGGGGAAAAGAAATATTTTCAGAATGTTTATATCGTAACTGGGTAACAATTAAATAATATGGGTT
Source organism: Deilephila elpenor (assembly GCA_949752805.1). NCBI lineage: Eukaryota > Metazoa > Arthropoda > Insecta > Lepidoptera > Sphingidae > Deilephila > Deilephila elpenor. The sequence goes on along the minus strand of OX457097.1, from coordinate 10,451,329 downwards.
CGAATGGGAGAACTTTTACTAACAACTTTAAATTGTATATTAACGAGAAATCATAATGTAAATGTTTTCAACAGGTGGAATGTGAGTACTGGCTGGATGCTATCATAGTATCATTCACAATGATAATGCCTTTGTAACTGTGCAGGGAATAGGGAAGGTAATAAAGAAAACACAGAGTTGCATCAATATTGTTTACATGGTTTTATTGAAATCGTTACATATTAAACTTTGCACTTTTTCTTTTACTCATTTATAATACTTAAATGTTAATCAAAACATACACCGTTTGGTAATAAATGCTATTATAATTCATAGGACTCTTGAAGGATGTTTCAGTGGTCCTTCAAAGAATTTGGAAATAAGTGCTGGTCCATTTTGAACGGATGTATCTACTAAATTACTTGAAAAGATTACTCTCATAGAGGAGACCGATTTAAATGGACGCGCACATACAATATGATTAAAAAGGTGACGTGTAGTGGCCAAGGGCTCGACACTCGACACTCAGAACTCGACAGTGGACACAACGCAAGCCGAGCCACGAGCCACTTCCGCACCAGGACTAATCTAACGAGAGTCCGCATCTCTCATATAAGAATAAAGTAATATACAAAGCTATCACATTAAATTAACACAAAATATAATATAAACATATTTCTGTAATCTAAAAAGAATCCAAAGAATAAACGAAATCATAGAACGCACAGCACTTTCAGTGTCCATCATAATAGAGAAATAAATTCACTTTGATTGCACATAAACACCAGAGTTTCGGAGCGTGCGCACCGTCCAATATAACACAATTTACTATCACTAACCTCATTCACACATGTATATAATAATTTTCGAGGGGGTCAATTAAAAGTAATCACATGTTTGGACATAACTAGGCGTTCACGACAAGTGGAACGAGTGCTGTCCCTCCGAGGCGGCCAGGCGCAGCTTGGCGCGCATCACCTCCGAGCTGCTGTAGTCGGGCAGCTTCAGGTAGTTCACGCACGTCATCACCGACGGCAGGTACTCGTCCGGGTCCAGCGACGACTCCAGCGACTTGCGCACCACCGTCAGCGGAGGGTTGAGGGCCTTGAAACCTGGTTCCATAACAATATTCCTTAAGTATTACATAAAATGTCATTACTAACTAGAGATGTTGTCTTGCAAGTCGCTTACCTCCAGTGGGCAGGCGCGGGCTTCCGGTAACAAACTGCAGGAAGAGCCGTTGCTCCTCTCGATTGTAAGAAGCTAGTATATCAATGAGCATGCGGATAGAGCGCGACTCGGCGTTGTAGCCGTGGTCGGGGCGTATGCACTCCGCCAACATGCGAGGGTCCCAGCGTTGCTCACGTCCTCCTAAGAAATTAAAAATTACATTAATTAACCATAAGCCTATGTTATAAATAATCTAATGTTTTAAATCAAATAAAAAATATTTCTCACCAGAAGAACTGCCACAGAACACTTGTTCTAATTCCTCCGGATAGAATATTTTTAAATTTGCCAGAGGGAATACTGATTCGAATCCTTCTTTGAAAGCTTCCATTTGCTTTGTCACACCTGTCGATGAAAACATTAATTAATTATACAATTGCTTTGCTCATTTTCCATACATATATTTCATGTTACATAGAAATTAACAACAAGGCATCTATGAGGTATATATTAGATGTTGCCTTTACACCACTGAAATTAAAAACACAGTTATTTTAAAAGACAACCTTTAAATATGAATAATAAAAATAACAAATAGAAAGAATTCACTCACCCTCGTAAAGCAGCCAGTGAGTGACGAGCTCAATGTAGTTGTGCAAGTTGTGTGCGGTGACGGGCAAGTCGCGCCCGCCTCGGCGCAACTCGGTGCACCCGTCGCCCGGTAAGATAAAATCTAATCCAAGTTCCTCAATGGGGCATCCATCTAATTCGAGACCGCTTATCTGCAAATTACGATTAGATGACGATTTAGATGCAGTTGTATGTTGAAGCGGCTCTTTTATAATTATCTTGATAGTAAAAAATGCCTTTAGTAGGGCATATAAAATATATTTCTACATAATGTATTGCTGACCATTTGCGTCCGCTGCTCGACGGAGTGCCTGGCGTCGGCGGCGATGGTGCGGGCGCGGTCAGCCACGCGCCGCAGCCGGCACAGCGAGCGCCACAGCTCCGGCGCCACGTGGCGCACGTCGCTCAGGTTCAACCAGCGCTCCTCGTTCACCACCCACCGGTACATGGTCGTCGACAGTGGAATGTCAACCTGATAATTGAAAACGGTGCATCACATACTGAATAAGATAGAAAAGGAAAACCACATATTGTGTGGGGTAATTACTCACCATTCGTGAGTCCATGACCGCCTTGGCCATGAATTTGCCAAGGAATCGGAATTTGGCTTTGACTCGAGATAGATGCGACGCTCGTCCGTTGCGACCGACGGCCTGTGGAAAGAGTCCGCAAGGCCAGGCGACGTAGGCAGCGGGCGTGGAGGCGGGCAGCGCCGTCTCCTTGTCGTCGGGCGGCAGCGAGGTGGGCAGCGAGGCGGGCGGCTCGCCGGCCAGGTCAGCAGGCAGCGAGGCGCGCGCACGCTCCTCATCGAGACTGAGCGCGTCGCGCACGGAGGACGCGAGCCGCGCCGCCGCCTCGGCCGCGCGCTCTGCCGCCGGCGGCTGCGACTTGACGATCTCTCCGGCGAACGAGCTGGGCTTCTGCTTGAAGTTCTCGCTGCCGTGCCACAGGTCGAGGTCTGCGCGCTGCAGCTCCTGCGACACGAGCGCGTAGAATTCGAGCGTGGGCCCGAGGCCGGTGCCCACCTCGTTCTCGTACTGTATCTCGAGCAGCGCCTTGGAGTGCGCGAACTCGTGCATGACGTGCTCGGCCTGGCGCAGCACGTTGTGTCGCTGCACGGTGCGCTTGCGGCGGTCGAGGCGCGGCGCCACGCGCTCGGTCTCGCCGCCGGCCGCGGCGCCGCGCTCGCCGCCCGCCTCCAGCAGCCGCTGCAGCGCGCGGTCGCGGTCGAACGACACCACGTAGAACAACAGGTGCCGGCACTCGAACGGCAGCACGAACGGACTACAAACGACCACGCATTGTTGTTACACGTTTGCTGTACGATAGATACAATGTCTTCTATTGTTGTCATATTAGTGACTCACCAAGCGTAGGCGATCTTTTTCAACCAAGGCGGAAGGTTTCCAGTCATGATGACGAGCGGGTCTTGCAATTGTCGATTGGCTTTTGCGGCTAACTGTAATCATAAATACAGCGTGAATGACAGGCGATTGGACTGGAATGCGTGTTCGACGGGGCGAGTACTCACTTTGGCGTTGATGAACTCTGCGTTGGGCACGAGCGGGCGGTGGTCGGGCAGGCAGGCGGCGCGGTAGAGCGTGTGCCAGTGGCGCGAGATGGCGTGCAGCGCGCGCAGCAGCCCCAGCGCCGGCAGCGACGCGTCCTTCACCTCGCCGTCCAGCAGCAGCGGCGAGCGCAGGATCACCACCAGCGGCGAGTCGCGGATGGGCACTACGCCTTCTGTAATACACAGTATAACATCATTAAGAAACTATGTCGGCGAATCACATGTCGATAGGTTGCAAGTTTACTTACCATTCCACAAGAGATCAGGTTTGCGCCTGGAAGACAACTTGGTAGGCTGGCCTTTGCCCTTCTTGGAGGAAGCAGTGTCGGCACGCAGTTGTTCGCCACCCTCCACGGCGCGGTAGTAAATGGTATGAGTTTGTACCCATATCCCAGCATTGGCTATAATAATTTATGATAGTCAGTACCGGTGTAAGCAAATGGATATACAATGAATGTGAGAATTAGATGTACATACAGAGTGGAGTTTCAGTATCTGTGTCGGCATCGGTTTGTTCGCCGAACTGTCTCACGGCTTGGTACACGGTCATGTTGTATGGCAGCACCGTGTCCCCAATCAAAAACTCCAGTTTATGTTCCGAACTGAAATGTACAATAATTAATGATATTATTTAAAAATATAGTTTAAAAGACATTGTGATTCAGTTTAATGAATCATGCAGTTCTTCATACTTTTTTGTATTAAATTACATGGATATTCGTAGCGAGTTAGAACGAGTGAAAACATAGTGAGGGAAAACGCCTCAGATATTCCGGAAAAAGTTTGGAGATAAATGAAGCCTAAGCAGTTTAGATACCGTTCATGAGACCTCTGTACTAACGGGAGTTCCGATTGAGAGAGATTAGATCACAGTCACCAGGCTCGGCTGGCTTCACATACCATACAAATACTTTTAAAATGTTATATGGCTTGCGAGTTTCGCCACAATGTTTTCCTTGATCATTAACATGCGTTAAACGAAATAATGATATGAGTATAGCATGTGGCGGCACTGACTCCGGCGCGTGGTGGTGGTGCGCGGGCGCGTCGTCCACGTCGTCGTCGGAGCCGGGCTCGTCGTCCGAGTGCGGCGCCGCCGCGCGCCCGCTCGCGTACCCGCGCTGCGACAGGTACCTGAACAAGATATACCACTCAGATAACTCATATTCATAGCTTTTTGTGGTCATAGATCTCCACTCGAAACAAAAGGATCTTTAATTTTATTTTTGACTAAATATCAAGCTGAGACAAAGTTTCTCGGCGCACTTGTCTACATGCCTACTACCCGGGTGCTTCCACCTTAACGTTCAGAAGTATTTAAACAGGCTGAGATTGCACTAGCCGGTTAATGTATTTTTGAGAGTTTTCCCTGTGTTTAGAGAATGATCATGGGCGCTCACCTTTCAATGGCTTGAACTAATGCTAACGGGTCTATCCGCACCACGCCTCCCTTCCATTGTTTCAGGTTGGTGCAGGTCGGATGACGTTTGAGATCACACTGCAACCAAAAAGCAAAACATTTATAAAGTTTAATAAAGATTATATTTATTATAGATTACCACAGTATTCGTGTTTATAGATATGGTATAGTTGATGAATGGAAAGTACATGAAAAGGGTTTTCTATTCGTACTTGCTATTTTACCTCACATAGAATAAATCATCATTATATCAAGTGCAACATTGCTTATAAAAATATATTTCAAAAATGAATAATTCCATCAAATATTAAAGTAGGAAGGAATAAATTGGAATAAGTTTTACATGCAGTATTGTGCAAAGTGTGTGTGTACCATGAGCTGGTGGGTGTTGAAGAACTTGAGCGCGGAGGTGGCGGGGCGCGCGGGCAGGTCGTGCACGCGCACGGGGAACTGCTCCAGGTGCGACACGCACGCGTTCACCTTGCCCACCAGCGCCGCCAGCGCGCTGCCGCTGCCGCCGCCCTCGTTCCACTCGCTCACCCTGCGACACACACAACATTATCATCACCATCTTCATCACCTTTATCTTCATCACTATCATTTTTAACTTCGTCATAACATCACCTTCATCACCATCATCCTCATCGAAGTAATCAGCCATATAAAGTTTCCTGCTGAGTATGACCATCCTATAATATTTCTGTGAAAACTTGTGGGAAAGTGCCCTGCATTCTATAACTTCCTACAACCCCTACTATGTGTTCTGTCTACACAGTATGTGGACATCATCTTTCTATTTTGCCAATAAAATCATTATATTTATTGATTGCGTCATGCATCAATGCAGTTTCTTTATAAATTCTAGTCCTAACAACGACAATAAGAACTATTAAAACGATGATGAATTCTAGCAAACTATTCCCACTACAATCCACGCATTAGAAACCCTGTCAATATAAACTTTGAAAAGAACTGTATTACTGTCCCCGTCAATGTGAACATAATAGAAGACAAACTTTTTATAGCTGTATGTATCTATACTAACTCGATGCCGAGCGGCATGTCTGCGAACACGTGCAGGAAGAGGCGCAGGCGCTCCTCGGCGGCGTCGAGCTCGGCATTGTCTCGGCCTTCGCCCTCCGTCTCGCGCGTCTCGGCCGCTTCCGCGTCTTCGCCGCCCGTCAGGAACTGGTGTAGAGCGCCCAGCACTCCCGAGTGGTTCACCTGGATATTTACAGATTTAATTAAAGACACAGTACAAATAACAAGTATATTGTAATTTATAGCTCTATGAGTAAATTAAGTATGAATGAACTGGCTCAGTTTGGAGGGTGCCACTGACTCCTAGTTAATAGAAGTGAAACAAGCTTATATTTTTTCGCAGTCTTGAGACTAGTCTAATCTTTTAACTGTATTTTTTAGGTCAGCAACGCAACAAAGGATCTTATGTATTTTGTTAATTTTAGGCGATATTGATCACTAACCATCAGTGTCGCCGATTGCTTGTTTATAAACCTTATGTCTTAAAGGTTAAGTCTATAATGGTGTGGCAAGTTGTTGAGGAGTACCTCGAATGGCGAGACGTCGTGGTGCAGCAGCGTGTCGCGCAAGTGTTCGAGCGCGGCGCGGTGGTGGTGGCGGTGGTGATGACGCGGCAGCGCGGCGGCCAGCGCGGCCAGCTGCTCTAGCGCGCCGCCGCCGCCGCCCAGCGCGCCCCACTCGCGCTGCAGCCGAGCCGCCGTCCACTGGATCCACTCGCGGACTTTCTCCCTGCACGCGACACAACACGATATTTACATACTTCATCACACGCTAATATTGAACATTTATACGTTAGACTAACTTGTATAAGCCATAGCTATTAACATACTGCAAAATACCAAATAACATAAATATCCATTAAGCAGGTATTTATTCAAATAACTAAACATGACACTGGTCATGTCACTGATCTAAACTGTGGGATCACTAGCATTTATTTGAGAAATCAAATTACATGGCATATATTCACTATAAATGGGTCGGAAACGCAGCCTGTCGTTTCACAGCCGGGTCTAAACCAACTATGCCACGGATCAAATATCATATATTACTTGTTCTGCACGGTGAGGTTGGCGGCGGTGTGCGGGGAGGCGAGCAGCGCGGAGTCCTTGTGCGCGTGCGGCGCGCGGCCCCAGCGCGTGGGGTTGAGCGACGACAGGAACGACGCCTTCACCGAACCCCCCGCGCGGTGCGCAGCGCGGGCCGCGCCAGAACCTGACCCGCCGCATCCCGATCCTATACACAACAGTCAATTCATTATAATTAATCTAACTTAACCACTATCATGCGCCCTTATTAAGCCTACATATTTGTGTACTATTTTTAAGTTTCGAGAAAAGTGACTAGCAACTGGTTGTCAATGCAATTTGTTTTCTTTTAAATATATTAATTGTGGCTAAAAGAATGTCTTAACGAGTTAGTACTTACTTAGACGAGTTTTAGTATTTGGTTTTAATTCTTCGCACGTCTCTGTTAATCTAGTTTGGCATGAGCTAGACTGTAGTAATAATTATGTGAGTAGCATCAAACTTTTAAGGTTTTACAAGAGACAAAGTTGAACTATTATTGAATGTTGCGTTTTGTATCGACGTTGGAATATGTGGCAGTGTGGTGCGTACCGTGCGGCGCGAGCGTGTGCGCGGGCGCGGGGTGCGCGGCGTGCGCGGGGTGTGCGTGCGGCGCGTGCGCGTGGTGCGCGTGCGGCGCGTGCGCGGGGTGCGGCGCATCGTCCCGCCGCCGCGCGTGCCGTCCACTCGCGCCGCCAGACCGCTTCACTGCGCGCTTGCGTTTCAGCATCTCTGCTAGTTGCAGCGGACTGCCAGATCTGTCGTACACCATATTATCATTATCAAAATCAAACTTTTTTTAAATTTGATTTAAGCTGATATTAGTTCGGACACTAACCTATGCATAGTAGTCGGTATCTGTGGATGTGTAGAAGCCGGTGCTGGTCCTGGCTCCGAACCGCTTCCATCACTTCCACTCGCTAAGAACCAATGAAAAGATTTAATGAATAATATTCCCCACAAACGTTTAATAACAACACATACATCAAATATAAAGTGTACTCACGCATGGTGGTAGCGACGAATGAGCCGGATGCGGAAAAAGCCAGTGACAAGTTGTTGTGTTCGAGTGATGTGGCAGATGTGGAGGCGGGCGGCGACGAGCCTCCACCCGACCGCACGCTGGTGCCGCTCGGAGACTGCCGGACAACGACAGATTAGCATATCAATTATACTGTTCATAACTACTTCATAATACATTTTAGACTAACTAATGCCTGTAACTTTTTCAAGTTGGTTACTATGTATTTATGTAGCTGGTAAAAATACATATAGAATAGCGTTTATAAAGATAATAGCCGTCTTTGAGCATAATTTTGTTTTTCAAATTAAGCTCCATATCTAAAAAATAGCACAACATTGATTGTAACATCAGAGTTACAGATTCAGCCATTTCAATAACATTGAAATATTTATGTGTAAGTGGACACTCAGAATCTAAAATAGCAGTGGTCACACAAGTAGAGGATTCATAATGAGGACCTGTGACCACCAGTTGGACCGTATACTTTAAGATAACAAAAACAAACATAATAAATATTTGTCAAATATCCAGCATGATTTACTGCGTGTACCTTGATCTTGGCCTGGCGGGGCGGCGTGGTGCGCTCGGCGAGCTGCGCCACCTGGTGCAGCACGCCCTCGCGGCGGAACTGCACGGCCATCTCCTCGGGCAGCCGCTGCATCAGGATCTCCGCCAGCTGCAGCGAGCCCACCACGATGCGGAGGTCGCTGGATGCCATCATGCCCGCAATGTGCGAGGATATCACCTGCTTGGGGAAAATGATCGTTAATATAATATTCAACATGTTCTGAGGTGCATTAGAGGAACGACATAATATATCACTTTTCTCTAGAATTTTGATTTATTATCTACTGGTAAAAATCACTAGAAATTCGATTTCACTACTATTAATTTGCCACCACTTACGGTCAGGTTTATTCTTCTAATTTAAGCGAGTAGTTTATCTCCAATTAAAGTTAAATCTCAGTAGCATAAACAGCAATATATGAGGGGCAGATAATAGTGTAGTGTGTACGTGCCTGCATCTTGAGCACTTGTCGCAGCAGCGGCGCGTCGGCGTAGTAGACGCAGCGCAGGATGGCCTTGAGCGCCTGCGAGCGCACGGCCGGGCCCGCCGAGCTCCAGTACACCTCGTGCAGCACCGCCAGCAGCGCGCGCGCCAGCGACGGAGACGAGCGCACCATCGCGATGCGCGGGTCTACACACATATATTATTCGAAATAGTTCAATAAAAAAATACTCACAATTTTTGCACGTGTGTATGTAAAATATAACTAAAAAAGTAAGTAATTAAAAAAATCAACAATCTCGATCGATCTCATGATCTATGAAAATAAGTATAAAGAAACTGCCTCGGTGGCGTAGTTGTATTACGGTACGGTTACAAAGCCGAGGCCTCGGGTTCGAATCCCGGGTCGGGCAAAGTGATATTGGATTTTTCTATTAATTATCAGCCCGGAGTCAGGAATTTGTGCCCGATATGGCGATAGGCTCGCCCCCTATCACATCGTGGGACGGAACATGCAAGGCGAAATGTGGGTGTCCTAGTGGCGCCTCTGGCTATCCCTTCGGGGATAAAGGCGTGAGTTTATGTATGTATGTATGTATGTGTAAGTATAAAGAAAGAAAGTAGTATGTACCTGGCGCATTAGCAGCGGCGGCGTTGGCATGGTCCGCGGAGTTGGGCTGCGGCGCGACGCGCTGCACGGGGCGCGCGGTGCCGGTGTGGTCGTTGAGCTGCTGCATGGCCGTCAGGTCCACAGTGTAGGAGCGGCCCAGCGTTGTGAGGCACACCTCCTCCTCGCCCGCCGCCGCGCCCGCCTCCAGCGCGCGGCTCTCCGCCCACGAGTACGAGCGCCACATGCCTGACCACAACACAATACTATTCATTCTATCCAATATTATAGAGCTGAATATTGAATAGCATGCTTTAAACTATGAAACAATTTACATTTTTGCAAAAGTCCTTTTAACACAAAGGGATGACCTTTAAGAAGCTAATAAATATGTTTATAGTTACTTAGAACTTTTAATGAGACGCGATAGTCAATTTGTATTGAGTGTATGTTAAACTGGCAAAGCTAGGAAGCTTCATGGTAAAAAGCACAATAATTTTTAATACTAAATGATATACCTCTATCATCACGCCACTGCCAGTGCGCAGTTCTATCGGTGGATGCAGACCAGGGTTTATCAAGGTGGACGTCGACGGCGAAGATGCCGTCAGTCGGCAGGCGCGGCATCAGCTCTCCGATCAGACATGTGATCTCGTACAGCTCTTGAGGCAGGCGGGGGATCAACTCTACTTGCTGCAGGAAAATATTAACTTTTTAGTGATGCATTTGATTAATCAATGTATTTAGCTATTTATCAATATTAACGCTTTAAGCCGCGAGGCTGCTCGAAAGACTACTCGTGAGTTGGCTCGTTTGTGCAGTGTGTCAAGAGGCAGCCTCACGGTGCGCTCGTTTAGTGTTTACAGTCATGCCAAGCAACGCCGAGCCTGCGAGGCGTCAGTAAACGTTTTCCATGGAACCAAAAACTTTATTTGCGTCTACAGCGTTTTTCAACGCGTGTAAAATTTTGAGAAAAATCAAGAAACTAATAAAAAAAGAGAAGAAAAGCACATTGGTGGATGAAACACATAAGATTACAAGTTCGTCTTTGTATTTAATGTTGCGAGCCCCCGAGGCAATACAAATGCGTCCCATGCAACTGGGCGGCTCATATTGAGCACCCTCATTCACCGACAGCGAGCCAGGCCGCAACGTTCAAATTGTCTCGCGAGGCAAACGTGTCTCCACATCGCTTTTGATACCCGGCTTTAAAATATTGACAGCTTTATGCAATATGGAGCAAGTAAATTGCGGACAGTTGAATTTTTTATATCGCCAGGCGTTACTACCGTTTGTATATTAATGTAAATGCATGATTGAATGATATGATTCGGTACCTCCTGGTGCAGCGTGGAGCCGGTGAGCAGGCACAGCAGCGTGTCGGCGATGGAGCGCTGGTGCAGCGCCAGCGCCAGCTGCGGGCACGCCGCGCACATCACCCACAGCAGCCGCAGCACCGTGATGAACGTCGCGCCGGAGATCAGCGCCGGCTGCACCACCAGCTGCACCCCAACACATTACATTATTATACGCGAGCTATAATAACGAATCACTTCAAAAAGTCTAAAAAGGATTGTCGTCGAAGGCAATTAAATTTGTCTTATGTTTATACTTGAAATAGTATAGTACCCGGATTCTTCCTATTTCCGTAATACGCGTTACGTAAAAATTACAAAACGTGTCAAACTTTCGACGACCCGAGGTCGTTACAGTGACGGATATGAAATAGCCAATAGCAGATAAAGTAATTCGCGCGTAAATTGCATACGTGTTTTTCTCCCTAAATATATTTATTTACTTCCGTGCATGACAAATCGTAGCATGTAAACTTAAGTTATCTCTTGCCCTGAATGTAACTGTAACATCATATATAACATCTATAAATACAAATCATTTGTTATCTATTTATGAAATTGAACTAACGAGTTGCTGTAAATTGGTGAGCAGCTCTGGTGTGGCGATCTCCTGCAGACGAGCCGGGTCGTGTTGGAAGCTGTCTACGAGTCGAGAGAACGCGAGGCACACGCATTCCACCGATTTCTTGTCTTGCTGAGTCAGTCTGCAAATTTACACATTATATGAATTATTCAAATAAATATATAATAGTTACTGCAGGCTATAGGATATAGATTCAGGTAATTGACACTACTCAAATGAGCTGACCTGTTAGCAAGTAGCTGCAAGGAGTCCCTGACGAGGTGGAACTCATCAGAGGTGAGGTTCTGGCAGCAGTTGGCGGTGATGGAGAGCGCGGCCCGTTGCGCGTTGATGGAGAAGAAGTCCAGGTATGTGAGGCATGCGGACACACCGCGCTGGTGGAACAAAAACATTTATAAAAATATGTGTTATAAGCGTTTCATAGATGAATATCTGATATATACTTAAGAATATGTTATAAAATAAAGTTGTATACTTTTTTAATGTAATTTAATTGATAAACGACTTTATTTGGAAATATATAAATATTTAATTAACACATAAATCACCATAGAAGAAAACAGAAGATTGAAGTAGTTCAGTAATTACCGCTTGCAGTATAGCCTTGGAGTGTCTGCGGGAGAGCATGTCGAGCGCGGTGAGGCTCTGCTCGGCGACGTCCATGCACGTGATGGCCTGCAGCTTGTCCAGGAAGGCGGGCACGGCCAGCGCCACGGCGCCGCTGCTGCGCGGCAGCGCCTCCAGCATGTACGTTAAAGCACGGCACGCGTGGTTCATCTGGAAATTGTTTGGAGTTTTAAACTATGCTGTAGTTAATGTGACTCGGCAATCGAAGCGTACGATGTCCTCCAGTTTGGTGAGGTGACAAATATTTGAAAGATTACTGGCATAAACTGAGGCAGAAAATGGATGCGACAAGCCGAAGACAACGAAAAATAGCATGTATTGAAGGATGCTAATGTCTAGCAGTAAACTGCTATCAGCTAATGATGATAATTATAGTTATGTTCATAATAATGATGAAGGTGATGGAAGTGAACGCATAATAACATTTTCTACTTTAAGCTTTTGAATACAATATAGAGACAAGGCCATTAATTTTAGACTGTTTAGTCTGGGGCAGTTTGATCCGTGATGAATATAATAACGTACCATATCAAAGTTGTGTTCAGCGGCGAGAAGGTTAACAAGCGCGGGCACGACCTGGCGCACAGGGAAGCCGGCGAGCGTGTCCTCGTTGCCCATTACCAGCAGCTGGCACATCTCAATGACAGCTTGTAACTGCTGGCCTTCGTCGCCTGTGGCTTGTAGCCCGGCGAGTAGCTGTGCTGCTTTTGATGCAGCTAAAGAATAAAAATGTACTATTTAGTATCAGAATGTAATTACCGCATCTTTTATCTGTGCTTCCTTATGTAAGAACGTTAGTATGACATGAATGCAAACTTTTACGCTCGGTTCAAAAATTTAAGCTCAGTGGTTGGGCTGCCAGACTTGAAGCATTTCAATAAATTATTCAAGGAAGCTACTTGCTAGTTAGCTATTATTGGCATATTTTTTTAACGACTGAGTATTTGATTTGATATATTTCTGACCAAAGTGTTTTCCGACTTTGAAATGTATACAGGGTGATGCAGGTATAAACATATGTTACTCGGACTGGTTCCATCTATAAGATGTATACAGGTTGTTTCAAACAATAAAGGTTGTGTTACCCGAGTTGGCGGTGACAGTGCGGTGTAGCAGGTGCTGCATGCGCGGCCCGAGCGCGCCCAGCAGGTGGGGCGGCAGGCCGCGCGCCTCCAGCAGCGCCTGCAGCCGCCCCACCTCGCCCTCCTCCGACGACGACTCCTCGGCGCCCAGCCCACCCGCGCCCGCGCCGCCACCCGCGCCGCTGGCGCCCACACCGCCGACTCCACCGACGCCCACGCCCCCCACACCGCCGCCGCCCACGCATTCTTCTGAAATTTCAATAACAATTCTTTCACATCCAGGCATGTACTTAAATACATCGATTTTGTATGCAATTATGGATTTTAAATATTAAATATACAATCAAAGTCTGCAAGATGGAGATAGTTAGGTAGGCCCATCTGTATAACGACAGGTCACCGATTTGATCTACACAAAAACAATACAAGACTTGTTTTGTAGTACAAGGTGAGGCATATATGCATGTGCCTGATGTGTGCATATATTATTTTATCTACAATTACAATGCAACGAATCAAACTATAGACAGTAAATATTGCAGACAAGGCAGGCCACTCAGTAATATTTGTAAAATATACATTTGTATACCTTTGGTCTTGGGTTTGGCGTCAGCTGCGTTGTCAGGCATGGCGGCTGCTGAGCCTGTCGCCGGCGGTGAGGTGGAAGTAGATGCCACGGCACCCTGACACAACAAATGAATATTACTTGTAGACAAAATAAAGTAAGTCAAACATGCTAAGCCTTGCAGGAATGGTCTCTTACGTCCCTCTCCAGGATGCTGGAAGGGGAGTTCAACACCATTTCTGTCGCAAAAAAAAGTATGTACAATAGACGCTTACCGTGGTTAAAGGCTGGGGGTGGGACCGGCCGGACGCACCACCAGTACTGGCACACGAACCCAGGCTGCTTTTACCTGCACAACAATGTGAAATATATTAACACATGATACTACATAAAATGAGCATTCAAGAAGTATCACGTCTCTTTTTAGCACAATGCTTTGGAAGCATTGAAGGACCTTCATAAATTTGGAAAATAATTGGTTTAAATTATTTTATGTATGAAATATTTATCTTGGGAGAAGTAATTTGCTAATAATGATTTTTGTTGTTCGAACATTGAAAGGCCTTTCGAGTTTCTTTCTTTGTTCATTAGCTTTTAAGCATATCATACATGGCATTAGAGCAATGAATAGTTGTAAGTTGTTTAGTCTAGATAGTTCATGGTGTACAGGAGTAAGCTAAGAGTGGAAGAGTGTAGAGATGTTATTAGTGCACACCTCGTTTATCTTTCCGCGTGGAGGTCGGGTGCGGCTGCGGCATGTCGCGAGCCCGCGGCCGCCTCCCGCCCGCCGCGCTGCTGCCCGCGCCTTCCCCGCCCGCTGCCTGCTGCACAACAATATACAACCACTATAATACACATAGTACATACACCACATGATTTCATTTGTCATAGACGAAAACCTTCATTTACAATTTAAACAATTTCTCTCATCTTTTACGACTATTTTTTATTTAATGCATTATTAGACAAAATCTAATGAATAATATTCGATCACAGGCAACACTCCTGACCTTATAAGTTTGTTTAATGAACTCAAACAATACCGTGATTGTTTTCTATTCTATTATGAAAACCTTCTAGGCTAATTTTCGAATTATATGGCCATTTGGAAAACACAAACCATTTGTATCTTTTTACCATACATTAAAATCTCATATTTACAAGAACCATTCTTAAGGCACTGACTGGTGTTAATTAAAATCAATAGTTATGGAGTATAATTCAGACCAGCATTTTTCTCAGCCACAAACTGGCCATATACATGATAATTACCACTTACTTTTGTTACTGTCAGCATACAAAGTTTACATTCATTTCATAATACATAATTAATTTCATGTTAGAATTTGTAATAATGTTTATATTTGCGTGTTTTTTTTTTGCATACAATGTTATAATTACTCATATATAAACAAACATGAAAAGCGTATATAAATAAATAAATACACCCAACAGACACATACATAGTGTCCTGACCCCACACTAAGATCGGGTCTTGTGTCTTGTTGTCGCAAGACTGTCGGTCTCACAAACACACAGACTCAAAACAAATACTTGTGGAACACCCAAATATTTGTCTCGGTGCGGGGATCGAACCCGCGGCCTCTCGTTTCAAACCAGCGTCTAACCAACTGCGCCACGGGCTGTCAATATTTTTAATGAAATATCAAATAAGTTGAATATGTCGTAAACTACTGTCTGATATAATGACGACTAAAAAATATGTATCAATCCTGTGACATAATTCGATCCCATTTTACTTTCGGAACAAATATTATGTTAACACTTTCTAAGATACGTGAAGGAAGTTAACATAAATATAATAGAGCATAAGGCAAACGTGATACGTGGCCTTTAGGGTTCGCTGATCAGATAGATGATCATTGCATAAGCGACGATGAATAGCTTATAACAGAAATTCTAAGATGAAAAGAAAAGAAGAATTGTACAAAGATGTCTGGTAATAGGTAGTGCTGTCTAGAGCTAATCACTTTACCGGAAAATAAAACTTGAAATAATCATACAATCTATAAATATCGAATTAAAATAATGGCGATTAAAGTCAAAATCGAGATTTCGGTTTATTGCAACTTGTTTTAAAAGTTGAGCAAATACAATGAATATATTCTCCATTTTTTAAAAACCGAATTCCTCCACAGATTGAATGTAATTTATGTTGAATTTTTTTTTTCTCAGACAACATAATGCAGCAGCAATATACTTGGCTAGAAAATATCGATATAAAACTAATAAGAAAAATACCAGTCATCATGAATGATGCTTGTTGACTATGTTGCGAATTGTGATAAGCGAAAGCGCAACTACAGCATGAGATGATTGCTATACCATACGGTAGCAAACATTTTACAATTAACATTGTAATATCAGACAAAAATATTTTGTACTACATACTTTAAAAATCAAGACCATAATTATGCGAAGTTATGCGTGTGCATGTAAACAGTAATTGTTTTTACCCAAAACATACTCACAATTTTGAAGGCATGTGAAGTCTTTAAAAATGAGTATAGAGGAGGTCCGCATCAAGCAATAGGCGTGTTTAATGGCTGAGTTGATAGCATTCGTAATTAAACTGAATAATTAAGCTAATGATGCCTAACAGTAAATAAGACGATGTGATGCAAATATTTTTAGAAAACAATTACTTATTAATGTTTTATTGACACTGTCATCGACAGTTTATAGAAAAATATTTATGAACTATCCTTATCTCTTCAAAACAAAGCAATAATTAATTAAACGCAGAATTTCTTCCACTAGTAAATGACACGCATAATATTAAAGCCTAAACTATTATCATCACCTACATTTGTATCGATTAACATGCATTTTGGAAAGCGATAAGATAGAGAGTATAGGCACCTGTCTTTTAGAAGCAGTGTCCTGCCTCTGCCTTTGGGAAGTAGTAGCTCCCCGCGTCAGGCAAGCACCCAGGGTCGCACCCGTTGCAGCAGCTATGCTCTGCGCCCACAAGCACACACATCAACACGAGAGCCGTACACAAACACTATACATATTTATCAGTCCGTTACACATGAATAATTCACACAATCTATAACGCGGGCACATTAATTATCGCAAAGATATCGGTCCAGTCGGCGGCGCGTCACTTTCAGTACTGACTAGTGAGTAGTGAGCACCGAACTCCAGCGACGCGGCCAACCTGCAAACGACGCTCGCAGATACGGAGGATTCATTAAACTTATTTGCTACCGCATTAATACAATGGATACAACGTAAATAGTTCAGTGACAACTGCACAGACGACTTTACGTGACCTCGTTAATAGATAATCATCCTTCACATGGACGAGCATTTGTGCATTCATATGTTTTATTGAAATAATAAATAGCAAGTTATTTACCCTCCGTGCGTTAGTCTGTCGTAAATAGGGAAGATCGCGTGGAACTATCAGTAACTTGCTCAAAGCACTGTGCGCTTTTGACGAACTTGCTTCTGTAAATAAGCCGTAAAAATGTTATTTTATATGTTTATTTAGTTAGAGCTTCAATGAAAATGATCGCTGAAGACCGCACCTTGTGTATCCTTGAAGGGCGGCGGCGTGGCAGTCCTGCCGAAGCCGTCCGGAGCACTCCTGCGGTCTGGCGGGCAGTGAGTCGCGTCACTCGTCGACGGACTCGCTGCAATGCCAACATGTACCATAATTTATCTGCGATGAATAAGTGCGCTTCATATGTGATAACGACTGTCTGATAAGCCATAGACAGTCCTATATTAAGTGTTCTAATATCTCATAATAGATGAACTTTTATTACATCATTATGGGTTCATTTTAAATGATGCGCTTAGTGGAATACGATCAATATAAATTTTTAATATTCATATACAATTAATGGGAACGTATTCAAAGTGCGATCCCGCAGCTAGGTGTCATTAAGTAATAACTAGGTCAAAGTATAAATGAATTACCTGAATTGTCACTAACGACCGTCGCGGTAGGTGGTCCGAGGTCGCGATGGTGCCTGTTTCGCAACAAATAAGTGCAGGATGTCTGCGTCGCGCTCGGCTGCTCTACTCTCTCAAACTCCTGTCTGGTCGTCCTAGTCGCTGAGTCTCCTGTGTCTGTGCCCTCTCTACTGAGCGAGTCTATTTTAAATTTCTTCTTGTATTCTTCGAGATTGATCAGGCAACTACTTTTCCTGTTTGATAGTGAGCGATGAGAGGATCGCTTTCTTTTCTTGCCTTTTCTTCGACTGGTCGTCGGACTGTACACAGAGTAGTCAGAGTCAAATAATTCTGTGACCGTCGACGAACTGAACGGTGAATAGGCGAAGTCCCTTTCGTCGAGAGGCAACAAACCTCCTTCGGAATGATTCGGCTGCGTCGATGTTGCTGTAGCGTTCTGGTTTAATGGTGATTGTGATAATGGTTGCGGCTTTATATTATTCGGGATTGGCTCACAAGCGCTCTCAGTAGATTTAAGAGCAGTCCGTGAGCGTGTGCAATATGCGACGCACTCCTCTGTGCTATTGTTCGATGCGGTTTTGCGCTTCTTCCTGTCATGCGAGGATGTGCGGCCGCGTTTCGTGTATACTCCGAAGGATTTATTGGTATCTCCAGCCTTGTAATCGCTCGTGTCGCAGCGCGTTTCGTACACGTCAGCACCGTATGACCAGCGCTCGGTTATGGAATAATCAGACCTCGGTAGCGAGTTGATGAGTCGCGAGCTTCTGCGGAGTTCGACGTGTCCTTGCGGATCGTTGTCCGCCACGCGGCTGGAGGAATGTCGGCTGGTGGAGCGCGGTAGAGGCGACGTAGCGTTGCGTCTGCTCCGGCGGCTGTGGCTCGTTCGTCGCACCTGACGCAACCACCGACCGCCCACCACCCTGCTAGGAGAAGACCTGCACAAACCACAAAACAATATGTTAAAAACATTGAAACAATTTCTTTTTATTGAATGTATTAACTAAAAGTTTGGTATGGGACAAGTCGGAACCGTAACTAGTGATTTCACAATACATCTTATTTAAACCCTCCTAACGATGCTCTCCTCGTATATTCCTAGCATTCCTGTCTTTAGCCGGATAACAAGGGAGACATATTCGATGCATTGGCTCTTTATACAATATTATAATTTTTCAAGACATGTAATAATATGTTCCTATTTAATACGCATTTCACTTTTAGTTTCAGTGGTCGTTGGACTTCTATTAGTGTAGTGTTTTCGTACCATAAATATTAACAACATAGATTTTCGTAGACAGACTAAAGTAAACACTCATTCCAGGTAACGGAAGCAAAATAAACTCAAGGTTTTATAAGCCATATGTTTATGATAAGATACCTGGCTAGGTGTATTACAAGACCGTTTAAAGAATTTATGTCGCAAAAGGGTTAACAATGCTGATTACAGATTATCTATGTATTTAGAAACGTTAACACATTTATTAACGCGCATGAAGATTATATAAAAACGCTTCAATTTATAAAGACTATTATGGGTAATACATTTTCTGCTTCACTCAAATGCATTTCTTCATCCTTCTTCCCAATCCCGTCCAAATTCAATGTTATTCGATTATTTTTAACTAAAATACTATTTTCTTTACCCGAATGACGCGTGACTTTTTAAGAATTAACAGCTTCGTGTACATCACACCTCGGACTAAATTAGGAGGTTACCTCTTATTCCTGCCACATAATCTTCATTCTCTTCTACTTCATTAATGCTGAAACTTTTAAATAAAGCGGGAATAATAGTCAATGATACCTATATACTACTCTTTCTGTATGGCTGATGACTTCACTATGAGGTGCTTGTAACTTTGCAACCCTTGTTTTTTGCGTCACTAGTGGCATTTGGATAAACACTATGATGAGGATTTCGTAAATGAACAAGTTCTTCAGTAAACACAAAGTATGTTAAATACCAAGTTTCAAATAAATTTATCCAAGCGGCAAACCCATATTCTATGTATATACATTTTACATAGAATATGGGTTTAGTTTTTATTTTAAACTTGGTTTTTAACATACTATATTTTTAAAACAAGTTCTTCAGCATTATTTCCTCACCTTGGTGTTTTGTCATTCCAAAATTAAGACACGCAGTTGTACGGTATGTAAAGGTATTGTATGGTAAAACCATAGGTTACCATAGGTGCGGAGTGAAACTCATATTTGATCGGATCATTTCTACACACAGGTATGTTTTATGTGAGTATACATGTCAATTTTATTACTCTACTACAGCAAAGCCTAAAGGAGGGTTTGTGTTTTAAAATCATTTAAATAAATTAAACACAATATTTCCCAGACGTGGTCTTAGTACAACAGTTTACGCTTATTCACGCTTATAATTAACTTATTACATACAGCTGCTCCTTCTAATTTATTTTCAGTATCGTTAATTAAAGATACGATATCTGATAATGTGTTATTTACATTGTGAACTTAGAATTTTTGTTATGTTTACAAACAAACAATGAATTTAATTGTAAACAAAGCTATTTGCAAAGTACGTTGTTAACAAATACTTTAATTAATTTTATGTTTCCTCTTACAGTCCTTGCCAATGAAATGAGTAACGCCGCACGAGCGGAATGTTCTTTATAAAATGAAAACACAGTTATGATAGCTATGTTTTCGTGTTCAGAGTGCAGTGGTGCAGTTGATAAGAAACAGGCTTTGAAACCACAGGCCGCTAGCTCAATCCCCGAATCCATAATTATGATATTTCAAAACATGTTTCTTATAATTACAAATATTTGCATTCGTTCAAAGCCATCAAATGGTAAAAAGATATACGTGGACAAATGACAACTTTAAAAAGCTACAATTAATGGAAATTGTATGAATAAAAGTAAAACCACTCTCAGGAATTCATATTTGTCCTGATATTAACTCCTTGTAATATGCCGTAGACTACTGGTGACTAGAGAGACTTACTCCGCTTTGAGAAAGTATGATCAAGACCGTAGGCAGTCTGGTCGATTCTAGTTCAGGCAGACTCTAGTTCAAGCGAAAATATTTTAGAAAACTAAACTGATAAATAGCCTTGATATCGCAATACATAGCAACAAGCAAATACTGAGTTAAATTCATACCCACCATTCTTTTAGCACTATTTCATATTTATTAGAAGCAAGGCTCACGCCAAGAACATTAGGGGTGTACAGAAACAACACTAACGATAATTTTATTTTGGATTTATATACACAATTTACAGATACATACAAGTACTAAGTATTAATTATTTTTTTATTTCATATTTTTTAAGTCTGTGGATTATAGAAATGAAATGAAATGAGTTTCGTAATACCATGTATTGGAGAATTCCGTTAACCAAGTTATCTATGATCCATATCAATCAGGCAACAGCCAGTTCATAGCTATGAAATTATTATATAATGCACCATGTATGATAGTCCTCTATACAGTTTGAATTTTTCAGGGCGTGGATGGACAAATCCGAAACTACGAGGAATAGCGATTTGACCATCCTCGCCCATTTGAAAAATTCACCCTTTATACCTCACAACCCCGGTTCTAGGTGTGCGCGTTACAGAGCAGGGATTTTAATCTGCGCTAGTCGGTCGACCCTGCCACGGTATTGACTCTAACCAGACGGATTATCAACGTTAAGCTAACGCACCAGTATTGACCTTACGTGACATTTTAAATTACAGTTGTATTATAAATTTATTTTTTTATTGCAAAAGTTATTGTAATCGGCGGTACATATCGTGTCTAATCATACATCATATAGTAATCATACTATTTATTAAAGTGCGTGGTGCCCTGGTGACGCATCTGACGCTGCTGCCAATATATTCAGGATGGTCGCGGGTTCAAATCACAGGGCACACCTCTGAATTTTCGGAGTCATGTGTGTATTGATAGTCAATCGACACGCAATATGACTATGTATGTGACTGTTGGGTGTATTTATTTATTTATTTATATACCGGTGAAGTTACACATTCTTAGGAAACTTGCATACCATAGCGATTTGTTAGTATTTCGACGGTATGTCCACGAACCTGCACTAGACCAGCGGTTTTTTTTTTTTGCAATGTTGGGGAGACGAGCATGCCATTCGCCTGATGGTAAGCGATACGACCGCTCATGGACAGTAGCAAAACCAAACAACACCATGAATTACAAGGCAATGCTTGGCATTCCACTGGTGCGTGGTGGACTATATGGCTAACCCCTCTTAATTGTACTCTCGATTGTAGAGGAGGTCGGTGCCCTGCAGTGGGTACTTATACAGTACAATACTATTTATCATGACTGTGTTCAACGAGAGTCGTAAGATATTTGGGAGATCTTAGTACAGTATTGGTCTATATCACATCAATAAATGTAATGTATTAACTATTTTCTCTTTCACCAAACTACATAATTTCTTTATAGTGTCATTGATATTATAGCTTTATACATAAAGCTTTATTATCTCATTTAAATAAACTGAATGTTTGGGAAATCTATAGAAATTTGTACATATTATAAGCATTTTGCCTAAACAAAGCTACTTCTCTGCTTTGGGATTGGCCCAAAAAGCTGTAAGTTATCAAAAGGGACATTTTGACAGATAATAGTCTCAAACCTGTCACTGCATACAATCAGAAGATATAGCATAGAGGAAAATAAGAATGCTTAAATATGTATAATTGCATTTTCTTCTCAGAGATAAAAATTAAGACAAAAATTTAATTACACACTTCATTTACATATTCATGAAGAATTTACAAAAGCAATTACTAAAACTTGGAAATTAACTTAGTAACAATGTAGCAGTGGAAAGAAATAATATATCATACATACTACTTTTAACAATATACAAATATTGTTAATACTTGAAAAGTATGTTCTAAATAATGTTGTTCAATATTTGTTTCCATTCCGCACACTATCAGTTAAATACAAAAGTAATGAAAATAACTTCAGTTTTATTATATTTGTTTTACCATGCAACGCAACGTTATTACACAACATGTGCAAAAGGCTTATATTACAACAATATTATTATCTAATAAAAACTATTGTTAAAAGAAAACAAAACATTATTTTGTAAAAATAAAACACAAATCTGTTTAATAGTTTCTGAGATTTACGCGAATGTTCCACATTGAAATTAAACTAATTTTAACGGTTTTTATCGGGATTTGATGTAATTATTTCCTTTTTGTAACTTCCCGACGTTATATGTATATCAGCTGATATATTATGAACCTGTATTTATTTTCCAATAAACCACATTTATTTATTCACTTACGATTCTCCAACCCAATGTTTGACCATGTCAGTTTAAACGATGTCAGAAATAACGAAAAATACACATATAAAGTTTTTTCATTTAACAAAAACAAAATGGAAAGGCACTTTTGGGATTATAGATGTATTCAGCAGATCATTATAGTACAAAATAAGACAAATAGTGCCTTTTAAATATCAGTGATATTTGCTATACAATATAAGGGTAATCTGTATAGCAAACAATCTAGGATAAACCATATTTTCATATCCTTCACTGCCGAAGGCGATAAATTTTGAAATCAGATCCAGGACGAAAAAGTATATACACTACACAGGCCATGTACATCAGGATCTAAACTATGCCAATATATAAAGCTAAAGAATTTATTTGTTTGTACGCGCTAATCTCAGGAACTAATAATTCGAATTGGAAAATTCTTTTTGTGTTGGATAGCCCATTTATCTAAGAAGATTATAGGCTATACAGGCTATGAATTTTTCAAGTGGGCGTGGATGGCCAAATCCGAAATTATGAGGAATAGCGCAAAATACTGAAAGGAGTCAAGGGCCCGATTTTGCGTCTTCGTCTGCATGATTAACTTTACTTGAAATTTACTTTGTGTGGAAATCCCATCTCGTCCCGTCCCATCCCGTTATATCCTGCCCGTGCCATCCCATCCCTTAGAATATAAAAAAGTAAGAAATCGTTCCTCATCCCACGGGAACACTAAATTTTCCTTTCGGATCATAGAGTAAGCCCCCAGGACCAATGGAAGGTGGGGATGGCAGGAATAAGAATTTTCAAATCACTCGGATTGAGCCGAATACAAGACTCTGTGGGTTCTTAAAATGAAACGTTTGATTCTATTGAGATAAAGATATAAATATTGAACAATGTTCCTGAAGTGAGGTGGAGACAAATAAAGTGCAACGGAACTGAGTGAATAATTAATAGCACCTTGGCAAAACTGCATTGTCTGCTGTTTTAATGTAATTATTGGTTCTGAGTCCTGACCCCACACTGTGATAGGGTATGAGAAACTACAAGACTTTACTGTTATACAACACCCAGACCTGAAATATATTAAAATCTGAGACCTCTTGTTTTACAGCCGGTTTTGAAATATTATTTATTTGTCATCATTATTCTTAAGTTCACTAAAACCAGTGAGGAAAATTAGCCTTCCGCAAAGATTTGAATGAAATGCCTAAAATATCAATTCTAGAAACTAAAATAAAATAAAATAATAAATAGCTATATTATTGAGTGGAGTAAAAATATAAAAACCAACTGCAAAATACATAGCTCTAAAAAGTAACAAATATTTCACTGTATTTGTACATGTTGATAAATTTACTTATTGACTTGACTAGCCAATGAATCGTAATAAATGCATAACATATTGAATGTGGGCTGCAAAGTGTCAAACATAAGTGTGCAGTTTTTTTTAGTTTCATCAAAATCGGGCTTGTTAATATTCTTCTCCATTCTTCATAGTTTCAGATTTGGCCATGTACACCCATTTAAAAAATTCGCCTGTATATGCAATCTCAATTTATACCAATATTACAACATGCCTAAACCACATATCACTGTTTGTAATTAAACAAATTGAAGATTACTGGATCTATGAAAAAATTAGACCAAATGATCATTTTAGATTAAGAAATTATCCAAATTGACATTACCTTTAAGAGCACTACATAAGGCAGACTTATTTATAAATATATTTAAAGTTAAAAATAATCAGTAAGACAACAATAATTAATAAGATTATAATATATATTTGTATGTTCGGAGTTGTAATTTTGAAATAAGTACTTACATATTCTTTAACAACTTTTTTCATTAACTACAACATAATTTAAAAACACACACACTATCTCTACTGTTTTTGTTGAGAAACCATAAAAAGTCCTGTATTTGTAGAACTATTAAAAGTTATATAACATTATGTATTCACAGCATGCCTTTGTTTTAAATAAATATAATTCAGCCTACACTTTACAATTAAACCATAGCATTGTCCATCAATGGAAACCTTGTTTATTGCACTAACATCCAAATCTACTTATACTAATAAAGATTCTTACTTAACTCTGGAATGTGTAAGTATTGATATAAAAAAAAACATAAGCTAAAAGCATTATATTTGTTGCATAGCCCCAAATATATTTTGTAGGTATTATTTGTAAATTTTGTAGATGGATAGGACAAGAAAACCCAGATTAATTTTGCGATGTATATGACTCATGTAGATCTTACTACATATTATGACACATTATATTTCACAATATTGTGAAAAAATTCTTTATATTAGGGACTTTGTTTTTTATACATTACATATGGATCTAGAAAAAACAAACTTATTGTTTTAATTGTCTGTTTTCTAGTTAATATTAACAATTATTTTCTACATGTATATAGCAAGGGTTTACTGCACTCTTTATGAAAATGGGTATTTTCATACCAATTTTCCTTTTATTGATTTCTATTTATTTGAACAGCAAATATTTTTTCCTAGTAATTGTAATAATGGTTTCCTGGATTTACACAATCATTTTAAGTAAAGAGGTTAGTCCAAAAATTTATACTATATTTATTTACCTGTTCGATCAACTATACCACTGATTGATAATGAACCTCCATTATATCTGCATATTTAATTGAATGCAATACATAAATTGGAATACCACAATATATACTTATATTTTCCAGAAAATGTAAGTAAATACTAAATTCAAACTAAATTGTATTAGACAAAAACGCTATTTGTTTGAATTCTGGGTATTATTGTTTCAATTTTAAGAAAAGTTAGGGAAATCTCATTATGTTAGCATAAATAAAACCTACATGTAATTACATCGTAATCAAAGGCTCACAAGACTAGTTGATTTGTTTCCGTACATGAACCTTTCAATTGGTATATATTACAGAGACACTAACACAGGCAAAACATTTGTTCCTTTGTTAACTTATCTGTCATAGAAGTGTCATAATACTATGCTTAAGTTGCCACATAATACTATATTTTGCAATACAAACACATATTCCATGCTTTAAATCATATACAACAGCATAGTAAAATCAATTGCTTACATATTTGACATCACCACTATGAGTTGATCGGGACTAGGATTACCAAGTTGGTCATCCGATACTCTTTGCTTTTGAATTGTCAGAGTGGCATTAATTCTAGATGATGATATGGGTTGTGTAAATGTAGTATAAGAATTTGTGTAAGGAGATGCTCACCCGCTGGACTCTCTCGTGAGTGCAGAGTGCGACGACGGTGTGATGTGTTGCTCGGCCATAGACGACGCTGGGGAACACACGCGGCTGCTTGTGTGGGGCCTGCGCAGGCCGCCCGCGCGCGCTACCTGCCCGGCACCATGCCAGGGCTAGCGCTAAGACGCTGCCTCTGCATCCACTGCGCCGTACCACACCTTACAACCACATCACCACCGGGATCACCTTCACCGTCACACTCACTGCACTCGACACTTCACGCACTGTACTCACTAGTGACTACTGACGCGCACACACACCGCCGACCTATCTGGAACAAAAGATAAAACACACTCAGCAGTCAGCCCTCCGACAATACTACGTTACATAAACATTTCAACAATCTGCACGGTGCACTGCCCAGCGCCTACCGAGTGCTCACGATTCTCGCACAAATTTCTCTTACCACTGCGATTTAATAAACAAACAAAACGGCCACTGGTAATTTCTATTTTTCCGAATACCACGTTATAAAGAAATTATTGTAATGGATGACACATCAAGGACAGCTACGCTTTCCGAGTTATTTTTCAATCCATTCCACACAGCTGGTTGGCTGTCATAAAATAAAGTTGCCAACTTAACAATATAAATGCTACTACAGTTGAGCTTATTGATTATATTTCTAACATATTTGGTAAGCAAAGATGGAAGAATTTATTACAAATATATTCATTATTTTTTACGTAAGTTTAATATCTAAAGAATTCGTGTTTATGTCGGCTACATAATAAAATTATTTTTGCTTTATGTTTTTATTTCGCAGGAAACTTAATATATTTAGTAAAATAATAAAATATTTATTTAATACAAATATTTTTGAACACGTTATCTAGTAATGTAACATAGTATGTAGTAACATAACGCAAAAATTACCAAACAGAAAATGTCATAAGTATCTAGCAACATTGACAAAAATTCTACCATAATGGGTGGACAGAATGAAACAAATACATATAAGCATGAGCGAGATAAGTATAATTTGTGTTTTGGTAGAAAGAATTGGTCACACAATAATATTCCGGGGAATTTCGTAATACTTAAATAACAATAATAAATAGATGTACCTCTATGGCTTAGTTATTGTGAGATATGGCAAGGCAACTATATTTTTTTTGTATGCATACATATAATAATGTACACAATCGTTTCTTTGTTTTAATCAAAGCTCTTTAAACAGAAATGATAGATGCAAACCGATCAGTGTTCGGTGAATGTAAGTTACAGCGCCAAAGTTATATTATTGAACCCTTATGAACTTATATTAAGAGCGAGTTTAGTGCTGGGGACTACCTGCTTACGTCCCATTTAATTAAACCTGTTCAGCGCAGAAATCGGATAGTAACGGTGAATAAACTTTAAAAGGATATTTTTTTATAAAAGATAAACCTAGCACATTGTAAAATATTCTCGTCGGCTTCGTACCAAAAAGTGAGCCATAATAGCGATTAGCGAGTAGGGAGCGAGTAACTGGAATATGGGGGGGTATTGCCATAGATTAGATATTGGCAAGTGACAAATTGATTTTCATGAAATTAAGTTCCTATAGGGGTCAAGTAGGTTATAGGTATATAGCAATATTGAATTATTACAATTAGTCCATGAGGAAATAAGTATGCTAACACATAAAATTAGTTGATTCATTGTATGTATATCATTACGATGAATAGGCACCATTTTATGACCATTCTTTGAAATAGCATTTAAATTATTATTTTCCATCAATAAAATAATGAGTGCCACTTTATTACAGTTTATTAGAAGTGATTGAGTTGTATTGATTTGGGTCGTTATGTATTTATTCTAATAAATTTATAAATATTGTATTTCTGTGAATTCCAAAGCAATCTAATAATACGACTGGCATTTTTTAAAATAATAAATAATAAAAATTAAATCGTGTTTAGCGGTCGCTCAATTGTCAGTCGACTTATACTTTAATTAATCAAATAGGTACCTGAATGCGTATTCCAATTAAAAAAATGCAAATATCCGTAATAATGCAAAAGCTCCCGTGTCTTTATGCCAAATCTTATTTTATTAACAACAGCGCGTATCGATTTAGCAGTCTGGGACGCAAGTTTCAAATCTGAGCACTTTGTGGCACTCGTACCAGACGACTCAGTCGATCTGCGAAATCTCAACCCAACTTATTGATGTTTGCAAGTGTACATTCACCACAGAAGTCAGAAACATATCAATATAGATTTGGGACATCAGACATTTACTGTACTTTAAATTATCAATAATATTAAATCAGCTGCTGTTTATTTACAGTTTATACTACATAATGTTTAAATAAATAAAATGTACAATCAAGATTATAGTTATTATGTGTACATTTTGTATATCTTATGAAAATAGGTTAATGATTGTTACATACGTAGTTGAAATAAAAACCTGACAAAGAAATTAAAATTAGATTGGTCACTTTTCTTAAAAATAAACATTGCGATCTTAAAAACTGATCCAGAATTGAAAAGTGCTTTCAATATCTGGAACACAAAATCAGATACAAGATCTATATTAATGTATAAATTGAATGATGAAAGACAGAACAATTCAAAGTAGTACCCAAACAATAACGTAATCTACTGCTGAATATCAAAACGAAAGTACTGGCAGTGTTATAATTGACTATTATAAATCAAAATCAATTTTGCTACCAGCTGTTGTAGCCTAAACCTGTTTCTCGTTTATGTGTAATACAAGACCCGTAGCGTGCGCCGTTTCTAAACGATGTTTATATTGTGAGACTTGCATTTAATTTTGACCCTAGACCGATGTCATTGAATATACAAGATAAATTGTCAAGACACAAAGTACAGACGCGCCAGGGTGCTCGGGCAGGACCATGTATTCTTCAAGCATGTTTCACTTTTCATTTTAATCTATATATTATATTGTAACATTTATATGTATTGTGTGGTAATGGCAACTATTTCCATATTTAACAGATAATCAATACGCAAATTATATTTTGTTCTTTTGCAAGTCAATACTTCGAAAAAGTGAAAAATATAGAATTCCGAAATCTTTTGATTAGATGAAGTCGCTATTAATTTAGATTTGAGACCAATTTTACGTATGAGTAATTATAAACACGATCCGGTCTGGCAATTTAACTTGCTAAACTGGTGGCCGTGTCGGCTAAGTATCTCAATGAATTGATTCTGTGTTCACAGATTAATCCATTTATCAATATCAACCATTCATAGAATTGAATATTGTTAAATATGTTTTCACAATCTTAGTATCAATAAGATTTCTGTTGGTGCAGCCAATATTTCGAGTTTTAGAAATTATGGCTGAACACTGTCGAATTATATTTATTCATGTCCAAAATATGTAAATAATTAAATCCAACAGTAAGATACAGTGCTGATGTCACATGAATGGCCGCCACACATGTAACGATATAATTGTGCAAGTCTAAGTTAGCACCAGTATGCTGAAACATGTGCGGGCAAATAACTGCGCAAAGTTCGTTCAATTTTCGATTCGAGACTGCTGCAGCCTCGCGTTTGCGCAAACCACATAATAGAGGTTATCATCTTACTATGGAATGGTCAATGGACTATGCGCTCTAGTCTACCTTCCATAATTTGATTGCAAAATATATTTGTTATACTGTAGTTGTCATACTGAACTCTAGTAAAATAGCATTTTAATATTTGCTTATGAGTCTCTGGTATATTCAACAGTCTTAAGTCGAGTTAGTCACTCCATGGCACGAGATATTTTAAGTAGGCCGCGCTGCCGTGACAGCTGCGTAAATTAGGTTCGTTAGCAACTATAATGACGTACTTTCTACCGTACAATGACTGAGTATCGATAGATCGTTGAGAGCAATGTCACGAATGTTATCTCATCGAATTTTTATATCTTAGTGCTTTTATTGATCGTATGGGAACGTGTTTTGGTGGTGGACCATGATGTCCTTCGATACTAGTTGCGTCTTTTCCTAACGTTTCGAACCTAACGTTTTGTGACTATATTGTAACTATAGGGGTTTTCGCACAAACTAACATATATTGAGGAACCAGTTAGTTATGTCAGTTAACAGCAGTAGCTTTTCGAGCAACACTTATTCAGACATTCAGCTAAATACTGTAACAAGATCGTATAAATAAAACTATTGGGACAACGATTAGACATGTTATTGATAACTTATCGTTTGTTACAGGAAATACTGAATAAAACTTTATTTCGGCAGCATCATTTTATTGGAGCTGCGTTTATTTTATCTTCACTATTAAGACAAAATAAACGCAATATGATATGTTGTAAATAATCAAATACTATCCAAATAGCACTTTATCAAATCAGTGACGGCTTCCGGGCATTCCGGGCAGAATCCCAAGATAACCGTACGGTACCTTGTTGCTCTTGACGAAATATCTACTTTTAGTCAGTCATTGCGCGAATTGGCACTCACGGTCACCTTTACACGAGGATATTTTGTTTGTCAACTGTCTTTGGTTATTACTATGGCATAGTAATTGGTCCTGATTAAAATAGTTTATCAAGACAGTGCCAGTTTTCACACTACCTGTTTCCTAGGACTCGTAGGAGATTTCCATATTGAACCTTAATGCTATTCAAACCCTAGTTAATGACGGTAAAAATAGACTTGTGCCTCCCTTTCGTTTCTGGGCCAGGATTGCCCAATGAAATCCTACCCACGAAAATTATCCACACGAAGTTCCCAAAAGAAACATTCGAACTAAGATCATAACCAGCTGATATTTCCTTATAATCATGTGGATGTATAATGCAATATTGGCTATAAAAATAATTGTCTTAACGAAAATTGGTTTTAA
Source organism: Deilephila elpenor (assembly GCA_949752805.1). Classification (NCBI taxonomy): domain Eukaryota; kingdom Metazoa; phylum Arthropoda; class Insecta; order Lepidoptera; family Sphingidae; genus Deilephila; species Deilephila elpenor. Next base: position 10,420,245 of record OX457097.1, on the reverse strand, counting down.
TTATAATTATGATTACAACGATCGGAATCTTACAAAATGAAGTCCGTGTTAAAGTGCCAATATAAGGCGTAAATGGTCAGTTTTTTATTGCTTTGATTTGGAAGCTTGATTTATGTACAGCTCCAAGGGACTGCAGACTTTTATACGTATTTCATATTAATTTTAACTTGAAACACCTTCGTGTTCCTGAGAAAAACAGTCATAATAGGCAGACAGCCAAATAATGATCCTAAAAGGGATTTGCTTTAATCTTTTGAGACCCCTAAAAAAAACAAAAATGTTAAAATTACCGAATTCATTAAGCGAAGCAATATTATTTGGTTATTGACGACAGAGTGTTTAACGAGATAGGTTTATAATCGTGCAATAAAAATGGACAACGCACCGATGCAAAAACACTTAATAGCCTTGGAAGTTCAATGTATCTTGAATCCAACACACATCGTACATTGCAGTTCAATAAAAATAAATACAAAACCAAGGCATAGTTAACATAGCGAAATATAAAATAATTTTAAATATTATACAATCATGAACTAATATTGGTGTTTGTTGTCTCCACATTACTCTATATTTAACTTTTTTTACACTAACTTTTTACTAATAAAGCATGCTCTGTATTTTAACTATTAATAAAAAAGGGCGTTAAATTTCGTCCAGTGAATAAGTTAAATGTCACTCAGTTGCAAATAGTGTCTGAGTACAGAAACAGTCGCTGAACATCCGGGATCAATACTTCTGCGCGCTCTCCAAGGTAGAGTCGCGAGTATTGAGCCACTAAATATAGTAACTCATCGGGAAAATGACCACGCCAGTAATGGTTAACCACAGTCATTGTATCTGTGTAGTCAACTTTAGAATGTCATCAAGATTGGCTATTAAAAGATATAACATACAGTAATAAAGGAATATAATGTATGCGTGCGGTTGAATACGGTCGCGGCGGTCGGTGCAGCGCGCGGTCCTGCAAGCGGGGCAAAGGGCCAGGAGGCTGGTGAACGACCGCGGCCGCGTCCGGTCTCACCCGTACACTGCCTCCTCGCCACCAGTCGCCTCCTCATCATTCTACCTACTGGCTACACGTTGCGTTTTCGTAAAATCACATAGAAAACGCACAATCCCGTGGAAATTGACAATCACAAATTATGCGTGCAACGGTCCAACAAGCAAGCCCGTTAGTGACAGCCGTACAGTTTGCGTACACGGGCATGGTGCACTTTGTAGTGGCGACGCGGACATTCGTATCCCTGTTGCGATGGAAACACCGACAGGCGAGCGCGTTCGCAGCACGATGTAGATCGCTATGTAAAACCGCTTTATTTTCTATAAATAAACGTACGATGCAGCGCATGTTATACCGCCAATTAATGCATCCATAAAATTATCTAAGCGACATAGGCAACATCACAAACTGACTAACCTGTTTCTTATAAACCAGTCTAGTTACAATTCAATCGCATCTCGAGCTCGTTTTGGGACGACAAATAAACTAAAAGGACACTCACCAGGTGCAGTTGTTGCCAGGTACATAAATATGAGTCCGTTTGCTTTTCCCAAAGTCTATTGTCGGTTTTGGGAGGCACAACAGGTGTGAGTGTTTGGGATCATGTTGCACCGAGGCTACAGATACAGTCGGATACAGATCGCGCTACTTGATGTTATTAAACTGCGAGCGAGCCGAGTACACCGAACGGCAAATAAAAAACATCACAATCGGCGTCGCCGCTCGGCGCTGCCACTCACTAATTTGTTATTCTAAAGTGACCTTCCTTGACTTCGGACGGTTATCCTCTTCTCGCTCAGCAAAAACCTGAATAACTCATTGTTATAAGATGTGACGTAGCGAGCTCAAACTTATCGCTCTCAGCGCATGCATCACAGCGCTTCATTGTGACTGTTGACATGTTATAATTGTCGACGAGTCGAACGAGCACCACGTTATCTAGCTGCGGATAACTGCGCAACACAGTATTGGATACCGTAAGCTTGTGTTTTTCGGATTTATTCCAAAACAGTTTCTAAAACTTATTTGGTAGATGATCACGTTTGAATTTGCACTTTAGGTAAAAAATGGTAAGGTATATTTTTGGTGAGTTGAGGAGGGACTGTGTCCCAAGGCCGCGGGTCGACAACCCGGCTCTGCAGCAGGGGCCACGTGCGAAACAAGCTCACCTCGACAACCCGCCCGTGCTGAAGCGTGAACCAAAATCTGACGTAAATATAATTATTCTCGCATAAAATGCACGAGTCCGTGGAATGTGAAATGCACATTCGTGTATGACAAACACTCGGTACTTAAACAACTAATTAACTCGGGGTTCGTAAGACAATAATAAAGCGAACGGCATACGTCATGCGAGCGGTAATTGCATGCACAATTACATATTCTTACTCGAAAAAATGATCTCGTTGTATAAGTAGCTTTTTGTTAACAACATGAGCTTTACTATTATTTGCTTGAAACGAGTTATGTTTTACAAAGCCTCCCAGTCTAGTGCGGATCAGGTAGAGACATGTTTACAAAAAAGACTGTTGGAAAATCTTTTCGATATCGGTTCGGATCTCAGCAGCTGATGTATTTAAACAAGCCCAAAGGGACATGCGAAGAATTATTTATCCACACGGCCGTTATGTGCACATCGCTTTGTGTTCAACATTCTGCTGACGGTGTGCACTATGTATTACGTGTATTTATTATCAGTAATTCATGACGAGCTGCTGTCCACAAGATTGTACGCAATGACACATACCAGCACACATAATCATAGTCTATTAGAGGGGCCATCTTTCGGATTCAAAATATGTATCATAAACGGGCCGTCATAGTCCAGATGATTAGAGTGTGGTGTGCAGATGATGATTAAAAACACTCATTATAATTAATGACGTATCTAATCACTAACGTTACGATAAGAAAATTAGTGATCTACTTGACATTTCACAAATTTGTTATAAGTCGTCAAAATCGGGTCAGGCCCGGCAACGTAACAAGACGGTATTGTATGCCAAGTAGACGCATACTTATACTTTTCAGTTTATAGCACAGGTCCGACAAACGTGTGAACTTCTCATCTGATGGTAACTGGTAAGTGGTCACCATCAATCAAAGACGCCCACAATTCATTAACCATCATTAATCACATTATGCAAACTCGTCATTTACGAGGTATATTTGAATTCACAATTTTAACTTCTTGGCAATAGCTGAACTAGTCAATATTTGAGAGGTATCAATGTAACAAATATATCTTAATTTCTAGGACATGCCCTTTAACTTCTAACACATTACGTAATAGGTGTTCTAACTTTTCAGTATAAAGCCAACAAGTTAGCCCAACACAGAACACTGCAAGTTAATTCAACTGGCTCTTTCATTTATTATTACAACTCATCGAAATCACTTTCCTAGATTCCAAGCTGATCTTAAACACCACCGTCTTCAAAACAGAACCCACAATAAGACAAAATAAATTAAGGTATTGTAATGACGTATTGCCGCTTCCAACAGCTTGATGTGGAGATTCTTGAGGGAGACATATTATGTCCAGCAGTGGACTTCCTGTGGCTGAATAGATAGATAGAATGGCTAATATGTAAGTAGTTTACTTATATGTCGTAAAGAATACAATAAACTTGATGAGCATGTAATAATGTGAAGGACAAAACGCGGACGGCCGGCGGTAACTGCGGTTCACACTTGATGCTTTCAATACAACCATTATCAAATGTATTCACAAACCACTCGCACGAGATAGGAAAGTTAAAAATACGTATTGTCCCATTAAAACTTAACAACGTGGAATATTATGTAAACTTTTCCTTTTGTTTTGTCGACCGCTGCAAAATTTTCAAAAACTTGACGATAGATGTCGCTCCCCGGCGCCCCTTGTCGTTTTTTGCATCACACTTGTGCAAACAATCAAGTGCGGTATGGTATACTTAACGCATTGAAAAAAAAATAGAATGAAAGTGTATTCATAAAATCAAACAAATATTTCTAAGGCTTGCAAAAAATGGGCAGGGGAATACAACATACGAGCACAAAGTTCAAAATCTGTTTTTTTTTTATTATAGCCACCTGCGAAAGTATTTTTTCAAAATGACGTATAAACTAAAACTGAACGATTGAATAACTATTAAAATTTGCCATAAAATTCCAAAAAGGATGTGTCATTGCTACCATAAAAATCTTGACTGACACAACTTATATTTCCCGGATCCTACCAATCCCATTCAAAAAATTAATCAAAAACATCCTTTTGGATCTAATATGCAATTGATGTCTGGTTGTGTTTGGCACTCTAGAAGACCTTGACATTCCATTTAACACATTAATAAGTAGAGGTGACTTACAATTACCTAGACGGTTGATCGCCATAGCAACTACTTCGTATTTCGTGCTAAAAGGTCCGGATTGCGGAACCAAAACCCAGAAGCATAAATTACTTGTAGCATAGGTAGATATTTTTTTGTAATGCCTACTCTAAGAAGAAATCCGTACAAACACACATTCATAAATGTTCACACACCCAAATAAGGTTAAATATACTATCTATAGCAGGCCATACAAATATTTAGTCATGCGGAAATCGAAAGTGCTATCCAATGTAGAATACCCGCTCCGTCGAGTTTAGAGATCAACTTCTATTTGTCCGGTTTTGGGCAATCGGGCATAAATATATCGACTGGCAAGAGACAAGCATTTTTGCCGATAGACTCTTTGGTGAGACATATTAAAAGTCATATCCTCGAACAGCAAATCTTTACCAAATGTTACGACACAAAGTGAAAACGTTTAGTATTTATCTCGTATATTTAGATATAATGACAGCTGATTTTAACCCGCGCCATTTTCGCGAATTTTACCATGTTTTCAAGTTTATTAAAATATATGTTTTTTCAAATGAACGAGAATGAAGAAGTTTAGAGAGATGTTGAAGCGACAGTACCATGACAACATGGAGCAAAGTATCTGCCTTACCCTAGTGGATACGGACGTGACGGTGAGGTATGTTATTTCGTAGTCTAAAAAATAAAACTGGCTTGAAATTAGCAAAACAATACGATTTTTATGTCTCTTAACAACATGAATAGTTAATGTTCTTTCTTTTCGTTTTATAGCTCTAAGCAGTATGCACGTCACTTGTTATTTCACTGCAGTACGGTAATTGTTTGTACCAAACAATTTCCCATGTTACTTGCGGTAAAAAAATCTTTATAATCGTCATCAGTCTACAAATGGCTTTTTTTCATTTTGTGACTACCCTAACACCGGACAGTTCAGTATTTCTAGACTCTAGAGAACGCTTGGAAGAAATCACCGAAAACTCTAGAAATATTTACTCTACAGTGTATGTAGATTGTAGAGGCTACATAATAGATTACTAAAATCTAAGCATAATCTAAGTGTTTTTTCTTGAATGGTGTACAAATAATCATAAATAAAATTTGGTTACTCCAAATACGCGCTGCTGCCCACAGTTTTCTCTTTGCTCGTCCATAAATCATAATATGATTCTTTTTATATAACTTTAGACAACTCTTTTATATGTATAGACACGAAATAGCTAAACTTTACCCTAATAAAAGTTTAAATTACTATTGTTCTCATTTCCTAAAAGGGTTGGGTTGGTCAAATAGAAGACAGGTTGTAAATCATAAGCATTTTTTTGCAATATATTAAAAAAATATGTTGTGCCCCAGGTACTTGTAATAAAAAGACAGGTACAACACAGCAGGTTACTTGAATAACAAAAAAGGTTATGCAAAAAAACTACCATATAATTATCATAACTTTGAACCATATTATGATGCTATGAAATTCAGGAATGTGAACTCAAATTGCAAATATGTAAATAAATTGCCAATTAATGATGAAAATAAGCAAGCGGACACTTCTCACAAAATACGATGCAATTAGAAACCCTGCTACATTACATATTTTTCCATTACCACAATTTAACTTAAACAAAAATGCCTTGAGATGGTTTAATCGCATTCTTTATTCGAAATTAATGCTGCTTCCTCAAGTATTTCTTGGTGAATACAATGAAATAATACGAATAAGTGCAAGTTCAAATGGCTGCGGGAAGCAAAGGCAGACCTTGATATGCGATATTTAATTTTCGTGGAAGTGTCGATGGTTTATTTGTGTATGCGACACACGACTACTATTCGACCCCAGGCGCATCTACTCACGACGATGTCGGCCAATCTGAGCGTATTAAATGCACTGTGCATTTCACTACTACAATATTATGATATGAATATTAAACGTCAGTTATTATGGGAAAACAGCGTGTCTATCATTTTATGAGCCAAGTATCGGGGACTAGCGGCGTATTTCCCAATAAAATATACCTTAGGCTTTACTAAAACCAGCTCGAACTTTCATACTTGCTGAATTTAGTATCAAATAAATAAACGACATCCACGGCATTTATATTAACCTATTTCAACATTAGTATAAAGTTTGAATCTTTAGAGCTAGCGACATAGAGTGAAGAAAAAAAAACAAGCACAATCTAGCACCACGTAATATGTATTTAAAAACTCATTCATCATTTCAATCATTGTTATCGAGAGCAATGCAAGTTGATAGATAAAAGGTGTTTTAACATTTTACAACATTAAAGTTGGTAAGGTTACTGAGATTGCAACAAAAACAAACTCCAACGAGGGTGCACCCTGGGGGAGTCAACGACCTCGGCACGGTGCGCCCGCGCCCCCGCCACGGGACACACGCCGCTTCTCCGGAGCCCTGTCGGTTCAACGACCCCTGCCCACCCCAGAATGACGTCCCCTACAAATCATATTAGGTGCATAGACGAGATCAACTATCAACGCATACAAATATACTGTCTCGCTCCAAACTTGATCAAAACAATTTGCTTTCTGATTGCTATTAAAAGGGCATAAACCCTTTGTTTACGTTCGCGTTTTACGACGTTTTTAAGTCTAATATCTATTGAGTATTAGTCTTTCCGATCAGTAATTGTGATACATAACCTATGTGCTTAAACATAATACGTAGCACATGCATCGGTAAATGAGAGAAACAAGCGAGGAATCAGTGCGTCGGTCGCAGATAAGAAGTGGCGACTATTTCTGTACGAGCGTCAGGGACACACTAAACAAGAAATAACACGGCGCGCGTAGACGTGGTCGTCAAGCGCTCTCAAAACTCGTTTCCACACTTTCATTTCTACGTGCGATATACAACACTCGCTTATAACTATACGAGCGAACACATCGCGTCTGTTAAAACACAATGTAACGCGAACGAGCCAACCTGGCTATCCTTCCATGAACGAATCAACCATCTCGAATCTAAGCCGGCATGCATCGATTGCCGCACCGCACGCGACTGAAATAAACTCCACTCAATGAAAATCATTTATACACATTAAAATTATATTAAAATTTGTATGCACATTGCTTTATTTGCATCGAACATGCTCATTTTAAGAAGGCCGACGTTTTTAGTACAGTTATGTGGCAATCGTGACCTCTTTTCAATTTACAGCGTTTCATACTAAGCCAGTTAAAAATTACAAGCGGCGTCACTGTTTGTACGTGTATTTGTTGACGGTTATCCACATGCAAAGCGACCCATTTAACAAAGAGACGACAAACGCGAGCCTAACAAAGAACGTGATGGCAGTAAGAAATATACTGCGTATTTTGCAGTGTCTTTGTTCTTTAATGAGCGTATAATATTCTTTTAGTTAAATAACGTATATATATTTTTATAAGGCTCAGTTGTAACCGCGTAAAGAAAACTCGCTGAGTTGCGAAAGCATTGACGATGGAGAGGCAAAAGGTTTCGTGACGGCTGTTCACGTCTCTTGCATAACGCGTAGCGTTTGCAGCGGCCGTGATCAGCGTGATCAGCGCCGCAAACCGCAGATAACTCACTACCAAACCACTCGAAATGAACACGCCATCATATTAACATTTAAAATCATCAGATAAAGCGCTTCGGCGTCGCGACATCAGGCAGAACGAAGAAACAATGCACAATAAACAAACATTGTTTTTATATTTCTGTGTATAATTAAACCAGATGTATTCATTAAAAGTATGTCAGCAAATGAAAGAACGAGTTCAAGTGTACGGACGTTTTACGCAATGTGCGCAACTAGGCCAATATTGTATCTCATTTTGCAGGCTTCAATACCTTCGTGAGTTGTCCTAAATATTAACAATAACTTGACTTTCGATACCTAGGTAAATACTTCGTTGGTATAACATATATGGGGGACAAGTGGCAATTCGGTTTATACCAATGATATACAAAGATCGGGGGTCAACCACGAGTTACGACCTGTAAGGGGTCAGCGAAAAATATAACTGGGGCTCCGCGATTGTACATCTAATTTTAGGTAGCACTGACTTTTATTTCTGGTTTTTAAAGTTGCTTAAATGTTTCAAAGTAAATAACAAAAACATATTTGAAGTTAAATAATTTGTAAAAAGTAATATGAGTTAAACAATGTAATGAATCCAAAACGAGAATAAACAGCATGGGGCCAACGAAGTCAAAAGTTTGGGGACTTCTAGTTAAGATTTTTTAAAATGCAGCATGATTGACCCATAAGGGTCAATAGGGATTTATCTTTTACAGACATTTATACAGAAATTGCAATGTAAAGTGAAATAGTTAAAACGTTCGTCATGTACCGCACTCCTATGGGCATTAGGTAATTCAATGCTTAGAATGGTGCTTGTGTTGAATACAAAGACATAATGCATTGCCTGTCGTAAGCAACTAGTAATCAGGTCAAAGGGTTAATGTAGTTTTCGAAATGGAAGTCAACACCGCCGTGCTGTTGTGTGTTAGAGTCTATTAAAAATGCCAACAAATACGCTGCATTCGAGATGCAAGGGAAGAACATTGCGAAGAAGATGATTTGACAGGATTTTTTTTTACCTGGGTTTATAGTCATCTTAAATTTTACTGGTTCATGGTGTTACGTGTTATTTCACTACACCTCAAATAAACTATCGACAGCAATTGTGTCGACCTAAATATTTGCTGCATTCTAAACATGTCATAGTTGAAACTATTAAAATATTGAAATCTAAATGAAAAAACTGCGGCGGTATGAATTTATTATGAGTGTCAGGTAAGTGTTCACCCAATAACCCACATACGCCGCGCGTTTATCTAATAATACCCACGTATCTACTGTTTGTCTACGGTAGACACGAGCGATGTAAAAATTCGCACACGCTTCTCTGGGAACGCCGACGTATCCATCAATGGCGACAACATATATCCGATAATAGATAAGATATAATATATTGAATTAAGATATCATATGTGAGTTGTGACATATACGTTGTAAACTTTACCTCACAATGAGTAATACGAAGTATCGAGACATATTACAAATGGCGTGGATTTGCCTTGTGGGATATGAAATAGTTGTTTCCCTAGAACAAAATCGTATCACAATATAACATTAAATTTAATTTTATATCTAATTACATGCATCCAAAAAACTACACTTCTCTATATTTCAGATACGATTTTGTTCTTGTAATTTGACATGAAGTAAGATTTACCGAAATGTAAGAGACTCCAGACAGTGTCAGTGGGTTTGCGCCGACGCGGATGGCTGTGCAACGGGAAGTGTTTGTGTAATCGATAAACATTTATTTCGGGACTGGTGTTGTGGAGCGAAAAGTCCCTGGTGTTTCTGACGCCCGCGACACATGATACACATCTTAGTGTGGGGTCGGAAGCTATGTGTGACTGTTGGGTATTTATTATTATTCATTACATTCATTGACAGCTTCCGTGCGCAGTTGGTTAGACAACGCCTTTGAAACGAGAGGCCGTGGACTCAATCCCACCGAAACAAAGATTTTTTGATCCACAGGTATTTGTTTCGATTCTGGGTGTTTACGATACCGAAAAGTCTCTCCTAGTTTTTGATACCCACGACACAAAAATCGATTTAGTGCGGGGTCAGGACTATGTACGTGATTGTTGAATGTATTTATTTATTAACATGAAAAATGAACTTAATATATTGTACGCTTTGTTTCCTCTATTGACTTATAAAAAGATACTCGACGTATACTCACCCGTTACTGCAATTCCTGCCCGCTGGGGTCAATCTTGGTACACAAGGATTGTTACCGAACAAATAAGAACTGTATTAAGATGTGACCTCCTGATCTTTATACAAGTTTGTGTTTGTCACCGTCGTGGAATATAATATGTTTCCAGAAACAGACGAAATTAACATAGGAACAAATTGGCAAATCATGAGACACGACTATACACCCTATCCGCCTATACACATAAATTTATAAAGTGTATTATTAACGAAACAGGATATAAACGACGTAGTTCTACTTGAATTCCATCAAAATATAAGCGAAATATGTGGTTTAAGAATAAAGTCACAGAAACACTTTGTCATCTTTATACTTGGACATAATTCGTCAAGTTCTCAGTAATGAGGAAAACAATCTCTTTAAAATATCAAGTTAATTCGTTTCCTTAAAGAACTTCATGGTATATTAATTTTTAAATACAAATGTTGTAAAATATTTGCAGCCTATTGTGCGCCTGCGACTTTATACGATGCGAATTCGACCTTCGTGTCGGTACTAATGTTGGTGTGATCAAAACAATTGTTTTGGTACTGAATGTCGTGGACCCTAAAACATTCTCATCGTTTCTGTTACCTAGGCCACAAGATTGTTGATCATATTTATTGCCCTTGCTGTTTGTAAGGTATTTGTAACATATTCGGTGAGCGGTCACCCTATACAATGGTCGACTAACCCCTCAATCCTTACACCAGTCTATGCAAGTGTCGCGCTTTGGGTTCGGTCTGGGTATGTCCGGTTTTGAAGAGGGCAATGTTGCTATGTGGATCGGTGAATACTCGGGTCTCAGATAGTACGTTGTAGTCGTTTTATTGTGCCAGTATTAAAGATATGCAGTCCGCGGCTCTCGGCAGTATTAAAACTCTGTGTCGTGAGATATTTTGCTTTTATTGTGATATCCATTACCCTCATTTGCGCCACTAGCCTTGGTCAATACAAATAGGTCATTTATTTTTGAAAAAAAATGCGCTAAAACTAATAATTAGTCGGTTAAAAAAATATAAAAATAAGGCTTGAAAATAACAAGGTTATTTTGGTTAGTCAGCCTGTCTGACAGCTTAGACTTCGTTTTTTCGATTCTGTTTAGGACCAAAATGTCAACGCAACCTAAAATAGAATGAGCACTTTAGCATATTTAGCCGACGACATTTTAATGACGTACCATATTATATTTTTTAACTTAACTTTGTATTAATAGTTTACTTTTTTTATTACAGTATTCCTCCGCCAATAGATATGTCGTCTGCGTCCTGGTCGCCACCGGATATACCTACACAAGCTGAACCCGATACGCGACGCTCGAGTGGACCACTATGACCGATCCAATCCCAACATGCATTCCGTCCTCTAAATAATACGCATTGTCTATCAAAGTTAATTACCGCTCGCTTGAACATTGACAACAAACCAAGTTTACTTATATCTCATTCTAACTTCAAAGTTATAGAAAGGAACCAACCTATACTAGGTCATCTGGCAATCAACTAGGCATTTGACTGAGCTAACCACTGTTGTAGCCTTTCTTTGAAGAGGCACGTGCACAGCGTTGCAACAGCATTATTTATTTAAAATAATACTTGCATTTTTGCACCGTAAATTGAAAAAAATTATACTGTTACCAAACATTATAACTCTAATATAATGTGTAATTGAAAATGTAATTGTATGCATGGGTAGTGCATTATTTGTAGTCGGAGTATAACTTAGTACACAGCACCGTTATACGTTGGTAACATATGATTACGAACGAAATAGAATTACAATGTGTTAGACCGGGCAGTGGGCAGTGGCCACGGTATAACTTCTGTGGTATAACGGTCAACACACCGTCACATACGAAACTTAAACGCCAGTAAGGGACAGGTGATGCGCCTATTTCCGTAACTGTATTCATATTACGTAAGTAAAGGCAAATACACGTGGATACTAGCCACCATACAAACTAAACACATTTAAGTCAACATTCAACCATTAGTTATTGACTGTACGTACCATATGAATTACGTTTCCTACGTGTTATGACTTCAATTATTATGCTGCAGGATTCCGTCCTAATTATGAGCTCGCTACTGGCGTCTCGCTGCACTGGTGTAAAGTACGTATCAATAGTATAGTTACTTAGGGTGGCATTAAGTTGTATTTATTTATTGGCTCGTATTTAAAATAAGATAACGCGGAAGGCCGAAGATACGGTGGAAGGACGAGTTGGATGCATTCGAGCCAAAATGGCAGGACCTCGCAGAGGATAGGGTCGAATGGAGAAAAAGGAGAGGCCTTTGCCCAGCAGTGGGACACAATAAAGGCTACAAAAAAAAAGTGCCTCGGTGGAGTAGTTGTACTAGGTACGACTACAAAGCTGAGGTCTCGGATTCGAATCCCGGGTCGGGCAAAGTGATATTGGATTTTTCCATTCATTATCAACCCTGACTCAGGAATTTGTGTCCGATATAGCCAATGGCCAATAAAAAGTGCGTGGTGGCCTGTTGGAAAAAGTGCGTGGTGGCCTGTTGGAAAAAGTGCGTGGTGGCCTGTTGGTAACGGACCAGACGCGGCTGGCTACATGTTTACGGTGGTCGCGGATTCAAATCCCAGGGCACACCTCTGACTTTTCGGAGTTATGTGTGTATTGATAGTCAATCACCACGCACTTTAACGGTGAAGGAAAACATCGTGAGGAAACCTGCATACCGTAGCGATTTTAAAGAATTTCTACGGTATGTAAAGTCCGCCAACCCGCACTAGGCCAGCGTGGTGGACTATATGGCCTAACCACTCTCAATCGATTCTCTCGATTGTAGAGTAGGCCCGTGCCCTGCAGTGGGACGTATATGGGCTGATATAGATAGATAGATGGCCAATAGGCTCGCCCCCTATCACATCATGGGAAGGAAAATACAAGGCGAAATGTGGGTTTCCTGGTAGCATCTCTGCCTTCCCCTTCTGGGAAAAGGGCGTGAGTTTATGTATGTATGTACGCATTAATAATGCTAACAACAGGAGTATTAACATATCCAATTTTACACCATAACTAAAGATAGTTGGAATTGATGTCAATATGGAATGAAAATGTACGATACCGCGATAACAAAGGAGGAAGAAAAATATAGAGAAATAGAAAAGATGATATGTCTCTAATCTCTATGCTTCACGAAGCAAATAAATGAATAACTAATCATGATATACCTAGAAGATTGAAAATCTCGAGTTAATCATAAAATAAAAAGAGACTCTCAGAGACTATCAATGAAGGATGGGTAGCAACAGGTTGAGAAGCTAGATTTTATAAGTATCATACATACAGTAGTTAAGTTATTGTCGAGCGAGTGCAGCTATGGAGTGCACAGATAGAATATATGAACCAAGAACGGTACCTACCCGGTGTGTAAGCACCGAGTGCACAGTATAGGTAATGAGAGGTGTCGGGCTCGCGGCCCGGCCGCTGCCGCCGCCGCCGCGTCCGGATCGATACGGCGCGGCCGGGGCGGACCTGCTACCTTGTGCCCCTGCCAATTCGACATACACCCCCGCGGCGCACAGCCCGCCGAGCAGACTCAATATTATACATCACTTACAAATATTCAATGCTACACCTCCATCAACACGACACTTTATTGCACAGCCTAAAAATTACAATATGTACCAATAAAACTTACACAAAATCAAATAAAAATATATTGGACGCTTAAAACCGATTCAATATCAAACATTATTTACTTTATTTTAAATAAAAAACTTTACCTATAAAAAATATGCTTGGTAACTTGAGTAGAAAACGAACAGTAAATTGAGCGAAGAATACGTTCTTCTCTACAGATAACTACGTTTACGAACTCACATCTGTAATTTAATTGACAGGCGCATTAGTCCGCCATTAGATAGAAATCCATTAATGGAGTTAGATTGTCTAGACGAGTTAAATGAAATGATATATGGGATAGCCAATAAACCTATCAGATTGTAGTGTTGTTTAGTATTGAAATACATCATTATAGTTAAATTGTAATTACCATTACTTAATCATCTATTACAGTATTCTGTCAATAGGTAATAATCTTGTTTGGAATGATGGTCAAATAAAGCAAACCGATAAGCGAGTCTTGCGACCGTGAGGGGACGTGTATTATGGCTTTATGCGTTGTAAAGGAACAAAGGCACGTGAGATTGTATTTGTTTGGCTATACTGCCACATATGAGTGTAGGAAAAAATCAAAACCGGAACACACCAACGTTAGATCAATTTACATAACAATGACCACTTAGATGTGAAGTAAACATTTGATAATAGAATAATATTTTGTATTACTCTTTTAATGGCAGTATGTTTTGAACAAAAATAAACAAAGCATTACATATTATAATATTAACTGATGTCTGAACGCAAACTGTTTCCAACGGGTCAATGTAGAGATTTTTAGGTGACGTTTATGTTCAGCAGTGAACTTTGTTATGGTTATAGAAGACGACTATTAAAAATGTTAAGGCGTGACAGCCCTAACGAATATTTTAACGATATCTTTCTTTGTCTGTTGCTGTAGCTCCAGCACTGCAGAAGTTTGTCTGGGGTGAAACCTCTTTCAAATTACATTGATTTACTTTTATTAAAAAAAGGAATTACAGAAAGTCTCAGGATGATACTATAATTGTAGGGTTCCATAACACAAAAAGAAAAACGAAACCCTTTTAAGATTAGTTTGCTGTCCGTCTGTCGCTTTTTTTCGTATGTCAAAACCGATTTTTCTCAGGAACGCGTGGATTTCTCAAGTTGAAATAAAAACGTAAAATAAGTAAGTCTGTGATCCCTTTGTGCTGCAAAGGAGATAGGCGAAATCGAACACTTATGAAATGTGTTTGACAACGGGAAATAAAATAAATAGTTTAATTAATAGATAATTGATTTTCTTTGACAGCACCATTCAACTATATTTTTTTCAATGTAGCTAGATATTACATTAAATTAATAATATCGATTTTTCGCATCGGTGTTGCATAATAGGTATTTGGTTAGTTATGATAAAAAACTACATCAAGTATTTGCATCAAAAATAATATTTACATAATGCATAAACCAAGCCTGTAAGGCTACGCCTAAGGTTCTATGAAGTTTCGCTCTTCTCCTTTAAACTACAGTTAGGAAAAAACTAACAAGACCATAGGGATAGGGGTAATTGAAAACCAGCACTGATCTAAACTCTAGTTTCGGTCAGCATATTATGCTGAGTCATTTCTTTTTGTCTTTCGATAATGTTATATTTGCTTAAATTTGTTGTATTATATTTTGTAAATTTTAAGGCAATAAAACTTTTTTGTATTTTTTTTTAAATATAAAAACATCCAATAAATCGTGGATATAATAAAAATATTATTTTTGCTATTATAAACTTACATTTGCAGATGGAAATTGACCATGACTGATATAATTAATGTATGAGTGAGTATTAAAACTTATTCTTTTGTTCCTTTTTTACATAGTTCTACCATAGTCAACAAGAGAGTATAGTGTAGTACTGAACCCTCAATGCGCGAGTTCAACTCACACTTTGATGATATTTTTATTTTAGAACCAAAAATAATTTTAAGAAATAGTTACATAGTGATTGTTAAGCCATAGGTCATGTATTTTTTTTAAATCTTGAATACCTATCCTTCCCAAAAATACTTTCTAAGATGTGACAATTTTATGCAATGCAATTATTTATTTTGTTTGCAATTTCTTTTATTATCAAGTATAAAAAGAGGTTTAGTATATTATAGTGACTATAATGCAATATACTCAATTTGGTATTTTAATATTCTAATATATCTAATGGAAACATGACTATACAATGCTTTAGTGTATCAATATGTTTGTTGTTATAACAACTTAATTTAGTTTATTTATTGGATCTGGAGTTTCAATACAGGATTTAGGTATTCTCTTCAGTGAAGTAAATTATAATACAAACTAAGAGTGGCTTTATTATAAAAAGACTTGTCCTGCACTAAAGAGACACAAGGAATTGCATGAATTATGGCTACAAACCCATAATAACTTTATCCATTACAATATCTCTAACAACAATATTTTTTTATGTTAGAGGTTTATCAAAATATATTGGAATATTAATTAATGACTGCTTTTGTGGTTTTATTAACTGCATTTTTTTATATTATAGATTTGATACTGTTTGGCATGTTTAATTTAAGGTTTATTTAAAATTATCTACAAGAAATATATGTATTTTTACTTGGTGATGCTAAATAAAACAAATATTGCAATCTGTTCAATTATAGTAGTATAATTATAACTTTAGTATTATGCTTAGTTGAACTACTATATCCTGCTCTAGAAAAAAAAATGCGGAATGAATATTGAATATTTATGATTGCCTTATATAATTCAACTGGATAAATGTTTGATATTGGTATCCTGAACCAGGATGTTACTATATTTTTCATTGGATAAGACCTTAAAATCAGGAATATCAGAAAAATATCTACAAATTAAGCAATCCATTTGAGTGAGTCTAATCATGATATTTTAAATACTTTTTATTAAAATAAACGAGGCTGATGTAAAGTTGGACAATAATCGGAGACAGCAGTAAATTTTAATTTAAGTTCTTTATAAATATCTACCCTCAATAATAAATATAGATTTTATTTTGTTTTTGAACTAATCTTATTATATTTTTTTATGCAATCTTGAGATGAATGTGTTTATTATTCTCAAAGCCTTAAGACTGACATGAATGAAGAATAATATTTATTAAGATGTGTTTTTGTTTTTTTATACTAGTTATTACCAAATACCAAGGTACTAACAATATTGAGATTGATAGATCAATTTAGCTTTGTTCTTGTTTGTTTTCTTTTAAACTTTAATCAAAATAACAAAAAGATCCTTTAAATGACAATATATTCTTTAACTCATATCCTTTGTTTGAGTTCAATGTTGACTGAGCCACTAAACAGTTCCATGCATCTTTAACAATTAATAATATATTTGGAAGTTCGGTACCTACATAACGTTAATTGGGTCCACAAAGACCAGGATATCATTGCATTTTTTGTCTACAATAACGTCAAAAACTTAAATCAATATTTAAATGTAATATGTTCAGGTGTAATCAATCGAATAAGCCAACATAATTGTTAATACGTATCCAAAACACAGTTACATCATGACCTTCTGATAAATAGGCAACTTTGCGCTGTGCATTCATACAAACGAAATCAATACTCGGTTTTACGCTCACGGTTAGAATGCTTTAAAAATACTTACGTACTAAGCGGCCTTTGGTGCACGGAAGTTTTCATGAAACTGCAAATCGTTGGCCTAATTTATACACATTGCATGTGGGTACTACGATTAAGACGTAATAAATCACTAACGCAATTTCATTTATCGAGTGATGTCTGACAAAACTTCAAATCGATTGTTTTCTACTCTACATACAATTTCGAGAATGTTTATTAAATCCACATGAAGTTCACCGAACGTCACTGCGTCGATATAAGATAACACTGTTTAATTTTGATCCATACTGATTTTCACAAATTTTCGTGTGATCACAGAAGAACAAAAACAGCTGGTTGCTCATTTGTGTTTTTTTTTTCAACACAAAGCAAATGTAGAGTTGTCACTGCACGGATAAACTTATCGATTCCAACCGGTTATTATTATCGGTTTTAAAAAAAACTATCTGTGACTAAGTTTTTCAGTTATCACTAGATTTTGATAATTTTGTAATCAATTCGATTTTTACTTACCTGGGAACAAGAATAAAATGGCGATAGGCTCGCCCCCTATCACATCATGGGACGAAACATATAAGGCGAAATGTGGGTGTCCTGGTAGCGCCTCTGCCTACCCCTTCTGGGATAAAGGCGTGAGTTTATGTATGTATGTAAGAATAAAATACTTTTACATATAAGTATCTGATAGCTCGATGGTATTTATTGCACGGGACGAAAGTACTTTTATTAGTTTAGATTTTAGAAAGACAATGTTTGATAAATAATACACTCATATAGTACAATGTTTTGTTGTTTTTCTAAATATATCCGTATTTGGGACCGACGTAGGTCGAGTAAAGCAGAAAGAAAAAATATACCTAATGAGGATAACATGATTTATAAAACTTTGCTAGTAAAAATGTATTTTTAAACACGGCAATTTATTTCTATGTTATAAAAATCCATGAAAATCTTTATACATATCAAAATTTTTCTCATCACATCGTTCTTGCAATATTCCAATATAATCTTCTTCTTTAGATAAACATAAATTTTTCAGTATTTCTGAAGGAGATGGAACATTTTTGTCGACAACTGGTATACTGTCTATTAATTCTTCAATATCAGTTTGAAGAATATCGACGGTGTTTGAATTGCTTTTACTTGTTGTACCTGAGTTTGACGCCTCAGACCTTATATTTGTGATGTTTACTTCGTTGAAAGAGTCAGCAATTAAAGTGAAATTTTCAGATTCCATGTCCTCTAAAGATAATTTAGCTCCTGTTCGTACTAACTCAGCATTTACTTCAGATATTTCAGCGTAACTTAAGTTAGTTTTTTGATTTTGTGGTTGTTCTGCAGTATTTTTATTAGATTTAGCATGTTTCTTCTTAAGTTTTTCTACTAAATCACCAGCCTGTCGAACGACTGTTCCCGGTGGTTGTGCCTGGCATTTATGAGTTCTTTGCGATACCTTTAATCAAATAAAGAGTAGTAGTTGTATATTATTAATATAGTCTAATTATAATTAGGGTTCTATCAGCCACTCACTTTGTAACGAAAACTTTTTTCACATGCCGTGCATTTATATGGCATAACTCCTGTATGAATACGCCTGTGTACCAAGTAGGACACCCGTTGACGAAAGCATTTACCTGTAATAAAGATGTTATAATGTGGGATATGATTTTTTTAAAAGCAGATACATACATTCTATTAAATATTCGGTAAAATGTGGCATTGAAAAAGAGGAAAGATTTGGTTAAGGTATTATACCAATTTTTGTAGACTATTATTAAATCCGATCAAGTAAATGCTACTATGTAATAGTATAAAAAATACCACAAGTTTCACATGAAAAGGGTTTTTCGCCAGTGTGGATACGTTGATGATTGTGTAGGGTAGACAGTTCTTTAAAAGCTCGTCCACAGTAACTGCATGTGTGCGGCTTTTCATCATTGTGGTACAACAAGTGCTTGTGATATGACTGCTGGAATGTAAATGTCTTATTACATTGTGTGCAGGCATATGGAGTTTCACCTGCAAAAGCAAAAAAATATATTAACTTTGATTCCTAAATCACTACTATAATATTATGAACTTACATGAAATCATAATGGTTCCTTAGATTTACGCGAATGTTATACATTGAAATAAAACTATTTTTATGGATTTTATCGCGATTTGGTTTAATTTTTTACATTTGTAAACTTCGGGAATTTAAAAAATGTAAAAATTAAACCAAATCGCGATAAAATCCGTAAAAATAGTTTTTTTTTCAATTACATGAAATCGTTAAGCGCCGAATTTAATAAAGCTCATAAGCGCGATTAAAATGTAACTAGTCGGGTTAATCGCGTAAAGATGTTTGTTGCTTTTGCATTTTGAGTTACATAAATGTGCAAATAAATAATATTATTCTGTTAGTACGAATTACCTCGAAAACAAACACCAATTATTTTTTAACCTGTATGAAGTCGTTTATGTTTCTTGAGAAAATATTTTGTTGTGAAACATTTTCTGCAAACATCACATTGCCATTGCTTATTATCATTTCTCTGTATAGTTTGAGGCTTATCATCGGTCACTTTATCTGCATTTTTATCATTATTCTCGTCTTCAGCTACAGAATTCGCGTTACCAGACAAGAAGCCATAATGCGCAACTCTTAAATGAACCATCAAAGAACCCCTCATTTTAAAATTCTTGGGACATAAATGACAATGGTACCGAGTAACTGTTTGATTTGAATTCTCATCAATATTGTGAATCAGACATCTATGCATTTTCAAGATATTAACATCAACAAATTGTAGGCCACATATGTTGCATGTTGTGTTTGTCGGTAAAATTGCAGTTGCTTCCGTTTTTACAAAAACTGATTCAACTGTTTGTTTAGATTCATCCACGGTTCTTCGTGAAATGTCTATAACTGGTACGGTATTTAAAGATATCACAGGAAGCTTTGGGTATATTTTAACAAATTTTACTGGCGCATTAATCGTGGGTGAAGGCGTTTTATTTTTAGCCGTCGACGATTTAGTCTTCTTCTGTTGTGGCACATTTTGGTTTTCAGGTTTTGTAGTAGCCTTGTTCTTGTCTTTTACTATAGTTTCTCTTGTTGGTACGAGTTTAACATGAGTGAAAAGATGTATCGTTAATTTGTCTAATCCACACACTTCCTCTTGACATACTGGACAAACAATTTTATTTGTGGAAACATATATTAGTCTATCCCTTAACGACTGCACAGTATGAAAAACACCCGTATGAGCACATATTGGACAAGGTAAAGAAGCAGCATCAGCACTCATTATAAATATTATTTTAAACTTATTTATAATATTTTGATTTATCATATACCACTAACATTAGCGCACGCTAGCAAGTCACCGCGAAACTAAACCTCGTATGAGTTATTTTTGGAACTTTGCGCATACATTTTTTTGGAGGCGATTCAAGATATTCTACGGTATTAGCGTGTAAATCCGGAAAACATGTTAGCATTTCATATTGAATAAAAAAAACAGCCAATGCTCTAACTTTTACTTATTTAACTATAAACAAATGTAAAGAAGATTGTGTATACCTGTAATTAAGCTGGGTTTCGTTTATATTTATCCAGGTTAATAAAATATAATTCAATATGTGACAGAAATAGTCAGTAATTATTTAACAAATCTTTTTTAACGATAGAAATGAATATGTGCTTTCCGATTTAAAGATATGAACCGATAAAATTGTATATCAGCTCTATAGAAAATCTATGGTGATATGTCAAAATCATATTTCGAAAAATGGCGGTGAATTTGTTTATGTATTTGTAAACAAGGCAACCGGGGCTCTTTTATTATTGATCAAATATAGGTACTTTGTATCTTTATTTTTTAACATACAGATATTTGAACTGTTTATACGTTTACCTAGTTATCAATCATGGGAGAACGTAATACTATCCCAAATTACATGGCACAACTATTAGATCAACTTGGATGGAATCAAGGCACACGTATTCCTCTGGCTAATCCTGATAATCAAGAATTAGAGAACAGTCTGATAAACAGGTCTTTTTCTTTCTCTGTTGATTTGCTTTCATAGTAATAAAATGGTAACATTAATGTCATTGCAACAAACATTAGTATATAAACATTTTGCTGTAATTATTTTTACTGATAATTGTACAGTGTAGTTCAATTGTTGAATTGGTTATGCAATAGAGAACAGAAATAATTTTTTTCTTTATTCGAAATTGTACATGATTGATATCAAGATAAGAGAACCCATCCCAAGTAGCGAGACAGCTATGAGCAAATATAGCAAGATAGATAGTTTATATGTATTATGTCTCCAAATACAATTATATATTTAGATGTTCTTTACATCTTTTAAAGAGTGAATAGTGTGGTTTGAATATTAGGCAATTCATCATGTAACATTGAACATACTATTATAAAAATAATTTCATATTGTGGTGAAATTGTTATTCATTTTCAAAAACATTAGTTTTAGACCCTAAACTTAATTTAACTGTTACAGACAAAATGAACTGCAGCGTTTGAAGGAGGCTTTCATTGCTCAGAATCAAAAAAGCAATGATCTCGCCAACTACAAATCTTATGTCCATTCTGAATACCAGGAGAATACTGTAAGTAATTTGATATTTCTTGAATCTTTGCTTTGTATCCATAATTTGTAGCACTGATTGTCCACAAAGAAAATTTCCTGACCACTTCACAAAGCTGGCAAGTGATTGGTTGTATCTTAATACAGGCTACTTGCAAGTTCCAACAGTTCTTCATGGATATCTAATATTATCTAAAATCGAATATAACAAATATTAATATTACCTGTTCCAATTGATATTTCCAGCGTCTCCTATTCGCCCACAAACAACAACTGGAGCAAGAGGTGAAGCTGCGTCAACTCTCCTGCAATGAAGCAGAGAGGCTGGACAGAGACATTGTTGACTGTGGCAAGCAGAGCAAGGACATCACTACAAGGATTGATAGACTTCAGGGTAACTTTGTATTTAGTTTTTGACTTTTTATTGTTTTCCTATAGTATTGGCATACAATATACAAAGAAAGGGTTATTTTGTTTATTGCGGCGAATGGCGATACGAGCATGCCGTCCGCCTGATGGTAAACGATACGACCACTCATGGACAGCAGCAAAACCAAACTACACCATGATTTACAAAGCAATGCTTGGCATTACTTTGCGCTGGCCATCCTGAGACATAAGACGTTAAGTCTCAATATGTCCAGTAGTTACTCTGGCTACAATGTCCTTCAAGCCGGAATACAATAGCGCATTTACACTGCTGTTGGACGGGATGCTGCTGATAAACACAGCTTTTAATTTATAATTATAGGTTTCTTAACGCAAGAGGGTAAGGAAAGGTTTTTATGCCTCTGGCAATCTTGCTCTGTAGCCAAATTGAAACTCAACCTTAAATATGTTTTCCAACACAGAGTGGTATCACCTTCATCAATTAGGCTATTTGAAATTATATTTAGTAGTAACATGAATTTGGTGGTGCTTCATAGTCTCATGCTAAAGGTATTAGTGGTTTGTACTCTATTGTCTGTAGGATGTTTAACTGAGCATTACTTTTCGTTGTGTAGTGAACATCGCTCGCTTGCTGAAGAAAGCGGATGGGCTGAAGTCAGAGGTGTGCGGCGAGCGAGGCGTGCTGCAGGAGTGGCGCGCCGCCATCGAGCGCAGCGCCGGAGACATCACCGCTATAGAGCAGTTCACCAAGCAGGACGTGTCCAGGGCCAAGGTAGGGAATATTACATTATTACATCTTAGGCTCTGTTTCCCCCAATGTGAAGATTAGCGAAGCCCACAGATGTGTAGGAAATCGACCAATCATATGTTGAATCTATGTGATTGGCCGATTTCTACGCAACTTCACTCCACTCTACTTGTCTTCGCTTCAGTGGAAATGCAGCCTTTAAACCTTAACATGTAAGTAGATTTTAGCATGGATAAGATGTAACAATGTTTATTTCAATAGTTACCACGATCTCTGTATTTAAATCCTATACAATATTTCGTTTGTAAATGACCAACACAAATGATGTAGGTATTTTTTTTCTTCGTAATTCTATGACATTTTCAGAGAGAGATGATCTGATCGGGTATGTATTGTTTCAGGCGTTGGAGACCAAAAGGCAGAAGTTGAAGTTGGAGCACGACCACATGCAGGAGCGCATCAACCAGCTCGTGTCCAACCTCAACGCTGAGGAGAGGGCCTGCGACAGAATATCCGTTCAGGTGACTTTACTTCTTAAAGAAACTTTATACTTATCAAGCAATTTGGCAAGCCCAGCTTCGCATGTCTATACACAGGCTAGAGATGTCATATACCATATATATAATTTTGTTTTGACATGATGGTATATATCATTCTCGTTCACCACCCGCTAAAACCTTTATATCTACTCTTTTTCTGGGTGGGCTTACCTTGACTCCTTTTCTTGTTTGTTAAATGTATGCATTTGTAGGTGGTGGAAGGCATGGAGCAGCGCAAGCATATGATGATAATGTGGACCAGCGCCGTGGACAACCTGCGGCAGAGGGACACCGACATCAGGCACACTAGAGAAGTACAGGCCATGTCTTGTATAAAACCAATGAATAGCCGTGGTTTTATTTTTGTTGAAAAGTACAAAGAAAACTACTTTGATTATATCTATACTAGCGTTGATGTCGGCCGCGGTTAAGCGACCGCTTACTAGGGCGACATGAGTAAAAAAGAGCCGCATGCTTAGCTTTCTTAGTTTTTGCGTGACTAGAGGTGCAATTCTAATATGGCTGTTGGTTCACTACACTCTCCAGTAATAATAGCCAAATGTGTATATAGCCCGATTCCTAACGGCTTCTCTTTTACACGTGGATTTGAACATATTTTCATTTGGGTCTTCGGCTATCCATCCTTAGTCACTACAGGTACCCTTTTACCGAAACTCCTAAACTCTGGCTTCTAGGACTACGCAGTACTAGACGAGGAAGCCAACAAGATAGCGGAGCAGTGTCGCGAGCAGCAAGCGTTCTGCGATCAACAGCGCAACAACAACGACGACGCGCGGCGAGACAACATGGCGCTCGCCACGCAGCTCAGCAACACGCGCCTCGCGCACCAGAACCTGGTCGAGGAGAATGTCACGTTGGACAGCGAGGTAACAACAACATTCGAAACTCACACTCAACCTATGAGTGGGGGTAAAGACTTACCACCAGGCGGCCCCCAAGTGTTTTTGCCTACACAGACAATACAAAAATCTAAGGAATAGGAATCTGTCTAAATACATCTAGCACTCAATGGGCACAACCATGATCCTAACTGCACACTAAAACACAAGTCTGGCGTCGTGAGCATCTGATTATTATGAGGTACTTTTCGGTCTCACAAAAACTCAGCACCAAGTATTTGTGGATTTCTCACTCTTTTTAGTTGTCGCGGGGTTCAATCCGTCGCCTCTGGTTACGCAGCGTAGGTATCTAACTAACTGAGCAACGAAACCTGTCACATACAAAATGATACTGCCAACCCTAAACAATATGGTGGATCATGTCATATATACATGGTAATAAATTTGCAGGCTCAAAGTCTCCAGCGCGAGCTGCACAACCTGCGCAGCTCGCTGGAGAAGTTGCACATGGACAACAAGCAAATCATGGACGAGCAGCACCGCAAGGACGTGCTGCTGCAGACCATCAACAACAAGGTATGTGCATTGTAACAGTGGCAGGCTGTTGTCAGCTGAATAGACAAGTTCAGAAAGCAGGAAGAAGAACAGGTCGTTGCAGAAATTGTCAAGGGAGGCCTATATTTAACAGGGGCTTCGTGTGGCTATGAAAGAAATACTATGAGAATGAGACAAAAATTATATTGTACAATATTTTTCAAAAAATCTTTACGTAATAAAATCCATTTTGTACAAAATTAATATATATAACTTGTTTTTTTTTTTTAACACCTTGGAGTTACTTGTTATGGAGTTCCAATAAATGTTTCTTTAAATTTATTATTTACATATTTGCTTTATTTTCAGATCAAAGAGTTGAAAGAAAAGCTGACAGACTCGCTGGACAAGTCCAAGTCCTCGGAGAAAAGGGCCAAAGAACTTGAGGACATGCTCAATGTAAGTCATTTATATTATATCTCATTTAGCATAACACACTCACAGTCCAGTGACTCCGAACGGATTTACATTTGTGTTGAGTCTAGGAGTAACACTCATAGAGGTAATTCCATCTGGTTATTTCATTAAACTAAATTTTATATTACAATTATTGTGATGGACGTATGTATGGAGAAATAAATCATTCTTTAGATTTATTTTTAAGTTGGCATAATCACAAAATAAACAAATTAACCTCCAGAACTTGTAATTTGTTGTTGTCAACATATTCAATATATAAGTATTGCCAAAGTGCGTTAGCTTTGTGTTTACCGCCATATTATTACAAATGTTCTTATGTTAGGAAGAGGAGCGTTACGCGAGCCAGTTGACGACGAACCAGCAGCGCGCCATGCACTGCTCCTTCGTGGAGCAACAGAAGCTGCTGGCGCTCAAGAACGAGGAGAAACTCTTCCACATGCAGCTCAAAGGTAACTTTTTATATTTTGTTATGAATACTGCCTTCGTAGTATACGTAATCTATGGTACGAAAGTCCAGTTGCTGTCGTTTATTGATATGGACTTTTGGGTGTGAGGGAAGCCTATTTAACGAAGGTTCAACGTGCGTGTGTGCGTCCGTATGCGTGCATGAGTACGTGTTTCCGTGCGTATGTGCGGACGTTAAATCAATAAAACAAAAAAGTTAAAATCAAAGTAATTGTAAGTCGTTACTGTCGCTTATGGATTTTGACGAGTTAAGCTATGTTAATCCTTGTTGCTGTTATGTACATTTTGACACTACACTAGCCTAATAATAATCTGTGTTCCGCTTCTCATAAAACCAGCGTTATGAACTATGGTCATGTCTAACAAATCCGTTAACATTGATAATAACTGTTTTTTTCACTACAGCATCCAAAGCGATACTGAGTAAGTTAGACACCAAACAGCGAAGTCTTCAAAGGGAACTGCAAAGTCAAAAGGAATCACTTTACGCCATCGTAAGTACTTTGAGCGTTTGAATTATGATTTATTGAAAATTTTAATAATATTGGATGTGCTTCTCTAAAATGAAGATTTTTTATTCCACTTTACATCAGAAGCATTTAATTTCTCTAACGAGCATCTGTACCGCATGTAACATTATATACTTTTTAATTATTTTATTCTTTATGTATCTAGGGTTATCAAGTAGAGACTATTGGATCGCGAGTGTCTCACATGGAGGGCGCGCAGGCGGAGCGGGAATGTTCCGCTGAACTCGTGGAGAAAGAAAACAGGTAACATATTTATGGTCAAAATATATTCTCATTTCATACCTTATTAGATGGCTGTTTTATATCGTCAGTTAAATATTAATTACATTTTATATTGTTAAAATTAAGGATATTCGTGGTTGTTGTATAGAAAATTCGTTTGTCTATAAATTTGATGCGTATAAAGATAAAAATAACCAAGTACCGACCTGTTATGTTTTTGCTGCCAGTTTTGAAACACTCTGTATTTGTCCGACTTCATGTATTGTACGTTACCACAGATCACTCCCAATAGATACCGCATTACGATAGTTTTGTTTTGAACTGAAAACGCCAACGAAGGGAACGGTGCAGGGAAGTGGGCGGGTTGCAGCGCTGTCACGTGGACTTCGATCGAGAGATGGGGCTTGTCGATAAATAAAATAAAAAGTATCGATAGTTCGATTTGCCAGTAAGTTTAACGTGTTATGACCGCTTTTATAACTTGATTACCAACTTGTTAAATGTTTTATAATATGTTTTCACTGGCCTGATCTAATAAATTATACCAACCGCTAACACGAATAAAGTAGGATTAAGATTTATACTTTAGTATGTAACGGTTTTATTTCCATTATTCGCCGTTAATTTTTGTATACCATAATGCTGAAACACCCGAATTAAGTGTTGGGTTAAAAGATCAGATAAAAATATGAAATATTAAATGATTAAACCTCACGCCGTAAAGGGCTACAATAACTTATTCTGTTTCTTGAATTCCGACGGCGGCTGTAATAGATGGTAGGTAATATCGATAAGTGACAATGAAACCCACTTGACGAATTATGAATGTTTTTGGGATGATAATACAACGTATGTTGAAATTAGTGCAACGGCTTGTACTACTCAATCTCAATAAATTTAGTATACTAATAGTTATGTTAAATACCTTCCCATGATATTTGACAAAAGGCGGTTCTAACGCCACGCATCAAGCACGAATTTCTAACATTACGTTCTTAGTAATTAAGCAGAAAACCCCAATATCACTTATATCAGTCAAAATAAAAATGAATGTATTAAAACACATAGTCAGTAGATACTTGATTCGAGAAATAGGACCCGAAATACCATCAGACGAATACGCTTAAACGAGCTTCATCTCAAGGCTATAAATGTTACTCTTGGATGCTGGACAAAATCAATATAAAATTATAATATTATTTGATAATCATATTATTCTATCCACACAGAACTACGAAATTATAAATTTTTAAATAAATAAAAATGTACCAGAATTGGTAAATATTCTGTCGGTACAGAAGTATCCATTAAACGACGACGATTTTTCTTTGGGAAAAAACATTCTTGGGTAAAATGTCATGAACAAATTACGCTATTTTTTGTAGGCCACCACCAATCGTCATCTCGACATGTTGCATCTACGCATATTTTTAACTTTCGGGACATGTGGGGAATCTAACATAAAAATGGTATTATTCAAACATAATGTTATATACTAACCCACAGTTTTTACCCGACGATAGCAAAGCAAGAAGAAACAGAAAAGTGCAATTATTGAAAAAGTACCTAGTTAAAAGCTTGACCTTTTTCAAATTACATTAAATGACGTCGTCATGGTGATTTGCAATTTTTATTTAAATCAATATACATTTCGTGACATTGTCATTTAATCAAATTATTTTACATTAATGTTTTAAAATATCGATATTGCTTGGAATTATATTATAAACATGCGTCAAGCACTAGAAGAACGCGTGATTTCACCAGAAAAAGATGGCTTATTATGGTTATTGCTATGCGAAAAAGAGAAGGCTGATTTTCGATTCAAACTCGACTGTTTGACATCGATACAATAACCAGTATAAATTGAGCTCGCTCGTGAGCAAATTAATTTAAAGAATATTAGTTACCGATGAAAAGTTAATCCGTTTTTTTGGATACTTGAATTTTTTGAGTTTTTTCCACACCATTTTATTGAGCAAGTCATTTTTAACTGTAATATGATATTTCTAAAACTTAATTTTCGCCAACGCTCAACGATATGTGCGGGTCCACTACTTGGATGACACTGATGACGCGACATTTGGAATCGGTTTATATCAGTCCGATAGCTCATACGTGTGGCGCGCAACCGCTGCCTTGCATTAGGTATCTAGTGGGAGTGATCTGTGTACGTTACAGACGTAACTGTCAATGCTATGGTTACATTTTTTTTTCAAATAGAAGAGTGAAAGTGAATGTCTGGTACAGATTGTATTGAATGATTTGTAAGGGGTTGTGAATATTTTTTTCAATAACAGCTAAAATCAGTGCCTGGTATTTAGTGACGTGTAGTTATGTAATGATGACAGCTTCCAACCGGACGATGTAGAGACCCATGGGCGAGGCCTATGTTCAGCAGTGGGCTTCCTCTGGCTGAAGAGAGAGAGAGAGAGACAGAGAGTAGTGTGTGGTGTAATGTGTAGTGTTGCGTGGCGGCAGGTTGCGCGAGGTGTGCGCGCGGCACGGCGCGCGCGTGGTGCTGCTGGAGCGGCACGCGGCGCGCCTGCACGACGACATGCGGCGCCTGGCGCGCGAGCTCGAGCGCACCACCGCCGACCACATACGCCTGGTATATCACTACCACGCTACTGCTTGCTCAGGGTGCGGTCCTACTGGCGAGGAGATGTGTAGAAATCCACTGATCACATTGGACATCTATATCATCATTGATATGTTCAATTACGTTGATCGGGCAGTTTCTACACATGTCCGCTTCGCTGGTGTCAGCTTCAGTGGTAACGCAGCCTTAGTGTTCAGTATAACTTACGCAAACACGTTCTTCCACACGAAGTACAGTGATACTTTTTGAATAAATGTGCCAAAAAGTATCCAGTACTTAGACATATTTTTATATTTAAATTCAAACAATTGTGATTAACGAAATATCTTATAAATTTGGACTTAACGTATTACGACAAACGTAAATTAAATACCTTTAGTTTTTTTCTGTCTTTTGTATGGGACATATTCCAAAAATGGTTATATGAAATACTTATTCAAAATTATGGTACTTAATAAAATACATACATACATACATACATACATAAACTCACGCCTTTATCCCCGAAGGGGTAGGCAGAGGGGCCACCAGGACACCCACATTTCGCCTTGTATGTTCCGTCCCATGATGTGGTAGGGGGCGAGCCTATCGCCATATCGGGCACAAATTCCTGACTCCGGGCTGATAATGAATAGAAAAATCCAATATCACTTTGCCCGACCCGGGACTCGAACCCGAGACCTCAGCTTTGTAACCGTACCGTAATACAACTACGCCACCGAGGCAGTCGTACTTAATAAAATAGAATGTAACTATAGTTCAAATTGAAAGATAGCTCGTTGTCTTAACTCCACGCTCAATTTAAATTTTTGAATTACAGCAAAGTCGTCTAAAAACATCGCTGCTGGAAGTAGAAGGCGGTGATAAGGAGCTGCGTGCGTCACAGGACGCGTGGCGAGCGGCGCGCGTCAACCTCGCGCTGCTGAGACTGCGCGCCGCCGCCGCTGACAACACCCTGAGAGGACTCACCGACCAGGCCTACTCGCTGGACCAGCGGAGGCTGCATCTCGACGCCGTGAGCATATCTCCTTCTTTGGGACCAGTTTCTTGAACCGACTACGTATAATTATTTCTAATGATTTTGCCCCGTTAGTCTGGTTTTGGAAGAGCGTAAAGCTTCGTTATGTGCTTACTTTGTTTTTAAACATACTAAATTGAATTTTAATGCAAATCAACTGAAAGGTGTTACTAATAAGCGTTTTATTGCTTTATTTTAAGAACTGTATCCATAGCTATTATAAATATAAACGTTTTATCTATATGCCCAAAAACGCAGTTAAAGATATTAAAAAAAAAAAACGTTTTTGTTTTAATGATATCGTGTCTATATTCACCACACTACCATGTGTTCTTTGTCGGGAGTATCTGATCTCGTTGTTTTGTTTGTCAGGCGATGGACGAGCGCATGATCGAGATCAAGGCGCGTCGCGACGTGCTGGAGGTGCAGCGGCGCGCCATCCTCGAGGACTGCGGCAAGCTGCGCAGCGAGATACGCGAGAGGGAACAACGCATCGAACAGCTCAAGAAGAGGTACGCACACGAACGTACACGCACGCATATTTGTACGTACAGCGTGCCCGTACGCACGTTCACACTTACACAGCTGAGCACACTGATTATTCGGATTGTATTTAACATCAGACGCATTTGTATTGGCTTTGTAGTACCAGTATAAAATAATAAGGTACGCATATTTGCGCACATCCGCTCGTATATACGTTTACGAACGCCAGTAGTTGCGTATGCACACTTACTCATTTACATATACATTATTTACTTAATTACTAGTATTTACTTCACATTAACTAGTATGGGATAAGACATAAATTATTATTTCAGATACGATATATTTATTGGGTCGCTCGGCAAAGACGACTCTGGACAGCAGTTGTCTGTGACATTCTTCAAAATAAAGGTAATACTTTTAATATTTTTGCATCACATTGAAAACCTTTTTTTTCTCCGATTTATTTATCATATTTTTTTGAATTAAGGTATTCGATGCTAAAGATTATTAGTGTTTTTAAATATCATTAGGATGATTTTGTATGTAGGATTTTTTTGCTTCGATCCTCGTGTGGGATGTAAGGCAGATGGCATGAGACTCTGGTTGTGTGGCGCAGTTCGCGGCGGAGCGCGCGGAGCTGCGCAGTCGCGGCGCGGCGCTGGACGGCGACATCGCGCGGCGCGAGGCCGACGTGGCGGCGCTGGAGGCCACGCTGCGCCTCGTGCACGCCGCGCACCGACACTTCATGCACCACGTGCAGCCGCTGCCGCACGACTGTGAGCGCCTGCACACACTACTTCGCACTCGTCACCACATCACTTCACATACTAATAAACGTTCAGCGGTTACATACTTATAACGCATATTGGTTTTTTAGATTCACGCAAATGTTACACATTGAAATATAACTATTTTTTACGGATTTTATCGCGATTTTTGTTTTTTGAGTCCGCCCCGTCACCACGAAAGCTGTAAAGTAATCGAAACGTCGGGAAGTTAAAAAATGTAAAAATGAAACCAAATCGCGATAAAATCCGTAAAAAATAGTTTTATTTCAATACTTATAACGCTTTATATGATTCGTTCAGGTGAAAGTAGGCACTGTCTCACCCCTGCACAAATTTGACCAACACACTATAATATGTGTATGTACATCATCATTACCACCATTGTATTTAAGATTAACTTTATACTTTAAGCTAATAAAACACACTATAAAGTTCAGTATGGGTAATCTAACTTCTGTCACCCACAAAATTAGATAATTGACCTGCCATCGAAATCCCTAGAGAGGACTGAGACTCCATACACTTCTATAAGACGATAGGACTTGGCGAAAGTGGCATATATTCCCCACGAAAGTAAAATGATTAATGAAAGTAGAATTATTAAGGCAGCTTACCCAATATAAACTGATCATCCTGTTACTTGCCACCTTCGAAGAATAGAACACATGAGTAATAGGAATTACGAGTCCTAGCAATCTCATTGAAGGTGTCATCTCCTAACTTTCATATACATACATCCATTTTTATCAACCCAATTAATTCCACAGCGGCCGAAATAGAAGAGCTGAACAGCCTGACGAAGAAGTACTATGAGATGAGCGACCAGCTGAAGGCGCTGAACAGCACCATCAGCAAGATGGAGCAGAACATGTCCGACACCAGCTCGCAGCTCACGCTCCTCACGGACAAGTGCAACCAGCTCACTGCACGAGAGTCAGTCTTTATACTATACCTTTGCTGTTTCAATTACCTGAAAATCTTGCACAAGTTGTCTTTAAAATTCCAATACCTACTGTTGCATTACTATGCATTGCGCAAATACTTGAGGCCAGTCTAGACATGCAAGTCTTTGGTGTATGCTACAGGTGTGTACACAGTTTAACCGACTTGCGGAAGCCATTTTCTTATTGCTAGTCGACACTTAGCATTTTATAATTTTTTTATGTTACAATGTAATTCAGTTCGTCTGTTTGTTTGTGTATCTTATAACTTATTACGGCTAAACCGCTCAACCAATTGAGATGTATATTTTGGTATATTAGATGTATGTAAGTTTGTTTTGAAAGACTTAAAAATGTTGGTAGAAGGGAAGGGAGACTGGGAGATATTTTACATTGCAGGTCTTTTGATTTGGTAATTTGGGCGAGATTACGTATATTTACACGCGTGGAAAATAGAAAAATCTGTTTAGAACTGAATAATGAAATAGGCGTAGTTTAAACTACAAGGCTACAATTATAGCCTGGTTTAATGTAGTGTTTGTAGTATGTGTAAGTTGCGTGTTGTGTGCAGGTCGGAGGCGGAGAGTGAGTTGGAAGGCGCCCGCGAGCGAGTTCAGCGACAGGAGAACCGCTTGCACAACGCGCGGGACCTGGTGGCGCACAACGCCAAGCGCGCGCGGAAACTCGTCGACGGAGACGACCAGTGGCGCATATTCCAAGTACACAATATACACTAATTATACTACCACCTGATTAGCTGAATACGATATATTACATAGCAAGAAAATATGTTACCTATATCAATAATGATACTGAAATATAGAGTCGGATTAAACCAGCCACGACTGCACGTGTAGTAATTTCGTGATCGATTGAAGAACAACAGGGGCGTGTGATTTATCTTCTGGTTTTGTAAAATATAATTTCCCAGAAATTAACAAACGACGTTTAGTTTGTATTGTAAATGCATAATGACATTATCATCGTTATCATCATCAGCAGCTGCTATAAACGTAGGTTTCTCTATAACTATAACTATTACGTATTTTGTGGGTGTTCATGGGCAACAGTTACTTACCATCAGCGGGCCTGTTTGCTTGTTTGCTCCCTATTATACAGGGTATATCAAGACCGTGACCGAAAAAGAAGCCAGGTGGTAGTTTTGGCGGCTACAGACACCAAGCAACTAAAAATTTTGCAAAATAAGCGACGGATTTTTTTTTACAATTTTTTAAAAATCATCGTCTTTGAGGGGTAAAAACCTAGTTTTTGCAAAAATAGTAATTTAAGCCCTTACGTACCATTGCGTGTTTAAAAATTAAGCGATGTACGTCATTATTTTAGAAAAACTATGTTTAATCACTCAAATACGACGATATGTAAAAAATAACAAAAAAAAAATTGACGATTTTTTTTTGTAAAATTTTTACTTGCATTGTGTTTGATATCACTAATACTACCTCCTGGCTTCATTTTCGGTCGCGGTCTTGATATACCCTGTATAAAAATAATCAAAGCATTAGTCTATAATATGGAGTATTGCCTAAACTGTTGTTTGTAGTTGTAGTCTGCAGTGCGCAGTACAGTGGAGCTGTATCGTTGCAGCTGGCGCTGTGGGTGCGCGACTACTCGGAGGCGGCGGCGAGTGCGCTGGCGGCGCTGGCGGAGTGGTGCGCGGCGGCACGCGGCGCGGCGCGGCTGGGCGCGCTGCTGGCGGCCACGCAGCTGCAGCGACACCTCAACAAGCACCAGCGCAGGCTCCAGCTGCTCATACACAAGTACCAACCTCCTTCTCTAATACTTCACTGACAGCCTCCGTGGGCTCCGTGGCGCAGTTGATCAAACGCCGCCTTTGAAACGACAGGCCTGAGTTTCGATACCGACATCGAGTCAAATATTTGTTCAGTTCACAAGTATTTGTTTTCGTGAGACCGGAAAGTATCGTAATTTCTAATGTACAAGACTATTTAGTGACTCCATTCGGCATATTTTGCAATTCCTCGCTGTTTTGGATTTGGCCGTCCACGGCCACTTGAAAAATTAACTCTGTATATTCATTTTCAATAAATGAGCGCCAGGTAAATAGACATCTTTCCGATCTCACACCTTTTTTTTTTATTTCGAGAGGAAAAGCTATTAAGCTCCCCTTTCGGTACCCCGGGGGAGGTCAAAAGGGGTATGTCAGTGTCACTGGCCTTCCAGCTCGGAACAATGTGGATGTTGTGACCGAGCTGGGTCCCTAACAATATCTACGCCAGCATACTGACTAAAAACCCCTCGTTAATCGTCACACGCATTGTGGGCGGTACCGGACATCCCAGGGCGAAAAGCGCCCCGATTTACGTCCGCATTACCGCCCCGCGCAAAACCATCGCTGTTCCTTCAGTGTAGGAGGCGCGGATGACACCCACTTACGCCTATTTTTTGGACGCCCGTTTAAGGTGTTGTGGACGTCCCTGACAGAGACGAGGCTCTGTCTTGCATCTCGGAGTCGTTATACGTGTGGGCACACCGCCCCCGCAGTGTGCCCAGCGACTCCGATGACCCCTTTAGGTCGCCTCTTGCGACGGGCAGGGAATACCGTGGCGGAATTCTTGCACCCCCGGAACACAGGGCAATTCCGACCTCACACCTGCCACTGAACTTTTTAAATATTGTTGCAGATTATTGAGCGACGCCGAAGCTGCACCATTTAAGGAGTCATGTCTGGAACGAGAAGGTATCGTTTCAGTCATGACAACATTATAGAGCTTAAATATTGTAAATATGTGATGATTTGAATGACTGTCATACACAAATTACAATTGTATCTGTTATAATAATACGACGATCAAGTAATTGACAGCCTCCGTGCCGCAGTTGGTTAGACACCGCCTGTGAAACGAGAGGCCGCGGGTTCGATCCCCGCACCGAAACAAATATTTGTGTGATCCACAGGTATTTGTTTCGGGTCTGGGTGTTTGTGAGACCGAAAAGTCTCTCGTAGCTTCTGATACCCACGACACAAGACTCGATCTTAGTGTGGGGTCAGGACTATGTATGTGACTGTTGGGTGTAAAAAAAAAAAAAAAAAAAAATTTATAAACTCAATTATTATTCCCCTCACCTCTCTTTTCTCCTATTCAAAAGTCCACTCTCCTCGCCTTACAATAAAAATAAATTTAAAACTGTTTTTTGATAAATATATAGATAGGCAGCAATGACCGTTTACTACAAATAATTAGTCTTCTCAGTTGCCAATTATTTAATTAAAAAATATGTACTAAAAATATGAACTACCCAATAACATATTTTTTCCACCAGAGTCAGTATTCTCCACATCGTCGGAGTCTATAAAGAGCGGCGTGAGCATCGCCAGCGGCTACACCAAGCGCTTCTCCGCCTTCCGGAGGAGCCTCGCGCCCAAAGTGCACGAACCAGCGGTACGTACTCAACTCCCTACAGTTTTAGAATATTTTTTTTTTTGTTAGCCTTTGTAGACGAGCATGCGGCCTGCTTAATGGTAAGCGGTCATTGCCGCTCATGGACCGTCGCAGTGCCAGGGGTCCAGCACAACCAGGTCGCTGCCTACCGTAAAGAAAGTACTCTCTTTAAGCCTCGCTTAAAGAAGGAACAGTTCAGCCCTCAGGGAACACTGAAGCAGGATTAATTTTTCCATTAATATTGTCAGTCCGAAGTGAAGACTTTGTACTAGGTATGGCGATAGACTCGCCCCTTATCAGATCGTAGAATGGAAAACACAAAATGTGGGTAACTGTGTGCGTGCGTGCGTGCTTGCGTGTGTGTGTGTGGTACATAGGCGACGGTGACCATTCACCACTTACGATCATAAAAACTATTTTTAGACAATTTTAAAATATAGTCCTTTCCATAATATTATCTTCAAACTTGACCGTAATATACATAAACGGTAGATATGACGTAGAAAAATAATAAAACTATTTCAATGTTTTATACAATGGGTTAATATGTAAAACGCAGTGACCGTGTTAACAACGTTATCTTAATCGATATACGATCATAAAGAACGTGCTAGCAAATTATTAGAGCATATAAAATAATAAATAAATACACCAAACAGTCACATGCATATTACCCAATTAAAAATACAAATCTTGTGTGATGGAGTGAGTTTGTGAGACAGAAAAGTATCTCAGACACTATGAGATACTTTTCTGTCTCACAAACACCCATATTTGTGCGCCACACAAAAACCTATCTCGATGCAGGGATTGAACCCGCGGCCTCGCGTATAGTTGGCTCTCAACCAACTGCGCTGTAGGCTGTGAAATAAAATCAATTTTCATAATAATAATTATAGATATTAGTGTGGACTGTTGTTTCATTGCCGACAAGAAGCAATGAACCGTAGCCTGAAGGTGATAGGTATACAACACTGCGCGCCTCGCCAAACAGTTGACCAACGCCGATTTATCGACCAGGCTTGCGTTTTAAAGTACATATTAGAGAATTTGCTTGCCGGGAAATAGAAAACCGGTATATATAATAACCGGATAGAGACGGTTAAACCCCATTTACACGGAGAGTTTCTCGCGACGAGAATCGTTTGTTATTATCCCATGACATAACCGCCATGGATTATTGTGTTCTGACAAACGTTTACACGATGCAACTTTTTTATATCCTTACATATAGGCGAGAGACTCACCTCGTGTAAATAAGGCATTAAACAACTTCGATGCAAGTTATTCAAAAATCATGCTTGCAAAATATATGCGTATTGAGTACATCTTTATATGCATGTAACCTGGTATATGAGTTATGTCCTTAGAAAGGTCGGCGAGCGGGTTTTTTCCACCTTTTTAGGGTTCCGTATCTCAAAAAGAAAAACAATACAAATATTTTTTTATAATTTTAAACTTACTACCCTTTTCCTCATGAACGCATTATTAAATTGAAATTCATATCAAATACTCATGTCTATAATACCTTGCTAAGCTGTAATGTGTTGTGCCTATAATATCTTTAAAGTAATTAGACCGAAAAATCTCTCGTAGTTTCTGATACCCCATGACACAAGATTCGATCTTAGTGTAGGATCAGGACTATGTATATGACTGCTGGGTGTAATTATTTATTTATTTTTATTTTTTGTGGAACCATCGGTGTGAGTCCGATTCGCACTTGGCCGATTTTTTTATATTCTGCCGCATATTTTTCAATACTGAGTGCAAGACGCGCACACGTTTTGTTATGCAAGCAGATTGTGGGGACACTTGAATTCATTAGGGTTGATAAGCTGCGTCCGCCGCAGCTGTCGCGGCTTTGATGCCCGCTCACGTGACAATGCACACCTCGTTATTGCCATCCGGCCGTGGAGTATTTTCAACACTGCTGCAATTGATCTATTCAGCTAAGATCTTTATTGAATTTGCGTAGGAACTCGCGTAAAGCTTGTATTCTGAATATTATTATTTACTATACCTACAAATATTTTTTAGTATAAGCAAAAACAAACAATATTTATTGCCTAGTTATTGATTTTTGAAAGTGGAACGCTTATGTTGTTATGTGTCTGTATTGTTTGTAATAAAATAATGATATCGAAAATTAGGTATACATAATTAATCTCCGCATTTCAATAATTTATAATAAAAAGCTTGAATGGTTAATCAGCAATGTGTACAGGTTGTGCAATATGAGGTCTAGGGTTCGATATCCAGGTTGTCCTATATATTTTTTTTTTTTTTAACTTTTTAAGGTTCTGTTAAGGAAAGGAGAGGAGGGGATTAAATTGAACAATTCCTCAGAGCATTCGCCATGATACAGACGGTAGAACATACTTAGAGAGGCGACATCCCTCCGTAACTGTAGCGACTCTAAGTTGCCCTTAATGTCTGCATCATTCACAATGCGGATGGCCCGCCGCTGCAATCCATCCAAGGCATCGAGCAAGTACTGGGCGGATCCATCCCAGAGGTGCGAACAGTATTCCATACCCGGCCGAACCTGCGCTTTATACAAGCGGTAGAGTTGACCGGGCGCGAAAAACCGACGCACCTTGTTCAGGACCCCAACCCTGCGGGAAGTGGCAGATATTACGCCCTCGATGTGATTCCTTGGATTAAGATTTAAGATCACAACGGATATCCACACCAAGGATACTCAGGTCATTCCGCATTGAGAGGGGAATACCCTGAAGAATGGGGAGGGGAGAGAACGGGGATTTTTTGCACGTGAACGCACACACCTGGGTTTTCCTGGCATTGAACTCAACCATATTCCTGGAGCCCCATGTAGAAATGAGATCCAAGGACCGATTGAGCTCAATGACAAGATCCTCGCGCCCACTCACAGTGTCGACCCGGCAACCTGGGGACCCATGGCAGTATCGCCCATGAACCGTGCTGTCATCTGCATAGCAATGAATGTTGCCAAGTGACAACATATCATTGATATGCAGAATAAACAGGGTGGGCGACAGCACCGAGCCCTGCGGAACTCCGGCATTTACCGACATGAGCGCCGAAGCGTGTCCGGCGAATGTGAATTATTATACATTTTTCGGTTTAAAAATAGATCATAACAGATATCTAAGTTTGTAATTTATCAGGTTGTGGGACAAAAATAAACACGCCAAACTGTAACACTTCTATTTACCCTTTTGACGAAACGGTCGTGAACTTATGAAAATAAAGTCAAACGATGAAAATACCGCCGTAGAACAAGTTAATAGTCGACACATGAAATACCTTCAGATGAAATTAAACTTAAATTAGGTATTCTAAAGACAGGTGGATGTCCAACATGACTTTTTATTATAATAAAAGTATTTAATCATGATTAAATAACAGTGATTTCGATCGGTATGAGCCGCGGCGACGATATCTTAATCCCCTTAAAAAAGATTATCTCATCAACATTAAATTATTGTTATACCATAATTATTTTAATATACATTATTTCATTTCCAGCTCGTGGAAGACATTCCAGAACAAGGTAATGAATATTATTTTATTTCCTGGATTACGAATAACACACGAAAATTTTAAAGTTTTAGAGCAACCCAAAAATATTTTCCTACTACAATGGACCGCAAAGAAAAAGAGTCTTAAAAAATCTTTCATGTCTTCAAAAGTCCCGGACCTAACTTTATGAAATAAAGATTTGCAGATTTGATGGCAACAGTCGGCTACATATTTATGACCCAAGGGTTGTGGGCTGTGCATGTTAATGGGCGG
Source organism: Deilephila elpenor (assembly GCA_949752805.1). Lineage (NCBI taxonomy): Eukaryota > Metazoa > Arthropoda > Insecta > Lepidoptera > Sphingidae > Deilephila > Deilephila elpenor. The sequence goes on along the minus strand of OX457097.1, from coordinate 10,380,471 downwards.
TTGTGATAACATACCATAAGGTGACCTGTTTGTTCGTTTACCGGGCCTATTGAATAAAAAACCCCGTTTCGAAATAATTTGTTGCTTATAATTTTTATATACCCCCTGGTAGTGCCGTGCCTTCTTTCCTATATTGGGACTTCCACTTTAGGTCTTCAGGTCATTTAGGTTCCATAGATTTGAATTAAATAAAATATTATAGTAAATGTTTGCAGCTCGTCGTTCTACTGTATCCCTGCGTGTAGTGACGCTGGGCATTGAAGACACCATACCAGTAATGATGTCAACCACGAATACTACTCGCACGCGGAAGTCTTTACGATAAAAATCATCACTTCATTATGTTCATAATTTGAAAAAAGTGTTGAGATTAGTGTAATATGTTTTTAGTGCACTTCGTGTGTGATAACTTCATTATGGTAGACGAAATATTTATCTGAAACAATGTCGGGTTGATCCTAACCGACGATTTCTCTTCGTTCAGACTTACATTTTCTAAATACAACATTTATTCGTTATACATTTAAACCATTTATAATTTATTTTACATTTTGTGAACTTTGAATAAAATTAAAAGTTTTACATGATTGTTTTGTATGTTTATTTCTATTCCCCATTCGTCCCAGCGTATTAGCATTTTTACTAAGGGAAATAGGAATAGGTATAATGAAACGAATCTTTATATTTATATTACAACATTTTAAAATTTTATTTTTCAGTGTGTACATTCATATTCATACATTCATTACAATGATAACTAAGTCAAATGGCAGCTGGCAAGAAAAAATATGAAACAAAATCTTTTCAGGTGGGATATATTGCAAATGTCGAATGTCCTACGTATAACTAATATTCACTATTGCAGGGTACGCTAATCACTACTGTAGCTATGCACTATGTGCTGGAATCAAAATAAGTACATGTGGTGCTTATAAATTGCATATAAACTCATATTATGACTTATTTTATTCCATATTTTTGAATACTAACATTTATGACTGACTTGTACTCTATCTACTTTGACATACATGTTGACTATCACAACATTTATTATATTTATTGTTACATCCAGGATTACATTGGTATACAATGATAATATTTTTTTTAGTTACAGAGCTAACACCACTTCTATGTTTTAGTGGAAACTACAGAAGTTGTCCAGAAGGCACAATTATTTGAAAAGAGTAGGAACAAAGGTACATGGTGGGTAGTATAGAGGTGGAATCAAAGGGTTACAAATACAATGCACTCAGAGGACTCACAAGGCATCTTTTGTCAAGAGAATATAATTTTCTACAAACAAAGATTACTAAAGATTTGTCTCTCCCAACAGACTCAAGTGTACAAGGAAAAGTTCGTAAATAGGTGTCCTTATAGATATGCTTAAAAGTTTTAGTAATCGTTTGTACATGATAATATATCACAAATATTAAATACATGAAAATCATAACATACTGAAAAGAAATTGACTAAATCTAATATAGAAATAACACAGGAAACAAGACACCGCTCAACACAAACAAATTAGGCCATGGAATGAAAAATTTTAAGTAGCTAAATCAGGCCACAACTATTGAAACTGTATTGAAACCTCACTCAGGCCATTTTTTGGGACTTACAGAACAATAAATACAATAACGAGCAAAAGATAGGAACTGGATGCTAAAATCATCCATAATATTTTGTTGCAATGAATAGAATTTTAAATACATGTACACATTCACGAAATAAATAATTTTATACACACACAAGTATAACTTTTAAATTCATTCTGGACGTAATCAGTGAATGAGCAATTTGTACACTACACTAATATCTACAACACTGATTAATAATGTTTTTAAATAAATTCAATCCGTCTTTACAAGTAACATGGACAATCAATAAAAAAGAATAAAAAAAATCAAAATAAGTAAAATATATTAATAACAAAAGTGCCATTTGATATTTTATAAATAGTAGTAACAAGTAAATGAGAGCTCTCATACTTATATTTAATATTCTTCTAACACAGTTGAAACACTACTACATGTGACATTTTGCTACAAACATAAATCTACTTTTAAATTTAACTATTCAAGAAAAAAGTTAAAATTATACACAGAATTTCCCATATCATCAATTATGGGAAATTCTATGTAGAGCAATGGTGGTGTTATTTTAAATGGTCTAATTGCGCCATCTCTTCGCCTATACAAACGCCGCCACTTAGGACCCTCACGATATGCAAACATGGGTGGAAAATCAAAGCGTCATAAATCAGGAAACCTCAATGGGTCTTCTGTAAAGTTTTCCGGTATAACGAATAAATCAGAATGAATATCATCACGAAACTCAAACTTTTGGAAAGTGATTTTTGCTGTCACTGTAGGTAGAATAGGTAACTCAACTTTCACTGGAAAACCACTAGGCAACTTCATTTCAACAAACTGTCGCAATTTAGCAAAGTGCTTAAATGGTGCTATCACTTCCAGAACATTTAATAGCATCTCCACACTAAGTGGGAAGTCGTCACTCATGGCAATAGTTGCTCTAAAGCTTCTGGATGACTCTTTGTAAACTAGCTCTCTTCCCAGACTAGGATATAATCCGGGAGCAGATCGTATATAACTTTCATAATCCACATTTGTTTCAGGTGGGGGATTTAATGATGCTCTTCGAGTTGGTTCACCGTTTGTGTCCAAGCTATGAGTATTACCTTTGGTCAAACTTTCAATTATTGCTTTATTCTTTTGGAGATCATCATTAGAGAGGTGTTCTCGCCTCTTCCTTGACTCTAACACGAGTCCTGTAATGGTGTATATGTCACTTTTGTACAAGCCTGCTACAGTTTCCTTCCTGTCTTCACGAAATATCCAGCCCGACTGTGCTCTTGCAAATGAAATTTTTTTTGTGGACATCTGAGCTGCCATTATGTCACTAGACATAAGGATGTCAACTTCATCCTCTATTTCAGTTTCTGTCTCCTCATAGCGAACTTTCTGGTAAACTTTGGCTTTGTTGTCTATTACAGTAAGAGACTCACTGGGAACCTTCTCTCCTTGGAAAATAAAGGATATATCTCCTCTCTCCCATTTCATGTCTGAAAAATCTACCAAAGTTGTGTCCAGCCTGATCTTAGATCCACTTTTATAGATTTTACACACATCCGATGGTAATATTCTAGAGACCAGAGGTACCCACGAATGGAAATCCCACCTTAGTTCCAAATAGAAGTCTTGTATTTGTGTGAGAGCTCGTATTAAATCAGGTCTTCTATGTTCCATCTGCTCACGAGCCTGCTGTTTAAGCTTGCGTACTAGTGAAGAGATAGTTTGTCGGTCTCCGTAGCTGATGGCCTCGGCTAGCGGCGACCAGCCGAGAAGGTTCTTGACTTTGACGGGCGCGCCATGTGCCAGCAGCAGCTGCACACACTCCTTGCGGCCCAGCATGACGGCCAGGTGCAGCGCGGTGTTACCGTGTACGTCTTTGAGGGCCACATCGTTGTTCCTTAACAACGATGACAGCTTGCGAACATCGCCCAGGAACACACATTCGTGCAGAGGAAAAAACAACTCTTCTCCGTTACAACTATTGGAACAAGACATTTTGAACGTTGTAACACTTCTAAACCATAACTGATAGTAAATAAACTGAACGCAGCACGGAAACAATTTTGAATAATCTAATCAATATGATAAGATTACTGTTTCAACGGAACATACCGCTTATTTGATTTTATTTCAATCAGTATGGGTATTAACAGAACTGTTTTTCATTGAGACATGATTATTTTTGAGATCTTATTAATATTTATTCATACACACTTCAATTATTTTATTTGTTGTATGAAAAAATATGCTTATCTATACCCATTGTCAATTTATAAATTGTTCCAATCTTGATTCGAGTATAATGTAGATACGACAACCGATATGCTGTCAATCTGTTTTATCACTGCAAAATTTGTATTTTGTATCCTGCTTTCACACTAAAAGAATGCTAAAAATATGATAGATTAAATGAACTGAGCTTTAAACATTTGAAATGCCCGAAAATCAATAGAATGGACCTCGTCCACGATCTTTTAGCGTACGAATGCGTTGTCAAAAAATAATAATCGTAATGTAACTTTCTTCACACTTTAATATTATTAGAGTACGAGTATAAATGCTTGTTGTTTATACTAAAAAAAACATATCTCAAACAATCAGTTAAATTGGTATTTCTAAATTTTATTTGTAGTTCCAAATTTCGTCACACGCCAATACAATTTAGACAGACAATGGAAATTACAGTTCGTAGTCCACAGACTACCAAGAAGAAACTAAACTAGACTACTAAGAAAGAAGTAGTAGCTGTAGTCCGTCTCTAGGTGTCAAGAAGATAAAGTGTGTATACATCATTTATCTTCTATTGCGTGTGGCGAAATTTGGAACTACATATAAATAAAATTTCAAAAGTATCTATTTAACTTATGGAAATGAAAAGAACCAAAATAAAATGTGATCAACTTAGTTTAAGAAACATTTATTATGGAAACATTTACATTTGTAAGAATATATACCTAGATATCATACATAATAGTACGGTTTATGTATAATTTTATGCTTATTAAAAAACATGGACGCCAGATAGACGTGGTCTTAGATATAAAAATACATAGACTGCGCATCCCAACGTACAATATGGTTTTTCCCTATATAGCTATTTAGTAAAAACTAGCAGCAATTAAAAATAAACTATAAAACACCATATTATTGATAAAAAAGATATGTTATGTTATGTTACCCATCACCGTAACTTTAACTTCGCTAAAAGCCAAAACCAAATCCATCCCCTCCCAAGAGCATCAACAGAATTAAAGGATAGATAATGTCCCTATCAACTTTATCTCCGCCGCCTCTGGTAATAATCACAGGAGGTTGGTTGTATCCATAACCGTAGGGGGTCGCACCGTATGGATATTGACAATCAACCGAACAAGCCTATTAAAAAAAAATCAAATGAACATATATAATTATTGGACCCGATTTATGACTATAGATTATTTTACTTACAGCAATGATGACTAGCAAAAAGCAGAAGTAATATTTCGGTGCCATTGTTCCTGTTTCTTATTACAAGATATTTTAACCAAATAGCTCACCACAAACCGTTACCGTAAACCAAATAGGTATTCAGGATTATTTTTCGTCTTTTATAACAGGTATTTGCGCAATTTAGCCCCTGATATATGTATAAATCGTATGCCTTTGCCCTTATCAATATAGAATGTTTTATAAAGCACGTATAATTGCGGCCAATCATAAGTATTATTGAATATTTTGCTTTTCATTCAACTCAAGTACTAAATCACATAAGAATAAATTAAAGCACGTGCTGCAGCATGTGCCTATGCCTGCGTACTGCGTAGGATTTGACCCAAAATTCATTTTGATACCTAAATTAATATACTTAGGCTGATGCATAGATGTAGTATAAGGCTGATGACAATAACTTTTTTGAGGTGTAGAATAGTCGAAGACGTTGATAGCGTCTTCAATAGGTATGTGGAAGCATTGGAGTTCCGCACAGATCCGTATGTGTGGGTGGTACAACAGTCTAACCCACGGTGGTACTACGAGTACTATTCACACAGATCACTGTGACTGTGAGTGATCTGTGACTATTCATAAGACTGCTCCAGCTAGAGAAAGTAATCACTACGTTTTGTGCTCCAGTCTCCAGTTGCAATGAATAGACCAAGTTAAATCCGTAGATAAAAGCACTGGTAGGAGTGGTTAACCTACAGCACTGGGGTAGGGTTCACGTAGATCTATAAGTTTTGGAGTCCAAAACCTGATATGGTATCCCACAATCATGTAAATATGGGGAATATTTTCTATGTTCAAAGATCCTACGGTCAAGTTTTACAAAGAATTTGTTACCATAGGAGAAAACATCAATTTCGAATGGCAATCACAAAAACTGTACACAAAGTTTTGTGAAATTCTCAACAGATGGCGATTGCAACATTGTTTTGATTTGATTGACTTTGATTTGAAGCGCAGAAAAAGTTGGGAGATTCGCGCAGAAGTGAGATAAAATGCGTAAAATTTTATTCCATACAAATAAATCGCCGGTAAATGAGATTTATTCATAAATGCAATGAGATTGTTGTGTGCGTTTTTTTTAAAGTGCTATTAGTTAATTGAATTGAAAGGAACAAAATACACCGAAGTCAATAACTTCTAATGTCGGAATGAGAACAGAACAGTATAGTTTTCAAAGATAAGATTATTATTGATTGAGGATTTTGTTTGGATTTCAGTTCACACGCAGACGGTTTCTTTGAATCTTATAAATAATCTTTAAATTGTTGTCATATGATTTCTATTGTTTGATATATTTGTGTGTCGTTGCGGCGTTGTACGTAACGAAACAATAAACCTCGGGAGTTCGCAAATTACTCAACGCCTGGCTTTCAAGAATTGAAATATGTGAGTATTTCGTAGCAATAGAATTAGTATTAAACAATGCCTAAATATATAATTCATACTGAATTGTACCCTATATTATGTTAAGTGGTAGACAGTTTGTCTAGTTGCGTTTATAAAATTAATAGAGGTTTCATCGCCATGGTCGTACACGATGGAACTACATGTAATTGTTATAATCTTAATAAACCGAATGTGTCTGCATGGCACAAACAAAGGTTTTTGTTGGCTGGAAACAGGTTTACTCAATCTAGTTTTTGCTGAATTTTTATGAACACTTCACATATCCAGATCACAATTATATTAATTAAGTTTATAGATTTTTATTAAGTTAGAGTATTTTCTTGTTGATTAACTTTACAAATGGCACATTGATTGCAGGCTTTACAATAAAAAGTAAACTTGGAAGGCCGACACATATAGTTAGGTCACTATTATTTTTATCTTAAGTTGTGTTCAACTAAATCTAATTTATTGTTAGTGATAATTCCGATTGAGTAAGTTTCACTGGAAATTAAAAAATAATAAAAATAAATAATATTTTTATTGAATATTCTGATTTATATTATTTACAGTAAAAGTAGAATGGCATAGTTTAATGGAATCCTTAAAATTTATACAATTGCTGCAAATTGCTGATAAATTATCTTTTGCAAAATGTATTATTTAATGATAGTCATTATCATAAAATGTGATAGCAATATTTATGTCCTTTTGATTGTCACATACTTAATTTATAGATATATTTCAATACTTAGCATGACTCTTCTCTGGAAATGTCCAATGATGATACAATAAGACAAGACCAAAGTTATCTTAAGCTTTAAGATGTATCTCCTGCGAACAAGGATTGTGTATGTGTTGCGACATACCTAATGTTTTAACACACTATTTTAAAACATTGAAATTATCCATGGCATTAAAAATAATCATCACTTACAGGGCAGGTTAAGAAGCTATTTCTGAAAAAAATATATAACAAGTATGGTCACTGCAACCAAACACAGATATTTATTTTGGATATGGGTATTGTCAGATCATAGTGTCTTGTAGATTTGACACCCATAAATCGCAACACAAGGCTTGGTGTTTTAGTGTGACATTTAGGAATATGTGTAAGCTTGGTGGGTCAATTTATTTATCTAATCAATCTCTGGTGCAGAAGAGGATTGCTTTATTATTTCATAAATTAGTTAATACACTTGTTGCCATATAGTTTTTATCTTTCTTGATTTTCTTTATAAAACTTGTTATTTTCTTATTAGAGTTTATCTGTTGTTTTTCCTGTACTTATTTAAATTGCATAAAACTAAATTGTTGTTAAGTGAGACCAATTTTGAAAATTATAGTGGTAAACAAATTCCATTTGTTCTGGAAACTGGCTCAGTAAAATTACACAATGGGAGGGTTGGCCATGTTGGTCATTTGCGACTATAAACTTAATGCATTTTTGAATTTTGATAAAATGCGCCAATTTTTGATAAAATTTGCCATGCACACTACAGTGCATACCTTTTTCAATACAATGTGTCAAAGTTAGTTGCTAAATAATTAGAATTTTTTCTTGAGGAATTTAATCATATTCCTTGAAAAATAGACTTGTTTTGATTTAATTCTATTTTTCTATTTATCTATTTTATATAATTTATCTATTTATCTATCTATTTTATATTGCAAAACTTATTATACTTAACTATAATAATTTATCTATTTTATATTGCAAAACTTCAGTTATAATAATAAATTATTGAAATAACTGGCAACAATGCTACAAAGTTTTAGTCAAAATATATTTGGTGAAAATGGCTGTTACTTGAAAACTATCAGGGATAGGACTATAATTTTTTTTGTTGCTGTGCCACCATAGTTTGGCACATATTCCTTTATTTGTTTATGATCTAGTTCTGGGACACCCTGTATAGCGGGTATATGATAAAAGGCTAAAGAATTTGGTACCTGTTTACAACTCAACTTTCATAAGGATCAGACCGTCAAGTTCTGACATATTTTGTAGCAAACTTGGCTTTTTTCACATCTCTGTTCTATTTGGGATTTTATTTACATTTTCATAGATAAATCCTAGATGTGTTTAACTAAGTAAACTAATTGCTGATTTGTTTACAGTTAATGTCAACAGAGTTGTTTACATCACAAACAGATTTTGGTCTTATCTCGGCATAAAGTAAAGGTTATCTGTTGGATATATTATCAGTATGTGTTTTCTTCTCACTGCAGACAGTTTACTTATTTCAATAGTGAATAAAATAATATCAAGACACATTTAGAAATGTAAGTGTTTATATTGTGATAATATATCTATTTTTTATATAAGTTGTTGTGCAGACAGTTTAACATTTATTTGAGGTACTGTGGGAACCTCTTTTTATTTTTATTTATAAATTTTAAATTATATTTTTCGAATTTACAAGTGTACAGCATGATGCAGCACATAGCCAATAAGTGATTAAACCTAAATCATAGCCAATAGCTGAATTCTAATTTTAATATTATACCATTTACGTAAATTCGATATAACACATTTGTTTTAAGTACAAAAGTAATTGGGCAATACAATATGGAAATACAGTTCTGTATTAGAACCAAGACTGTTACAGCAAAACGTAAGTACGTTGAGCACATATTTAGACAATCATTGGATTTTCCAAGCATCTTCAGACACTCATACTATACAGTACAGAATATTCTACGTAATATTACATGTTCTGATCTTCTTCTAACCAGTGGGGAAATCCTAAGAGCAATTTGTAGTGTTACGGCCGAAATAAATGTTGATATTTTATTCGGTTTTAAGTTATTTCTATATAAGAGATTTTTCTAAATGTAAGTTCTATATTGCATTATAAAATAAACCAATAAGATTGATTAAAAATATTTTACGCAGTCATTTAATAGTGTATTTTGAAATTCGAAAAATTTAGCTAGGACACAGACATAGCACTCACATACTTTGCCTGTGCTGTAGCCTGTAGAATATTAACCGTTAATCAAAGAACCAATTCAATAAACTGCAATCATAATGTAATTTCACATCAATTGCGATTGTGTGAGTTTATTTTTATCCACACCAGACATCATCCTGTTGTCGCAACTGATTAGGCCGAGATAAACGATGTCACTCGCATTTTTATTATGAAACAGGTAATTCAATATTTCTGTTTGTCCATATGTGATGTGCCTAATTGAAACTGATCAAATTATACGCAGCAACGGTAACCGTCATGATTATAAATATATTACAATCAAGCAGTTATTAAAAAATTAATAGTTTTTCTATGTGGGTTGTGTATTTTGTTGACCATCTTACTACTTATTGTCTAATGTCTTCTCGATTGCGGCTGGAACTAGGTGTCTTGGTACATTAATAGAATTCATAATTCTGGTGGTCAAGAAACATTTGAATTGCATTATTCTATTGGACAGCCTCCTTTGCGTATTCGACGGAAAGAAGTGTTCCTATGATCAACAGATATTCAGAAAGACAGACAGAAAAGTTTCTCCTATTCACAGTGTGACATGTGAAGTTTTTCTGCATTTTTTTGTCAGAAAATCTTTTTGAAACAACTGAAATAATTATTGGTCAGTCCTTGGAGACGATCAGAGTGAAGTCTGCAGGGAATAAGTAAAAAAACCTTATTAAGAGTAACGCATCAAATCGCTATTACAATATATCGTAAGTTTAATTGAGCCTCCGGAACAAATTGAGCGGTTATCGCGTCAAAAACCGGACAAAATGAGACATCGTCCAAACCCAAGACTATATTATCATCTAATTCGGCACAGTTCAGGGCGAATCAGGATAGGTGGCAACACTGCTGCAGCATTGAGTTAGCTTTAGTAGGATTTTTGATGACCTAATAATTGCTGCTATTCCGAATCGGCCAAAACCAGCAGTTTTTTGTCCAACTAACGTGTTCATTACTTGTGTCACGAAAGTATATTCTATCAACTGAGCTACGAGTCATTCATAATTGGACTAATTGTCATTAACCTCAAAGTTACATTGTATTCAGTCCTTGCATGACATTACGTCCTCGGTTTTGGAGTGCATGTCATCACCCCATTAACCACAGTGGACAGAATTTCAGTTGACTGACTGAATTATAACTAAGACTACATAATATTACAGTTCTGAAAATAAACATTATTTGTTTACTTCTTCTAAAGTGATCGTATGCATAAGCTATTTGCAAATGTAATAATTTTCTTGGCTATTTGTCAGATTTCAATCTAAACTACTGATACCCTTTACGACAATGTTATATGTCTAAAAATAAACACTATAAACCTTGCTCCGAATAGGATAACAGAAGACTAAATACCAATAATATAAATTTGTCGATATGTCATATGGTAACCAGCTGTATCGTTTCTCACTAAATAGATTGCGACCGCCTATGACCCAGTTGCACGTTTTCTCCTGCAACCCATAAAATCAGGTGAATTATATATTATTGTTTTAAGGCAGACTTGAAAGAAATCTTTTTATTTGGTAAAAATATGTAGTTTCAATTGCCGTCCCATCGATGTCATCATAGGAGGCTGTGAATATAAAGGGCTGCGTTCAAATCTCGGCTTCGGAAATTCGTTTTGTGTGAGTTTTTAATTTAGAAAATTGAATGCGTTATCTGATACTGTGATACGGGATTGGTCTAAATCTAAACTAAAGGCGATAGGATATTTACTATATATATATAGTAAATATCCTATCGCCGCGTCGTGTCCTAGCGCCGCTATACTTGATAAGGCGATAATCTTGTTCTCTATTTCATTTGGTACAGAACTAAAATCAATACTATCACCTTTGCCTTCCTCCTCATAGTTATTATTATAGGCTTGATCTGTCGTGTATTTTTAACCTCCGACGAAGCCGGCGTAAACAATTTTATAAGTTGCAAGCTTTTGTTTTCCTGTACACGTCTTTATTTGTCAGTGACATCATGCCCATGACGATTATACTATTTGATGGCAAGATTCATTTTACTTAGCTGTATGGTTAAGGGTTCGAGCGACCTCCTACGACTGTCGAGCCGTCAATCCGGTTATTCCACCTCACAAGATTCCGACACCCCGATACAGGGGCGTTTGCCTTATTTGAATTTTATGTTGATCAGGGATGATTATAATTCATTTATAATCCACCAGATTATTAATCTTGACGTCAAATTGAAATACTCAGTTGTGCTTCCTTCTAAACTGAACATTAACGGACATGATATTATTGTTTGAAATTTTTATTATGGTTAATATCGTATCAGTCAAAGAAAATCTATTTTGTCTACTATAACATATTTAAGTGTTCTATGTTTTTGCTAGCTACATAATATTTTTTTCCATTAATATTCTATATATTAAAACTAATGTATAGATATGTATGTTAAACTCCATACAACAAAAAAATAAACGAATCCCCTTCTCTATAAATGAAATAATGCCTTACACGTGCGAGTCCGCCTTAGATTGCATCAGGAAAGTCCTATTGATACATTTTTTGGGTTGCATTCAAAATTGATTTTAATCGCGATTAAAATCAGTGATTAAAATGAAACGATAAAACTGCGGTATGTGGTGCAGGGCCAAGTTTATCGTGTTTTACATGTGGTGAGAAAACCACATTGGGCATACTTCCTGTTTACTTAACTCGCGAATGAAACCGACTTACGCCAGATAATTTATACATCGCTACCTTTCCAGTAGCGTTTTAAGATTTTCGTGTATTAAAATAATTATATTATCTAATCAAGCACAAAATCTGTCTTTGTTAAACTGATGATGGTGGGGTGTTCTTCGCCGATTCTTGTGACTGCTATTTGCGGATTTAACGAAAGTATTGAATTTGGGTTCAATTATTTTGCCTTCTGTTGCGTTATCAAATAGTTGCTTATATAAGTCCTATACACCTTCCCAATTGTACTACCAATGCGTGATCTTATTCTTGATTCATACATTTTCTAGTTCATTTGATGGTTTTTGCTGAAGGATTATTTTATTGATTTAAGTTATAACTGACTTACCTAACAATTTTATATGTTACAATGTACATTACGTCAACGAATTATAATATAGGAGTAGCTCCACCACGTATTAACTTTTATAAAATAATTTATTTAACACAGTTCAGTACAAATATAATAACAAAAACATTGGTTCCGCCATCAGAAAGCTAATAACCAATAAGTAATAACAAATAATCACGGTATTTACGTAACACGCTAATATTACGTTTAGTAGCAAATTCTAAATACCTAAATGGTATGCTATGTAACCTTTAGTGCCCCCATGCCTGTTAAACGAATGGCATATTACTCCGTGGACGTCACCGCTATCTTGTTCCTGGAGATTTATTTGTTGAATTTAACGTATGGTATTTATTAATTTTATTATCATTTTTCTGTGTAGATTTTATTAGCATCTGACCGCGACAAATGGAAGGAAAGGAGATAGGCGAGTGACCACGTTCATTAATTGTAACGGAAAGTGTGCAAGAGAGCATATGATTATATACAAATACATACATACATAACCTCACGTCTTTTCCCAGAAGGGGTGCCTACCCCTTCGTAGAGGTGCTGCCAGGACACCCACATTTCGCTTGTATGTACCGTTCCACGAAGTGATAGGAGACCCTATCGCAAATAATATATATATATATATTATTGCGAGTTTATATACTATAGCGGGCTTAGAATTACTGGTAATCTAGGCAAGGTCGCTACGACGCCTTCGGTGAGATTGCTAGGGCGACCAAAATTATGCCAAATACAGTAAAACTAGGTCTGCGGCGTCCCTTCATTTCTGACGTCCTGAGCGATTGCCCAGTCGCGCCCTACCCTGGCGCCAGTACTGATTTGAGTTTTGTTGTTAAACTAATCGATATATTAATGACATGCGTTATGCAGATGCTGAAGCTGAAAGTTATGATTTCTTTGTAGTAAACAGTATGAATTTCTTAATGCATATTGTATTTTAATGCGACAAACAGTTTTATGGTTTTGTTACGGATACGCAAATCATATAGCTATAATTCACAGAAAACTATTTTTCCTATGTTTGTATCGATAGCATGAGAAATCAGTGTGAAATCGGGAAAAAAATCTATTGCAACAGTCTCACAATGAATCAGGAAGTATGAATGAATAGTTATTGCGTATATGAAACAATCTAAATTTATGCACAATTCAAATGGCTTCAAGTAGGTATCGAGAGTATTGTCAAAATATTTGCCACTCCTTAAAACGTAGAGATCGTGCGCGACAACTGACAAGTATTCTAAAATATTTAAACAAACGAATCATCGCCATGAATAAGAAATGCAGTGCATCTGTCGCCGTAGCAGTTGGAACATACGAGTAATAGTTTTAGTTGGAATAGTTTGGTATACAACGCAGTAACGTGCGGGTAGAGACAGAAATCACTGGCTGACTTTGTCACTCGTACCTAGTTACCCATAATCACGCTATCTAGAATCTCCGGCACGCTCTTCGTGGTAACATTTTATATCCACGGACTACGACCCACAGAGAGCTGTGATTGCGTTAACAACCGCTTGCTTATTTATTATGATTTCAACGTATTGGCATTACACTCGTGTCACATATATTATAATCTTGATGATCATCCACTCGAGTGGATTATCGATAAATGATATGTCAGCGGCGTAAACAAGTACCCACTGACTAAAGTTAGTAAGATATATTATTGAATTACGCCACGTTAGACGTTGATTTAGTTTAGTTTCTTAATAAAAGTGTATAAAATACGTCCGAGTTTCAAATGCTGCTGCTGAAAAGTGGCTTACAGGTACAAATTAATAATTTCATTAAAATTTGTTATGTTTGCATTTCAATATAAATTGCAAATAACTACTGGTATTACATGAGATAATTTGAAATTCACTCCAGTGTGTTATGCATTAGTTTATTTCATAGAGCATCAGTAACTAAATTTGATTAAAATTGCGCTTTTGATTCAAGTTGAAAATTGTATTACCTGAATTTGAATATGTTCCTGTGTGTGCTTCAAGCAATTATAGTCATTTCATGTTAGTTGTTAATGGCATTTGGTCAAAAGCCAATGCTATGTTAAATCAAGCATGAGCCTCCTGATATCCCTTAATAATTGACATTTGGCAAGCGGCAGCGCTGCTTTCTGATACAGCAAATTAATCCGGGTTTATAAACCGCAACACGATTTCGTTCAATACAATCGGCATTTTTGATCCTACCATCTTTGCAACGGCTTTTATATTTTTGAGAGTATTATCTGCTGTACGAAGCTAAGATGTTCTTTATCTCTGATAGTCAATCTAAATACGAAGTTTCCTCTTACTTGATCTGTATCAAAATGTTCCCGTGAATAAATAAATATTGGTAATATTTGTACATCGTGCCATGAAATTGTTGGTTCGCGTGTTGTCTATACTTCTGCAAGTTTAGGTCTTAACGACTTTACTTAAAACATTAATGTGAATGATGTGAATTTAGGGATGATTTGTTGATTGCACTGATTTTGCATAGAGGTGGAATGTGGGTTTGCTGTGTTAACGTAAATACAAATCAATACATCCTGCGCGAGCCCGTATTACGAGTATGTACCGAATCCTCAACCCGTAAAACAAACGGGAGTTTGATCCACGCTATGTACACATGTGTTTGTAAATCACACTATGTTATTTTATGAAAAACATATATTTTATGTTTCTGTTGTTTTTGTGAAGTCTTCTAACAGCATTGAATAATTTCATCAATATGTTATTTTACCTCTAGGAGTGTGTAACCCAAGCCTGCATTTTACAAACGCATTTCGACTAATATGTCGTGTAGCACAGGTTTAGATAAGAAATAGGATGGATTTGTAAGTGGAGGAAGCAAGATTAAGAGGAAATTGGAAAATATGCATATATTACGAATTTGTTATACAAATTGCACGTGACCTTAGTCACAATTTTTCATGGCCTCAAATTTTATGCATTATTATACAAATATACTTGTCCGTTGAATATGTTAAGGGGGACGAATTGGGGGGAATGCAATAGACGGAACTATAACGAAACTACCGGAATATTTTACATAAGTTGCAAGAGTAAGAAGTTTCCGCCGAGAGATTCTGTGGTTGTGTTGTGCGCCTTGTTATTGGTTTTAATAAAGTCGGCGGAAACACATTACGCTGTTTGCTGTTGAGGAAAACGTTGCGATAAAACTCTTATGACATAATAATGTTCACGATTATGTTATTACCGGCGGACACCATAAGTCAGCTGATGTGTACATACTTTTTGATACAAAAAATATTTGCGTGGAACTATTGTTAGCTTCCATCTAAATACACTTTACCGAATGATAAGATACAAATCAATCCATTACTCAAGATTCGAGAGATAATTATCTTGGATGGTACGTTTAAATCAAGCCTTCACCTACATCGCAAAGGAAACGTAGAGTTCCACTCATCAATCTTATATCCTGGCACCGATAGTCGTGTGTATGGGTTTCCGACTGGTTACTATAGGATAGGTGTCGCGGAACCTTCCTGTGATTATATGGAGGAGGCGTCGGTTGTAAGGGTGGGCGCCAGTAACGTGCGCCGCCCACTTTGTTCACCCCAGGCACCGTCCCTCGTGGTCCCCCGCACCCCCGCATGCCGCGCCCTGTGTCTAGCTGGTGGATCAGTCGCACGGCGCCCGCCTTCACAGTATACCGCGTCCGCGTCATGCCGCATATCCCGCCAGCGTTTCATCACATGAATTTCGTACTCCTTCGGTTCGTTGCATTGAAGCATGGACCACTATAGATGCTTATCTGCACTTCATCATTCACTAATCACAGATATTGTCATCTAGATTCCATTATGTCATCTCGTTTAGATTTGTTATGTTTATTATTTACGTACGGACATGACAAGTTCATAAAACTTGTTCACACCTTAGACTGTTTATGGAGAACTTGTCATAAGATGTTGTAGAATTTATGTTTAAAAGCTTTTCAATTAGCTACGTAGGAAATTTTAGTTACCCAAGTGATTTTGAATAATGAAAGTAGGTTAATTAAAGAAGATTTTCCACGTCTCGGTGGTTGTTTATATGGTTTAGAGTACAATTATTGTTCTATAGGATGCAGTGTTTTTGATAAAACGGTTCGCTTTTAAACGAATAACGTTGTTCAGCGCGTTCTTTTAGTGATTTAGCCGTTAATCAAAGCTTGTTTTTCACATTGTAAACATGAAAATAATTTTTAAAAATGTTTTGATAGAAAACAGCTGATCGTCGGTCCCATGTCGGGCACCACTGGCGGGCAGGCGCATCGTAGTCGCAAGGTCGCTCGTATCGAACGGCGCCGCTCGCATTATTAACAAATCGCACTCTCTTAATTGCTACAGTTTCATTTTATAACTTTCGCGCTCCCCTTGTTGAACGATCGTACACTTAAATATAGCTCATGACGTCATTTTGTGTGCCAAGTATGGATATATCTTTCATATTTATCTTGCAGTTATTACTCAATCCGATGTAATATTTTGAATAAAAATATCTAAGTTATTAAACAATTATTCACTATAACATCTCGGAAATTCTGTAAATACTAATGGTGCATCCAAACCGCTGTTATTTTTTGTCGAGCAACATGGCGCAACACAATGTATAATTTTTGTTGCTACTTGTTATTATTCATTGAATGTTTCTAATCGTGTCCATACCGCCAATAACAGAAAATAGCTAAATATAACAAATAATAGTATAAAATATGACAATGTTATCTATTGTTTCTATATGTTGGGCAACATTACTTATCATTAAATAACAAGGCAACCTGTAATAACATTAAATTTAATTTTGTTAACAGTTGTTGCTGAGTAACATTTAGAAAAGTTGCTCAACAAAAAGTAACTGCGGTTTGCATCCACCATAAGACGTAAACATCTCGGCAATGTAATTTTAATAAGGCCCGCTCGTTTCATAAACCACGAGCTACGAGGTTTTACGGCGTGCTCCATTCATGCTTTTACAGTCCCACTTTACGTACCTAGAATATAATAATTATAACGGTCTCTCCGTATGTAGTATTAGACGTAAAGTTTTAATTACTTGCCCTTAACTTCAGAAATCTATATAGGTCAAAAGTTCTTGAATAAACATGGAAAACGAAACGGCACGGTATTCTAGTAAAAAGCAAAAAATCTGTTCTGTATGTTTATCTTTTATGTCAAAAAGATTTATATTGTTACATGCTTTTACAAGTTCTGAATTTATTCTCAAAATGGAAATGTAAAGCAGTCAATGTAACGGTTAAGATCGCCCAGGTGGCGGAGGGTGAAGGCTCTGCGGAAATTAACATGTCTACACGCCGAAAACATATCGAGGCCAGTTCCTACAGTCGAACACACCTCTGTTCCACCGGATATTGTATTACGCAGAAATAGACCGACGCCTAAAAGCTATAACATAGTGCCTTTAACGTATTATTTATTATGTGATCGGGTTTATGTTAATGATGGGACAACTAAATAAATAGTTAGAATTGAATAGATATGGCTCGTCACCAAGGTTACGGAATGGTAGCGATCAGCTGGACTTACGTAAGGTGAGCTGGGACGTGGCGGCGGAGCGGGGCGCGCGGGGGCTGCCAGTTAGGGCCGATCGATACCCGCTTTCGCCTCTTGCTATTGCCCTGCTTGCCTCAGTATATTCAGACCAAAGTTTCTCAATCCTGCTGTGTAAATCATAGACATTATTGTCGAAGCCAATATAATGGTTTCTTTATCACTTATTATCCTGATGGAATTTTCTGCCCTAATGTTAATTAAATTAAGTTAAAGCGTATTGGAGTGCTGGGTTATAAAAATATTTCATGACCCCTTTGAGACGGCTAAGCAAATTTATTATTAAGAAGATAAATTTTGACAAATTCAATGGATCTTAAGTAAGGGGTAATGAAGTCAAACTTGGTTTAACATTCTTTATCAGGATACGTTCTATGTTTAGCGTATGATAATATGGGGTGCAATTACAAGTAATATAAGCTAAAAATACTTTTCTTTCCAAAACGTTTCCAATAAATCAGTAATGAAATTTAAACAGAGAATTTCTTGTTCATGTAGAAGACTCGAAGGTATTGAGATATATTCTTGTCAGTTATACGCGGATGCATAATGGAAAGTTTTCGTCTTTTAATGTTTGGATTTATTTATCACCTTTAAAGTTCTTAAAGGTGATAGGTGAAGGCCTCTTCTTAGGATTGGGATATTTCAAGTTTTAATAGAAGTAATTATATAATCTGGCATTCTTCTCTGTACTATGCGTATCATAAACAAAATATACGCATATAAAATGAGCATAAAGACTGTATGATTAATATTAATGATGACCTGTCTAGTGTGTAGCGTGCATTACCGCACCGTCACATGTATTCAGAGTTTGAAAATGTGCATGCGACGCATTCGCTTCGCGTCCCACGAGTAATTGAGACGGGTTCAACTAAAATCACCACTTAAAGCTCAGTTTACAAGTGTTCACTGAAATTTTCTTTTATTTATGCATTTAATATTCCGATTGAAGTGGAATTTATGCAGTTTTCAGAGGGTAATCAGTGTTTCGCAGAAACCATTAGTGTAGCCTGCATTGCAGTCATGTGTTTAATGTATATCGACGGTGGAATGTAAAAAGTTACCAAGCGCCATTTTGTTAAGTTTACAGCAGAGCGTATAAAGATTAATTTTTTCTTTAAAAAAATCGTATAAAATTGGCTATTAGAGATATCTGAAAAAATCCAACGGATTTTAAAAGTATTTTAATGCCTTTATAAATTGGCTTTATCAAAAAAAAGAATTTCTGTATATTTTGCAAGGAAGTGGCGTTTGGTTACAATTTTACTTGAAATTAGAAGCAGGTAAAAGTTACCAACCGACAAAAAATTTAACTTTGAAGCTGGTAAAGATATCTAAATATTTTTTAATTTTCAATAGATTCCAAGCAAAAGGGGACAAGCGTAGAATTATTTTTTTAGTTGAACAAGCAAAGATGTCTAACTTTCATAAAATTGTGGTTTTATACCAAGCAATGTTTACTACACAACAAATCAAATTATGTTAATGTAAGTAGTAATTAACCTACCAAAAATAAATTTGATCTAGAACTCAAAATTTTTAGATTTAGTAAGTAAATTTGCTCAGTATAGTTTTGCTGCAATCGAAAATAACTGAAGTGAAACTTTAGTTTTAGTAGGTTTTTTTTTTCAAGATTAAAATCTTGAAAAAAAAACTCTATCTATAGGTATGTATATAGGTATATAGGTATGTATATAGGTATGTATATACATATATAATATAAATATATAGGTATGTCTTTGAAAAATAGAAAGACGGTTTTTATTTGTTTTATAAATTCGTTTATTATATAAGTAATCAACTTTTGCTAAAGAATCAGTATTAATATAAAAACAACCTATTTGGTCTTTTAGCATTTGGTATATCAATCTTTACGTAAATCTTTAAATAGATGAAGCTAAGATATACTAAGTCTAAATCAATGAAGTACCTTTAACAAGAATAGGCTTTAGATATTTCTTGGAGATAAAAAAATATTTTGATATTTCTTGATATTTCTCTTGATATTTCTTTCAAAATCTCATCGTCCTGAAAATATTAATATTTTTTAGAAATCTCCTAAGTTGTAATTATGAAGCAGATAGGTTATACAGTATGTAAAAAACCCTGTCATAACGGGGCATTGTCTAGTAGACAAACAGCCCAGAAATGTTAATAAAATAAAAAACTACACAATATACTAAAGGGTTTCCGGTGAACGCTAGTACAAACTTTAACAGGGGGTAGTCCTGGTGATACCTATGAAGTATACCAAAGATGGAATTTGAATTCGTAAAAAAACATATTGTGATATTTAGGGGGGCAAAATTTTACAAATTTCATTTATTACGCCGTTAAAACAATTAAATAAAATCACCAGGACTACCCCCTGTTAAAGTTTTTGCTAGCGATTACCGGACACCCATAGTATAAAACGGTAACAATTATCTTTTGACATTTTAGTTCAAGGTAGCTAATTTATTCACTTCATTGCGATACCATAATTAGAAGTAGGTTAAAATTGACTTCCAAGATTCCACTAATTACATGGTTAGTTACATACATACAGTTAGTTACACGTCTAGCTAATATAAGCGTATTAATAATAATAAAAAGGACCTTACCTGCTCTGGCTCATCAAAAGACAGTATTTTGCGGACTTTATTGAATCTTTCTCTATATCGGTCCTTTTCTTCAGAGATTTTCTCGTGCTAAAATGTAAAACACAACAGACGTCACAATCTACCTTCCTATTTGTAAGTATACAAATTAGGTAAGTAAATAAAATATAAATATGTGAACTTACCGATGCTGAATCCTTAGTTTCCACACCCGAAATTAATAAAGCTCGGCCAATTATGTCATCTATTCGCCGACCGCGATTCATGTTGAACTAAAATATTTAATTATTTTTCAAGAATGTATAAATCAAAAAACAAAAACACAAATTAGCATAAAAATAATATTTTCAATACTTACCAAGTGTAGTATCACACAAAACAGAACTGCGTAAATGCGCGAGAGTGCGCACGCGGGGTTACTTAGTGACAGTGGAACTACGACTAATCGATAAAACCGTTACCATCCACCATACTTAGTATGATTCAAAGCGAGGACGAGCGACAACGCGTCAAGTGTTTGTTTGGGATAACCACATGTAAAAATTAATAACTATTTCAGTAATAAGTATCCAAGTAACACAATTTATAAATAAAACGGCAGGTAAAAAGTGACCAAGCGTTACTTATTATCTTATTTTCGGCGAGTAAAAGTTACTATATCGAATTTTTTGTATGATTACAGTTTGTTAAAAATTACCTAAATACAGATAAAATATTTTTAAGATTTGTAAAAGAGTCCGAAATACCATACAAAAATAAATGTATTCCAGGTAAAACTTCCGAAGTACATAATTGATTCCAACAGTGGAAAGGCAGAAATTACTTACTGTAGTATAAATGAAAATCGGGTAAAGGTTAAAATTACCAAATGAAAATAAAAAACAAGTAGATATTACCAAATACCTACTTTTTTAAAACGTGTCAAAATGTTGTCACTTGGTTGCCAAAAACAGGAAAAATACCCGTTGTTACGGAGTTCCTAAGCGACATCAAAAGTGCTCGTAGAGACATGGGACTAGGACTAATCGATACAGAAAAATTCGCTGATTCCGAATATATAAAAAACTCATTTTGGCCCCTAGTGTCGCTTGGTAACTTTTTACATTCCACCGTCGATATCAATTTAAAATATCTTAGATATTATCGATTTGGTTGGATGTTATATAGCTGATTGTTTCTATACAAAGTTATATTCAATCGTTACATAGAATTGAAAGTGTAGCTGTATTCAGATAGATTCTCCAAGTCCCTACGATATTACATTACCTAGTTACGGTGAGTCGTGAGGGGTGTTTAGTATCCATTATTAGTTCGTGAGCCGGACTACGAGCTGTGACTACGTCTCGAACTCCAGGTGTGTGAAGGCGTGTGACATATTCATTACGTACCAAGAGTCGGCCAGGTCGAAGGGACAGTAATAATTTATTTTTCGCACGTCGTTGTCCCCGCATATATTCCTACGCACGTTTCGCTTTAGGAAATAATTAAATATTCCGTGCGCGTCGTCTATATTCAAGTTTATCTTGAAAATGTAAACAAAGTACGCAGATGTATTAAACTCATAATTTTAAATGTTTGTTGCGGAACTGAGTAGCTACTAGTTGCACTCGCCGATACTGCTGTTTTCTTTGTAAATGAATTGACGTGACTGAACGATGACGAAGAGTTTAAAATAAAAACACTAAGTTGGTTAATTTTCAACGCTAAATACCGCCGCTTATCGATGTTACTATGGCTTGTTAATTTGTTACGCGCGTGCCTTATGATCTTGTTATACACCTTCATATTTCCTTATTGCTAAAGTAAAATTAAAAGGCGCTATTATTTTAAATAAAGTTTATTTCTTTTTTGTCACACTTTCACTTAGCAATTACGCTAGAAGCAGCAAGGAAGTGCTTTCGATGTGTAAATATGTGTATTGGAAAAATGTCGATGTTGTATAAGATTTTGTTTATTATGGTTATTTTGAATTGGCAGTGTTTATTTATTTGGAGTTGTGTTGCGATGTTGCTTGCCCACACGGTGTGTTGGGGACGCTTGGCTTTATGTTTATTTACGTGGCTTTGGTGGTTTCTGTTGTGTTCCAGCGCGCGTTTGTAGTGGTCGGCGGTGCAGTGGTGTGATGTTATTGTGGGTGCGCTGGCTGGGTGGCTGGTAGTGCGCTAGTGGCGCGATGTCGCCGGTGCGGCCGCCGCCCGTGGTGCCGGCGGGTGCGGGCACGCTGCCGCCCGGCCCGGGGCCCTCGCGGCAGCGCTCCCTCAAGGACCGACTCAGAGAAGGCATTACCGGACCCTTCCACTGGCAGTGAGTTTTTAACTATACTGGTAGTGTGCACACCACACGGTGCCACATTAGCTTGTATGTGAACGCTTTGGCACAGAAGTGGCGGCTTCTATTGCAACATTGCGGAGTGTGGTATGCAAGTTTGAGACAGTCTGTTGCATGCTGTATAATTATATATTATTACACATACGCGGTGTTTCATGGCATTTTTGTGTCGGATTTTACAAGTTTATGCATTCGGATCCAAGATTTAATGGTTCTTTATTGTCGTAAATTTCAGTAGCACTGGTAATATTGTGCTGTATTGTCATCGTAAAAATTATGGCTGAAGGGGAAAAATATCTTGAAGCTGGCTATAATAATGTGTCGGCCATATCGATATTATGATTACTGCTGTTCTACTTTAACTTTGATTTTTTAACTATAACAACAACGATAATAATATTAATAACCTGGATAGTAAGGCGCTCATAACACATTCGTGATAAAAAACGCTCTGTTAGATTATTCGAATTACCACGCCAGTCTTTGAGAATTGAGAGTAATATTTATCGGAATAATGAAACAAAAGAATGTTTTCTCCTCTAGAGCCGTCGTCGGTGCGGAATTGGCGACAAAACCGTGCGTGTGACACTAAAGTTTTATTGCGCCCTGATAAAAAGATCCACATTAAAGGGCCCAATCATGTGTGACGCCCTTTGTATTCGTAAATTCGTCGGGAATCGTGCACGGGACATGGGGCTTTCATGATTCCCTTTTCATGAAACATTTCTCATTTGTAAGAAAATATTCGACATGTAGCGTCTATCGAATATTACTATACTGTGAAGAGAAACTACTTTTTTAGTCGTAAAATGATGAGATTTTCATCCTTAACTTACGACATAATATGACGAGGAAAAATTATATAATTATTAACTTTAACACAGATAATTCATGTTGAACATATTCATGTGTGCACCTATTGTAATGTCCTATGAGCTTATTATTAAGCTTTATTCATAAAAAAATGAAAAGGCTTAAGAATTGTATACACGGATTTTTTTTTAAATCATAAAACATTGCCATAGAGACTTAAAGGCTAGTGATCAGTTGATATAATATCGGCCCTGATTTCGATCACCTTAAAAGATTGTTAGAATATTCGTTTTAGCATCACACGCAAGTGCGTTACATTTCAGGCTGAACCTGTATATGTATAATTCCGTTTCGACTAGGCTACAAAAATTATATCGAGCGATGGATACTCCTTTTAGGTTACAACCACTTTCCATCATTGCATTGCAATAATTTTTCGTACGAATTAAAAAAAATGTCTATTAAAGCTATACTTCAATTGAATATTCTCATCAGCCTTACTTGGTGTGATATATAGGCAATAACCCAGCTAAGCAAGTGTTTGAAAGTCTGTTATTGTACAATAACGCGGAGTAGGTAGGAGAGGCGAGGAGCTAGCGGCACCATAAACTTTATTACACACGGTCGCGGTTTATTATCTCGAGTTCATATCAATATCATGAGGAAACGGTGCTTCATGCGTTATTGCAGTTCCTACGACACATTGTAAATTAATACATGGATACCGAGGAATAAAATACAATTGATCATATGACCATCAACTGACATGCACAACAATTATATCAGTCCTGTGTTTATACGTTTCGTTGCTGGGGAACAGAGCTTTTCTATAATTTAGTCAGAATAAGCGTTAGTATACATTGGCATAGTGCGGTTTGATAGGTTACGCTATCATCGAAATTCTTTAACAGAATTGTTTTTGTATTGTAAATTTTCGATCTTATTAACAAATAATCAAGAGCATACAATGCCCTGTGAGTCTCTTTGTTTAAGTTAATCTCTGACATGTGTCTATTTTGTCTATCATGATAAAAAAAGTGGCTAGTCTTGGTATCACGAGTATCCGGATATTTTCCTATTTAACTATCGCACAATGAATACAACAAAAACAAAAGATATATTATTTGAAGAATTATTTACGTTGTCATTTCAGCGTTTGTAATACATTGTGATGCAAAATCGTAGAATATGTTAACATGGAAAATAATTCTAGTTTGACTAACCGTCAGTATAGTGACGTTAATTCTTTTCACTGTTGTTTTTGAGGACTTGCGTCTTTGAAGCAAAAAATTGTTGATTTGGTTCTATACTTCAGTGCTCTGACGTAAAAAGCCTATGATTTGTATATCTGAACGTTATATAAGTAATAGAGATAGTACTATTTATATGAAGCAGAATGATAAATAGATATCTTGGTGTGCACTCTTGTGGCAAATATTTACTATATACAGAATGTCCCACGGCGATGTCCCAGGGAGGGGAAGTATCTTAAATATTGTAGATAGCTGAAATTTTGGACTTATAATGATAATTAATTAGCTTTTTCTTTAATTAGATTGTGATTATTAAAAAATCTTTAACAGATTGTCTTCAAAATCGAAATGACTACATCATTTTGATTTATCTTTCAGTAAAATTGTCTATCTACAATATTTAAAGTAACTCTTCACCGTGTGGCATCGTCGTGGAACGTCCTGTATATCTTCTTGTACTTAGTTTTTATACGTCGCAGTAGAAACATTAAAGTCTAAAATTGTGATGATTATTTTGTCAAGGATAAATAATAAATAAAGTATGAGGTTGAATCATTGAAATTAATTAAATTCCTTTTAAGCTAAATTTATATTTGAACCACGTTGCCAAATTTACCTCGATTAATTATTTTTTTGTTGAATTCCAACTACATATCATATTTGTCTGAATTTATATAACTACTGACGAATAAAACAACCCAATTGATAGAGATATTTTCAAAAACTACGATAATAATTATACTTTTTTCCATACCCTTGGTTTGTGTACACTTGCATTATTTGTACGGGAGTTTTAACCGTAGTCTACTAGGGTGACACAACACTATTTGATAGACAGACAAATGTTTATAGGATTTCTGATGCTCGTGATCATTTCTAATTCTGGATTAAAACGCAATTCCACGGCAGGGGTGTTATGAAAATGCGTAGTACCACCTGAGCAGTAGTTCTGAAATGGTAGTCACGTTAAACATTGTTTTCCGAACGTTAAGCCTTCGCAGTGTGCGGCGCGCAGCATTCAATTTGCGGCCTCCGAGACGTTCTGCTAATGTTGCCCCGTCACACAGAATTCAATTTGCCGACACGGGCCGCGCCGCGCCGCGCCGCTTCGTGCACGACCCGGGATGCGCAATTTGTACCGTGTTCCGATGTGTTGCGGATTAGCTGCTTGTTGCCGTCACATTATGCTCCCTCACGCCGTTGAATAATACCATTTAAGGCAATTTATCATTTACCGCACGACCTTCATTTTCATTATGCGTTTGACTTGCCAATTAACTCTTTAATTTAACCGTGTGCGGAGTGCATTTGGAGTTTTTGACCTTTTTGTGTTTGACCTTTTTATATTTTGTAATTTTTCCTTTTAATTTTTGTTTGCGAGTGGATGATCAGCATTGTGGCCAGTTTTAATTTAGGGTGAACGAATCGACTCTTGCGTGGTGGTACAATCGCCTCATATAATATCTCATACACAGACAACTTTGAAAACACTACAACGCATTCAACGTAGTGATTATTTACGATTTGGTGATCCAGTAATTTTGCTATATTTTAAGATCCTTGCAAGGATGACTATTTCAGGTCTAATTTAACAACCTGGCGTCGTTCCACCCAGTGCGGATGTCTGAATACTTAACTTTCATAACGTATATTTGGATTAATATAGGTATTTTGGCACAGCGTTTATGCCCGCAGCCGTATTTGGGTTTCATTCATCCGATACCCCTTCAAGTCTGAAACTATCGCCACATTGAACGAACAGCGAACGAAACAGAATTATACGAATATTTTCTCTTGAGAGCTTTGCATGTAAATATAAAAGCCGCGGAAAACTCATAAGCGCGCCACTCGAGGGTGAAAAATGTTGAAAATTATTCATACAGGGAAAACTTTGCGATATAAAAACAGTATAATTTCCACCGTTAATTACATGTTTGTGTATAGGTTTGCGAGTAGCGAGTAGCGAGTTGGAAGCCGCACAAATATTTGCCTTGTGCAACGCAGAACACTCCCTATCTCGCTTGTGTACACTCCGCGTACAAAGTGCGGACTCGTTATCTGGCGCGCAGCAGCCTCCGCCGACGATGCCGACGCTGGCCTTCCTAACTAAATCTGCCTTGTTTACCGCCTCCATTTATAATGTAATATCATTAAAAACCTTATAACTTCGCTGCTCAGCCGAGGGACGAGCACAAGCTCGCTTCAACGCGTGTCCCCGTCTTGATATTGTATAATACTTTAAAGAAACCGTTCACAATAGCATAGTTTAACTTTTGCATTCTTGTAGATTATCCATTAATTCCAGCATAATATTGCTTCTGTATTATTTATTAAAAAATAATATATTAGTAAATGCTACTACAATATTCTCAATTAAGACGCGTTTATACTCTTTTGTAGGGTAGTTTTTACGCTAACATCATATAATTTGGAGGACTGTTTAACGAGCTCCACGAAAAGTCCACTCGAGTTCGGACGATCCCGCAGTATACAACAATGTCTGTTTATGCAACTACGTTGTGCATACTCAGCGCGTCCTTGGCCGGTATAAAACGTTTAGCTGTCGCCCGTCACCGACCCGCCGCCCGCCGCGCCGCGCCGCGCCCCTGGGATGAGAAGGGAGTCTGCCCACCCCGCCATTGTTTCCTTCCCAAACCCCAGTTCCGGAACGTTCTCAGCCATGCAACTGTTATCCATTGAATACGGCCTTATTATCTCCGGATTCTTATTTCGCCTGAGTGACAGCGCACTGGAATAAGTAAAAAACGCGAATTGAGATTTCGAAATGTATTAAAGTAAGATACTAAATTGTGCCAGAGAGGAAATGATATCGTCAAAATGCACCAGTCAAAAGATATCTGTTTAAGCCTGTCGTGTAAACCGTCGTACTGATTTTGATAAATTTTATTTTAATGTTGGTTTTATCTTAAACGTCTGAAAATAAGTATTTCGCGGCGGTGACGTCGATGTCGAATGATAACATTATTATTACATGGAAATACATACATATAAATATGCTGTAATTAATTTCGAGTCTAATTATGTAATTCAATTAAACCAAACAAAGATGAAATTATATGATAACAAAATGTATAAGTTTGTACACAAATGTTGTAAGACCACGGGTGCTTCGTTTATTTTGATGTGTAATAGAAGAGCTTCCTAATGAGTACAGAAACCTCGGAAAGATTGTGTACGTGGAACAAAGAGATGTAAACAATGATTGCTGTTTACAATCAAGCAACATTTCCTCGACACAATGTGTGTTTTATAAATATTTGTTTGTTTTATGTTCCTCATCCACATCTGTGCGAGATCATTTTGATGTTCCCTAGTGTGTCACGATTTTCCATGTGCAAAATTGAAATGCACAGACCTTTGACATCGTTGTACTAATGCATTTTTAATTAGAAATTCTAGATTAATCAACCTCAACTCACTCTGAAAACGAAACTTCCGTAGAAGGCTTAGACTCATTGTTATTCAAAAGTAATTTAAGTCTTTGCGGCTACTAAGTTGAATTTTAAGTTGTGTATAAAAATTCAGTCTGGCTTACCGCTTCTGAAATTTGTTCAGCAACTATAATCTGGGTTGTACTTGTTTAAAGGTCTTGAACCCTTCCTTTACATGGCAAAGGAAAACATCAGTAGGTACGTTTTAAAATAACACAAAACTTAGTACGGCATCAACATCAACCTCTCTCAATCGTACTCTCGATTGTAGAGGAGGCTCGTGCCCTGCAGTGGGAGGTATATGGGCTGATATAGATTGGAACGGTAAAATAGTCACCTTGCTCCTGGCGGTAAGTGCAATGCTGTCGAAATTGAGAATCCACTGGGGAAACTTATCTCTTAAATCTTAATATACCCTGGTTGATCCCGGAATTAAACGATGTTGTAGAGGCACTATTCGTAATATCTAGGCATTTTTAATACATTAAAATAATATTGCTACTTGCCGTTTCTTACACTATTTTAAATATGTTAACGGTATTAATAATGAATAAAAGCTACGAAATACAAAAAAGTAGGATAGGGAGATACCTCATGAAACTCTACATAAACTCGCGCCTTTTTCTCAGAAGGAGTAGGCAAAGGTTCAGGACACCCACGTTTCGCCTTATGTGTTCCGTCCCAGGATGTGATAGCGGGCGAGCTTATCGCCATATCGGACACAAAATCGCTGGCCAACCGGGGATGCGAA
Organism: Deilephila elpenor; assembly: GCA_949752805.1. Lineage (NCBI taxonomy): Eukaryota > Metazoa > Arthropoda > Insecta > Lepidoptera > Sphingidae > Deilephila > Deilephila elpenor. Next base: position 10,351,200 of record OX457097.1, on the reverse strand, counting down.
CCTGAGAACTCAGCTTTGCAACCATACCGTAGTCTCCCAGGCATATTAATAGCAGCGATGCAAAATTACTTAAATAACTGATACTGTATATCTCCGCTGTAAATCACAACACGTTAGTATACCTACATCATGTTTACTAATCAAGACTATCTGCAAATTGCTTGATAAACTTAATAATCCGATGTTGTGGGATCCGTATTTTATTTAACATTTATTCTTTCATGATAAGAACGTTGAAATTACTAACTGATTAGAATAGTTTTAGCCAAAGAATAAAAAAGACAAGTGCTCAGTTTTACCCATACGTTTCGATCTCAACGGAAATTTTAGGAATAATTGATGTCGATGCGGTTTTCCCTAATGGCACTGGTTTGATATTTTGACACAAAAGTGAAAAAAAAGACAAAATATAATCGAATTTACATTGCAGTGGTTTATTTTCAAGATGACGTTTACTAAATTTTATTTGTTAATTTTGAGAGGAAAAAAATATAATATTCACCTATTTACTATCGTCATCATCTGCAGCCGATATCGGTTAATTTTGGCCCATATACTGGCCTCCATCAGCTTTTCGGCTCTATTGCGTCTAAATTGCAGTCTACATCTCGTTTCATTTCCGTCTTTTATTGATCTCACATTGCCTTTATGCCACCGTGTGGCAACAATAAAGCCAATTTCCATCCGGCCATTGTGTAGTGTTAAAGCGTGGTGGTGTGGTGGTGTCGCTGGCGAGTCGTGATGCTGTCGAGAGGCGAGGTCGAGGCTCATTGTGCGGGTAACAGTGGTGTCACGCGCGGATCACTCGCCACACAACACCGCACATTGTAGCCTGCTTGGCGCGTCCAAATCAATTTCACGGCTTGAGTATTATCCTACTCGAGTCTATTTTCTCTTTCATTTACATCTCAATGTGAGTTTATTGGATGCCGTAATGCTATGGCGATGTCTTTGTTTCTCGAGCGGACATGCTTCAAGGAACTGAATGACTATTTTCAATTCCTGATGAGTCTACTATCTGTTTATCATTTAAAACTTAGTTGATTTGTGTGCCGATGACAAACATAACATTTCGCCGTAGATGATGAATCTTTCTTTTCATCAATCTTTGTCACTTGATTGTGAGTCGTTTCAAACATCGTCATACTTTCCAAGTATGCAATCTAGTATAACTTTATCGATACCAGTTACCATAAACCATATTGTTGTAAGTTCATTGGAGATTATCTTCATGAATCACTCGCCACGATTTATCGACCAATCTGGTAATTTCAAACCAAAAAAATTGTCAGTTGGTAAACCAATTGTACTGTTGCAGGATTGTGTAGGTGTCTGGTGTACCCACTTTGGTCATATTAGATGCAGGTCTTATTTCACACACTTGTGAGTCATAGCTTATTGTCTGTTGTTTGGACTGCCTTAGCTGTACCGCTCATCCACTGACCGGCTTAGTTTTACTTCTTTTCAAACTAATTTCACCTCATTCTTAACACAGTTTCGGTGAACACTCAACATACTTTATGTTTATTATTAGTTTGAACGTGTAAACTAAATATTTGAAGGGTAATTTATCATTTGAAGGTACATATTCTACCTTAAACTAAGTTTGACTAGTAGGTCAGTTGGTGATTGAGCTTTCGTGTGTCTATTGTTGTCAAGCAACTTTGATTTGAATCTGAAATAAGTAGTTTAAGGTTAGGAGGTAAAAATCGAGAAATTTTTCCCTGTTTGAAGAATACTTTGCTTAATTTGTTTGGCAATATTTGCAGACCATAAGTCGGTTTCAAATTTTGTAGACAGCTTTAATTTTGACACTAAACTGGTGACATGTCCTCCAAATTCCATTCGTCCACCAAGTCCTATCAGGTGAACATATAGGCAAGGCACAAGTCCAGCCCTGTTCTATAAACAATTAGAAAAACTAAACAATCCAGTATACATAATATAATTAGCATGGTCAATATAAATAAATGAAACATTCATGCTTTGTCTAAGTATTTATTATGTACCCGTGACTTGCATCGATAAAATTTACTCTCCTATACGTCCTTGCGTTATATCATTGTTTGTTTCTAATGTAATCCTATTTAGATTAATTTTATATAGGATGCTTACTGCGCCATTACTCAGAGATAAAAAAATGTGACAGTACATGATAATGAATAGACGAGCCCCCACGCTCCGTGTTTGTCTCTCGACTTGCTCTTGTTTGATAATCAAGCGAAGAGGATAAGATAGTTTTGTTTTGCAACTGACTTCAGCTTAGCATACTTAACTGACACTTGTCACTATATTAACAAATATTTTCACATCATTTTTTATCACTCTGCTCTTGATAGCCGGAAGACTTGTGTACACAATTTGAAATAATAAATTCTTACATACACCGTTGCGCTTTAAGAACAGAATATAAATAGTTTGGCCTTCGGTCGTGACATAAAGCACCATTTGGAGGACAATGGAGATGCATTCATTCGTAGTTAATCGACCACCCGCACATAACCGCAAAAGCATGCCATGTATGACTTTTCTACTGAGATTCCGTTGCCGATTTTCAAAATCATATTCAGTGACTTTGTTCTATTCCCAGATCATGTCTTTAGTAAAGAAATTTTATTTATTTTTAACAAAATCCCTTAAAGTCCGGTTAGCTATCCCAAAGAGATGTCGGTTGCTAACGACCAGTGGTAAATTCTAAACAACACGCGAACGGAATAAAGAAAATTACGACATGAAGTTCCCAGGCCGTCATGGGTTGTTACAAGCTTCCCTTGATCGTCAGTTCAACTACAGTGACACTAATGACACACAAACGTTTGTTCAAGCAATTTTAACATTGTTCGAGCAAATTCTGAGTGCAATTGAAGTTCCATTCATGCGATGCGTGGAGTTGCTCACGTAATTGAATGATTGGCGGCGGCGCCAGTTGGACACCTCTCGAGATGATGCTGCGCAGAGCTGCATCCGTGCGCTGCAACCTATCACGCCGTGAGCAATTTGCACCGAGTGGATCTCGTTTACTGTCCATCTTTCTGTACTTAAACTTGTTTACGTCAAAGATTCCTTTACTCTTACCCACCAACACTCGCCGCACTCCGTGGCACACTTTACCGACAATTAATTGCAGGAATGTGTTCGAATAAAACGTTTTCGTTGTAAATGTAATTTTACAAATACGAACTCTAAATTATATCATAATTAATCAGTTTATCTTTGTACCGACATTGGCACCGATATCTTTGATAAATGTATTTACTAGATTATGTTCCGCAGTCGAATTTACTTCATTGTTGATATAATAATGTTATAGCTCAATTATAAGAAAAAAATATTGATGTGCATTAATTTACATACGGTGCGCGAATTAGTGGCTACATGAAGTTGTTTTCTTTTTTTGGGTACGTACAAATTATAGTTTATTGTTGGTTTCGTTTATGTTCTGATATATTATTCTATCATCAACTTTAAGAAATGCACTTTGAATAGAAGCGCATATGTACTGGTGATAATTTATTGTGACGCGCGTTGATACTGCTGAATAACAACGTTAATTTCAATAATTTGTCATCGTTCGCACACGTTCCAAGCTGAATGCAACATTCAATACACGCTATTGAACAAAAATTACAATTTTGAAATATATCCGTGTCATTTGTGAACCCGTGTGTTGGACGGAAGGTTTTCATCGTCTACGGCAATGAACGCCATAATTGATGGAGCCGTTTAAAATTTCACTTTGTCAAGAACTATGTAGACGTGGCGCGTGGAAGAACGCAATTTGTCTTCAGACAACGTTGAAAAAGCCTTTGTGCTGCATCTATACATAACCGTCAGTCTTATGACGTTAATTGGTTTCTTATACTCGTGTATGTTTATATTGTGTATATAATTTGCTCCTTTCTTGGACATGAATTTGCCTACGCGTGGTCCAATTTCACCGCTCGTATGGAATGCGCTCTGCGTTGGGCGCACAAGTGCTATAGTTTGGTTTCGTTGATTTCGACTTGTGCTCGATTAATGATTCTAAAGGTAACGTTGCATGCCGATTTGCAGGGACCTCGTTATTTGCGGCAAGAGGACAGTTAAATTTTAACAAATGCACGACGACGACATTTGGAGTGCCGAGATCGAGTGAGTACTCGATCGTAATATTTTATTAAGATTTCGTCTTAGTGATTACCATACCGTTATCTGTTTTCTTTTCAATTCGTAATCAAGATCATGTGAAAATGATACTCCATTTTAATATTGTGCTAACAGGGTTCTTACGAACTATATTTACCGCCTTGTACAAGCATTATGTTGGTGTGAGCAAACCTGTCAAGATAACACGGGCTGTATGTACACACGGCAGCGCTTTTGTAAGATGGAACTGAAGTCTACTCATACTTGCTTTTATAAAAAATAAACACAAAAATATAAATCTTATAATATAGCCGATAGCTTTTGGTTGTGGTCTTTTCTTTTTACAATTCAAGATGTAAGGCACTTGTATTGTGTCTCATGATTTAGTTGTAATAAGTGGGAACCCTCAATAGGGCCCCGAGTGTTTATCAATGTGGAGTAAATCATGCCGTCCGCTCATCGCTCACGTGTCACAATGTTTTCGTGTTTACCGCGATAGTTTTCCACGAACAGGGTGTTGACCCTCATTCTTTTGTGTGTCACGTACGCTCAATGTGATATTGAGATCAGTTCGTGCTATTGAATTTGGAGTTGCAGCGAGCGTCGTTCTTGTCCCGCACCATACCAAATCCGTGTTTGTTGAAATTTCAGTGACGTAGCTCTGTCGCCGCCGCCCACGCCCCAGCCCTCGCCAGCGTGGCTCCGCCGCTCCTCTTCCGTAGCGTACGTTCGCATTACTGCCGCATTGTCATGAATATTCATATCATCAAATTTGCCAAGCGGATAGGTAAGCGACAAATATTCGCTATTGTACGGGAAAATATGCAAGTAAAAATCACGCATTATTTATAGACCCCGTCCGTACTGCGCCCAACGTGCATGAATATTCAGTCGTGATTGACTAAGCTAAGTAAACATTGCGTTTTTCTTTGAGGTGGCAGTTTTTATGCGCATAAAATACGCGTGTATCGGCCATTTTATATGCCGCACTAGGATTTGTTTTAAGCAAAAATGTGATCTGGAATATCTAATCGGTTGTATTAGCATGAAGTATGTATTGCGCCTGTTAAGGTTGGTGTATAGTAGGCCAATGGTAAACAAATGTGTTGCAGGCGTGCAGATGACTCGCACTTGTTCTCTGTTTAATAAACATTAATCCTGCTACACGCGCGCACTACACAGTAAAGGGCTGTAGAATACACAAAACGTGAATATGTAATAGAGACCTGCGTTGATGTCATATTGTGTCCCACTGATGAAGTTTAAGGACAGATTGTATAAATTCTTTTGTTTGGCCGGCGGCCTTAGTGAAGAACAAAGCGTTCCTAGACTGACTGAACAGCTGGTGAAATCCAAATATGATTGAGTAACAAAAGCCCGTCCCACGCGCCCATTTAGCTAGTATTGCTCCTTAGTAAGTAATTTCCGTTAGTTTTCTGTATCCTTCTGCTGCGGCGGTTTGGACTGGTATGCGTCTTGTATATGGCGATAGTTATGTATATCCTCTATTATTTGGACATTAGCACCATAAATGTACATTTTGTTGCGGCAATAGTAATGTGATAATTTAAATTCGTTGTACATTCAAATGGCCTTACAAATCTTTCAAGTGGTGGGCTCACATTCCAAATTTTAGATAAGTATAGCCTGAATGCTCCGTTTCTATAATAAAGTACTATTATACCATAAAATACTGACGTGAAGTAATAGGTTTCTTGTATTTTCAATTGACCGGTATTATTGAGTGGGCTGGTGCGAGATTATCGTTTTTAACTAATGTTTTAAATAGAGCTGCACTTACAATCACGTGCAGTATGGGTTCTTTGAAGTGGCTGCTTAGAAAGCCTCAACAGCCCTCTCAAGTATAGGTGAAAATGCCTCGTTTTTCCTCAATGTTTGGATGGTGAGTTTCCTCCGTGTGATCGCCTTGCTCTGTTGTCAATCCTCATCTATGAAAAATAATTAAGATAATTAAAGCCACTCTAGATCTATTTGTCTTTATAGTTGTTATGGCATCTCTCACCTACATAATATAAAGCAATGTAGTCGTTATTTGAGTAATGTCGACAAGACTACGATTAATTGAACCCGATACGTGATCTCCAGTTGATCCAGCGTGCCGTTGAGCTGCCGCTGAGCTTATGAACGTGACGCGCCCGTCGCATATCTCTGATGAAAGCCGATACTGCCGTGAGGTTTGTCAACAAGAAATTATCTAAACATGCGCAGTAGCAATGCGAGAGGAAACAAATATTATTATAAACTTGCAATAGTTTGTCGTCTTAAGCCTTTTGTTTCAGTGGAATAAAACGTTGAGTCAATGCGGGTGTAGTAGGGGACAGCCCCTGTATGAAAGAAATACCATGAATGTTCATGACATAATATCAGATTACTCTTCGTGCACCTTGAATAATGGAAATGGTATATACCGGAGTAGTCTGGCTTTGTAACCTGTTTACTGCAATGATTTTGTTACTGACTCCTTTTTGTTCGAATACCAGAGGTAAAAAAACTATCCCACAAATCACAATAAATGGAAAGATATCAAAAGAAATTTTCAATTTCATCTTCCTAATTTGAATCAAAGTTATTACATAAATTGAACCAAAGCGCAGAAATATTTTCAGTTGATTCAATGTTGTGTGATTCGCAAGCAAACTGCGGAAATTTTAGTATCTTAGTAAAAATATACGATATATTTCTCATCTAGAAAAGTAAAGAGGTTCTAACAAGAGGGATGAGTGTAAGTGTAGCTTAACGCGCTCTCGGTAATGTTGGCAGCGGTGCACCGGAGTGGGTTGAGAGTATTGATCCAGACAGATACATGACCTATATAAATAATTCTGTTGTAGGAAATCGCGTGGTTAATACCGCATAGAACCGATATCTGGAGTCGTTGATTTAAAATTTAAATTCATCATTTTTTATTAACATAAATAACGTCGCCAGTTTATCGAAAGTAATTTATTGCGTACTTGTGTAGGGAATTTATTTTATTGGTACATCAACAATCGTAAATTATATTTAAATATAAAAGAATTAAAGAATATTATTTTGCATCTCTGTTGAAACGACATGCTTTTTAATCAATGACGAGTAGGGACCGCCGTTTATTTAGAAAAAAATATTTCGCCTCCAATTTGCCAGTATTATTGGACTTCGGGTTTGGCAGCAGTTCTTCTGAGTTTTGAGAAATTTATTTATTTATTTAAGCCATTTATTCCATAACCATAATCGTATTATATTTACAATGTTGTTAGTTGTTGTTAGTATTTATCTTAAACTTAGTTGTAAGTAATTGTGTTAGTTTTCGGTTGGTTTTTGGATATGGACCCCAGTTTGGGTGAAGGCCTCCTCCAACTCTTTCCATGCTTTTCTGTCCTTTGCCCGTATCATCCAGCGTTTTCCTGCAACCTTCCTGATGTCGTCATCCCACCGTTTTATTGGTCTTCCTACCTTTCTTTTCCCTAGTATTGGTCTTTTCCAACGCGTAGTTTCGATGGTCCACCGTCTGTCTGTGTATCGGGAGACATGACCAGCCCAGTTCCACTTTAGTCTCAGTGCGTGTGTAAGTGCATCGGTTACTTTTGTTTTTTGTCTTATGATGTCGCTTCTTATTTTTTGTGTTTTGCTTATCTTTAAGATGCTTCGTTCCATGGCTCTTTGGGTGGTCAGTATTTTATGTTTCGCTTTTTCTGTGAAAATCCATGTCTGGCAGCCGTACAGTAAGCTTGGTAGTACACAGGTGTCCATTACGATTTTCTTCATGGTCAGACTGTAATCGCCTTTTAAGATTTCTTTTAATGACCAAAACCTGTTCCAGGCTATGGCTATTCTTCTTGCGATTTCATCTTCGTTACTTGTCTTGCTGAAGGATATTTGCTTCCCCAAGTATATGTAGTTTACGACATAGTCTATGACTTTTCCGCTCACTTTGATGGGTTCTTTGTCGTTGTTGGTCATTATTTTAGTCTTACTTGCATTCATTTCTAAGCCAATTTTAGCACTCTCTTGGTCAAGTATTTGTATCATGTGCTCTAGTTCTTTGGGTGTCTCAGCTAGCAGCACGATATCGTCAGCGAACCGTAGATGAGTTAGATGGCGTCCACATATTTTAATTCCTTTTTGTGACCAGTCAATATTCCGAAATATGCTCTCGAGCACTGCGATAAATAGTTTTGGTGATAAAGGGTCGCCTTGTCGGACACCTCTTTCTATATTGATCGGTTTTCCTCTAGTTTCTAGTTTTACCTTACTTTGGCTATTCTCGTAGATGTTTTTTAGGATGTTTACGTATTTCGGGTGTATTCCTACCAAATTCAGGGCATTCCAGATCGAGTTGTGACTAATACTATCAAATGCTTTGCTGTAGTCTATGAACGCCACGTATAGTGGTCTGTTGAACTCACGGTACTTCTGAATAACTTGTTCTATAGACTGAATGTGGTCGGTAGTGCTATAACCTGAGCGAAAGCCGGCCTGTTCTACTGGTTGTGAGTTGTCAATATCTGTAGTTATTCGTTTTAGTATTATAGAGGAAAAGAGTTTATACACACTTGTTAGCAGACTGATTGGTCTGTAATTTCCTATATCCAGTGGGTTGCCTTTTTTAAATATCAATATGATGTCGGATTGGCACCATTGTGACGGTACAGTCTCTGTGTCAATTACCATATTGAATAGTTTCGTGAGGTGTGGTACTAAGATTGGTGCTCCTATCTTGAGGACTTCATTGTTGAGTTCGTCTGGCCCTGGACTTTTTTCGTTCTTTAGCCGTTTGATATGTTCGTACACTTCTTTTTTCTCTATGGGATGTACAGAGCTGCATGTAAGTTCTATATGCTCGGTATCCATCTGGTCAAGCCAATGGTCGACGTCCCTTTTGCGGTACAATTCTTTGTAGAAGTCTGTTGCATGCTCGATTATATCTTGCCTTGTTTTTGTTTCCTTTGATTGTTGTTGAAGTTTTTTTTTTGAGTTTTGAGAAATAGGTTGACTAATTTCTTAAACGTCTGAACGTCTGAGTCTGAAACTAGACTTGTTAATCGATTTGGCATATACTTGATAAGTTTAGAAAAGTCTCCATCAATATGCGACCAAGCCGCTTTTGACTAGCGCAGGGGCTGAGGACTTGACACATCTAAATAATGCAGAGAGAGGAAACGTAGACAAGCACATATCACAATTATTTGTACAAATACACAGATGAAAATCCAGTTTGCATTAACCATCCTCTAGAAATTGTACCAAGAGACAAATATTAATTTACTCTATTTATTCACAAATAAAACGTTTGTCATCTGGAAATTGCGATTCAACTTGTCTTAGAAAATTAACTATATTCATTTATTAAAGACATGCATAGCATTTTGTACACACCCCGTCATAAATATGCATACTCATTAAATATGGAAACAATTAACAGATTAATGCATGCAATTCGTTTTATTCCTCTGGTTACGAGAGCTTAATGGCAGGAGCACATGGAAGGTTTAAATTGTCCATTGAAGCACTTATTCCCTCCGCCGATTAAACTTTTTGGGCATTTGCCAAATACGTCGAAGTTTTGATGAGGAGTGCCGTTTTATTCTGTGTCTTAATTAGAGAGTTCGCTAACTTGTTACTCGAGGACCGTTTAAATACTGTTACAGTATACTCAAAATATTAGCGCGAATTTAATTAATTAATTACATGCCTTCATCACTCAAACTCCAGATTTTGAATATAATATACTCGTTCGAGGCGGAGTTATAATGAAAAGGGAAAAGCTTATAAAACATATATTTAGCAAACATAATATGTATGTATATTTTATTATCATACGCAGATTTGGTGGCTTTATTTAGTTCAAGGAAATTTCAGATGTTTTTTTTTACATCTGTCGCTGGGCATGAAGAGCTCAAAATGTTAAAATTAATCCTCATTTTAAATGTCCTCCTTTATAGCGACAACAGCAACAGAGATAAGCATCACAATATCTTGCTCACGATCGAGATTTCGTACGTTTCCCGTAGTTTCACTAACTTGACATGTTTACGAGATGTTATGAATTTATTCTTATAAAAATATGTATCCGTAATTGATTGTAATCCGTTTAATTTATTTTGCGATGGTTACGATGTACTTTTTGCCCCGTGTCCCCACTTAAATGTTAATACTTTATGATCTGCGACAGTGATTAAATGTAATCACATATAATGTATTTTTTATTGAATACAGCTATTTTTATAGATTGTGATTTCCTAAACGCAATACATGTATTAGCCCTTAATATCATGATACATCTTTAACGACATGAATATATTATACTCTGAAGTATCATCGAGATAAATATTTTTCAGTTAGTAAAATAATTCCCTGCTGCCTACATTAATAGTATATTCCGCAGCCAAAGATCCCCGGTATTAACCAGTATTTCTAATAAAGTAGCAAAAATACTGTACGTACATAGGCACGATATGGTTTTCCATGGTTTGTTTTCATTTACGTAGTAGCTAATAATGTATCTTTTCTACTAGGGCATGTATACATTTGTAGGGTTTTTGATGGTTTATTTGTGAAACGTATAGCACGGCGATGTTCAGTGCAGGCGGGCTGTCCGAGTTGTTTTTTCTAGAGTCCAGTTTTAATACAGCTACGTCATGAACTAGATTCTGCCTCGAGCGAAGCATCGACCACCAGGGAATTGTGTGTAATGGAAGTCAAACAAGTCTTGCATTGTAATTTTATAGGTCATAGTGCACCGCGTTGACCCGTTGCTTTGGTGCATGGAGATTAGGCTGACCTATAGGAATAAAAACAAAAACTAGACGCTGATGAGGGTCGGTGTATGTTTGTTGCAAAGTTCTGTCCCATTGTTTTAAATGTATTCGTACTTGTCTGCCTGACACTGTACTTCGTTATATCGGTGAAAAGCTGACTATTTATTTTGAAATAATTACACAAACTTTTCAATTAATTAAACACGTAATAAAATTCGATACTGAATAGTGACGCCAATGATCTTTGTGCGTGCTCCCAAGCAAGCAGCTGTTATGAGTCATTGAGTGTAGATGTTTATTTGCTTATTGCGCCTCTGACGCATTTATTGCTGAAGGTGTTATAAAGAAAGTTAGGCTGCAACGTCACAACAAGTTCACACGGCTGTATGAAATATGAATCATAAAGGACTGCACGTTACCTATTGCACGTCGCGTGGTTTTGCTATTGCTACTGATTTCCTGGTAAACATTTATCAGCTTTTGTTTATTGATCATGTGAAAAAGTTATTTTATGTTTCATATTAGCTGAACGGACATTGGGAATAAATTAAATTCACACATTATGGATCGTGAGATCATAAAACGCGTTGAGGTAAACGGATTGTTTATATTGGTTTAATGTTTACTCACGGTATTTTGTCTATTGTTTAACGTAGTCTGAAATTTTGGTTGTTATTCCCCAGAAATGGTAAAGGTGATTTAAATACATTTATTAACACATTGCACCAGAAAGTTTAGATAATATGTGTACGTGCACATTGGATAACAAACTGCTCCTGCAATATCATAAAGATTATCTCAGTTGACACACTATTGTGTTTAAATATAAACGCGTAAAGAAACAAACAAGCACATAAATAAATATTGCTAGCTTTATAGCGCAAGATATGCAAATCACAACCATATATGATTCCGTTTGACGAGACATAAATTATACGTAGCCTTGCACTTAATCCGATACGTTATCAGTGTCACGGAAATGCAAATAATAAATACTATAGAGATTTGTATAGCCCGTGACGACCTCATTAGTACAGTTTCGTAACAATCGCAGTACCGTTGCCGGCTGTCGCACTTTCTTCCATCGACCGCTACGAAATCACACCGTTATGTTCGCACTACTCCATCGTTCTATATGATAAATCAGTTCATTAGTTTCACCACACACTTAAAGCATGGTTGCAAGTATTGTTATCAGTATTGAATGCTTGTAATCAACTAAACAGCGTAAAAAATAATGAGATTTGCTTTAGATACGTATCGGTTTTTCTGCACCGGTAAATCTTGCAAACAATAAGTAAAACGAAATTATTGAAATGGCCGTGTATGAAATTGACAACCTTTTTCAATTAAAACTTTGTGTACCTTATAGGGTTTGCACGTTTTCAGTGCCAATTTATGACGCAATCCCTATTACCTTTGCAACGCCTGCCAATTTTTCTGAAATTTTATCCGCAACGGCCAAAACTATAAAATGTAATAGCGTAATACTAAAACTAGCTTCATTCAGCTTTATCTTGACATTTTCTACACTTATTACATTTTCATTTATAATTACTTTGCGCTGTAATAAAAAGTTGTGTAATAAAATGCCGGAACGCGCTAATTGAATAACAAAATGAATATGGTTATTACTGGAGCCCTTCATTTTGACATGGCAATAAAACTCGGAGTACGTAATTAATGAATTATATGCAAGGTTGTTGCATCACAATAATATGTCAAAGTCGTGTTAAAGGGCAGCCGAGGGCAGTTGTTGAGCAATGGGTCCGGCACATCCCAATTATTCAATAGCCTCTGGATGATGCTACATTATTCATAACATGTCTAAAAACGTATCATTACGCGATATAAAACTTTAATGCAACTACGAAATGTATTCTGCATTTACATTTGCAAATCTGGAAGGTGACAGGGTTGCGCAGTCATTAAAGTTTTTATGTACCTATTTTTACTTGCATCTCGAAAGTACGATGTGACGTCTTTTTCTCTTTCCTTCTGTATTGAGGAAGTATGTAGTGTCAATTGGGTTATAGATTTCCAAATCAAAACTGATTTGCATTTTGCAGTGACGATAGCAGAAAACTATGTTATATTTTCTTCCTGGTGAGTCGAAGACGTTTTCCATTGCCTCTTTCTTTGTGTTGTGATTGGTGTAGCAATTTTTTGAATGAATCAGTTAGTTAAGGATATAATAAATGTCATTAATCATTTTCGAAACTGGATTTTCGATCTATTGGAACGTTGAGTATGGACTGTGGAGATTATACAGATAAATAAAGTATCGTTTATTTTTTTCATATAAAGTACGCCTCGTTTCTTTCGCAAAAAGACACAATTTTAATTAAATTTGTTTCGGACTTATATCATGTGGTAATATACGCTCGGTTTGTTAACATTATTATGCGTTGCGCATAATTTTTGCGTTCCACCTCACACTAAGATCCAGTCTTGTGTCGTAGGTATCAGAAATTACAAGAGACTTTTCGGTCTCACAATAAAACATATAAATATTACGTAACCTTACCTATAAGTACAGTTCAACGTATAAAACTTTATTACTATAATATGGCTAATTTGCAGTTAACTACGGCGAATTGCGAAATATAATTTATGGTTTAAGAATTAATTATTATTTTAGTGAATAAGATTTTGATTCCAAATCTTCCTACACACATTTATACGTATCCCAAAATTTATATATGCTTTAAAAACAACACAGTGACCTAATATGACTATTTTCTTTCTTTAAATCAATAATTAAGCTTTTAATGTTAATTTATCTATGGTTGTTTTTGTTAAGCAAATTCGTTCCACCATCTAAGTTATAAGCCGTTGTATTGGAGTGAACAAAAGAAATACCATTTCACATAGAAATGTTTCAAGTATAATATTTCTAATTGTAAAATGCGGCGAGCATACATATTTGACGAGGCTGCCACTGCATGTCATCGTTTCTATATTAGGCTAGCACACGATAGAATCAATACTGGTAGTAGTTAGTAAATCGATAGTGTTCAATAATTTAATGCAATCGCGGATAGCCCAGTTTGCTATCCGAGTGTACCTAAAGAAATAGGAGTAGATGTAATTTGAATACAATAACCGCAAATGTTGTGTGTATGCGTGTAGGCTGTGTGCGAGTTGCCACTACCCACTCGTAAAACTGCTTCTCGTTGTCAACATATTTATTAACATGCATTGTGCTCGATTGACGAATTCGTTTACGGTAAAACACATGTTCTAATCAATACACATTTACGATTCCGACAACCTGCGTGAGTCGGGACAATTGCCTTGCCTTCAAAAGATAATAGTTCTAGTTTGTGTGACATATTTGGACATGTCTATTTGTTCGAAAACAATGAGATCTCAATAGATATCACTAATCTTTAATTGGAACGTCGGATCGGAAAATGTTTATCCTCAAACGTGATCCGTGATATTGGGCCTTCATCTCGTTTATCCTTTTGAAATGGAGGGCAATATTTATGTTCGGCGTAGTTAGATAAAGAGTTAAGCTTTAGAGAGCACTGAATGTAGGCTTTGAGCAGTGGTGCGAGGGGGTAGGTTTCAGATGTGTTATCAGTCAGATGAATTTGATAGGCAGGTAGCGCGCGCCCCTCCAGGCGCACGGCTGCAGCGGCCGCATCAGTCCGATCCAAAGCGCTGAGCGCGGAGCACGCACGCGTACGAGAAGCGCTCACACGTCGCAGTGAAAGTCGCGCGCGCGCAAGTTCCGCTAACATTTGGTGCGCCGACGTCTTCGTCTAGTTATTCTGTTTGTTCGTTGCGCCAGTGCAGCGGGGAAAGGAGGTCGCTGCTGGCCCGCAGCCCGTAAGAACGACGTGATTTGTGACTCCCCAAGTTTTAAAACTATCCCTACGTTCGTGTGCTGTGCCGTTAATTATCATTAATTTCTTTATTTCCGGTAGTAACTTGAAAATACGAAATACATTTTTCTACAACGAAATTTATTATTTGTTGTAAATGCGTTATTTTGTTATTATTTTACGAAATTAAAGTCTATTTATGACTACCTCCTTACCATGCGTAATCGGTAGTTTTCTTATTAATTTGTATTTACTTATAACGAAATTTGCTAAAATTATAGTTGATTGAAATTAAAAACAATAACATAAGCGATTATGAGTGGAGGATATAAGTCTGTTGGGTTTGCGTGAAGCGGTTGCGGAAACTTGGTGTGTTTTATGGTCGGCGCGGCGGCAGCTCGCTTCTTGCGTGGAGCCTTGCGATAACTTGCTAAGTTAACAGTTGGTTACGCGGCGGTTCACCAACTCACAACTTGCATTGAACGGTGAAGTGAAAACGAGCGTGTGTCCGTGACCCCGTCTATCTTTTCTCTATCTGTGGTACATTTCTTTTTGACTCGTTTCGCTCGTCTATATGGCGGTAGTTCATTATAAAAATAAAAGTAATTTCACAACACTTCCAGATAGACTTAACTTTAACAATAATTAAAAACAAGTTGGTTATTCAAATAACTTGAGTACTTCCTAAAAATTAATTCACTACTCATGTTAAAGTCGTAAACATCCTTAATCCGGACATTACTAATATTGACTTCTTATAACAAGTGAATATCATTTGACCATGAATTATTGCTCATACAATTGATAAATGATTCAATCAGAGCGCGATTAGTTTTATCTTATCGCATTGTCGGTGCTTGCAATTAATAGGGCGACGAAACTTGGTAACAGCGGTATGGACGTCGGGGCTAATTTGCAGATTGGCGGTTTAAGTCAGGTTGTGCAAGTCCCACGATTTGAAATCGGACACGACCTACATTTTTCTAGCAATAGACGTAACTTGAGTATTGTATTATGCAGTGCAACGCTTAGCGCTGACCAAGCAAGCGGTATCACGAAGCGGACGCTACAACACTTTACTTTCGCTTTAGCTCCTATTTTAAGACTCCCGCGTTGGTACAGTAGCCTTAACGAAACATTTATAACATCGCATGGTTAAATCCTACTAATATTATGTAGGCGAAAGATTGTGTGTTTGTTACTTCTTCACGCTCAAACGGCTGGAACAATTTTGATAAAATTTGGTATGGAGGTAGCGGATACTCTAGAATAATACATAGGCAACTTTTTATCCTGCAAATGTAGCGTTTTCGTGAGATGTGCCATTCCTAATTCAAAGGTATTGTTTAGGATAGAATATAGGGCGGATAAAGTGGGATATAAGAGGCCTTGGTAGCACGCCTTGCGTCATGGAATATATTGCAACGGGACAGGACTGGAAAAGCAGTATAAAGGACGGCAGTCACATTGAGTTTAAATATAAAACAGTTAGTACGTGAAATAATGTCTCATGTGGACGGGACTCAAAAGTTGTCTGCAACCGGGCGATGCCGGGTCGATCCGCTAGTATAGGAAATAAAGTACAGTTCAGACCGTTGCTCAACCATCCATAGACACTTGATCGAGGTCTTATGAAATTGTGCGTCCCATGATTATTTTTACACATTTTTATATTTGAATCTCATTCTTGGTTCAGAATCAGGTCATCACGTCTACTTATAATGACAAATGGCGGATTATGTGTGCGGTTTTGGGTATTTTCCAAAATTACCCTCTTGTGTTGTTTAGTGCGCATAAATTTTCAGTTTTGACGACGCGGATGACATTCGCTGAACGCTTTTATTGATGTCAATAATCTGAGATTAAAGTGAAACAGTATTTTATATACATTTCAGCGCAAAGTGTTTTCAGAAAATGACCACGTCTTTGTCTGGAAGTCTAATAAAAACCAATATTTGTATTGAAAATTAATGATATTGTAGTTCATAAAGCTCAATGTAATATTCTCGCGTAAGGCTTTTTAAAGTAAACGCTATGAAATGACTTTAATAATAGTCCATTGGCTATGTCTACTTACGGATTGTAATATGTGTATATTGAAACCCAAAACATCGGCAAGTATTAATTACCACAATTATGCTGTCATATGCTCGGTCGATGTTTATTTTAGTAAATTATCCTTGAATTTTATTTTCAAGTTTATTATTGCATATTATGCATAAAGTTTTTCCCTTTACATAAAGTGCAGTTCATTTAAAGTCTTTTTATCTAATACAAATTATTCAACAAGTGCAATTGCCACGAACGGAATGCAGTTCGCAGCAATTATAGAAACAATATTTTCAATGATATCTATAATTTGATACTTTGAAATTTCGATCATTTTGCACCGTATTGCACAGACGGGTATTGTGACAGCTGTTTTGCTTTTGTGTATCAATTTTGTCTTATGTCGGCTCAACATAAATAATTTAGGAAATGGTATGTCACTGTCCTCAAATAAATAAATGGCCTCATGAAATGTACAGTGTCCACATAGTAGATTTAACTGCTATGTGATGATTTTAATTTCTTCCATTCTAATTTATTCCATTTGCTCCGAAGAAGGCTATTCATTGTTGTGTTAAATGACGTCGAAGTATATTATATATAGCAATTATTCTTCATTGGAAGTAATTGGTTTTGATTCATGACATTCCTAGACGGCGTTAAATAGTGCCAGCTTCTTTGATATTTATAAAAGACTTGTAACTTTGGCTTTTCCCACCAATTGGACAGATTTTCATAGTACTGATAAGTTCTAATTGAAATTCATTTATATTTTATTGGTACACAATTTATCCCTCTGATATTTCTGCCATCTTCCTGTTTTGTCTGAGCCACAATAACCCAGAGAACACTCGCAGTAAATGTTATAAGTACCTATAATATGCATAATTATGCCATTTGATTTTATTATGAAGTGTCCCTGTGGGCTCTCATATTTACTTATTATTTTTCTGTAATTTATCGATCCTATTCGTTCTTTCAAAATAACCACGTAGCCGTCTTAGCTAATTAATTCTTACGAACAGGTATTATTATAACCTTTGGAAATATAAGGGGTTTCGTGCATCTTATTAAGACGTTCAAAATAAAGCGTTGCATTATTTTCAAATCACATGGCCGTATTCATTATCTTCCTTTGACCATATTAAAGTTTGAATTAATAATTAGCGCACGCTCGGCGCGTACGCGTATGCCTGATGTTTTTCTTCAGAAATAATCAAGTGTGTTGAGGATTCTTTGTTTCGTCCCAGTACTAATTCGTTGGTTGATGATTTTCATTGTCTGCTGGTTTGTTTGTCTCGTTACTGATTAATCTGTATTCCGCGCCGCGTTGCCTCTCATTAACTATGCGTCGATTATTGTGTGTTGACGACCGTCGTTGTTTATATACTTGTTGTCATAGATTTTGCCCTCGTGCATACGTGGTGTAACTTGGTATGCGGTTCTTGGTCATTGTCTGGACAGATACAAAGGATATTAAATTAATGCGAGCAAAGGTTATAATAGACGTGTATTGATTATGAAACTATGGAGCAATTATGGAGTCTCACCACCCTTTTTTACACTAGTGCGATTGAGTGACTACAATGCAACCCGTAATAAAAGCAGTGTAATCCTAAGGGCCAGCGCAGACCAGTACGCCATGGCAAGGGATTTTGGCATTTTATCAAAGGATATTCTAACTTATCTATCTCAAGAAATCCCTTTCGATGCCACCACGGCCTCAATTAAAAACATTGGAATTTATTTCGTATTCCTACCATATAAGTTCGAATATCTTATGGTAAAAAAATTAATTCATTGTCATGCCATAAGGGACTACTCACCACCAAGAAATAATTAATCATTCGTCATAAGCTAAAACTAAAATGCGATACACTTGCGTGGGTCAGTCTGAAGGGTTTTCCACTCTCGTGCGGTGGTTCCTATTCGAATTAATCAAAATAAAATCTATGCATCTCAAATTGGAATAAATTGCATATTTTAACCTATAGTTGAACAGCACTAGAAAAAAGGAGGTTTTATTCAAGAGGAATTATTCAAAAGCTGATTTACCTATAACTAAAGTGAAAACATATTATCCTTACGCCCGAATACTCAAACGCTACTTAAATATTATGTTGCACTTAACTAGGAAAGTCTCGCTTAAATGTACTGGCTAAGTGAGACGTGGGTATTTTCATTTCATTTTCTTTTCATTTGATTTTCTTTTCATTTCATTTCATAAGTGCAACTTAATATTTAAATGGCGTTTGTGTATTCGGGCGTATTTCTTTGTAATTTTACCGTATGATCAAAACAGTTTGTTGGCTTAAAAACCATTCGTGAATTCACAATAAGTGGCGATGCACGAATTATAAGTTATCATGGAAGTTCGTGCTTTTCATATTTACACTTTTATATGAAAGGGCATTTTACTTTATCATTAGCTATGTACCATAATAAGGTATATCATTATGAATAAGTCAGTGAAAATATTTTTCCATCTGCCATCAAAGAATTTACACAAAAAATATTAATTTGTTATTTACCGACGTCCGGTTAATGTCTTACAAATTTACAATGACTGTAATCGTAATAGAAAAGAAATTGTACCTACGAATTAAAAAAAAAAAAATGGAATATTTTATTTTTGTCTTACTTGTTTACTTTTGTCTAGTTTTACTTCAATTTTATGCGTTAAAATATTGAGATATTTGTACGAAGCCAAGCTAGCACGTTTTAATATTTCACCGCACAGTGGAAAGTGTTTCGTCGGAGAGCTTTCTTCCATTGTCTGAGGCATGTTCTGATATGAGCCCGGCCGGGCGTCGCCGCGACCGTTGAACTCTCTTTACTTGACGTTTCCACTCTGAGCTGATACGTGCTTTTACTTCGATAGTTTTGTTTACGGTTCCATTGCTATATTTTCATCATATTTATCTCTTGTTTATATATTTTTTTCTTTCTTCTATTTCTTCTTGTTTTAAATTTAGCATTTAACATACGTTTTAAGAAATTTCGTTTAAAGACCAGCCTTAAATTAATCACTTCTTAATCGTGTAAAAAATACGAGTAAACTGGAAATTATTATTGCATTTGAAAATATAGAGTAATAAGTTAAAAAGCTTGTTCGAAATGTTAACAGGGGGCTAGCCGATTTGGATGTTGCCTCGTTAAGTGTGGATGGAGATGTCTTTTCCAAATATTGTTTATGTTTAAATATTATTTATCTGATTGTTATTGTGTATGGTACAATGGGACTGACATGTCTTAGTTGGGTAAAAGTCCCTAAATAAATAAGATAATAAAAAAAAAAAAAAAAAAAGTTAAAAAGCAAAATATTCCAAAGCCTCCGGCAAACATCTCTTATTTGTTTTTGATTACATTCAGCCTAGATTTTTATCGTACACGTCATAATTATTTGGGTTGGTACACCAAACTAATTTATCGAAATAACTCGCATGTCACCGCCAGCCTGTGGGCGTGAAGAATTTTATGGTCACAAATTATTTTCACGACGTTGTAATAAAAGTGCGTTGCGACCGCGTTCAAAAATTTAGAAAACATCAGAACGATTCTCTGGTTTCAGTTTATAATATTACGTTTGTGTAATGGTGACTTTATTAATTTATGCTAAATATTAAAAACCTGTTTATCATTAAAGCAGTTGGGGTCGTAGTTTTTACACGTTATTTTCTTGTTAGCATGTAATTAGTGGACAAGGTGTTGGTCCAGTGCAGGCGCTGCTGGTTGGTTTAATTAAGATTGGTGGCGAGCGTGTACCGGGGATTAGGCGTCAGTTAGTAATACAGGCGCGATATTTAGAACAGTCGCGACGTGAGATAACTGTGAAAGAGGGTAGTAAAGGTGCCAACACATTTATGAGCTCTTGTGCGTGCTTTATCGCCCTTTGGGTTATTACCATAAACCGCGTAATGTTTTAGTAGCTAGACGTTTTCCATTACGGATACTGCTGTAATTCTGTAACTATGTGTTATTTTCCAAGGTTTTTCTATTAGTGTCAAAGTATCTTCACGCTTATTGTTCGTGCTCAGCACATTCGTTACATTTTATTCGATACGTTTCGGTCTATGCCTAAATTGTGATTGTTTTATGGCATTGTTTATGCTTTTTTACGTCTGTCGTAATACGTTCCGCTTGTAAAATATAACTAACTTTAATGGGTAACAAAATGAAGCTTTTTATAATTAACATTTGCACTTCAATTGTAAAGTAAACACCATGAAACATCAAAAGTCCGTCAAGTGTTAGAAGCATTTAAAAAGACACGCGTTTATTACTTTTTGTTTTATCTCTAATGTAAACAGTGTTCGTGTGACTCGGTTCAAAAGTGCCAATGTGTAAATCTCAAACGGTTGCTCGTATTAAATGTTTGGACGGCACATAAATTTGAATGATGTGCACTTACGAAACTTGTTCTGAAAATTCTATAAATAAACCGTTATCGGTGCTTGTGTTGGTGCCGTATTCCTCAGATGTCACGTTGCCAGAGTGAAAAGGTCAGATGTCGAGCCCTTTTCCGAAGTTAATCTCGCGCATGACATTGGGAGGACATTGCTCGTATCGCGAACTTGACATGTGTAGGCTAGATAAATACATTACAGTAACAAATCGCGACACATTATGCTAATCCCATGCGGATCTTATCTCGTTTTTTCTTTTATTGGCTGCTACTATTAGCTCAAGATGGCCTTTACAACGTCGCCGGCGGAGTATTGATAAGTACCTGTCTACATTTTTAACAGCTAGTCCTAGTGCAAACAATTTCGATACACGCATTTACTTGACCCAGATTTACGTTGCAAAATATAGATTTCATTTCCTATGCAAGATCAGGTTGAGAGCGGTAATTATAATACGAAATAGTACGTTCATATTTAAACATAATGTTTGTATTCGATAGAAGATTCGATAGCAAAAAACAACATAGTTTTGACACATTAATTTAATTACGGCCACATTTTTGCGGAAAAGAATATTAAAAAGGCGTTCCTATCTGCTCAATCTAAACAAAGAACTGGTGCGATGTTATTTACACGGCCGTAATTTTCACTGCTAACGTCCACGAGCGACGTCGTGTCAGCTGAAGGAACTATAAAACCGTATTATAATATAAATCAATGCGAGAGTTCTTGGTGTTTGTCCAAATTAGCCTGTAAAAGTTTACATTAAAGGTTGTTTGGCATTAAGATGGTAATATAATCGATGGTAGTAACGAAATAGCTTGGTGTAATGGTGGTCGGCGGCAACTTTCGCCGCAGTTGGCTGGCTCGCACCGAGCGCCGCGTGAGTCTGACAGACGGTGCAGTTACGAAAGCTGCAGCCGACCGCTGTACATGGTCTAGCGCCGACCGTCGACTACTCGGTAACCGTCGCACGGACACTTGTATTGCCATCTATAATCACCACGTTATGGCAATATCTCAGCAGCCACATTAAGATGTCAAGATCTAAGTAAATAACACAATTTAATCGTATGAAAGGTTTTGTAGACGCGAGATGTCATGATTTCGGACGGAAGATGATACACACCGCCTAAAACTATTTTGTTTTGATTAGTTATCTATCTATCTGTATATTCAGCCACAGGAAGTCCACTGTTGAACATAGGCCTCCCCAAGGATGATGATTAGTTATAATTTACTGAAAATTATTGATATAATACTCCATCCAAAGTCTCGTAATTTCTCTACAATTTATCACACATATACTGCGTAAGTACGGTAGCAGAAACACTGTGAGTAAAATATTAAGCGTACGCTGTGTATGCCTTGACTACAGATATTTAAATAACTTTAATAAACTCAAGCCACACAGCATGGTGGCCTTGGGCCGTGCAGTAAAAATGAAGTAGGAACCTCTGAGCTTTCTCTGATGTTTACTTTATGTTATTATTATGCCTTGAGGCTTTAATTCCGCGCATGTGTTTAATTTAGTCGTTTTGCCGTTTTCATTATGAAAATGAATACAATTTACTCGCAAAAGTTAAAATGTAACAAAAGTAATGCAATAATTTACGGCTCTGGCACACGAATGTTTTATGGGATTGATATAAAACTACCATAGTTTTGACATAAATATGATTTGCCTCGCAGATAATCGACTTTACGATAGAAATAAAAAACGACGTACGTACTGGTGTTGGTCTCAGTTTTCGGATCAAGTTCGAAAATGAAGGAGCCGTGATTGTTGTGTCGGCTCCATAAAAGGAGTGAAGTGTCGAGCAGTTATCAAGTGTAAGTGCGTTAGTGACAATGAGTGGTGAGCCGACGCTGACGGAGTCGCCGGTGCCGCTGGCGCTGGCGCGGCTGCAGGGCCGGCCCGGACGATACTCCCGTTCGCACCGCCCCAGCCTGCAGCTCGCCAGCCTGCAGGAATCCGCCGACGAGAGCCCGCGCCGGTACAGCGACGAAGCCTTCGCGCCCGACACTGACGATGAAGAGACCTTCGGCAATGTCGTGCTCGTGGATTCACCACCGCCCCCGCGTTCCACATCCAACGGTCGGAGGGCATCTGAAGCTACGTTTGCTGAACGGTACAGAAAGATAAACGATTTTGACGGACCTCCGCCCGAGGTGCCGAGGCGAGCGTCCCTGGCGGTGCCGGTCGCCGTAGATGGATTCGGGCCGGTCGACAAAGGTCGCAGGCGGTCGTGGGCGGCGCGCTTACAGCTGGAACGCAAGAAGAGGCGGAAGTCTGGAGGAAACGATACCGATGAGGAGAGCGACTCTCCCACCTATGTCAGGCAGAAGCGCCCGTCCTGGTGGAATGTGTTCGTCCCAGATAATATGCTGAAACACAGGTATTATTATAGAATATGTACATATATTAATAGGTCCTTGTCCGTGATTTAGAGCGTCATAGTGTTCATAAAGAAGTCAAACGAGTTGTGTTGTGTATCTTACTAATTTAACGTTTAGTACAATTTACACTCCGTATAAGGGATTAGAATGAAAATGTGCGTATGTGTCTCCAGCAGTCAGCACTATGCCACCGGAACTCCTTGACCCAGTACTCTCTGTGTGAGTGTTTATGTTTGTAAGACGGGTGTGCTGCTTTCAGGGTCACTTAATCGCGCTCATTGATTCTGAAAACTGATATTTTCCTTCTTACGTCACAGCGTGTATTTTTCGTTCGTTTTTCTAGTCATGTACCTAGTTTTTCTGGTACTGCCATTAATTAACGGTTGTCATTACAACCCATTACCTACCCATTACCTACGTCACAATTTTTACCTCGACTTTTCTTAGTAAGACGATAGTATATTTTTGGTGGCAATATATTGTGTACGCATATACATACATACGTACGTAGAAAGATACGTGACAAATTTATTATATGTGGTTTTGATAAATCAGTTAACGTTATCTAGGTTTACGTGTATATTGCTGTTATCTTTGGGAATATTTTTTTCTTAAAAATGAAATCCAAATATTTGCATAATTTATAACTAAACTCATTTTCGTTATCGCAATTTAATCAGCGGCGCCTACGTAGTGTTTGACGTATATATAAATAGAAAAAAGAATAATATCGCACTAGGAGCAACGGAAAGTTTTATTACAAATTGAATCAATGAACCAGCACTAGTTACTTTATATTCCATTCGGTGATAAAAAGAATTTTGTAACTGTATACACAGCGCAGTTGGGTAATGTTTGGCGCAGTAATTCCTTAGACACGTGACCGCAAAGTGTGTATTCAAGAAAGATACTAGCACATTGCTGCTTCATTAAAACCTCAAAGGTGAATAATTTACCACAGGATTTATTTCTGAGTTTAAGTACTGTGTTTCTATAGAGGTAGGTTAAAATGTCTACAATAACGGTATTAAAAACTGAGCTGTTTTTATATCGAGAGAAGCTAATGTGAATTTATTCTAAATTCTGATGTTATTTTTTCTTGGTAATATTCGGCAATCATTATGTCAGCCAATTTATAATTGGGGCCTGGTTATCCATAATCGAGTTCCGAGACTAGGATTTTACTTTCGTTTGTAACTGGAATGGATAGCCCACAACACCCAAACATCTAGACCCGACAATAAACATAATTGTTTTAGGTTTCGCCCCAGCTTTTTGTGGAAAAGCTAATAAGGTTATATGTACATGCTCATGTGTATGTATGTGACACTGGTACTAGCAAACGCGAATCAAAACCTTCTTTTATTTATTTAATGATTTTGATTGCTGAGGGAGTTTCTTGCGCCGTTTA
This sequence comes from Deilephila elpenor, assembly GCA_949752805.1. NCBI lineage: Eukaryota > Metazoa > Arthropoda > Insecta > Lepidoptera > Sphingidae > Deilephila > Deilephila elpenor. The sequence goes on along the minus strand of OX457097.1, from coordinate 10,326,215 downwards.
TTCATCACAGCTACAACACGTTCCGAAGCGGTGGTAGCAGAAATTAACGATTCAAAAGATCTTGTAAAAGACTACTTGAATATAGAATATTTTGATTTGATTTGATTGTAGTTCAAACAGTCTTAAAGTGAAGTGTCTTCTTAAACAGAATCAAACTATTCACTTTATAAAGTTTTCGTAATAAAACTTCTCGTACAAAATACAGGAGTGTTGCAATAAAATTAAAATGATGTAAGACAGGATATATTGATTAAATCTCGCCGCGTTAACCGGCCAACAAAAATGAAACCTTAAATAAGTGTCAGTTTGTTCATTGTGTTATTAATCATTTGTGACCTTCTTTTTGAATTCGCTTTGATTTATGATTGAGTACAAAAGGCCTTCAATGTACACACTACATTATTACAAACTTAACAACATCGGATCAATATTAATTAACAGTTTAATAACGGCATTTACGATTCATTAACAATTTTCCAATCGTAACTTCCTTTTCGAACTCGGTTAATTCTCTTGCGAGATTATTTAATTTTAATGTTTGCCAAATCTTTACCACATACATTGAAATTATGTTGCGCCAGATCTAGGTTTGTTTCCTATTGTATTAGATTCTTCAAGATTGAATGTTGGTAGAAACTATTGTATTACATCGCATGGTGGCTCGTCTGAAATGCAATATACGCGCTAACAATACGTCTCTCTGCAATTCAGAACACATAAATCTATTCGATTTGCGACAGCGGGTACGTGTGTTTCCTCAGTGTGCTCGATGGTATTTTTACAGTGCTAATATTTTTGCAAGATTTGACGTTAACTTTACGTTAAACATTTAGCCAATGCATTAGCATTCATATTTTGTTCACGATTTCTTTAGATCATCTCTTGTGAGGCGTGCCATTCCATTTATACACTCTAAGTGTTTGGGATACGTATTAGTTTGTGTTGCGAATTTAATGTTTTAAAAGTAACCAAAGCTTTTGTACAAATTCTAACCGGTTTGGCTTGCATTATCTAAGTGTTACTCACACGTAACAAGGTATGATTGTATAGCTTAACATCTGTGAAGTAATAAAATAATTCCCTAGTCTTCTTCTTTTTTAAAATGGATTACGTGAACACCAATGAGCACAGTTATATAATTTACGATTCCTTGGAGCACAGCAATTTCCATTTCATTCTCTTGAGTATTTGATATAAGAAACTATTTTTGTCAGTATTGGCCCGGCGGCGCGTATGCGTAAAAATTGAATTTGTATGTATGTCGTATCGCCTCAAACGTGTTACGATTTCGCCTTTCGCTTTCATTTACTTGTATGTAGCGACAAACGAGACATTATGTTATAAGTTTTGATGAAAACCGATACGTCTTTATAAACACAAATCTAATCATCTTCGGTTTATATTAGTGTAAAATTTGCATAATCCTTTAATATCGACCCACGCGCATAAATATGTTCCGCGAACATTAGTAGAATCCAAATGCGGTCTGTAACAACTTTTGTACGGGGGCACCAGCCTTACATCTGGGCGTTTACCTTACGTGGCGCGTCTTATTCATGCGGTAAACTGCAAAAAGTTTTAGCAGCATGAAGAGTTTTATTGCAAGTTGCGCCACGGCGGTCTGCGAGTGTGGCTATTTGGTCGACGCCGCTGTCGGTGGTGCCTGCTACGTCACAGAGCGATGGTTTCATCATTGCTACGTCACACGGCCTCCACTCACTTCTTTCCGCAATCGTTCATTCACCTTTGTATTTGTGAGCCATTTAATCCTTTGTCTTTTTTTAAATGAATGCCTCCTTCAATGGACATTGTTTACTTTTTGAGTCCTTCGATTAATCGATTTCCTTTATTGTTCCGATTTATTTCCGTCTTATATTTTTCGTCTCTTTGTCTGTGCAATATTGTGAATATAAAAATACCGTTTATAAAAATAATGTGGGGGTTAGTGTTCGTACAACGGTCAACGTGCGAAAAATGTGTTGCGTGAAAGGATTTGAGAAATATGTTCAATATGTCTGCAAGGAATTTGATAAATTCTGTCCATCGTTCCACACGACACATTTCTAAAGTTTGTTTAGAAGCGTGAATCCTGCTGTGGTCTTGTCGTGTGAACTGACGTCATTAGTTACCGAAATACGTAATATTTTTTGGGTGTACCGTTTCTTCTACAAAAGGTAAAATATATTAGGTATGTAAGAAGTTTGTTTTAAACCTACCGGTGTCGATCCCATTTTCAGTTAATTCATACTTCATCTAGATACGCACTTGTCGCGGATGTGGACGGAAGCGCACTTATGGTTAATTTATGCGATTTTTATGCACAAGGAAATGTGCTAATGGGTTTACTAGCTTTTGGAAATATAACAAATATTTGTCATCTAGTTTTGATTATCCCACATCAATCTAATTGCCACGAGTCCCGCTCTAATGTTGAAAGTGTGCCAAACGCCTACACGCATTTGTGGCCATATGTTATTTGTGTATTTATGGAATCCATCCAGGATATAATCAAAATATATTAAAGGATGATCAAGCGCATAACTACATTTATCGATATTATTTTCAAATGTTTGAAATAATAGTGCGCAAATATACGTACGTATGTGGCCTGTAAAAGAAGTGAAATTCGTTACAAATAATGTAACGCTCAAGTTGTGCAATGTTTGACGACGGAGTGTTAAAATTTGCTCAACACACAAAATGTATTTTAATGTACAGAGTTTTGAATATATTTTATTATTGTAGAAATATAAGTATTATTTTGGCCTATATTTTTATCACGTGTTCGTGGACCGAAATCGTCGTAATGTGTGGAAATTGACGTTTGTAACTATTAAATTATTTTGAAAAACAAACCTCGAAAAACATTGTGATTTATTTAGCCATATTGGCTATAGGCCAGCGTCGGTACGTTTCGGCGCGTCGCGGCCAGCCACCACATCCAGTTTCTCAAAAACATGAAGAATGTCGTCTAGCATGTGTCTCGCGATGTGTTTGTTCCGTCTGTAGGTATCATTATTCACTATTCACCATTGTGCTACGAGTAGTCTTCGCGGTCTCACAGTTCATCATTACGTTTATATTTCTTTGCTATTTATCTCATTTACATTTTTTGCGAGGCAGGGTATTTATACCTTTTACAAAATATGTTGTTTTAAATTTGTTGCCAAAGGTAATATAAGCCTACGAGTACTTTATAGTGGTGCATTTAAATGTTCATTGATTTTATTGCGATTTTCAAATGGTTAGGAATTGTCACTGAACTGTTTGACGGGTTATGGCGAAAGCTGGTATTAAATATCACGCCTCTTGAAAAACAGGATATACGTATATTTCGTGCTAGCGAAACGTTAAATTAATTTCATGTTTGTTCTGCTTCGTCGAATACCCGAGTGTCGTAAACTGCTTACACGTGTTTCTGTACAGTTATTATTTATTTACATTAAAAAATGTTGACAACTCTTGCCCTGCACTGTCGTTAACTGCTAAGTACCAGAAAACGATATTTTTATGGCTTCTTCAGTAAAAAGTCATTTTGTTATTTGCTTTAAAGCCATTTACGTTTATTTATATTATTTTGATTTCGACTCAGTGGTGACAACATCCTTTTTTATATGTTTGCTCTATTATGTTCCGTAGCACTTGGAAATACATAATATGTAAGGCATGCAGGGTCGCTGGACAAAGTCTGGACACGCACAAATTATACTTAGCATAACTCCATTGTTTAAAAATCATTACAGGGTTTGATCATAGGGTGTATATTATACTTCATATAATTATCTTTTGCATTTAGTAAGATACGTCCTTCGAATCAACTACGAAATCTGCCTCTGACATGCACAGCACGTATTTATCGATATTTTATGATAAAACGAACTAAACGCCGCCTAGTAGTAGGTACTCGACATTTGCAGGCAAATGTTATTGCTGGTTCAATAATGAGATAGGAACACAATGCGCATTACGATTTATGATGTTTATAGTTAACACAACGAGATGCATTAGTTAGTCGTGAATATTCTATTTGCAATCGCTATTGTTTACCATTTCGGTAATTCATATGCGCCCCTAACAAGTGCTCGTGCACATTTAATTATCGATAGTAGGTGTATTGGTAAACAATCGATCCATGTGGTGGATGTAGTGTCCAAATGTGCCTAGTTAGTATAATTAAGCTTCCTTCCGAGCGCAGTGCGGAAAGACGCTGACCCAGATGTGTTGCGGCCGCGGCGACAATGTTGGCCGCGCAAGGCCGGTCGCATTCATGCTACGCCCGCCGCACGCCGCACCACGCCGCGCCGCCCTCCTACTGTCTTGGCCCACTGTTTACCTTATGGGATTTATTCCATAGCTCGGTTATCCCTCGGTGTTCGCTGCCGATGAATATGCTCACGTTTTCGTCCACATTTATTTCGCACAACTTCGTGCGTGACATGTGCGCTCGTGCCATTTCGAGACCGCTACACGCCGCATGTGATGCAATATGTTTTAATGACTCATTCATACCGATCGGTAGTTACCTATCTCGAATTCGATATTGTGACTCTTTCCACTCGTACAGTGCCGATCATATCGATAGGATAAATTGATGGCAGAGATAATTGTATCGCATCTGCGTCATTCATGTGTAGGGCATATTCTCATGCGTCCATTTGCTAATAAAGATGTCAGACTCGCAGTCACGTCTCTAAGGTTGTTTTATATGAACAAGTAACGGGACATCCAGTTAGTGTACATTACTCATTTTCAATGTTTACGATATACACATTATCTTCCACGAATCTTTCTCAAATCACAGCACGTAGGTACTCACAAATCGTGACATTAACATGCTCCAGGCTTCCTCGTTAATCAACATTCGTTCCTTATCAACTTACCGATAGGAGCAAGGATATTGTTTATGGCACGTAGAGCGGCTTGAAGTGCATCTTGTTGATATGACGTGTATTTAAATAGGTGTTCGAGGATGTATGGCTGTTTCCTCCCCATTGCGCCAATTGCGCTCGTTTGCGAACGGCACTCTGCTAAATTGTAAGGCCCGCAATTAGCAAACGAGACTGATGAACGAGTGCGCACCTCGCTACACTACTGAACTATCAACGAAACATATTTAATTGAACATTTTTTTTAATGCAACACAAATATTCACGGATTGAGGATCATGGTCTAGACTCTAGGGGTTTAATGCTATGTAACGACCTTATTCATGGACAGTTTTAAAACCTATTTTAGTTATTGAATGTTTTATCTATTTCTAAAGACTTTTAAATTCACTTTGAGTGAAGAAGACAAAACATTCGATAACTAAATTCGGTTTTAAAACTGTCTGAAAATGGCCGTAAATGTTTAACCCTTGTAGGTAATTGTTTCTCGTGAATAGGTTTAATTCCTTTGCTAAAATCTCGAATTCTGTTCCTAATACTTTGCAAATTAAGACCAACTTAAGATATCGGTAGATTGTATCGAGGGCAGAACTTCTGCCGCGGAAATCATTAAGCTGGGTCGGAAACCCTCATTGTTTATTTTTCTAGGACCTGCAGCCAGTCCAATATAGTACGTTTGTTTAGCTATTGGTAAAATTGCGGTAACTTAAACCTTGGCCTTTTATTCGTTAAATGATGTCATCACATTGTTAAAGATATACATATTGTACAGGTAAAATGATGATAATAGGTATTAAATAAAATCGGATAGCGGAACGCTGTGGATAGGTGCGGTGCGGTGATCCGATGCGCTGTTGGCGACCGACAGGGACTTTTAATGGTAACTTTATTGACTCAATGATAATAATATTAAAGCAACGCTTAAGAGTACTGGATTTTGAAAAAAATATCTGTCATAAAGATTTCGCTTTGGACGTAGGTTATGACAAAGGAACAAGCATCGACAAAGACACTGCTAAAATCCTGGTAAACAGAAAGAATGAAAATATAATTTGCTTACTCACCACCTACAGCCGCGTATTCGGAATATCATTAAAACACGAAAATAACCGAATGTGCAATAAAAGTCATTTTCGTTGAGGGATCAAGTAAACAAAGCGTTATTTGTAAGCAATGGATATAACACTAAGGTATTTTTTTGTGGGCGGTGACAAAGTGCTCTGCATCAAACCATATTAGTCAGCAATTTACTTTGAAACTTCAAAGGAATTTAAGCAAATGCAACATGAGTAGGCTAATTTGAGCGTTTTTAAGGATACACAATCGACTACTTACAAAACAGATTTTATTAAATGAGTGAAAAAAACTATTTTTATCAAATAAGGGACAAAAGCACTTTTTAATTAAAAGATAAGACTAGTCTTTGATAAGACTAGTCAATTAAATATTGTAATAAAGAACGGTTATTATTAATTTAATGGTGCATCCAAACCGCTTTTATTTTTTTTTGAGCAACGTTTCCAAATGTACTCAGCAACATCTGATAACAAAATGTTATTTAATGTTAGAACATGTCGTGTTATTGAATGTTGCCAACTTTTGAAAAGCAGTCAACAATCGATAAAAATGATAGAGAATGTTGTTGTTCTTTCTATAATTTTGTTATTTTCTGTTATTGGCGATATAGACACGATTAGAAACATACAACAAATAACAACAAGTAGAAACAAAAGTTATAGACTGTTGCTGAATGTTATCGTGTTATGGATAGATGGACCATTAATTATATTTCATAGAAAAAAAGCAAGAAAGACGTATTCCAATACTAACCTGATTCGAGTACATGAACATCGTTTTTCAACATTAATTCGTGCGCGAATTTAAATCGGTGAATCAAACACAACATGTTTTGATCATACAAAAGTTGCCATATCATAAATCTGTCGTATAGTTAAACGATGACATAACTGCTTACTCACAACCAGTCAACCACGCCTTATTGAATGTAGATTATTGTTGTACAGTCTATTTTAGACATTCCAAACTGATGACCAGTGCATATGTTCTTTGTTACATTTCGGTATTGGAGATATTTTTCTATTGAGATCCAGAAATTAATTCCTTCTGAGCCAAGGCAATGATAGAGGAAGCTGCGTTCGATAGTATTCGAGGAAAAGGTAATAATCGGATCGTGCAATGCATATATCCTTTCACACAAGCGTCTTAGCAATGGATATACCCGAATGAACTTCTAACGGCCCAAATAGCTTCAAATATGTCGACAATTCGCCGTCCTGCCTCGTTTTGTACCTTAGTAATTTTAAATACCTTATGCAAAGTATTGGCAATTAAAATAGCACATCCATTGCAGGAGTTAATCGTTGACCATACGCGTGACAGTTGCGGGGGCATTTCCTGCCGCGATAAATGTATTGCAGCGGCTTTAAAACTGAAGACCAATTAGCTTACGTCGCCCACAACTAATTATCCAATCCGTTTTTATCTTGCTACGTCTAAACGTTACCGCATCTGATGTCCAAAAATAAAGATTCTTCTTCTAAATTTATTTTTGTTTCGCCAAATTACTTCGGAAAAAAGTAGGTTTGCAAAACATTTAAAATAAGAAGTACCAATCACATCCAAATCTTTGTTGATATATTTTAAAGCTTATTAAGGAGTGACCTGTGTGATCTAAGCATCAATGTCTCAATGTACAGCTTATAACCATACTGGTTAACATTTTATAGACTACATCACACGTGTAGTTGTGTTGCGGCCCACCCTCGCGCTCGCTACATGTCGGTCTTCCCTGTTTCATCCAACTATACCTCCTGTATGGAAACACGTGGTCACCTAGGTGTGAACTTAACTTTGCATAAAGTAGGTACGTGTTAACAATGATAAATCAAATGTACAAGTGACAGCATGCATATATGCTTAGTGGAAGGTCATTGTAGTCATTAGGGTCACCTGGCCAGCAGCAGCCACGTCCGAGCTAGGAGCTGTTGTGCTTGTTATATTAGCATGATTATCAATTATCACGGTTTATATCGCAACAAATAGAACATTGTTGTTCATAGAACTGATATTTGTAACTTAACAGCTGGGCGCGACTTTGCTAGCTAGTACAACATTTTGTAATGTGTTCACTGTGACTCACCTCTAGCAGAATTTAACTGTGTAGACGTGATTGACTAGATGTAAGCGGGGATTTTTTCCCATTAAATGTTATTACCTAAAAAGAAATACGCATAAACATTTTCCGCGTGAATCAAGATACATTGCTAAGTACTGCATCACTGGAGAAACCACCTGCGGTGCTTGAAGACTTCATTTTTCATGGAATCAATTTAGCTACAAGAATAACGAGAATACTATTAAAAATTAATAAGAAAACATTCGCAATGTTACGGTCATATACTCGTAGTATTTAATAAAAATAGCCGAACAGTGAGACACGACCTACAAGTTACAACGGATAACTGGTTTCGATATAAATATGCGAGATTCGACAATCGTGTTGACAACGTATGTACCTGCAACGATTCATAAATAACACTTTATAGTTCATGTTACTTGGTATTTTAATACAAATACGATAATACTGTACAACATCATTTTTTTATTATTATTTTGGCACTGCATAATGCTAATGCCGTCCAAATAGAGTATCGAATGGTATCAGACGGTAGTCTCATACCATTCGTTACAATAATACATACATACACTCACGCCTTTATCCCCGAAGGGGTGCCTACCCCCTCGGGGATAAAGGCCCCTTCGGGGATAGGGGCGCCACTAGGACACCTACATTTCCCCTTGTATGTTCCGTCCCACGATATGATAGGGGGCGAGCCTATCGCTATATCGGACACAAATTCCTGACTCCGGGCTTATAATGAATAGAAAAATCCAATATCAAGCCCGACCCGAGATACGAACCCGAGACCTCAGCTTTGTAACCGTACCGTAATACAACTAACTACGCCACCGAGATGGTCATACAATCAGTCAGTCAGTCGATACAATCATGAAAGAAATAATTTTGAAAGTAGCAACGTTTTATCCATAGTTTGAAGGATGGGCTTATCCGGACGTAAAGCGACGGCTTTACGGCAGTGTTTCGGTCGGTGAGTCACGTTGCCGTAGGCTCAATGCCTCATCCCTCTCCCTCCCTGAAATAAAAACACTCGGGGTGATACCCATGACTGGAAATCTAATTCAACTATGAATTCCATTTATGGGCATTTTACTGAGGTACTTCTTATCTAAAATAAGCCGATTGCGTTTTAGTTGTGCATAAGTACATAAGTTAAAGCACCAATCATATTATTGTATGAAATAATACTATTTATACTCGTAGAGAAGATTGATTGTAATCTTTATAGTAGGAAATTAGTGAATACTGCGCCCCGTCAATTGATAAATGTTTATATCCGGATGCTGCTCACACGATATGTATTTTCGTATTCGTACACTTATTTATTAGTTATTGCGCGCAATGTTGTTCCCCTAGATCGTGATATGTTTTTTACGAAGTTCTTGATGTGTTGAATTTTGATAGTAAAAAATATGCAGAACTTATTTTATTACATTTTATGAATTAAGCCTTTTAATATTATAAAGTTTGCGTATTTATTACTTGTTCACGCTCAAACGGATGGAAACTGATGACATTTGGTATCGAGGTAGCTGATACCCTGGAGTAACACGTATATTATTTCTTATCCTTAAAAATATAGCGTTCCTGTGGGACAAGCAATGATTTGAAAAATATATATTTGCTACTCTTTCAAACTCAAAGGGATGGTTTGGGATCGAATGATGGGGGGATGAAATAGGATACGAGAGGACAGGATTACTATTGTTAATTATATAATATTTTGTAATGTAACGTATCTTAACGTTGCTTTTATTTCATTACTCTTTTGTCTTTATCAACGCTTTATTGCTATGCTAAATGATAGGATTTTCCAAGTAGTTCATCCGTGAATAGATACATTTATTATTACTATAGTGGGGATTTCTACATGTCTAGTGTTCTTGATTAATTGATGTGTGTAACGCAATATTACTACAACTGTCAAAGATTCTGTAACACAACACTACCAGTTGATAATGATCTTCGTATGTTATAATATAAAATTAATTTATGTAAATTCATAATAATCGATATTATCAGCTTTCACAAAATAAGAGGTCTGGCCACGTTATCGTAATTCAGACGTAGATATTTAAATAAACAATTCTTGTGAAAATGAGATCAAGATAGTAGGTGAGTTGTGGTAATCTCGAGTGGACACTTCTCTCAGTATGTAAGTCATCATTGTTGTTCGTGTGCACGCGTTATTAGTCGTAGAAACTTTTAAAAGGCCTCGCTTGACACCGACACGGAACCGGATCTGAAACTTTATGACATAAATATTAAGAAACAGTGTTTAAAGGTCATTTACGTTGTAGGCGGCATTTGAGAGTACTACGTCAGTTTAATTAGTTTTACATAAAAAAGTGCAAAAGCAAATAACACGGTGGTTTCTGTTTGTGTTGCTTTTGTTTTATGATTCGTTTATTTGTCCGTCGTTAGTCTAACCTCCAGTTTTGATTTAGTTTTGAATTTGCGTTAGCTGTGGTTTTAAACATAATTCATTTTCATTGTGACCGGTAGTGTATCGCACATAGCGCTTTCCGAGACACTTCGTTCAGCAGATTGAAGTAGAATTACCACCGTTTTATTAATTTGCTCGATCACTGTTACGTGTACAAAAATTAAAGCAAAAAATATGCAGATTCGTCGCTGTTAACTCCATAAATTATATGCATTACCGTGTAAAAAATGCAATGATAATGTCCAGACAAGGACATCGAGACCGTGCCGCAAACAACCGCCCGGCATCGACAGGAATGTGAACATATTGAATGGACATGTGCTCAGTGCTGTACCAAACCAGTAGTAATCTCAAGGCTCGCACTAACTCATACGAATGTTCGCCGACAACCAGTTTATCCTCCTCTACTCAAATACCACTGTCGATTCAGATTCATTCAGTTACGCCCGTTCTTTTTGACAAGTTATTGACTTGAGCTTAATGATTTTGCATATTGTCTGATACAAATATGGCTTTATAGTGTGTATTGAAATAACAACTTGTTATACTTTTTATACGCTCAAGTTTTCATATGCTAAGAGTACAATAAATAAAACCTTTATATCGCAAACAGTAATAGTCATAAACTCTCAGTATACTGTCACATTGATATGTCACAAGTATTTCAACGCTATTTTCAAGTGACACACTTATCACAGCAGGAACTTAAACTCGGGCTATTAATTCACGATTTCTTCCAAAATAACATTATTCATTGGTATAATGTATAGCTGTCATAAGCTGATTGTTATATCAATGAGGGCTTATCGATCTGATTCATGACATATATTTTTTAAGTCTCTTATTGAGTATGCGGATATTGCGCATCGCCATGTCGAAATTGGCTTCTTGACACTTATCTCTCGGGATTTGCTAAAAATGTCAAATATCTCATATTTTGATGATAATAAAACAGCGGATGTGTTTGAAAATAAAAAAAGCGCGACACTGTTTTATATTATTCGTAACAGCGTATTATAATGATTCACTTGGCACGATATGCCGTGACGAATTAGTTTAACACATTTCAGCTGCACTTTGTAGTTAGACGCAGTTGCATTGTTTATTAAGAATTGTATAAAGCAACGTTAAATAGGCCACATCATTATGTTAATTTAATTTAGAGCAAATCAATTATAAAACAGGAAATAATAATTAAAATATAAATATTTATACAATAAAGAAATCTTCGTAAGGCAGGTCGCGCTATATTATTGTATTATGGTGTCTTGTCAATACACTATTGTTTTGTTTAATGTTAGTTGGCAAGTGCTGTTACATGCAAAGCTTGCCAATCGTGCGATATGTGTTATCCATTCATTTAAATAGTTTCGCAATCAAATATCAAAATCAAAGCGCATTCTTGCTGATACATCTCATCACTTTTATAGTTTCGTAGACTTATCGTCTGTTTTGTGACTCAATTTAATACAATGAAACATTGCAGTTACTAGTAATAATGATGATAGGTCAATAATATTATAATAGTGAAACCTTTTGTCGTACGTGCAGTGAAGCGCGTACACGTTACAAAACCACGGAGGTGCGTCGACCTCGCCACTTTTGACTACCAATCGCGGCGTAATCACACTTCCTCACTAAAACATTATCTTCGTCTATTCTATACTCTATAGATAATTCATTGAGCAATAATTTCAATAATTCTATATATCGTATGTTTTGTAATGTCATGACGTCGTAAATTTTTATTTCTATGAATTTGTTACGAACAGTCAACTTTCCAATAGTGAAAGTTTCATAAAACTGTTAGGTTATTGTGTATACTTTGCTTAAGTGATGTGCTTAATATTTATACAACAGCAAATAGAAAACAGTTACAGTATTGCTTTATAATTATTAGATGGATCATATGCTTACATAAGCTTGGGCTAATAATCGATTATGTATGAGTTTGATTGAAAACCATTAAAGCTACCGCAGTGAACTTTACAACGATTGTAAAATAAGTACCTGGGATTAACTTGGCCTTTGTTCAATCACGAATCTCGAACGTTTTCGAATCAGGAGTTCGAACTTTACTCTCCAAATTGTACGAAAGAAATTAAGTACATATTCGCGGTTTCATTGTTATGTAAAGGTACGTATTATATTGAAAGAAAAGAATTGGAATTTTGTCTTTGAAATGAGAAAATATTTTTAGCTGCTAATAAAACAACTCCGGTACAAACAGCACAATATTTTTGTAATGAAGAATAATTTACGATTCGTTTGGCTCGTGTCACCGTGCTTTAAATTATTTTTAACGTGAGAGAATCATGCGCGGCCGCTATTTACGGGAATATATTGATATGCAAAAACAAAAGTATGATACACCAAGGCGCATTCCTAGCGTATACGACAGACAAATTGAAAATTAAACTGCTGAAAGATTGATCGCTGCAACGGAATATTTTTTTTAAATTGTGCGTATAACAAACAGTATTATTATGTGTAATAATTTGCATGCTATTTTTTTTTATCAAATCACGATACGTTGCACTAAAAACATAAAATATGTATTCGTTTGTTTTTAAATTGCTTTATTAGCTGAGCAGCAAAATGCATAGGGTGTTTGGTCATACACCTTCTGCCTCCTTCGGATCACCGGAAAGGGAGCGTAACAATTTTTCTCTCCGCCATAAAAGGTTCGGACTGTCCACTTGTACAAGTGTTATTATGTACCTACAAAACCTTAACCGGATACATTTCCCAAAGTGTTAATCCCTGGAATATATAAATCACGCGACGTTGACCCCACAAAGAAGTCGAACAAGTTACGACCATAAGTATTTAAGTTGTTGGTGTTTATTACCAATAATACGACAGATACATTGCATTGACTTTGAGCAATAAAAATATCGTTAAACTAAGGCCAATGTGCTACATTAATGTGCACATTAACATATTACTTCTAACTCATTTATCTACACATAGTAATGTAATTATTTCCGTTGAAAGTTTTGTTCCGCTTCGAACGTGTATTTATTTTTACCGCGTGCATGTTGCATATGTGTTGAATAACTATTGGTGAATTAAACAGCGGTAAACAGAATACTTACGAAGAGCATTTTTTATGTATTTGCATCACGAAATGACCGCATAGTGGTAAATAGATTGTAAAGTCCGAAATTTACTGCATGTGGTATGTGAGATTATTTTTTTTCGAAGTGCAGCGCTTTTTTACGAGCAAATAGTTAAAAGCTAGGAAGAATGAACTGCCAGTAAGCATGTACGTAAGTCAGAGAAGTATTAGAAAAAGTATATAGTAATTTTCATACGAAAAGATTGTAGCAGCGACACGCGATACCATTATATCCTCATTACAAAGCTGATAATAGCAGCCATATAAAAACAACCGCTCCAGTAACAGCCTTATCGATTTGGTGAAGCTTTTCCATTACCGTGTTTACGGATCTGTGTTCGTCTTTTTCAAATAAGACGTTAGACCGGCATACGACGTCATATTTATAAGTTTAACTTTAAGACATAAACTTGTAATGTTGCATCAGTAAGTCGAATCTGGATGCGGACTTTATTATCTTGTACAGTTTGCTGTCGTTTCATTGAAAAAAACACTTACAACAATAATAATATAAAATATGTTCTGTCTGACCTGGTCTCATTCTTGTACTAATATACATTATATATTGACCGAAATTAAATTATGTACGACAGAAGAGGCTTGCCTCGTCGCCGTCGCTGTCAGCTTGTCAAGCTATTATAAAAATAACTAATTCATAATTCGTAAATTAGCATAATGCCCCTGCTTATTTACATGCAATATTTTTTGCAGATATAATTTGTAATATTTATTATGCGTGCGATGTCATCTCGACATTGGATTATGAGTCCGTCCAACTATCATATACCGTGTCACTTTCGTTTTTGGCAACCGGCGTTTTGTAAATTCTCACGGTTTGTATACGTCTTTTGTTGATGAATTACGAAACTGTGGTACAATGACTTGGTCTGCAAGGCTGTTGTCAGTGTAATAATTTGAAACTCAAAGCTGCCTCTGAACGCAGCGCTAAATAACTCGCCGTTGTCGAGTCGCAGTCTTTGAAAAAGGCATTGCGTTTTATTTATATAGAAACAGAGTTTTCGAAAAACGACACAAAGGAAGAAAATATATTTTACATCATAAAATTTTTATTAAAAATAAAACAAAATAAATCAATTTACTTCGTATATTGTGTTTAGTTGATTCTTTCAAAACAATAGGCCAGAAGCTAGGCGGTAAAGGAAGATTGTGCGTAAAAAAGACTGTTATGAGTTGCATACAATGCATTGGTTTGCGATTTGGAAAATGTTATAAGGAAAAAATGCAACATTAAGAATAATCAAAAAAACCTTTTCTGCGGTTGAAGTTTATTGTTATTATCACTTGAGGGATAACATTGACATGCATAAAATTAAATAAAAGGTAAACTAATTCACATCGGTATCTTATTTACATAGTCCCAAATATTTATTGTTGTGGTATTTCATGATACTGGTGCCTAGATGTTATTAAATTTAATTTACAGATGAGTTTGCTAGAATTTGTTATCCCGACTAGCAACAACACTAGAATGCATCTGAAAACTCTCTAAGATTTGTTGAATAAAATTGAGATCTCACCGTTTATGTTACAAAGCGTTTTACAAAAATGAGCCGTGTTATTATAAAAATAAATAGAATATAATTAATGGCAGTGAGATGTTGAACAATAGTATCTAAACGTTGTACATTCACTGTTATTGTCCGACACGAGAAACGGCGCTGCACACACACATTGTCTTTGTTTGCAACACAACTTAATATAATGAAACGAATAAAAAATACACGGCACGCTATATTAAAATTTAACAACGAGAATCCGCTATACTGAATGCTAGAGCATATACATTTAGTTTTAATAAGTTTTAGGGGTAGTCCATTTTCAGTATGTTGGTAATAATACTGACGTATTTTATTATCAACAATTTAGCAGTCCAAGTTTGTCCTTGTCCAATTTGTTCAAGTCCTTGTCCAAGTCCATTCTGAGGAATAGTATTGAGCCATAATCTCTAAAGTCTAAACCTTTGCCTGAAAGACGGTCGTGGAATGACAGGTTTTTTTTCCATTTATGACCAGGGTAATATCAAAAGTCAGGACTTAATAATTCATATGGGTAATGATATGGCCAGTCATTAGCGAAATGCACTCTAATAAGTAAGCTTTTCCAAATTATATAACTTGATTTCACACCAATTAGGCACCCATAAGAATTGCTGATTTTATTATAAAAAAAAATCCTTAATATATATTTTTTAATTTTATAAAGGTAGAAAAAAATAAACCAACAATCTGTCACGTTGTCCACATTGCGACAAAAAGCTCTTTACCGCTATTATCACGCTCTTCGTCCTTGATATAAACACTCAAGGTGATATCAAAACGTATTAGCACAATTATTTCTAGTGTCTGTATTGTTGGCGATAGTTCTGATAATAAAACTTATCTGTGGCAATGAGTATCAGGTCGATAATAATTTTGTGGATGATTTAATTTACAATCAACGCCGAACAGAAAATAGACTCTAGATAAAATATATTCTTTAATTCGCATTATATCAAAATTTCATAAGTACATAGTTCCATAAGATTTACTAATGCGAAGTGAGAAATTCAATTATTACACTCGATGATCCAGAAAGTCTTGTTGAAAACATTTGGGTTCTTTCTGATTGGAAAGACATTTTCTAACAATAAAGTTAACCAAATTATCACCTCGCCAACGTTTAAAACATACGGTTTGTGGATGCCACTAATGTAGCTTAGCTGATTTAAAGTTGTGGTAATTTAAATAAAACATTTTGTTTGATTGTGTTCCTGTCAGCGAGTGCGGTAATATAATTCGTGATATATTGTAACTTGTCATAAACAAATCTTGCCGTATTTCGAAGACACATGATGGTATGTTTCGGCGAATGTTATGTTATGACGCCCGTTTAATTTCATTTTCCCTGTCAGCGTGAGCGGTGTTTTCTCGATTTCATAGCGAATCTACTTAAAAAATAGCATTTCCGCGAATAAAAAACTACTGCGTATGTACGTAGTTTTAAGTAGGCGAGTGGCTTGGCAGTTGGCACACGCCTAGTGTCAAGGGCGGCGCCATATCCCTGCTCGTCGCTTCTATTACAACCTCGCGGACCACTGTAACTAAGTCCCTCCCATAATTTTTCTGAGGATCGAAACCGTGAGGTGAAATGAAACAACGTAGCTCTTTCACAAATGGTTGAGTTCAACCTCGCCCGTGTTCCGGGTGAAGATGTGCTTACATCGCGTTTTAAACAAAACTTGGATTTCTTCTTGAACTGTATACTAATTTACAAAATTAGGTTGAACGCTTGCGTGGGTCTGCTGAAACTCAAGTTTGACACTCTTTCTGTGTTAGCTATTTTCGACTACTCTCACTAAGTAATTTAAAATGGCAACTAAATCCCACAAATATTAGCATAATCCTTTGAATAAGACCTTTATACTCTGTATAATTAAACTTGCTACATTCAATCCTCATTATTACGTTACATCAGCGGAGTGCAATTATCTTGCAAAAGTGGTTTCAAAAATTTCACCTTCACCTATGAAAAAGTGGAATATGTTATGCTCAAAATCGTCTTCGCTCTTAACTCTATGAACTATGCATCAAACATTAATATACTTTCTAATTCGTTTTATACGTTTGCTATGTAATGATCCAAATTGCTCATGTATAAATGTAGAGAAATGTACCTAAACCATTTACAGCTAACAAAAACCCACTAGTGTTATATAAAATACGCATGACATTTAAAAGCACCAGTATATCGGTGTTACTAACCTAAGTCTTCCATTTAGGATTAGCAAAACAAATGTAGCATAAATCAATTTTACTACACGGTTGTTAATCCGAAATAAAGTAGCATGATTACAGATGATAATAGCGTTTATCCGCACTCGGATGCAAATCAATCATGCCGCTGATAGTAGGTATTGTTTGACGTTAATTTGTTTGGCGAAGTAAACAATGAGACGCTCCGCGATGCCGTGCACGTAAATTAAATTACTAGAGCGCCTTAATTACATTTTCTTCCATTATTGCTGCGGAACAATGAGAGCAACAAGAAATAAAATCACACACAATAGTAATGAGACATGTAGACGGGCCGGTGTCACCGCGGACGCGTCACGCCCTCGCAAATTATCAATAACGGACTATTTGTAATTGCTGTTGTCGTTTGCTATGCTTCACTGCTGCTGGCAAGATTTAGTAGCATTACATTAGATAATAGTTGTTTTTGTGCAAGTACTTTCGTTTTTAGACGTTTATGAGTTTAATCGTCAATTTAAGCGCATGGTATGATAATATCCCATTGTTGTTTTGTTTTGTCAACACATACAAAAATATCTGTACCATCTGACACATTAATTTGCCAAGAAGCATTCTCATTTATTTTTGTTTCATTTATTTTCAAAACAAAAATAGCGTAGTGATTCACTGTACTCTTATTCAGACAATGTTTTAATAATTTGGTTTTATAAAGCGCAGTGTCGTGATGTTTCGTTGTGTGAATAAGGGTATTAAGGTCGTGTGCAATGCTCTGCAGAATAATCAATTTTCGAATATTGATTTCGATATTATAATCGATCTTTCACGGGTAGCGATTGTAAGAAATGCTTTAAGAGTGTTGCACACGCGCTGTGATCGTTGATTGCATGCGTAGCCTGTGTGTAGACCATGGTCTCTGTTGCATGCAGGTCTAGGCGCGCTTCGCAGCAGCTTTCGAGGAGCGCCGAGAGCATCGATCAGTCATACAAAAGGTAACATTATGCTTTGTTTTTATTTTCATATATTTATAAGGCGCTTGCAAATTTGCTCAATATTTTGAATTAAATAATATTTAACATTCATATTTAGTTACAAACGGTCAATTGAGTAGCTGAAAACAAAATTAGTTTTCAAATTTACTCGCTGAGGAGTATGACCGTTTTCAGTATCTCCTTGAAAGCTAAATACACATTGCAAACTACCAATTCATCTTTTGTTGGCTTTAAGAAAATCCCACGTCCTCTGAATGTAACAACTGGGTATATGATGTATAGAACTCTTGTTGATAACAATCGCACAAGTGTAACGTTACATCGCGATAAAGCGACGGGTCTTTAAAATTATCTCATACAGATCATCTAAAATATATTGGCGTGTGGCGAAATTTGGAACTACAAATACAATTTTAATAAATTATCTATTTGATGCATTGTTTTAGATACTTTAATGTAACGTAAATAAGCATTAATACTCGTAATTTAATAGTATTTACATGTACGATGTAATAAAATGTGAAGACAGAAAAACTATTCTTATTTTTCGGTCGCCATGTATCGAAGACGATCTGTATACGCGATGGCAAGAATTCGTCCTATGACACTCGCCTCTTAAATGTCAAGCCTCTGTTAGTCGCTTGAGATGTAGCTGAAGTATATTAAAATATTTCATACATTTGACTGAATAATTGTATCATTGTGTTGTTTATGTGAAAAAAGGATTGCACAATTTCTGCTGATAACAAAAGATGATCCGCTTAATGATTAATTGTTAAAAAAAACAATATCGCATTGTTGAGCAAGTTTGCAAGTATCAACAAACACATTTTTATAATAGCACTCAGTTGATATTGCTTGTTTACGGAGCTAACTAAGTCGTTTGTATTAATATATGTATGTGTAGACAGTAGTTGGTAATTGGTATTCGTGTTTCATATAGTTGGACGGTGCACACTAACGCTTGGCACTTCAAACGTCGTCACGTGTATTTGAAACCTAGAAACCAATCCATCGTATCACATTTTAATATCTTTCGGACTGCTGTCGTGTCGTAACTGAACTGTAAACTTGATAAGCATGACCTAATTGCGTAATACTACATAATCCCATTGAATTTCAACGATGTATACAGCTCGACTCGCGAGTACTGTGCTCTGAGCTCGACTTTCTGACTCATGATTGAGATTAATTTAAGTTTAGAGCCGACCTTAAGTAACGACATGTTATTGGCCTTCGTGCGTAACTGGCTTAGTATTCGAAACATTCTCGCAGAAATGTATGTACCAAGGTGCACTGTTCTGTTTCTTACTCGTATTATTTACATTCCGTCTATGAGTTCCACGTACCTTGTGTACTAATCAGTTGCGAGGCATAATGTATTAGATAATAATATACCCTTTGTTTTGAGTATGTAAATGAAACCTTGACTCGCGAGCTCGTTCTATTTGTATCGGTCCTGTGGGAGTTATTTGGGTTGGCTTTTAGGAGTGTACAATTATACGTACGTTGACCCGTAATGTTTATTATGTAGGTCTGGCTATCTTCGTTTCTGAAGGGTTTAATCGTGGGACTTTCCGTCTGTCTCTTTACTCTTTGGATTGTAAGGTCGGATGGATTCACCGCCCTTCACCGTTAATCTTGGACTGTTTGTCACGCAACACATTAACACTCTATGTATGTACTTAGTTTCTATTACCAGAAGGCTTTTAACAATTTCCGCGTCACTTAATGTTGAAAGGCCGGATCTTCTTGTATATAAATTAAATAACTTGTATAAGGTGTTTTGATAAGAGGAAGAATACATAAAATATGCAGTAAAAAGCTTCTCAATTCTTCCTAACCCTCTTAATACCTAAATTATATACGAATGCATTATTAATGTTATTACTTTGAACGACGCGTGCTTTGCAACACGCGGAGGCTTTCAAATGTACGTGTTTTCTATAAGTATCCTATTTTCTATAACTATTGTTAATACAAGTTAATAGATAAAAACATTTTAAATATCATATTATGCATTTCTGTACGGTAGTTATGACAAATGGTGGTTTATTTCGATCGGTTTGCCTGATGCAGCACTGACGTCATGTTCAGGCAATAAGTGGTTAGTATTCTCCGGTTCCACATCCTTATATCGTTTCTGCGGTGATGGTTACTCACACATAAAAATGAGATTTTTTAATTTATTCTAATGTATGTTACTATGGTGGTAAAGGTTAAATAGTTTTAAGGTGGTTTGGTGTAAGGTGAATGTGTAAATTGGTAACTAAAGTCCTCTAAGACCGCAAGGTGCCAATGAAGATCTAATTGTTTCAACGTATGTTACAGGTCTAAAAGTCGTTCTGTGGACCATGGGTTCTCACCGCCCTTCGACTTGGAGTCACTGCGCTCGAAGGTCGAGGGCAGATTTGACGCCGTACACAGAGGTATGTATCTCACGTGAAACAACCGGTTATTCTACATTATAAATACATTAAGTTCGTATTGAGACAAGTTGACTGCACTAACAGTACAATTATTATTCTGTAATTATTGCTGTAAGAATCCGTGAAAACGGTCACGACAACCCTTATAACAGTGTGTTTATGTAAAAGCAAATTGGGTAGTGTTTACCAAATCGTCTTTTCCATTACGAGCTTTCGGCACGTTTTCATATCGGTCCAATGTAAATATTTCGTATCGGACCTCCGCCTATCTTTATTTGAAGGCATGAAAATTACGCCTTAGGGATTATTCCCATCTCAACGCCCAAGGGAAGGGTTAAACTAATCCGATCTTGCTAAATCCATTACTTGGGCCGTCTGCTTTTAGGTACATATTTATTTAGCGTCTGCCGCCCGCGTATAAATCAAACATTGAATGAAATTAAGCCTTGTCCCATTACGCGAACACGTTTTATTGGCTGTTTCATTACGCAAACCGTACTTACCGACTACCGACGTAAAATTCTCGCGACGTGACGAAATGTGAAACTGCGCTAAACCTTTTCGTTGTGACGTGTTTTAAAAACGACCTATTACAATTTTACCAGTAATTAAATATCACGAATGCCAAATATATTACACGTTTTATGGACTTTTACCAATTCGCTCGATATAGAATTAAAACCATTTATATTTTCCTGCTGGGACATTTTCCATATAAAAAGCTGGCTGGTATGGTTAAGCGGCAAAGAATTTAATTAATTTTGCGGTTTAAATGGCTAATCAGAGTATTCGTGAGCCAGATTGTCGCGAGGGTAGGAAATTTATTGCGGCCTATGTACATTGGATGTTAGCATGGGTGGGTTATTTTCCGAACTGGTTCGGATACAGAGTAATCTAATTTCGGCACAATCTATTTATATTCGGAATTATGCAAATGTGTCCCTGATTCAGTGAAATTATTTCACCTCAATTAGCAATTCAATGGATCTTCTCGGTCGTGGGCACCTTCGCCCTGGTGCGACATCAGCTTCCTTTGTCGCGCCACGTGTGTGGAGTCACGTAATACTATTCGGGCCAGCGAGAAATGTTTTCAAAATAAATAAGCCATTTGCCTCAATAAATAAATAGCGGCCGACTGTTAATGGAATCCGTAAATTAATTCAGTTGAAATTTTGCGTGTTTGTTTGTGCTGTCGGTTGCGAAAATATAAAGAAACGATTTGATTACACTAACCCGGACACGTGTATGTTAGTTTACTACTCCGCAGTCCGGATATTTTTCTAAAGCCATTAGTGTTAAAAGTGGTCAACTTGTTTGAAATGTTCGCGTGTTCTGTTGAAAAGTCTTAGTCGTGGTTCTGTTTGTTTAATAAAATTTACTTTGATCTGGAGATAAAAATATGTTGATGTTTATTATAAACTGCACGAGTGGGTTGTCATAGTGTCTTATAGATTTGATGACTGCTAAAGTCTTGTATTTTTTGGGGCTTAATCACATATCACCTATATGCAGTCGTAGGTGAATATGTTTTTTAATCATCAAAACTAGATATCATAAACAGATACGTATGGCCGATGGCAGGGCGGTAGTCAGACGAGCACGCTGGTTCGCATTTAATAAAACATATTTATTGGCAGAAGATAATTCTATTTACGTTCTGGCAATCATAACATATCGGCCAGTATAAATCAATGCGTTAGTGTGCGATGTACAATGGATATTAAATGTAATAATTACGCGCTTGCGGTGTTGCGTGCCACTTCACCACCGATTAATTTGAAATGTACAGAATTTATTTGTCAGCATTCCATATTAATATTGGGAATGTTGGGAGAAACTGGCGGTTATTTTGCCAATGATTCCAACGCCGATGGTTTTACTCATAGCAACAGTGTCTCGGTGTCGTCTTTGCGTGACACTAAAGCGGTTGATTCTTTTCGCTGTATTTACAAATCATCAAGCATATTTCCTTCAGTAATTGTTATTTTTACTTCAGTTTCAACTCGCTGTAATACTCGAAATTTAAAGTATTGAAACAAGATCTAAGTAGATATTAATATTTAGGGGAGTAACGTATATTGCAGTTTTGCAAATATTAGCGTGGTTACAAGTTGCTTTTACATAACATGAAATAAAACATACTAAAGTGTTTTCATATAGCTACCTATAGGCTCCAGCATATGTCTACCGTTCCTATAACAGTTTGTTTTTCTAAACAAGAAGGATGTATGAACTAAAGGTAATAAATAACATTTCTTTGTTGCAGACGAAGACGAGCACGCGAAGAGACTGCCTCCCCCGCCCCCCATCAAAACTATGACGTATACGGTGAGCATTCCACACCACATTATGATTGATGCTTCGTAAACGATGTAGGTGCTGGTGAATATAATTCGAGGAAACACAAAGATTTATTTGCGGGAAATGGGGATAGGTTAGTTGCAACGTGTGGGAGGAGGATTTTCGGAGCCGCCTTAGGATAGCACATAATGATTAAAAAAATTGACTTTATTATTTATTACCCTCGTAGTATCCGCTGTATAGTGGGCTAGAAGCCAGTTGTCAAACAATAGTCCGCGGGTTTGATTCCCGTACCGAAACATATGTTTAAATGAACTTTACCTTCGAGAACAGACTCGACTTTTGTCGTCGATCTTATTGTCAAAATGTAAAGGTCACCGATAACAAAAATTGTATGAACTAAAATATTTAACCTCGCCTATTACTTATTAGCCAGTCGAGATTGCCTCAATAAGCATAGTATACACCGGTAAAGTTTTATTATTTACTAATTAATTTATTTGTTTGTTGTAAGGTTCGCGACCGGGACACGCTGACGTCACTGGCGGCCAGGTTCGACACGACGCCCTCCGAGCTCACCAAGCTGAACCGGCTCGCCACGCAGTTCATCTTCCCCGGACAGACGCTGCTCGTGCCCGACAAACGGAAAGGTGAGAAAACTTTCGCCATTATATCTCATAAAACTCATATAAAAACTTAACATGGACATGATTTATGAAATAACTTGATTGTGAGCAGTAAAAAATACTTAGGCTCAGTTGCACAAACTAACTTTACCCATACCTTTGACACTGAAAACGTCAACTCCATACATTAGCAATGTCACATACGTCACAAATGTATGGGATTGACATTGATAAAGTCAAAGCTATAGGCAAAGTTAGTTTGTGCAATTGGCCCTTAAGCTAGATTATGTAGGAATTTTATGTTAGATACCATGGTTTGAAAACGTCTAATAACTCCGAACAACTATCATAAGGTCTCTTAATTAGACATTTATTTATTAGTATTTTTGATTTAATAGAATTATGCGAGTTCGATCCCTGCACTGAAACAAATATTTGATACCCACGACACAAGTCTCGATCTTAGTGTGGGGTCAGAACTATGTATGTGACTGTTGGGTGTATTTATTTATTTATTTATCACAGAAAATTATACAATACATAGATATTTTTGATAGTAGGATGGTGAAGACATTTAAGTTAATAAATGTACAAAAAACACTCGGAAATAATAATGTAAACAAAATTAACTCGTTTCGTGTGACCAGCGTCACTTGTTTATTTTTATTGGCTAAAATCAATGCAGTTTTACACGTAGCAAAATCCAGACTCGTCAACAAAACAATTGTCGGAAAAACAACAACAGAAATAAATAAAAATAATGTTCCCCCGCGGATATAAATGCGTTTTATTATCTTGCTTAAAAACACGCGAATTTTACACCTCTTCAGTTGTAATTATTTTGCGAAAGGACATTGTCTCGGAAATAAAACGGGCACGACCGTTGTTCACGAATTTATTGAATAGGTGATGTGAAGGATTTTTGGACAATCGCGCCGCTGCCCAACAGAAATAAATACATCTCGGTTTTAGAAGTTATTTATTTGCAATGCGTTTATGTTATTTATTATTATCGCAGCGAGATCGAGTTGTATGCGAATCGGTTTTGTTTATGTTGTTTCAACGCTGATGGTAATGGCTTTCGATTTATTTTATTCCTTTGCACAAAATGTTTCGCTTTTGTTTGTTTATGATTCCTATATTTATTTCTCTGGCGCATGTTGCCACCTGTAGCAAATTTTGCTGAGCAAGTTGTGGCCGAAGCAAAAAAATCGCCAGGTATAAGACATTAGAGGACTCACTTTTTCGTTTTTTTACATAATATTTTAAAGACACTTGTTAAGAAAAACCTTATGAAATGATCCCCAGTAATTACGTTTTTGTTGCTAATTTAAAGCCTTCAAAATATTGTAACGTCGTGAAAAACAAATTAATCGTACATAATAAGTACTATACTTGCTACTTGTAAAACGTGTATCTTGTAATACAATACCATCGTTGATTGTCTCGTTATCAACGAATAAAAGCACGCTATATTTAATAAAGGTTTAAGCAAAACAATGCAATCACAATTGTATTTCGCAAGTCATGAAAAATATTTACAGCAGGGTTTATTAAAAACTGTAGTATTCATAAAGCAGGACTACGTGTGACTGTAATAACTCTAAAGAAACGCCTTGCACTACCAGTATGCCTCGTAAAATATGTCTCGCCCACATAAAATTTTAGTTTTCCAACTGTTTTAATTTTCCTTTTTCAAATGTCACAGTTTGAACATTTCTTTCGATTTCTGCTAGTCTTCGATGACGTATAATTTTTACCACACTATGTGTAAGTTTCGTTCCGATTAAATTAACGAAAGATACATTTTCAAAATGAAATGAAAATGGTAAACATCCCTCTGTATACTCCAAAATTTTTCAAACGACTAATTAACTCTGTATTTTATAAATGACACGAGAGCCTAAACATCAATTTATGCCTGTTTTTTGTCTGTTTGAGCCGTCAGTCAATTGTCAGTGCCACTAAATACATAATTGAAGTTAACACACGGCTTAGTTATGATTAGGAAATACTTAATAATCAATTGGACATTAGCAGATTTTTGTGAACTGCAGGATTTACGTTCCTGTGTTTACGTCACGAAGTTAACATGTCAGTGATAAAATATATTAACGGACATATCATTCATGCTATAAGTATTTTTGTGCCTTACTAACACATTTCAGACGCCGTATGTTAATCCATAATTAGAAGGGTGGTGTAATGTTTTTTTAACCAACGCATTAGAGTTCTCAGTCCAGTTTCACAATTTTGATGTAACAAAACGTGGATGTGTTATGTGGATTCAACAGTTTATTTATAAAAAAAATACGATCTATTTTTGCAGAAACATATTATATAAATTCAAATTTACCTGTATCAGCCCACGCATGTCCCACTACAGCGTACGAACCTTCTCTACAATCGAGAGTACGATTGTGAGGGGTAAAATTAGAGTTATTATGAGCAAAAAGGACTAAATTCGAATGTAATTAATTTAAATTCTGTTTCTCTTTCTCCGTCTTTTAAATCCATCCCATGGTTGTCTGTAAGACATTGCTTTATGCGATAAGACCGCCATTGGTATTGTTTTGTTTTCTGTTCCTGTATTATGTTTTACTGTGTACAATAAAGATTTAAATAAATAAAAATAAATAAATAAATTCTCTTAGCAAATATTATGTTAACATAAAAGAATTTACAGTGTAATGAAAGGTTAAATGGCTGTCCTAAAGAGTGTCACGTGAACTCTTGATCAACTTTTATGCAGTAATTTTACGGAAGATCTTACGATATATGACAAACATTGTTACTGTAGATATGTATCGAGAATTGAAACACTTTTCATCGGCAAAGTAATAAATCGTGCCAATTTCAATTTTCAAAAATGTGTGGCAAATTGAACAAAAAGTAGTAATTAATTGTCTACGGACTACGTAGTAACGTGTGTGAAATTATTTTGCTTCTTGAAATCCCCCGGTTGGTAGTCGTTGGTGCGTACAATGCATTACGTCATGTTACTCACCCATTTGTGACGTTACGTTTCTTAATTAGTGATGCTACGCTACTATTGTTGTTTTTATTTGGAATTAGATTTATTATTTCGTCTCCGTTGATACACATATAGTATATATGTGACAGGTAACTTGGTTGTTCCGGAGTTGTAATTAGCCTAAGTCAGTGTTCTTACAATCGAGGATATGGAAGATCACTCTAGAGAAAATTAAACAGATTAATGCATCCATTGCATCGCTTAAAAGAAACAAAGTAGTCCATGCCACCTCCATGACATAAAATGAAACCATTGGTCCCTTTTCACGTGAAAGAAATACGTGTACAAAACAGATCTGACTTGTCTTTCCTTAACTCTTCGTTGATTAATATAATAATTTACAAGAGTTATACCATAATGTATAGTTGCTTTTTCTGCTGATCACAGCGTCAACAGTTTTTTTCGGCTTATAATAAATGTGTAATAAATATTATGTTTTGTGAGTATACCAGAATTTATTGATATGAATAAAATATAATAATATTTTTGCGATTATTCTATCAAGGACATCGTAAAACTTTTCCAAGGCTTTCCTCGTGTCGACGTTTATATTACGATTTCGTAAATTGGACGTAATGAAACGTGTTGAAAAGATGCCTGGATGATTAATAATGAACATTCATCACGTGTGAATGAAACTTGATGAGAGATTCATAGCATTGGTATCTAAATATAAAGCATATTTCAAATGGTTGTTTGTTTAGTAACATTTTTTTTTAGTATCCTTGTAGTTTTTATAATAGATAATATTGTATTGTTAATTAATAACGACTAATGTAACTAAAATTGAGGACTGAAGATAGTATTTCACACTGTTATCTCTCCTAACCCTGGTACAACACAGGATTTCAAAAACTTCAATTTAATTGATTCTGTTGTTTTTTTTACCAAAATTACGGTTGTTATACATTCATACCTACCCTTCCGGTTAACAAGAAAACGTAAGCTAATGTTTTCTTTTACGTTTTGATACACGGAGTTGTGAGGTTTTCAACAGAAGTAAATAGGCCAGTCGATCGATTTCAATAAATTTTCATACACCCACTCAATAAAAACACTTATCTGATTCAATATCCTCTTCGACAGATGATTAAATATCTCGAAGACATTTGTATGTCATCCGACAACGCAGTGAATTATGTAGCACGCGTAATAAAATCAGTACGTATCTTTATCGCCCCTCAGGAGATCCAGATATTATCATAACAATTCTTTTATCTTAGACGACCCTTCAGCCACCGTGACAGAGGGATTATCCAGTTACGATTATTGATAAAAGTCGAATTGGAATTGAGTTATTATTTATTTATTAATTATGATATGTATTTATTACATCTACCTCGGGGGCACAATAGCTACATTTGTGGCCTTTTTTCTGTCTTTTGTTGTATTTTTTGTTCATTCTTGCCCCAGGATATAATTAATAATTATCCCTAATTGGTTGTAACAAATACTACATATCTCTAACAATAAGGCGTCGAAGTTGTTTCTCGATCATAATTATTGTATGATCGTTTCAACCGAAGTTTGTTCACAACTAAGATTTGTATCATACAAACCATATAACACAACCGCTTTAAGTATACATTTACCATATTTTTAATATTAAAGAACGAATTTTATATTTCTATCTACAATCGATTTTCATAGACTAGAACGTATCATGTTCATTATAAGTACGTATTTTAAAGGATATCACGTTACCTTGAAAAGTATAAAATACTTGATCGTATTCCATAGGATATCTATTCTTATTGTAAAAACAAAATAAAACGGAAGAAATTCGTCAGTTGCATAAGTTAACTATAAAAATGCCACCACGAAACTCTATAATGGTAATTTATTTGTTATGTAATCAATCACACGACCTCAACCGCATAGTTTGTTTGATGTATTCATGTTTACTTTATGTATATGGAGCGAGTTATTTTTAAACATATTGCCACGTTACAACAGCTTAATAATTAATTAATTATATAGACGCAATCCATAAAAGGATGCTCACTTGAAAACAATGTTGGAGTCATACCGGTTTGGTCGCCGCATCTCGGGAGCCGGGACGTAAATAAATAAAAGAGAACATGATCGAGGCCGGGCAAAATAATGCACGCTGATAGTGGTATCAACAACATCGATTGCACCTACACTATCGCCAGCGCTCATTGTCCAGGCACGAAGCAAAACAATAACACGCAGCCTTGGTGTTATTCATTCATGCGTGACGTAGACATGGAACAAATTTTTCTCCTATTTGCACGGCAAACAAATGTTACAACAGTCGTCGCGATCCGAGTGCAGACGCGGCCGCGCTCGAGCTCGAACGCAACGTGACCACGCTCCGTTTCTATTTTCATTTGTCATTCAATTACATTTCGCATTACGTTCTTAATTAAGTTCAAACCGTGTCGACCCCGTCTCCCGACTACTGCTGGAATTATTGCTCGCATAGATAATATGGAATCGCTTTATCACAAGCGATAAATGTGCCGATATAATGGACCTTGCGCTGATACCGTTCAACAATGTTTAGTTTTGAGTTTCTGAAGCGGTGGTATCACGGTACGTTGACGTTTTCGCGATGGTTGTTCGTTGTTTTTATGTGTTGTTCCGTTACAGCCGTATGGTGGCATTCGCCGGAGTTCCACGAAACATATGTAAACAAACAACAGGTGTAATGGTTGTGTGTCGTGTTGACTTGCAGATGGCGATAAGGATTCCGATGGACCGTCGGAGAGCGGCGACAACACATCTGAATCAACACAAGGCGCTCCGAGCGAACCAGCACAGGAAAAAGGTACATATCATCTTTTATATACTTTTAATTGCAAATATTGGGGTAATTGAAAAAATATTTAATTTAGGTTATGATAACTGCGGCATGCGTCATTCCGTAACAGGAAAAACATTTTGTGATCATTGATAAGTGTAAACACACGCCATCTAAACAACTCATCGAAAAACAGAGTGTTGTGTAACATGAACAATAAACATTGCTAGTTAGAATCGCGGTCGTTTCAAACCTCTTTACTGGAGCAACAATATTACTAGACGTTAACAGCACTTTATGGACGGTATTCAACATGACAATGCGCGTGTAGTCGTGTCTCTTCAGAAATGCTCCCAAGGACATGCACGTCGCTTGTTGTGCATTGTACGAAATGGGAATAAGCGATCTCACCGCCGCCACTGTGTCACTCTAAATGAATGACAATAATGCCTATTGCCTGTAACTATTCACCATTACCTATTCACCATTAATGAATGAACAACGTACATTTAGGGTTGCCAGTAGTAGACGTTTTTTTCAATCTGAACACGATTGGTAGTGTAATGGTCACTATTTATGATATGTGCAATGTTTATACAAAACATTAATAATTATAATATCGGCTCGTTTCTCCACACAACGTCTTCGCACCGTTCCCGCCATTCGCATATATCCCCTCCGGTGTCGATGTATAGACAATATTAGACAATAGACTTTTTGACAGTTCTACATAATAGAGAATAATGGGAGCACAATGGAGGCTGTCACATAAATCATGACTCAAAGCTCATTTGTGGCTTTGTGGACACCGGAAGGGATATTGCGTTCTCTTTTACCCCCGGTTTGCGTTGTGTCAAGTTCGAGACGATAGATGCACAGAGTATAAATATATCCATACACTACAGGTAGGTAATCAGGTCAACATTTCTATTACTACAGTTCACTCTAGTTATACTATAGTTTAATAGATATTTGACAGTTGATATAGTGTGATTTTTTCCCGAATTGTAATAAAAGTAAAGTTCGTAACATAGTAACCCTATAATCCATCGATAATGAGAGGTCACCCGGTGCAGGAAAATGCCATTAATCTTGTTACAGCGCGCCGGTGAATTCCAGTGTTTATGTTGAAAATAAGCCCGTACGTTTCACGATTAATCACATTGAATGCGATTTAATGGATTTATGTTTAAATCTGAGGATTTGCGCAGAGTTCCAACACATGACCAATGTTGGCTATTGTGCTTAGGTCCAACTGCCAACACAATTGTGCTAATAGCATCAAAGATAAGATAAAACTTTTTGTATATCAAATTAAACTTGTAATAAATAAGATAACCGGAACATCGATAAGTAATTACAACATGAAGGATATTTTTTGTTTATAATGCGGCAACAAAAATAGTTAGTAATTTTGCATAGAACGTTCTATAGATAAAAATCTGTAGAACGTTCATATCACCTGTTTGATAATGAAATGGCACGTATGACGTATATGATCGCGGCGTGCTATTAACTAGGCCAACAGAACGTAACGAATCTGCATTGTATGGCTATCTTGCATATGATCTAGCGATTGTGCTGTAGCTGTTTGATTGAGACGAGTTGTAAAAGACAGATTATATTCGATATCTCTGCTCAGGGAGATGTCGCCCGTTCGATCGTTGTAAAATATTGATTTGGCTGAAGCCCTGTGCTAAAAACATTTCGTCGGTATTAATAGCAATTTTGACCGAAATAACGTGTTGTCTGCCACGATAATGCCTCTTGTTAATGCTACATTAAAAGTGTGTTTTGGTAGGAATTGACCCTTCATTTATTAATGAAACATTGTTACATAAGAAACTAAATTGATGCTTTTTTCTGTTACCTTCAAAGTATATTTTGAAAACCATGTATCCTTCATATAATTACAAAATTAAAAAGTAAAATGGCGTATTGTTTACATACTTATGGCAGAGAGGTAGCAGCTGAGCATACAATGAGTAACAGCACGACACAGTTTCTCAATATTCAATTCACTAGTCTTTAGATCGTATTGATGACACATATTATGCTTATCTGAAATATTTTCCATCTCGCCGATTTCAACGTGGCATTTTAGTAGTCAATGAGCAAGACTTTGAAGTGTAACAAGTACTTGTTATCAAGTGATAGGCAATTTTAATTATAACGGAGAGTGTCAGTCGCCACTTGTTAGGTACTTACTGATTGCGAAAACAAATACTTAGGGGCTGTTTTTATAATTAAAGTATTGCGTCACACTAATGGGTGCGGTTTCAAGTCAAATTCTATAAGTCAAAATGAAAATAGTTGTCATCAAAATGTACAGACCATCTAAAACATATTGGCATGTGGCGTAATTTGGAACTAAAAAATATTTTTTAAAAATATCTACTTAACACATTGTTTGCGATATATTTTCATAATATACAGGGTATCTCAAGACCGCGACCGAAAACTAAGCCAGGTGGTAGTTTTAGTGGTTACAGACTCGATGCAAATAAAAATTTCACCAAAACAGCGACAGTTTTTTTTTTAGAATTTTTAAAAAATCATCTTTTTTGGGTGGTAAATACCTAGTTATTGCGAAAATAATAGTTTAAACGCTCAGGTACCATTGAGTGTTTAGAAATAAAGAGGTCTACATCATTATATTAGGAAAGCTATGTATTTATCACCCAAATACGACGATAAGTAAAAAATTACAAAAAAAAGGTGCCGATTTTTTTTGAGAAATTTTTACTTGCATTGTGTCTGAAGTCACTAATACAATCACCTGGCTTCGTTTTCGGTCGCGGTCTTGATATACCCTGTATAAGCATTTGTACTCGTAATATAATAATAGTATTAAATGTCCATTGTAATAAAATGTGAAAAGAGAAGAACTATTTCTTATTATTTTGACAACAGCGCATTCGGCGAAAGAAGATCATAGAACGACCTGAACTCATCAATATTTGTCATCTATGATGATTGCAATAAGAAGTTCTTAGTGGTATAGTGTTCCTTCTTATATTTTAATCTCTTTAATTCCCGAAGTTTTCCATTTCTTTGCGAAAATCCATTTTTGTCAGATCTCTTACAGCGTTTATCTGCTTAGTATTTTCTTGTTATTTTCCGCATAATAATTATTTTACAGCAGCATTAAACTTGAGAGGATATAAAATTTGCGCACATTTATTTTTATTCAAGTGTTCGCTTCTCATTGTAAACATTTGTTTCATCGTAATGAAACCAAACAATGGCTATAGAAAGTATATGTACACCAACTAACAAGTTGTTGTTCAAACTTAGAATCATGTATTGATAAAGGTTCAATGATTTCACATGAATCATTTTCATTAAATAAAATGCTATTGAATTATGTTGCTTTAAAATTTACTGCTTTTAAATATAAAAGGTTTTTTAATCAAACTAGGGAAAAAATTGCAGTATGTAGTTATTTCAAACAGATGACACTACTAAGAGCATTAAATCTATAGCCTATTTTCGACACTTCTTGTTACAGATTAAGGTCAGTGGATAATTATGATAATTTCCATGGTAACCTCTTAATTATTGTCCCTATTATTTTGTAGAAATCCTGGATAGCTTGCGGCCCGTATCCCCGGAGGCGCCGACCAGCAGCAGCGCCCCGCAGCGCTTCCTCAAGATCAACGTGCGACACATCACTGATGGACAGGTATAGTACACCATATCAATATAATTTGTGAGCGAAATATACCTGGACTTCTGTGACAAAAAAAGGAAATACTTGAATAACAGATTCCTACTGATTAAATACCTCACATTATGAATTCTTTCGTACTGGCAAAGGAAATTGCTGCCTTCGATTTCAGCAGGTAAATGTCTGCGACATTCATATTTGTTTTGATATTCTGGTCAGGGTTTTTGTGAAACTAAAAAGTTCTTGTAGTTTCTGAAACCCACAAAATGAGTCTCATGTGTTATGCTAGTGTCGGGTCGGTGCAATATGTGCGACGGTTAGCTGTACACAGTTATTTTGAAATTAGCATTCTGAACTTGTTCCATGTGGTAAGACAGCAGTCTTATCTCATTGCAGGTTATGTCTAATTTAATTAAATAGAATTGTCGCATGACATGCGGAATTTATTGTTGATAATTTGCACCACTAAATAGTATAGCTGTTGATCTAAATGCAGAGTTTTACTAGATAATGGCTGTAAAAGTTAATTCAATCGTGTTTATTATTGAATTTAACTCGGAAATACATTAATATCATATCATCAAAATCAAAATCTTTTTAGTAATTTAAGATATAGTTGTAAATACAAGTTTATCGCGTCTTTACCGTAACACGTGTTCGCGCATTTTAATTTTTTGCAACTATTGAAACAGTTTATTACACCTTCATGTGACAAAGAATTGTCACATGAATGTTTATGGAAGTAGACTCGATAGTAACATGTGAGGGGCACATAAACAGTTTTACTACTGCTGATTAAACGATAATACATTTATTTTACACAGCTAAAAGACAAAAATGCTATGCAGGCATACGTGTATAAATACAGTGAACGCAAAATAACTTGAGCGAAGTGAACACGAGGCGTATTGCTGCATTGTAAACGTGTTAGGGTGTGAGCAGGTCTCTCCTACCACCATGTTTATATTTAAGGGTCTTGTTATTTTTCTACTAATTATTTTAGAAAGTACATCCAGACAATGATAGACTACAATATGGTCATTG
This sequence comes from Deilephila elpenor, assembly GCA_949752805.1. Taxonomy (NCBI): domain Eukaryota; kingdom Metazoa; phylum Arthropoda; class Insecta; order Lepidoptera; family Sphingidae; genus Deilephila; species Deilephila elpenor. The sequence goes on along the minus strand of OX457097.1, from coordinate 10,291,990 downwards.
TTTTGGGCTACAGCCAATGTAAACAACAGGCCCAAATGCTTGAAAGTTGGCTCTCTATACCGGATATTGCGAGTTCGATACCCGCATGGATAAATATTTGTGTTACGTATATTTTTCGTCTGGGCGTTTGTGAATGTGTTTGTTTTTGTAAACACACCCACAATTCCCACTATATTATCACCCACGTCACCTTAGGTAACGTTGCCTTCAAAAGTATACGCCTAATGGGTAGAGTTCTCTTTCAATATTATGTTTATATCAACAGGGTGTTTCGTCATGATAATTAAGTTATATTGGATTTATATCTACAGGGTGTGGTATCCGGCGTGCTGCTGGTGACGCCCAACGCGGTGATGTTCGACCCGAACGTGTCAGACACGCTGGTGATGGAGCACGGGCCCGAGTCGTACGGCGTCATCGCACCCATGGAGTACGTCGTCAACGCCGCCATCTTCTACGACATCGCGCACATGCGCACGCATGGACCCGACAACAACACGCACAAGTACGCACAAGTATTATTTCTCTCACATACTCCTTCTTGCCCTCTCTTTAACCTCTGGAAGTCAACTATTGAACGTAGCCCTTTCCGATCATATTTAGAAGTTTTTGTATATAGGGCCATCATGAAGTATTACTTTGGATTAGAGTAGGAATCAGCTTAGCCGGCTCGACTGGGGTGATACTACTATCTGACTGAAAACAAATGTAAGGCAAAAGTTTTGCGATCGTGCTTGCTGGACTAATGCAATAAAAAATACAAACGCATTCGTTTACTAGTGTAGATGTAGGTGTAAATTACCTGGTGTTGCAGAGGATGTACCGTTTGCAAGTTACTTTCATTATTTACATTAATACGGTTCTCCTATCTTGTTTTAAAGACTAAAGAAACGTTATGTCGCCCGCATAATAATGACAGTTACCTTACCAATTTGTTTCACTCCGTTGTGCCATACTTCATGAATAATGGAATGTAGTTTAAATTTTACGACCGAGAAATCGAAGGATAGATAACGTGTAACTTAATGTAATTAATGCGCAATTCGATGACACTTGTATCAATATACAAACCTATGTACGTATAATTAGGCTTATAAATACCAAACGATTGTACTTGGAATATAATTGCTTGTTTATAAATGAATGTACTTAATATATATCAGTGTCCTTGCACTATCATGTTTACATGGATACAATGATTATATATTTATTCCAGTAATAACTTATATCTTTTGAAATAACGCACTGTAACATTAAGAAAATATAGACGCGTATTGTTGATTACATCGTTTCTATGCGCTTTACATGGCGGGATTAAATGAGTAAATTGAATGATGATAATCTGTGAATATTATTCTATGTTTACATTAAAATAATATAGTACCGCGCGCCCCACATCGCGTTTAGAAGTATTATCATACATGCTTCGGCAACGAGATGCACGTGTATTTATTTAATGAAAAAATAGCAAATAGTTTACATCATATTTTATTTACAAACAAATTATATAATACGCATTTGTGATTTTAAGACCTAAATGTCAATCATAAATAGTATTGTTTTTCCAAGAAATCTATTTCTTAGCGGATGTCAGTAATCGATGTGATTACGCGTTGTTGCGTTAAGTGTAACAAATGAATTTGTTCCCGCTTGTAATCTCTAATTGGCACTTTCTAAAATTGGACGCAGTTGCAGTGTAGCCATGGTTTCTCGTTTCAGAGCCGAGCAGGCTGAAATATACTACATGAATAAGTCGGAACATTCACCCGGAAAGGACTCCCTTCTAGTCAAAGTAAGTGTAGGTATTATTTGCTATTACTAAGGGTAAGGTGGCGGTAGTTGTAAAATAGTGACTTCGACAACTCTGAACGTAAAGAGTATAAGATACTTTGCATATGGAGTCTATTCTGATTATTGTCGTTCAAAGTAATTGTAGAACTCAAATTTTAGAAAAGGAGAGTAAAATTTCCTATCAATTTTGCTTCAAAATGGTAATTAACACACTAAAGAATTCTAAAATTGAATCATTATGTCTTATTGATTCAGCAATTACAATTTGTTAAAGAGTAAGATATACTTGTGTTCAAAGAGTAGTATGTTGATAGGACGAGACGTTTCCCGAGCTGCAGGCGGCGAGCGGCGAGGAGGGCGGCGGCGCGGACGAGCGGCCCGGCTCGGGCGACACGGACGACCGCGGCGGCGCCGCCTTCCCCAAGGCCTTCGACAGGGAACTCGTTACGCCCACCGCGCTGCAGGTACGCACTAAACATTCATTTACTGGTGGTAGGTCTCTCATATGTGAGAAGCCGCCTGGGTAGGTACCACCGCTATGTCTATTTCTCCCGCCAAACAGCAGTGTGAATGCGCTGTTGTGTTCCGGTTTGAAGGACATTGTAGCCAGAGTAACTACTGGACATATTGAGACTTAACATCTTATGTCTCAGGATGGCGAGCGCAGTGGAATTCCAAGCATTGTCTTGTAATTCATGGTGTTGTTTGGTTTTGCTCCTGTCCATGAGCGGTCGTATCGCTTACCATCAGGCGAATGGCATGCTCGTCTCGCCATTTACTGCAATAAAAAAAAAACTATGTTTATACACATCACAATTATTCATTTTTTATATAACTTTAAGAACATTATTTAGGATTTACTATATTATAAAACGAATAATATCATACATCAACTCATAAAAAAGGCAAGTGTGATCGGAGAAAAGTCGGTCGATATAGGAACGGATTTAATCGATAGTGAAATATTAAACAATCAAGACAAATGGTGATTCATCTTGTGATCTCTCTTGTGTAAACGGTTCAATAGAGCTACTGTGATATGAAAGCTTGTTAAAGACTTAAAAATATCAACAAAAAATACTTAAGGAATTATGATTTTTTTACAGCAACAGACCACAGAAGAGAGGCGGAAGTCCCTACTCGACCATCACTGGGCCATACCAAGCAAGGACAGGATGTCCATCGATCAGGGAAGCGAGGTTAGTACAGCTTGCTTTATTCCATTTACAAAGACGTTTTTTAAGTCGCCAAGGATTTATTACATATCAATTACTATTTACTATTAAAGTATCGATAATCATAATAACGCATTGCCACACTAGTTAAATTTTTAGATAAAGATAATATTTAATAAGAGTTTTGTTGACAAGAAGGATAAGCTAGTAAAATTTACCCAGAAATAATCTCAACCTGTTAATCTGGCTGGTAATTACAACTTGTCTAATGTGAAATTTTGACCAATTGCTGCCCTATCAACAAGCTCGCGTGTCGACTTCAAGATGTACAAATTTTTGCGATTACGATACAAGCTGTCACCCAAAGGAATAAGATATACAACAGGGTATAATGACCCCAGGTATCGTCAAGCGCGTCCCAATGCAAGGAGGAGAGCCTGGACGTGCCCGCGTCGGTGGGCTCGGAGGGCGGCGACGTGGCCGAGCTGGCCGACGCGCGCGACGAGCCGCCCGACGAGGCCAGGCACCTCGTCAAGCTCTCCTACCACGACTCCGGCATCGACATCCGAGACCCCATGCTGCACGTCACGCCTAACAATAAGAAGGTAGGATACAGTTGCATGAGTTCTGGTCGACTGATGGAGGTCAAATGTACGGCGTTGATGTGACTAACAGGTGAAATAATTATCGAAGTTAGTTGAGGCAACTGAGCTGCTTTTCAAGGTGTATCTAGTCTTTGATCAGTTAATTTAGGTGACAATTGATATCATGCTAAAACTTTACTAATTAATTAACTTATAAAATATACATAAGTGATTGCTTACCTATTATAAGTTAATAATATTTCATATTGTGTAACAGTACCCACACATTTCAATTTTGTTTAGTATTTTATGTATTGCACGGGTCTAATCATGATATGCAATATTTCGAGCACTAACCAACGTCACACATCATCTTAATATCTCATTTTACTAACACGTTTTTATAGGGTCACCACCACCACTACCACCACCAGCCCGGTCACCACTACCACCACGTTCACCACTTTCTAGATCACGACGATTACCATCCCGACATAGAGACAATATACGAGACGACCGAGAACGATATCTCTCTTCACGACAACTGGCATTGCGATAAAGCGTATGAGGCCAACTTCTTGAAGTGTTTCGTTGTTGTTCATCCGACATATAAAAATATGGAAAGAATGTCGGTCTCGTCGCATGAGGAGGTGAGATGGAGATGGTGGAATAAAAGCTTGGAATATGGAGTAAATTGGAATTCCTGTCTTATGTCGATACTTTGGTCTTCTTGTGATTGATCTCGATCTTGATGTTGGTGAATTGTCATTTTTGGAAAGTCTAGTTTGTGTCCTACTTCTGAGTACCTTCTTCTACCATTTTCTATCTTTTCCTTTGTGATCGTTACTCAACATTTGTGAAGAAATTGTCGATGTTTCAGTATCAAATTCTACTTTGACTGTTTGTCATATTTAAGGCGATTTTTCTCTTTATAATTGTTAAATGTTCAGCTTAAAGAAAATGTTTACTTCGATTACGGCAGTATGCTTTGGTTGAAGGAAGCAAGGTGGTGGAAGATATTCTCAATTTATGGATTAAATAAAAATCTTTGAAACTTATTGCTGTCAGATGGAAACGACATTATTATTCCTTCTTCTAGACTTGCGCGTTTGTGAGCATATCCCAATGGTGTATAAGTCAGTTCGCCCCCCCCGCCTCACAATAGTGTTTGTGTGCAGGTGTACAGCGACGCCGACATCGTGTTGTCTGCGGAGTGGGTGCCGCCGGTGTGCCTGCCGCGCGCGGAGGCGCCGCTGTCCGCGCCGCTGTCGGCGCCGCCGCTGGGCGCCGCGCCCGCCGCCGAGCGCGCGCCGCGCAAGTCCACCGTCTCCTTCTCGCTCGACGGCACCACGCACAAGGACGACGCCTCCAAGCCCGATAAGAAGAACAAGGTACGACTGCTGTAGCCTTTTTTGATCTCATTGCCTTTTGTTTAGGATTATAGCAATAACGGATTTATACTTCGACACGACTTTATAGGACAGCCTCCGTGGCGCCGTTGGTTAGACGCCGGCTGTGAAACGAGAGCTCGCGGGTTTGTGCGACAAATGTTTGCGAAGCCCACAAGTATTTGTTTCGGGTCTGTGTTTGTGAGACAGAAAAGTCTCTCGTGGTTTCTGACACCCACGACACAAGACTTAATTGATCTTAATGTGGGGTCAGAACTATGTATTTATGTGACTGTTGAGTGTATTTATTTAAACCTTTCTTTGTATCACCGACCTTGTAGCCTTACATTTAGAATTCGGATGCTACAAGTTATGATTCACTATCACTAAAGAAAGATTTGACATTACAAGTAGAATTACAAATCCAGCAAGAAGCCCCGTGTTTGTTAGCATTCTCAAATACTTTAATAATGATTTTGATCTCATTTCGGTTAATCACGTAAGGTTAATTGTATCTATTAGATATTATAGTTACTTGATAATTAATATTGTTACTTATTAATTGATATATCTGTGAAAGTGAAATCTAGAAAGACTGAACTACTCGTTTCGTCGTAAAATTATTACTAGTTACCTATACTACTAAATTTTAATTGCTTTCTTGTTGTCTATTTGTCTTAACATTGGTTAGGGAATAAAGTCGATTTTATACATTTGTGATTTATTTTTTATAAACTACCTACATATAAGTGCAGTGACATTTGATTAACTCCCTTATTTTGTACTAAAAAGCGAAAATCATCCTGATTTGAACAATCCGGTCGAATCCGGCCGGACTGAAAATGATGCCGGATTGCAATCCCTAGCTACAACTATGGGTGAATGTTATTTCCATAGGACGTAGTAATTCCGTGATATGAAAAAAAAAACGTAGACATGTCAGTTTGATAGCAAGCAATGGTTGCCGCAGTGACGTGTAGAATATAAACAATAGCAAGGAAAGTTTGAGCGTAAACTGCACGCATAGTGATTAGCTAAAATAAAAATCTTTTAACCAATTCTAATACATCGTTGAAACTTACTTAAAATTGTACTGTTTAACTCTAACATCCTAGTTACAATATTGATTGTCATAATATCCATTATGCGTTGGTTCCTCGTAGATGCTAAAGAGGCTGTCGTACCCCCTATCCTGGGTGGAGGGGCTGACGGGCGAGGCGGCACCTGCCAGCGCGCCCACCTCGCACGCCGACTCGCTGCCCAGCTCCGCCGACAGCCACAACACCAGCGTCTTCTCCAAGGTCTTCAACAGGTACGACCTCGCACCGACCACCCACGCCGCATAGATGTGACACTTCAACATACTGAACTGTGAACACACTATTGGACGATTAACACTCATTTATTACTTGTCTCTATTAAAAAGAATAACAAATGAGCGTAGAATTAACAGAGAGTGTCATATCTATCGAACTCTTTCAGTTTCTACGCTTCTCACTAACATGCCGCATATTGATACATGAACTAATGTTAAATTCATCAGTGAGGAATTTATCACAATTATCGAGATAATCGTGTCACAGTGTACACGCAACACACATATACACATGCTGTATGAAAATTAAAATATTTTTTGCGATAATTTTCCCTTGCTACCGTGGATGCTAACGGGGATATGCCAAAATTGACGCGACTCCGCTCTGTTCATTGGCGCATATTTCCCTATGAACCTAGTGGAGTTTGGCACTGGTTTGTTCCTGAGTAAAACCCCGTCGGAAGAGGCGCCCCACGACGTGTTCTCCTCATCGGGGTACGTGACGTCACGTTCCGCTGACAACTATCGATGTGCCAACTCTGCAATGTGCCTATGGCGCCCGGCGCGACTTCACGCCATCTAGTGCACGCCTTAGTAAACAACTATGAGGAAAGTTTGTAATAAAACTTGCTCTACAAACATTATTATCTTGTTTGTATTTTGACACGATATTCTAATATTTATTATCACCGGAAAACAATAATTTGATAACATATTTTATCTTTATAGCACTCAATGAACTATAAATACGTTGACGTAAATGAAATGAAAGTAAATCTAAGTATGGATGGTGGAAAGTCACCAGATGGCGTGATGGTGGTGCTAGTTAGTGTCCTGTATCACTCTTCTCTGTCTTCGTTGTCACCGGCATCAATATATGTCATTTCCTACTGTCCTGTGTTTATTGTAATGTCTTTTGGACAAGCTAAATTACATCCAAAATTCATTATTGCTTACCATCACTCAATGTCGCTGAAAGTATCCGAAACTTGTAGTTGTTCATTAATACTCGTTGCGTGAACAAGTATTGTTTTTGGGCCAATTTCTGATCCAAAACCGTAGTATTTAGTATGTTCATGTTAATTAAATGTTAACTATAGAAATAGTGTTGCCATTGTTAAAATTAGTACCATTTTAGTAGATATTAAATGTGTAAATATTACCCGAATACGGAATTGAAGTTTGGGATTATTTTCAGTAATTGTGTGTACAAAATAGGTAATGATTGTGCTGATTGGCATGTTGTTTAAGTGTTAGGTATACTATAGCCGTCATGTCCGAAGCTAATCGTCATTTGAATAGCTGTCACAGGATGTAAACGTCATCAATCATACGTCATCATGATGAAGCATCCCCACAGCATCCCATCTGATCATTATATTGATTATTGGCACATTTTGGCAGATATGTTGACAATGCATGTATAGCTTGTAAGTTGCGTGTATTCCACGTGTGATTATAAATATGTTTAGTTTTTGTTCTGGGATAACAATGTTCTCTCCGCAGGAGGCGATTGATATTTTGATGTTTTAACTTTCTTATTCCATTTAGTTTTTCCATTGTGATGATTTGGAATTTAAACGAGGTTATGCTTATAAAGACTATGGTTTGGTCTTTAGGAATAACTATAATTACTAAAAAATATAGAAAAGCTATTAACTCCTGATTGTCATCTATTATCGAGTTAATTCGGATATACATATCTTTAATCTTTATTTGTTTACCGGTAGGGGAGCCATTTCTAAATGTGAATGCATTACTTTGTTTTAAAATAAGCACCCAATTGGCACAATATATTATTTATTGCAAAATTTATGTTTTTTCTAAAAGTATATCACGCTCTTTTGTGTCTCGCACCAATTGGAATCTTGATTGAATGTGTTGTGCAAAATTTTTATTATAATGCTTTGTGCACTATTACAAGTTATGCAATATTGGCCGTTTACAAACAACTTTAATTGACTCAAATTGCCCCATTGTAAATTATGAACGTTTTATAATTACCATAAAACAATTGAATGATGATGTAAAAATAATAATAATCCTTTAAATCCACTACATAATTACTTCTATAAAACGAATATTTAATCAATTTTTAGTTTCTTTATGGTAATATCGTTTTAAAAACATATTGTCTTTTATAATTGTAAACAAAGAAACCTTTAAAATGATTTTTTCTGCATTAGATGTTACGGGAATAACCCTGATGGAAATATTGTGTACGTGTTTTTGCATATACAAAACACTTAAAGCCTGTTTCATTCGACTATACGACGGCAAATGGCACGAACTGAACATACCTTATTCGTTCTTATTGTGTTTTTCAAAACTGCCTACTATGTAATAACAATCCTATACGGCTAAATAGGCTATAGACGTGGTAGTATGAGAGTAGAGGGCAGAGTGTTAATGTATTGTGTGTGTAGACGCAGTTCGCTGGGCGGGTTCGGTCGCTCGGGCGGCAAGGGCGCGGCGAGCGGCGCGCAGCCCCGCCTGGACTACCGCAGCATGGTCTCCGTCGACGACATGCCCGACCTCTTCGCCTCCTTCGATAGTTTGTATCCAGTATTATACCTTTGTTCTACCTTATATGTATGCCCATGTTGTATAGGAGGTTTCGGTATATTATTTGTGTTCATTTTATTTGCAAAAGTAAAAAGATTTGATACAGAATCTTACGTTTGAAAGTTTGACTGACTTCGACCCTATCGGCTAGATTTACTATTTGCTACTTAGTTAAGTGCAAATAGTAGGTCACTCTTATCACTGATCAGGTATAATATTTTTGGCGTAAAGTAAAGTAAAAATGGTTTTACTTGGTATCTTTGGGGATGGCTATATTTAGCAGTGCAATTCTTGTAGTTGTAAAAGATGATGATGGTGACAATGGTGATGATATTTTTAACTCACCAACTATATGATTTAATGTTGTTTTTTTTTTGGAAAATTGTTTTTAGATTATTACGTGGTTATAACATAATATCTCCCTCGCAGAGTTGATCCCGCGTCCGGCGCGGCCGAGCGACGACCCGCCGCTGTACCTGCGCCTGCGCATGGGCAAGCCGGCGGGGCGGCCGCTGCCGCGCACCACGCCGCTCATGTCGTACGGACGCAAGCGCATGAAGCCCGAGTACTGGTTCGGAGTGCCCAGGAACAGGTACCCACAACATGATAATACAATATGCATTGCCATATTATAGTGTTGACTTATAAGAGTAATAGTATGACAAATATATAATCATTTATATTATATGGTGAGTTTTCACCTCAAATGCAGGGTTTTGTAATATATATTTTGACCGACATCGCGGCTTAGTTGCTTATTGGTTGTTGAATAAAATGTCATAGTTTTTCACGTTAACAACATAGAACTTGCATATTAGTGTGGAATCAGGAGTATGTGAACAACTGTTATTATTCCAATTAGATTATTGAGTGAATAAATAGTAAGATGTACGTGTGTTACATCAGGGTGGACGACCTGTTCAAGTTCCTGACGCACTGGGTGCCGGACCGGTACGGGCCGCTGGGCGACGTGGCGGCGCACGGATACGAGCTCATCGACAGCGACACCGAGTGGGACGACGACGAACACAAGCCGGGACACAAGGTACTGCACTACACTACACACATTACACTACTCAACTCATAGCTATTTACATATCAATATAATATTTGTACAATTAATAGGTGTGGTCGAATGTACTGCAGTAACTGGGAGGAAATATGAGGTTCTGAATATCGTATAGTAAATAGGCTACTTCCATCGTGCACGTTTCAGCGTGATCCCTCGTAGCCTATTTAAAGTTTTAAATTACGATTTGAACTGAAAATAATAACAGACAGTTTAATGTTTGTCAATTATAGTTATATCATTGGATAAGACTTAGCCGTTGGATGGTAATGTTGTGTGAATTTTATGGATTTTGATAATTGTAAATATGTATCATAATCGACACCAATATTCTAAAATGTATATTACGTATGGATATTCTATAGCTAAAAGAAAATCAGATACGATACATATTGACCAAAAGAATACATAATAATTCGCCGCGCAAATACTTACTACATTCGCATATCTGCAAAAAACACAAACATTTCAGCAAGTGTAAAGCTATTAAATGCAATATAAAAGGCGCGGTGTTATCTGCCGTAATAATTAACAAACACTGTTGACAGCAGAAAATCCCTTTTGATTTGGGCATCGCGCTGAGTCAACTCGCTCAATGTCGCGAATATTAATCAAATTATCTCGTTTGCCATCATCACTCACACAGATAACAATTTCACCATTAAAATACACAATGCTATTTTTAACCCCTCCTCCCATCGGAATTTGCGTCATAAAATTAAAAATCAAGATAAAATATCATAGGTTTTACTACAATGGAAACTGTTTCCGTATTGTTTACTAACTTGTACGAACATAAACAGACAAAAACATACAAATGAAAGTCAAGGGTTTTTAATGTGAATGTATTCACCGGCATCGATAAAATTGTCAGTACGCAGACAGGATTATATGCATGCAGTGTTTAATATCCTTGTTTATGGTGTAAATATATAAGTGGTTGAATAATGGTGGTAATTAGATAATGGTTGTTGCACAGGACGAGCGCACGGGCAGCACGGGCGACGTGTCCGACATCACGCGCGAGTCTTGGGAGGTAAGGACGCTTTATATATTATTTACATTAAATTTTTACTTCAATATGTGAATTATGATGGACTTATGGGATTTAAAATGTGTTAATAAGTATATAAAAGGCCTAGTTTATATCTACTTTAAGTAAAACACTTATTAGTCAAAGCCTACACATTAAGTAGCAAGTAATGTTGATGCCAGCTTATTGACACATAAAATCCCTTACAGTGTAGTTAATTAATATTATGAATATATAAACACTAAGTCATCAATAATAATGACTACACCACATATGCAACCACATATTACAACAGCTTCTGTTATATCCGGTCCATACCCAGCGACTACACCACGACACGTTTTTATCATGTTTTTAAAACAAACACATAACGACTAACAGTGCTTCTTGACACAATATTTTACGAAATTATGCATCGCACATTCTACATTACACGTCCATATGTTTTGTACGGTTTATTAGTGAGAGCCTTTTATGGTTCGATGATTTCCATGTTTGTGATCCAACGTCATTGCGACGTAAACAGAATGGTTATGCTCTCCATAAACGGACTGTGAAGTGGACTTTTCAAAGTATATTCTAGAACGTTTACTCTGTTCATTAAGCTTATATTTAGACTTTAATGGTAACGGGAAATTGGTGATGCATGTAGTCGCAATTCTTTCCAGAAATGTTAATTTTATAAAACAATGACGAAAATTCTTAATTGCTTTAATTTATAGAACAAAATAAAGATGAGGAACATAATTAATTACTCATAAATAACATTTTATAACAAATAACAAGACAATATAAAAATATTATGCATATCCATGATATGAGCGATAAGATCAAAATACTCAGGTTGGATATAGCATGTTCAAGAAGAACACAATAACATTACTGACGACTTCGAACGCATTCATCCTTTGTCGCCGACTGTACATTATCAGTCACAGCTCTACATTCAACATACAACCGAATAGGATCAGACGTTATTTACGACATCGGTACAATCAACATTAAACATTTATGATCTTCTCATAATACAATATACAATATGTCCAACACGATACACGAAACAATACAGACCGGTTAATGACGTGGTAATAGCTAATAAAGACGGCTATACGAGTCCTTGTGAACTCGGCCATATTGCATTAGTTACCACGTTATTGATCGGGTGGTGAATGAAGTTCTAATGTTAAAATGCGGTTGCGCATAGCTGCTGAAGGCCCCGTACGTGAAAATATATTCTATAATGAAGAGCCAGGCCGAGGCACTGGGCGACTCCCTCGGCGAGGAGCCGCAGCAGGAGGTACCACAAGCTCGCACCACTCGCACAGAATACGACTCGATACTCACATATTCAATCTATTTATAATTCCATTAAATTATTTAAAAAAATATCTAAGTTTTGAGTAATAAATTCTTATAAAAAATCACGTTTAATAATTATTTATGTAATAATTATAATTAAAGATATTTTTTACACATAACAATAAACGTGACTAAGAAGTAATTACATAAATACCGCTAAAATGCAAATTAATTTGTATAATTAATTGTGTGCTAGAGTTTTCGACATTTGAAATAATTATTTCGTCTGCACGAGTATTGAGTAATGTTATTTTTTCTCACGATATTACGAGTTATTTAATGTAGTTTATTTAAAAATTGATTAAATAAATGCCGAGTCTTATTCTGTGCGATAATTCAATGAGCGAGGCATCGCACTTTGTCGTTAGCCATAATGCACCATTAGTGAGACGACAAATGTGTAGTTTTGTCTTTTTGTTACGATGTTTTGATACGCGTTTTAAATAATGTCTGTTTATATAGGTTAGTTCGCTCGAATGCACATTAGATGTTTATTAGTGAATAGTTTTCCTACGGCGACACGAAACTCGTTCTTAGAAATTAAGCAACGATTATGCATACTTTCTTTTCAATAAAGTCTGTAATGATAACATTATGCAAGTAGTTTGTATAAACTAAAACGTTACTTTATTCCTTTTTTTTGTCTGGTAATGTCATATGCTTCGACGAATATTATTTTGGTACGGTTTTCTACAAATTCAATAATTAAATGTAGGCCTCATTTTATAATTAATCGAAAAACTAAGAAAAGCATATCAATGACCTTTAAACATAGTAGTTAGTTTACGATATAACATGTTGTGTAAATAGGGACGATACTATTATTATTTACCATTTCGTGTTTCGTTAGTAAACTTGCATTAAACATAGATGATTTTCGGTTGAATGAACTAGAGTCATTAAGCATGTTTATTCACTTTCCATTCACGTTCGTATTAATCACGCGCAAATACATTTCCATGGCATGTACGATGTAGTAGATTTTGGATAGTTTAGTATGGAGTTGCGTCAAACTTGGCGCCAAAACCGTCGCCCATTCTTATTAAAATGAATCTCTAGTTACAATAAGTTCTGAGTGTTGTTTGCTTCAACATATGAATTGGACGTGACGTATGCATTATTCATGGTGTACCTTTATACGGCCGTGTAGCGGATGTTGGAAATAGGGCGTGGATCCCGGAATTCCGAGATTTCGTAACTCCGGAACTTCGAATGTTTTTTTACGATATTACAATTCCGGAACTGGAGTAAATATCGCAATCCGATACTCATATTTTATTTTATTTTATTTTATTAAATTGAGGTTCTCCAACGGTATATACATTATCACAACTAAGACATTCTTTACTATAGTTACATTCTGATGCATAAACCACTTAAAGGAGTACACAACACTTATGTTATTACACACACGTAAACAAAACCAAGAAAAATATATTTAGTAAATATCTAGAGTAAAAAACAAATCAAGGACTACTGTTACATATTAGGACGAATTAGCAGATATTTGTTAAGATAAGTTACCACAATAATTGAGATTGAAGAAACGATTATTACTTTGCTGCAACTAGTGAAGTACAAAGATAATGCCGTATCAAGTGAGATCAACGATGAAGGTGATGCCGAAGTATGTAATATAGGTGTTACTGAAGCTGAAGTCAATGAATCAACACTGCAAGAACAGCTGGATAAAGAACTCAGTAAATGCAAAGAACCTCGCACGAATCAAAAACGATATTTTGATCTTGCTGGATTCGTAAAAGTTGAGAAAGCCATGTACGATAATGGTGGAGAACGTGGTATTTATTTGACACAGGCATACAATTATATTTTAGGTGTTCTTCCTACAAGTGTTGAGAGCGAAAGAGTATTTTCGTGTGCCGGGTACTTTTGTAATCGCCTACGAAGCTCGCTCTCAGACAAAATGTTAGATGCTCTGATACTCTTGAGAACACATTATCAAAAAGAGCGATCTTTTCTGAAAAAGTGATTTTTGTCTTATTTACTTTATATTTCTTTTTAATATAAGTTGATTTAATTGATCTCAATTTCCAAAAAATACGACAGTGTAAGTTTAAGAGTTTTTTAATTTAAGTTTAAGTTTTGTTCTTTAAACCTATTTTCATGATCTCAGAAGAGGAGAACTTCTTAATTTTGTTCATTGTGTGTTGTTGAATCTTATATTCATCAGTATTTTATTGGATAGTTATTTAATGAGCTAGGTACATTGCAATTGCAAATAGCACACATTGATTTTGCTATAATTTAATGCCTATTTATTTATTTATTTTCATTTTTTATACTTTTTAAAAAAAATTCCGAAATCGAACCAGTAGTATCGTTACTCAGTTCCGGAATCGAAAATCATCCGATATTACATGCCCTAATTGGAAATAATGGACCGCTACGATTTATTGATATTGCTGTTACTGAATTTATTTCATAAATGGATCTATTAGCTCAACAGTAGAACAAAAAAATATATATGTGTTTTGAAAAAGTATAATTACATGCATTACCCTGTGAGGGTGGATAAAGGTGTCAATAATGCTATTAACATTTTGCTGGTACTTCAGTCCAAAATGGGAGCTACTTGCTATATTGCCATGACTGGCACTTTCAGGCCTGGGTGACTCATATGAGATTTTTAAACCAAAAATGACATACAAATTGCGATGACCTTATAAAATGAATGCAGCTAAAACATGGTCCCGGAAGGGTAGATGTCATAGGGCGGACGTAAAGTTATGAGACAAATCATTGTGCAATGTGAATGAGTTCAAGAATGTGACACGCACATTGTTGCACCTTCAGTCTACATATGTGATTGCGGGATAATACAATCCATTTACTTGTTTCATAATGTTTACTCAATTACATTACATTTTTCTGCCTACATCTACCATTGTAGGTTGACGCATTATGTCTTAATATTATTTATTGATCCACATAAGAGGAAGGTTGATAACTTTTCCTATAGATATCTATAACGCAACCTAACCGAGAACATGCGCCCCGCATGGAAATTTTTAAAACGCTATTCGAAGGCCGACTACTCGCATTCGTGCATTTTAAACACGAGTAATTATGAGAAGATAACTGATTGTGAATAACTAACCATGTAGTCCTAATGAAAAATCTGTTGAATTGTGACAAAAGTAATTATTAGTTTTTGATACGATCCTGTTATTAATTCGGGACGGATAACCTGGGATTCAAACCTAATTCTTACATAGCATTTAAAGTAGTCCTAAATTGATCGGAGAATTTCAAAAAAGTTGCTCGTGACAGATATTATTGGTCGGCATTGCAACAGGCCCCAACTATCATCTTGGGACCCAAATGAGGTCGATGGACTGTGAATAGCTCTTGTGACACCTCAACCTACCCTCCGGGTAAACAGTCGTGAGATTGTGTTAACATGTTGTCAATATGCAGTTTTGTATAGTCTATTATTGCATTTTACCTTTTTGCTGTAATTGAAAACTTAATGCAGAAAGAATTAGATCATGAAAGACGTTGTCAAAAACAAGTTTATTTGGTTAACAAAATGTCAGTGGTATCAAAGTGCGGCGATGTGCAAAATTCTACAGTAGAACCGAAAGTAAGCCATATAAAATTATATTAAATTATATTTATGAGCAATAAACATTTATCTATAGTACTTAATGGGTCTTCGACAATGCATTTCGCGTGTTTATTGCTTAATACCCCATGGTAAATTCAGCGTAAGTCGATTAGGCGATTTATCAGCTAGCTGCAGTACTATCTGGAAAAATATTATTGTATTACGATAATCTAACACCTAGAAAGTTTATTTATAACTTTTGGTGTAAATTATCAAGTATATAAATAGAAAAAATTGGCTTGGTATTTGCATGAAATGATACCTAAATACATTAAGTTCCGTAGCAAATCAAATAACAAACAAATCTAAGCGCATAATTTTTGACACGATTTACTTAGTTGCGTTAATCTTTACTTAGTGTTCTGTTATCGAAACATAATGTATTTTAAGTTAAACACTTACGTTACGCGTATTATTCTTAGAAATAAAGCTTTATGTGTTATCTGCCTTACAAGAGCATAACTCATTTGTAAAAGTCTAAGCTTAATATTTTAAGATTCGTTATCATTTGTTACATTTTATAGTTGATGTTTTGGATGTTTATTGTCCTATTTGTGGTCACCCACGGTCGTGGTCCCATTGATAGTTGAAATAAAGTCCATCCAATATTTTCGTATCAGGGCTGTATTTGAGAAAAAAAATATGGTTCAGTTGGAACCACAATGATAAGTTTAATGATATTCATCATTTATACATTAATTGCATAAACGTTTAGTTCATAACTACCAAGTGTGTAAACAGAGGAGTGGAAATTTTATTCACCTCGATAGCGCATCACAATATGTGTTACGCAATGAAAATATCATTCGTTATTAATAACTTTATTTAGATACTCTTAAATCAGCATATTAGAATACCAAGATTTCATTGTATTACCTACATGACAAGCGGCATATAGATATCGACATCATTAAAATGTTCTCATGAATGTAGGAGTTCCAAAACTAGGGATACAACATTCTTTAGTTTTTATAGAATGAGCTATAAAAAGAAAGAGAACCTTAAAAGTTTGAATCATGGATTTTTATATCTCTATTTTAACATAACATCTAGGTAAGATTGATGTATGTATTGCAGAAAGGATAACCAGATTTTCAACAAGTCTATAATACACACAAAACTATAGAAAATGATGCCCCGCATTTAACAAAGTCACGGTCTGCAGCCATAGCATATCGCAGCATTGTCACCATTTGTCACAAACCTGCAAAAGCATGATATTGCATGATCGGACATCGCCGTATGTAATAATAGAACCGTCTCACAGTACAATGGCAAAATAGTCTCGTCCGGTCAGTTGTCAGCTGTTGACAGCGGACGCAAATGACCACATCGCGTTTGTCCTTCACCGCGTATGTGACTCTACCACCTTTATACGGATTGTGAAATAGTCTCGGATCCAACTTTTAGGCCAACGAAAACTAAGAATTATTTACGGGTCCAAAAACACATATAAAACATAATTAAGTAGTAAATTGCAAGATATAGGTATTTTTTAGGGAATATATCATCGCGTATATAATACTAAAATAGCTATAAGAGAGTTAAATAACTTTAAACAAAAATATGAACAAAAAAATAATTTCAACTTTCAAAAGTTGTTGAAGATCAAAAGCGCTTAATATAAAAGTCTCGTATTTTTGCATTTTAATTGAGTCAGAAAATGAAATTTTTAATTCCGTGTTATTTTCTTGATTTTTTAATACTTGTTTGCTTTGGATCGTTATTCCATTCGATAAATATTCTTCGCTAAGACATAGTAGCGTGGGACGTCCTCTGGCCAGATGGCGCGGCGCGGCGGAACGACTTGCACAAGAGGGCCGGCAGCGACTGGATGCGTAAAGCAGCAGACCGGGCTCTGTGACGTACCTAGGGAGAGGCCTATGTCCAGCAGTGGACTGCAACGGGCTGATGATGATGATGATGATGATGAAGACATAATAAACAAACTATGTAGACTAAAATAATCGGAATCTAATCATTATTCTAATAATAACAGATCTATGGAACATGCACATTTTTTTTCTTAAACTATAATCAAGACGTTACGTTTCACGCAAATAGAGTTATCTAGAAACAGGTTTCACTAGTAAATTGGGCGTATCGAGTTATTTTTAACCTTGCCTTTATATTTCTATCCGTTTTAAATTGAAGGATGGAAAATTTTGGTCTTTGACTTAAACAACACTTGAGAGATTGCGTTTGTTCAAAGCTATAAGGCACAATCAGTGCCTTAATTGAGATTAGTTTGTCCCTTTTACACTGTCACATCTTACAAATTGCTATTGTACTTTAGGTGCTTCATGCGACTGCGAGAAAATTGCATCTCATAAAGATATCTCACATCTTGTGGCATTTTCCCTGTGTTTTAAATATTCTAGCCCAAGCTAACAAGTAACTAAGTAATGATTTAAACATAACGTAATCGCTCGCTGATTAATAATTTTAAGACATGTTATTATACCTAAACGTAATTCGAAATGCAATGTAATAAGTGATCATATAAAATCACGCTTGGTTAACTTCTACTACAATTTGTACGTGTCTGCATAGTATGTATAAGATATTATTTTCCTTGTAAAACATTTAAAAGCGGTTAGAGCTGTTGTCGCCAGCGGGTTTTCTAAGACGTTATTTAAAGTGTGGGGTTAATTGGCGATATCCAATTACGTGTGCGTCTCAAGTGGAACTGGCTGGATTGCCTTCCAGCTGGATCAGTCTGGTTCCCATGTATAAATTAAATGGCGTCGAGCGACTAAAATTAAATGGCGTCGATTAAATTTGTTTTGCATGATATTGTTTGTCTTTACCCTGGGAGCGTTGTACCAATTACTTTAATTACTTTTATTTCTCAGCCGTCAGACTAAAGTTTACCTTATAAGGTGTAGACTTTAGTACGACTCGTTTTCTACAATCGAGGAAACAACCGCAACGTGATCTCAATGTGCAACCACCTACGTAATGTTTTGGAATGAATTCACACGGCCTGCTAGATTCTCCCTGCCGTCTGCGTGTTACGAGTAATACGATTCGCGAGCGTTCAATTAGTTTGTATGTCTAGATGTTAAAGAGACGTTTCAATTAAAATTGTCCGGCTTCGGCGTCGTACTTCGTTATCACCTCGTCTGCTGTGCATGATAATCGCGATTAATTGCGCGCGACACAACGCTCCACTGTGCATAAACACTGGGAGATTTATGTCTCAAAGCCTCTTACCATGATCATTAGTTCAATTGCAATTAGTCGCAAATATATATATCGCACCAGTCGAGCAAATAATTTGTGCAGCGTATCGTGGTAGAGGGATGCAAGAATTAATTAGGATGTCGGAGTAGGGACGCCCCATACCACCACGGTCTTTAAAGCGCGTCGTACGGTACAGGAACTCGATAATTACACACGTAATCATCGTCAGTTCAAAAATGTCGAAAGGTTATATAATGTCACGGAGTTTGTGATACAGTACTTCTGTGATAACCGGCTTTGTAGATCACAATACACGTGCTGTCTGAAGACAACTTTTGCGTTGGACCTTCTAAAGTAACAGGTAATGCATTTATAATGAATACATGACGCCAATTATAACTTAAAAATTACTCTCTCGTCCTTCTCATTGCGACTCTATGTTGAATTATTAAAATGCTTACGTTAATAAATCGCGCTACGATTATAGAATTAACAACAAACAAATCACTTAGTAATCCTTTTCTAAGTTAAATTTAATCTCTGAATCATATCGCGTTTTATCTATGCAGCATTATAACGCTTTAGAAGGCAAACAAATTTAGCGTTCAACTACTGGTTTTAAATATTATCGTCTCTATGACTAATGCATTTTTTGATCTATCAAGGATTTTCTTGGTCACGTCCGCTTTTGTGAAAGGCGTGATCTTACTTTTGAACCTAAATGGAATACTCGTTGCACGCGTATGAACTGGGTTCGCGGTTGACATGATATATTGATCGGCGGGTGCAGTCGAATGGCACGATGAATAAGTAAACTATGAATTGATTATATGAGTGACGTGGCCGCTGAAAGCCCGGATACAAAAGGGCTCTTATAACCTTCGCTCTCGGGTCAGCCGGCGCAACACTGACATTACCTCCAATGCCACCAGCATTCGTCAGTTAAATACTTCCACGCGGATTATCACATCCCCTATCTAAATTAAAGTACAATAGCCGATGCCGATGCCGAAGTACAATACCATGCCGATTATTTAACGATCATTGTCGGAGTAATTATGTACCGATGTCTTGATAAAGGCTCGCGTCAGTATCGGCACGGTCGCGCTGTTCGTGTCCCGCGGCTCGCGTCGCCCGCTGGAGTGTGCACCTTATTATGGTTAATTGGTTCGAACATAAATAATTTGTTTCCGCACGTAGAGCGCGGCGGCTCGGAGCGGCGCTGTTGTGGTGGCAGCGCCGCGCGGTGGGGTCGTGGAAGCCAGCGTGCCGTGGGCCTTTCTTTTTGTTTCTAGTTTTGAAGCGATACAG
The DNA here is from genome assembly GCA_949752805.1 of Deilephila elpenor. Classification (NCBI taxonomy): domain Eukaryota; kingdom Metazoa; phylum Arthropoda; class Insecta; order Lepidoptera; family Sphingidae; genus Deilephila; species Deilephila elpenor. The sequence continues at coordinate 10,271,586 of OX457097.1, read as the reverse complement.
CTTCGCCGCGCCCGTGCTCGCCCGCAGCTGTTTGAACATCGTTTAGGCGTGTTACACAAGGCGACGTGTGTCCGTGGGCTCGTCGGCCTGTCCGTCTGTCGCCGTCACTCCGCCGAGCACATAACTTGCAAGCGGTTGCGATTAACGCACGTACTTAAAACTCGAAACAAAAACAAACCGTATTTGTTTATAAGACGACGCGTACAACGCCGCCGTTCAGCGTTTGTACAAAACCTTGTAATCGCGTGGGTGATTTCTAAATAAAGCATTGGCAATTTGTGATGTGGACGACGTGTTTTTTGCAGTGCATACGTACCGCGCAGCGCACATTGGACAAGTAGCACATTGTTTACTAGTTTTTGTAGTGTTTCACATAAATGCAAACCGTAAAGTGGATAGAAATGGTCCACCTAGGACCCACGGAGACGGAACGAACATCAAATTTCGACCATGGAAAGGTAAGAAACCGTGTCTGAGTACCGTTACCGAAGTTTCGCGGGTATTAATTCATCATAACGCAGATCGCAATCGCCAGCTAAGGTAGCAGGACGGAATAAAACGAATAAAAAGCGGATACTTAAAGTGATACAATAAATAAAGTTTAAGAGACATAATATCTCCTCTAACATATTCGTATGACGTGTTGTTGCGGTGTTTTTAATGCGCTGAGGTCATTTGTGTCCAATACGATAAGTAAGTGTCTGAGGCTTGCTCGTGTTTGTGTGCATTCCACACGCGAGTCGGCCCGAAACGTGAGAGCTTCGCTTGTGTCACGAACGCGACAGCCACGTGTGTCCCTCTGTTTATATTCCTATCAACGATAAATTGCACAATTATTGCTTGTAATTGCTTTAATCCCTCACAAATTCTCTCATTGTTCAGCTAAACGTGGTCTGTCATTGACGAGAGGATTGACACAATATTACTCTATAAATAGAGAGAGAGGCAGTCGGTCACATTGACAAGGTCTAGATGCTGTCCGGTGGAGTCAAGCTGTACATGATAGTGGACACCATCTGATTTCATGTCGCTATTCGATCGATAGTCATTCGCTCAATAAAATATTAAATTCCCATCGATAGTTTATGGTTACCGTGTAACAGTTTCCATCCGCTTATCGGCTATCGTGATATTGTTTACATAATTTTTAGGCATAAAAATGTTATGTTTATACGGATACTGGTGGCTTACATCGTTCTGTAGAGTAGATTATTTTAATTATTTAATAAATATGGTTGCTGTGTTCATGTTTTTGTCGAACACTTAATGCACTGATGTAGAGGTGTCCGTATCTAAGCACTTTTTGTGCTTGTTTCTTATTTATTGGCTATTATATACTCGCGGATATCTACGTTTAAGTGAAACAGAGTATCAGGTTTTGTTATCCATATCGCTTAATTTTTATTGCATGTTCCACACGATTCTTTTATTAAAAAAATGTAGGCAGGTATTTACCAATTCGCCGATAGGAATTTATTGACTTTTTCGCTAATATAAGACAATAATCCCGCGAGCTAATCCCTGGATTATTGTGGTGTTTGATAAGATAACCCGTTATTTTCTTTATACCAAAAGCGACCGGCGCACATCAGTTGATATTAGACCGCGAAAGTGTCTCCATGAACCTAGTAACACACCAGGGTACCATTATGGTGTCAATCGTGAAATAATTTAATTAGCATCGCATAAAAAGGATTTCAAAAATGGCTCTTGGTGGTATCCAGCCTTAACTGCATTTATTGCAATGCATGTTTAGTGACACGTGGAAACAGAACGCCACGATGTTTCGGTTCATACGTAGAGTCGTTGGCAGGATAATGCAGAAGGTGCGGAGACTAGAGATGGTAGTGTTCAATATGACGGTCCGACGCAGGGGAACAATACATTCGATTTGCAGGCGAGACACTATTCATTCAGTGTGCGATAGAGGAACCATGCACGCCGTGCGTAGGCGTGGTACTATACACTCAATATGCGAGGTGAGAAAAACACATATAAAAACTAGTAATACTGCGTGTAAGAGTAAAAAAACGTAGACTATCGACAATGACGCCCAAACATAGATTGTCTAAATTGAACATATTTGTAGTAAAACGAAAAGAAAAAAATCAAGGTGCGCCAGGTCAGACTTCGCAAAAAATATTTGAACACGAAACTTTAGCGTTATATTGCTACAACAATACAATATTTATAAGTGTGGACTTTTTATCGTAAGTATTAAGTAATTATGAACAGCATGATTCAAATTAGGTTTGTAATATTTAAGGTTGTTTTATTAAATATCCTGTGTTATGTGTACAAAAAAATCGTCTTACGTAGTTTTGCAATGTCTCTTAGGGTCTTATGTGGATTAATGTTTAACAGGAAATATTAATCGATAAGATATACGGACATGGTTCATTTTTAATTGCCTTTACGGCATGACCACTTAGTATAAATTGTAACTGTAGCATTTTTAATATGTCTCAATAAAAAAATGTGACTATTCTTTTAACATTAAGCCATTGGACACCACAACTTTTCTTAAATAGTTTATTGACTAAATAGAGCATCATTTACGATCGCAGATTGCAATTGTCTTTGATTTGGGAAAACCCGAAAGCTTAATCATCTCACAAGTGTTACGGTCTTTGGCACAGATCATGGTGTATTTTATTTCTAGTACAGGCTACCCGTAATTGAGACATGGCGTCTAATTGTACTTCAACAACTAGCACAATACAAATAGCTCTGTTATTTTCGTTATGAGATAATTGTATTAATTAGCTTCCATAATTATGTTTAGCATATACATACTGTGGAAGTAATTATTTCCAAACTCATTTAAACGCCCAGTTCTGAATGCGACCTTTGTAACGGATAAAACAAGAATTGTAGCGAGTTTATTCACCCCGATAATAATAATTGCAGTGTGAAAATTGTGTTGCATTCGATTGCAAAATTAGTGCATTACTTGTGATAGTAGGGACTAGAGACCGAAATTATAGTAAGGAAAATCGCTATATTGGTCATGCAATAAACAAGTTTCCTTTCTTTCATGAATTTATTAAGAACTATGCTTAAAGATGTACTGTTGGTGTATATTATGTATTCATAAGTGGCCGTGACTCCTACGTTTCTGTTGAATAGGAAAACTATAATATTTTGTAAGGTAAAACAACGCGGACAGAATAAATTGAAATAAATATATTCTGATGGAAGGAAAACTCTTCAGAAAACAGTTGAAATTATTTATATACCCTTTAAGCAATTTAATTAACGTAGATAGTTTTAATATAGTTTAATTATATTTAATACGTTTCAAATTACCTTTTTCGCATTAGGCTAATATGTAAATAAATTATTCCGTGTGTATTTAAAAAGCCATTTTATTAATCACCTGTGTAATTAAAACTAAAACGCTAGCAAAATCGAGAACGATCAGGCGACGTAGTATCGATGAGGTAACATTCGAAATATACGAGTAGTTAGTTAAGGTCACTTTCGTAATAAGACGTATGGTCGAAAGTACATATGTGTTAAGATTTGTTTGTAATTAGATTTGTGTAGTGTGCACGGGCATTGCCACTGAATGTTGAATGTGAACTGTTCGGAATGCATCATGCATCTTGAAGACTTTCTCATACACCATGCACTCTCCATCGTCACTACATTATTAAAATCTTCATATTTACAATAAGTTATTCTCTAAGTTTAGCTACAGCCCAAGGAAGTCTATAATTAAGCGCAAAGATCAAGGTCACTTTGGTGTTTTAATAATATGTAAGACGTACAGTCAAAATAGAAAAATTAGCATATTATGTGTGTAATTGCGTAATATGTAGTCTTAATTTAATTGGCTTCTCGTGCTATGTCTCCTTATTCGACTATCAATTGCTGTCGAGGCCGTGAATTATAATGATCTGGGTTCGATTCCCAAGTCAACAATCTACTTTAATCGGATGTTTTCAGCCTGGAATACGAAAATTGTTTTGGATTGAATGATTTCCCGAAAACATTGACATAAAACGAGCGGTCAGTTTTAATTCAATAATTCAAGAAATACTATCGCGTTATCCCGAAGTCTAAATTACCATTACAAAAAAGGCACTGGATTTCTGAAAAGTGCAAATTTATGGTAAAACAACCACGCTGACCCAATGTTTATCGATGTCATTGTTCATACATTTTTACAAATATCATCGATTGTCTCACGAGCAGCATGTTCTGCACATGAACTGGAATGTTAGCCGCACTTTTTGCTTGTTTCAATGACGTTCAACTTACAACGCTATGTTCACCGATTTATATACAGTTGCGTGCACAATATTCTGAACGAACGGTTATTAGTCAACAAAATCACAACGTTACATGCTGTTTAATATTTACTAACCGATACAATATATTACTAAATCAACACTAAATACAATAAAGCAGAGCAAAAAGCTTTATTATATTATGTGTGTCACGCAGAAAGTAAACAGAAAACGTACAAACAAGTATTATTATTGTAAATACGATAACAATATTAATAACAGGTGTTGTGTGTGCGATTGTATATTGTTTTAATTGTATAGGTGCCTCCATATATCGATGGTTCAGTTCTAAAGTGTAACAAATCTTAGAAATTAAACCTCAAAGGTAGAGTCAAGCAGTACTATTAGCGAAAACACTTTTTTTCAAATTTGGATATAGCATCTGCATCATAATAATGGTAATTTGTGATCTTTTAGAACTGACATGACGATTAAAGGAGACGCTATTTCACGACTCTTAAATTGTTTGGTTGTATCTTTAATGGGCTGGCTGTAACGTAATTTGATGGTGTTCAGGTGCTGTCGATGAGCGATGAGCTCCGACGGGCGCTGTATTCCTCGGGCGCCTCCGTCGACATGGAGTTCTCGCCGCCCGATCTCATCGGCGCCTCCGAAATATTCACCATGGAACACAGGTAAATAATACATTATATGTATTTTTAGGATCTAGGACGTTGGTGAAATGAATTGGAATCTTTCCAAAGCCGTTGGCCTCTGCTGACTCCGGACAAATCCGTAGAGAAAAAATGGAGAGGCCTAAGTCCAACAGTGAGATCAAAAAGGCTACATTAAATCTAATAATTTATTATCATCTGTATCGATCACATTACTCATCAATGGCCAGCTTTGAAAAGTCTTACATGATTGATTTGCAAGTTACCGTCGATTTAAGGTTACCATAATACCAAAAGCGTTTGTCAATACTCCGGAAATAATCGAGACCCAGTAAGATTAACGATAAATTAATGGTAAAAATATTCAAAGGCTTCTAGAGTTTCTTACCATCGCGTCGGTGTGTTAGGGCATATTCCATTATAGAATTTCTCGTAACTTTGGCAACATCTCAATAAAATAAGTTGAGGCCGCTCTCCACATCTTTGACTGCAAGCGGAGCCTTACCCTTGGAAAAGTAACGATCTAGCCTTAAGAGATTTACAAACCACGCATTCATACAAGGCCGAGTTAACTCGCAACTATTACCTATACTTCAATGTGTATACCTTCAAGAGAAAGGTCAAATAGCTAACCATTTCACTATAACACAATAATAAAATAAACTTTACGTTCTGATACTTTTTATATAAAACTCGAGCACCTAAATCGGAATTATTATTTCACTGAAAATAGAGGTCGTAAAAATGTGTAAACCGGTGCGGGCAGATCGTGAATTTCGGTTTTCAATGCTGATATGTTCCGCATTTCGGTGCAGGAATAATTTTGCTTTTTGTTCTGGTATTGAAGGTTTTGCCCTTGTTTAAATGATTTATGTATTTTTCACAATGGTTGCTTTCTGAGCAGCTCGAATGGTAGCATTGTTGGAGAACCTTTATGTTTTGAACAACATATTGTGGTGATTGTTATTGTTACATTACAATAAAATAATTGTTATCGCATATTTGCACCCAGTTATGAATAAAGACACGTAATATGCAGACTCTACCTACCTCACAGATCCACCCATAAGATTCGTGTCTTGTCCCGTTGGTATCAGACATAGCGGGTTAATAAATAAATAAATAACTAAAGTAATTAGGTAAATAACTTAAGTAATTAGGTATTGTTAATTACTACAAAACTGCCTCGGTGCAGAATGATTATTCCTTATTTCATACCTGGCTTTGCTGTATCTGTAGAAGCCGCCGATGTACCATAATAAATTACTTCCTCTAGGTATCCCAATTATTGTTTACCCAAGATGCGATAGGCTTAAACAGTTAAGCTTTCGCTTTACAGTGTGCAATTCGGGGCCTTGTACCGTCAACTTGTTGGTCGGTTGGAAGCCTGTTGCACTCTGTTTTTTTCATAGTCATTGCCTAACGAATAACAATGGCCGACGATTTTGTTTGACGTCAACGTCGGCTTATAATTGCTAAAAATGACGTATATAATTATAGTGTTTGGTATTTTTAGAATACTAAATGTATCTTTATATTTATTTCTACATTAAAATTGATTTGACATCACGTTTCTTAGATGAATTTGAATGAAGCTGAATTTCTTGTGTCACCTATTAGTCTTGTATAAATTTGAGTTCTTAAATTAACCCCTTCACCTTGAGTCTTCGTCCCCTTCGTTCCATCTTTCTTTGGTTACCTGGAAAACGTAGTTGTATGCATATCTACAACAGGCGTTTGACAGAACAAACAGGGGCTCACGTCTTCTATAATCGGCGCATATTATTTTTTAATTTAGGGTAAAATCCCTTTCCATAATCTTTAGTTGTAGTCGACTTGGTACAAATTAACATTAGATCGAAATGAAGATATAATACTGAGTGATGTGTTTGTTCGTGTTGCAGGGAGAAGCTGTGCAGCGTGTTACCGGCGCGCGCGCAGGGCTACATGTGGTCGCTGGCGTTCAGCACCAGCCAGCACGGCTTCTCGCTCGCCTCCATGTACCGCAAGATGCAGCGCGTGGACAGCCCCGTGCTGCTCGTCATACAGGACACCGACAACAATGTCAGTATTTACCACCTTTCATTTTTGAATCTATTACTTTCAGCCAGTGTCAGCTTAATTAACCGACTTCAATAAACGAGGAAGTTCACAATTCCGCGGATTATTGTATGATGATTTCTTATTTAATAGCCTCGACTATCTTGACTCGACTGCCGCGGTGGCGCAGTTGAACTACGGTACGAATACATACAATAGTAAAGTTTCGGGTTCGAATCCCGGGTCGGGTAAAGTAATATTGTATTTTTCTATTCATTATCAGCCCGGAGTCAGGAATTTGTACCCGATATGGCGATGGATTCGCTCTCTATCACATCGTGGGACGGAACACAGATAGGGAAACATTGGTGTCCTGGTAGCAGCACCTCTTGTTTATCCCTTTTGGGAAAAAGGCGTGATATTTATTTATGTTATAGTTAGCGACGGCGTCCTAGGTGAAATTTCTACTGTGCTCTACAGTCAACAATAATGTAAATTTTTTGAGTCATGATAAACGCACTCAAATGAAGAAGCATTCGTTACAATATTAGCGCATAAACAATGGCTTTTAATTTTTAATTACACCATTCTCCGATACTTCTATAAGGCACTTAGATATCGATAAATGCAGTAATTCTATAAATGTCATCACTACTTTGCAGGTATTCGGAGCGCTGACGTCATGCGCGCTGCACCCCTCGGAGCATTTCTACGGCACAGGCGAGTCTTTCCTGTTCTCGTTCCAGCGCGCGCACGACGACGCCAGGCGCCTGTCGCACCCCACCATTGACGACAAGGACAAGGACAAGCCGGATGTCAAGGACGACGCTAAGAAGGACGACAAGGACGGTCAGTAGCGAACAATACGCGTCAGTTAAATGGTTTAATGTAAATTCGATTTATACATGCGATTGTTCATGCCTCCATTCAAAAATATGCACAGTATAATAGAGCAAGAGCCCGTAGCCGCCAGAATTTTGTAATTAAATAAAAGTTGAAATTTTGTCTGCGCATGTCTCTGACACAAGCATCACACGATCAGCTATTATGAAGTTCCGATCGAGGTGACTTTGGATGTTATCAGCTTTAATGTGTCTGGTAAGATGAAAGAACCCTTAAAAGTGTCCGGATGCCAAGGAAACATGTTTTGATAGTTGTCTTAACAACAAATATTAGCCAGCACTGCTGTAGTATAGAGAGATAGGTATTACGCAAGGGAGAGGATAGTTATCGAAACTATCGACATGTGTTTTGCCACGTGGTTATCATTTGTGTACTAACAATATTTTAAGCATAAATAAGTATCTATGGTAGTTGAATGTTAACGTAGTTTATTTCTTATTCGGCAGATCAAGTAGTTCCGGTGAAGACGAAATTCAAATACTGGGGCTGGACAGGAGACAACATGTACTTCATTCGTGGAAGCAACGACAACATATCTATTGGAGCTGGAGAGTGAGTGTCACGCCAATTTCATTCTACTATATGCTTTACAATAGAATTGAATGGGTATTCTAATATGATTTGGCATATTGCAGCGGCAAGTTCGGACTATGGCTGGACGGCGACCTGTACCTGGGCCGCACGCAGCGCTGCAAGACGTACGGCAACGAGCCGCTCACCACGCGCGAGGACTTCATCGTCAAGATCATGGAGTGCTGGACCTTCATCTGAGCGGCCCGCTGCTGACACGCCGTGTATTTCCCGTCGTACATCGTCGTCGTCGCTAAGCGCTCCACGTTTCTATTTTCAAAAAAAAAGCTTTAGATTATCTTATGAAATTTGCTACGAAGATTTGACACTTTTACAAGTCTGTCTATTGGACTTTAGTACGGTTGAGTCTTAAAGATTTTGTATTCGCACTGCGACTCACGAACTTCCGGCACGATCAGTACCGATCAGCCGTAACAAAGACAATATCTCGAAACGTCTACGCGCATTTCTAGTCAAATATACTGAAACTTGACCAATGTTTTCATCCTCGTCGGATTTATAGAGGCATGTTCGGATACTAGTGCCGAGGCTCGGCGTCTCTCGCGAGCGAGTGCAGTAATCCTAGTCAATTGTCATTCGTAAGTAGGTCGAAACTGTGGAGATGGAAAGAGCTCACGCCGTGGACTCTAGGGTAAAACGCATAGATGGCATTGCGGCAGGGTGCACACGCGCCCGCTACGGTAATGATTACGTGTCAATTCATACAATTATATTGTGCATCGTTGTTAAGAAAATTGAAAGCATACATATTTGTAACAATGAATATCATTGTATAATGTTACGTAGAACTTTATACATATTAACGAATCAATCTTATTGTTTAGACGCAGACTTATTCACTAATCAGTGTCAGTATTGATCATCAATGTATTCCCATTCATTTCGCCATGATGCATGATCCCGCGTGAGGCCGTGCGTGTGCGTGCGTGCGTGCGCGCGTGCGCGCGTGCGCGGCTTCAGCGCGTCCATTCGCGTATATAAACGATACTAATGTGTTTCAGCGACATCGTCATTATCGATTAATACTATTTATGTTTCGTGTAGTAGATTTTATATGTTACGTTGTAGTGTTTGGATGTACTGAGTCATAATATTAAGTTAGTGAGCGTAATTATGTTACACTATCACTGTGATTTGATTAATTGTGGTTGCATTTTGTTAATGTTTGAGGCGTTATTTCACTTATCGCGATATACATCGACTTAATGTTTGAATATCACTACTTAGTTCCTCCGTATTTTGTCACTTGCATAATCTACAAGAGTTTAACTATAGAGTATAATAAATTATTCAGAGACGACAGATTGTTCGGTGACATAACGCTTCACTACAGAATGAGTAGCCAATATATAATATTAATTAAATAGAAAATAAAATCTTAAATACTAGTAATGTTAGAGTGCTTGATGAATGTAATCGTCATTGTGCTTAGTAATGTTTAGCATGATGTTACTCAAACATATTTGTTGATGTAATGATATTTATTTACCAGTTGTAAGAGCACCGCGAGCTACATTGTCACTGTCGCTTCCGTACCGCGTACCGACCAGTACCGACTACCGACTACTGGCCAGTATGCGGCGAACACTTGTGTTGTGTGTTTACAGTTTACAGCTGCAACATACATATTATGTAATCCTATGCAAGATAAAACAAATAATATATTTTTGTGAAGGACCACGCGTAACAACTATTATATCTACGGTAGACGAACATGTAAACGATAAATGATAAAAATGAACTATTTAATGTAGTGCGTTTACGCGTGCGTCTAAATACAGTATATTTTGATGTTGTTATTGTTTGTGTACATCAGGTGTGTCATAGATGAAATTAGTTTTAAAATTATATCGGCATAATTATTATTGTTATAAATTGATAATCATTAGACTTGTTGAGTAGCAGTGGAAAATTAAATATTTATTTATTCTGTTATGGTTTCCATCTTGCGATTGCTGTAGCCGCATTACTTTATTGGTGATTTATTATGTAATTCTAAGTTGTTAAAGTGTAAATCAAGCCATAATAATTGAAAATATATTCTTTGGAGAAAGAAAACATTTTATTTTTTACCACTTAAATTACATTGTTCCAGGAGTGATTAAAAATATTTGGGTTGTTGGTTCCGATATCCGAACGCATTGTCGTATTGTTGATTATAATCATTGTAGCCTCTTCTGTAGTTCTGGCGTTCGTATTGGTCCCTGTTCCTATACTTGACGTATGGATGGTTCCGACGGTTATCGCGACGATCATTCCTTCGGCCAGAGTTTGAAACCCACCATGGGTCAACAATGGGTGGTGTTGACTTCTCAGCATTGCAGGCCTTCATGAATTCGTCATCTTTTTCTGTGAATCTGTCTTTTAATTCTTCTTCGCACTTTGCCAAGAATTCTTTATCCTCTGGCGTTAAATTATCAGCAGCCATTATTGTAGTGATTTAATTTTGTGGGTAAACTATCAATGAATCGGTAACTGAAAAAAATATACATTATTAATTTTGGAATTAGTTGCTTACATTAATAAAAAAACAATGTCTAGGGCCTTTTTTGGAATAATGTATTAGGTATAATGTTTATCAAATAATTCTCTTTAATTTGAAGATTATCAAGGGGCAGTGTATATATACTATTAATATACAATTTAAAAAAATACCGTCATTGAAAAATAATACAGCAGATCTAAGAATATATATATTCTTAGATCTGCTTACCCGGATAATAATATTATTACCCGGGTGTCATAATTACTATTTTTCTCAGCCACAAGTTAATTACTGAACCTGTGCTCAATAAAAAACTCACAAATAAAAAACTATGTATGTAAATTAAAAATAATATTTATTCGAAAAGTATGTTTTGAAATGGTTTAGATTTATCCACATGATTACAATCACAATGACATAACACATGATAAAACCAATGGGCCTGATTACTGATTACCCTTAGCCCCATTTACATTTAATATTGATTACCAATGAGATATATGAGATTACCAATTGTATGATAAATAGAAACTACATTTATAAGTTTTATATGGTAATGTTTGAGTGTTGATTCAAATATTTGTGACCTTATTTTCAAATTATACTGTAGAATTTTTATTTTGATAATAAACAAGGTATATAACTTTTTCTATATTTGGCATTGATATACCATGATAGTAACTACCATTATCCTTTTCTCTTTGATGCTCTATCATTGCTTAATCTAAAAAACCGATGGATGGAAAGGAGAGATAGGGATGTTCAGTATATTCAACCAATATTTATAAGCCACAACCCCGAAACAGACAATCACAACAACATGAAAAAAAAAACACAACTCAACAAACAGATCAATGTAGATAAATGTTGTATCCCCTCAACTGTAAAAAATTTAAAATGGCAGATTTACAATTACAATTCACATTAAAAAAGAACTGTAACAAAGAAAGGTATCCCAATAAATGTATAATGAGAATACACACTCTGCAGTAATGACGACACGGAAAACTTACACAACCTGAGTAAAAAAATATATTTACAAGATTCGCCAATCAGACTTGTCAAGATGAGACCAAAAAACGGATTGTTTTGTTGAATCACTGAATTATACTCAACAGGTTCAAAAACCCATCCCACGACAACACCGCAATCAGGACACAGGCAGGCCTTCCAGCGGTATCCGGGAAACCACAAATCACTCGTTTCCCACTGAAATGCGCGAAATATCCAACTCAAGTGTTTATGAAGAAATGTACAATAATAACAAACTATTTACTTTCATTACCTGCCCGAACCTAACACAAGAAGAATGTTCTGTTGTAATAACAGCGAAGTTAAAGTTAAGTTCGTTCCGCAACACTTGAACTAACACATTCCTCCTACTGAATATAGTATCTTCAATAGCATACTGACGAGATGGGCTCTCTTTGTAAATTATGTAATTAGATGATGAAATAACAGTTCCGCAACCTCTACACAAAATATAATCTGAAATAAATAAAGTTAGTAAATAAATATATTGGAAAAAATACAAAATAATTGGATTAATACAAACCGTCTGCTTCCGTCCTCTTTGTCGCTGTCTCAATAGTAGTTATATTATCGAAAGATACTGCCAAATCTACTATAGCAAATAAAGGGATCAGAATGGAGAACATCACAGATCACATAAGCAATACTACGATGCAGGTATTCCGTATTTTTATTTTATAATTTCTACAACACGACACGGCCACCGATAATATATTTTTCAATGACAAATGACAATACAGCCAGTGTTGCCAACTCAATTTTTTAAAGAGAGCTAAATCACCTTCGAAAAAGAGCTAAATTAGAGCTAAATTTTTGGAAAAAAAAGAGCTAAAATAAAAGAAAGTTTAAAAATTAAAATTTTAATTATTAATAAAGAGAAACCTAACATTATTTTATATCTTGTTAGATTAATAAGAGAGATATTTAAAAATACGGTTATTCCTCGTCAGAATTATCGAAATTGTGGGTCAAATAGGCGAGACGAATGATTTTCAAATTATATTCTAAAATATGGGCACACATTTATTATATACGAAAAAAACTATATTTCAAGAATTAACAAAGGCTAAACACAGTTTTAAGCCATTTTTCTAATAATTTTTCAATAGTGCACAAAAAACGCTAGTAGGTGTCATGGCGTCCGCTATGATGTCACTACTAGGTAAACATGTCATTGTGTACTACCTAGTCTGTGGTCTATGCGTAGCGAAGAAACAACAAAGATAAACATATTATTTCGTGTGATAAAAATGAATTCCAAAGTTTATAAGTGGTGTGCGGTCCCTTCATGTAAAAATACATCTATATCAACACCCAACAAATTGTTTGTTTATGTTCCAAACAAGAAAATAATAAGAGATAAGTGGTTAACACTTGCTCGGCGAAACCCGAACGACGTGGTCACCAATTCGCCGCTGTATTTCTGTGAAGATCACTTTGATGTGAGTATGTTAATGTATAATGATAGGTTTTAAAAACATTCTTTGTTTGACAAGAAATTAATGATATATTGAGGCTATCTCATTACTAATCTACTTAGGTTATTTTTGTTTTGTTTCTGGTCATTATTCTTGTCAATGTTCTGAACATAAATTTTAGTGGATTATTTTTGCCTTTTCAGTTGCCAAATGATATGGAAAATTATATGGAGTACCACATAATGGGATCGGTATCACAAGTGCGAATGAAACCAGGATGTATACCTAAAAATTTTCTATGTCAACCGGACAGAAAAACACAAACATCTGATACAACAGAGCAACCTATTATAACTAAGAAACGTAAAATGATAAGTTTTCAAGAATGTGAAAAACAATTTGGAGGAAACAGTATGGTTACAGAACATTTACATTCTGAAGAAATTGCATCCAGTACTCAGTAGTTCAGGTATAAATTATTACTTATTTATCAAGAATATTTCATTTAAAGTTATGTAATTCGTTGGTCGCAGCTTTATGTAAAGAGATTAATTATTGGTATACTCAAAACTTGTGCTTGGTCCTGAAAGTGATCTAAGTAATCTGTGCACTTTAATTACACGAATAATCAACACAGTATTCCATCAAGATCAAACGCACGAATGAATGATCGAACGAAACGAAGTACTTAAATGAAGCAAACGAAATAAAAACAATACGGGGCTTCCCCGTAGTTAAAATCATAGACTAAATATGGCTCTATTTATTAATTTACTCGTTGGTCATCACGAAATTCGGATATACACCTAAAATTTGCAAAGTATTGGAATGGAGCTAAAATTTTAAAATTAAAGAGCTAAAGAGCTAAAATTGTTTTTTTGGAGCCGATTAATTGAAAAAGGAGCTGAATTTAGCTCTAAAAGAGCTAAATTGGCAACACTGAATACAGCACTTGCCACTTGACGTTTATTTTTTCTGTATATTTAATCTTTTTACAGAAGCACACATCAAAATCATACAGCCTACTCTATTTTTGGGAGTTATTAGTGACGTCGAATTTTCTACGTAAAACATTTTGAAACACTGTTCAATCGTTCAACACTCAAAATGTAAGTTAATTAAAATTGTTAAAGTGCATAGCAGTGACTTATGGCAGTTTTTTTTACATTGTCGTTGGCCTGTTACAAAATAAAAATTAAGGCTTATGCCAGCTAATGTCATCAAATTTTTGACGTTTGACGTTTGACAATTGACATTAGTCGTTTGTTGTTGTAAGGAAAAGTACATATAAAAAATTATTTATTTCTACAAAGTTTGAACCATATATAAGTTTTAACATGTCTGAGAACGTGAATATTGATTTGTCTGGAGAAATGAATGCTACTACAGAAAAGAAAGGTTTACAAAAGTATGTCAATGATATGGACTTGTAAGTTCTGACTAACAATACCTACTCAGCTACGTGGTGTTTTCAAGCTTTTATTAGTTTATGTTTATCATCACATTATAGGCATTACGCGTGCGTGTTCATTTGTGTATGATTTTGCTGCCGTACAGTTATTTAACGCATTCTTTAGCACGTGAATGAAACTGTAAACTTTAAATCAATCTCAAATATCAACTTAACTAAAATCTAAATATTTTTATCTGGAATAGTATGAAGAGTTATATATTTTAGGTAATAAAGCAAATTCATAACTAAGCAAACGTCTCAGGTTGTAGTACTTGAAAATGTTTAACCTATTTTTAATACCTACATCTATTTTTATTCCTATTAATTTTTATTTTAATACATTATGGAAAACCTCTCCTAACAAGTGAATAGCTATTCTTCATTATTAGGAAATAGATGACAGCACTTGTGAACAAAGCACTTCCCTTTAATCCTCGGCTTATTTATGTTTAATCTATCCCGAGCATGTTAATCTGTGAAGATTGTCATTTCATTAATCTTAGGGGCATTGGGCACTGTTTGCTTAACCATCTTCTCCATTGAAGCTATTGGTTTTTGTCATTGCATTATTATTAACACTCAAAAATAATTAAGTAAACATATTAGTCACATTACCACAGTTGAAAAAAAGATTGAAATATATTTTATTTATTACAGCTACTCTTATCTTATCTGCTATATTTAACAGAATGGTTGTAAAATTAAGTTTTCAATTAAAAATAAATTGTAAACAAATCAATTACATCAAACCATAACATGAAAAGTAAGGACAGTTTCGTGTTAATCTCATGATAAATATTTTTGTTTGAAACATATTTTTATCCCTGTGTAGTATTATATATGCCTAAAATACTGTCAGTAAAAAAAGTGTGTAAAAAATGAAATATTTCCTAGATCACTTAAGTATTGGCTTTAACTTTTCTGTAACTTCCACAATATCTGAAAAATAATCTGCCCTAACAAGCTAATATTTAATTCTATGAGCATGCAATTAATAATCATGACTTTAGATAATAGTTGAAAATTTCACATATTTTTCTTCATGTATGTTGCTACTAACAATAATTTTACAAATGCTTGTTGCAAAAATATATACTGTTAATTTACATTTATCTCACAGAATACTTCAACAAATTACTAGTGGAGCTGGGCCTGCCTTACTTATGGGGGTCTTGGCTACCAGACGACCATGGACACAATTTGTTGCTACTGAAAATTTCAAGGTAATTATTATATGCCCTAATTTTTATGATCACCATGTCTGTGGAATAGTATTAAGACTTATTTACACTAGTAAAAAGCTCAAAGAAGTCTAAGTATTGCAAAAGAAGCTATAGATTCCCAACATTTAAGACAGCATCTGTGGCGCAGTTGACTAGATATCGGCTGTGAAATGAGAGATCGCAGGTTCGATCGCCGCATCAGGAAAAATATTCGTGCGGCCCACAAATATTTGTTTCTGGTCTGAGTGTTTGTGACACCAAAAAGCCTCTTTGTAGTTTCTTATACCCACACCACAAAACTGAATTGATCCTTATGTGGGGTCTGAACTATGTATGCGACTGTGAGGTATATTTATTTCATTTTAATTTATTTAAATTCTTTGTACAATGTTCCAGCTTTAACCACGTAAAAAAAAATTACTTTACATTTTATTTAAAATGTAGGTGTAGCTTATTTTATTACATATAGTGATGATTATGGTATTTTTTTGGTTAGATGATATTATGTAAAGGAAATGGAAATATGTAAAAAGGATGGTGTTTGTGTTGACCTATATGGATATTTCCAGGTACCTGCATCACTGCCGCGATTGACACGACGATTTTACCGAAATGTGGAGCACTTTCAGGCCAATTACATAATGGTTTTCCTTGGACTATTTGTGTATTGTCTGTAAGTATTCATGCTTAATTGAAATGTCCAATATTTTCTTGAATAAATTGCTACAAATGTGTGTGCGTTATCAAAGGTGTGCTTCAATAATTATTATTTCTGTGCATATTACAAAACAATAATGGTGTGTTTTAGAATTACATCACCATTGCTGCTCATTGCTATGGTTGCAAGTTTCTTTGGTTATCGAAAATTGACATCAGGCCCTAATACCTGGAAGGTAAATTATTGAAGTGAAACTTCTTTATCGGGGTTGGAAAAAATTTTTCGTTACGCGTCACATTCTTCCGTTACGCGCCATCTTTTTTTATTTAGTTAATTAGTACCCACTTCAGTAAGCCACACCCCCAACCGTTTCCAAGCCCCACCCAAAATTTTAAGTCCCACCCACTTTTTTGTAATTTGATCCTTACCCCCCCTCTGGCCTTCCCCCACCCTAAATCCAAAACAGTGCCCAATAGCCTCCCCACGAAACCTCCCCCCCCCCCGATAACCCCCACCCTAAAATTTTTACCTCACCCCCCCCTACTCATATCTCCGGCATTATCCATCGTAGACCCACCGACCTTGGGTTCATTGGAACCGGCTCGGTGAGGGCTACAATCCTGCCCCAACAGAATTCCCGAATTCCCCCTCCACAACTTTCCCCACCCAAAAATATTTTAAGGTGCCCAATAGCCTCCCCACGAAACCTAACCCCCCCCCCCCGCCCCTACCCCCACCTAAAATTTTTACCTCACCCCCCCCTATTCCTATCTCCGCCAATAAAGGTCGTGGACCCACCGAGCTTGGTATCCTCGGAACCGTCTCGGTGAGGGCTACAAATTGGCCCCGATAGAAATCCCAAATTCCCTCAAAAATTTCCCCCCTCCTAAACTTAAACTTTATTTAATTTAGCTTTATTTTACCAATTCTGTAAATTTGTAAATAGTAGATAATTTTTCGAAAAATGATGTCATAAAGAAGTTTCACTTCTTACGTGTGTACACTAATACACACACACATTTTTTTGTATTAGTTGCAGTCATGTAGTTGGTTTATTATGTTTTGTAATTTTTTAAACATTTTACTTTTTGAAATTTCAGCCTAAAGTAAGTTGTATTATTATCTGTTTTCCTTTCTTTCCCCTTCTGTGAGCTAGCCAATTCACCTACGCGAATTAAGTTTGTATTGATCCAATCCTAAATGGCCATATTAGAATAAAGGAAAAAATAATATGAGGACTGCCTCGGTGGTGAAGTTGTACTACGGTTTGATAGCAAAGCTGAGGTTTCGGGTTCGAATCCCAGGTCTGGCAAAGTGATATTTGGATATTTTGTCTATTCATTATCAGGAATTTGTGCCCAATATGGCGATAGGCTCGCCCCCTATCACATCGTGGGACGGAAAATATAAGGCGAAACGTGCGTGTCCTGTTTGGTACCAGGCGAACCTCTGCCTACCCCTGCCGGGAAAAAGGCGTGAGTTTATGAATGATGTATGAATGAATGATAAAATAAAATTTAATAAAGCGGAAGGAATAATGTGGAATCAAACTTGTCGTAACATTTCTTATTCCCTGAATTCCTGGAACATTGTAAACATCTTAAATCTTGTCTCTGTAAAACCTTTTGTAACTAATTGTCGAGAACCTGTTGTCCTTACTCTTTTCATTAATTTAGATTGGTGGTTGGGAGTTGACAAAGACACAGCAATATGCAGTAGCGGCCGCTTGTTCTATGGGGATCTGCTGGCTGGCCGGAGCTGGAGCCGTCTTATTCTGGGTATTAGGTGAGTTTTAAAATATATTTTTTTAGACAAATAAATCTTATTTCACAATGTTTCTTTATCCTTGATCGGTGTTTTTACCCAGAATTTTTCGGTGCCACTTATCGATAAGTAATATTCGCATTAATATAGAATCAAAAATCCTTGAGATATTCGCGAACATACACACACATGTTAAATTATGGGGAGTAATATGTGATGATTTTCCTTTACAACTTGTAATACTTTCTCACAGGCGCAACAGTGACTGTAGTGGCTCTGCACGCCAGCTTCTTCGACGCGGAGGCGCTGCCGGCCGCCGACGACCCGGAGCAGTTCCCTATGATCGAGCAGGTGTGACACGGACACCTGCCGCTCTTCCTGCCGCCCTCCAACCGAGCCTACCACCTCCACCGATACAGCGACTCGAATTGATCGAATTACAAAATATATTTTATACCATTTGTATGGATCTAAATATCTGCATCTAATTCTATGGAACTACGATAAAAAATACGATAGACATTGGTGGTAAACATTTACTTAAGCACAAGATGTGTGTGCTTCATGTTTATTTTTCGCAGCTTTTAATAAGCGTGCAATAGTATTAGCTCCATATTATGTGTAATAGGATGAATAGGAGGACTTTTGATAAGTATATAGAAATTACACCGTATCACCAATTTTACTCGATTTAGCGAATATACACCAATACTTTTATAAAAATTATATGATTCAATTAGCCGTGGCTTCATTCGCATATAATGCTTAGAGTGGACGCAATATATTGCTGTTAGTAATTAATGGTAGTAGATAGTGAAGTTTAGTTTAATTTGCTGTAAATGAGCTTGCAATAATCTTATACCGTCACTTGCTAGTATAAGTGACAACTTTTAGTATGCGTATGTTAGCGAAATGAAAATAAAATTTTGTACAATGTCTGTCTTCATAAAAATATCAGGTTTGATTAGGTAGGCTGGGCAATCTAAATTATGTATTTAAAGTCCTGAATTGAGAAATTCTATCTAATGGTCAGGAGACTGTCCCGCCCTCACACCCGCCACTGCAACTGCTGTAAGCCAGGATCAACAGTGGCACGCATTTTAATGACACTGAGCATTGAAGCTCAGCGCGTCTCCAGGAATGTCTAACTTGTCTTTAACCCGCGACGAAATCAATCAAAAAAGTTAAATTAATAGGAGTTGGAAATAAATTATTGTCCACTTCCCTCCCTAATAAATCTAATGGTCAGTAAATGAATGCCATTATAAACTATAAATCTGTTTTTATTTGTAAATATTATATGTTAGTGTCATTAATATAATTTCAACGTACTTACGGATATATAAGCAAACTTTTAAGCCTAGAAAATATTAATGTAATATATTCATTAACTGTATTTATGACTGTATTTTCGCCAGAATTGTAATCAGTAATAAATCTGTTTCCTATTAAATTTATAATCCGTATTTGTTTACCTTATTTGAAGTCTCCAGTACACATATAAATTATTCATATGTTTTTATTTGACTAATCAACTGAATTGCAAGAAAGAGATTGTAATGTGTGTCCTTTATATGGGTATTCCTGGATTTGTTAGCTTCCGTGGCGCAGTTGGTTAGACGCTGGCTGTGAAACGAGAGATCGTGGGTTCGATTCTCGCACCAAGACAAATCTTTGTGGAGCCCACAAATATTTGTCACGGCTCTTGGTGTTTGTCAGACCAAAGTCTCTCGCAGTTTCTGATACCCACGACACAAGACTTAATTGATCTTAGTGTGGGGTCAGGGCTATGTATGTGGCTGTTGGGTGTATTTATTTATTCTTAAATTGAGCTTCAGTGTACCAGATCCACGTTTCTGTAATTTTTCTAACAAATCAAATTTTGTTTTGATAGAATAATGAAAGCCAAATCACAAACGTCATTATTACGCATGTAGAGAATAAACATTTCACATAGTTTTTATATTTTTAAGGGTTTGGAAACATTAAAAACTCAATATAAATAATTGCATTTTGTTTAATATGGCTATATCTAAAACAGAAATAAAAAAGCTTTCTATATTAAAAGACTGTGTGGTTTTACACACTAATCATAAATTCAGTTCATTACACACTTCATTTAAAATATAACACATGGTTATAATATAAAAATATGTCACGAAATGTGTAGTAAAATGCAAAAGTATTTCATGTTTATATGTCCCAGGGCTCCCAGGGGCAGAATATATTCTAATTTATAAATAAAACGAAATATCATGAAACACCAGTCTAAACTCTCGTACTTTTAGTAAACACTAATCACACGTAGGGATGAAGGCAACAATATATTATATCAAAATTGATGCCTTCACTGCCACACAATACCAAATTAATTTTAAATACATCACGATAAATATTGCCAATGTCAAACAAACAATTTATGTATAATATATAACTTTACATAATCATTTCTAACAAGCGATATATGAATATTACCATCAATATAATAAGTATGTAGTGAGGTGATTGCACTGCCTGCTACAGATAAATCTCTGTTCTGTACAAACAAATGGATAAAATTTAAATATAGGAACATGTTAAATTCTAAATTCCATCATGTTTAAGACATCCCCTGGAAGACATTCATGTAGGCAAATTAACTTATATAAAAACACTACTACATCTGTTATGTTAAATACACAGTCACAACGCAGCTCCTTTGTTAATTCTAGTCAGTTCCATGTTGGCCACAAGAAGGATTTCATCCCATTTGTGTGATGGAGTGTGAGGTGGGGTTGTGATACCAAGTTTCCGTTCTTTGGAAGAAACTGGAGTTGTGAATTCCAACTTCCGTTTAGATTTTCCAGCATATACTTGAAATGTTGGAGTTCTTTGCTGGCTCTCAATGGTAGAGAGTGGTGTGATAGGGGACGGTGTGGACAGTACCAGTTTGTCAGGATTTTTCATTTTACATGGCCCAACATATTTAAAAACAGGTTTCTTTAAAATTAAATTACCAGATACTTTTTCTATGAGACCAATAGAAATAAATACATTAGCGATATCGTAAAGACGCCTCACTTTGGACTTGTGCTGGCGGTCCTGCTGCTCGGGGGAGAGAGCCGTTTTGTTCTTACTTGATGTGTCAATGAGTACACTCACAGCCATTTCTAAATTTATAAGGGTGTTCTGTAAACAAAAACATCTTTATTATACAACTACTGCTTGACAATAACAATAAAGCAGACTAGCATTTATTAGTAAACAAATGTGAGTGAAGTTATAATGATATGCAAAATTATTCATACAGTATTGTTACTTTGTTTTAAGCAGGTTTCTAGGACTTTATATTGGTAGTTTTTATTATTGTGTTATAAGCTCTAGGAATCAAGACTTATGTAACTACTACTAGATGTGTACACTACACTATAATGCTGTAATTTTGTTTGTATTTTAAATCTTTTCTTTTTTATTAAAACAAATAAATTCAATGACTTATGTACTTACAGGTGGTTCAACTAAGAACAACATGAGGAATCTCTGGGCCAACACTCCCAATGTCTTATGTTTGGGTGTGGGAGGCTTGGGAGCGCGACCTCGCAGAGCATCAGACAACCTCATATTCTCCCCTTCCTTTTTCAACATTTTCAGGAAAGAATTCAAGCGAGACCCCCCACGCCACAAATATGTGTTCTTTCTTCTGTGTACTGCACACTGCATAGCTTCCAGAATGTTTATTATATCATACATTCTTCGCTTCTCGACGCCTAACCGGGCTGCAGTGCTGTCCAGTTGTATTTCCACCGATCCATTGCCATACAGTGGGTACAGATGGAGAAATCTGAACATGGAAAAGATATTATATACCAAGATAAGTACAAAACCCAGGCAAAATGAAACTCGAGTGATTATACTTAGCTTACCTGTCACATAGTATCTGGAGAGACTTCTCTTTTCTGTGAACAGTGCTGGGAGGAGGCGTGGGATACTGCAGCGCGACATTGGTCAAAAGTTTAAGGTTGGCATTCGGAGAGACGTAGCTAGACGAATTGGTGACCTCAGTGAGAGCGTAGCGTTTTGGAGTACAAGTAATGTTTCCATCTTCATACATCATGCGATAACATTATGCAAAGATCTTGATCACAAAATATTCGCGTACTTTTTGACACAAACAAATTCTAGTTGGCTATTTATGTTATAAGTACAATTTATTTTTATTACGTTTGAAAGCCATTGGTTCGGTTAGTCAACTTTATTTATAAATATATATTAATTCTTTAATTAAGTTCTATGAAAATGTAACCTCACAATAAACAATTTTGACAGAAGAAATTTGCGCGCGAGGCTAGAACAGCAAAGTGTCCATGACCCGCCTTTAGTAATATTTCTGTTTTCCAACACTATTTCTAAAACTTAAAATCGACTTATTATTGTCTAGATATTGAAGTGTAAATTAAACTTAAAAAATAAAATGTAATATTATTTATTTTTTTATTTTATATATTAGGAGCTTCCTATAAAAAGTAAAACTTGATTCATGATTGTATAAATCAATAAATAACAAAATTACAATAATGTAAAACAGGATTGAACGGAAGTAATCTCGTCTATGATTTAACTTTTTTTATTTGCGTCATGTCATGGCTGGCATGAAGCTTGATTACTTTTCTTGCGAAAGTGAGCTTGGTTTTCTTTGAAAGTGGTGATTCCCGTCACTGTTTTAACTTTTATTTATGTTTTGCTGAAGAATAATTTTTGATGTTTGGTTATATGTAGGAACTGGACGTCATGTCGCGATAAAACCATGTTTCTTTTGTAATTGAGAAAGGTTCTCTTCACGTACAAAATGAACGACGGCGATTGGATATGTAGCGATGCAAACTGTGGTAATATTAACTTCGCGCGCAGAGTTTCATGTTATCGGTGTAATAAAGACCGACCTGATGGGAAACCATCAAAAAAGAAACTCGGGACGGAGATTGGAAAGTCTGCAGCGGATAAATCCCGAGGTCTGTTCAATGCGGACGACTGGCAGTGCAACAAATGTGCGAATGTGAATTGGGCTCGCCGACAAACGTGCAATGTGTGCAATGCGCCAAAATTCGGTGAAGTGCGTAACGGTTGTAATAATTGTAGGGTTTCATTTGTGAGGTCGGTGCTTATGTTATTTTGTTTTAGGTGGAGGCGCGCACGGGGTACGGTGGCGGCTACAATGAGCGTGGAGTGGTGGAGTACCGCCGCCGTGAAACCTCCTCTGATGATGAATATGACGAATTTGGGCGGAAGAAACGCAAGCGCAAGGCTGACTCGCAGGAGAAGGTATGTAATTGTTTGGTGTTCTCCTATGTTTCTTCGTGTAATGTATGATGCGCTATTCTAACTTGGTCTATTGAACCTTGTCTGAGGGTCAAAGAATGGGTAAATTAATTTACAAATATATTGTTCTGTAAAGAAAACATTATTGTTTATAATTGGGCTGAGATTACATTAAAGTTTATTTGTAATGTACTAACAAAAGTTAAGGTTTCGCATAACATGCTTATATCTTATATCTTAGGCAGAAAACAATACACTTTGGAAACGAAAGCAGTCTAGCTATGGCTGCCTTTGTTTGTTTTTCCATAAGAAATTCAGGTGATAATGGATTTTGAAACTAAGAAGAGTTGATGTTATATTATGAATAGTACTGCAATAAGTTGTTGAAGCACATCATTATTAAAGTGGAGATAATTTTTCCTGCCTTCAGGTTGGCATCACTGAAGGAGCAGTATTCAAAAAGTTGGCATCAACAATGCTGCAGAAGGAATCAAATAAGGATCATATTATGTCTGTGCCTGCAAAAAAATCACATCTAAATAAAGAATTCAAAACAAATGGCAGCCTTAGCGATAGCTCTATGTCTGAAGTTTCACTCAATAGGACTGAAATAAGGAAAAGTCGGAGACAAAAGGAGGTTGATTATTATACTCCAAAACTTATGTCACCTACTTTTGAAGGTATTAGTGTTCAGCCACGTAAAAGATTTACAAGCTTAGGGGACAAAGAACATGCTGCGTCATCAGGATATGAAACTGGATCGAAGCGAAGTCATCGGAACAGTACTGATTCATCAGTGGTAAAGCCTGCTAACCCGGTTATGGAGAACAGAGTGACTTCTACAAACTGTGACAACCTTGTGTATACATTTCCAGGGCCAACTCCAGCTCAAGATTTGCAGGTTACATACACTCTTGAGGAAAGGGTGAGAGCAGCAGCATTTGCAATAGTTTACAACAATTGTAAAATAAGTACTGATAGGTTTGAGTGTCTGTATGACAAGCCAGCACCTGACTTTAAAACAATATTTGCTTGGAGGCAAAGGTTAATTTTAACTGGTTGTCTGGTGGATTCACATCTGGAATTGAAAAAAGAAATGGATGAAAAACCATCTACTAAGAAGGAACCAACTCCTCCCCCAGGTCATACTCAGGAAACAACATCAACTGTAAAAAGACTACCCAATCCAGATGAAATACCAATAGACTCTGATAGTGATAGTGAAAGTGTGAACTCAATTCCGGATAGAAACGAAATGTCACATGCAGCAAGACATAGACGAGATAGTGCAGAAACCTTGCATATTGAAGGAATGGACAAGAAAAACGGCACTGCTGCGGGTTCTATTAGCACAGCTGAAGATTTAATATCTCTAAGAGATGCAAGGAGTCACTCACGATCCACACACCAAAGAACAAGATCTAGCTCCAGAACAAGTCAGGATTCTAACTATCCAGACAGTGATGAAAAATTGGGGAACAAACACAGTCTTAGAAGCAAATCTAGTACTAAATCTAGCCACAATGCTAGAATATCCACAAATGAATCTGAATCTGAAACAATGTCCTATCATAGTGACGAAGAAAACTTTCTGTCAAGAGTTTTTGGAGAAGGCAGTAAGAAAAGAGTAAACTTGAAAAAGGAAGTCGTAGCCTGTCCAACAAAAGCCACCAATTGTGCCAATAATGATGCTCAACCTTTTCAGGGTTATAGCACAGTAAAGATAGCAGATCAATATCCCTTAGTGGCTGGAAACATGTACAGATGTTTGCAAAATATGAATCCCAAATCTCGAAATAACACGCTGTTAGACGCAGACGGCGCCTCGACTGAATATGTACCAACAAAACTCGGATCTGTTACAAAGAAAAACTATCAAGACTTCAAAGACAATGTTCGAAGGAAAGGTTTCTGGGCTAAGGGTAATGGCAGTGCAATTAGAAGAAATCTTAACAATTTCTCTAACAGGTCTCCTCTACCTAAGAATACACCTAACACTCTGAATAGGACAGTTAATGTACGAAATAATATGAATCCATGTACAAACATAGTCGAAGCACAAAATAATTTTAATAGATGTTCAAATGTTCCTAATGCTACACTCATGCAAGAAGTTGTAGCATCCCCATATCGTAACAACAATCAGTCATATACCTGTCGCCAACTAAGTGCCTCTAGCAATACTGATGATTTCTGTAAAGACGATTATAATCTTTACAGCTCGTCAGAAAATTTCTTATCTTTTGATAAACCATTACCGCCTTCTCAACCCATACCACAACCTGTACCAAAAACAATACCACAATCTATACAAAAACCCATATTAACCTCGGCGATTAAACAGCCCATACAACAAGACATACAACAGCCCATACAACAAGTCATACAAAAGCCGATACCACAGGTCATACAACAACCCATAAAACACCCCATACAAAAGCCTATACCACAAGTCATACAACAGCCCATACAACAAGTCATACAAAACCCCATTCATAAACCTATGCCACAAATCATACAACAGCCGGTACAAAAAGTCATACAACAACCCATGCAACAAGTCTTACAATCATCCATACAACAATTACCCCAAACAATGCCACAACCTGTTCTACCGATGCGTATTGAAAACACAGAACGCGTTTTCGAAGTCGTACAAACAAATAGTGCACAGAAAAACAGAAGTATTATGGACATATTTAACACTAATAATTCAAGGCAGAATAGTCCAGAGTCAAATAATGATTTAGAAAAGTACGATAATGTAAGAAAAATGTTTGAAACTGAATGGGATGATGATGACGACGCTTTGTATAAAAATACCGATGCGACGGAAATATTTGGTTCTACAAATAATCGCGTTGTTTCTCCGCTCAGCGTCAATTCAGGCAGGACACAAAGCCCGACGTCAAACATGTTGTACGCTACAGACAAAGAATCTCGATCTACTCCACAAGAAAATCCTTTGGTTAATACATTTAAAGAAAGACAAGAAATGTTGTTAGGTTTAATAAAAAACTTTCAAACAAACAATGGGAAAGATGTATGCAACTTAATTTCGCCCTTGAGTTACACTGAACCTACGGCCTATCAACAGCAGCCCATTGTAAATGTTAATGTTCAGAACATTCCTCTACCGGAAAACAGTGAAATAAGTCTACCACCTCCGAGACAAGATGCAATTTTAATAGACACAACCGAGGAAATCGATGATGTTGCTAAAACTGGAAACAATTTAAATAATGTAAGTTCGTCAAAACGGGTTCATATTATTGAATCCGTGACTATAACTCCACCCGAAAGTCATAATGTAATCGGACTGCCACCTACATTGCCTGAACAGAGCCCACAGATATGTAACGAAATGCCTGCTGAAGTAACTGATATCCCAAATGATATCAATGATAAAACTGGATCGCCGAAAAAAACGATTGAACCAGTTCAATCAACGCTACAAGTCGATTTGACCAATCTTTTAGACGGGATAAATACAAACACTCTTCTGATGGCACTGCAAAATCTGCAACAACTGAAAAATAATAACCCAGTTGAAAATACTAAACCAAATGAAGAAATGATTATGGAAGAGAAGATAACAGAAGAGACCCAGGAGCCGGTAGAAACCATTAACCTTACGAATGACGAGGAATGGGAGAAGGAATCCAACAGAGACGGCAGTATAGAGAGGCAGTTGGAAAAGTTAGATGGTAACGTCACCGACACACCATTTTTAAGCGATATTTTTGATCCTGGTCCAGTAGTAGTGCCGTCAAATGTAGCTAAAAATATAAGTATAAACATTAATAGTCTTGAAGACAACAATAGCACAGAGAAGCAAAAGACCCTAACGAACGATAGTGCGCCTGTTATAGGAAATTTTAAAAGCTTCGCCTTGCCAAAACCTATCCTGTTGAATAGGCTCAAACTAACCGTTAAGACCGCAGACAAGAGTTCCAAAAGAGTCGATGACAAGGCGAGTAGAAGGAGGAAAAAGGTTGGTATCATCACACGTTAAAACCAAATAATATTGGCACGTTTTTTTTTTTTGCGTAAACACAGGTGTTGTTTCAGAGTACGTCGTCGGCGTCTCGAGGCGAGGGAGGTCAAGATGAGGAGGAAGAGGAGGAATCAGGTGACGAGGGAGACCTCTCCAAATATGATTTGTGGGGCGGAGAAGACGAACAGGAGGATACCTCCAAAACAGGTTAGTTTTTTAGATAGAAACGAGGGGAAATTTCCGAAATTCTGCGACATACATGAATCATTTCAGTATTTTAATTTTTTTTTACAAATTAAGAATAGATTCGTTTAGAAAAAATGCAAAATTTAACTAATTAAAATTATTGATTTGAAATTAAAATTATTGATTAAACTTATTTTTCAGAAACTGTAGATAAGGCGAAAGAGGGTGAGTCTTCCAAGGATGGAAACTCGAAGGGTAGTGATAAAAATGGGAAATCAGCCTCGCCGGACGCCAAGAGTAAAAGAAGGTGGGATTAAGGAGCTTTTTAGTTAAAATTAAAAAGCAACTATCTACTAAACTTTTACATAACTAATAAACTTTTACATTTAAAGTAGAAAGCCATCTGCTTAGCCGCTGTGCCAACTGGCATTAATAAAAGTGACAGGAAATCGCTGGATGCAGACTGTCAATGTTGACATCATTAGGAGAATCCTATGTTCAACAGTGATTTTTTTTATGATTGTAGAAGGAGAAGAAATAAGATACTAGTTATGCCAATGAAACAAGCCTCAATATTACGATGTAACAATAATGTGAATGTTTGCAGGTCGCGGAGTTCTTCGTCGTCGTCTAGCTCTTCGTCCAGCTCCAGCTCTAGTCATAGTTCCACGCAGGCTCCTAAAAATAAGTAAGTGCCAATATTTTTCATTAATGGTGCAGACGCCTGCTATATTCTGTCACTAGTATAGGCTGTAGTATATATGGGCCGACTCGATAGCGGTGATGCCACAGTCAACAAAGACACAATGTAATAGTAATGCACCTACATACAGGATGATAAAAAAGTTTGTCCGAACGATAAAGGTGTAATCAGGCATCACTAATGTGTTCTGTTTCAAAGATCTAATCAAACGATGTGCCAGCGGTGTATCGTTTGATCATTGCGACAAAAGGTGCCGACACAAGAACCGATACGCATTGAAACACACCGACACCGAAGATGTTATTGTCATTTGTCAGAATTTAAAACTTTGCGAGATTATAGGGTAATATTGATACTAAAACGTGTATGACAACTTACGATAATGATGTTATCCTTTACCTTTATTAGCTATATATTTTTCGTATTTTTTAATACTACTTTTGAGATACCCAAATGCGCGTCTTGGATCGGACAGAGTTTTTGTCATACTGTATACCATGCTCAAGTACTGTGAGTGTTACGATCAATTGAGCTACTTGTTCGTTTGTCAAATTAAAAAAAGTATCGGTATTTTGAGATTGTGTCCATGCATTGTCATTATCCACAGATTTGATGATTTCAATCTGAACAGCGAGCGCGAGGTTTCCCCGAAGGTGCGCAAGTCGCGGTCCCGGTCTCGTTCGCCGCGCTCGCGCTCCGGCGGGCCCGCGCGGCGCAAGTCCAGGGACAGCCGATCTGCTGGAGACACTAGGTTTCATTATAATTTATATCTTAGCATTTTAAATGCAATCCGTTGCATTTAGTGGCTTTAAAACTTCACTGACGCTTATTTCAAGTTATCTAAAATATTTGTAAATGTGTATAGATGCTCTATAGCACTATGGTTTCTTAGATTTACGCGAATGTTACACATTCAGTGCGTTCCACTTGACGATCGCAACGACCACGCTCACGACCGCGATATTTACCGTTCCATTTGCTCGTGAGCGTTATGATCGCAAACCCAAGTGGAACGGGTTATGAGGCGTTTTGAGCGTTTAAGTAACAAATACCTATTTTAAAAAAGCTATAAAGAGTTAGGTTGCTTTATGGGTTAAATCTTGACGGTAAAACATTAAAGTTTTATCGTCTTGTATTCTGTGATAAGCATTAATAAAATTAGATAAATTTATTGATGTTGAAAAAAACCATTTTACGTTCTAAGTAACAAAAATATCCCTCTCCGTATCATATAATGTAATTTTCTCTGTTGACATTTTTCCTGTTTTGACGTTTCAAATTCCCGCCAATTTTCTCAACGCGCACCACGACCCACCTCTTGACATGGGTCGTCGTGAGCGTATGTCATGACGTCATCAGTGACGTTTTCACCGCGACCACGACGATCGTGATCGTCAAATGGAACGGCGAAATGAGTGTTTTTAGCGCCGTGAACGCCGAATGGAACGCGCCCATTGAAATAAAACTATTTTATACGGATTTTATCGCGATTTGGTTTAATTTTTACATTTTTTAACTTCCCGACGTTTCGATTACTTTACAGCTTTCGTGGTCACGGGGCGGACAAATCGTGATAAAATCCGTATAAAATAGTTTTATTTCAATCTATAGCACTAGTACATTATCCGTTAAAAATTGCCTTATGAAATGTTTCAGCTAAATATATTAGCTAATTTCGAAGCGTCCAATGTCGTTATTTTATACTTTCAATTGCCAGCAAAAGATTTCAGTTAAGTTCAATTGATTGGAGCATGAATCATATTTTAATAAACTACTCAGCAGTTTGACTGAAACAAACATGTTATACCATTCCAACTTCCAAACCAACCAATAAAAAAAATCACGAGTATAATCTAGTTTAGCCTTCGAATAGTCAATAGACAATCAGTAAACATGTTATTAAATGTACGGTCCAGGAGTCACGAGAGCACGCGCGACAAGGAGTGGAGCCGCGAGCGCGCGCGCCGCGACCGCTCGCGCGGCTCCGGCGAGCGCAAGGACGCGGCCGCGCCCGCGCGCAGCGAGCGACGCTACTCGCGCGACGCCAACAACCACTACGCGGCACGCGGCAGGCACCGCTAACATACCAACTACCATTTGGCTGGGCCAGCGTGCTGAATTCACCACAGAAAGACAGCTATTGTTTGTTACAATTACGGCATTGGACTGCCAACGCATCTCTATTATTATTCGCCTTATGGTATTGCAGAATTTCATGGGCGGCGGTCATTACTTACTATCAGGTGAACCGGATGCTCTTTGCTCCCTTTAATATAAAAACTCTACTCAATTACCAGTTTAGAGAGCCTATTGCCTTATAATAATTCAATCCGTACATCACTGTAAGGCAGAGGCCTCGTTTGCATAAGAGCAGTAAGGTCATGGTACACCACAATAAAAGCGCGGGTACGTGAAATGAGATAAAGTTTGCATCCAATAGTTGTCTTGCGGTCAGTGGTACTGACAGCAATACCTTTGTCTCTTTCTCGTGTGGTCAATTCAGTGAGGCTTTTGCGTTCACGCCCTTTGTATGCGTTACTTATAAATACTACGTACCATGTAGGTATATCTTGACATGCGCGTCTCTGGACCGATAGACGAAATTCAATATTATGAGTATACAAATAATGAATAAGGTTTTGTGATTGTAGTAAGTGAACTATCAAAAGAGCCTACGTTAAAATGACTACAGTTTGCCCTTTGTAATTATCTGAGGTGTTGTATACAAGTGCAGAGTTAAACGAGGGAATTATTGATGGGAAGAATCAATCATCCGATTTGTGATCCAAATGTCTACATTATTAATGCATTAATTTCAAAATATCAACGATCATTGAGGACATTCTCCGCGTCATTCAGCCTATTTTCCTTTGTGCTGCAAGCGCTGGCCACTGACTGCGAGATGCGAAATAGTGTGTCCGTGTGTAATGAATCATTGGCGTGTGCAATAAAATATTTCTATTAAAGAACGAGGACAATAGCATCCACTCGTGGTCAGATTTTGCGAAAGTACTTTTCTGTTTTGTATCAGTGTTTTTGTGGGAATATTTTTGTTACTTTAGTCCCTCGTTTAATCTTACACTTTGTAAAGCACTCGGTTAATTAATAAGCACATTTTAATCTGGATGTAGGTATTTGTGCCTCTAAGACCGTGTACAAATTTCCGTGCCAGTATAATATTGTGTTCAAGGAA
This sequence comes from Deilephila elpenor, assembly GCA_949752805.1. Taxonomy (NCBI): domain Eukaryota; kingdom Metazoa; phylum Arthropoda; class Insecta; order Lepidoptera; family Sphingidae; genus Deilephila; species Deilephila elpenor. Next base: position 10,239,736 of record OX457097.1, on the reverse strand, counting down.
AAATTACTGCACACCACCATGTTAAATTAACGTGTTTCGTGGCTCTATTGATTTTGATGTTGAAATTTAAAACGGATTGAAAGACTGATTGAGAATTGTTGATGGAAAATAACTGTCATGTAATTAATTCGGTAGACTTTCATTGATATTGCAGAATCTGTTATGCTATACGAGTTATGTTTTCAGGAGAGAAAACTGTTGTTTTATACTTAGATAAGGATGGAACCCGTCGGTGGGCTTTTCACTAAAAGCATAAGAGTTTTTTACGTCAACCACAAATGCTAGGATTATTAACAAAATAAAGGAAAAAACCGTTTTCTCCCGAAGCAATTTTTTTATGGCACATTTTGCAATGTCAACGATATATTCAATTACTCTCTAGTGCTTGTTAACGTTAACACGCAGGCGCGGTCACGAAGTATCAAACATATGGATGTCAACCAAGTGTTCACGTGGGAAACGTACGTGCGATGTAAGTGGGGACAAGCCACGTCAATCGCGCCCGCGCCCGCGTGTTAACGTGAACAAGCACTTATTATTACGGAGTTGAAGTTTATTTGAAATAATTGTGAAGGATTTCATATATTGTTATGGGTTGTTATAACGACTTAAATCTGATAAGGCATATTTATATGTATAGATAGGTTTGAAGGGATGTTCTTATTATAAGGAACACTCGAAAGTTATATTGTGGATAAAATGTATATCGTTTATTAAGAATCAAAATTCATGTTGGAAATAGTGAAATTATAATATAATGCATGGTTTAAAACTATATGAAAAATTATTAGTTGCCAAATGAAAATACTATGCCTGTACATATGCCAACAGCGCTTTCATAATATAAGGTGGCTTCGTTAGTTTAAGAAGTTGTAAAACAAAGATGGATTTAAAAAAAAAAGTCGAGGGATTAATCGTACTATTAAAACATATTTTTCTGTTCATTATTTTTATTTTTCAATATCGCGGATGATACACATTTTTGTATATTTGTGTTAACCCTTTTCTTGACAATGTATCTCGTCAGATACAGTCAACTTTAAAAATTCCTAGTTTGAAAAAAATAGCGAATGAAACGAAACATCATATAACAATTTATATTTTGTATATTTCCGAACGATTTTTTATTGAGCAAGATAATGTTGGTAGTACCGTTACATTTTAAAATCGAAAATTGTTCGTCGAATCGACACGATCCAACGCAAGAAGGTAAGAATATTGTATTTTTTTAATTCTACATGGATATATTTTATAGAGTGTGATTGTTTTTATATTCCTTACGAAGTAAACATGTGTATAAATTGTATTTTCAAACCAAATGTTAACTATTGTATGAAAAAACGAATCTTGTTTGTGTATGTATCTCAAGGTGCACACTGCCAAGTTATTACAGAATTAGGTACTGCGTGCTATGTATCCCTGAGTGCACACCGCCAAGTTACAACAGAATTAGGTATTACCTGTTATGTATCTCATGGTGCACATTGCCATATTATGGGAATGTTATGAAATAGTTTTTGCATGTGTCTCTGCTTGCACGGGTGGCGATTTATTGCTGTAAATACGTCGTTTATGATCTTGCTCATTGTGCTAAACTTTTGCTCAGTGGATGGCTTTAATTATATTTATGAGAATGCTAGAAATGTAACTAACGGGCCTCTATTTTCTATTTTCGCAAAGAATATTACTATAACAAGTCTGTATGTATGCTTGGTATTGGTGGTGAATGCTTAATTTCTTTGCAGAATACCATGAAACGAACGTTGAGCCGTGGATCTATCTATATCTATATCAGCCCACATACGTCCCACTGCAGGGCACGGGCCTACTCTACAATCGAGAGAATCGATTGAGAGTGGTTAGGCCATATAGTCCACCACGCTGGCCTAGTGCGGGTTGGCGGACTTACATACCGTAGAAATTCCGTGAAATTCCGTTTGTGAGGCCCACAAATATTTGTCTCGGGTCTGAGTGTTTGTGAGACCGAAAAGTCTCTCGTAGTTTCTGATACCTGCGACACAAGACTTAATTGATCTTAATGTGGGGTCAGGACTATGTATGTGACTGTTGGGTGTATTTATTGATTATTGATTATTTATTCAAGCAGCAGTAACCGATACTCCACTTTTGCCATCGCCAATTATTCAACAGCCATCACCAATTGTTACACAGCCATTGACATCCGTTTTGCTAACAAATGTAGTCTCTCCATGTACACCAAACTTATCATCACCTGTAGCGTTGTCGTCCCGATCTAAACGACCAAGGCTTGTAATTACACGCCCAAAGCCTATACGCCAAAAGCTCTTACAATTCAAAGTATATTGATGCACAAAAAGGAGACTTCATTAGAGCGATTAGACGTGGCAGGGCCTACTCCAGCTAAAATAATTGAAGCTCCTGTTATGCCAAGACCCACACATTGTGTCAGGTACGATCAGGTTGGACATTTCCCAATGTTCAGCGGCAAGGGGAGGTGCAAACTATGCATTAAAGGACAAACTACTGATATGTGCTCAAAATGCGGCCTGATACTTTGTCTTCTTGAAATAAAACTATTTTTACGGATTTTATCGCGATTTGGTTTAATTTTTACATTTTTTAACTTCCAACGTTTCGATTGCTTTTCAGCTTTCGTGGTCACGGTGCGGACTGATTAATTTTTACATTTTTTAACTTCCCGACGTTTCGATTGCTTTTCAGCTTTCGTGGTCACGGGGCGGACTGACACATTCAAAAAGCAATCGAAACGTCGGGAAGTTAAAAAATGTAAAAATTAAACCAAATCGCGATAAAATCCGTAAAAATAGTTTTATTTCAATGTGTAACATTCGCGTAAATCTAAGAAACCTTTATGCAAACTTTGTCTTCTGCCTAATAGAAATTGTTTTTTAATGTTTCATAGCTGACCTCAATAGTTTTTTTTATGGTAGTTATATTATTTTTAAGGTTTTATTGTTCATTTTATAATTTCATATCAATAACTCCGGTTATAATTTTTATTTTAGTAATTTGTTGAGTTTTATTTTGAGCATTGTATCCTCTCAGATACATTGGCTTATGTAGGAGAAAGTACAGATACTTGGCAATGTATCTCGTGCGATACGTTGTATACCTCCAAAACTGAATACCCAGGATTTTTTTTTTCATTTTTTATATCACTTATATTTGTATTCAAAACAGAATTAAACAAAAAAGAACTAATCCCGTACATTTTTTTTTCTGCCAAGAAAAGGGTTAAAAATGTAGACAGATTATTTTTTATTGTGCTGTTTTTGTTTCTTAGAACTGTGGAGTTTACTTATGTATGTAAACATACATCCAATGGCAATGCTTAAGATTTTCTTCCTTAAGGCTTCATAGTAATTCACCAATAATACATGAGTAAAACAGTATAATAAGCAAGTATAGAAGTTGTTTCTGTGAATGTTTCAGATGTGAGGTTGAAGGAAATATGGATTATTTTTGTCTGTTTCCGAATAACAATGGCTTCAGCATTTAAGTAGGAATATAGCTTGTATTGTGCAATCCACTATCATTTATTCTCATTTAAGGTATTATTTGACATAATATACAGGGTATCTCAAAACAGCGACCTAAAACGAAGCCAGGTGTTATTATTAGTGACTTCAAACATAATGCAACTAAAAATCTCGCAACTAAGAATTTTTTACTTGTTTACTATTTTCACAAAAGTTATTTACCACCTAAACACGATGATGTTTAAAAAATTGCAAAACAAAATTGGTCGCTTTTTTGAGAAATTTTTAGTTGCATTATGTCTGTAACCACTAAAATTACCACCTGGCTTTGTTTTCTACTGGTACTAGGTACTGGGTGATATGAACATTAATTTAATACACATGTTCCTAACCATCCAGGTGAAAGTGTACCAAGTTTCAAAGAAATCTGACTGAATTTTTGTGTCAATTTTAGTTTTTAAGGATTTCAACACTCGTGTTGAAACAGTGTTTGTTTCTGAGAACGAACCGAAGTTCAGCCGAGTGGTAATAATACCAATACCTATATGGGTGACCAAGAAATCTTGTTTATAATCACGATTTTTGTCAAAAAATCCAAAAAAATTTTTTTTTCAATGTAAAATTTTGTCTGGCGTAATGGACACATGTGGATTAAATTAATGATCTTATGTCAGTATCAACCTGTATATATTGAAAGATGTTAAAGACTAGGTTGAATGAAATTCATACTATAAATATTAAAAAGGCGGACTGGTATATTCTGAATGATGAGGTTAAAGATTCTGAACGTTGGGAATAAATGGAGTTACATTTTGCGAGCGGCTGCTTTTTTAATCCGCTGGTGTCGGTTTCTATAATGTAGTACAATATTGCCGTCATTTGCTGGCTTCATTTTCCTACATTATTAGTGAGAATACTTCAAATGAGATGTAGTATTGCGTCGACGTTTAATCTGTAATTTTTTGCTCTATCGCTGTTCTGTCGTCGCTAAGCTTTTCCTAGTGGGATAAATGATAATCATATTAGTTATGTGTAAATATTAACGTTACGTGGACAATTGTGCTGCTAAGTGAGACACACTGAATGACATTAATTTTCAAGGCTGGTACAAAACGTATCAAAGTCCTGAAGACAATTTAATTTTCCGTGTTTAGTGATAAAAGTATTTTTAAGCTAACATTGTATGGTAATTAATAAATTTACTATTAAAATACTAGTGAAGTTTGCACTTGTTTATTTATTTTTTTCATTCACTTTCATACAAACATTTAAATGTATTTCACAAGGTGTACAATAATACAAATAACTCGTAATCGTACTTATTTCGGCTTCTGTGGTTGATCTGTAAACATAACGTTTAAAATGTGTATTCAGATTTGAAATACATTTCGAACAGGCGTTTGTTACCCAGGGTATGAATGGAGCGAAATGCTACTCATTTGACAAATAGCGTTGGCCACTTCAAGCTATTGTTGCGAGAATTGGGTGGTATTTGGCACGGATTTTTTTTTTAATACAATTTAGGGTAATTGGAGTACCATCCGAATTCAAGTAGACATAATTATTTGAAACAATTTGGAACCACAACGGGTGTTGCACTTTCATTTACGGCGAAAACCTTCCGGACAGCCGAATAGGAAAGAAAACTTGGACAATGGGCCAATCAATAAAGACGACCGAAACTGGCATTGTCGGTGGCAATAAAAACTTGTGACAGTCGGTAGTTAAATAATATTAATTATACATATTGTTTTTATTCAGTTTTACTCCGCCACCCAATACTACAGTACCGGCGGCCTACGTGTGTTTTAAAATTATCACGTTTATGTTCTGTGTTTGTTTTGCTACCGTGGTTCATTAATACTAAGCTGCACTAGCTTCAGCATCGGTCTATCACATCTAGGTAAGATTAGTAATCAGATGTGTTGTAAACTACTTGTATGATATTTTGATACCATATACCCTTTGGGGTAGGTATGAGGAAGTTAGCCAAGCCTACAATCACGTGAATGGGGAAATTTTATGAGGCCGTTCTTTCACCATTCATACCACAGGTAAATGGCACTTGAAAACAGGCTATACAGAGTTATTTTGATCTGAGTGTACTGATTTTACCAGCTCAGAATCATGAATATAGCCCATTAGTAAAATTAAATATTATTTTTCAAAACATTCCATACTTTTTATCGTCACAAATCAAAAAAGTTACAGCCTTATTCATAAATAGATTTAAAACCTATATTAGTTAGCCAATGTTTTGTCCCTTTCGAACAACTTTAGAATTCAGTTTGAGCGAAGAATACAAAATATTCGATAACTTAAATATGTTGTAAATCTGTCTATGAATAAGCCCATTGATAATAATTGATAATGCATACCTCCATCGAGACAGCGACATTCCTGAGGAGAAAGAAAAAAATATTACAAATTGCATAAAATTATCATAGAGATAAGACCAATTCTACTTACCGTTAGGATGGCAGTAGTTTTCTGTGGAGGTTTGGGCGAGTCCATCTTTTTCATCTTTGGCGTACATGGAGCGTCCACAGCTCCACCTTCAAAGTATCGCACATTTTTATGAGAAATAGCTGGTTAGTGATATGATATTATTTATTCCCGTTTTATATCCAGTTCGCAAAGCATTTTTCCATTCAAAGTTTAAAGGGCTAAACCATCGCCATACAATTAGAGTACCTACAGATTCTAATTTTGTGTTATATCATAGCTAGGTCACGGAAGTCATGTCCACAAAAAGAACTACAATTAATCATAAGACCTACTAAAGCGAAATTATTCCTAATATTTTGACAATTGAAACAGATTGTCTACGAATAACATCCATATTATTACATACCCGGTCCAACCGCAACACCTTCCGAAGGGCTTACTTTGTACAACTGAAAAACACATTTATTTTATAGAACCAACAGCTATTTGCTTTATAGCTTAACGTATTTATATTAATTCCAACACGCGATGACTAATAACAGGTGCAAATGAATTTGGTAATTTTAGTTAATACAATTTAGTATTCTGTGATACAATATTATTTAGCGAAAATACAATATATTACCATATTTTATTTTCGCAGTTGTACTACGGTATGACTGTCTCAGTGGCGCAGTGTACTACGGTATCATTGCAAAGCTGAGGTTTCGGGTTCTTATCGCTGGTCGGGCAAAGTGGTATTGGATTTTTCTATTAACTATTTATCAGCCCGGACTCAGGAATTTGTGCCCGATATAGGCTCCCCCTATCAAATCACGGGAAAAGCGTGAGTTTATATACCTATGTTACCATATTTTCCAAACTCGCAGAGTTTTGTAAAAAATTGTATACCTATACATCAACAATACAATTTTATATCTGGAATGAAAATTTCGAAAACGTCATTAGTCATCGTATAGTGGACAAAGCATGCGTGAGAATGAGATGTGTTAACTGTTACCCTGCCGTCGTCGCCGGCAGCCAACCCCGAGGACAGCGGCAGTACGTCAGGCCCCCACTGCTTGATGAAGTGTCCGAGGCGCGCCACGCGCTGCGCCGGCGTCGTCACCGTGTGCGAGCCGCCGCAGTAGCGGTTGCATAGGTGTTTACCTGTGTCGGACCTGGGAGGGAAGCATGTACATAGGTTATTTCAGAATCGAATATTAATATTAGCACTTGATTTAAGTGTTCATCGTTTGTCATATATGAAAAAATTATATAAATATAAATCTAGGGAATGAAATTAGGTCGTAGGTAAGTCTCGATTAAGTATGTACTATGTACATTAATTTTCAATGCATGTTTTTGCGTTCAATGTAAATATTTAATGTTGCATTGTGGATAAAAATAAATGTATATATTGGTATTGGAAATAACCAAAATAATCACGATACAAGGAGCAAGTAAATCTCAAGAATAAAAAATAAAATTAGGTACCTGACTTTATGTGGCACTTGCTTACTACTTGTTTGTTTGTCGATGGTCTCCCAGTCGTGCATGTTGCGTTGTGGTATGTTGCTTGCTTGCGTTTTGCGTATTGCGTCTGTGTAAATCATAAAAATAAAAAATAATTTTCACGAAAAAAATAATCGAAAGTAAATGTGTTAAAACAATAAGGTAATTTCAAAGTAGGTATCTCGGTCCGAGAATAAAAAAGTCAAATCCAATTTTTTTGTACTTTTTGGAGGAAATTCATGGTATATTTTTTAATAATAGCAAACGGGAACATGTCCTAACCGAGTTCATAGCTGAGGTAAGGTTTCATAGAGAGAGTGGCTGGCAGAGGTTTGCTGACAGGTATGGCTGAGGCAGCTTCCATCGGCATCACGGCTTGCGCGTCACACGATATGCAATTCACATCTCTGAAATAAATTAAATCAATTTGTATGCAGGTAATTTAATTATTTGACTGGAGGGACAGAGTTCCAAAGTAAGATATAAAAATATTCTTTACGACATATTTAGGTTTAGAGTTTATTGTTTTGGCAACCAAATTTTCTCGTCTAGAATGCTTATATCCCACCCTAAAGTAAAATTGTACTATTTTTTTATTGTATAGGTCCGGCAACCGAGCAAACAGGTCACCTGATGGTAAGTGGTCACTGCCGATCGCGACGAAATCCGTAAAAATAGTTTTATTCTAATCAATGAACTCAATTTCTGACCTTAGTAATCGCCTCTTAGTTCCCGCAGCTTCCACTTCCTTTCGTAGAGACGCCATTTGTTTCAGATTTTCTTGAAGCATTTTCAATTTATTATTGAAGAAGTCTTTTACCGGAGACAACTCCATCTTATCCAGTTTGGTTTCAATTTCCCGCTGAATGTCATCCAGCGCTTGTTGCCAAAGTGCTTCCTAAAGTATACAGGTAAATATTTATTACAATCATCTAGACTCGAGTAACGAAAAAAGTGACAAAATATTTTTATACAATTACTTTTCTCGTACGTTTTATTCCAAACAGGTATTCTACCTATATGTAAGTAGGTACGTAATATAGGTCATAAATAAAAAAATAATATTTACCTGCATATTCAGTTTCCCAAGTGCATGTTCAAGTCCTCTGGATAGATCATCGCAGGCCAGTTCGAACTGGTCGTGCGAAACCTTGCGAGCTAGCATACGAAGGTCTGCTTTCTCAGCCATCGCTTCCACCATGTCTTCACGATCAAGCTTCACTGTCTTCAGTAGCTCGATTTGTTCCAGAAGAGCCTTTGGAGTCAAAAATATTATGGTATAACCAAGACCATCTAATTTGGTGCTTCCTCTATTATTATAGTATTTGTTTCTTTGGCATTCTAAAATAGATGTATTTACATTGACATGGAGCTGTCGATCTTCTTTCTCGGCCGCTAGTTGGAGCGCTGTTTCATGAACCTGTTTCAACTCTTCCTGCATACCTTGCACTGTTTGGAAGAGCTGCATCAATCCTGAAAACAAAACAAGAACAACACATATATGTTTATAAATGAATGAGTTTTAAGAGATTATCCTATCTTCACACTCGTCATTGCTGCTCCTATAAGGCGGGATCGTAGGCAATACGCATTTTATTTGCACCAAGGATAGAAACTTAACGATTCTCTTAAAATCTCCAGCTATCTTTTACTAGTAATGAAATTAATCAAATAATAAAATGAGTGAACGAGTGTAAGTATACATACAAGGAAATAAATAGTACCTTGTAAATCTTTTACATTTTCTGGAGACATTTTACCAGCACTAACAGAACCTGGAGCGCTAAGACCAGACTCTACGCTTAACGCAGCCACTTGTCTCATCATTTGTTCCAGTTGGTCTTGCAACGAGTTCACCTAAAAATTATGTGTCACAAATATATTTTCGACATTATTTCATTGCAATAAACATTATTCAATGTGAAAGGTAGTCAGATTATGCTAGTTGTAACTCATTGTGCAATGAAAATAAATTGGGAAGGTTTAAAGATATTCATGATGATTGATGAAATTACATTAGTCACTTAGTTATGAACACATTACCAGAGCAAAAACTGTAACTAGCTAAATAAATGTGAAATTGGCAAAATCTCAATATAAATACTTACACTTTCATGGAGGACGCTATCAAAGTTTCCAATTTTATCGCAACAGGCCTTCATCTTTTTCTCTAGCGCGTTTAGTCTCTCCTTCAAAGCACTGATACCAGGGACGTCTAGAAAATTTTAATTCATTTTATTTTTGAATAATCGCCTCCGTTTTATTGCCATAGAAATATACCCATAGTTTCGTTTAATGTTTGTTTCGTTACACATGTGAAATAATATTACCCTCAATGAGGATCAGTGTGAGACACATTACAACATACGAACAAAAAGTTAAAAATTAATAATCGTAATTATTCCATTTAGTTAACAAAGCAAGTAAAATTATTATACATAAATTGTTATTGTTATAATTGTGAATTCTAACCTTCTGCCCCGCCTCCGCCAGCGGCACTGGGTGCAGTGCCGGCCACTTCTGGCGTGGTTTCAGCAGCTTCAGGCGCAGCCGGAGGTGCACCTGGGTGAGGGCTTTTGATTGGATAGCTACCATGATGGACTAGGGTTCGAGCGTATTAACTTATGAGAACTGTGCCTAGTATTGGGATGATTATTTGCTAACATCGCAGTTTTCAACAATCGTTTAACACATTTACGGTCTTATTTAGTTTTCAAACCTATTTTAGTTAACGAATGTTTTGTCCCTTTCGAACGACTTTTGAATTTAGTTTGACCGAAGAAGACGAAAACTGTCTATGAATAAGGCCTTAGGACGCTAAACCATTTTGGTCCAACAAGTCATTTCCGTCTCACTCAACGCTCTAAATTTATTTTGATCGGTTTAGAGAACATTTCTGTTTAGTGATAATGACCTCACGATTCAAACCGGATTTGCGAAACCTTCGAAATAACAAAAATAGAAAAACAACCTCCTGCTTCACTCATAGAACTGTAGAAGGCGTTGGACAATTGGTCGACATCGGCGCGCAGCTGGTTCAAGCTCGCCTGAATTGCTGACAGATCTGCTGGTGTCACGCCGGCTGCTGGAGTCGGAGCTGGTGCAGCGGCGACCGCGGCGGCTGGTGCCGGGGCTGCTGCGATCACTTGTCTGTGTATTTGTCAGTTTGGAATATAAAATGGGATCATTATTTCGTTATATGTTGGTGCTAGGTTACTTGTATTCGTCCAGATAACCAGTATCGTACACAGGGGATAAGGATCCATCACAGTGATCTATGTACATTGCGTTACGGGTTATGTGTATATCTGGATATAGGTAATCAGCGAAATTGTGAAATTTGGCGAGAGAGAGAGAGTCATCTTACGTCGATGGATACTATAATATGTAGAATGCACTGCAATTCCTATCAGGTGCGTTGTAGTCGATTTGTCTTGCCAGTATGTTAAAGAAATGAAACTGCCTAGTAAGTAACAGCATTCTTGTACGCTCCTGGTATACTCCAGTGAAATGTGAGTATCCAATACTATTACGAGGCACTAACGTTTTGGAGCCACGACTCTTGAGCGCCGCTTGCAGTTCTGAAGTTTCCGAGATGATGTCTTGAACCAATGAGCTGAGCTTCGAGATGCCGGCTTCAGCGGCTTCCAGGCGAGACGACACGTTCAACGATGTCCACATATCTGTGATAGCTTTCAGGTTCGTCTGTGATCTGGGAAATAGAGGGTATGCATCATAGTCTGGAACTTTCAATGATATATTTAATAGTTGCATTTGTTGTAATGATTATATTGTTAACAAGTAACAATAAAGTTATAGTTTATTGATGGGAATAGGTATTTGAAAATTCTTAAATTTTTTAAGGCAAAAGATATTTTATTTTTCACCGAAGCATGTTTACCAAAATATCAGTCCGCCATCAGTTTTCTAACCCTACCTGACTTCTTCAAGTATCTCTTCATTCTTAGGCATGCTACCGTAGACGCGGTTCTTCAGGTCTTCAACAGTAGACTCCAGGAGATTGAATTTGCTGAGGGTGACGAGCGACAGTCGCTCGGTGGAGGACAGCTTGTGGGGTACCCCTGCTGCCGGTGGGGAGGGTGCCCCGTGGGGCGCCGGGGCTGGCGAACGATCGCGTGGGGGACTTCGCTCCGCTAGAGCCAACCCATGTATAAGAGGTACGGTCTTTTTGTCAATTATCTTTTTTCTATTTTAATTGGATATGCATGAATGGGATGAAAAGTTCTCTGAACAGACAATGCGTGAAGAGATTGATTAAAATGGACGAGGAGAAAGTGATATGTCAGGATTGCAAATTGGAGACCCATAGTTCTATAGTCTACCCCTATGGGACGCGGTCATGACGGTGATGTAGGTATAAATATTAGTTGTCTCCATATCCAAAAGAGAGTTCTATATACACACAATTCCGTCATTTTTGTGCGAATTTTAAATTATAATTGAGACTTGTTGGCCAAATGTGGCTCGTTGTTTCAAATGTCTTATTAATCAAATTAACACTTACTCGGCGAGTCGGATTTTTTGATGCGCTCGACTGAAAATAAAGATGTTAACCGTTAAGTAAAGATTTCGACTGTGAACGACAAAATTTGATTCACATGCTCACGAAAACTTACCGACTAATATTGTGGCTTGTTCCGATACAGACGGAGTAGGGTCTGTAATTAAAGCATTACTTAGCGTATATAGGTTATACCTAGGCATAAAAAGTCTTTTATTGCAAAATTCTATTTTACGTACATCTTATGAAGTATAATGTGGCAGTTAACACATTAAAAGTGTTTAATAATTCCCATAAAAAGTAGAAAACTACTTACGTACTTCGGCTTTTACTGGTCCAGTCTAAAAATAACAAGAATATATTTAATAAAGAATATGATTTTAACTTCTCCCTCGGCTTTTTCGAAATATTTTTATATCATATCTTGGCAACTATAAGGTCTAATTTCGAAATAAAAACGAATAACAATTCATTCTTTGTTTTCCTTCACATAATGTATCATGGAAGTCTAACCTTGTCTTCAGTGTCCACGACAAACTCACTAATGGCGATGGTTTGGTTGTTCTCCCTGCCGACGGGTAGGGTAGCGACGCTTCCCCTCAATTCCACATTCTTACCCAGGATGCGAAGTTGTTGAGCAAGGCAGTGCAACACTGTCTGTAGCATGTTGAAGTCTACCACGCCCACCTGTGAGTAACTAATTCTTTAATTTCTTCTGTCTGTACTAACACATGCTAGGCTAATACGGTTTGTAGACTTCACACATCTTTTCCTTTTTCATTCCTTTCTACAAGTATTTAAAAAGAAATGGTTATTGAGAAGGGCTCTTTCTCGAATCAATGAAAGAAAGCCATTTAAGCAATAACGTACAGTATATAAAGTAATTAGCGTATGAATGGTAATTTGTTTTTTAGCTAATTTCGCTATCTTTGAAATCCAATTTTTCTAATGATCCTGCGAAATATAGTGTTTGGTGTTATTTCGGTGCGATGGTTCATCCTAGCTCACAGGAATTCAAAGTTAATGGTCTAGATGCCATAATAAGGAAAAAACAAATGAGACATTTCTACGAAAATGAGCTATTAGTTTGAAATGCGTGTACCTCCGGTGTTCCGATCGCCAGGTCGATCATATCGCTTATGTTCAACAGTACAGCTGTTTCGTCTAAAACAAGAAAATAATTATTTAGAAAATTACAATAGCTAAGATTTCTAAGTTTTTCAGCAGGATTTAGTTTTTAGCTATGATTCTTTTTGTTATTACTTAGCACTGGTGCGACGGGTAATTTCTGGTAGCAGTATTCTAAGCTGCTTGGAGCCGATCGAATCCATCACATAACGACGTAGGCACATATGCAAGATCCGTCATTTTACCCAGCCAGGTACATATATCGCTATTCAGGAGTTGATAGATATCTGATTACAAACAGGCCAGGATAATAATTATGTTTGCGGTTTAGAGCTAACCATAATTTGTCAGTTGACACACTATACGGATTGCACAGCTGTAAATGCAATCAGAACCAGGTTCCTGTGCAAATGTAAAGAAAAAGTATTTCATATATAATATTGTCGATTTAATAGAATGTATCGGAGAAAAATTGTGTTCATAATATTTTATCTTGAATGCTCCGCAGTCCGCATACCCTTGGAACCACGTTGTTTGAGCAAGCGGTTGTTCCCAAGCAACTTTCAGTCTTACAATGTTGTATAGCGAGAATTACGCACAACATTGCATTACTCTTTTAAAAAAAGAGATTTACATTGTCGATGCCTTCCGATTGTTCTCAGAAGTAAACCACATTCTGCACTGATAGTAGGTAAGGCATGTGTATTTACATTTATATTTACAACGGGGTACAGATTCTTAGCATAAATTAGGCATAAAAGATTAAATGACCATTGATAAACCAAAAAGATACGCCAAGATCGTGAAAATTGGTAACATTATCATCATCCACAAATGGAAAGTTCTCTACTGACATAAACATCCTCCATAAAGTCACACAGAATCTAATGGAAGTGGTCTACTTCCAGTGAGGGATGTTTTTCGTGTTTTGCTTTTTTTGTATGGACACATAGATGATCTAAAGTATCGTGGTGAGTACACGAAGGAAGTCCTTACATCATTTAATATTTCGTACCTGCCATGATTAGATTGTTTCGTCAAATATTGCAGTATGTTACAAGAGTCCAGTAATATTTCTAAAAATTAAAATTATTCCAAAATATTGAACAAACAGTCTAATAAAAATTGATAAACATGTTGGCAATTACTATCACAAAGTACGTTGACAATTGTTTTACTTTTTTTCCAAAAAATTCTTTAGATCTATTGCAAAGGAGTTTGTATACCTATCAAAGTTTTGTTAATGGTTGCATTCGCACGTCCAATTAGGTATATTTTTTACACTTGACGACAAAGTGCAATGCAGTTAATGTTAAGTGAAGTACAAATGAATTACCAATTTAAAATAGAAAATATTACCAAAATCATGTCTTGACATCTTCGATCAACAAGATCGAAGCTTGACGTAAATATAATTAGTAACTTATCGCATAATTTAGGTTTTAATGTTATTTTATTTTACGTTTGTAACTTATTTATATACTTACCTACTTGGTAAATAGTAACTACCAGTGTAATTTAACTGAACGAATGTAATAAAAATGTTAAACCAGTAAAAATTAAGTTGTTTACAAAATTAGTGCACATTGTTCACTAATTCGTAGAGAGCCTCAACCAGCAGTCTTAGTTCAGTTAGTACTTGATGTTACTGGTCTTAGTAAAATTATACTGGCTCGACTGGGGTGGTTCTATTGTCCCAACTCCCAATGTTGCATTTCGCTCGATCAATGAGGTAGTTATTGCAGTAGAACCAATAGTTGACTTGAAAGACTGCCTCTTTGGCGTACTTCTACTACTTTACGCTTACAAAGCTGAGATCTCGGGTTTGAATCCCGGGTCGGGCAAAGTGATGTTGGACTTTTCTATTTACGTTAGCTCGGAGTCAGGAATTTGTGGCCGATATGTCGATAGGTCCCTATCACATTATGGGACGGAAAATACAAGGCGAAATGTGGGTGTCCTGGTAGCACCGCTGCCTACCCCTTCTGGGAAAAAGGTTTGAGTTTATTATTACCCAATAGTTAAAGTCAAGTTACGGTCCCTAAGAGATTCACTAAACATTAGTGCTGGGTGTTAATTCTTTACATGCCAGTTGCCATAAGCCATTGTCGACCTCGGTTGATAGGAGTTGGAGTGGTGGCGAGGGCAGGATGGTTTGTAAATAGACGCAATAATTCTCGTCTTCCTTCCCGTTCTTTCTTTGATCCTTCCCTTACTATTTTCAATGATTCCAGACACCGTGGCGTGTTCTTTAACAGTAGTGATCAATTCTCATCAATAAGGTAAGTCGTTTGCTCATTCGTCGGCCACAAAATAGCAAAAATGAGGAATAAAGGCCCTCTTACACTAATACATTATACCCAGCAATGTTTGAATAATTGATATTTGTAGATAAAAAGCGAACAAAAGTGCCGAATGTACGCAAAGCCTCAGTGGAGTTTGCGAAGCCATTCCTTTTGCTTTAACAGTGTCAGGAAATTGAGACTGATATTTATAGCCAAGTTTCGGAATAAATTTTTAACGTCGCACGAATTTATTTTGTAATAGTGTATTTTCGTAATAATTTGTGTGACGTTTTATATAATTTAATCAGTGCTTGTAAAATTAAATATGCTCTTTTAAAAAACTATAGACGTTTTAAATACTTTCTCGTCTGTAAATGTTTAGTTTTGTATTATTATTTGGTTTTCATAATGTGAATATGTACATTGACGTAGGTCTCTCTCTCTCTCTGGTCGGTCCCTCATGTCTGAGGATCGTGGTCAGCATCAGGTATTATCATACGTAGGTACACTTACGTTATAAAGGATTCGATATAACGTAAGAGAACGTTCGTCACTGTACATATTTATACAAAATAAGGTCGATTTTAAAGGTGAACGTACTGTGTATTTACGAAATGATATTATTTATATAGTGTAATTTTGTTCGTCACAGGCATAACATTACTTTCACATAGTTTCGTCACTTTATTGATTGCAGTTATTATTCCAAGAAAAGCGGTTTTGCATGCGGTTCTAGACTTCCGTTGAGGATAATTTGAATGGGGAACCTTGGGCGCTCAATGTTTACCATGATTCATAACAACTGCATCATCTATTCATTTCTAACCGCATTTATATTTAGCACTTATTTTACGAACATGTAATAAAGTCCCACTGTTTAAATTTTAATAATGATCTTCCTTATGAAATTAATTATAAATTGACCGATTAAAGATGCATTCTAATCACTTCACATTTTAATTTTACAATGTACTTATAATTTAGTAACTACTAACTATCAAGTACATTGCACTTTGCCAAGCCAGGATAAAAAAAAAACAAATAAAAATAGACAAGTAACTATTGTATATCTTAAGACAGCCTATGAATAAGACCTAGAGTTGTGGAGTTAGTTCAAAGGGATTAAAGAGCAGTAAACAGTTTTCGGGTGCAAGGACATTATATTAAGCCCCGCCCTGAGTGCTTTGCCGTGTCATGTCTGCGTCTTTCTCAACCAGTCGCCGTCACGTCTGTTTTTTAATACGAAATCTATGGAGTCGGCTTTGTTTATGGAGAGGAAGAACTCAACGGGGATGGAAATCAGACAATTTAAAATATAAACGATGCATAAAATGATTTACAGAAGTATACATTTCTGTGTAAATTGCTAAAATGTTAGCGATGTTTTACGCGTATGTAATGGGCAATACCATAACAATAGCGCCTGAAAAAAAAGACGTTTACCAATAGGCAGCTGTCACCTTTTTGATTGTTCTTTTTTTAAATCATTGCCTTCAAAGGTGTCAGAAGCGGCCTACATCCGGCGACTTCCTGCAACCTTTATTAGGCCGACTGTTCGCCTTGTAGTTTTACGTCCGATAATGCGCTTGCCGATACGTGGCTTCCGCTTTTGAAATACAACGTTGTTATATCGAAGTGTGTGATGTAAACGAATCGCAATATTTGAAAGATATAAGGTCGAAAATCTTGCCTTTTACAACTTGTTGTCACATTTAATTTGACAGGTCCATAATAATGCACAAACTCTTGTCTATGGATAGTACTAATAGCGCAAGTAAATTTAAATGTTTTACGACATTCCATTTGTCAATTGTTTTTTTTATATTTCAGTCTTTGACGTAGTTTTAGTGGTAATGAATTTTTTTTGTTACTTCACGCTCAAATGTCTGAAAAATTTTGATGAAACTAGGTAAGGAGGTAACTAATACGCTGAATCAACACATAGGGTATTGTTATCCGGAAAAATGTAGTGTTGCCGTGGGATGAGCGATGAATTCAAATGTATATACTATGTTTGCTACTCTTTCAAACTCTAAGGGATGGGGTGGGATAGAATATAGAGCGGATGGGATGAGATAGAATATAGAGCGGATGAAATGGGAAATAAGAGAAACAGAATGAAACAGGACAGGATGGGATGTAATAGGTCTATATTATTGTTAAACAAGTTCAAGTCTTATATTACGTCCGCGAACTTGAGTGCCAAGAATGCCTGTTCTAGAGGGATTGAGAAATGATTTTTACACAGTACCTAGTCAAGGATAATAATCCGATCTAACGATGTGATTAAATTGTAACATGATTCCTGAAGTATCTACCAATATGGGATGTAGTATCCTGTAAGTACGCAAATCTGTTCCCGGGATGTTAAGTACGCGAGCGAAGCCGCGAGCAGAAGCTAGTAAGTATTAGAATATTTTTGATTTTTTTTTCTTGGAACTGATACAGCTGAAATATATTTTTATGTCATTTTTGTATTTTGGAGATAGGTCAAGAATCCACCAGTAAATCAATTGCATTTTTGTTTACCATATCGTTTTGTCCTAATAACTGAACAGTGTACTAACGAGTACGCATTGTGGAAATAGTATCCAATATTATTAAGCTGAGAGTAAGCATTGGGTTGAGCGAAAATGTTTTTTTTTAACTCATGTAAAAGTTTGTGTTGGTGTTTAAAATGGTTGATTGTTTTGGTGTTTAATGCCATAGGTAGTGAGTCATTATTTCTATTCGTATTTGTGTAAAGTAATGTGAGACACGCATTTGGGTCGCCGATAGGATTGCAGTAAATTTTACCGACGTCATTTCGCGCATTTGCTGAATAACTGCCGACCTAAATTATTTTATTGAGGGAATTAGACGATGTCTAACGAAATATTAAACGTACTACCAATTAAAAGCAGAGAGCTGGCGCCGACCAGGGTGGCATATCAGATGAATTTGAGGTTTGTTTGTCGTGGAAGGTACACGTACGCGACTCGCGAGTCAACAGTGAACTCACAGCACTGGTTTCTCTCAGCCGCGTCCTCAAATATTGACCTAGGATGTTCTCAGCGGAGATAAGGCGGGGAAACAACGAGTAATTCAATCGAATACTGGAAAGAGACGGGTCGGTTTGTATCGGTGATTAAACGTGCACCGCTAAAATGGTCTCGTTGTTTACACAAGTCATTATCGTCGAGTGCGTGTTAAAGTAACACTGATACGGCCGCACGTTACCGCAGATCGCTTCCCTCGGCGCGATACAGCAATTTACGAGTTCTTCAATGATAGATAATCTATCCAAATTACGGTGTGCAGCGTGCGACCGGCCATTCCTGTAGCGGGCTGGCGCGTAAAATAATACACGCGGCGTTAGAGCGATCCAAACGTATCGCCAATGTAGGTAAAGGACGTTGGCGTGCAATCTGCAAAGTGAAGTAGCCGCATACCTGTCTCAGTGTTTATAAATCGTATAGAGCGGTTCACATTTCGCCGAAATGTGAGGCTTCTCCAATTTTTTTAAGCCGCAGGTGATCGAGTGCAAGAGCGGGACGGCGCCTCCTCCGGCGCGGGCACGAAAGCTCATGAGGATTCAGTGTTCTGTTCGAGATAGTCTCGCGTCGGCTCGAATAGGGGCCGGCCGCTTTGCGCGTCGCCGCGGACGCCCAACTTGAAACGTCAAAAACTTTACGTAAACACTTGACTGTTTAAAAACCTGTACTCGCAGGCTTAAACTGTACATTATTATTAATCTGTGCATTTAGCGGCTCGTTAACAGGTTGCGTTTATAATTTTTAATAAGTATTTCATTTATCCTGACCAGTTTTCTGTAGGAATAAGATCGTGTCTTTAATTTTGTGGAAAACGTTGAGATTGAGTGCATGAGACGCTGCTCCTGTTGCACCTTAAATAACGGTGAGTGTTTACTTATTTCAAGTGTTCATTTCGTGGTTTTAAATGCATTGATCTTTAATATCCGAAGGCCAACATTTTAAATATCGTAAAAAAACATTTCTCAATTTGAAGTGCTTATGTTATTCGGAGACATTTATTTAATGACTAGTAACAACTATATAACAAGTATTTAAATTTTAATAAGCCCAGTGGATTACAAATCCCTAAAATTTCTAACGTAGTAATTTTATATTTATTTTGTGAGGTGTTTATAGTGCAAATTTATCCGCATTCCAATTCTGATCTTACCCGCAAAAAAATAAAGATATGACTTCGATCCTTCCCTGCCGCTGGCCTGAAACGAATCAATTCGATAGTTTCAATAGATGACATTTAGTTTTTTTTTAGCTTACGTCAGCATCCTGGCTGTAGGTACACTGCTGAATAGAATATGCATTTTCATTGTCAACGTCATTGCGGTTTACGAGTATTACAAAATAAATTTATGAACAGTTGTATTTAGAAGGAATAGGTATTGTTTGATTATTTTAAGTGTTTATAGTAGGTACTTGTTAGTTTATCCATGAAGACCAATGTTGGTTTAAAAAAGGAAAAAAGTTTAGTAAATGTTTTTGAATAGAATTAAAATATTTTAGCCTCCTTAAAAAGGAACGTATTTAATAATTTAAGACAAGCGTTGAATTGTTTATTTGCTAATTGGACTTAAAAATTATATTTAAATCTGATTCAACGGTTTTAATGCATTCGAAGAAAATGATTCAACGTATCCGTCGTACATGTTCGTTTTTTGTGCACATGCCAGATAAATCATTAGTTGATTATTATTTAGATTTTACTACTGATAAAATTGGGCAAGTTTGTACGATTTTTTTTGTTGATCTATCTCGAATTGATAGTTTCAGTACGTTCATAGATAATACACTATATAGGAAAAGTACGTTTGTAATGTGGCACTTGTTTACTACTAGAATAGTCAAACGGAAAACATATTTTTTGAATCGACAAAGAATAATTAAAAATGGAATGTTCATTTAAGGATTTATTCTAGACAGATTTAAAACCTATTTTAGTTATCGAATGTTTTGTCCCTCTGGAACTTTTTTTGAATTAAATTTGAGCGAAGAAGATAAAACATTCCTTAACTAAAATAGCTTTTCATGAATAAGGCCGTTAATATAAAATTTGAGTGTATTTACTAACGTATTATAGAAAAATCTTCTAAGGACCATATCTTTTTCGCAATAAGTTTCTACATTTTTCAAATAATTGGTGTAAAAATGTATCGGCGTCTATGAAATGAAGGATTTTTTTCTCGATTACCGTATATTGATGGAAAGTCAATACGTTGAAATATTGGAGGCATGTAGTAAATATGTATATTTTTCAAATCCAAAATGTTTTCCCTAGTATACATCTTCGAGTTCTTAATAGTCCATGTGAGGTAAACAATTTAGTCTAAGATCTCCACTATACAACACTACAATTTTGACTACATCGATCAAATGTTTAAGCCAAAGTATGTAATCATTGGGTCATTTTCTTGTGCTGTAGGTATGTTTAAGTCTTCGAAACACGTCTAATTACTGAATCTAGGTGTTCGCAGTAATTGCGAAGATTACGACCGAGTGTTACATTGTTTATTTCTTACTTTGTGATGCCGTCGGACATTGACAGTCCTTATTGGAAGTAAAAATCATAGACGTTTCAAGGCAGGCGTCCGCATATCCGGATCGTACGTAACGGACGGATCGCATTCAACGGATTATTTTTTACAATACGTCCACAATATCAGAGGCGATCCGATTTGCCAACAATATAACTCAATGGTGTGAACAATCCCTTTGATGCGATACGTACTGTGCGGATATGTGGACGCCTGCCTTTAATACACGCAAGGATTGAACTCACAAATGTGTTGGATAGAGAAGCCTGGTAAGCATATGCTTATGACGAGGATAGGTCAGCTATATGTAAGGTAGCCACCTTTTTTTTTGCAGTTAAAGTACATTGGTTATTATAGGTAAGAAAAAAAAGTACATAGTTTCAAAACAAAGTATAATTTATTTTTCTTTATTATTATGTTTAAAAACATATTTTTATTGCTTTTTGCAATTTGTATCAAATTAGCATATTTACTAAGCAATTGCACAACATCTTTACATTCTATATTTAAATTAAAATAAATAAGTATTTTTTTTTATCAAATTCAGAGACGCTTTGTTTCTTTCGTCTCGCCATTTACTATTGATCACAGAAAAAACGAAACGAAATAAAGTATTTTTGTGAATTTTATTGTTCTCATAAAGTATAGAGTACAATTACCTGAAATAACGTATAATACTTTATAATAAAGTACGGGTGGCAAGCCTAGCTATATGCCCCTCCGCTGTCTGAAATTCTGGATCAAATGTGAGATGTGTTCGTGGAGTAAATCTGTGATTGTCTTTCTAGAAAACTAGTAGAAAAATTGGCGAAAGCCACAAATGTTTAATGGAGATGTCAGGACAATTATTATTTTTGGATTGTGGTTGTTTTAGTTTGCTGTGTTTGGTCGTCCAAATAGAAATGAACAGTCGTAAACAATAGTGATTCCGCAGAAGATCGCAAATAGATGATATTTGCGCGGGTTGCATGT
Organism: Deilephila elpenor; assembly: GCA_949752805.1. Taxonomy (NCBI): domain Eukaryota; kingdom Metazoa; phylum Arthropoda; class Insecta; order Lepidoptera; family Sphingidae; genus Deilephila; species Deilephila elpenor. The sequence continues at coordinate 10,217,845 of OX457097.1, read as the reverse complement.
GTTTACAACTATATTTCTTACTATTAATAAACTGCATCCGTCTAAACGTATTGAAGTTTCAGCGGTCATGTGATTGTATGTTTCTTTGAATCACATAATTTTGCGTATGGTCTAAAATATTTTCACATCACACATAAATAGTTTTGAAGTAAAGAACTATTTGTGCTTTCATTTACTATGCTGTAAGCCTTTGAACTGAAATAAAATAAAATCGGAATTTACACTTATATCTTAATGAGTATTTTACTATGGTTTTTAAAGAATGTGCGGCGAATTATTAATGTCATTTTAAATTCGATTCGTTAAATAAATAACTGTGAAAAACAAAGTTCTGTTAATTATTAAATTGATTAGGTGATAATAAGTACATTTCAATGTAATTGTACCAGTATTCATTTGATATTAAAAGAGTTAACTTTTATAACAATTAGTCACGATATGAGTTAAGGGACAATCAAATAATTATTCACGCCATCATATTGTTTGCAAACTAATTTGTGAATAAAAGTTATATGGGGGCTAAAATTACAATGCTGTGCTCATTTACATTTATATAAAACGAAAAACATTTGTGATCAAAACTTCAATGAATATATTCTTAAACACAAATAAAAAACTACTTTAAATGCTGTTTTATTTTTGTATATAAATACTGCATATTATAGTACTAAATATTAATTTTACGTAAACAGTGAGTCAGACTCAGTGACCACCGCCGTAATGTAAACTACACCAGGGAAATCATACGTGCCTTGCCGGTCTTCATAGAAAGTGCAGGGTATTTTGTTAAAGGTTCTTAAGTCATATTAGTCTAGTAATACCGAAGAAGCAACTTTATATACAACGTTAGGGATCATTCGTTGTAAATATCGCTGTTGTGGAACGAGGAGCGCTATCAATCCAGATGATAGGGACAGAATTACAGTTTCTAATGTAGTGGAGATAGAATACGAGATTCAGGGACTGGTAATAAATGTAGGCATATTTTAAATTCAACAAATTGTAAATAATAAAAATACAAAAAAAAAAAATACAGGTTCGTACAACAATAATGCTTTCCATGTGTAAAAACTGTGGTATTTGTACAAAATTGACAAGGTGTCGTTTTGATAAACAGCTGAAATATAATATTATGACAGGTACTTTGTGCCGCGCATTATGATTTATATAGGGCCGTTGAACATAGGGCCCTCCAGTCTAGTGGGCAGCTGTTCGGCTTCCTGCGTTCGACGGCGAAATGACGGATGATATGCCAGCAAAAAAAATCCGAGGGATGCTGAGTGTCGAGGGAGATGCACAAAATAAATACGCGATTGTAGTATCATAAAATGAATTGATGTCAAATGATTGCGGATAGTTGAGATGCGTAGGGTTGACACGGCATTGCTAGTGTGTATCAAATCTATAATTGCATAAGAAATTATGATATTGTAGAATTGGTGAGAAAATGCTATGCGAATTGTAGATCAAGATTCATTGTAGAGACATACTGTATTTGTTTGGATTTGAAGTGATAAATAACAAATTACCTTTGTTTAAAAAATATGTCCAGGAATTTGGCTTAAGATTGTACTCGCTTGAAATAATAGACTTGCGAATTTATACTAAATTGACATTAAGCCTAAACAATTAATCACATTAATTCAAACATGAGCGTACTGAGAAATTTAGAGACTGCAACACTTTTTTATTAATTTGGCAGATTCACGCGACTAGTGGATTATTAAACTTAGCCGTGCGTTACGGATTATCTTTAAGACTAATACATCTTATCATAAAGACAACCGACGTGTACGAGCACACATTTTTGACATATTTCCGACGTCATTCCCGTGTCGAAGGGCTCCGACGGCGACCGGACAAAGAGCACAAACGCTCGATTGAATGACAATGGGCGCCCGCCACGCTCCACTGCCGCGATGTGCTGTGACCCTAGTACAGGGCCAGCCATCGCTACATAAAAACTAATTGTTACAGTATACTTTCTATATCGAACGCTCGTAATAAATATTTATTGTCCAACTAACGGTAATAAAAGTTACTAGGGAGCACAAGATGGAAGTTATGTATAGCGCAATATTCAAAACATAATGACCTTTTTACTGTTAAAAAAAACTTTTAATGTTACAAATAGACACAACAAGTATGTTTATATATGTACAAAATATAACTTTTTATAATAATTACAAAGTGTAATTAAAAAATTAAAAATCATTTGCAGTAAATATAAATCAAATGAATAATTGTTTACAATAGTTAGGTAACCCTATGGTATGCGTCAAGCGCGTATCCCGATAAACATCACATGATAAATTTATGCTCATTTTGACCCAGTTTTCAATGAATATTTTTAGATTGTCAGTCATGGTCGTGGGTCAATTATTACATGGCTCACGTTAACTAACACCTACGTTACATGACCTATAACTACATTTTGATGTTTTTTTTTTATATATAGTCCACCGTGCTACGTCATCCTAGTTTCCTGAAGAGTTATCTGTTTTGTCTTGAAATTCACAAAGCATCTACAGGATTTTTGAAGCAAATAACCAACGGCAAGTACCAACCGATACTTAAATTTAATACTCCACTGTGTTAATTCACATTTTAATACAATACCCATTATGTAGTGTGTGAGGCAATAAACTTGTCCAGCAAATAGGTTATGGTTTGTAAACTTGATCACGTTTACTCGGCGACGGAAAATATTGGGGGAGCCCGAGAGACATGTGATGAAGCGATATCCATTACGTGAACTGGTAAACGCCAATAACAATAAAGGTAATAGCAACAATGTTTCATCTTTATTTGTATTTCATAGAGCGGAATTAGGATTTTTCGTTTGTGAATTAACTGCATGCGGAGTCGTGACTTGGATCAGGCATGTTTGTGATGGCAGATTGAAACATAACGTTGCAATTCAACGAATTGTCTGTACAGTCCTGAGTGTCTTTGTTTTTGTTTTTGACTTTAAAAACTTGCATGTATTAATTATCATTTTTTTTATTTGTTACTTATATAGATACGAATTCATTACTGTATCAGCATCGGCCTATGTATATTTACCTTTTGCGCACTGGCACTTTTCCATTTACTCTTCCAAGCTCTGTGCGAGTAAACGAACGGATTTGTGTACAGTCAATGCGGTGTTAAAACTTTTCAAGCCACACAAAGGATGTCTGATTTAGATTGATAGGAAAAGGTGCTTGTTTAGCTTATAGTACGTATATATGAATTGCTATTTCAACAAAAGCTTTCATTGCCTGTTCTAGATTTGAGTCTACATCTTTCTAACGCAGTGGTATAATGAGGTCAGAAATTCATTCTTTCAAATGTATTGCTATACTTTTACATCATGGATTGAGTACTGTCTCTTCTATTGTTAATGCATGTGTTGTTCCACATATTAAGGCACGTAAACATTTTTTCCTATACACAATACGAGTGCATGTTCCTAATGTATCTCAGTATGTTTCCGAATATAATACGAGTTGCGGCTGCATAAGTGCACGACAATATTGCGATCATTTGAGCCGTGTCCACTCACTGGTGCTTGACAGCTATTAAGGCGTGACACACGCTCAATTGATGATTTTTTATTAAAATACAATAGACATTGCACATTAACATAACTGGGTGGGCTGCATAACCATTCTTGTCTAGTCACTCATACGTCATTACCGTATCTATCTTCAGAAGTACAATCTGGGTATTGGATTCTCTAAATTCATGTTACTGAGCATGATTTTAGCTTAATTTATACAACCACAAACAAGAAGCGAAGATCCTAGGTCCACCTAGTTTGAATATCGTGTCAATATCCTGTTACCATAGCAACATGTCTCGTCTCGTGGTAATGACGAACAAGTAAATAGATGTTAGTAACCGGTTACATGAAGTGATGATCTAATTCCGTATTCTAGTCGAGCTAGATCGACTAGGTGTTTTTCTGTCAATTTAGTAGAGCCGTGAATCAGACCCTCTACTTTTGCCTTTTGACAGGCCTTTAAATGTCTTCCACTATTCCCCAAGATGACTAAATTTTACATTTCCCATGAGAATATTGTCTGTTTCGCGGTGCACATGGTGATCTTTTCACCGTACTACTCCTGGGGTTTTTAAGGAGATTTAGATTCTTTTGAGGAGCAAGAGAGGCCCTCGATTTCCATCAGATTTGATATGGTATAGTGACATGCGCGAGACGTTATCTCCGCTCACGACGTAACCACACAAATTGCTACGACACGCACGACTAACTGCACACGAAACGTAACAGGATAGAAATATCGGTAATGTACTATGTGCATATAGTATCATATCCTTTGGTCACGTGATTATGTTAACCACTGATACACATTTTTTATACTACCTTAGGAGCTCTTTTCGCTGAATAGTGAACGAAAGTGAATCGTCACGCGTCACGCTCGGGCCCGTGACGCTGTATCGGGTATGATCGGCAGCATACTTTCCGCTCTTCTTTTATTTAACAGTGACCGAAAGTAAAGCGTCGCGCTTCATACTGAGCAGCTTCAGCTGTATTTAGCTGTAATCAGCCAAGTTTCCATTCTAACTATGCGTGCATCGATTCAAGAATTGTTTTGATATTTTGAATTTTAATTCGCGTATGGTTTGTAAGTTTTGTACATATATACCGACAAAGAATCCCATTTTATAATAGCTCATTGTAATAGTGTAATGCGGTCTCGATAGAGTACAGTCGATGTAGTTCTCGGCACTAGACATAATAATATACACCATTTATTATAGTATATGATAGTGTACTCAATATTAACAAAGTTATAGAACCCAGTGAGCTTATCCTCTGTTTATAAGCCTGTAACTCGTGCGGTTTAGTTAGCGCTAAGCTGACTTTAAAACAATCTACACGACAGCGCACTAATCCAATCAATCGGCCTTTATCGTCGGCGTACTTGCCACTCGGAGCTGGGGTGTGTTGCTATGATATTAATTAACATATCTAGTGTATTATTCAAGAGTATTTCTGAGGTGAATGATCGGGATTTGCTAACAAATATTTGGATAAAACACTCGCAACTAGTACTCTTTAGCACTACAATCATACCAAGAATATCCAACAAGTTTATCTTTTGTTTAAGTATAAGAAAAATCTCAAAACGCTGGCTTTTATTAAAATAGTTTGAATATGCATTTTTCCTTTCATCTAGCCCGTAAACGCGAATTATAATTTCACTGAATGTAGATTCATAAAAGTTGTGGAAATGAAGTTCTATTCGTGTATTTTAATTTGCATAGAGCTGGGCAGAAAAGTTTGGGATGCAGACGCAATAAAAGTAGTGTAAATAGCTTTATAGCCTACTGCATGGAGTCAATGGCATCCGGCCGGGTCAGCTCCATGCCTCCACACTTTATTCGCGATGAATTGATAAGTGCTAGTGTGCGAAATAGCGAAATACAGACACATACGAATGCACGCTGGGAACAAGTTTATTGTAAACGTATTCAAGTTAATCACAAACACAAACATTTGTGCGTTGCGTTGTGTGATGTGTCGAAGGGAAGATCTCAATGTTTTTATATTAGTAGGTATTTTATAGTGTAAGTTAATATGGTGATTGTATAGTAAAATGTTAGATAAATCCAAGGAAGAGAACTTCCTTGGATTCTGTCTCCTAGATTAACTATTTTCAGACATTGTTTAATTTTGATACGAGCATTTTTAACTACAGAAGTCTCCTATACATATAATATTGCACGGATTTTGAGATGTGAAAGTTTAAATAATATTCCATTCGTCCACATGGTACTAAAGCGTGCATTTCGTTAGCATCCAAATAAAAACCTAGCCAAGTTTGAAGAGAGCCGGGAGCATTTTACCCAGTATCGATTTCAGTCCTACTTCCAACTCCGGTCTTTAAAAAGAGCAAAATTCATTAATCTCTCAATTTCCACTATAAAAAGTTTAGCGCTTCAGTTAAAGCCTCATTACTAAGCAATCGTTAAGTTGTGAATTACGTGGTTGGTAGGTGCGAATGACTGCGTTCCTATCATTCACATTACAATCGTGAACAGCTTCAATACCCGCAGCACTTATCATACAAAACGTAGCATTAAATTCTTGAAATAATTTATAGCCTTGTTTCATGTTTGCTGCACCTGTGTTTATTTTTTCGTGACGTTCATCAGCTTCGTTTCATCAAACTGTTATAATGCTAAATTAATTGAGGCTAGAACGCCAATTATTTTATTGATTCGTCCATGATACATAAACCACAAAAATGTGTTATTTTTTGCGGGACTACAATTTGAAGTCGTACATTTGCCCAATAAGCACTATTTCTACCCTACTTTCTTGATATATGCGGTTTCTTGGCATCGTGTTTACATATTGCGAGGGTCGTCCTTATCTGTACAAACTTTTTTATCGTGTCCATGGACGTAACAGTAGCTGGCACCCATTCACTTTATGGGCGTTTGCCTTTTTTATCTTCATTTTTGATCTCGTAATTTCTGATCCTTCATCCTATTTCGTTGTGTCCGAATTGATTTATTATTTTTTTTTGTCATGTCAAAAACAAGAATTCTATCAGTTATTTTTAAATTACTTGCGTTAATAATTATGTCCTGCCGGTTTTTAAATGCTTTGTTAGGGTAGCGCTCCAACATAATATGTTTATCTTTACTAAAATCCTTACTAATATTATAATTGTGAAAGTTTGCTGTTTGTTACTCTTTCACGCATATACGGCGAACGATTTTGATATAGGGGTAGGTGGGACCCTGGGTTAACACATAGGCACTTTTTCTGCCGAAAAAATGTAGTGTTCTCGTGGGATCAGTAAGGAATTCAATTATTTGCTACTCTTTCAAACTTCGAATGAATGGCACGGGACAGGACAGGTTTGCACTCTTTTCTAATGGGACAGAATGACAGGGACAGAGGGAAAAGGAATAATACAGTCGACGGCGGTCATATCGAATTTAAATATAAAACAGTTTGTACGCGAAATTATATGTTGATTTGGACTAGACTCAAAAACTATTTGCACCCGGGCAAAGCCGGGTCGGGCCGCTGGTTTTATATAAGTGTTTCTTTAGTAATTAATGTTTTCTGTTGATAAGTATTATGTACAAGGAACCAACAAAAGACTTGTTTATTTGTTGTTTACTCGTGGACAACAATATGGTGTTGTTTAAAATACATAGGTGACCGAGTTACAATTTATTCCATTCGCTGATACTAATTTAGACCGAGAAACTAATAAGTTTAGACGAAGCCTAATTGAGAAACAATATTATAAAGGACCGCAAAAGTCATAATTTCATTGTTACCATCGTGTTCCAAACTGGAAACACGGTTTATCCTACAATTACATTTAACTTCCGCCTAGAAAGAGACAATACGATCTTGCCGACAATATTGCTAGACAAAATAATATACAGGGTATATCAAGACTGCGACCGAAAACGCAGCCAGATGGTAGTATTAGTGACTTCAGACATAATACAAGTAAAAAAATTTTTTTGTAATTTTTTACTTATCGTCGTGTTTGGGTGATAAATACATAGTTTTCCTAAAATAATAATGTAGACCTCTTTATTTTTAAACTCTCAATGGTACGTTAGAGATTAAATTATTATTTTCGCAAAAACTAGGTATTCACAACCATATCAAGATGATTTTTAAAAAATTCTAGAAAAATATCTGTCGCTGTTTTGGTCAAATTTTTATTTGCATCGTGTCTGTAACCTGTAACCACTAAAACTACCACCTGGCTTCGTTTTCGGTCGCAGTCTTGATATACCTGGTAGAATATTGGTGTCCGGCCGGAAAACATCCACAGAGCATGTCGCGAATCGAATTCCGGGGGCTTACTCTATTCTCCGACACGAAGTTCGAATGTTCGAACCTTCGACGTCCACATATTTAAAAAGTTTTCCCCTTCTAAAAATCAATACTGTTCTTTATGATACTTATCATTCACTTTAAATTTAGTCTATGGTTACAAAGTACCGTAGGTAGAGGATTCGAATTTTGTAGAGTACCTATTTAGGAACATTTGTACAGTTTTACGTGTGACAATCAAACATACATTTAACAGCCTCCGTGGGGCAGTTGGTTAGACGCCGGCTGTGAAACGAGAGGCCGTGGGCTCGATCCCCGCACCAAAAGAAATGTTTGTGCACAAATCTTTCTTTCGGGTATGGGTGTTTGTGAGACCGAAAAGTCTTTCGTAGTTCTGATACCTGCGACACAAGACTTAATTGACCTTAACATGGGGTCAGAACTATGTATGTGACTGTTGTGTGTATTTATTTATACATCGTGTCGGAGAACAGAGTAACCCCGACTACCTAACAATTGGTATCTTTTTATAATAGTGTACTCCTAATTGGTAGCTTTCGTAGTGCAGTTAGTTATAACGCTGGCAGATGAAACAACAGATCATGTTCTCAACGTAGTCCACAAATAATTGATTCTTCAATGGGTATCGTAAAACCCTAAAATTTCACATTTTTTGTAATATCCACGAAACAAGACTTGTATTTTAGCGTAACAAAGTAATAAGTATGTGTGACGGCTACGTGTATTTATTTAAAAAAGGGGTGACTTTGTCTGGCCTTGACGTGGCCACAGCATACCCCAGTGTTTTTTGTGATGATACACCCAAACTGGTTCAGTGCCGTGTTTAAATCAAACGTGTACTCCAATAATTCCGATACAATAAAAAGAGAATAAACAACAGAAATAGCGGCCATTAGGAGCAGTACGTGCGGCGCAGTACCAAGCAATTTCGCTGCTTGTTTAGAAAAGTGCCGCGTGCGTGCAATCTTATATTTAGATGGCATTATATTATAAACTCCTTTAGTATTGTTCTTTTTAATAGAAATTGTTATGTTGTGTTTTTTAATAATTAGTCCAGGCATCTTAGTAGTTTCACCTCGGAATTTGAGATACCAAGCTATGAACTAACTATACTTGTGAAGGCAAACATCGTGCGGATACCTGCATACCATAGCGATTTTTAATAATTTATATGGTATCAGGTATGTATAGTCCGCCAACCCACACTAGGCCAGCGTGGTGGACTATATGGCCTAACCCCTCTCAATCGTACTCTCGGTTGAAGAGGAGGCTCGTGTCTTGCAGTGGGATGTATATGGGCTGATACAGTTAGCTATAAACTCGTATAAACTTTGTGATACATTACGTTATAGTTCGACCATCCGACTAATATTTTAAACTTTTTATTGCCTATTTATGAAGATTGTATTCATGAATTTCAAATACAAAAGTGATTCCAACATGCTTTGATAGCGGACGTTTTCTTTATCATATGTCCGTGAAATTCAAATGTGTTGGATGTTTTAAATTCCGAAAGGAAACGGCGAGGCTCAGAACTAAATACATATTTGAATGAAATATGTTGAATAATGTCTTGACCGAACAGAATCATTATTCTATTGAAATTTTGGTTTATGGACGTCGCAATATTACATTTGAATACTTTATCCCAATTACCGAAAAGCGTAACTAAAATAATTAAGATCTCCAGTTAAAATTCTTTCCTTTAAACAAAACTACCGAAATGGGCACGTAAAGCGTTTTCGCCGTAATCGCTCCGTCGCGGCCGGGGCGCCAACCCCTTTTTATCAAAGTCACCGCGGACCCTCACAAAAGCAACCTTGATACTGTGAATGAATAGCATTCTTTGTCATCATTCATTCTTGTTTCTACCTACATTTCTAAGTGCCCGTAAATTGTGAATAGCGCTTTAAAAATCATAAACCGGGCCGTGGAACTCCACTTCTTTGACTTTAAAGCCGATCATTTTTTATTTTTGTATCTTTGTCATTAATTATATGGAGTTTTTAAGGATTTTTTTGTCAAATATTCCCTAATTAAGCGGGCGACGGTTAGAATCGGCTAGTGATACGAGTCTGAGATATCATGATGTGAATATAATCATATTGTAATATATTTATTTTAGTTAGAAATTTTAAGACTTATAAATCAATAATTACGTGCAAATATGAGTTATTTAATCGCATTCTGGTAAACTAAATGCTCGAATCGGTACAGTGCTTCTTGTATTAGCCCATATACGTCCTACTGCAGGGCACGGACCTCTTCTACAATCGAGAGAACGATTGAGAGGGGTTAGGCCGCGTAGTGTGCTTGCTAGTGGTGAAATATCAACTATCACACGATGCGACGATGGGAATTCCATCACAACAGATTTGTACGCTTATTGTAAAACACGTGTAAAACATTAGGGTTCAGTGTAAAACACGCAAATATGTTACGTTTCGGGTTCAGTGTTGGTATATGCAGTTTCGAGCAGACCGGCATAATTGCGTCGACCGGCGAGGGATAACCAACTCTCACCGCTAGATTGATATTCCATTATAATTGCTTTACACTTAAAATCAGCATTGTAGACACTTTGTCAAGTCAAGTACAGGTTAAGTTCAAAAATACTAAACAATATCGACGTCTCCATAAGGAGCTAAGTGTTGTCCTCAATTACTAGGAAGTTGGCCTTTCCAAAGATACTTGGAATGAATACAAACAATCGAGCGCTGGACCCAGTTATAAACAATGTTTTCTCATGTAAATAGAATTAGCTAGACTAAGGCCCGTATTCACAAACAATACTTTACTCAGTGTTGAAGTAACCCTATGCTAAGTAAGACATTTCTCATAGTGATCGTTCCGCTCAGCCTTTTTATTCATAAACAATACTTGAGTCACCCTTTTACTATGGGAACGCACAGTGTCCAATGCGGATCAGTGATTGGTCAATTACTGTTGCTAATTTCTCCCGCGAATTACGTGTGAGTGTAAAGCGCCTTTGACAACTTCAAATATTTACATGCCAAATATTTTATAAAATTTCCTTCCCACATTTTTAAGCCGTAAATTAGGTCAGGTCTAAATCGACAAGTGGCAATAGTATATGAAGAACAATATCTTTAGCAAATCGATAGCGTCTTCGAAATTCTTCATCATTGTAAAAAAACAAAAGGATTTTGAAAATCTCGAATAATATTTCTTGTACTTATCGTCCTGCGTTCGGTAAGGACATTATTTATATAATTGTCGAACTCCTCCTCGCTGCTGTAATCCATCGCATTGAAAATTGAAAAAACCTTATGCAAAACACATAAAATGAAATGGCATATACATTACCAATCGACACTATGCGTTGCGTAAAATAGCTGTTGAGTTTCTTTACCTGAGGGCCTCCATAAGTGAACGCATAGGGTCACTCATCACTCAAGTATTGTTTTTGAATCCAAATTGACAATTCTGTGCGTTTGGCTACACTATGCGTCCTCATAGTATTGTTTGTGAATACGGGTGATAGTGTCGCCAGTGTTCGCCTCGTTCGTTCGTTTCTCAGAAGGCTTATGTTCGCAGTTCAATAGCTTTACTGTATTCTGAAGTCGTGTTGGTGACAATTCTCAGTGCACTGATGAATTGATAGGAGGATACCTAATAAATATCAATATTTAGATACAACTTTGTAAGAAAATAACATTGCTATTTTGTTTGGTTTTCATTGGATGCCTTTCATGCAATTGGCGACAAATAGCTAAGGTAGGATATTGGGAGGAAAGTAAGGTTGCGTTGGTTAGGTATCTTATAGTAGATACTTAACTTTTTTTTGTGTTTCTTCATCTGCAATCAGTCCCAGAACTATAAGCGGATTTGTTGGGCGGTTCAGATACCCACATAAAATTATAATACAAGGAGTGTTCGATTGAAATATTATCCTATCTTACTTCTGAGTAAAACACTAAAGGATAAACTGGCACCATTAAAACAAGCTTTTACCAAATTAGAACCAAAACAAAAAGATCAAAATTAAAATGAAGCGAAGGCATTAGAAATATTTATTTGTAATTACGCACGGCAACTGCAGTTTATTGCGCAAAGAAATAAATTAACATTTAATTAAGCCATATATAGCTTTTATTTATTATCCCGCGCAACAAAACGCACATGCCATTCCTTTCTTCCAGGTATGCCGGTCCGTCTGTTTTTTTTTTGCTATCATAGAGTGGGTGACGAATATGGTAGGCAATCAGGAAAACATTGGCCCAAATATGGCGGCCTAGTATGTTTGAATAATTGATTAATTCCGAGTAACGAAGTGCGCGATTATCTTCAGTTTGATTTATGAGAATTTTGTGTATGTTCTTGATTTATACCCAGGGCCGGTTATCGAGTTTCGCGTTTAAATTGGTTCGGAATCTTTTTTTTTCGGCACGCTGTACATACCTACAGAATGAAACTCTCATGTGTGTTCGTGAAGGATTTTTAATCTCGGTAAATGGTAATTATAATTATACTGAAGTGAGGGAGGGGCTCTTTCAATGTGTAGGGGGAAGCCTTGCTACAAATTGGGATTTAATTATAATATAGCTACCTATAGATGGTTAAATTAGTTAGAATCTTAAATGACTGCATTTCTTTATAAATGAAAGATTTATCAAAACAAGCAGTCAAAATATGAATTTAAGCGACTTTAAAATTAAAAATGGTAGTGGATAAAGATTAGGAATATTTTTATGTTCTTTATTAACGAAATTAGTTTGTTGTAAGTAGCTCTGAATCAACTATTAGATTATGCGGAAAAATCCTTGACATTCTCTGCGTGTTATACGAATATTATTGATTGAATATGCCCAAGCTCCCCAATATGAAAGGAGGTTGGCGCCACACAGCGCGTACATAATTTCATACTGTACCGTATTTGTATGACAGATTTGTTGTAGCCCGCTTGATAAATCGCCTTCCAGGAACAAATGTATGGATTGAAATCCGCACGTATGTCACTTCGTAGTATTTTAGCCATTAAACATTCACACAGCGAGTTCAAACGGTTCAAGAAAACTTCAAGGAAACCCTGTGACCTGTTTTAAGTACAAAATGTACGATTAAGGATTCCTTTGAGTGCGGGTTTTGTTCTCACAAGTTTATTCGTTTCTATGTCTATTAATGTAAAAGTGTTACCATGTATTAAAGCTGTCCTTTCGGATTCTACTGAATGTAAGGACTACTATTAAAAATATTGTTCGGTTAAGTTGAGGTGGTGTTTCAATCATTCTTTTTAATTTAGTCTATTATCACTGCTCTCTACATCTTACCTGCTATTCAATTTGTAGAACTTTTATGTTCTACAGAATATAAAAATATGAAGAAACAAAAAAATGTAACAAAAATATTGTGCCCTATTAATATGTCGTAATCGTGATAGAATGAGAGAAAGCAGCATTTTCCAATATGTATCCCACCCACATTGTATAAAATTGAAATCGCGCAACATAATAGGATTTTATTTTTAGCCCGAACGAAAGAGATCCTTTGATAACAAAAGCTTCTATTCGCGTTACGTCAGTTTCTCGATAGATCCGAGCCCGATAAACATTTTACGATATTTTTAAACTTTAAAATTGTCGTAAAACGCTAATCTGACGTATAATCAACGGTTTTATTACCAAGTGTTACATTTATTACCTACCAATAATAAATTTTTCACTCTATCTCGAAGTGGCGACATACAATTTGAATACGAATCTCTTGTAGTATCGCATTATAACGTGACAAATAATCACCTTTTTATTATCTTATGTCAACAGACATTACCATTTGTAATATTTTAAAACAAAATAGTAGCCATAAAAATGCTTTATTCTGAAAAACGATCAAGTACTGTTAGGGTCAATTTATTGAAATAAAATGTACATAATGTATGAATGGTTTTATCAGGCCGCTTTTCCGTCCACAACCACGTAGGCACGGGATTAAATTGTCTAAAATGTGGCCGTATTTGTCACGCGCGGATCAGTTTAATCAGACACCAACATAGTCACAATTCTAACAGGAATCTTTCAACAATGAACAAACCCTATAATCACATAGATTTATTATTTCAAAATTAGCACATAATTGCTTAATATTGTCTAGCAAGCGTGTGTCAATGTTCTGGAAATACATAAGAGTTATCCAATTTTTTTGAATAATTTTGTGAAACTCAGTTTGGCGTTTATCCTGAGCCGGTAGGCACTCAGTACTTATCTGCCGACCGATCCATCCTCCAAGCCTGTAATGGAAAAGCGTTGTCGCGCCGCGTCCGCTGACCAAAACGAAATGCAATCACCACCTACATCTTTTATCTATGGCCAAATAATACTACTCCGCGTAATTGAATTTTTGGCTGAATATGAGAGGAGGCTGATTGTCTATGGCGTTTTATTAGAATGCAGAAATGGCGCGTAAAGGTCATTGATTATAGAGTTTAATATTTCAACAATAACCGAATTTGGATATAGATTTATCTGTTTAATATTTTTTAAAAGATAAATACTTATTTGAATATAAGCTGGTGAATTAGATTACGAACTGTTTAATAATTAATTATCCTCACTTCATTCCAATGTGCCACATTAAAATTCTTATTAATACTCTATACTAATATACACATCCACATTCAACAATCCCTTTCAAATTCACAAAAGCTGGTTTGAAATTCCGCAAATAACTCTCAGTCTATCCACGACTTCTATAACCGAAGCATTAGCAACCTAATTCCATATTAAGTTTGTTCACTCATCGAGACGTCAGTCAACACTTCACATCGTCAGGGCTCTTGTTAACGTTCATATTAATTACATGTTTTCTGTTTAGATTAAATTTATTTTAGGACTCAATAAAAAGCAATCTTTTCGCCGGGACCGCGGCGGCGCGTGAAAGATTTAAGACACATCCACACGAAGCTTACTGTACATAAATATCATCTATTTGTTGGGCAGCGTCGCTTCGGGGATTTACGTCGGGCGCGCGTTTGCTTGAAACGTAAAATTTGTATGCCCGTACACATTCGGATGCAGACGTAGTCAGGTTTTCCGAGCGGGTGATAAAACATAGTTAAATAGTAAAATAATAGATATTGGCTTTTAGATTTTGATATAGTGAGATCTATGTTAAAATTTAAGAATAATCTTGGTATGAATGTATTATTTATTCTAATTCGTAACTACGCGACAACTGAGTTTAGAATAACAAAGGCTGTGTAGTGCAAAGGTGTAGTGTGTTATACTTCGCCAATAGCAATTAAAAAGCTAATTCTTTTTGACGATAGTGCAAATTTAAATTAATATGTGCGATAACCATTACTGTTAATATTTTTTTCGTAATATCACAACTTTTATACGATTCTCAATTAGTATAATAAATATTTAGAGTAAGCTGCAAGCCGCGTCGTTGGAATTCCTGCGTAACTCCCATCTGCACTTTATTATTAAATCTGTCTTCTTGGGAATTTCTGTTAATGTGAAATACTACTCACGGAATGTAAATATTTCCACATTGCTTAATCCGTAATGATTTTCCTTTTTGCAGTAAGTGTAATGTAATGTAACCAACATTAAACTTACTACAAGACGTTTGCAAATGTAGATACCAGTGTTTAAATAAGTATTTATTTCTGTTTTTTTGTTAGAGTACCTATGTACTGAAACTATAAAATAGTGTCACTGAAAAAACAATTTTCTTTAAACAAGATTCAGTAGGTGATATTGAAACAAATATGTTTGGGACTAATGTTATTTTAAATGATATAGGTATTCAGCCTGTCGCCGTCCACTGCTGGGCGTAGGCTTCCCATAATTTAAATTATTCGAGATGAAATCGCATCTGTCGGAGGAAGTGCGTACTTTTAGTAATTACTTTAATTCGTAAGACGTAATCTAATGCTGTCGTTTTATAAGTATGTTAGTGCGATTAATCTGCGTAATTGATCGTTCGTTCAACGGACAGTTTAAAATTCAGTACTTTCGCGGAAGGCTTATTACAAAATTACAGATTATGTCGACGATAACGCGTTCTGGTGATAATTTATTTCTGCACGTGTAACTCTCGTAAATATAAATTATAAAAATTAAACGATTTTACATACACATTCGTCAATTATTTTTTGCTGTCTTATAATCTAAATTAATAAAATTATTTTACGTAATTTCTACTTTTGGCCGTGGGGACAATTACATATAAATTATGATGACAATAAGTGTAATTATTACGGCTTAATTGCCACCACTTCGCAACAATTGAGATCAATTATTGTTTAATGTTTTCTCCAGTAAACGAAATGACTCAGTATTTTAGTGTTTACTGTAATAATACACGGTAAATACACGTTTATATTCTAAGGTTTATATATATGTATATTGATTTATCTATTGTAAAAAATACAACAAACGGCGAACGGATACTTTTTTAAAGAACAAAATTGGCAAAGGAAACGAAATCTGGAATTCTTATAATTTATGTTTTATGTTTTAACAAATAAATTCCTATTGTTTTATAAACAGCGATGTATTGATTGAGTTCAAATATATTTAGTTATTTTATTATTTATTATCCAAAACCGGCGAGGTTCAGCCCTGTCCCACTTCATACAAGTCCATGCATTTCGTTTCCGCAGTACAAATGTACCGGTACACGGTCTTGCGAACTAGACTGATTGCAGGACGTTAAATTAAAACTTACGTACTTGCAGGATCCGGCAGTAATGAAACTCTTACAAATTTTGGATGAGTGTTTTCGTGAAGTTTTTGGAAAAATGTTGAGACTGTTTTTTCCCGTATTTATGAAGTAAGACGAAGATGTAAGATGTATTATGAATGTTAATTACATGTTGCAGGCAAAGCGGCTCCAATTAGTAAACATTACATGGACACTGTTTACGCTTTTTATTATTGGTATACGATTAGGTATATGATATTTGTGGTGTCAGCTTTTCCATTATTGGAATAAAGACGACTGGTCTTTGGGTAGGGGGTTAATGTCGTACACTGCCACTAAATGTATACTTCAAGGTTGTCGATTGGTTTTCATTATGTGATAATCATTATGCCAGTTATATCAAGACTGCGACCGAAAATTAATTTTTTTTAGTTGGATTGTGTTTGAAGTCACTAATAATACCACCTGGCTTCGTTTTCGGTCGCGGTCTTGAGATACCCTGTATATTACATGCCTGCTCTTATTTTGTTTTTTTTTTCATAATATACTTGTTTATTTTTGTCATCTTATATGTAAAGTTTTACACCAATATTTCATCAGCGATATGGTTTTTTGAAACTGGACTGTAGTAGTATATCTACAGGATCTGTAACTAGGCTAAAACATGAAGTTTAAATATCGAATGCCTATTTCTCCCGCCAAACAGTGCAGCAGTGTAAATGCACTGTTGTGTTCCGGTTTGAAGGAAATTGTAGCCAGAGTAACTACTGAACATAATGAACTTTATAACATCTTATGTCTCAGGATGGCAAGCGCAGTAGAGTGCCAAGCATTGCTTTGTAATTCATGGTGTTGTTTGGTTTTGCTCCTGTCCATGAACGGTCGTATCGCTTACCATCAGGCGAAAGGCATGCTTGTCTCAAATTCCTCGAAAAAAAAATCAACGCCTTAAACTTTAAGATATCGGTCCTCAGAATTACGCAACGCAAAACAGATAACAGGAAATTATGATGGTCCTTACCGGAAGAGGTGTGGTGACAATCACAATAACTAATAGATTAGTATGCACCATTGTATTCACGTAATGCGAGTTCTTTCGCACTAGGTTGTGATAATTCGTTTGACGATAGACCAGCGTGTGGGAAAGGGCCTTTGATGGCGACCGCAAGCCGGAAGGCTTGGTGACTTGGTTTCCAAAGGTGTTTCATGCAGTCTGATATATTTTGGCGGAGGTTATTGAAATCAAAGTAATTTGAAATAAAACTAATATTTACGGATTTTATCGCGGAATTAATTTCTTTTTTAAACTTTCAACTTCCCGACGTTCCTATTACTTTACAGCTTTCGTGGTCACGGGGATGACGACGAAAATCCGTAAAAAATAGTTTTATGTCAATGTGTAACATTGGCGTAAATCAAAGAAACCATTATAAATAGCTAAAATGAATTTTACAGATTTGATTGATTATTTTTTAAGTTATGTTTTGTTTATGTAACGTTCGCGTAAACTAAAAAACTGTTATTCACAGTAGAAGCACAGAAGAGGCTCTTATGTCATTGCAAGGCAATTTTGTGTTTGGTGCATTGAATTAGATACAGTTATAGCAGGGTCCTTCTTACTGCGTAATTTCCTGCCTCACACAATTTCCAGCTCCCTAAAAGGAAGTAGAATATTTTGTTTCATGATTTCATTAAATACATAATAACTTGTTTAATTGACTTGTTTTAATGACGTGCAAACATAGACATTGGCAATAAACTTAATGGCTCAATTCGTATTTATATCTATAAAACATAAAAACAAATATTTTATTTACGCATATTATACTTTATTGTACACCAAAATGAAAGAAGCTTAAAGGACAAATCAAATTTATTATTAATATTTATTACTTAATAAATACTATTTTATTACATTAGATACATACATAAACTCACGCCTTATTCCTTCGTAGGCAGAGGTTCTCCTACGTTACGCCTTGCCGTTACGTTTTGCCTTGTATGTTCCGTCCCACGATGTGATAGGGGGCGAGCCTATCGCCATATCGGGCACAAATTCCTGATTCCGGGTTGATATTGAATAGAAAAATTCAATATCACTTTGCCCGACCCGAGACTCAAACCCGAGACCTCAATGTTGTAACCGTACCGTAGTACAAATACGCCACCGAGGCAGTCTTTTATTACATTCCCCAATTTATTGACCTAGACGTTTGATGAACTCGTGCTAATCCGACAAATTCTGATTTTCGCAATCATAACGCGACTCACGACCGGAATCCGTCGTCTTGTTTAGGCGCCTGTTTTTTACAATTATTAACACATCCCTATTAATAGATACACAAATATGAAATGACACTTTGATGCTTTCACGTTTTTAAATGATTCTCAGATGTATATTGATGTTGTTTTAATAATAATTCATGTAGATGGCTTATTTAATGCTCAACTTATACGAAAATTGACAAATTATTATAATATGTAATGTGTATTTTATTAATATTCGAGTTCTTCAACGTTAAAATCTTCAATTTTGAATAATAAATGTTGATTATGAGAACCTATTTCATCCTGATGTCGTCCAATTATCTTATATCGTTATCTGTAAAGTGTAATATTATGTAGCTATGTATACTTATAGCTCTTTTTTATTGTATGAATAATATTTGGATGCCAACTGCCACCTGTGACGACCAATTTATTCACTTATATTTCTATTCGCCTTTTAGAATTTAATATAATCCTAATCTAATTTAATCTACACTACCTACCTAGTTCTTGTATGTATCTGATACAGCAGTAAAACAGTATATTAAGTTTTTCATTCACCGTAAATGGCACTAATAAAGAAGTGAATCAATTCCTGTGAATTTGCGACTCGGGCACCTGTTTAATTAGAACACCAGGTGGTGTCGGTGCAATTCATGAACAGAATGGCCATTCTTGCACCCTATACCTTCGTATATCGCCCGTGTCGCCCTTAAAGCCGTTTACGGGAATTAGTTTCGCATATGTGTTGCAACTTGCACAACAAAGGAATAGGTAACTACCCTAATAAGTTACGAAACACGCTGCGCTTTAAACTTATTGGGAGAGCAGATTTTGAATTTGCAGGGTTTATTTGAGTAATTTTAGTAATTGTAAGAATCAAAATATAAAACATCAAATAATCTTTTACAAATTCTTTTGAACCGTCAATTAATACCACCACTTCGGAACGTGTTGTAGCTGTGAAGAAGAAACGGCGCAAGAAATTCCCTCAGCAACACGAACTGTCTTCGTTTTATTCTTGTATTTTTTTGTTTTGCGTTCTTTTTTTTTCTTTCTCATTAGAGCGGGATACATTATAGGGTGTTATTATGGAGCCTAAATTAATTAAAAATCAAGTTATTTAGTCTATTTAGTAAAGCTTTCATGCTGTATTTTGTGACATAAAAGTTATAAATATTTTTTTTATAGCCAAATATACCTACGACTAATGAATCTCCCCTTTAATAAATACACATTAGTAATGATTAATATAAAATATGACATGGTGTTCAATACCGAACTTCTAGCCGAACTTCTTCTGTTCTACCGAACTAGATTTCAGTTACATTGAATTGAAAAAAATGTGTATACCTATTCAAAAAGCCAAAGCCAGGAGTCGTTAAATATGAAATACTCCGATATATCGTTGCAAATTTGAACGTGAACGTAAATGTTAAGTGTAAGTATAGTAACTGCTATAAATTCATCAATGTATAATACGCCTTCATTAAGGGAAACCGATTTATACACAAAATCAACAGTGATATCCAAGAAATCATAGCGGTCGTTTCAGCACAGAAATCTCAAGTCAAATGTTTGGCGAAGCGTTGGCCGGGCAGATATTAAATGATTCCAACCCTCTGCACACTATGAGGGTTTCCTAAGAATGGTTTTCGTACTTCAGCGAAATATTGTACGGCCGATTTGTATGCAGACCCGAGCCCGTTTTTACGGGTATCAAATTATCTGAAACGCCGTAAAATACTTTTATATTTTCGTCATTTCGCACTTTTTACTGACGAATCATTTTTGATGTTCCATTTTGAATGGGTTTTTACGTTGATGCTTTCAGATGGTTCCAGTTTGATGTAATGAAATAGGTACTTGAAACCTGTTTGCAAAGTCTTTATGAACATACCAAAAAATGTAATGGTAAAGCAATTTATATGTGCAAAATTGCAGGTGCGATTAGGTTATTAACTTTCGTGATTTATTGCGAAATAATTGCGAATTTAGGGTTATAAATTACCTGTTGATTTACTTTCACCGATTTGAGAGACAGCGTTAACTCTACAAATAGAATCACTGTTTATATTATCTTCTTTATGGTTAATGATTTTCATTACAAAGAAAGCCTTAAATGCGTTAACACTTAAGCTTAGACCTTTTATTTTCAACTGTATGTTACTACATACATACATAAACTCACGCCTTTATCCCCGAAGGGGTAGGCAGAGGCGCCACCAGGATACCCACATTTCGCCTTGTATGTTCCGTCCCACGATGTGATAGGGGGCGAGCCTATCGCCATATCGGGCACAAATTCCTGACTCCGGGCTGATAATGAATAGAAAAATCCAATATCACTTTGCCCGACCCGGGACTCGAACCCGAGACCTCAGCTTTGTAACCGTACCGTAATACAACTACGCCACCGAGGCAGTCATGTATGTCATGTATGTTACTTTTTAGTAGAAATATATAAAAGTACCACTTCGTTTAATTAATGAATCGTCGCTCATGTCACGCGTGCACTTAAGTAGTCTCCATTGAGATTCGATCTTAAATAACTTTGATTAGTCCCAATCAGTCTGATGAAACTAAGAACAAAAAATCTTTTCTATGGAATTTGCATGGCAAATAATGGCGGATTATTGCTATTGCATTCCTTCGGTGTACTTTCTCCTTCTGAGTGCAGCTGTCAACACTTGTCAGTTTTCCTTGTGCGAGTTTGTGATTTTTCCACATTAATAATTATAAACCATTTTTAGTTAATTTAATACTAAAAGTAGTGTGAAGTGAATACAATTTGGTAATATGTGACTGTTAGGTGTATTTATTTATTTATTATTTATTAAAGGCCACCGAAAAGACGGTTTATAATATGTGTTTGTGGAGATCGTGTTAGTCGGAAAAATGAAGAAAAAAGGAAGTTTATGGCTAAATTTCCTTTGAATGAAGCTAGGTAAGCAAATTATCTACATATTATTTACCCTTAGTCGGGGCAGCAGGCTGTATACAGCCCAAATTTGAAAATTGTTGTTTACTAATAGTATTTTTTTTAACTAGTGATGTATGTACTATGATTATCGATAACTATGAAAAAATAATTTATTTTTAAAAATATCAAGGATTTGTAGTTATCTCCTTGCCGAACCGTTTCGGCAAGTCATTATTATTTATAATCAACAGTCAAAGTAAAATCACACCAAAAAATTACATAACTAAAATTATTTTTTTGAATATCTATCTGAGGTCCCTAACGTAGCTTATGCCTATATCTTAGATAAAAAAGATCTGTTTTATTCTTTATTGTTTCAGATTCTAGCAGCGTGTATAAGTTGTGCGTAAATAAGATTTCATATAATATGTTCCTATTGAAAAACAACATACTTTAAAATATGCATGTGAAAACCACTTTGAGATGACATCTTTTAATAGGAAACAAAATCGAGTTAAGAACAACAGCTGCCGATAGTAACAAAAAAGCGCAGCAACAAGCCATTGCAAAATAAATTACTTTTTGACAGATTCTTTTCAAACAATATATTTGTTTATACTCAGAGAATTAAAAATTATAGAACATTTATCAAAAGTTGTTTTTATTTTATTTCGGGTCCACATTTAAGCATAACATTGTATTGACTGTCTCCAATGTGCAATATTGTGCTTGTAATGTGGAGTCTAGTAACCCATAATAATTAGATTTTAAAAAATATTAAGGGAGCCTTCATTTAGATTCCGTACATTTTATCGATATCGATAAAAGCAGGCGCACTGCATGCAGTCTAGCACTATTTGCTCTGTTGGGTTGGCACCTTTGACTTTTGACATAATGACAGACGTTACTGCCTAATGTTGGTAATAGAATGCCATGCAAATGGATAAAAATATTTTCTATGGAGTCCCGTCTCTTAACGTAGTGTTTTATATTCTCTTTGGTCCCAATCATGGTTATTCGTAAATGGATTTTAGCTTAGAAATTGATAAAACATTGACATTGAATCACATTGCAACCGGTGGAATGCGTAATACAGACGTATTCGTAAAATGGTAATGGAGTGGCGATTAACTCCAGCGGTTTTTATGGATGGCTTCGTGTTAGGGCGACAAGAAAGACATTTTATTCATTCGGAGGATGGAAGCTCATGCCATGTTTGGCACTCGTATGGATGCGTCCGCACGCATGAAGTTTCTTTACTTGACGACTGGATGTATTTGCAACCAGGGTTAGCACGCAATTTAATTTTAATTTTATTTACACTCATTTTTGAAAGTCTTCATAACACCGTTGTATAAAATGGTGGTAGCGGAATAAAAGTCCGTTCGATCTCTATACGGGGTTGATGTTTGCGTGACAAACAAATATGTTGTCCATGTCTGGTAAGTCTTGTGAGTAATGAGACCAACATTTCTCTGATGGTTTCTGATATAGAAAATAAATAAATAAATGAATGCACCCTACAATCACATACATAGTCCTGACCCCACACTAAGATTGAGTCTTGTGTCGTGAATATCAGGAACTACAAGAGACTTTTCGGTCCCATAAACACCCAGACCTTTGTTCACACAAAGATTTGTCTCGGTGCGGGGATCGAACCCGCGGCCTCTCGTCTCACAGCCGGCGTCTAACCTACTGCGCTATGGAGTCTCGTATATTATAACACAAGACTTGGTATTTTAATAACGTGTGTGTTAGGTGTTCTTATTTTTATTTAAATTAATTTACTCATTCATTTAATTAAATATATTTCTATTGACATTAATTTAGTTCAAGAGCCGAGGCAGTGGTTAACCATTGTCGGTAATACAGAATCAAACTTCAGGAGTTGTGTTTGTCTTGAGTTTGCGAAGTAAGAGGAAAATCTGTACTATTATAAGTTTCAGAACAAGTTTGTTTATTTTGAAAGCTTGCCAAGCACAGATACAGCTGGAATAAACTTAATGATCTACCTTGGCTGTTTATAAATGCATTACTTCAAGATTTTGTTTAACACGGGATCATAGTATGACGGATTAACTAGAAACTTTGTACGTTGGCTGTTATTACTGTCTAAAATTAGCGGTACATTTTATATTTAAAATATAAATGCGATCGTTGCGTTTTTTACAGCTCAAGACATGATAAATGGTCGACGTAAATTGGATGCCTCGGCTAACAATTTCACGTACTACGTACATTTTGGATGTTAGTATTTCATCATCAACATGACGTTGCTATGGGATAATAAGAACATATTATGTACATTTTGGGAACAGAGGAAGGTCAAGGAAAAATATTCACGTGCATATACAACAACTCGCGCCAGTCTTTAACTGGGATAGGCAGTGACAATAAAGCGCCAAGTGCTTTATCAACTAATATAGATTTCTTCAAGCACGCTCATCGCTTACGAGTACTTCTTATTGCACTTGTTTCGCTCCAGGTTGTTATATTGATTCCTTAATTTATTGATCTAGGTTTAACAGTTCGTTGTATAACTGGGTTTCAAAAACATAGTTTTTATTCCAAACGGCTGTTGTTATCATTCGCTGGCTTTTAACGCTTAATCTAACAACTAAGACGCCCGCATTTGGGCCCTCGCCAAAAACAATTGAGTGCAATCACCTCACATGCACCTTTCAAAGATTGTGAGAACAAGGAGAATAGAACGGTCTAGAATCAAAAACAAGAAAGTAGATTAAGATAGATTCTATTCTTTCTTTTGGTTTTAGGTAGCAATGTATACCCGGCACAGCTTTTAATTCGCCCGCTGTATGTTAGCAGTTAGGGTGTAAATAAGTGTCTTTTTTTTGTTCAGTGAACTGGAGCTGGTACAACCTATTTTTAGCCTACCATTCCGTGTATAATAGCCATACCTTAAGTATGGGACTACAATTAGTTACTTCGGATACAAATTTAATTATTGCCTTCTGCACTTGACAACAATAACTGGCAACCCTAAGTGCGTTGGTAAAGCGCTTTGGGTGACAGCGGAGAGCAATTATGGACCTAAGGATGAGAATAAGTTGGTGGTTCGAAGACCTCTCTTGACATTGAGCTCAAGTGCATCCTTGCCGAATGTGAGCTGGAAAGGCCTATAGTAAATTGCCGGGACTCTTAAAACGCTCAAGATAGTTAGTAATTGCCTATAAATCTATTTAACGTGTTCTAAAGTAGCAATTACGTATTGTAACTTGCTTCTGTCATTTGTTTGAGTTTCTCCTTTTGACAAGGTTATAAATTGTCGTTAGGATCTAACATGCCTTATATAGGTATTAATAATTATAATTTGTTGTTTAGTCAAGTTAAAAAGTTAATTAATTCACGTTTACAAGGTCAATGAAATAAATATTATTTGTTACTTTTAGTGATATATTTTTAATGTCAGTTTTTATTTTAATATTTTTTTTCTTATTTGTATCTTTTTAGTATTATACGTGCTTATGTATCTATTTCTCTCATCCCCCTCCTCCCCCTCCTTCACCTTCGTGTTTTAGTGAACGTTTATATTAAGACTTGAATTTAATGAAAAAGAATCTTTGGATTCCTGTTGGAATTTTAGGACTTATGTTCTCCCGGTCCGAATAGCTGCCGAATATATAGTATTTACGTGTATATTCATTTTCTTAAAAAAAGAACTAATGGCTTTACAAATTTAAATTTTTTTTTATAAGTTACTTTGCTACCACTGCTTCTCATCAAAGAATAAACATAATCTTCACACGACCCTTAAGTTTTAATACCACAATACTTGAGAAGCATACCTAATTAAGCGATAATTGCGAATTAAAAGAAATGCCAGGACGTGTGATGCGCAAATTGCGATGTCAAATGCAATTAGAGTTTAATTGTACGTTTGTTGTCATTGTGTGATCCGTTTATGGTAGGTCAGATGAGCGACATATTTCCAGTTATCATAAATGTCGTTTCGTGTTCCAGTTAGTAATGAAGTCGAGTGGAAGTTACAGATATAATTGATTAGGTTGCTACGTAATTTTATTTGTGTTCTTTTGTTGAATTTAAACATATTGAGAAATTTTTAGCTTAGGTATATTTTCACCTAAACATTAATTTGAAATATTATTCACAATGCAATTTTTTTTTTATTATACCTATAAATATTAACGGCCTTATTCATGGACAGTTTTAAAACCTATTTTAGTTATACATAGAATGTTTTCTCTCCTTTGCTCAAACTGAATCCAAAAGTCGTTCGAAAGGGATTAAACATTCGATAACTAAAATATGTTTTAAAACCGTCTATGAATAAGGCCATAAGATTATAGCTCAAACACTTCTGACAGGAACAGGATAAGCAGAAGTCCATGACGTCATCCTTACCCTGTAGTCCTATGTATATTTTTTTTATCGAAAACTCCGTTATTACATAAATCTACTATAATCCAACAACAATATAAATATGATGTGAACCACTTGAAAAGTGTCATAAGTCATTACGATACATTCCTTCAACATTTTAATTACGCAAAGGCACACACACATGTTCAGCCTAAAGTCAAGGACGGGACAGCCATCGAAACTAATTACCAAGAATTCTTCAAACGCCTTATAAATTCTGTTAGTCATGAGTTTCTGATCGGTTTAGATTTTCCGTTACCAAATATGTAAGTACCGTTATATAATTTGTATCATTTTGGCGCGTGGTATCCTAATTTATTAATCATTGACATGAGGAACTTGATGAAGCGTTGCTTGTGTGCTGGTTTGAATACGGATTGTATAACAAATATTATAAGCTTGTTTAGAGTATTTATAATATAAAGGGAGCGCCGTCATACATTTGGGTCTTCAAAAACGTAGATATATTTTTGCTCGTATGTTTGTAGCACTGCTATATTGCTGAAAATTTGACTAATTATTATTTAACAACAAATGATAGAAATTCAGTTGATAACGGAATGTTAATTTAGTTATTATCCGTTTAAAACGAGTTTGAGTGGAATTCAATAACCCTAATATATTTTATTTTTCAAATATACATGCGACATATTAAATTATTTCCTGTAAAATTTTCCCACGGTATAAATATTAATGTCGTATCTAATGTTTATCAGCATCCATGAGAGATTACGATATTAGTTCATGTTAATAGGTATTTTAAGAAATATTAATGTAATATTTGGATGTCTATTTTGTATTACCAATCATGATTTCGTACCAATTTCAGCAACTCCCACTAGAAAAGAGCGTGATCTGAACTTATTAGGCATTTTTGGGTTTAGGTTTAAAGAACTTTATTCTCATAAGAAATACATATTTCACTTAAAATAAGATACAAAGAGAAAAATTAAAAATATAGTAAACTTAATTTAGTCTCCATTACTTTTGGACAGAATATGTAGCTTAAGACTATTTCTAAAACTATTTAAACTTTCACAGTTCTTTACAGTTTGCGGTAGGTTATTACAGAGCTGTGCACCCTCTTTTTTTTCCTATATATTTCAGCTCATATGTCACTGGTATAGATCTCCTTAATTCTCCAGTTGTTGGTGTCTTGTTTGTTTCTGTCTGCCCCAAACAAATTCAGTGCCTTTAACCTAACTCGATATCATTTGACCATAGGTCAACTCATCCGTCCGTTTTTAACTCTCTATTTCTCTTAAAAATAAAAATACTTGGACAAATGTTTTGCATCAAACAGAGGACATGACTTACGTTTTTCAAAATAGTTTTGTGCAAATAAAACTGCACTATTTAACACGTTCTTTGCTCCGACATTACAACCGACCTTCAAAACACATCATCATAAATTATATCGACGCGAGCCAATTTCTTATCAAATATGCAAAATGGTCGTGAAACCTCGGCTATATTTTTGGCGCCGGCACGTAATTAAACGTTGTTTTTGCATGTCTAGTCTTGTCCGTCGGGAATGTTAATCGTTTAATTCGACACTGCTAATTCTGTCCACATTATGCTACATCATTATTAATTATTGAATAGTATCGTGCTTGCATTTTGTGGCAAATAACCGGTGTCAACTACAACAGCACGTTTTCGAGTCTTGATTGAAATAAACAATTTCTAACACGATTTAAACTAATTTCGTTTGCTTTTTAATAACATTTTATAAGTGCAATGTTACTCTACAACACCTGGTGAAGTAATGTGTAGTTTAGAATGTTTAGATAAAGTGTACTTTTGAAGCACAACTATCTTTTGTCAGTCAATACAATTATACCGGAATGCTCAATTGCTTCTTAACGCTCCGCCAACTGTGTCTCCATAATAAGATTTATTAGGAGCAAGTATAACAACTAATTGTTATGAAAACAGCAAACACGGGCATAAACGTTGATGAGACCCGACACGTTCAATTAGGCGTAAAACTATCGCACTACGGGACCGAAATCCTCTGGCATTGACCTGGGCCTGGATATTAGTATAGTTCTATTTTAATTACATTAATAGAACACAAGAATTGATAATATTAAAGCTGCAAACTGCTGCAAGCGATTTAAAGTTTAGTTTGTATATATTAGTCATGGTTGGAGAAAAATATTTATT
Source organism: Deilephila elpenor (assembly GCA_949752805.1). NCBI lineage: Eukaryota > Metazoa > Arthropoda > Insecta > Lepidoptera > Sphingidae > Deilephila > Deilephila elpenor. The sequence goes on along the minus strand of OX457097.1, from coordinate 10,189,565 downwards.
GTTATTGCTGCAAGCAGTCTTGACTTCCCACTCGTTCTGCTTATAAAGTTGAAAAACAAAGGAAAACTTTGGCGTGGCATATCTAGAACTAACAGCAAAACTGTAATTTGCCAAAATTAGGAAATGCCAGCGACGGAGTGCTATCTTTTAGAACCAAAATGGCGTTTGCCCTCGTCGCTTGTCTCATGTTGCATTTTTTGCTGTATTTAAGTGGAGTAGATAAAACAGTGCAAATTAAACTGACAAATCCGTCAGTGACATCACTTTGTATGCACATTGGGACGTCTAATATTAGCTCTACGGCAAATGTGTGTTTTAGTGTGTTTTGTACAGGCGAACGGTGTCTAAAACGCTGCGCCAAAATATGCTATTGTAAAAGTCTTTTTAGTAAAAGCTAGCCTAGTATTTAAATTAACCGTGTGCTTTAGCATTTTAATTAGATAAGAAGTTTATTGACAGCAAGACGGAGTGCGTGGAGAATCGACGGGAATGTTTCAAAAGATTTATTGGAGGAGAGTATCTGACAGTGACGCGTGATAACAGAATGAGCTGACGTTTTGTTCCTGTCCTCTTGTAAGTCGAACAAATTCTTTGTATGTCTACTGGCTTAATGTTTTATTTAGGATAGTATCTGTCTGTTTATTGATGTATGGTTGAGTCAGTTATTCAAATAATTTAGGCAGCGCAAACAAACTCAGACAAATTGGGACTACGAACTGTTAGTGTCATTTATCTTCAGATTTTTTGTATATATGTATGTAAACATAGAGGATTTTGAAAAAAATGTTACAATAACAGTATTCTCATCTTCCTATGCAATATGTATCACGACTAATGTATTCGGGTCGGACTGAAATACGAATACACATGAAAGCGATCAGAAATTCGTATTTTTCCTTTTGAATTATAATTCTCAGGCGACCGCTAACAGGATTATTGGAAAATCGAGTGCGATGTTAGCGCATAAACACAAGTGTCACGTAGCCCGTGGCTTATAAGGAAACATTTGATGTTTTATTTTGTAAACACCGACATCGACCGGGAGATGGTGTATTAATAGATAGTTTTCTCTCATGATAAATAGACGATGGAGACTGTTATGGATGTTATGGGAAGTGAATTTTATGCTTGAGCCACTTGATCAAATGAATTTATCACCAATGCCACAGTTGATTCGTGCTGTCTGACAGCCGGGAACGCGGAAAGCGGATTGTTTTCTGCTCGTATTTGTAATGTTTGAGTGCGGAATGAAGACTAATTTCAACAATGTTTGATGTCGGCTCTCCGGCACTGACAGACTGCAAATAGAATGCCGATATTGTGTTTGTGTATTGTAATATGTCGCAAGATTTATTACGACAAATAATAAGCTCGTTTGGAAGTTAGGTCTTACCGTTTGCGTTGCTAATTTTGGTTTGGAAGTTGTCTATGCTGGGTCATATATTGCATTATTTTTTAAACTGGAAAATGAGGTTATTATTAATAGGTTTATTATAATATTGATCATTTTGAATTCCGATTGTTTGCTTAGTTCTTTATTAGGTTATCTTCGACTTTAGCCCTCTGCTTAACAAAGAGCCTACTTATGGGTATCCATAGATTTTCATAGCGGTTTGTTTGAAACTCTATTCGTCTAGCAACTGTTTGTTTATTAGGTCTTCTGTCCACCTCGCGAGTAGATTTTTAATGCTGTGTTTTTTTATGTTTTCAACTTCATCGGCCAACAGATAATCACGCTATATTTGTACTGACACTTCAACTTGATAATCCATTGGGTTTTTTCCCTAAGTTTTCTTCCCCTGTGGATTAGGAGTTTTTAGTCATATGGTATAAGCCATAATAAAATAATGTTTTTAATTAACATAGCCTTCCGTGTCGCCACTGAAGTAACATTAATAATACAGGAACTGTTTATTTGTTTACGCCCATGTGTGTGTATTAGAACAAAAAAACAAACCTCAAATACGAGTAAAGGTCATGTGTGGCGTCCATCATTGTTTAGTCTATAGTCCGCAAGATGTATGGGTAAACCACCAAATGCGTCAATATAACACATTGTTTATATTCTCCGTGTATTACATTCTGAAACTGGGTAAAGAATATGCGACCTAATGTACTTGGTATTGAGGATATAATAGCTTGTCAAGGTTTTGATTCAATATTGCGTGGCTTAAGCTAATCATATGCAGCTTTGATTAAAAGTGATAAATGGTGGTACGAATAATATGATGATTTTCTCAAACTTTGGAATTGGAGCATTTGTTGTAGGCGATATATAATGTCGTTATTACAAGTTATTTTTATTAGTAATAAAAAAAATGCGGGAATATCCTAATTGATTACATCCGAAAATGTCACATCGTTATGATTTTTTATTTGGTTTTTTATTATAATTTTGAATCAATGGCTTCCTGCGTTTTAGTAATCACGGCATTCCATGTGTAGAAAAAACATGAAGACATAAATGAACATTTTATTCCTCTATACTTATTTTTAAACCTATCTTTAATCTTTATTAATTAAATAAAATGTTTATGCTACAGTTTCGAGCGTTTTTAAAACAACCACACTATCTCAATTAAATTTGATCTAGGTACAGGGTATCTTTTAAATTAGTCATATAGCTTTTATTCGCCGCCACACACATAATGATATACATAACTGTGCAAGTCTGAGTTTGAACCAGTATACTGGATCGTGTGTGGGCAAGTAACTCCGCAAATTTTTTTCCAATGTTCGATTCGAGAACGGTGCAACTCGCGTTTGCGCAAACGCACTTGAACTTGTGTGGCGGCTATTACGTCAGAGTTGTTAAAATATCTGTATCTATCTGTCACGGGTTGGTTATTGTAATTGCTAAACGATTTACGACAATCGGAAACGTGGAATAACCGTGCCCTCCAAGAGGTTAGTGATTTTTCCATTATAACGTTCTTCCATCTTCGCTTTGCTCGTAAATTTACACCATCACATTACAATCAGGAACTGCGTTTTACTATCAGCCCTCTACCCTTTTCAAATTTAAGTAGGTTACAAAATTTCCAAATATTTGGGTGCTCTATTTTTTGACCAATTGTCAACCTCGTACAATTGTGGTATCTAACGTATGCTGACAACTAGGTTGCCTAGGGGTAACACCGTAATACGAGGATTGAAAGGTGAAGAACGTAAAGTCATATATTTTATAGATATGCACTATAGTAAAATTTTCGAAGTCAAAGTTATCGTCAAAAGTCTAGATGCAACTGGGCTTAATATTGCGCCAAGTGAAACACCTGCGTACGGTCAATATTTACTTCTAGATTTATAGTTTGCGTTGTAGCTTGTATAAAATTCCCGTGTAATTGGATATCAGGTAATAGATTATTCTTTTGTTTTTATGTTCGTCAATTATTATTTACCTCATTGGAAGACAGGTGATATAGCTTTACCTCCGTGTGCATTTACTTACGAATAGATAAGCTGTTATTCATTAAAGAATTATAGATTTTTTACATTAGAAATATAGATTCTCTGTGTTAACGTATTACTAAAAATGTTATAAAATAAGTACCTACACCATCATCATTTCATATAACACTTGACAAAAACTTCTGAATTGTACAGCGCGTGTTGACATCAAAGGTCTAGGCAGCTTTAAAATGGTAGTCTCCTTGAGCCTTATCATTTCTAATGTTAATAAGAGATTTTATAAACGTATTTTCAGCAGTAGAACTCCTGAAGATGACGACAAATTATTACTTCCTAGTAAGTTACATACATATTATGACAAACATTTTATTAGTAATGCAGCAATGTAACAAAATCGCAGTTAGCCTAAAGAAGATTATGATGACGTCAAATGATTATCCCTTTGTAAACTATATACACACAATGAAAATGTTTTGACAATGCAGTAACGTGCCGAGATCCAAGTTTTCCAGGGCGGCTCACGCGCCAGTTATTTTTCGCTAGACGCCATGTGGCGCCCGCATTACCGTGGGAATGCGTGAGTTTGTTCACATATACGTTTGCAGATTTATTCGCTGTATTTGTTTTATTGTGATGTTTACGAGCAAATGTTGTTAGGCAACTGCGTAGTAAATTCTTAGCAAGACTTATGGGCCTCGTGAATTTTGAGCGGTAATGGTGCTTCCGTCCGTAAGTGCTAGTTCTTATGTCTTACAACTATTATGTTAACGGTTGGATGGTGAATTACTATTTCAGAACAGTTAATTTAAAATTGCTTCGTTCACTAGAATTGTTTTTTTATGATTAGCTATAGCATAAAAGTAAAATTGAATATTAAGTAAACTGAACACAGATTTTCAAGGATCAATGTTGCTATCGTCATATATGTTTTAAGGTTGATATTTGGCGTTGATGGCCCCACTTTAAATATTCATTTAAATACTTGTCACATTATATTATTTTATGGTTGGTTAAACATCAAGCGTCGCTATGACGTCCGTCCTTAAATCAGGTGGAAAGCCTATTTTACGATAAAATTTACGCATTAATTTCAAATTTGTCGCCGATGTATTCAGTAGTTTCTAAACCATATACGATACAATTAAATTTGTTATTTATTTCTACAACATTAAATTTAATAAGTAGCGGCATGCGATGTAGGTCGTACAGTACATTTTATTATCTGGTATTACCTTCACACGTCGCCTCTGCGACTGTCGTTTTGTCTCTGCTCGTAGTATTATGTTCAAGGCCCGAGCTTTTGTTTTTTTAATGTCTTTATCCAGCTGCGCATGGCACTCGACTAGAAATTACATTTTAATTCATATATTTTTTTTTTGCTGCTGTCGTAATGTCACATCATTACCTTCAGCTTGAACCTTTGCCAATGTTGTTGAACTACATGTTTTTTTTATTTGATAAACTAGCACGACGTAGTGACTATAATGATCGTTATTGCAAGTACAATGCAATTTAAATAGAGTCCAAACAGCTTTTGAGTCTATGGGGATTTTATTGACCGAATGAAACGCTATAGCAAAATTCCTATTTCACGTAGGTTCTCAGCAAAACCGTCGTGAGTTCAACCAATTTGTATGTAGGTTCTGCAGCTTTCACGACTTATAGCAAAGCTTAAGGTCACATCAATGGTCTGAATTATATTTGGAATTGAATATTTGCGGAGTTACAAGACGGGGTCTTAAAAATTATCGAAGTATTAGTATAGCTTGACCTCCGCATGATTGTGGCACCGAAAAATGCACATAGTAATAATTATTTTACCAATGATGCCTATGAAATATAGAACTGTAACTACACTTCCGGCGTAAAAGTTTGGTCACATTAAACATTTAAATGTACAGTAGGTACTTTAAAACGTAGACGTAGAACGGACTAGAACCAACAAAACGAAGCAATTAAATTGTAAAACATGATAATAATGCCATTAAAAACTCAGGTACTCGTCATAAATCTAAAGTAATAACTAAACAAACTGTCTCTTATTTGGTGAAAGTTGTTTTATAAAGATATATATAGACATTATAAAACGTAATAAATATGGGGAACGCTACTTATTTCGTTTCGAAGACGTGATCAGGGCTACCGGTAGTGGCATTTTTATGTGTTTTTGTACCTTTATATTCAGGACGTATGCCATTCACCCTCATATCTTCTACAGTTTTATTGTGACGGTGTTTCAGCTATTTTAATTGAAAAAGGAACGAACGAGATTCAATTTTTTTTTAAATGTTCCGTTTATTTTTTATGGAAAAGACGGCGACGGAGTCTCTTTCATTCTGCCCATATAACATTAAATAAAATAGCTAAGGAATTTAACGGTAACTAAAAATATGCATATTGCATAGGTAACACTAATTTGTTTTAAAACTAAACATTCTAATGAAAAGTCGTAATACATTTATTACACAGGTCTTGTGCAATTAAAATGTGCCGAGGATTTTGTTTTAGCAGTCGTAATGAACAGCTGTTAAAATTAATTAAAGCAATGGATTCACCCATACCGGTGGAACATAAATTGTCGCTTTATAACTTAGAAGCTAGTAGAGTTCATTACAAGAACATTTAAAGCCCTGAGAATTATTTCAATTGCGTGTATAAACGTGTCATCAGTTAAATTATTATCGATGAGTTTAGTTCGAAATATAAAGTGTTCAAGAAAGTTTTGGGAGATCTTATGTATACATAGCTTTTAACTATTCCAGATAATGTAAAAAAAATACATAATTCCAGGCGAAGTATTAATGCCAATATAAGACATTGGCGTTTTCTCTCATTTAGAACTTTTTGTAAAACAATGTTAAGTGTTTTGCTAATAGAAACCATATTATTCGAAATTAAGGCATCAGATGATGACATACATACATACATAAACTCACGCCTTTATCCCCGAAGGGGTAGGCAGAGGCGCCACCAGGACACCCACTTTTCGCCTTGTATGTTCCGTCCCACGATGTGATAGGGGGCCAGCCTATTGCCATATCGGGCACAAATTCCTGACTCCCGGCTGATAATGAATAGAAAAATCCAATATCACTTTATTCGACACGGGATTCGAACCCGAGACCTCAGCTTTGTAACCGTACCGTAATACAACTACGCCACCGAGGCAGTCAGATGATGATTGCTATGAAAATAAGTCTATTGGTAATTAAAAAACCTAAAATATTCCATTGAGTGGCGGAACAAATAATGAGAATTGGTGTTTACTGTCTACATCCTTTTGTAACAAAAACAGAAGGTTCCTGTAAAATTGTCGGTTGATGAACTTCATACCGGCCTTCAAGACATTATGTATTTGGTTTATATTTATAATGAGTGTAAACATTTATAATCAGTCCGTCAACAATATTATCAAGTTTTACAATTTAATTGCTGCGGTTTGTTAGTTTTATATTAACGTTTTAATTACACGACATGTTGCTTTATCGATCTTCATTAAATAATTTTGTAATTTCGAATCGATTACATCAAACTTGTTACTTTAAATTAATATGTTAAATGTATACTCGAATATGATTGAATACGTAGTCTGAACATACATGCATAAACTCACGCCTTTTTTTTAGAAGGGGTAGGCAGAAGTTACTCAGGACACCCACCTTTCGCCTTTGTATGCTTCATCTCACGATGTGATAAGGCGAGCCTATCGCAATATCGGATCAAATTTATGTAACAGGTTGATAATGCACAGAAAAATCCAATAACATCTTGCCCGACCCGGGACTCGAACCCAAGACTTCAGTTTTGTAATCGTACTGTATCACAACTAACGACGCAGTACGTAGTTTAGACGCATTTGAATATTACAATTCATTATTTCCGTCCAAGCTCTTTGATTACTTCGAAAATTGGCTGAGTGCCAGATGCGCGGACGTGAAATTAGGAAAATCCTGAAAGTATTTTTGAAGTCGTTCGAAAATGTTGCATTTGGCTCCGATATCACGTGTTCAATACCTGTGTGTACTCTATTGGTTATTACTTTGAAGTTTACAAAACTTTAGCTATTGAAGAATTTTATTATTAGACCTGCATTACAACATGCAAATTAATTTCAATCATAGCTAGAAAAAGATAAACGTACTTCCTACCGTCACAGTTTAAACTATATCTCATAAAGATAAGGTAATATTTCCCGGGAGAGTTATTGTGAGCTTCATAAATCCATCTAATAACAGTCAGTTCGTCATGCAAAAAGTAAATAAAACATATTTCACATTTACACGCGGCCTGAATAAAGCCGATGGCTCCACTGGCCAAGTTATTAGCACATTAGACTGTCGGTAGTGTAATTTAACCGATGTTTATTGGTTGCAACGTGCCCGCTGCTTGAGCATCATAATGCTAGATTGAATAGTTACGGGCGTTGTTACGGCAGGCGAGATTGTGTTGCCGTAATTTACAACTGAAGCAATAAATGCAAGGAAGTTTTAAGCGTTTTACCTAATGTAGCCAGTTCTTCGAATAACTTGCACACTCAGACTGCTTGCACATATTTGCTTTTCACAAGTCTGTGATTTTTACGAGTATCCTATTTGACTTGTTCTCGTTGAGTCTATTGCTTTTAACGCCTTTATTCGTCATAAAATAACAACAAATTGATTCATATGCATCTGTTTGGCTAGGTCAAAACTTTAATAGAAGTTACGACTGACCAATTACAGAGAACGGCTGCAAACGCCAATATAAATGATTCTGCTGATACAATCTTAAAGTAATGTGAACCATTACGCGACTGACCATAAACGAATGTCAACGAGTTGCTACGTCACAGCTAAAGTGATTAGCTGTAATGTAAACCATACCATGTGCTTACGACTTGACATTGATGTAATTTTAATGGTTATGTTGTAAATCTGTAGTTCAATTAATTTATATTTAGAATGTGATTTTCTTTGGTCTTGGAGTACCTAGATGTTTCATGTGATTACGTAATTATTATGGTTACATTTTTCGGTTCCCCACCTTTACGACTTACGTTGGCTTAAATAAATATCCCGTTCTGTTACCCACAGATATAAAGGTGTTTACGTATGTAGCCCCGATTAATTTCAATATGTACAATATAAGATAATATGGGTACATTAATTTTCTTGAGACTAAACTTACATTTAAAAACGCTGATGGATCTATTACGTCATTAGTTAGTAAATATAATTTTCTCTAACCGATAGGCCAATGCCATGAGAAGACTAGTGGAATACTATTCTTTCCTACTTATCTATTGGTTGAGGGTTGTAAGGGTTGAAGGAGGGATGTAGAGGTACATCTGCTAAGCTGCGACGGAGGGCCTTTGAAATTCCTAACAAATGTTATATCCCTACGCTTTATATCATACTTTCAGTAGTGAATTTTGTATTTCTAATCATAACGATGTCGATAGTCATTAGGCTTGCGCGTAGTGTTATAAAAAGAGTTAATATAACTAAAATGGATGCTGCGATAGATATATATTTTAGAAGAATTAAAACAACATGTTTCTTAACTTCAAACATGAGATGAACAATTATTTACTAATCGTACATGTAAGCAATCTTACAAAATCAGCAAACAAAGTGGATTCCACTCTTTAAATGTCAATTAATGTGTAAATTGTAATACATAATATCGTTTTTAGATGTATTGAGGATGTTAACAAACATGTCGTTAAGTTGATTAACTAATCTGGAAGTACTGTCGATTATGTCAAAGCCAGATAAATATGCAGCTACTTAAACGTCTCCACTATAGATTATGTCTCTCGTGTCCATTTTTAGGTTGAATTATGCATTATTACAAGTAATCCGATTAGAAGCGGGCATTAATGCTCTGTCCACAACTAAATTACTATATTCCATTTTATTTGAGTGAGGTATTAACTGAATTTGTGTTTTATATGCTAATCTGTGTCAGACAGCTTATTTGAACATGATAATATCAATTCTTGGAAACATACTGCACGCTTTTATATTTCTTGTGCAATTCATGGAGGTATGGTATGTTTTATAAAAACAATGACACTTGAGATTGTTGAGATTTTTATTTATTATGATGACATATTTGAATTGCATAATAGTTAAGTGACATAGTGAGCAGTATGTGTTTGAATAAAGAGATGCCAATACGCGCTGAACATCGAAATAAAACTAATTTTAAGGATTTTATCGCGAATTTGGTTCAATTTTTAAATATTTTAACATCCGGACGTTTCGATTACTCTACAGCTTTCGTAATTACGGAGCGGAATGAGGTAACTGAGCGGATGTCTAATACTGGATGAAAAATCCGTAAAAAATAGTTTTATTTCAATGTGTAACATTTGCGTAAATGTAAGAAACCATTATTATTATCGACATTAACAAATACATTTATTCAAAGTAATTACTTACAAATAGATATCCGAATATTCGACGTCTACGTGCATTATCTTACAATCATCATCCACTCGTTTTTTTCAAATTAAATAGTATTACATTATTTTCTTCCGCATTGAGTATCGTAAAACTCATAAATAAACATTCTGAATAATAAAATACATAAGTTATATACTAAATAAGGGTGCCGATGAAGAGGTTTTGTTTTTTTCCTATGCCGAAGGTGCGAATCGTGCTTAGCTTAGTATGAGGGCAATCACGGGCCCTACTACACGTTCCTAAAACGCTCGGTAAACGATACACGCATTCAAGTGGTATAACATCGTTATGTTGGTACTTGTTGCATCATTATCTCTACACACTGGCTAAGTGCCGTGAGATACTTCGAGGCTCTTGTTAATTCTAGCATTATTTATTGCCAACTCATATCTTAATGATGCCGTCAAAAAATATGTATTCACATTAGGATACGTCGCCTAATTGCCTTGAGTTGTTTATGTTGGCAATTTGATTAGATTTTAAACGTTAATGTAACTTAGCTTATTTTACACTTGTTTTTATTGCAAAAAATATCGTTTTTTTGAGTCGATGAATGTGCTCTTTCAATGTAGGTTTCTTTCAAAGGCGGTTCAAATTTAGTCCTGTTATGACAACAGTTAAACAACATAGCATTTCAGTAAATAAATTGGTTACAATAATATAAATGTTTGTCATTAATCAATCGCGAATGCACAGTAATGAAAATAAACTGCCGCTTTGGCACCATTCAGTAAACTGTGGAATGTTTAACAAACGATTCCAACTTTAGCCTTTTAAACTATTGTGTGGGTGTTTGCGATTTAACAATAGATTTGAAATCAATAATCCATACTAACAAATAGATAACTTAAATAGATCAAACTACAAAAGAATAACATGTTCAAAAATAAAAGAGTATGTTTTGAAACTTTTTGTACTTACCTACATTATAAAGTGGAATGGTGTTTGTCCAAGACAAAGCTATAATGTCTGTTTTTGAAAACTTAAGTCATAGTTGAGTGGTGCCTTTAATTCATAAGTTTGGTTGTTGTAAGTTTTTTACTTGGCCTAATACATACTTTAATTGTTATAGTTATCGTGAAATAAATGGTAGGGGTTGTTCTAAGTACAGTCGGAAGGTCGTTAACGAACACAGTAAAACGAGTGCACTCAACTCCACGGGGACGTTAAAGTGAAACTGATTAAGTATGCGTTTAATTTCCAGATGTACGGAGTATTGAAGCTCTACCCAGTAAACGAACACTTTTCTAAAACCGAATAAAAGTAGAAACTAGAAAGGTACGAATAAAACTCGATCGTTCAACGTTTAGAGATAAATTTAATTAAAAAAATGTGTGGGAATTCATTCGTGGAAAGGTTTATTTAATTAAAGATTTTAGTTAAGAGAATGTTACCAAGTTTTCTTTAGTTACATTTAGTTCAGCTGTTTGTTGTAAAATTAAGTCTTAAGGGTCAATTTTGCAGATTTGGTGTCTGAAGGTTTGGCAATACCGATTCATATTTGTCTTTGCCCTTTGGCAATTTATCCAACAATAACGATGTAGCAATAATGTTTATGTTTACCTCAACTATCGGGCAACATGCAAATAATAAATGGGGCTGACTATATTGATCACAATCATTATGGAGTTAATTTATATTCATATTTAATGACGCAATCAGTCCCAGAGATAGCGATTGATTTCATCAGTCACATTATAAGAACAAACACTTTTCTAAAATTTGCTAATTCCCAAATAATTTCTTCAAAACTTCATGAGATAAATGTGAATCTATGAATTGTGTTAGCGACGAAAATTCATCCCTTAAACTTATAATAATAACAAAGGACTTTGCTCATAATTCCAAAATCATTTCTTTAGTATTTGATACGAGCAAACGTGAAGCTGCGAAATCTAATAACACTATTGAACCTCAAGTAAATTTAATTTGAAATCTGGCTGCGCGCCTGAGCGTAACAAATAGAATTACGGCAGCTTGGCCTCACAGATCTTGCAGAAACGCTGTTATGTGTGGCTTTAAACGCTCCGTGGCAGGGCTCGTGTGAAATCGAGCGTTTTTGTATATTGTTTTGACAATTTAGTTGATTAAATTTAGGCAGTAATACTATCTTAGTTTCCGTGCGACACACCTTTACATAACAGCGTACCAATTTAAGTTTTGGTATAATTCAATAGAGACAAATGTCTTTTTAACATTCGTGCTGTTGGAATATTAGATACTGATTGATGAAAAAAAAAGCTCCGTGTTTCTCGGTTTTGTACTTCTAGAAAGACTATAAACTATAATTAAAGGACTTTAGATACTCACGCTTCGAAAATAAGGCGAATAAGTTAGTGCTGAAATCACTTTCGATACATTTACGTTAATGATAATATCTGACGCCACGTGGTTTTTGATGGGCCACTAGAACCTTCGATGCTATTGCAGGAACTTCTCAGAACACATATTTGCTTTCACCACAACCAATTTGCTCACTGGGGTGTCGAGGCCGTAACGTCTGCACGGATATCATCAAAATGATGCCAATAATAACCTATGTAGTATGTCGATTACTGTCAATACCATTAAAAATAGTTTATGAACAATTGAAGTCAAGGACCAAATTGAATCAATTACGTATATCATGTGGGGTCAGTGTCGCATCATGGCTAAATAATGTTTAAATAGACACGTATGTATGCGAATGTCATATTTATGTCCTAAGATCTTTTTTGGGATGAAATTCCCTTCAAGCCCTTTTCTCATAGCTTACTGCCGCACTCAGTAACATTTAACGTCAAGTAAATCTATTTAAGAAGGAAATTTTAACTAAGAATTTCTTTAATTAACAATAGATGTCTCTGAGTGAGATAGTTAGACTAGACCGCCACGTGTGTTTGCGCAAACGCGAGTTTGCACCAGTCTCGAACCGAAAATTGGTACGAAGTTTGCGCAGTATTTGGCGACACACCAGTACACTTGTGCAAACTCAGACTTGCACAGTTATATCGATACGCGTGTGGCGGCCATTCATTCTACGATTGACAACGACTGGTTTGAGGCTCGATGCTGATGCCGATAACCGAATTCTTACCATTTATCAGCCAAATTTCATTTATAGCAATTGCGCAATAAATATTTTTGTTGATTCCATCAAAAATGCAAATTACACATCCGTAGTTCCGAATAAGTGTATTAATTACAATTGCTAAAAGTTCACAAAATCTGGCGTTCAATTGTAGAACTTTGAGAATGCAGAAATCGCCACAAATTACTTTACCCTAATTAGCGTTAAAATTCAACGTATAATAAAATTGTTGCGGAGTGTAACTTATAAAGTTCTGTTCAGCCATTTAGGGGATTTACATAAAGCATTCGATGTCGAAGGAACTTCGGCAAGGGGCGATTAACCTCTAATTTATAAGGGTTTGTTAACAGCGCTCTTTTTCATGTAAACTTTGCAAAATCAATGGAGTTAATGACTTATTTACGAATATAAATTACGTAAAGGTGATTATGGAGGCATTCTACTTTATATAAATCAGACAACGGTTTTGGAGTTGCTAAGGATATTACGTTCGATGCACGAATAAATATTTGTATTGCCTACCTAGTACCTATACATAAAGAAGACGGCATTAGGGATAAATAAAAGTCCAAAATGTACATAAAACAATGTTTTCAATATTATAACAATCATTTTTTGGGATGTCATATGTTAATTTTTTAGTCTTCATTTTCCGCTGGATTTATATAGTTTTTGACCCTGTTGTAATAATAAACTTATAGTCAAGATGGCAATGAAAATAAACTGTGTAAAATTCGATTGTTGAAATTCTTATTATAAATTGGTGACTACATTAAATAATTTTGTTTGTTAAATCAGTGAAAAATCTGTGTGAAAATATAATAGATGTGTTCTTTCACGTTGTAAGTAATGTTGGCACGTAGCAAACAGCTTTCACTTTAATTTTTCTCCCACGTCGGATGTCGTGCAGATCTCTTTTCAGATATTGCAACAATTTATTAGACTCATATTTTATAATACATTTGCAAACATTTTACTGCTGTTACATTTGCTCTATTAAATTGTACGTTTACTTTTATTATTTTTAGAATCCTCCAGCATTTCGTGAAACGAACGTGTGTGAAAGTTCAAAACACGTTAAGAGTGTAATTAGGTGTATTTTTAGCGAGGTTATCGCACTCGAAGCCAAAACAAAAGTTACTGCTCTATAAATAGTATTAAAATAGAGACCTGCGTGCTTTCTACGTGTAAACAACACAAAATGCGGAGGCAGAATTATTGTTATGGGCCGTTGTATTTGCCCAAGCTAAATGTTAAACATGAAGTTAATTAAAGCTTACGTCTACATAAAACAGGATTTCCTAAGTCGGGAGTAATTAATTCATTGTCCCAGGCGGGAGTGAATAAAACTTGTGGACGGGTCACTAATTCTGTGCCAGGTTAGTTATGATTCATTCAAAGTAATATCGAGGAAGTGTTGACTTTGTAAAGGCTTGAATGCTGAACTCGTAAGTGGATTTCATAGTGTAGTTTTCAAACACGCCTTAAGTGTGTTTACATACGCACGGCTCTTCATCGACGCTCGTGTTTTTATATTTTATTTAACTTGCAGGTATACTACATTTGTTGCGCTACAAGTACTTACTGTATATGTATGTCTTTGCCATCTACAGATAGATAAGCAATTGAAGAATTGTTGGCAGTTATTACCTGACACATCCAGCTAAATATGTATTAAAATGTTCCCTTTGTAGGATAATATATAAACAATTTTGTCCATGTTAATGTATTGTGTGCTAATAACATCATTAAGTGAACATGAGTAATGATTAGAAATCTGATACTCGCATTAAACTTGTTATTTTATTGTAAATACATCTCCATTCGTGGGACAGAAATACGGCTCTTTCTATTATAATGAATGGCAATTTTATGATTCCTTTCACGATGGCGAACGATCCAATTCAATTGCAAGGTTAGAACCATTAATATAAAGGTTTTGACATGTCCTATCCATACGCGCAGGACATTAAAATGTGCCCATAAACATTGAATATGTATGTGCATTTCTTCCAAGTTTGGTTGTGGCTGTTGATCGTCGCTCGATGCCCTTTTGTATCGCATAAAAGCTTTCGCAGATTTTTCTCGTATTGGTAAATTATGACTCAATTTAGAACAGAGTATATTTTAACAACGAAGCCTAGAATTAAGCAGTAACACTAACGATCCAATTACACAGATTTTGGCAAAACCACCACTCAGACCCAACGATTTGTGTGCACATTAGGGTAATCTAGAAACAGTGGCTAAAAACGTTTGTTCTTTTTTCCTGCTTTTGGAAGTTTACCGTTTTTAATTAAAGCTATTGCAGCGGGCAGCCAGTCCGTCTGACGTCATCGATCGCAGCCGTCCCCTATCAATTACCTCGCACTCCGCGGTAACATAAATCAGGATCACTGATACTTTAGTGCACGTATTCATCAGCTAACTTATCTATTTTACTGCTTAGGCTTCCTAATAAGCTAACTAACTTCCACTGGTTTATGCTGCTAATTTCGAATGCATTGTGACTTTCATTTACTAGTTAGTAATCCAAGCCTTAAATGTTGGCAGCGACCAACGAATGGTCGTACAAGACTAATCTACAGGAAGTTAGCAAGGAATTCTGATCGAATGTTACAAATACTTCAGGATATTTCTATATGATTCAATGTATTAATGCAGTAAATCCAAAGAAGGTGTTGTTTCTATAATCCTGGGGAATTTGCAATACGCTTCCCTAAACAGACAGGGATTTGCGTGTGTATTCTGACTTATTGTATTTGGGGAGGTGTAATATCTCATCGGTTTGAGTGGGAAACTTAACCGGTGTAAATTTAGCATGTTATGACAAATGCTTTAAGCGTTTAGGGTGAAGACGCACATTCATTTGAGATGAATTTCGAGCAATATTTAAATGGTGACAGAAGTAATCGTCTGCAATACAAATGGCACTTACTTGATTTATTTCTGTTTTGTGACAAATTTCATTCATAAATCTAAGTTGTTTTGGGATGTAATTATTAACGGTTTCCTTGTAATTGTTTACGCTCAAACTATGTTTTGTATTGCGAATTTTTACCACAATCGATGTTTTATCTATACCATTAAACTAATCACCGTCTAACTGCGGCTAGTGAATGTGTTCTAGAATGGATTGATCGGTTTCCAAGATTACCTTCACGTATAGCTATCGCCTCGTACTAGATCAGTAATGAGCAGCCGCCATTAATTTTGCAACCCTCGGTTTCGAGTTCGGCTGTTTATTTAAAGGGCATGCCCCATCCGCGAGTCCAATTCTGTTAAAAGCAGTTCGCGATTGATGCCCCGGTGAATGCCATTAAACGGTTTCAATATTGATTTGCCCATGGAGATGGAACTGTACTTTAATAAACTGAGTAAACATGGAGTAGGCGTCGCTACACAAGAGTATTTCATATTTATTTTCGACTGTAGATTGATTTATTTGCGATTTCGGAATCGGTAGTGGGTACGCGATGTTGAAATGCTTGAACTATTTTCATACTCGGGAATACGTTATTTTCAATAGTATTTGTATTGTTTTTGATAAAACATATGTTTTTTTTATGACCTTTGTATAGTGTGCAAATATGACATGATTGTGCATTTTTTTGCGAAATTAGTTACATAATTATATTTTTGTTTGTTGCAGGTGGTGGAACATAATGGCGTCAACAACTGTAGGAAATTACTGCTGGAATTTACAGCAGTCAACCACGTGAATACTTTTAATAAACTTTATTACCTATACTTATTTAAAAGCATTATTCCACATCGCCTTAGCATTAGTTTTCATAATGAATCTGAAACTAATCCCTTTTATTTTGACGTGGAACTTTTTATTGATATCTGCAAAACGAGACTCGTTCGAAGATGATGAATCTTCGAGATCTAGAGAGCTTAGGAGCAAAGAGAATAACCGCAATAGAACAACGTTCAACGGAACGCTTACAGACCTTCCCGAAAGGCGGTACTTGAGACACAGGAATAGCTCAAGATATCGCGGCGATCGACGCAGATTTTGGGAACATGAAGTGCGAAGAGACAGAAGGAAAGGCATGGATCATTCACTGGAAGACAACCGTAACAGAACTGTGGAGCCTTTCAGTTTGAAGAGAGAGGAGAAAGCGCGCAAAACTGATAAACACTGGAACAAAAGCATGGAGAAATTCTCGATGCGGAAACTGATTAACCAAAATAAGACTCAGGAGCGCTACCACACCGTGCCAGTGAGAGAAAATTCCACCAGATCGAAGATGAAGATGCCCAACAAATGGCAAAGTGGATACATCCCGTATCCCCAGCCCAGGGAGAGGAAGCCCAACATTATTCTGGTCCTGACCGATGACCAGGACGTGGAGTTGGGCAGCTTGAATTTTATGCCGAGGACAATGAAGGCTATAAGGAGTGCTGGAGCGGAGTTCCGTCACGCTTACACTACAACACCTATGTGCTGCCCATCAAGGTATGCATTGTTATAATTGGTTTGAACTTTTAAAATAGTTTTGCTCTTGAATAATTTCGTAGAGCGTGAGTGAAACATTTAAATTGTATATTTACCACACGCTCGACGAAATTATTATGACGTTCCCTGGCTTCGTTCGCATATTTTATTATTTCTGACCATATAATTGGTATTGTTGTATTGTATTGGTATTGGTATTGCCCTGTGGTTCGTGGGTGCAAGAATTCCGCCACGGTTTCCCTGCCCGTCGTAAGAGGCGACCTAAAGGGGCCATCGGGGTCGTTGGGCAAACTGCGGGGGCAGTGCGCCCACACTTTTAACGACTCTGAGATGTACGATAGAGCCCATAGGCTAGTGTCTCTGTCGTGGACGCCCACAACATCTCAAATGGGCGTCCAAAAACAGTGGTTAAGTTGGGGCATTCAGGGCCCCACAATAGAAGAACCAGCAATGGTTTTGCGCGGGGCGGTTACTCGGATGTAAATCGGGGCGCCTCTCGCCCTGGGATGTCCGGTGCCGCCCATAATGCGTGTGACGGTCACCAAAAAATATCAGAATAAATAAATTATAATGACGAAATGGATGCATCCTTGTGTAGGGTAGGTTTTTATTTTTATTATTCATATATTGATGTTATTTTAAATCTTTTCCTAAAAAATGTTTTGTGGCCCACAGGAGCTCTTTGCTGACTGGGGTCTACGTGCACAACCATAACGTTTACACAAACAACGACAACTGCTCGTCACCCATGTGGCAGGCCACCCACGAGACCAAGACCTTCGCCACTTATCTCTCCAACGCTGGCTACCGTACTGGTAAGTGCCGTTTTGATTGCATTAATTGTATTATCAATAACCTTACCTTTATTCTAAACTATTAAGTCAAGTTTAGCTATAATATTTACAATTTCGGCGACGATTTGTACTACTACTATGCTATGTGCTTTAATCTTTGCATCCTTTTTCTGCAAATACATAATAGAATCAGAAAACAGCAATGGCCTAGGAATATTCGTGAATTATATATCCTTATTGGTCAATCGTCGAGTGAGAACTAAATTGTCTCGATCTAAAACCGTACATCTTACATCTAGTACGTGCATTGGAATAGTGTATCGTTCCGCTCACGAACGTTTTGATGGAATAATCTATTTGCAAGTGGCACATTTCCTCGATGTGATTTCCTCGACAACTCTCGAACGACACAGAAATATTGCGCAGCCCTGCAAAGTGGTAAATTGCTATGTAAATCATGTTTTGATGTAGCTGACATTTAGTTTGCGTAACGCCCGCCCTGTTCACTTGATTGGAAAACGTCCGACTCCAGACAATAATTAATTAATACAAATATGTTCATGACACTGATTACTGCTTTGGCGTTAACGTGAAATGTCAAGTTTCTTGAGAATACTCTAAATATTTAAGGTGCGGTCTAAGCCACAGCTTACATTGATTATTGTAATTTGTAAGTACCGTCTACGGCACACCACTTAGCTGAAAGATTTATTATTCGATTGAGTATGCAAATTTCTTCTCGCCTTTTAGTGCCAGTTCTTATGTTGCGATAATGCTAATCATTTACAGTCGTACAATGTAAGTGTTGTCTAAACTTGAATGCAATTTCATTAGTATTGTTTATCATATATATTTTTAAAATATTTTATCGATGTTTAGAAACCGTATTTCGGGTGAAGTTGATTCAAATTTCATCAAGATACGTTTGATTGTGTGGGCTGGAATCTCTTCATCTTGTGTTTGACAAACCTAAATTTTAACAAACGGTGTGCTATAAACTAGTAAATAAACGACAGAATCGACAATATTATCGGACAATAAATCAGATACCACGAATTTCAAGCAAGATTTCTTATTTATGTTAACGACTGCTACCGAGTATTTTACCTGCATCTGGTGACAATATCTTAACAATCTTTAGAAGGCTGATAGGTCAAAGTTTTGAACTATACGAGTTATAAAGACATGATTTGAAACACGACTTTTACGATTCAATCAGAATACGTAAACATTTTAAATTAGACGTTACATTTAAATTGAAAATTAATATTTTAAATTAAATCAGAGAATAATCTATCCCATAATAGCATATCTACTAAAAAATAACCTGCGCAATTATTTAATAGAAAATAATTTAATGTATTTACTACTGGTGTATGAACTTTAGATATGACACGATTATTCGGTTTCAATTACAATAATAGCATATCACCCCACACGCTTTTAATATAACTATCTTTATGCAAAAAAATATCCTTAAATGATAGTAAAATTACATTATACAAATTTATTTGATTATCAAGAAATCCCGCAATAGATGACCTGTCGCCAAGACTGTTTGTAAACAATAAACATCTTTACACATCGCTGACCGTCCAATAGCCGAGGTGGCAAGTTGTTACAAACTTCGACACAACAAACCATAGTAACTCGACACGCGAGCACCTGAGAATGCATCACACTATCAGGTACAATCGAAGCGACAGTTGTAACACTGGCCCAAATATGTACCTAGAACGGTCGAACTTCGGAGTCTCTTTAGAAATCTTTACCGAAGTCCGATTTGCCCAAAAGTATTCGTCATATTGAATTGCAAGGTGGTATTTAAATTTCTTGCAAGGCAATTTGGGTGGCATCGATATATCGGGTATATCAAGATTGCGACCGAAAATGACGCCAGGTTTTAGTGGTTACAGACACAATGCAAAAAATTTCGCTAAAAAGCGACAGATTATTTTAAAATATCTTCGTGTTTGGGTGGTACATATCTAGTTTGTGCGAAAATAGTAAATTAAACGAAAGTAGTAATTTTGCGAATTTTTTTGTTGCATTCTGTCTGAAGTCACTAATACGGTCGACAGTCTGGATATACCCTGTATTTTCATAATAAGTAATTAATAAGAAAGTTCTTTCTCAATAGTAGAAGAAGAAGTCACCCTTCCTGACTTCAGATTTTTTTGCGGCATGCACAAAACATTGTGTCGGTTATTGCTTCGTTCTGGATGAATAGATAAAGCAGGTTATGTCCCGATGTAGATATTAAATATTTAGTTTATCACTTCTCACTAATATTCTTCGATGAATCGTGAGTTAACCATAATGTTAATTTATTTTTCCACACGATTGTCCATGCACCGTATAGACACATGTATGAAGACGTAATACCTGAGGATCGTTGAACGCTTATCCGCCAGATAGCCGACATAATGATGCAATAGGGTCAGGAATGCTGTGACTCACGCCTTCATAACACTAACCGAACGTTTTACGAGATCATCAAAAAAGTAAATGAACTGAAAGTAAAGGTTAAATGGCCCGGTGCGAATTAAGGGTTTTATTATATTTTGAAGCTGAATGCGCGATTGGTAGATGGGTTGAAATATATAATTTGGGATTTCGGCGGTGGTAAGAAGTTGCTTTAAATGTCCTTATTCTTCTACTAATTGTCTTTGATTTGGTATAATTTTTACATTTTTTAACTTCCCGACGTACGTTTCGATTACGAGCTTTCGTGGTCACGGGTCGGACTGACGAACGAATTTTATTTTAATGTGTAACAATCACGTAAATCTAAGAAAACATTATACTAATTGATTTAATAATATTTTTAAAATTATCGCAATTTAAGTGCTGAAAAGTACTTTGTATGCATTTCTGTATGTTATTTACTGCATTTCTTGCTGCTATCTCCTCTGGTCTGTAAT
Source organism: Deilephila elpenor (assembly GCA_949752805.1). Classification (NCBI taxonomy): domain Eukaryota; kingdom Metazoa; phylum Arthropoda; class Insecta; order Lepidoptera; family Sphingidae; genus Deilephila; species Deilephila elpenor. The sequence continues at coordinate 10,168,452 of OX457097.1, read as the reverse complement.
TATGTGAAGCTATAAATATTATACATATAGAAGATTTCAAACGAGATGATTTATTTCCTAAGTATTCAGTTGTAGGTACACAAGACATTTCTACAAATTGATAATCGTTTGCAATCTGCTTGCGGATGACTTTTTGCAATATCTAACATCTTTATTCTATAAACGTTTACTTACTACTAAACAAGTGTAGTATTTTTTACTTATCTACTATCAATATTCCATTTATAAACAAGTTAATATGTAGAGACCTACCAAGATGGACAGTTCTCTGTATAAATTCCTGCTACACTTAATGTTGCCAGCAAAAAAAACATCGATAAAATAAAAATGTTCCGATCATCTGATCTCAATCATTATGATATACTTAGAAAGACGTGCTTAAATAAGATCGCATAATCGATTAAAACGGAATAATCGACTATATTATGTAGAAGAAAAGGGCCGAACGAGTTTTTATGTTTAATGTTGTGCACACGATTATGGTTTCACGCCAACATTACTCGTTAATTTGCTGTTGTATGGAGATACTGAATACAATAGGTCGTTCCTAGTTATAATAAAATGAAACTTTAAGGGGCATATTTCTTTAGCGTGATGATGTAGTTAAACTTATAAGTCAATTATCTAGGTTTTTTTTATTTAGGAATAGTTTTTTCCGCAAATATGAATTGAGCTAAAACGTGGCAAAAAATTAAAAAGCGATGTTGAGGAGTGCAACATGCGGGTTGATTTTTTGAATTTGGAATTATCAATGCAATTCCTCATTTAATTAAATTTGCATGAAGATACAAAAACGCACAAATGTTACAATTTCATTTATGTTTCTATAGCTATACAGTGGCTAGTGCAGTAACATTTACGTAACATACTTACGTAAGCGTTTCTTTAGATCTTTATAAAAACAAACATTAAAATATAACAGATACAAAATAAACCCAGGAATGTCTGTGAAATAGTGCAAATACGTGAAAATTTTAATAACAAGAGCGTAAAAGCCTTAACATTAGAGGGAAGTGAGGCATTATTTCTCCACTCGAAGTTATGTCGGCGCTCGCACATAATGCAACGGTGGCGAGGGAATTCTAATGAAAGTGTTTATAAATTCTTTAAATCCACAGCCCTGTATCCTGGTACACTGAAGTTCATTTGAATAACTGAATATTAAAGGTCTCACGTATCAATGGACACATAGGGGCTCCAGGCAATGAAACTTGTGGTCCTATTGAGAACACTAACGAGTTTACTATACAATACATTAAAGTTATTGCTAGAAACAAATGTAGCATAAGGTACAGCATTCTGTAAAGTTTTAGCCCGATTTTTTCGATAATGCTTATATTTATGTCAACTGGGAGAGAATTAGAAAATTTTCATAGTTTTTATTACAGTTTAGTACGTCACGTTGTAATTTTCCAATTGTATAGCCAGTGGCTAGCTTAATGAAATACGAACATTCAGAATTCACGGGGAATAGTAACTATTGATTACTTTGACTGACTTTGAAGAAACATGATGAGGCTTTCCTTAGGTTAGATTTTTTATCACCTTCAACACTTCTTTTGCCTCTCCAAATTCTACAATGACATGTGTTTTGTGCAAAAATACTTTATTCTTCGATGTAGCTGAATAATTTGGTACACAATTATGCGGCTTGTTGCCTGCCAGACAACCGTTTCGGGTAAAGGCCCCATGTACTAACATTGAGATAGAGTGATTGCCAGAGCACCGACACTCATGTCTTTTCCACTAAATGACAATAAGCATCATCCAAACTAAATCTGAAACGAATGAACACAAAACCTAAAATCAATAAAGAGCAAACCCGACAGTGCAATTGAATGCACGATCTGAGATCTGGGTTCGTTATCGCCGGGCGCATCCTATTGCACGCCACAACCGTAAATCACTACCAGGAGATTGCAGTCAACGGCAATCGCGAACTGCAACACTAGGCGTCTTCTAGCATTTGTTCTAAATATTCATAATGATCCGCGTGGGAGCACGTGGGTCGCCGGACGCCGGCCATTTGGTCGCATCTTGGTATACAAAGTGTAGATGGAAGTGTCCTTGCCGGTATTTGGGGTGACCGATCGGATGATCTATTCCATCCGCTTAAGATGAATGCGCTCCGTCGGTATTCGCGTCGGTTATGTAACTGCGGCGATGACACTTCCAATTGCTCTCGCGAATGTGTCGCCCCGGACACGCTGGTTACGCTTGTTATTTTCTGTATGCTGAGATTTAGTAGTTACGTCGGTATATCTCCGCATAAAACTTCGGTCTTGTCACCGCACCTAGCGCTAACATCTGGTGCGGGGTTTTTGACTTAGTCTATTTTGAAAGATAGTCTTGTCTTTGAGGTCTTGTTTTTATAGGCTAGTATTGTCTCTACGCTTTGGACGAACTTTTCGATTGTTTAATGGGGCCGAAAATCTGCTGGCATTTTCAAAGGGGACGAACGTAACGTTATATGCTCTCTGAAGTATTAAAGCACACAGATTGCGGCCTTTAAAAATCGTCTCTACTTTTTCATTATTTGACGACTCAAAATTCCAATTTGGTGGTTAGCATTTTCCCAACTAAGCTGCGAGATATATTTTATATCATCATTATAAGTATCGTCAAGAATGGCTAATTGGTTGCCTAATAGTTTATCAGGTCTGGCAATTTACTTTAATTTCTTTATTAATTATATAAGAGCAAAGGGTTGCTTTTATATCATTGATAAAAAGGGCTCGCCATATCATCTCCAACCGAAGAAAGCCTAATGCTGTGTTTAGCATTAGGCTGAAGCCTTTCCTTAGGTATTGACGAAAGACCCAGCGACTTGCGGAAAGCGGCATTTAACGACTTCCTGCAATCTTTATTAGGTTGTCTGTCTGCCTACTTAAATTATATTAGGTGACAAAATTTAGATGCCCTCAGTGCACCCACGCTTACACGTTTCTGGATACCGGCGAGATTGTATTTAAAAATAAACCGTTGTACAACTATAAAATAATTAATGATCGTGTCCACTTGGTCCAGTTGTTGTTAGAAAGCGTTTACATTATTTCCCTTATCTGGTATTCTACCTCCTAATTGGAATAACCACCGCCACTGGAATGTAAATCCAGCGTAATAAAATATGAAATACACAACACCTCTTGTTTTCACAATGAGGTCGGCGATTCTTAAGAATGCAAAACTTTGTAGGTTCCGCGAAACTGCTCGACATTAACTCCTAGCGACATAATACACGTGTCGACAATTTATCACCGCTGTTAAAAGTCCATTTGTCTTGTAAATTTATGCTTAAACGGGCTATCATAAATTCGCCCCTTTCCCTTCCGGGCCGGCTGTAGGCGATGGGTCCTCCCACGTGGCCGAAGATGAACAAAGTAGGCCCGATACCTAATCACATATATTGCCTCTTCCGTGTAGATGAAAGTCGAGTGTGGGAGTGCAAATTGTCCCCCTTTAGTTGAGTTTGTTTCTACTAATGCACTGTCAGTTGTTACTGTGTTAAACGTGGTGGTTGCCTCCATAGAAATGGCATACACATTTATGCTCGTAATTCTGTTGCATTTTGTTAACTGTAATTAATTTTGCTTCTAGGACCGTAATTAGCACGTTGTAATGTTTAATGGAAATTCTTGCAGTAGCAAGACATTTAGGTTATTTATTGTGTTCTGTGTTTTCTAAGTTAAATATTGTATTAATGCATGTTTCTTAACAACTATTTAAATTAATATTGAAAACGGTGACTAGCTAATTTTGTCTTAATAAAAATTAAAAGATGTGATAAATTAAATAAATAAATAAATACACCCAACAGTCACATACATAGTCCTGACCCCACACTAAGATCGAATCTTGTGTCGTGGGTATCAGGAACTACGAGAGACTTTTCGGTCTCACAAACACCCCAACCCAGACCCGAAACAAATACCTGTGGATCACACAAATATTTGTTACGGTGCGGGGATCGAACCCGCGGCCTCTCGTTTCACAGGCAGCGTCTAACCAACTGCGCCACGGAGACTGTCAATTAAAACACATTGTTATAACTTACTTTTTGTTTGGTGGCGATTAATTAGAATAATTAACATTTATTCTGAAATATCTTATGAGCAACATAAAGACATTCTAAGATTTAATTTTTATTGAAGTGAAACTTCTTTATCGGGGTTGGAAAAAATTTTTCGTTACGCGTCACATTCTTCCGTTACGCGCCATCTTGTTTTATTTAGTAAATTAGTACCCACTTCAGTAAGCCACACCCCCCAACCGTTTCCAAGCCCCACCCAAAATTTTAAGTCCCACCTACTTTTTTGTAATTTGATCCTTACCCCCCCTCTGGCCTTCCCCCACTCTAAATCCAAAACAGTGCCCAATAGCCTCCCCACGAAACCTCCCCCCCCCGCTTACCCCCACCCTAAAAATTTTACCTCACCCCCCCTACTCATATCTCCGGCATTATCCATCGTAGACCCACCGACCTTGGGTTCATTGGAACCGGCTCGTTGAGGGCTACAATCCTGCCCCAACAAAATTCCCGAATTCCCCCTCCACAACTTTCCCCACCCAAAAATATTTTAGGGTGCCCAATAGCCTCCCCACGAAACCTAACCCCCCCCCGCCCTTACCCCCACCAAAAATTTTTACCTCACCCCCCCTATTCCTATCTCCGCCAATATCCATCGTAGACCCATCGACCCTGGGTTCATTAGAACCGGCTCGGTGAGGCCTACAATCCTGCCCCAACAGAATTCCCGAATTCCCCCTCCGCAACTTTCCCCACCCAAAAATATTTTAAGGTGCCCAATAGCCCCCCACGAAACCTAACCCCCCCCCCGCCCCTACCCCAACCTAAAATTTTTACCTCACCCCCCCTAAACCTATCTCGGCCAATAAAGGTCGTGGACCCACCGAGCTTGGTATCCTCGGAACCGTCTCGGTGAGGGCTACAAATTGGCCCCGATAGAAATCCCAAATTCCCTCAAAATTTTCCCCCCTCCTAAACTTAAACTTTATTTAATTTAGCTTTATTTTACCAATTCTGTAAATTTGTAAATAGTAGATCATTTTTCGAAGAATGATGTCATAAAGAAGTTTCACTTCTTACGTGTGTACACTAATACACACACACATTTTTTTTTTAATACATAAGGATCTACTTGAAAATCATTCCGTATTTATTTTATTTAAGTATATAATCGCATCTGACGTCATTTTAAGCCTGATCCTTGAACCTTGAGCGGCTGCGCACTGGTTGCTTCCGCCGTAACAACAATGTTAGCCGTGGTTATTACGATAACCACCGCATTTGTTGCTGAAAACCCGAGATATTTTGTTCTGGGGATACATAAAAAAAGGCTTTTTGGGATTTCTTCAGCCTGGATAGAAAAATGTGCGCTATTGTCAAGTATGTGTTCCATTTGATTAGAATTTTATTGTAAAAGAAAATTACTAGACTACTAATAGGTAGACTGCCTCGGCGGCATAGTTGTGTTGCAATATGATTGCAAAGCTGAGGTTTCGGGTTCGAATCCCGGGTCGGGCAAAGTGATATTGGATTTTTCTATTCATTATCAGCCTTGGTGAGGAATTTGTGTCCGATTTGGTGATAGGATCGCCCCCTGTCAAATCGTGGGACGGAACATACAAGGTGAAATGTGGGTGTCTTGGTGGCGCCTCTGCCTGCCCTTTATGGGAGGAAGTATTGCAGACAAGAAATCTCAAAAGCCTAGTAACTAAAACTACCTATAATATCTAGTACCTACGTAAAACAAATAAAGTTAATTGGGTGCTACATTTAATTACAGACATATAACTTGCACGACTTGTTACTGCCTCCGCTTACATAAACCCCGTGGATTATTACTTAACACTTGAGCCGAAGAATTACTGCTTATCTCATTATCACAATTGAACAAAACCTCTTTAAAACAAACAGAAGGCCACAATGCAACTATGTTATGCTCTGAGCAGTAAATAAGCTATATTTTACCACCAAAGTAACATTGTGACATAAGATGCACACAAATTATGGGATTTTCAAGTTTGTAGGTGTTTTGTCAAGTTTTACGAGCCGTTTGTTATGATTTCATCGCTCGGAGTGGCTTGACATCAATTCGTGTGCGCTGGATTTTTATAGACTTAATTTAGTTTCATTTTTTGATTGGCATTGGCAAAGAAATCGTAAACCATACAGCCTTGTTAGTTTTCTTACGAAATGGATATGTCATTAAGACATATTTGTATGCGAATATTTTGAAAGCTTCGAAAAGTAAATTGTTGTACTATTACGATTTTTTACGTTAATATTCAAGCCTATATTATTTTAACCATTGTGGTCCTAAATAGTAGTTTTATAGCCAGATTTAGAAGTTTGTCAACTAGAAATGCATAATGTAAGGCCGCACAAGCTTCCTGGATTATTAATTATGTGTTAGGTCGTAAATGTCCTCATCAAATTGTTCTCTGTTTGCTTTGTGAAGCTGCGTTATTAATTATTATATGCAGATATTAAATATTATGACAGACTTTGAACCTTATCTATAAGTGAACGACATAGTATCTAACTATAAAATCTACACTAATTACCATGAGGAATTTGTATTTAAACAAATAAAATATTTATTTTTAGATTTAATATAATAGTCTCTCACAAGCTCTTTAATATCCATTAATGGCAACGCGAACTGTCTTCTTTTGTCCAGACTAATCCTGGTTTGAATAAATTGTTAAAAATTCAAAATAGGAACGTTATTTAAGAGCAAATGTTTTTTGAAACTTCTATGATAAATATAGAAAAAAGTAACAAGGAAATAAAAATTGATAGCCGTGTGTATACCGTTGGGATGGCGGATAGAGGATATGAGTTCACATTCCGACATATATTAACTGTATCTTGTATAAATACATAATGTTCCCTTGCAGTAAATGTTTTTAACGCTGTTTTACCATAAGCGGTGTTTACAGCTCCAGCAACAGTCGGGAGAGAGCTTATAATAAAAATAATAAGAATGTATTAAGAAAGTAGGTACTAGACGAAGGCCAGTAAATGCCACATATTTCATAGTTATTAAAAATTATGTTTAGCTATTTTCAACCAGCCAGTGTGGAATGTAACTTATGATTTTGATAATTTATTGAAATTTCTATATTTAAATAATTTAATACTGCTCAATATAATATATAAGTAGGATAGATTATCTTCCTCTACTTATTCTTATGTGAAATAGGGGGAATTAGTAACAAGATATTTATACTAATTCCACCTTATTATTTTAGACCAGTTCCCTGAACGTTAATTCTTAAATGATTTCTCAATCCCGTCATTCAATCATGTTGTTAAGATCAAACAATAGCAAAGTGAACTATACAACTCGAGAATTGACCCTACGACCTCACGATTCATGTACGCTGAGAGTAGACCAATGTCCGTAATGTCGATAATATATTGTGTGCGTTAAATTGTTTAGGAGAAACGCGCAGGTGAGGCCTGAGGTTGCCAACTAATAATCGTAAAGTTATAATACTTATTAACATAATTCCACTACAAAATGTAAGAGTATTCTGTTACAACCGCCTGGACATTACAAATTACTGTGAAAATACAATTGTAAAGCTAATTTGCATAAGGCAGTTAATATATGTGTTGTTCGAATACCTAGAGCTTGTGGGACCTTATCTAGCTCGAGCTTTATCTTTATGAACAGCAGGCTGACAGGGCTATTTTGGTTCAAACGTTTGTCCTTTGTTGTCCAATATATCATTTTGAGCGATTTGTTTCTTGCGCCCGACTAGAAAGGGATTATGTAATATGACGTTTGCCACAGGCTTGCTTTGAATTCGTAATGTTTTGTTGAATAACTGGCGCGTTAATTAGTACCCAATTTAACTCAGATCTTAGCGGTTTCTTGGTGGCATTTGTTTATTATTAACTGTCTGGTGTACTTGTTTTAAATAAGTATACATACTTATTGACACAACAATATATGGATATCTTCTCTAACCGATTTTTGTTGTGATAGAAACATAAGTATAGCGGCATTCTTATAGAAGCTCTGTGTCTCTAATTTAAGCAGCGAACTTTACTAGTTTTACTTCATATTATTCAAACACCATTATCTAAAACTAACGCTTATTTTAAAGTGACCTTAACCACTTATCATCTTCATCCTTCACAACCAAATTCATTAATCGCACATGATTGCGTTGACGGATTGTATCCAACGAGCATAAGTAATTCCGTCGGCGTCAGCGTGCGTGGGCGCGCGCCGCTCTGTCTGCCAACCTGCTGAACATCACGCGAGCAGCTGACAGTTATCGATTGTACCGAGGAAAAATACCTTGATGTACTGGAAAAATTGCTTTGCAAACATTATGTTGCGTTGCGTTGACAGTTTGATGGAAGTTTCATGGCTGGGACAGTTTTTTATGTGCTTTCGACGATGACAATAAACTGAGAATGAAAGGCTTTATGCCAGGCGGGGACATGACGTAAAATATAAAACTAAATGCTGATGCAGATCCCACGTATATTCCAAGTAAGCTCAGGAAACTAAACCAATTCTCACTCTTAGTCCATTTTTTATCAAAGAAATCCACAATGCTATATCTGAATCAACAGAGTTTTCAATTGAGATTTTTCTCTAAATATACTAATTGGTTGAAGTTATATAAATAGCTTTCAATACATTATTACTAGGACACTTGCAGCTTACTATTGTAAACAGAACGTGGAACACACAGATGTTCAGCTAGTTATCTTGTCAAGAGTAAATTATTCAATTAGAACATATTATAATGATGTTCTAAACGTGCTACGAAAACGAGGTTAGAGTTCAACAATGTGTTTTGAATTTCTCTTACATTTCTCCAGTAATTAGGATTGACATGTAATTTATATGATATATTGTTTTCTTAATCTTCAGAATGGAAAATATATGAACAAGTCTTGATGGCTTAGAAAGATTTACTAAGAATCCTTGGATTAAAATGGTTTCTCTCGTTTTTTTTCTAGTCTTCATTTTTATTAGAGTTTTAAGACCTGAAAACAGGAATCAAGGACAACCATGTATACTTTTTGAACAATCATAGCTTTGAATTGAATTTGTCAATTTAGAAGATTTATTTGCTTTTGTAGATACAAACTTTATCTAGACTGTTCTGAACTTAACGTAAGGCGAAATGTTACCATTTTGTCCATTGAAAAATTCAGGACACGAAAATGGAAGTTTACAAGTGACAAAGGACTAGACATCTAAGGCAACCAATTCGATTAACTTATGTATGAGTAGGTAGCAAGCATTTTGTGTTCGTACAAAGTTCATGTTGAGAAACAAGTGCTATTGACCTAAATAAGTTCTCATTGTTTAAGTTTTCACGTCTCGGCTCGTCTAAGGCGGGTTTGAAAATAATGTTTTGAAAACAATCAATATTATTTTAAGCATAGGGCATAATCAAGCTAATCAAGTACCGTTATTGCGCAAATATTTTTGGTTCTAAACAAGTTTCTAAATAATACTTTTTCTACTATTTCGTTGTTGCTTTAACGTACTTTTTTAAAATTTAGCTTGTTTTGAATATTAAAAGAAAGTAATTGATTTAAAATTTATGCAAGGGCTCGATCTGATATCTTTATAGTGATTTTTAACTTAACTCTGGATATTTGCCATTTTTTTATTGAGGATATGGTGCGGGATATTATTGAAATAATATTTGTCGTAATTTATGTCGCCATTAATAATTAAAATAACTATCGCGTTTTATGAAAACTCTACGAAAATACGAACAGTGATTATAAAGAAAACTTAATTTGAATTTAGAACAACCGTCAGCATGTCTATTCGCGGCTCGCACTTGACCGTTTTCGTTCGGATACGCATCTACAGAGTTCCATATTCCACAAAAGCGATATGAATGTAGGCTAGATGCCGCGCCGCGCCGGCTTGTCTGGCGGAGGCGCGGCGCGGGTGACTGTACCGATAGCAACTCGGTCCTCCTTCGCGACCTAACCTCGTTGCGGTTTGTCTCTATGCGGTCTGTATCGTGCGGTTGTTTTGTGTTTATATCGCATTGTCTCACGTAAAAACCGTTGATGACTAGACTAGGTTACGTAGAATCTGACGAGGTTAGGTTACAGTTTAGGAAATTGTAAAATTTGATGTAAATTTGTAGGGAATAGGTAAATAAATAAATAAATACACCTAACAGTCACATACATAGTCCTGACCCCACATTAAGATCAATTAAGTCTTGTGTCGCAGGTATCAAAAACTACGAGAGACTTTCGGTCTCACAAACACCCAGACCCGAGACAAATATTTGTGGGCCTCGCAAACATTTGTCTCGGTGCGGGGATCGAACCCGCAGCCTCTCGTTTCACAACCGGCGTCTAACCAACTGCGCTACGGTGGCTGTCAGGTTCTTAATTACAATAAATATTTTTAAGATATAAAATTAATTAGGGTGCTTGGGGTTGGTGGAGTTTGCGTTCTTACCCCTACGATCTACTATTACGGTGTTACCCCAACGCACTATAGATTACGTTTTATTTTAATAAGTAAGACTGTCATACGTTTAACACGGATACAAAATCAATAATCGAAAGTCGCCTTTAGCTCCATTAATAAACATACAAAACCCAGTTCACATCTTAACATTTCCAACGAGTAATGTGAAAACTTGTTAATTATTTTGTTGTACCGCTAAATATCGGCTTGTAAGGCAAAATGTCGTTTGCATTTATCCGCAACTTACTTTCGAGTCACGAACGATTGGAAGGGAAAGCAACGTGATAAAGTGTGCGAGATCAGCGGATAATTAGTAACGGATTAACCTTTCACGCCGACAGAATGTAAACTTATTATTAGCTGATCTATTTTCTTGACATGCGAAAGGCTGGCGGGATGTAAGGAAGCGAGATTGCGTTTTGTGTCGGGGAGATGTCCGAAGTCCGAACAGAAGCGAATGTTTTATTTATCCTCAACACCTATTTTAACAACATGTACTTTGGTAGTCATTTATGTTTTATTCCTTACGTAGGAATTCATTGGATATTTTTTTATTTACAATTCCAAAGTTGGTTTTAGTTTTTATTTTCGAACTTGATTGGAATCATTAAAATTCCCTTCGTCAGAGTCAATGTTAATTTAAGAGACTGAAAGTTCTGATATTCGTCTGCATGTTTAATAAAATCTATCCAAAGCTGACAGCCTTAGGTATAGATATTATGCTTTTTTTAATAAGTTATTCGTTCATTAATTTATTCGTTCGTTCGTTCGAGAACATCTTTATAGTATTATTTGATTAAAATGAGCTTCATTAATATTGAAAAAGCTGGTTTATATTTTACATAATATATCTCATGTTTATACATTTTAATGATTGTACTAGATTTCATATGAGTCTTATAAAAAATATATGCGAAAACAACACCGCTGCATGTCGCGGGGATGTAAAACTTGCGACCTCGTTAGTGGAAGAACAGATAAGAAGAACTCTCGTTATTTTAACTCTATGCATGGAGGTCAATACGTAGTTTTACACAAGTTGTATTCTGAGGTCCATAAAATCACTTGATGACGTCTAGGAAGATATGAGGACTATTGGGCTTAAATTCGAAGACGTCATATGTCGGGAAAATGGTGAAGTTGAGCAAAAAGGCAGACTCCGGCACCGACCGCGATGAAGCTAGATAGAAATAAAAAAAGCAGATAAATACACAAAGAATAAGGAACTGTGATGCCCAAAAAGGTCAACGTCAGGCGGTCGGTAGTATATTCATATTCCCGGCTTGACAGATACGCTGTGTAACAAGTTTTAGTAGCAGAATAAATATATCAAACGACGATTGATATGGACAAATTCTCAAGATCTCATTGATTCTATCCATCGAAGACATAAAAAACGTAAGACGCATGTCGTCGTAAGAATCTATATTTAGTTCGGGTGAAGTGTTGCACGACTTGATCACTTAATAAGTTTCACAAAATAACGCTTGCACGATACGATTACGTGCAACTGGCCAATCCATGTTATTTTGAAGTCTAATAATTGTAATTTGTATGTAGCTGTTACACCGTATCACTATTTTTCAAAAGGAAAGTAAATTAAGTGTCCCGAAATACCCAGGGGGGGGGGGGGTCGAAAGGGATATACCGGTATCACCAGAAGTGGAAATCTTACCAGTTTGATAGTTTTTAAGTGTCTAATTTGTATATTTAGGAAAGAACGCTTACAATTCCGCTATTGAAAGTGCAGAGAATTCATATTTCTAATAAGACTCAATTTTAACGATGCATTTACGAAACCGTTCACTACAATCTCCGTACTTCGAGCAACTTAACCTCACAGCATTTACCGTACAATTTGTAAGCATAAAAAATTAAAGCAACATTCTTTTCTAATCGTATAAAACAAGCGTGAGATAAACAAATTCAGAAAGTCTTAAGTTACCCAAGAGAATCGTTAAGTTGCCACCTTTCGCAACCAATGCATACAAGCGTGGGGAGAAGGGCTTAATGATGGGCCCTTTCTAGAGGTCGAGAGATAAGTGATAGGTCAAACACATGCGACGTAAATGAGATGCTCATGATTTGTGTAACTGTAATGAGATTTCCTTATCGAGGTAAACTTGTAACAGGTGTAATAAGAAATAGGAATGAATTTTTAAGTCACTTTTAGGGACTGTCTTTTCCTTGAGTAAAAGTGTGCTAATGTCCACGTGGTTTGTAAGATAGAAAAGCATTACAAGCTCAAATAAAACTCCTATGCAAGGCCGATGTGTTGGCGAGCTTTCAAAATAAAGTAGAAAACGAAGACAAGAAGGGAAAAAAATTTGGTCCACAGAAATCCCTGTGACCGAACGAAATGATACAGTTAACCGTTACTACTTACTAAGGTCGATTTTCTATATGCCTTCATGAGTGATCCAGCCTATAACACTTTAAAATTAATTAAACGATCTAAAAGGGACTCCTGTAGCGTATAGCATAGTATGATATACGACACATCAACAACCGTTTAAAAACATTTACGATATTACATTTCATAACCATTACCAAGATTATTTTTGCTTTTATTCGTCAAAGTATCAGTTGGAGTGACCAGCCCTATACTTAAAGTTATAACGGTTCTAAAGAGGTCCTTACTTGGAATAAATATATTTTAAGAACATCATCGCGTCCATGAACTTGAGTTGGTTTTCATTACGAACATAATTAGTGAAGCGGAAGAGCCGCGTCAAAGATTGTTAGCGTCTGTCATCCGTAAAAGATACTTTGTATCCATTAAAGAATAAAAGGAGATAATAACGCCTCGTAATCGCTTAAGGCCTCCTTTGATATTAATTTAATTTGTAAAGTCGATTTAAATTCCTGCAGACTCAAAGACATAGTTGCGTGCTTTCCATTGTCATCGGTCTATTAGTAAAAGTTGAATCAATTCTCTCCATTAGATAATGAGTTCAAATCAAGGAAGTCACAATTTTATCCCACGTAGATGTCTCTAATTGAATCTAATTCTACTTCTTCATAATTATGTCTACTAGTGGAAGACTTCACTTTGTCATTTTACGGCACGCCAATTGCGGCAATTGTTCTGTTAAAAATATAGCCCTCTGGATGTCCTGCTTAACGACCGGATAGAAATAAATTCGTAGTGTCCACCATCATATAATTAGTGACATTTCTGAAAGCGTAATTTAATTTCACGCCCCTCATCGTTTAATAAATTACTTTTCACCAATTTATTTTTAAGCCAGTTCAATTAAATTGATGTTCCTCAATTTGTAATTTATTTCATGCCACTCACAGTTCTTTTCCCCTACTAATGTATAATTACATAAAGAATGTGTACAATAAAATGCAGCGTATCCATGTTATAATGTTGCCGGTGAGTAAGCCGATCTGTGACACCCAAACCTTATTTATAAAAGTGAGTTTTATGCCCTTTTAAGTCTCGAATACCATTCAGAATACACGTAACATTATGTAAATATAATGTATATTACTATCAATAAGCGTTTTATGAGAGATTCATTCATTCGTTAAGCCAGCATGAATGGACGTCGCCGGTCCGCCCACACACAAGTGGTGCTGTACACTCGTATTGTTTATACGTAGGCGGATACTTTAATATATTGAAAGCTATTCAATTACTGAGTTATAAGAGCAGGTGAATTTATTTGAGCGAAAAAACCAATGTTATTATTGGCAACGGCCGCTCAGTGGAGCTGAAAACTAAAGATTAAGGACTAAAGAAATGTCCAGTTCAATAGAGTGACGAAATATTTTCGAGAAGTCGTTCGCTCGGAAAGTACATTTGGCGTAGATTGAATGCAAACTTTGGAATGGAATTCCCGTGAAGTTTTATGTAACATTTCAATATTACTTTAGTTGATTACATTCCTTAACTGAATCAAGTGTAAAATGTTAAATACAGGTTTTTGTATAGATAATATAAAGAAACATAGGAGGAATTAAAACAAAGAGTGTTAATATAGAATTTTCATTCACGCAATTTTGATTTACCATTAGCCAGAACATAACAAAGAAATACAAACGAATTTAAGTAAACATCCGCTCTTTATTAAAAACACTCATACGCATTCTTCGCGTCTCAATAATCTGAATACGAGTATTATGTAAAATCGTTTCGACAACCTGTTGCATATCATATCACTCATCACGCTTTAAGACTAAACATTTCAAAAGTGTACTGAAACACTTGGCTTGGCAGGCGGCCAGGTCCGAAACGTCACACACCCGTTCAGTAACAGGAACTGGTGCGAAGGAACTGCGTCTTTTTTGAGGATGCGTTAAGGAAACCCTATTATAGAAGTTCTTTGATCAGTTCATTCGTTTTTCCGCTCTGCAGATAGCACTGTGTGAAGTATAGCCAATTGGCTATTTGACTAATTTCTGAAAAGTGTTTTAAAGTCTAGATATAATCACTCTTTACCTCTTCAAACTATTAATTTATTTTTAAAGAGTTGTTTATAACGAATAAACATATTTTTCAGTTTTATCATCATATATGTCACCAAAACGGTAGGTCACGTGACTTTGAAAAAGTTACGTCACGCTTTATAAATGGTGAATGATCTTAGTGGCAGAGATGAATGAAAATTGTAAATCGTGACATCACACGCTGCACAATGACAGCTTGTCGTGTTTTGTTACATTTAATCAACAGATAAAAAATGGCAAACTTATTTTAGACAATTTAAATATTTATAATTTAGATAAATGTAAATAAAAATACCTATAATTATTGTTTACCAAAAAGCTATCATATGCAACACATTTTATAATTTATTGCCACAACAGTCAAATACCCAATTGTCCTGTCACAGGGCTGGCGGTGTGATTTATATTGTTATGTAATTAGGTTTGTGTATAAATAATCCGGTTACGGTTTAAGCATAGAAATATTTTAAAAAGTGATTTAATTGACTCTTAGCTGCTAATTTCGGATTGATACCGATTAATCCATATTTCATTTTATATTGAGTATCAAAATGGTTTTAGTCTTTTCCGTAGCCAAAATTCAAGTAGAATACAGACAAAAAATACAGTCGTTAAAAAAGTAGCTTAAGTGTTTTTTTTTTGTTTGAGCGACAAAGGAATGAGCCGACGGCCTAGGTTTTTGACGCAACGGCAGAACGTGCCTGACTGTCGAGATCGTCTTTTTCTGATGCCCTGCTATCTGGCAAGTCATTGTATGTCTAATTGAGCTGTCAATAGCCGTCCTTGACTTGCACTCGATGGCTCCTTCAACGGTAGCCCACCCACACGCTCGGTTGCGTTTTATTTTTACTCACATACTTGTTCTAACGATGGTACGTGCTTGCGCGGTTTTTATTACGTTCCTCATTGTAGTACGCCACATAAAATGACGTCCAGACTGTGCCGCGTATAATGGGGTTCGTTAATGTTTCCATACGTTATGTAGTTTCCTGTTCTATGTAAGTAATCAGTTACGGTACTACGGATTACGGAAGTTTTAAATACCTCTCGATTTTATTACTTCATTTGATGATCGCTACAGGTAGTAAAAACGTGTATAATTTTACTTTATGTAAATTGATTTACAATTTTATTATCTATGAGGTACACGCAAGAGAAATTGAGGTGAAGCAATAATAGGTTGCCAGAAAATGAGTAAATTAAAATTGTAATACAGTAAGAACTTGTCCAGGTTAAAGTTTATAAATTATAAGTTTATAATTTACATTGCAGCCTAACTGATGAAACATAATATAGTAGTTCAAAACTAAACACTTAGGACAAATCTCAACTCAAACACTGAAGCCTAAACTAACCATTACATCCTATAAAGGTTACTTACATTGACAGCCACGAAATGTATGCGAAATTATTGACATCATTATCCAAATTTAATGACAGTTTAGGTGTAGTTATGGTGAAGGATAGCGGTGTCGGGGCCCATGAATAATTCAGTTATTTGTACAAGTTACTTGCATATTGCGTGGTGCTCCCACGTAGTGCACAGGTCACGCAATCGTAACTTAAACCTTTAACACTGATGTGGGACAAGTTATGAGATTGTGTCTTTTTCTATAATAAGAAGTCTGTGAACATGTTCTATATTTTAAAAATGTAATTTGGATTTTGAAATCGCACATGAAGTATTGCTAAGAATTTGTGCTCAACCTGTCAATAGGTTCGCACGCTTGACAGATCTTGAAAGGGTACACAGAGACAATAAACGGTGGAAAAGAGCATTCTGATTTCCTCTAATAATATCGAGATCAATTTAAAGTTAAACGAAGCTGTCATATAAAAAGTATTATTAATTGTCGATCTTTCATAAAATTAAAATTGAGAAAGACTGGTATTTTAGTCATAGCATTTTGCGTCATCTTTGCTACGATACATCTACAAACGACAGTCTGTTATAGAATTTTAATCGTCAATTTATATGCGCTTTTAAGGATTTTATAGCTGTTGTGGATAAATACGTTTTTAGTGATGGTTTCTGATCGATGGTAAGTGTGAAACGCTATAAGCTGTCGCCCAAAAACTCATACACTTTAAAAGCTAAAATTGATAATTGTAACATACTAATGAATCAAGTCTATATGTTTGATACTCTGTTATTTTCATTTACGTCTTTGAATTTTATAAACAAAGCTTATTAGCTCCTAATGTCCAGTATATATGGAAAAAAATCTAATCTTTTCCATACAACGTAAAGAAAAACACGTAAAACCAGCAAATCATACCCAAGGTTTTTGTTTTTTTTTCCATATGCACTTTTAAGTTTTAAGGATAAGTCAGCGCACTATTTATGTAATTACTTAACACATTATCGTAAAAGAACGAGTTGCCCCGTTGGGACCGACCTCCCAGAGTTGTATGAATCACGAGCAGGAGAAATGCAACGTATGATTTTATTTCTTTTTTGCGCCTTAATTTATTAAAGACAAGTTGAATTGGATGTTCATTACGGTTTTTTGTATTTATGTTGCTTTAAAAGCTCACGCAATGTCATATGTTTTGTCAAATTTAAGTTGTTCATAATAATATTCAAGATAATTATATAAAATTTTATTAACTCGATATAGCTAGAATGGTGGGTCAAATCTATCAATATTTCTGATAAATCAGATATAAAATCAACAGTTGTATCATTCTGCAACGTGGTTTAAAACTGATAATGGCAGAATTGTCAACATCGGTATTGCTTACCATATATAAAACCTGAGCTATTTTGCGACAACTGTCTAAAAGACGGCAGGTAGAAGACACAAGATATGGTTAAATTATACCTTAACCACGCATTTGCCCAGTCACCTCGTGTTTGGAGTGGGTACTGGGTAGATAGCTCAAAAATCGTGTCACGTTTCCCAACATCATTTCCTTTCAGGCTCAGTACGTAAATATGTACTCAAGTGTATCCAATTTCAAAGATACGTACTGAGTTACACAAGGGTCATGATTTTTTCTATTGTTTCTTTTTTACGAACCTAACGAATACTCTAACGGTCTGTTATGGTACGTGAGACTGTGTAGTGTGTTAGAATTTTAATAGATATTACTTTTTGGTAAATTATGAAGCGCAGCCGACTGAGTCCTCCAGGTTTTTTAAAAACATGTTCCCAATAGATTTACAATTTGTGGATTCGATTTAAGAAGTATTCTTACTGCATTCAAATAAAATATCGATTTAGGTATACATCTCTATCCCTTTATTTTAGGATCAATAGAGGCAGATCACAACTAGATCCGTCGAAATGTATTCCCACTCAGTTCGCTCAGTGTTATCAATTACTAATTATGTCATTAATAAATGATTCCTAACATGAACACAAAACTACCCCTACTACATTGCTTAGTGTTGTCACAGTATTGTATAAAACTCGCTAAAAGCTTCTACATTGCGCTTCATGATCCACCGCCGAGTTGCATAAGCAACTAACTGTGAGACAAATCGGATAGCACTTCCGTCTCGGCGCGGTCTGTGGTCGCACGTGGCAGCGCGTCTTCGACATTGTACTGTTTACTAATCTGTTCAGATTCTGCGCCTTTGCACTTTGCCACGTGGGAAATACTGTCTTGTAATTGTTTGAGATAGCATCTCTGTTGGTTGGTGTTTAGGGTTTCAACAAGCGAAGAAAATATTTTTGTGAATAATAAAAATAAAATAACAAGCAAATAAGAAATCATTTGAAAAATAAAAGACTGTAAGAAGGTCGAATTGTTTTTTTCCTAAACACTTGCTGTTGAGTATTTAATTGAAAAATGGAATTTAGAACTTACAGTTTCGGACAGCGGACTCATTTGTAATTAAAACAATAAAATAAAATAATGGTTAGGAACTTTAGAGATAAATACAATTACTTGATTTGAGTTATGAAAAGGGTATTTACCTTATTTACCTTCATTATATATGAGAATAATACAAGGAGCATTAATATTTATTTATTACTTTTAAATTTTATAACTAATATGCCTGTGAGCTCAAACACAGCCCTAGGAAAAGCGTTGGTGTCATTCACGCCAAGCTCTTGAATGGTCCGTTGATATTATCGATGAACTATTACCGTAAAGGTGTTCCACATCACATCGAGTTTTGTTAGGCTTTTCTAATAAACATGCAAAATTATAGGTACGTCTTTAATACGCCGATCACGCAAAAGTCACTATAATATGGATTTACATTTTATTTAATCTTTTGATAACTTTCTCTATTCTTATTAAAGTTCAATAAATAGTTTTACCTCTTTTGAAAATAAAGTTATTGAAAATTTAATTTACGCAGACGACAACTTCTATTGTAGAAAATGTCGCGGGCATCAAATAATTTTAAATATCAACACACATTCGTGATTTGTTACGATAGGCCCACACCCAATGTAATTCAAAGATTAGTCTAATGTGGGAGGGTTTTTGACACACTTGGTGTTTGGACATGATTTCCTTGCTTTGTGGAATTGACGCGGCTCCCACGTCTTGACAAACAGTAGAAACGTGCCCATCTTGTTATATTACTGCTTGTATTTACACTTGTCTAATGTTTAGAGTATGTGCGGTGAGCGCATGATGGGTAATTTAGGCATTTCAAATGCGTGATTCCATTTTTAAAAATATATATATTTTTTAATTAATTTTAAATTTCTTAGAGAACACTTTTCGAATACTGGTACGAAAGAATACTACAATGCACCTGATGCTCATTGCAGTTCTATTCAAGAGTATGCCACAATTGTAATCGCTCTAATTTGGACCTACACAATATAATCCGAATGCTGACACTTGCACAGATTCAACTGTTCTGTGCAGACTTGCGTGCGTCATGTTTCTACCCAAAAAACACGTTTTAAACTTATTCAAGCAATTAATTTTGTTTGTAAACGCTTTGCTTCCCTTTATTTGTAAGTAACTCAGTAAAAACAAAATGCGTGGCACTTTGGCGAAATTCAAAATATAATTAGAAATCTCGGTAATGCCAGTGTGTTGGCAGATGACTGGCGTTCTCAGTTACAATCCAACGTGATTTTACGCTTTTAAGTCATTCAAATTTGGATGGCGTAATTTTTAAGAACAATTATCTCGCATACGACTCCCCTGGGACGATGACATCTTATAAAACAAGAGTGAAATAAAAAATGTGTGCAGGAAATAATTATCACAATGATAATATACGGGTAGATATTGAGTTATGACACGAAAAATACAAGTTACGGGTTTGCATTTTATAGGACATCCAAAGCTGTGTGAAACGTATTAACGTCAATTAACAAAAAATTGCAACGATTTTTGTTTGCATAACCCATTAAAATGTTGTATAAAATCACTAAAAGATTATTGAAACATTAAAAAACTGTGAAGATGATTAAATGCGCAGCCAAAATCATGCATTAATTTGTTGGTTTTATATTAGACTAGACAGAACCGCTCAATAGGTCAATAAAATTCCTAACCGATGACCTCGATAGTGCAGTAGCCTCGGATCTTGTGAACGACCGCGGTAATAAATTCAGAATTAACATCATCGACAAGGGTCTATAAATTAGTCAACAGATTGTGCTGGTGAAATTATTAATCGATAGATTAGTGTTCGAAGGAAATATTACAGATTATGTTGCTGTGTAAAATGAGTGTCAGGATACAAGTTCTTCATCAATGTCATTATTGTTTAAATGCGTAATAAAATAGCATTTAAAATGAGATAAAGTTAAAATAAAAGAAGACACTATGTGAGAGAGACTTTGTAAATTCAAAGCTACAACACATTCCAAAAAGCGGTGGTAAAAATCTTATTAATATCTGAATAAATATGATTCAGATCACTACTTTTTATTTTGAGTGGGCATGATGTCTGATGTAAAAACTAAAAAGAGACGCTCGAGATCCTACTGCTAAGATAAATGTGTATTTTATCCACAAATATTTATTCCGGGTCTAAGTGTTGTGGGGCCGAAAAATCGCTCGTAGATTCTAATACCCACGGCACGAGCCGAGTTAGTGCCAGGGTGCGGTAGTTGGGTGAATTTATTTAATATATTTGTACAGCATAATTCGAGCGTATAACATAAATAATGCTAACGTAGGTAGGTACTTGTAGTTACCGTATTTTTTTTTTTGTTAGTCAAGGGCCGGAATTCTCCAAGATGGTCACAAGTAAGCGAACTTACGCCTATTAATTAACGCGTAGGTTTTTCAAATATTATCACCAAGGAATGACATTCCGTTGGTAATTTTAACCGATTGCCGCGTTCGACCCACGCTTAATTAAATGCTGTTGAAAGCATTTGAAAGCTTTAAATTGTTGTGAAAGCCGTATGTCACATAAGAAATGTGTAGGCACTGATAAGTATTGCATTATGAATAATTCAAATCAATGTCTACCTACATTACCATTAGTACATAATAGCTGTTTACTGTTTAAGTATGTGTTTATTTATTTGTTATTGATTTTTCATCGATGTCGTTAACATAGGTTATGGTTAAAATCATCAAATTTTATATTTGAATTTGATTTATCTAACAAAGATTTTAGATGCAAAATCTTGCTACAATACCGATTTTTTACATTCCTAATTTCACTGTATTTTATAAACAGAACATTACTAGCACCAATTGCCGGCTGAATGTCCCGAGTGGCAGTGAGTGTAGCAATTAAAAAAAGTAAAATTTTCGTCTGCCTCGTTGTGCGTAATTAAGAAACAATTGGCGAAGGGCGAGACGGGCCCTGCGGCGTGCTCGTTACTGCTAAGACAGCCACACTTTACACAAAGACGCCTCTTCTGCCGCACAAGACATACCTACTGTGTTACCGCTTTATCCGCTTAATAGTGCAGTCTCAGACGTTTTTGGGGGTAATTGTTTGCTGCCGAAATATAAGTGATTATGAATTGATAAAGAGTTTTAAATTTGCAGAATTGAATTGAATGTCATTCTAAATGCCAATTTACGTCTTATATGTCATAACATATTACTTTCCACCTATATATCTGATATTGTTTTTCCTTTGCTTAACAGATCCAGATGTTCAGCTTTATTATTTCCTTTAATAAGTACATTATTCTACATCAATTTCTCTTGTACATGTGTTAACAAATACAAATACTATTTACATGACAAATCCGCAACCTTCTTTCTTCGCAACCGCTGCGCCAACCACTCCTCCGACAGATTTAGATAACACCAGCTCCTTAAACTAGACTATATTTATTCGTTTGTTCCGCTTTACTTATCTTTTGTCACTAATAAATCTGTAGTTGAAGTCATTGGCAGCTGAGATGTTTATCTTGGAAACAGACGGCTTGGCTCGCAGGCTAATGGCATTTTCCGGCTATACTCGTATTGCCTTTGCATAAACGAGCCTAAATACAAAATCGTAGGGCTTAGATATATTCTACTTCAATATATCTAGTTTATGCGAGCTCGAAGTTTAGTTAATCAAACATTTTATTTTGTTCCAAAGTAAGGAAACTTCATTATCGATTTGTTGGATGGACCACGTCCAGAAATTAGAGAAGTTTCCGAACGAGGCAATAAGGACAGCACAGTATTGGAAATAATAAGTTTTGGAAAAACACGATCCGATCAAAAGGGAAGTGGTAGAAACGGATAACATGTACTGGAGGTGTTGGCTAGCTAAATTTAGAATCAGAGAAAGTAATAAAAGACGTAAATCTAATTGCTAATTTAGACACAAATTCAAAGATTTTAATTTCAAGCAACAATTATCACATTTCGTGTGTACATGGCCGGTCCATGTTCAATATGCAGTATTTTGTCGTTTCCACTATAGACGTGTTGTGTGTGGTGTTGCGTGTCCAGCTATCTTGTCGAGCGGCGAGCTTTTGTATACGGCCCTCTAACTTACATAGATAACGTTTACTTTGCCCAGTCATGACACGACCTACCCGATAACGACCCGCCGATAGGTCCTGTTAAGTTTCGCAAGGTTACTTTTTGTTGGCAATGAATTGGAATTTATGATTCGGAGATAAGGACTTGATTAAGCTAAATTATTTAGATCCAAGTTTGGGTCAGTTACGAAGAATTGTTAGTGTGCTGTGACGTTCCACATGTATCAGTTCCGAAAATCGTAGAGCTGAGTCGAAAATACCATTCAAGGGGAAATTATGTGATTTCATAAGGAAAAATATTAATCTGGAACCAGAAATAAAGTTTCGCAAACAGCTATCCCTGAGCTAACCTTACCTTATGCTCACTTAAACTTACCTAGAGGTATATATTCTGAGATAAAAATCTTAGTAGAAAAAGATTCGCAACAAGATATTTGACACAATAACTTGTTAGATTGTATAAAATACAATAGCACGTAAGTCAGTGCGTCTGCTATTTTGTAACCAGTTCTGTAAGCCTAACGACATTCCTCAGATCAAGCTGATACCACAAATGACACTGTCATTCATTCACTACCGTGTGACGTCTGTAGGAATCATCATTATATAATATCACGGAGCAGCCATAACATCTTGAATAATGGCTCTCACAACCAAGATATTGTCAGATAAATTGTCGCAGAAATGCATTAAAGTGAGTACATGACATCAAAATCAAGAAATAGTGGTAGTATGGTAGGGTTTCGAGAAATTTATACACTTTGATCGTAATAAATCTCGTGGGATCAATCGCTGATGAGATCAGATAGATTCTGTATCGCAATAAAAGAAAATGACAGTAATTAGGTACAGTACAACGAAGCTGTAATCAACTAGATGTTACCTCAATGCTAGAAACTGTGTGAAAATCTATGATGAATTGAAGTGATATACAAATCTACTGAAAGACGACTATCAAATTGATTTCTAAAAACACGGAGACACTGGACTTATTTAAAATTGTTTATCCTATTTTAGAAATCAAGATTACGTTACGTAATGGTTTACCGTTATTAACATCTTGGAATTTCTTGGAATTTCATCGACCACCCTTCAGAAGTACAATCAAACCAGCCCACAAAATTGCCGTCGGGTTTTGATGTTGTCCTCCAAACCAGAGTAATTAACAAATACTTAACAGAGAATTTGTGGTCTGTGGCGTCACTGCCGCAGGATTAAAGACAAAATGAAATTTCTTCACGATGTCGAACGGCGTACATTTTGAAATGGGATCGTGGATAGCTACCGTCTCGTAAAATATCGGCTTAGGGCTTAGTGTCGAGTCGATTTTCTATCGCAGAATGCCGAGGAACGGGCAATGTACTAACGAGGTGTCGTAAAACTTAAAGGATACATTGTACAGAGCTCGCCACGAATTAAGCCCGCGGCAATTGGTGGAACTAACGTTTGTGTATTAGCAATTGATGCTGGTCTAAGAGGTTTTATGCTACGTTTAAGTAAAAATAAGGACGACGTTTTATGTAACACTTTTTATACTATTTTTGTTTTTGATATGTTATAATTATTTATCATTGATTAGGCACGTTTTAATGAATGAAATGTACATAGATATAAAAGTAAAGACGAATATTTGGTCATATTTTGTTTTGAAACAGATGTAATCTTAATACATTATTGTATTCCTTATTATTTATAATTATTTTTAAAATATTATAAAAACAACATAATATCATAATATCTTTGGTTGGTGGCAAATATTGACTCTATTTGAACATGTACTCGTAAGAATATTGAATTACTGCTTCCGGATAGAATGATTACTGATTAGTGACAAATAACCATAGGTAATGGATTACCATTTCATATACTCCTAAATCTTTGATGCGCAATTTATCAAGAGTGTTTTTATTATAGATGCCTATGTAGGAATAAACATTTTATCCACAAGAAATTTATCGGATTCCCTTGCCGGTATCGTCACAATCCGGTGAATAACTGTACGGCAAACGTGCGGGTACCGTGAGCTGGATCCGATTAATGAGATGCGATAAAAATTAGACAGCCTCGTGAAAGCTTATCAATAGAACGAGCCGAAATGATAAGTACACGGAAAAGTCTACCTTATTTCAACAATTGTAGAATTGAAAGTATTTTATTCCAAATCATAAGTTTATATCCTCAAATGTGTGGTAAATGAGCGAGCTAATAAGGGTGGTCCGGTATTGGAGAAAGTATTGTAAGATAATTTTATTCCAACTAAATTCTTTTTTTATTACAAAATTGATTGTTCAAAGATAACTTATCTGTTGTTAAAGTGTGAACACCGGTGGTAATGAAAACTTGTTTAGTATTTATAACTCAAGCTTGATAGCTCACCTATCTACAATTTAACATTTCAAATCACGAGATGTCTAAAAAAATCTTTAATTTTCTAAATATCTTAAATACCTATCTCGTAAACCTTCGACTACACTTAATTATTTTACGTACCTATAAAATAAGCTTTATTGCTGCGGCTGAAAATTTCTGTCCACATCAGTACCTACTCATACTTTTGTTCCATAAAAGTTTCAACACTTAGTAATACAGACTGCATCTTGATATGCTGAAAACACAACATAACTAGTAAAATTTCACACAACAAAGTACGTATATTCGGGCCAACCAACCACTTTTCATTACCACAAGCTACGATGACGTTTTTTTTTTTTTTTTTTTTTTTTTTTTTTTTTTTTTTTCCTGTGTTTTATTGTGTGGGGGTATTGTCTGTGTCTCTGTGAGGTGTTGTGTTTAGGTGTGTGGGGTGTTTTAACTGACAACAGGGAGAAACCTCGCTATTTGATGCTACGATGACGTTAGCGTAAAATTCTCAAATTTCTTCCACCGTATTTATAATGTTACACGCGAGATGGCTGAACACGTCAACAAGTCCCAAACAAATGAGATTTTCCCCGGGGTTTAACACTTAAGCCCCATTTTGTTACCCGTCAAAATAAAGGGAGAACAAGCTAAGCTAAGCATAAAAAAAAAAATTGCGACGATCCAATTAACCCGCGTACGTGTGTAGCATACGAAATCTTGTTTCATTTCTTTTGTAAACACTGAAATGTATGCAATTATTCTAGAATTTTATAGACTTAGCATCCCTGGCTAATCTACTAGGAGCGTCAGTAATTAATCGGCTTTATTGTACAGACGGAGAAAGCTGTTTAAAGTAATTGACTTTCGACGTGCAATTGAATTCTATAAAGGAGATAAGTCCTAAGAAATTTTTTTTCTTCGCTTAAAATATATAATTTCGAATGA
Source organism: Deilephila elpenor (assembly GCA_949752805.1). Lineage (NCBI taxonomy): Eukaryota > Metazoa > Arthropoda > Insecta > Lepidoptera > Sphingidae > Deilephila > Deilephila elpenor. The sequence continues at coordinate 10,142,306 of OX457097.1, read as the reverse complement.
ATCATTTAAAATATTATTAAGAGTTTGGGCTCGTGAGTGCGTGGTGGCCTGTTGGTAACGGACCAGACGCGGCTGCCTACATGTTCACGGTGGTCGCGGGTTCAAATCCCAGGGCACACCTCTGACTTTTCGGAGTTATGTGTGTATTGATAGTCAATCACCACGCACTTTAACGGTGAAGGAAAACATCGTGAGGAAACCTGCATACCGTAGCGATTTTAAAGAATTTCTACGGTATGTAAGTCCGCCAACCCGCACTAGGCCAAGCGTGGTGGACTATATAGCCTAACCACTCTCAATTGATTCTCTCGATTGTAGAGTAGGCCCGTGCCCTGTAGTGGGACGTATATGGGCTGATATAGATTGGGCTATTTTTGCCCTTCTCTAATATATGTATTATGTACATTCAATTGTTGTAAGGGGAACCCAGTGTGTGTTCTAGAATATGGCGTAAAATAAAATGTCAGAATACATTCATCACTTGGTAACTATTTAAATTCATGTCAAGATAATAAATCTCGAAGCTTTTACGAGCGTTAATTAAGAACAAAGAGAAATTCCGCTTTACTGCACATAACTTTACGTCAGCTGAATTTAGATAGTGCAGTTACAATTGATATATACTATACAAATTAATATACACAAATACGCATAAGAAGTAAATTAATTAACGCAAAATCATGGAAATTAATCACTCAATTAAGACAAAACAGATGTAATTCGAAGTCAGATGGACAGTCTATGCCCTAAATTAGCACATATAAGAACATTTGTGTTAAAAACAATAAAATCATAACTGAAACTAATTTATGAGACGTAAGCCAAGGAGATTGTATGAACTAATTTGTCATCACCGCAAACAATGAATTCTAACCAAGCTAATTGAAATAGACACATTATGATAAAATATAGGTATCAATGGTCTGTGACGACACTCGTTTCTATTATTTGTCATGAAGAAATTAATTTAGGCGTTTGCAGCTGTTAAAATAGCTTTTCTAGGAATATGATCATTTGGCAACCGCATCATTGCTTGCTAGAATCGCTGTGTATCTGGCATTAATTTGCCTTATCGCTGACAATTGGTCTGTGAAACTGTTTGAACCATAAATTATGGTCAACAAGTTATCTGTTCTTAGTACGACATCATGCTATTGCTGAGCTAATTTTTATAAGGGTTTTAATGATACGTGGAATAGAGAGAACGCTGGAAGACTCACGCTAGGCGATCGGATGATACCAAGTGGAAATAAATTAGGCAATTAGACACAATTAGCCAAACTAAAGGAAGGAGGAAGTGGACGAATACAGACGCGGCCTATGCTAATTATTAATTGGATAACTCCAAGGCAAATGCACAAAAGAAATAATTGAAATATACAAAATGAAGGGAACAGTAATAACGCCAAGAAATGTTCCACAAGAGGCTAAAAAGTGTCTTAAAAATATGGGTAGAGATCACAAAGCAGCAGCTAGAAAAGGTTGTTTGAACAGTCCAATGCCTAAGGCTTTGTGTTGCCAGGTGTTTGCAATTTTGCGAAACTTCAAAATATTTTTTGTTTGTAATAACTAACGGACTATTACCCGTGGGCAGAACGCAAATTATATCGATTTTTAGCCATTCATCATATTTCGGAAAATGGTCGTTGGAAATTTTTTAAATTCGAAGATGAGAAGTGTTCAAATGTTCATCCTTAAATTCATTGTTTTCACTTTTTCCTTTTGTTCACTTAGAATTAACATTTTTGTCATTTATATGTTTAGACATTGTACTACTTCTACGTAGATAACTCGGTGTTTTCTACATAATATTCCTTTGTTGGAAGTAGGCTTTATTCTAGTTTTGTACTTTGTTGTTGTTTTTCTGAAAGGCGTCCGTGTGTAAGAATATTTATTTGCGTCCTACGAACAACCGTGCCAGGGTTAAGACCCTTTAATTTGTTTAGCGAATTTTATTTGTTATTTTTGGAGCTATTTGTTGGCTGCTTATTGGAAAAATAAGATTTTAACTTTAGGTCTTTATATTTATACGCGAAAATGACTAGGTCTAAAAGGGATTATAATAACACAATGGCATTGCAATATTTTCATTACTTTGAGGTATTAGGTGTTCCTTTGATATCTAGTAATTTCACTGGCAGTAATGTCCTTTCCTCAGCGTCTCGGGCTGGAAGGCCAGTGACACTAACATACCCCTTTCGGCCTCCTTCGGCGTACCGAAAGGGGAGCATGACAGCTTTCCTCTTGACACAAAAAAAAATCCTTTAAAGAGGAAAACAATTGTACCTACTCACAAACTAGCCGCAGAAAGACACTCTAAGTCATCTCTAAGTCAGTTCGCAATTAATAAAAAACAGGTCCGTATTGTTTAGACACCCTAACACGTAATATCTGCCCCTTGCTTCTGCAAAGCCGTTTTTTCGTAGTGCTAATAGGTATATTAGTCCAAACAAGCGTCATCATCCCCAAATGGATGTGTTAATTTGTTCAAACATTATTTAGTTTTAACTACACATGGTAGGCCTCGTCTGCCCACGCGGTATTTATTAATGATTTAACGAGTTTTTCTACAAATTTATAGCCTATTATAGCTATAAGTTACTTGTTTACAAGTTTTTTACCGTTACCACCTGTAACTTGATATGAGTGATTATTTAAAACACGCCCATAAGTTCATTTATTTATGGAAATGGGAAGTTGTTGTTTGTTAGAAAAGGTTATGTTTTCCGGTAAATTAATTGAAATAGTTGTACATATATGAAACACAATCTTAAGCTGCATACCCTTATATACATAGTGTATATATGTATATACTACACATACATTGTCGGCGGTAAATGATTTCCAGGCCACGTTGCAATGGGCTTTAACCTCTAAACACCAGTTAGTTGTGACATTTCGCTCGCATTAAAAATGATTTTTTTTTTATAAATATATGTAATACGTAACTAATATTTTTCTCTTGATTAATTCGCTTAAATATTATATTAGAAATACGTCAAATAAGATCTCTGGCAGTCATATCCCGGGCATTTTATAAAAGTTATAAAAACCAACATCTTTATTTTAAGATAAAGAGGAGAATTTTCGCCGTGAAAAACATTTTTACGAGAAAGCTTGTAACATTTGGAAGGAAAATCGCTAAGCATTTGTGTTTTTACAGATGTTTACGCTTCCTTCGGCACCTTGTTGTCTTCTTGTGTCGGTGAATTACACGGTATAAATCGTGAACTGTAGCGATTTCATACGATAAAACAGCTTTTTATTGTTCTGTAATAAAATGAACATTTAAAACGTTTTAAGAAACGAATAAAATATTAAAACAAATAAACATTAAACTACTAACATGTGATGTTTTAAATTGGGTATTATTGTTAGGTAGGTACCCTTTTTATCCATTAAAGTACTTATATTTTTAAAATACATAATAGTAATACATTTTAATTAATATTATGTAGGAAGTGGCCAAATAAATGTTCGAAATGATAATAAATTCTATAATTTAACATCAAAACCTTTTTACCTGTATACCTATAGCTACGGGTCATATCAAAATTTTGGATTTGAAAATTTGAACTTATTTAGTTCATACTTCAATTCTTTATCAAATGCTTAAGAACTGCGAACCCATAAACAATTGCCATGTTAATAACATCGTCAATATTTACCAATATTTTAAACTTCTCCTGTAGGTGCCTCTACATTACTGAAGGGTGGCTGTCAGTTCCTTAAACCCCTCATTATAACAATAAATTACACATTTACCTTGAATTCGTAAGCCTGTACATTGTACCGTAACGTTCTGGCAAAAGTAATCAACGTCTAGGCACGCGGTTGATTGGAGCCGCAAGTCCCGTCTCACCAACGCAGTCACGCCTCGCGCAAAAATTAAAAACCATCCTGCATTTGCATTATTGCCGCCCAAATTAAAAATCTGACAACTATTGTCTATGGATAAAGGGAGCCTCCTTTATATGAAAAGCATTTTTTTTTTTTGCCACTGTTCACCGAAAATCAAAATTGCGGGCAGCAAATTATTTTAAATTCTGAATTGTATTTGTTCTTTAAATACAATGAGTTCTACTGAACAATGCCATGAAACAGTATAGATGTGTTATGTGTATAAGTTTGAGTATACACAACAACAACAGCAGTTTGTTTGTTTCAAATAAATATCATTTTTTACAATGCTTTTTTTGAAATATCCTCTTTTTTTTGTTTGGACGTCAAATCCAATATCCTTTGTCAACAAAAGGAATAAAAAAGTTTAAACAGAACGCGCAATCCGTGTTCGATAATCAAACTAGAATTAAGTCAGGATAGGTAGATCGAAACTTTTAATAAAGTTGTCCATTGTCACAGGTTACTTCGGCAAGTACTTGAACAAGTACAATGGATCGTACATACCGCCCGGCTGGCGCGAGTGGGGCGGCCTCATCATGAACTCCAAATACTATAACTACAGCATCAACATGAACGGCAAGAAGATTAAACACGGAGACGATTACCATAGAGTGAGTTTAGTTTTATTTCGTGACAAGTGTGTATTGTATTTAACTAGGTAATTTACATTATGTAACGGAGAGATGTGAAGAAAAATTCTTGATGACGGAAATGACATTTGGTAGGAAAAGCCTGTTGTTACAACACATTGCATATCATGTGAATTATATAACTGGACTTTATTTAGACTGGTGTCTAATTAATTACATTTCATACCTTCACTACACCGACGACGTTTCAATAATTAATATTTCTTTTATTATTAGTTACACGCATTTCATTAATTCTAAGTAAAATTATTAAAAGTTTTGCATTACATAATTATTATTTATTACTTATAACTCGGTCGCGCTACGTAAGATCATTTTTTAACGTTTTCGTATCATATTATTATTTAATATTCAACAATTCAACTTTCTTACCTATATTTTTACATAATATGTGATGATATTTATAACCTCCTTGCCTTATTTAGTCTTATTACTTTAGTTCTTGTCTATGGTACAACTTTACATTTTTCTAGGACTACTACCCGGACCTCATCGCAAACGACTCGATTGCGTTCCTTCGCGCCTCGAAACGAAGGTTTTCACGCAAGCCAGTCCTGTTGGTGATGTCGTTCCCGGCGCCTCATGGACCTGAGGACTCCGCCCCGCAGTACTCCCACCTGTTCTTCAATGTCACTACGCATCAGTAAGTACCTACAAGTTAGATAACAATGTTATTGCTTGAATCATTATGAGAAAAAAAAAACATTTTATTTCCAAAAATGATATGCTTTAATTGACGTAATTTTAGCCATGTTTAAAAGTAATACGAGTACATAGATACTTAAGTATCATATGTTTTGTTCCATAGCTTTGTTGTTGGGTAGCATTCGGAACAGTTTATTAAAATTCTAGCAGTCATAAATTAGTGTATAGACGTTTTATTTAATCAACAAACGTTTTTAGAAGCGTTCATAAATATTAATCTCGACCGATTGGACGAACTTTGTAAATACGGTGTCATAAATATTATTTTAGCTCTTTTTAATAGAAGATTGACCCCAGGTTATGTATAAAAGGACGTAACGACCTCTGGGTCATAGACAAAATCGATAAAATAATTTAAAAAGTGGTTAGTCCGCATATTTTCAACGTTGTCCGCCGTTTGAACTAACTCTTTAGCTTTCAAATCATAATAATCCGGGCGCTCTCTAAATATTTCAACAAAAACACTAATTGCTGTGGCGTTTTCGCCAGCGGCGGCCATCTTGCTCCTCTTTAAATATTTAAGGAGTTGACCGGGTTTTTGGGGTTCCCTGAAGAGAAATGCAGACACCGTCTCATTTTAATTTTGTCGTTATTATGGAGAATGACATATGTGTATAATTAGTATTAAAACCATAACCTATAATCAAAAACTTCAGCAGTATCTTTAAATTTGAAAATAGAAAACGTAATGTTAAAATGTGTGGCGGTCACGTACCGATAATTGCGAAGTTGAACATCTCACTTAGAACGTAGTGATTACTTACTCTATGATCTCACTACAAAGTGAACAGACGATCTCACTGGACGATGGCCACTTCTAATACATCAGTATTTAAATATTTGAGAAAGGTTACAAATGATACTGTTAAAATAAGCATGACTTTTATTTATTCACCGCAGCAACTTTCCATTGAAAAACATAAGTTATAATATAATTTAATTGTAAGTTGTTCCTCTTTTGTCAATCTACTTCTAAACCCGATTATGCTCATGGCACTTTGTGACTGCTCTTTGCTGTAATTATTAAAATATGTAGAACCTTCAAAATAAAATGTGTTACGTGAATTCTGTACGGGGTCCGAAGCCGTCGAGCGCTGATCTTATTTTTTGCGAGAACTCTCCTAAAATTTCACGTGCTCTTATGGTCGACGCTGCGCCCTGAATAATTTTACCTCCACTCCGGTCCGCGTGCGAGGCTGATTTATGTTTCATAAGAATGTTTAGACTCGTTGGATGCTGCATGCTGAAATTTTAGCGGTTCTTGACTTTTAGTACTCAGTATTCGTGTTGCGTCGGGATATTTTTCAGCGAATTTGGGAAATGATGAGAGTGCGCTTCACGAAATCACTGTTGTGTGGCTAGTTGACATGGTTATGTCGGGTCAGTCTGCTGCATGTACTGGGTTAGTTTAATGATATTTGAGGAAGTTACTATATGTTTTAATAATAAGGAAGCATTTTCGGTGGAATTGTGTCGTCCGTCGAGAAATAATTATCTTCCAGTCGATAGTTTAGGTGCAGAGTAGGCACATTCCTAGAACTTTAAATGTTTTATAAAGAGCAAGCTTATTACTTTTATGGCTCGTTGTACGAATCAATTTAGGCATAACATGATTACTAATTTGTATATTCTAAACATATTTCAGAGGTATATCTTTAGTTTAAGTACTTATTGTCGACTTTTACCATCATACAGTAAAGCGATTATAAGATAGTAATCAATACTCAGTTATTGTGATTTATGACACTTATTGACTTAACATGTAGTTTTATCAGATCCATAAGTTTCGCTCGTATGAATGAACAGCGGTAACAAATGTGAACTCAAGCCGCATTCAATTCCATAGACGTGATGTCGTTTATTCAGCGGATGCTGTAGGCGCAGATTAATGTGGCCGAGTAATCTTTCAGTGTTGCTGTCAGGTACCACCAGGACATTTGACGATGTCGCCCCACATCGCGGGATAAATGACTGCCACTCAGCCATTTTATTATACACTTATTCGAAGTAAGCAGGCCATTAAACTGGTACGCTTTGAGCGAAATTTATGCGTCGAAACGAAGTAAAAAGTTGCCAGTTTTTTGCGTAAAACGTAAAAACTTCTGACTTGAGTTTGAAAGCGTGATGGCCAAAAGTTAATACTTTCTTGGCAACATTTATTATACGGTCTGTAGGGTATTTAAGTGGGTGATGTTTAGATTTTCTAACGTAAATATGACTCAACATAAAAGTTCTTAGTACGTAAATGCTGGATATAGAAACACTAAGAGCTAGATGAAATGTGCGGGACTGCTGTACGTTTTGCTCGGTAAGTACAAGGACGTGCAAAATACGAGATTGCGTGTCTGAACAAATCTCGCTTCCACAATTTCATATTATTTCGCACATTTGCGGTTGTTCTCTTTTATGTTCACTTCAGACAAGATTAAAGTCTGCGTCTCACATCGAGGTCATACCTACATGCTACAATATGTACGGAAACTTATGTTACACGCCTAAATTGTACGGCCCTTAACTAGTTATAGAGTATTGTCTATTCTCGTTCGAAATTTAATTTATAGTCTCAAAGACTTAGATTTTGTAAAATTATAAGGTCACGTCTACAAAGGTAAGCACAAAATATACATTAATCATTTCCAACAAAGCGTACGCTACCCGTTATTGCCACGGGAGAAATGACGGCGTAACAATACCTCATATTTTTCACCACACTGTTTTCGCCGTATAATTAATACTTAATTACTCATTAGTATCATTCATAGCTTGCTTTAATTCAAGTCAATTTTCGTATGTTTTTCTTTTGTCTTATTAACGATTACAATTGCGAAGAGAAACTAATAACCCTTAATTACGAAGCTAAAACCGTCATGCAGTTTTCCATAAACAATAGATCAATGGAACTTGATTCGTTTCGTTCTCGGTATTCGTTGAATGGATACTATAAACATTGATAATTAATTTATGCGATTATAAAACAACAATTCAGCATATTGCTGGAATACATTATCTTTTTGTGGGTGATATCGTAATGGATGCTCAATTCTGTTTAATTAAAAGATATCGTTAATAAATACTTTGACTGACATACAACTTGAATATTTTACCGATGCACATAGGTATTAAAATGCATACCGCATAGCATAATACATCGTATATCTAGACTGCGACCGAAAATGAAACCAGGTATTTAATGACTTCAGACACAATGCAACTAAATTTTTTGCAGAAAAAAACGATATTTTATGGTTTTATGATTTTACTTATCGGCGTATTTGGGTCATTAATACATAGTTTTTGGACAACCTTTTTATTTTTAAAGGCGCAATGGTATGCAGGCGTTAAATTATTATTTAAGCAAAATTTAGGTATTTACCAGCCAAACAAGAAGATATTTAAAAAAATTCAAAAAAAGTCCCATTTTTGCCGACATTTTTAATTTCACAGTATCTTTAATCTCTAAAACTACCACCTGGCTTCTCTTTCGGTCGCATTCTGGATATACCCGGTATGCAGATTATAGGTACACAGGTAATAGTACATAATAAATAAATAAATAAATACACCCAACAGTCACATACATAGTCCTGACCCCACATTAAGATCAATTAAGTCTTGTGTCGTGGGTATCAGAAGCTACGAGAGACTTTTCGGTCTCACAAACACCCAGACCCGAGACAAATACTTGTGGACCTCACAAACATTTGTCTCGGTGCGGGGATCGAACCCGCGGCCTTTCGTTTCTCAGCCGGTGTCTAACCAACTGCGCCACGGAGGCTGTCATAAATAAAACAAAGAATTCTTTAAATTGAAAAACCAAAATTAGAAAATCAAAATCCAGTTTTGCTAATTGATCCTGCGTTAGGCGACATTCCGGATCGGCAATGCATGACTATTCATAAGAGCTTTTAAACGCGTGCACGAAAAAAATGACCAACCCGACTTAGACTACAAGTATCGACGTTGTCCGCGCATAATTTGGTTTAAGAGTAGAAGGGTATTAATACGTGCGGTGCGTTTTATGTTTATTTTGTTCGACTTCTGTGGACTGTGCCATAAATAATGCTGTGGCAGGGCGGGTTAATTGTCGGCGAATAAAAGCCGAACCGATGCAAATAAACGATGCAATCTTTATCTCCATCATTACTGACAACTAAATGTATAATGTCGCATGTTTATTTGTTTCTCCGTGTCGCTATGTTCGACAGGGTTCGGGTTTGTCAATGATTCGTCGAATGTTATCAACCACAAAGTATTTCCTTGGTATAATTGTGTGTACATTACAATTACCGTTTATTAAAGAAGTTATTCTAAAACTAATAGTGCTCATACTAATTACACTTGATCAAGAGCTTTCAAGTGTATTATCAGGATAAAACACGACGTAAACAATAATTGCTTGCACTTAAAGATTAAATTAAGTTGGTATTAAGAAAGCGTGCCTGCGTTTAATGGTCGATATCAAAACTGAAACATTTTAGTCGTTTTTCTGTCTGGACTCGTAATGCACTTAGTGCATTTGATGTAACTGAACTCCATTTAGGGTTCAGGGTAAATTTTATTACGACCTGTTGCTAAGATTCCATAGAATTTATTACGTAGTTGAAAACATTCGTAGAAATATAATTAAGGGCCTTTTATATTCCTACGATTTTATTTAAAATAATTTTAGTCGGTTTCGTATCTAGTTAGTGCATCCGTTTCTTTAATCTTCTACGCTGCAGCGAATATGTTCTTTCATTTCGAAATTCTATGAGACTTACCTTTTTAAAGTATGTTCAAGTCGGCTTTCTAAATAGGCTTCAGAGTGATTCTGCAATTGACCTTATCGTAATATGGATTTTAATTGTGGGATGGAAAACACAAGGCGAAATGTGGGTGTCCGGGTAGCACCTCTGCCTAGCCCTTCTGGAAAGAAGGCGTGAGTTTATGTATGTATGTTAATCACACGACCTTAAGTTAGATTAAAGTTAATCTTTAGATTAAAGGCCGTTATTATTACCGTTTCTACAGTTTAATAAGAAAGTTAGAACAAGCTTTTGCCAAAGACCTTATTGGCGTGATGTATATCGGATGCCCTAAGGTTACTGTAGTTTTCCGGCAAGACCAGTGCCTTCGATGGCGCTAGATATAAACTGTCCGTGCACATTTTATCTTGATCTATACGAAGTTATATTGCTAAGTGAGGTTGCGATATCCATGTGATTACGTGGAAATATTTTTAGTTCCTAAATACTTCGTTATCATTTGCTAGTCCATATAACCGTATTTAGAGATATGAGCCTCTTATAACATTATTTAAGGGAAGTAGCGTCTTAATCCACGACCATACCGCGATCCGGATTATGAACATATTGATTTTCATTACACCAGTTGCCAATTGCCATTCTAGTGTGAGAATATCTAATTCGCGCATTGATCTGGCTTAAAGTTTGATAGAATTGCGGAATAGCATCTAAAACTAAGGCGATAAGCTAAGATATTATTAGCATCTAGCTTATTGCCATAGGTACCATGTCAGCTATGTCATTACTGGCATAACTTACAGATTGCTGTACGGACTTGGCAAAAGCAATAGCGGAGACAGACTTAGCAAGACTCCAAGACAGCTAATACCGAACTACTAGGTACTCTGTTAATATCAAGTAATGAACTAGTCGTTTAATTTCTTTTCGTGTAACAGATTAGCCCGCACTCCGCACCAGTTGTGTTTGCTCGTAAAATTGGATTCAACATCTAAGAACGCGACAGCTGCTTACTGTTCACGTAATTACGCCAAATAAATACTGACTTGCGATTGAACAGTCTAGACTCTAGAGAGATGTAAAAATATAGTTCAGGAAATTGTTGCTAACCAAGTTATCTATAAAAAAGGTGTATTTCTTTACTTACGACATTAACTTGGCACATATTAGAACGGTTTATTAATGAGGAATTTTAAATAGTTGAAGTCATAGAACCTTCTAAAGGAGATTTTGATAGTTAAATACAACTTTGAAATTAGTTAAATACAATATGAACATTTAATTTTAAATTACTTGATTATGAGTCGAATTTTTTTTTTTTTTTTAATTAATAATTAAAACAAATTGAATAACCTAGCAACACTACACCCGAAGCCCTTCACCCCTCGAGGGCATGTGAGACGCCAATAACATTATTAAATATGTTTTAACATATAATTTAACTTGTCCGTTGACAGAGATCGATTAAGCTTCCACGATATTGCAAATAGATAGCGGCAATTAATCCAGTAATTACATAGAAGTGAACCAGTAATTACCTATATATATTATGCAAGATTTTGAATTATAACCTGATATTGGGCAATATCAGGTTATAATTCAAAATCTCCAGCGTGGTGGACTATATGGCCTAACCACTCTCAATCGATTCTCTCGATTGTAGAGTAGGCCCGTGCCCTGCAGTGGGATCTATATGGGCTGATATACCTATTGGGCAATATTAGTAGAACTTGTATTATATTATACATGTGGACTACGCATTCAGGATTGCCAGCTATTAAAACTTGGTAAGAAAAATCTGAAGAACTTTATTCAAACACATTATTAATCCATCTTGATCGTTATATTTCACTAATACAAAAAGCTAAAGATTTAATAAGGCCGGGTTTAATATTGAAATATTGTTTATACTTTCGTTTAATAGAATACTAATATAAATAATAAGTAATTTAAGAAAAAAAACAAGGGACTAACATCAAAACTAAGAACGAATAATAAAAATAATTATTCACTTAAACTATTGCTGCTTACCCACGCCCGAGGGATGTATAATAGGAAGATGTAAATCATCAGCTAAATTGTATATTGAATCTGTTTCCTTCCGATAATGTTTACATTACAATCTGAATGAATACACAATCTTCCAGTTTTTGTAATCCTAAGCAGTTATTAGCACATACGTTCATTATCGCCTTGATCATTCAATACATTCGATATACAAAATAGTTGAATGCTTATTTGATGGTAGGATAAACGATTATTGAGCCACGAAGGTTATTTCGGTTAGCTCCATAGATTTACCCATTGTTTGTACCACTATTCTATTTCCATTAAGATTTTAGGCGCCTGTGTAGGCGCCATTCAATTAGCAATACTTATTATTTTGACACTAGTCATGTTACTTTTTATACTTTTTATATGTACTCGGGGAATGAAGTAGTATTTTTTTTATTGTGTTGAATGGCGAGACGAGCTTGCCATCCGCCAGATGGTAAGCGATACGACCGCTCATGGACAGTAGAAAACCAGACACCATGAATTACAAGACATTGTTTGGCATGCCACTGCGCTCGCCATCCTGGGACATAAGATGTTACCTCTTAATATGTCCAGTACTTACTCCGGCTACAAGTAGTATTGAGTAGTTAGTATTCTTAATTAGCTCCATATATAAAGTAATCGGTGATGATCACTGATCGAAACGCGATGACAAAACACCACCTACGTTTATGTCGTTTTCTGTGCGACCATCATACAACTACCAATTACATTTAATTAAGAAAAATAACGACGTATTAATATAAACAATTTTATTCAATGTATATTCGTATTTACTTATTATTAATCCTGGAGACACGTTGATAACATAGGCGTTATTATAAATATTACTTAATTACGCTCGGGTTACGTTTTATAACAGAATGGATAATGCATGGTTAAGCATTAATTGCAAGGTGTACAAATAGATACGACAGAACAGCCCGGTCAGCTGTCGATGTCGACCGAACTAAATTGTTTAATAAATTTTGAAATTGACTATAACGGTGGAGGAAAACACCGTGAGAAAACCTGCATACCATAGCGATTTGTAAGAATTTCTATGTTATGTAAACTTGCCTACCTTTTACATGTATACTAAGACAAACGTGGTAACTTGGTCTACATTGTCGCTTCTTGGTATTAAAAGAACACACCAACCGATTTAATGTCATTTTTGGAACTCATGCTTAAAAATTCTGACTTTATTATCGAATAGTGCGTATAGGGCACGAACATTTAAAATTAAGCATAAATAAAGAACAAAAAAGATCTTTAGCAAGGTATATTGAGAAGTTGAGACACAAACATCGATTCATTACATACCTTGAAAATCCATAACTTATTACAAGTATCTCAATCGATATGAATGTAATTACTTCTTAATACGTGTCCTACACTACGACAAGTTGGAAACCTATAATTTATCGAGATAGCGGTGCGAAGTGAGTGATCCTAATCGGAGCACCTGTCCACCCCTTCTCTTAATGGGTATGAAGATAATAAATATCCTCGTGTGTGTTTTATTATTCATCATGCATGGACGTGTGCAGGACAGTTGCCCTTGCCGTGAGCGTGTGGGATAATGTTGTGCAGGGCCAGATTGAAAAATGACAGAAAAATATTTGCATCCAATTGATTGGTTTTTCAACTCTAAACCCTAAAGCATAATTGAGCTGTGGAACAGTTTATTGGTAATCCTTAATTTTTTTCATCATAGGTCCCAAAACGAAGGACAGGAAATCAATTAAATAAGCCGGCATAATAATGTCGAACGACTCGACTCTACCTGGTCGGTATTTCAATTTCCATCAGTTGCAGTGTCTTTGTCGAGTAAGGACGCTCCGAACAAAGTACTAGTCTAAAGACTGATAACTTAACCGAATAATCATTTATCGGACATTCGTATCCTGCATAACGTTGATAACGATACTTAGTAAGGGTATTTCGGATGAGAGAAATGATACCTTTGTAGAAGTGATATTTGTCTTTCACATGTAATCAAACTCCTCGGAATGTTCTTTCGAATTTGTGCATGCTATTCAACTAATGTTCTTCGGAAACCGACGTACTTTTTAAAACCGTTATCATATACGTATATTAGAACAAAAAAACGCACTTCCTATCAATTTGCGCCCTAAAAACTTGCAAAATAAATGTGAACATCTCAGTATAACACACAGCCTCCCTCTCAGTGTCCCCCGCCCAATATCCTGGCTCCAGCCACGCGCCATGAATGGTTTTATTTCGCGGCGGGTTTTGCCTGCGACAAGCCGGCGCCCGTAACCGGAGCGATCGACTCCGGTTCCCGGACAGATCGCGGCTTTAATATTCAACCGATGGGCTTATTGTGTGGTCGTCGACGCTAAACCTGTCCGCAGGCTTTGCCGACAGACACTAATTTAACAATATATTATTATTGCATTCATTTCCTTATATTTTTTTGTCACAATATCGTTTTAATCGAGTTATATTCGATTTTTTGCCAAATCGATTTGCAACCCTGGTGAGTTGACATCATTACTTAGCGTTAGCATCAAAGGACTAATCAACTTACATAATTAAATTGGCCATTATTTTTAATTGTCTTGTAGACTTACATAGTTATACAAGAAGCGTTATAATTAAGTTATCAACGGTAATGACAGATCGGCGCGCTAAAGAAATCTAAATTTATCCAGAGATAGTGTGAAATAGAACAGGTCTTGAGGCGGTCTGTACGTTTCATCATGTAGCTCTTTCACGAAGATTCTTATTAGCGATAACAAAGCATTTGCTCGCTTGTCATGTGTCAATTTCCTTTCAGCTTTTCTGAGGAACGAGAGATATGTGTCCTTTGACTATGATTAAATGTCATGGAAGTAACATGACAAAAAGCCGGCAGCCTTCGTAACCTAATCATTCTTCTATTCGTGCAGGGATATAAATAAAATACACACAGGGATGAATTCGCTTTCTATGTACTTGTGCTGAGGAAATAAATGAAGCTTTGACAAATCCCTTAACCAATCTTTGCGGGCTTTTAATTTTGAATAATAATATTTATAATACCTTCCGATTTTAAAGTCTTCTCGTCACTGCCAAAATATTTTTACGATACATGCATTTATGATACGCATCATAAAAAAGTTCAAAAACATCAGTCAAAAAATCTTATCGTAGAAGGTATACTGTCGGTAGGTATATTACTAAAGATGACAGTAACTTCCTGCGACCTCCATCAGGTTGGAAGGCAATCAATACTTTACTAAAAGATTAAGCCTTGAGCAGCTATCTTTTAAGTTTCCGATCGAAATCGAACCCGGTACGCGGGTGGTCCTTGATGGCGCACGTAACACTATAAATTCAAAACGTGAATATCCCAGCCAGCTGTCGTGCAGAAAACGAACATAAAACATTCTTAAAGAACCTACAGCTTATTTGAAAACTAT
The DNA here is from genome assembly GCA_949752805.1 of Deilephila elpenor. NCBI lineage: Eukaryota > Metazoa > Arthropoda > Insecta > Lepidoptera > Sphingidae > Deilephila > Deilephila elpenor. The sequence goes on along the minus strand of OX457097.1, from coordinate 10,126,838 downwards.
TTGAAATTAATCAAATGCTTTGTTAGTTCGTTTTTACTTTTACAGTTACGTATGTGGGCATGTGCTTCTAATCAATATTTTGTTTATTACGAATGTTTTTAAATATTATTCTATTGTTTTCTGGATCCAATCAATTGCAGAACTTCCGATGGTTAGTGCAGTGTTCTAAACTTGTAAATAGCAGCCAGTGAAAGATGATTATCGACGTAACATTGATGTGAGATTTGTATAAAATATATCTAATATTAAGAGATTAACATTTGTATGTTTGCAATCATGTAAGAATATCACATATTCATACATTCATACATATATAAAATCACGCCTTTTTCCCCAGAAGGGGTTGGCAGAGGTGCTAGGACATTTCGCCTAGCGTGTTCCGTCTCACGATGTGATAGAAGGCGAGCCTATCGCCATATCAGGCATAAATTCCTGACTCCGGGCTGATAATGAGTCGGAAAATCCAATATCAACATTACAGATTCAAGTATAATTAAAATCCCATGATAAATTAAAACTTTTTTTTCAATTAATGGCTAGACGAGCATTCGTTTGATGGCAAGCTGACTGTAGCAAAACCAAACAACACCATGAATTACAAAGCAATGCTTGCTTTTAATTAGAATACTTCGAATTCTTTGCTAATTCTGCAGCGGTTGTTTTCGTTGATACAGAAAAATGACTTAACCTCATTTTTTGAAGGCAAACTAAAAAATAATAAGAAGGCGGGTATTAATAATATGTTTTTTTTTCACAGCACTCCCACGTACGACATGGCGCCCAACCCTGACAAGCAGTGGATCTTGCGCGTGACTGACAAGATGAAGCCCATACACCGCCAATTCACGGACCTTTTGATGACGAAACGCCTTCAAACACTGCAGAGCGTTGACATGGTAATTATTTACTTTGTATTGCAATATCCTGCATATGTATGTATTCGTAATGATTACCTATAATATGTTAATGTTATTTTATCTAAGACTGTTGTGTGTTTATTGTGACTAAAATAAACGTTTTTATCTATCTATCTAACTTGAAAATGTGCTTGTTCATTATTTTTTATATGCTTAAATAACTCCAGAGTTGAACCTACAAAATTTGTATATTTCATATGTCGCTATATGGTTAGAGTGTAGACTTTAGACGCACATTTATAATTTATGCAACCACCCGCGTTCCATTGATAATCTATACCTACATATAATAAAAATGTAATCTAAAATATAAAGACTATATTGCAATATCAAGTATGCTATACGCTTAATTATTTATATTGAAGATAAAATAGGTTTAACACAATATAATGTACAAGGTGGCTAGTAATAAATATTTTAATTATTGAAGACAATATAATTTGATTTACAGGCTGTGGAACGCGTTTACCAAGAGTTAAAAGCTCTAGGGGAATTGGACAATACGTATTTAGTCTATACATCTGATCACGGCTATCACTTGGGGCAGTTCGGGCTGGTGAAAGGGAAGAGTTTTCCTTTCGAGTTTGATATCAGAGTACCGTTTTTGGTGCGAGGACCTGGCGTGGAACCCGGCACTGTGTAAGTTCATCAATTATATCTCTATTTTAATATGTAAATCAGAGTATTTCGTATGATGGTTAAGAATCAAATTAAAGTTAAATATTAACTTAGTATCTCTGGTAGATAATTGAAAACGTTTGTTTCCATTGTAGCTAATAGCTAAAACTGTTACATCTCGTCGTTCGTTACGTTTCCTACAAGACATTGGTACCGCCCAAATCTAGTCATCCTATTTACGCTGCAGTTGAGACTGCACACAGCGTGGCATACACAGAATGGCTTGAACAATGTACAAAATGAAAATTCTAACTGTATACCATTAGAATATAATTAAAACATTCCAAATTACGTGGACTTCCGTTACGACTTACGTTCAGCAGTGCACTTCTTGTGGCTGAAGAGAAAGAGAGAGAAATTACTTTATATGCTCTAGCAAATTTAAAATTCTCTGATTAAATAGCCAGCGTAGGTGGCGCAGTTAGTTAGACGTCGACTGTGAAACGAAAAACTGCGGGTTCGATACCCACACCAAGATAGATGTTGGTGTGGCCCAGTATTTGCTTTAGTTCTGGGCATTTGTAACACTGAAAAGTCTCTCATAGTGTCTGATACCCACGACACAAGACTTAATTCTTAGTGAGGGTTCAGAACAGTGCCAGGACTGATTGTGACTGGTGTATCATTATTATTTATCATATCAATATTTCCCCCGGTACCTTGCAGTGTGGATGACTTAGTGTTGAACATCGACCTGGCTCCTACGTTCTTGGACATGGGTGGAGTGGAGCCTCCAGCTCACATGGACGGCAGGTCGTTGCTGCCGCTGCTGCAGCCGCGGCGGAGACGTCAAGCAGCCGCACACTGGCCTGACACATTCCTTGTTGAAAGGTAACATTTACATTAAAACACTAAGTGAAGTACGCCCTTTTAGTTTCATCACATCAAATTGTATAGAAGGGATAAGCAGAGGTGCTACCAGGAGACAACCACGTTTCATTTTGTGTATTCCGTTCGACGATGTGACAGGGAGGGAACCTATCGCCATATCGGGCACAATTTCCTGACTCCGATATCAGATTATTTAATACTAAATTCACGTGAAGAATCATTGCCTTGTACCAAGGATCAATTCAATAAGATATTGGTAATGTTTAATACATATTGCAAAAGCTTGGTTTATGGTTTTGTATCCGAATGGAAAGTTGACCTAACTTTCCTTCGCCATTGTTGGCATTTTGCCTGTAAATATTCAATTGTACGGACGGGAATCCCAAAAGTATTTATACGTCTCGCTATAAATTTACATAACTATCTTCACGAAGGAATATTATATTAAAGGAGGCACTTATGCTTTTATAAGCCTCCGTGGCTGTTAGTTTAAAGCCAGCTGTGAAATGAGATATCGCGGTTTCTATTCTGACCACCTGGTCAAATTATTGACATCACACATATATGTTTCGGGTTTGGGTTGTGAAATCAAAGAGTCCCGTTATTGATAGCTAGGGTTGTGAGACTAAATTAAAGTCCCATAGTTTCTGATAGCTACTACATAAAACTATTGTCTTACTGGCAAGGATGATTTGTATGGCTAGATGTATTTATGAATATTTTATGTTATAGTTCTGGTCGTCGCGACATCCCAGGTCTCACTCATCGTTCCCGAGAGAACAAGTACAGTAGGGAGATGAATGAGAACAAAGCGACAACCATACCACCTTTATCGTCATCAGAGAGCGCTGACTTCGAAGAAGACACTGATGACGACGACTTCTTGACTTTGGACGATGATGATGATGAATTGGTAACAATTATTACTATTTTCTGATTCCAAAACTTTTAATTTCTATTTTTGAACGATGATAAAATGTTAATTATGATTTTAAATCGCATATACAAACTAATTTCATAAATGCCTAATGATGTTAAGTGTTTGCGAGCTTCTAAAACATGCCAGTTGCCACGGTATACACGAAATGCGAAATAACTTTTTTAAGCATAATATAGGTCAATATTCTCGGAGTATAGTTAACTAATGCCAGTGAAATTGTTTTTAAGGAAAGTGCAGAGTCAGACAGCCTAGACGTAAAGAAGTCTTCAGAACCATTACTCACAAATGAAAGCCACAATCCGATACTTGAAGCCAGCTTAGAGAAAGCACTTGACGCGGAGGAAATTATCAACAACCAGCCCAATTACCTAACGCCTTCTGGCACTAAAGTGTTTGATCGTAAGTAAAAGTTGTAATGCTAATGTTGAACGGCAAATTGTTTGGGGAAAATGTCCGTACGTGATATCTGTATCAGCCTTACATGAATTTGCAAATTCCGTTGAAAACCTTTAATAATTCTGAAATGTTTCCTTACAATATTTACCTTCGCCGCTAAAAAAACTTATCTCAACTATAAGATCACACAACTTTGAAAGTCAAAGCTAGTTTTGCAGTCCATTGAGGTTAATCTTGATTCTTGACGCTCAATTTCAATATAAATTTAGGATTATGATTGAAAACACTTGTGGTGGCAGTTGAAATCAGTGCGATACAGTAGACACTAGACAGTGACGCGCGGTATTCCATACTAAGTAGTATAAACGATTAAGTGGTTGCGGTAAAATTTTGTATTAAACGAAATCGAGTAGTGATTACCAGCAGTTCTCTGATAATTATCGAATCAATGACATGGGTTTATAAAACTTTCATATCCATATTACAGAAGCAGTTGACGCCAGTATACTGGACGGTAAGACAGCGCGTCTTGCAATAGATTGCTCCAAAGCGGAACTGCGTGCACCTTGTTCCGCTGGAAGGAAGTGGAAATGCGTTCTTGTTAACGGCAGATGGAGGAAGCACAAGTGTAAATATGAGGTGAGACATTTATTTGAATAAACTTCTTTGGAAATCGTAGTTATTTCACTAATTTTATTTCATCATATTTTCTAAACATTTAATCCTATCAGTTTAGTGTGACTGGCCTTTGATTTATAATTAATTCATATTTATTCTAGTTTAATATTTCTTCGCTTGTTATTCTTAGGCTGAATTTAATTTATCACAACCAAAGATGAGTACGAAGAAATGCGCCTGTTTCACTCCAAGTGGACTCGTATACACTCGCTTAGAAACCGACGGAACAATAGCAAGGCGACCTAGCGAAACACCCAAGGATTTCAATATCACTAGGAGCCGAAGATCCATAGACAACGAAGTCTACGAGCCAAACACTGTGGACAGTATTCTCGAAGAGAACCCAAGTATCGGACATTTGCGATTCAAAACAGAACCAGTGAATGAAATGGAAAACAAATATATTCAACAGAAAATCGATGAACTTATCAAAGAAACTGAAGCATTTCTGGAGGCTTACGAAAAGACCAAAGAAACCATAGATCATAAAAGGGTGAAAAGACGTGCTCAACATTGGAATCATAATAAACACAAGCACAAAAATGAAGCATTAGTAAATAGCAATGAATCGTCATTAGAATGTAAAATAGAGAAAGATGGAACAGTGAATTGTTCTCAAGTTATTTACAATGATTTAAAAGCCTGGCAAACAAATAGATTGAGTTTGGAAGATCAAATAAGGCAATTACGCACAAAACTAGAGGATTTAAAAGAAATAAAAAGGCATTTAAAAATTACGAAACCAGTTACTGAAACGCAAACGGTGCACTCGTTTGTAAACAATCATCTCCACAATAAGACTATAACTCATGAACACAACACCACAAAAGAACATTACAGAAAAACACGATTGCACCGACTGAAAACTAAACATAGGAATAGTACGTTAATTGATAAAAAGATAAGACAATCTAACGAATATGTCATACCTACAGTGGGCATAAAAACCAAAGATGATGTATTTGATATGCAGCTGAAAAATGAAACGAAATTGGAGAACACTACGGTAGTTAATAAAACTGTTGGTTTGGACGATGTTAAGTTGCTCAATACGGAATTACCAAAGCCCCAGGTGACCACTGTTGTTATAGAAGGGAATTTTTATCAACAAAACAGTATTGAAGACGATAAAAATACATTTCAAAGTGTAGTAACCACGGCTGTTCCAATTGCCACGACTACTGAAACACAAAAACAATTCGAAGAACCCAAAGCAAAACTATATGGCGTTCCGGGAGAAGATAATGTTAATAAAAATGTTACAAACCAAGATACGTATTATTCTCAAAGCGCTCGTTATTACAGCTCAGCAATCGATAAATTCATAGAGAAGTCAACAGAAACTATAAAAACTGAAACAACTACCACGTCAAAACCGACGACAGTGAAGTATAACACCATGGCGCCTTTGAATTTAGGTCCAGCAAGACTCGACGCATCCGAATATGAGCAAAGAATTCCAAACAAAGGCTCTTCTAAAAATGTAGGCGTTTTTGATAAACCGGTTGACGTATTCCAAAGGAGACTTCACCCATTGTTTATTGAAAACGAAGACAAACATGTTTGCTATTGTGAAGAAAATCGGTAAGCATTTTAATCAACTTTAATGGTACAATTATTTGAATTCCTATTAATAACGTGTATGTTATAAGGAAATCGCGAGGGTCTGGACACAGTTACTTGGAAGCGGCACAAAGAGCCCGAGAGGAACAAAGGAAACGGAAAGCGCAGCTGCTTCAAAAGAAATTGCGGAAAGCGCGGAAACGGGTACGTTTGTTACTCATAATACTTGTTTATATCTAGCTCGCATGACCTTTACACAATGTTCATCGTTACAGGCTGAATTAGAAAAGTTGTGTGAATCAGAGCGTATGAATTGTTACCGCCATGACAATGACCACTGGCGCACGGCACCGTTCTGGACTGCCGGCCCTTTCTGTTTCTGCATGAGTACCTCCAACAACACGTACAACTGCGTCAGAACTATCAACGCCACTCACAATCTGCTCTACTGCGAATTCATCACTGGACTGGTTACTTACTACAATTTACGCATAGGTATGGTCCTTGCAAATAGTTTATTAGGATATTTGACTATGATGGTTTTTTTATTGTTATTTTGTTTTTACGGAAATACCATTAAAATAAAAGATTTCTGAGAAGTCAGTATTAAAGTAGCTTGTAAGATGAAAATATTATTATTTTAAAAAAGGAGTGGGAGCGTAGTTGAGACATATTACCGTCTCTTTCAGATGCGCACAATGTAATGCATATTAAGACTAGTAACATCACTAGTTTTGTTTTGCATCCTTTTGCTTTTACACTTTTACTATAAGATTAAAACGATTTTGACTTGTTTAATTGGGCATGGATTTCCAAATTCTTTGTTTTGCTAGATTTTGGAAATGGATACCTTTCGATAAATACATTAACACAAATGGAGTCAAAAACCCTATTTTCTATAATGTAACATATTACTGATAGCATTCATATTCACAGATCCATTCGAAACGCAGAACCGTGTCAAATATCTGACGGCGTCGGAAAAGGAATATTTCCATAATCAATTACAGCAGCTGCTTAGTTGCAGAGGTCCGTCTTGCCGACGGTTTTCGCATTCTAATCTACACGGTAAGCGTTTCAAATGTAATTAAACACACTTAATTTGTACACGTGTAAGTTATTATTTAAATATTAATTTTTATATCAGGAAGCAGCGAGGAAACTTACAATAGGCGTTTTGAAGACGATCATGTGTTCAGAGGCGAACCTGTTGGATACAATGAAAGGTAAAAACGACATACAATGAAAATTTAGTACCTACTCTTAATATAATATTTATTCATGCAAAGATAACCATCAAACATAATTTTAGATCTTGGCGATGGAACAACTACGGTCGTCGTTACACGAGGGCGAGAGAATTACATCGGAGGAGACACATGATGTCATACTAAATTATTGCGTGTATTATTTTGGAAATCGTTAGAAGAGAAGCTCAAATTGCATTTTGCAATTTTTTATGGTTGTTCCCTCCGAAGTAGGCGTTTCTTTATTGAGAAATAATCGATGCGATATTATATTCACGCATTTTTTACTGCTCCGAGCATGAGAACATCAACGGGGGATGGTATTTATTCTGCGAGGAAGTGGTGGAGAAGTTTGAATAGTGTGGTTTAGCTGTTGATAGATGTGTTGGCCGAATATGATTGCGTATTACTTGGCAAATCATTCGGATAGTGGTACGACTATGTTTAGATAAGCGCGCTATGCTTTGTTACTTCAGTTATTCGCTCGTAGCGACTTTTCACTTAAGGACTGACAAAAACAAAACTATGCATCGAATCTAGTAGGGCTTCCTATAGGAATACGTACTATCTGCATGTATAATTTCATTTTTTACGACAATCAAGATCCTTGTACTTGAGCTAAACTTTTTAATAGCGACACGGTGAAAACCGACCTTTTACATACGAACTTGTCTTTGTTTTTGTGTATTTTAATTAATATTAAGCGAGCAATATGTTTTTCCTATAGTCACCTGTAATCAGTAGATGTTTTAGCTTTAAATGGATATTCTAAATATTGTAAAAACGTTGAGTATATTTAGCAAACAATATACTCGAAGGTCGATTGCTGTAGACGCTATGAATGTATCAATATGTATGTAGTAAACTCACTATTTATCTTGTAGACTTCAATAAAGTGATATTAAGCTGTTGCCATTGTGATGATAATGTGTATTGATTGTAATAAGAAACTCTTTTAAAGTTTTTAATTGTGTTTTATTCACACCTCACACTAAATTATTCAAAATGTAAAGAATGGCCTACATCTAGCAATTTCCTGTATCCTTTCTGTCTGTCGATCTCGGTATAAAAACTACAATCAAATCAATATAAGTGAAACAGGATGTTTTATTTTAGTTTTTGTAATATAAAGCTTTTTAAATAGGAAAAGGTGTAGGCACTTTACATTAAATATCTAAAACACTATCAAGGTCGTTGTCATCACACAAAGAAAACATATTAGATGGTTTTATATTGGGTCCTTCAGATGGAATTGTTTCATCATGTTCGTTAATTTCAGCTTCCTCAGTTTCAGAGTCTGCATTGCCTACAAATTCTGTCCATTTGGAATTTGGTTTCAATGTATTAACTATTGGTTTTTTAAGAACATTCTTAGTATTTTCTAGTGGGCATACTACATTTCTATGTATTGATGTTTGCGCCATTGATGTTGAGTTAAAACCATCTTCACTATGGACGTTACATGAAAAAACATCTGATTCCTTCGTTTCATAGTTTGATAAATCTGAACTAGGTATTTGATCAGTATTATCTGACATTTTACTAATTTCTGCCCACTTTGATTTCGAATTATTGGTAGGAGCAATAAACCTTTTAACTTGTTTTTTAGATGTCTGGTTTACATAGTCATTATTTCTACTATCATAATTAGGTGTAGTTAAAGTTTGGCAAGCGATTTCATCTTCAAAGCACTCATCCTCAGACTCATCTTTCTTGTACTTCGTCTTGCTATTTCTATAGTTTTTCTTGAAAAGTTTTTTACGTTTTTTTGGTATCTCTAGAACTACTTCTTTACCAAACAATGTTTCATTTTCTGCATCAGAATTAGAGTTTGTGACTGTTTTTTCTACATAGTTGGACCATTTGCTAGCTTTTATAGTTGTTGCTTTATTATTATTGCAACTGTTCTTTGGAGTCTCCTCACTGCTTTCATAATCGTCGCTGCTGTCTACATTATTGAAGTCTTCATTTTTTTCACCTCTCAGTACATTTAATTTTTGCGCATGAAGTCTGCATTCCTTCCCTGTTCCTACTCCATAATGCCTCTTTATCGATTGTTTCTCGCCACAGAGTTTGCATCCCCATTTGTTCGATTTCTTTACTTGGTGCACCTAAAAATAGTGTAAACATAAAAATTACAAATATTAAATATAATGAGGGTCGTTATTCTGTGTCGCACTTGGATAGATATTTTATTTGTTACAGAAGGTAAGCATGAGGAAACTAAAAGCTATGATATGTGCAAAATACATGTGAGGTAGTATTAAAGTCACGAATTTTTACAATGGCGTATCATTCACCAACATTTTTTTTAATAACCTATATTGTCCCACTGCTGGGCTAAGGTCTCCCTCAACTCTGCCCACTTGCTGTTGCCGTCCACACTTTACTAAAGTGGTCAAGGTCGTCGCGCCATCTCATCCGAGATCGGCCTCGTCGTCTCTTGCTGTCCGTGGGCGTCCACTGCGTTGCGATTTTCGGCTACCTATTCGGGTGCATCTGGGTCACGTGGCCCGCCTATTCCCACTTCAGTTCGGCCGATTTTTTCCCAACATCCCCAATTCCAATTATGGAGCGCAAGGTGTTGTTTGGCACTCTGTCCATGCGTGTTACGCCTAGCATGCTGCGCTCCATAGCTCTTTGGGAAACCCCGAACCTGGACCTCTGAAGTTCGGTCAAAGACCAGGTTTGAGCACCGTAGGTGAGGTTTGGTAAGATACACATGTCGACGAGTCTACGCTTAAGAGGGATAGGAAGATTTCCCTTGAGAAACTTCTTTAAAGACCAGTAGCCTCTCCAGGCATTGTCTATGCGACGCTGGATCTCTCGGTCTTGCCTGTTGTCGAAGGAGACTAACTGGCCTAGATATAAATACTCGTCGCCATATTGTATCTCGACCCCATCCACTTCAATCCTCGATTCACCAACATACATAATAAAAATAATTACAAAAGCACATGTATATTTATTTCGAGGGTAGTATAACAAAATATCAAACAGCACTATATTCTAGAACATTCATACAATGGTGTGATGTAACATTAAGGAGATGCTGATTGGTCCATCGTAGTCGATGGGCGTGGTTTACAACTGGTGGGAGCACCAGCTGTAGCCAATAGGAAATTAGTTTCTTATTATGAATAAAAATATCTCCGTCAACTTCATGCATTCCTGGTAATTGAAAGGAGAAAACCTGGATTCGTTAAACCTATGTCATGACTCATGAATATGCGAAACATTTTTCCGAGCACAAAATGTACTAGGGCGACAGAAAATGGAAGGAGGTTTCATTAACACATATAATGCCGTACTAACAAATGAACTAACTGAATTTTTTTTTTTGTAAAATACGGTCATGGAATGTGAGGAATGTCTTAATTCACTATTTTCGTTACATTTTACATAATGTAATAGTGAAATAAATAAATAAATAATGGTGGCTGCCATATATGGCTGACGCGGCGCCACTGTAATAAAATTCTCAATGGGGCCGCGTCAGCCATTTTGTCAGCCATATGATTTCAAAAGCGCGCGAAACAAACGCGTCGCTCGCCGCCGCCGGCGCCATTTTGATTGTTTAGCAGCCTGTGTTTGCCCCCCGCGCGTCATTTGTCGCTGTGCATCGAAGGAGACTGCAGTAAATAGTTGTTCAGTTAGTGATTTAGCAAGTTATTAGTTACTGATTTGTGATTTTCAACAAAAAATGGAAGATTTTGATGATGATTTGGACTACGAACTATCGCAATTAGATTTAACAGTGTATAATCAAGAATGTAACACATTATCAAATAGTGATGCTACACAAGTATTTGACGTTGATCTCGATGATACAGTATCAATCGCACGGACCAAAAATCATCATCGACGCCAGATTTTATCCGACAGTGAAGATGATCAGATTCCCGTGTTACCAACCTCACGAAATACTGAAGTATGGTTCAATCCGTTGGGTAAGCAACCAAGTATTATTCCATATACTGAATGTCCTGGGCTTAAGCCATTTTCATTGCGATCCAGCATGAGTTCAGCTAAACCAGCAGAATTTTATTCATTGCTAGTACCTGACAGTATATTCGAGTACATAGCCGAAGAAACAAATCGCTTTGCTTTACAAACCTTGAACAAAAGTGCAACAAAATCATACCGAATGCAGAAATGGATGCCAACAAATTGCCATGAAATTAAACGGTTCTTTGGCATTTTAATTTGGATGGGGATAGTGAAACTACCTCAACTATCTTTGTACTGGAGCACTAACAAATGTTTTGAACAGAAATTTGTCAAGTCCATTATGAGCCGAAATCGATTTGAACTCATTTTGAGGATGTTGCACTTTGCCAATAATGAAATAAATCACAATAAGGAGGACCGATTGTTTAAAGTTAGACACTTATTAGATATGCTAAATGCTAATTTTAAATGTCATTATACACCTAATCAAGAAATGTGTGTTGACGAAAGTCTAATCCCATTTCGTGGCCGCGTTATTTTTAGGCAATACAATAAAAATAAGCGACACAAATATGGGATAAAACTTTTTAAGCTGTGCTCAAACCCAGGATACACTGTAAAAGTGCAAGTTTATGCTGGCAAAAATTATGAAAATGTCAATACTACTCCGACTAATGTTGTCCTTGCCTTGTGTGACGATTATCTAAATAAAGGACATACGGTTTGCACAGATAATTGGTATACCAGTTTGGATCTGGCACGAAAACTACTAGCGGGACAAACTCATCTCATAGGCACACTTAGAAAAAACAGACGAGGTTTACCTCAAACAGTTGTCCAAACAAAACTGAAGACAGGAGAATTCTCAGCTCAAGAAAATGACGACGGAATAACAATTATGAAATGGAAAGACAAGCGGGATGTACTGCTGCTGTCTACTAAGCACTCCGTAAGTTTCAGAAGAATAACTAAAAAAGGAAAAGAAAAAATTAAACCGAAGATTGTGGTAGATTATAATCATGCAAAATCAGCGGTTGATCTGTCAGACCAAATGTCCTCTTACACAACCCCTCTTCGGAAGACAACGAAATGGCCCAAAAGATTGGCGATGGAGTTATTATTGAATACAGCGATTGTAAATTCATATATTTTATATAAATTAACAACCAAGAAGAAGCTCTCTGTCGTCCAGTTTAGAACCGCGTTGGTTGACTACCTCGTGCATACAGGAGTCCCGGAAACTAGTGCCTCCTCTAGACCTAGGCGAGTAAAGCATGAATTGAAGAAAAGGCAAGGATTGGCCTCTGCCTGTCGTAAATATTGTGTTAGGTGTTATAAAGAAAACTGTGCCCAATTTGGAAGAGTTCATGCTCGAAATAAAACCAAAAGAGTGGTAACATACTGCGAAGACTGCCCGAATGAGCCACACTATTGTATCAGCTGTTTCAATTTAAACCATAGATATGTTTGAGTTTAAACGTGTTTGAACATGATGATTGATGTAGAATTGATTTATTATTTTGCCAATGCCAACTTAAATATAAATAAAAGCAATTAAAACATTTACCTATAAATTTTATTTGCAAAAACCAACTATTTTTGTAATCACTCTTTTGTTTTCGAAACTTCCACTTACAAACTTGATATTTCTCAAAATGTAAGTAAAAGTGTCAATGCCATCATTACAGTTATAATTTACTAGGCCTTGTCAACCATACTACATATAGTTTAACATAAAAAACGTGGCTGACGACGAAAAATCGTGCTTTCAAAACAAGCATATTCCGTCAGCCACATATGGCTGACACGGCCCAATTGGTTTGGAAAATGTCAGCCATATGTGGCTGACAAGGCATTATATGTGTTAAACCTATGTCATGAATATGCATCTCAGAGCACAAAAAATACTACGGCGACAGAAAAAGGCAGGAGGTTTCTTTAAACCTATGTCATAAATATCCAACATATTTCTCAGAGCACAAAAAGTACTAGGGCGACAGAAAAAGGCAGGAGGTTTCATTAAACCTATGTCATGAATATGCAACATATTTCTCAGAGCACAAATTATACTAGGGCGACAGAAAAAGGCAGGAGGTTTCTTTAAACTTATGTCATGAATATGCAACATATTTCTCAGAGCACAAAATATACTAGGGCGACAGAAAAAGGCAGGAGGTTTCATTAAACCTATGCATGAATATAAAACATATTTCTCAGAGCACAAAAAATACTAGGGCGACAGAAAAAGGCAGGTTTCTTTAAACTTATGTCATAAATATCCAACATATTTCTCAGAGCACAAAATATACTAGGGCGACAGAAAAAGGCAGGAGGTTTCTTTAAACCTAAATCATGAATATGCAACATATTTCTCAGAGCACAAAATGTACTAGGGTGACAGACAAAGAAACAATGTTTTCTTTTTAAAGTTCTGTCCTCAATATATGAAAGAATTCTCGGAAGTATAAAAAGTACTAGGACAACAAAGACTGGAAGAGGCTACTGAAGTTAGAGAATTCTACCCACAGTCCAATGTCTATACTAGCTGCATTTATATACTCTACCCCCAGTTACATACTCCTCACTAAGAATATTATGTTATCAAATCAATGAGTTTATATGTGTCTTTATATGTTTACAATTTTAAATCATTTTTGAAAATGTTAAAAATATATTTTTAAAAATTGTCTGTATATTTTCTCATTCTTTCATAGGCTACTTTTCTGAAGTTTTACTTCTGCTGTGTGTGAATTGCTTGCATACACTTTATTTTGTGTGGAGCCTACTTGACAACAACTACCAGGTCATCAGAAAAAATTAATATTAGGTACCCATACTTGATAAATTTATTTAGCCAGCTGTTAACTAGCTATATCAGCTACAGGATGTCCACTGCTGAATATAGGCTTTCCCCAAGGATCTCCACATCAAACTGTTGAAAGCGGCATGCATCCAGCGACTGTTGTGTATTTTAAGTATATCTATTAGAACCACATCTTACACTACAAAATGTAATAGTAGTGAGACATTTGTAGTGGACTCCGTGGTGGGTTTGTCACCATAATATACAGGTCATCCCTAACTGGTGTATATGAATATCTCGCCATCAGTAATTTGCCAAAAAGCATAAAGGGGTAACATAAGATTTATATATGTCATGAATTAGGGCCCAGGTCCACACACATATTTTGAGGAAGACTGTGGAATAGAAATAGGCTATTACTGTTTCAGATACTTACTTGAAAAGACAAACATTTGTAACAACGAAGAACTTGAAAGACCTGCGGCATGATTTGAGAAACCCTGAAGCTACTTTAAAATCAGTTGTTCAAGTTTATTATAGTAATTATTTAGATATATTAATTATTCGTCTTAAACACTTCATTAGTTTCTATGTAATGTCCCGCTGTAATCAAGTGTTGGTATATTAACAATTAACATACAAAACCTCTCAGCCCCTGTACGGATTAAATATGTGTATATCAGCATGTAACATGTGTGAGATAATTTTTCTTTTAATTCATTTTTCAACCAGTTTTGTTTTATTTAAATTGCTAAACTCTTTTGAATGTTTCAGAGGTTATGGTTGACATTGACAGTTGTCACTTGTCAGAATAATCGTTCAAAAATCAACCTATATTTTATTTTTGTGTTGATACCTAAAAATACAAACAGGCAACAAACATACATTTATATAAATACACAAGTAGAGTGTTCTTAAAACTTTATTCTGAGCCACATTCATCACAGTTTTCGTATCTATGTCAATTTACAACATTGGCACATTTAAGTAAGTAAAATAGAAAGACTTAAGATTTACATTCAGTTAAGAGGTATGTCTAGTAAAACATTATTAAAAACATAATTTAGATTTCATATGTGATTTGCCAGAATTGTAAAAGATTTATGTACATATATTTGCTCAATACAAATATTCTAAGAAGCGTTTTTGTATTCTTTAAATAAGATATAATTACATTTGTGAAATTGTTTGTGGAGTGAATTACGTACGACAGAAAAGAAAAATCATTAAAATATTTAAATTCATACATTTTCATTTATTAATAATCTAGAATTCATTTTCTCGTTGAAGGAAAGGACGTAGAAGTCGGAATACGTAATATTGCTCCGTACTTTGTGTAGTTTAAATTTTTAAAATAGGTACTATTTAAAGTTATATTTATATAAATTACATGGTAGAGTGACTGAATTTAATAATCTATTTATTTATTAAACTTTATAGCTGATTTACGTGGAAGAATTTAATATCTATTCAAAAAATGATAATACGTGTCACATTCACTCGAAAATTAAATTAGAACCATCATTTATGATCAGTACGCAATCGCATACCATTTTCACAAAGGATTAATAATTTGAATACCATATTTCAAATGTTGAAAATATCTAAATAGACAATTTTTCAAAAGTTATTCAAAATATTTTTCTAAGCTAATTTTTGGAAACATAAAAATAATTACCTGAATATTCTGAATATGCATAAACAAAATTTCGCTTTCTTTTTTCTACCTATCTTACCCAGTCTCACTTCTCGTTCTTATTATCTAGTTAAAGTACCACATCTACAACATTCAGAGGACAGAATTTGTTACGTTTTTACATTCATTACTATCTCGTAAGGGATTGTACAATATTTTTTTACATAAGGGACACACATATTGTTATACAGTTTTATATAGACAAGTAATATGTAGGTATTTGATAATAGGTACATATATACTTAACTATTGATTATTTCCAAAAGTAATGCGTAATGGTTTATTTTCCAATTCTTAATCATAATAATATGTATAGCTATGGTAGCGTAATCAGAACGTTTGGCATCACATATACAATAACTTCGAAATTTGAGTAGGTTAATGTGTTTTCTATGTACATCGTCCTCGGATAAACTTTGGCACCTTAGTTCTTATAGTTCTTGGCACATTATATTTACAGTTGGCACAAATCACACCTACTAGACCGTTCAGTTAGGCCGTATCTCATTGAGATATACATACAAATATCTATGCGGGTAGGACATCAATAGTTCACTCGAAACGTATGGCTAAAATGCTGCGAAAAAATTCACATCCATTGGTGTATAGTTTAAAATGTAGTTCGATTGTTGTATGCTGTTGATGAGTTTATTGTCCTACCCCGAAGGAACTCTTATCACCCTGCCTGCAGATGAGGCACTCGCAATCTTCGCGCTAAGTGTTCATGACAGTGGTTCGGCGTCCGTAGCCGCGCCGGGCCGCCGGGCCTGTCGCGCCTTGAGCCTCGCACTCTCGTCGTACTCTATCTATTATATCGGCAACTAGTTTCTCTTCACGGGAACGCCTTTCTTCAAATTCTGCTTTATTGTTTACCGTATTATCTGCTGTAAAATTATTTTGATTAACTAGAATCATTGCTTAATTTTTTATTAAACTAAAATTACCACTGCTTATGACTTCTTTAGAGCTTTAGAACCTTATTCATTGAGAGACATAAATTTCGATTAAAATCTGTAAAATATTTGGTTCGCAACAAGTTTAACAGATTAAACTATATTAGATGAATACTTACATTTAGTGTTTCGATACTGTTTCCTGGTTTCCGTAGATTTGGTAGCAGTCTGTCGAACGATAGTTGTTTGATAGTTGGGAACAGTGGTTTTCGGTATACATAGTTCTGGGTCCGGTTCTTCCTTTATAACAGGAGAGCACTGTACTCCTATGTGCTTCTCTTTGGCCATCGCTTCCACCTGGCTATTCGTCAGCACTGGACTGGCATCTGCCAACACTTCACTGTGTCTACTAGCTACGTGACCGATGTATCCTTAAAAGCAATAAGTAATTTACACGTTATTATATTTAGTACGATATTCGTGGGGTGGCTGGTAGCGGTTGGCGACGATGGGCTGAAGATCGAGCCCAGTGGCGTGCTATGGGAGAGGCCTATGTCGAGCAGTGGACGCAGAAGGGCAGATGATGATGATGATGATTATATTTAGTACGTTTAACAACCTTACGATAGTGTCAAGAATGTGATATACTTGATCCACGATTAATCCTTTTTTGTTCGATGTTAAACCAATTAAACAACACTTTTTCTGAATAAGCAGTTCTAAGCAACGCTAGTAGTGAAATCATGAACTAAATTGTTACAGCAATAGAAATAATACGTACAACACCAATATTCGAGGGAGGTAGGTGCGAAAAATCTAGTGTTAGGCCCTGTCAATTAATTGTAATACAATGTGGGTAGAATTTTTTGTCATACCGATCTTGGACAATTATCATAATGAGATCTAGAATTACCTAGGTAACTACTTTGTAACTTGTGATGTCATACAAGATTTTTATTACGTAAGGCAAATTTTTTGTTATCAAAACTATAGGCTTCTCATTACAAGTAAATAGTAATAAATACATAAATACACTAAGACCTAGTCTCGTGTCGTGGCTATCAGGAACTACGAAACGTTTCGGTCTCACAAACATCCAGACCCGAAACAAATAATTGTAGAGCACACAAACATTTGCTTCGTTGCGGGGATCGAACCCGCGGCCTCTCGTTTCACAGCCGGCGTCCAGCCACCTGCGCCACGGAGGCTGCCAGACTGTAAAATAGGACAAACGGATGAAGAAAAAGGCAAATTACAAGAAATTACCTTTTCTGCTCTTGAAGTATATGAGGCACTGTTCACACTGGAACAAAGGCGCAGAGCTGGAAGGCTGGATCACGTGCTGTTTGTACTTATGCCTGTACCAGTGTGTCCGGCTCTGCAGTATTTCCCCACATCGCTTGCAAACAACAGTTCCGTCATTCCTCATAAAATACTCCAGTTGATCGGTTCTACCTTTAGACCCCTCTCGTGCCGCGCCTTGGTCTTTAGTAGTCTCAGTTATTTCAATTTGAGGTGTTATTTCTAAAGCTTTTTCCACAATGAAATGTACTTCTTTTGTTTCTTTGCAAACATTATCTGTTGGCTGCAAGTCGGTATTGCAGATTGTTGTTAGTTCCGATGCTGGGTTGGCCACAACTTTAAGAGTTATTATGGGCAAAGTGCTGTCACCGTAATCTTCATAAGTGTAGTGGTAATCTGGAAAAAACGATTTCTATCAATGCTTATTGTATTCGAGTACCGTCAATTTTATAAACATATTTTCCTACGATATTTTCTTAAACATTCTATTTGATAATAAATACTCTCACTAGACATTATCATTAGGATTAGAGATTACCATTAGGGTCCATTTACAAACTTGTTCCCAACATGTTTGTGCGTTCATGACATCATTCATAAATTTCTTTTTTAATTCTAGTTTCAGTTGCCTCGCCTTCAATACCTTGATTACTTATTAAAAACAATTGTTAACGATGTCGTAGAGCACGCCTGCCGAGAAAAAATAATTACCACATACCCTCCACAATTACACCCAGCGTGTTTCAATTAAAACTTGCATTTCCTGCTTTGTGGTAGGCTATCATTTATTACGCAGGTAGTCGTAGTTAATAATGGTTCATGTTTTTAATTCTTGATCATAAGCATAAGTTATGAACTGAGGGTAAAGGGACTTGTGACTTGAATTCTAACAGTAGAGAGTCCTAAGTAGGGGGAAATGATAATGCGGAAGGTCTAGGTAGGAGATGGAAAAACTTGATTTATAGCATCCGAACTGACGACAATTGGAAATAGATCGTGGCTTATAGATGGAAAAGAGGGAGGGACTTGCTCAACTGCAACTTAAGCGGTTTGGTGGACTTCGTGTATGAAATTCTTGATCAAAATTTGAGTTGTGGATGTCCTTACGACAACGAAAGGTTAAAGGTTCCATGGATTCGAAACTTTGACTTTTAATTTGCTAGATACTACCATAACAAGGCTCCTTATGTTCCTGAATACTTCTTTTATTTTGACCGACAAAGACAAGAGCAGATCGCTCGTCTGTTGGTAAGCATTGCGCCAAAAAAGAAGAGCAACGACATTCAGAATTTATTACTATTAAAAACAGCATAGGATTGCCCTGAGCTTGTAACTTAAAGTCATTCGGTTTTAAGTCTTTTAATGCCCTGTAATGTTTGCATCTGAAAAATGAACATGATACGAATTACTCGCAATATGGTAATTATAAAAACTAATTGTAGTATCTCTTCGATATTTCGACCAAACCTGAAATGGGAAGATGGTGTATACAGAAAAACTGACATATTTCTTCTATTTTATTTTTAGTGTACATATTTTCACAATAATTATTTTATGTTGGTAAGATTCATCGTTTAAAATACAACTACTATATTCTTTAATACAATAAAAATAAACTTTTGTATCGCTCCATCAATTTATTGTTAAAGCTTTGATGTCTGCAACGATATATTACACGTCTATTATATTTATTGCTAGGGATCGGATTACATGCATATTATGAGAATTTTGTGCATTTATTAAATTAATTCTGCTACAAAAAGCTATCTAGTCTTGGACTATTTAAACATTAAACATTTTGATGTTTTTGCAGTGTAAATATTGTCTTTTAATCATTTTGTTTTTAACAAAATTATAGTAGTTGTCGCAGAGATTCTAAAATATGGAAAATATATTTTTTTTGGCCTTCTGAATATTTCAAACTTTATATTTAATGAATATTTTAATTTTTATCATATTTTATGTACCTAACGTAAGTATTTACATATAATACGATCCCTACTTATTAAATATCTTCAGTTATAACGTGGTATTAATTTTGTTAACCGGTATTATAGACTATTGAATATCTAACGAAACGCTATATTTAAGGGTATTCCACAGTTTAATCAAATTAGTATGGCCCGTATAATACGAATAAAGAAACGTTACATTAGTTGTGCAATAAAACATATTATACTCTCTTAAAACAAAATGGTTGGGTTAAAATTCATCATACAGCGATTGGCCATATGTAAAAGTAATATTGTGAAGTGAACCTTATGACTAAAGTCTAAAGGTTATAAAAACTATTTTTAAACATTGAAATGAAGGATAAATACCAGAAAAAGTAATATTCTCTGAGAAAGGGCAACGTGTATTTAATCAATAGAATATGAAAACAGAACTTGCAAATATAAAGATTGCACTTGAAACGAAACATAAAATTTGTAAAATATTGAATAATGCTTGTATTTGTATAATAAAATATTATTGTCTCGTATATTGAATTTCACTCTGAATATAATATTTAAAGTTTTAATGTGAATCAATCTTGAAATATATGGAATTTTTATATATTTTACACCCTAACGAACAACTATTCTGTGCAATATAAAATTAAACAAATCCTTATTTGTTAGAATTAATAAAAACAAGAATAATATATCGCTAAAGTTTCACATATCGTGCTTTATGGATGCGTAATACTTCTAGCTTTGCATTTAAAGTTCTACAATATTTTCATAATGTCTCGTATATTTTACGCTGCCTTGCAGCACGTGTATAGAAAAGAATAGTAAGAATTACAATAACTCAACAATGAACATGACCGCCAACTTAGTTAGCACTAATATCACAAAATAAAATACTACAAAAAAAGATAAAAAGAAAATCATAATCACCGTTTCATACTAGAAAGTAGAAAGATAAACAGTGTGAACGGTAAAAGACGAAAAGAATGAAATAAAGACGAAAGGAAAAATAATTATGGATTTACTTTTAATACACCTACATATATGTTGTTACCGAAATTGTTTGTGCGATTGACTGGCGCTGACGTATCTACTTAATTAAAATCACACTGCAATTGTTAATACCTTGTTGGCGACTATTACTAAGTGAAGTAATACATCATATGATTATATACAAGAACGTAACCTAACAAAATCTTACGTAAACTTAACATAAACTATATCAAACTTGTGCGTTAAATTAAAAATACAAAAACGCAATTTTAAAAATCCAATAATCTTTTAAGTAGATATAAATGTAAAACTATACTATATTTTAGATTTTAATCTTCTTACATAAATTGCTCTTATATTATACTCTTCCCAAACAAGAACTTATATTAAAATGGACATTAGTAACAATCCTGAACGTTAACTTACAATACATGCAGCCGAGTTGCACGAGGTACCAACTGGCCATAGACAATCTGCCACTCTACAAAAACTCAGAGGCGTCAGACGACCACCTCGACAACCCCGACATACATCGTCACAATAACATACAACAAAATATTACTTTCCCTTATCAATGGAAGAACTGCTGATTTCGTTTCCCGTTCCAGATAAACTAGAACGTCTTGTATCAACTAAACATTATCCTAAAAAGACACTTGAAGACTTCAGAATTATACATTTTACAAAAATGATGAATTTGTGCTATGGCACTATTAAATTACATGTAAACATATCTATAATGCTTCAACTATATTCCTCTTGGCTAATAAAGATTCAAAAAGGTACATATCGTACGTAACAGTAGGCTCACTAATAATCATAATATATTTATTCATTAAACTACTTTAAAGTCTTTAATAAGGATAGAAATATAACATTTACATTTCAACATACTTAGACACGATCTAGTAATATGTATTCTACCAATTATGATATTGCTTCTATAACAAGCGGTCCTGCAGCAGTCTGCCCTCCGACGGATGCCGACGAGCTCCCGACAGTATCCGATATGCTACGGTAATATTTATTGTAAAACAGTCTTTGGTCGGTGTCATGCGATGCATCGAAAACTACAAGTATGGGCACTTTTAGAAAAATGAAATTGTTAACTGGAAGGCACATCTCAGACTTGTACAGCACCCGCTAACGCTAGTTCAGTATAAAAGTTAAATTTAAAACGCAGCAACTGGCCTCATCTATTATAGTGTATATTATTGTCTAATATTTGCACAACCATAATTTTCAACAAGTTAACGTAGTGAGCGTTATCTATGTAACCAACGTTTCATATTAAATGCATAACAGTATCATTGGAAATATTCACAATACGTACAATATAAAAACGTCTATGAAAATTTTAACTCCAAAAATAGAACAGTACTAGAATAATTGAATCCCTTCAAATATAAATGTAAGTATGAAAAAACGTTAACATTAGACAGTAAAGGCACTTTAAATTGCGCTTATCGAGAGTCTCCTATATATAAAAGTGGAATAACAAGAGCCAATTTTAGCAAAAGTCACTCAAACTTGCGTGGGGTCAGGCGACGAGTGCGTGGGCGTGGAGCCGTGCGGCGAGCCCGAGCCCATCGCCTCCAGCTTGATCCCCGGTGGAAGCTGGCCTTCCATACCAGGCAGCATAAAAAAAGTATTCGGTGCATACACACAATCCTTGGGCACGTAACAATCATGCGTCGTTTTCATGTGGTTTTTCATTTTGTCCGGCCTGGAGAACTCTTTGCAGCAGACGGGACAAGGAAAAACCTTTCTTTGCTGGCCTTCGTGGTACAGGAAGGCGTGCCTTTGGAATGAATACTTATTTTTGAATGTTTTCTGGATGTTCTCCTTAGCACACTCTGTGCATTGGTAGACGCCCTCGTTTACGGACGCGTATCTGAATAGATTTAACCCTCTGACGGACATCTCTGTGAGTTGTTCCGCGGGGTCGTTGGAGGCGGAGTTGGCTCTCCGTCTAACCCTCCTCCTGACGGATGGCCTCTGCATCTGGTTGCCTCCTGACTGTAGCGTGTTGTTGTTTAACGAGTCGTTTTGGTATTCGCTGGACGTGGAGGCCTGCGTCGCCGGGTTGATACGGATTTTTCCTTGACCATCGTGTGAAGGTGAATGTGCGTATTTGGTATCTTTGTGTTCCAAGTCGGGTGTGCCGCGTCCTGCAATGATAACGGAATATATAAACATTTTTTATTCGGCAAGTTATATTGAACACTGTTACCTGAATATATGAGTGGTTTTTGATTAAATGACAATGCCAAAATCAGATATACTTATTTCGATAGAATGTTTTTTCATTACCTACCATTATTCTAAAGAAATAATAAATTGCGAATATGCCTTGAGAATAATTCATGGAAGATAATTTATGCATATGCGTAATAAGATAATACATCGTAATAAGCTAATTGTTTTTAAGATTAGGGCATTGTCACAAGATGTTTTAGCTAATATTTAAATTAAAAACAAGCATTACATTTTATTCTACAATTTTTTACATTTCAAGCTCACTACTTTATGGTGAAACTACTAAGTTTACAAAAAGAACAGAGGAAAAAAATAAAAACAGCAAAGAAAATATATTAACCTTTATTTGTTCAAATTTAATGACGAAATTTATTACACCATGATTAAAATGAAAAACACGAATGACGGGACTACTCCATGGACGAATCTATTTTAAAGGCTGAAGTAAACAGTGGCTAGTATATTTTTTCTAATAAAATGTGTAAAAAAAGTTATATTGCACGAGCACCATTGATTTAAGGAGGATCATAATTTAGTACATCCCGTCAAACTCGTCCATGCAATAGGGCCTAAAAATAAAACAATTAAAAACTAGAAAAAAAAGAAATAATATCAATTTGGAACATACGTACTATAAATATATATTAAACAAAAATTAATTATCAGTCCTATAAATAAAATCAAATAAATTTTCTGAAATAAGTAACACTACTCGTAGGTTGTGTTTTGAAAGTAATAACGCCACAATAATTTGTAGCAAATTCAAACGGCTTAATCTAGTTTAAAATAAACATAAATTTATAAATTAATAATAAATTAAAAAATAATAACAAAAAAAGAGTAGATTTCACTATGACATAATAGGACTCAAGTGTTTGTATTTGGAACTGTTTCGGCAAGTTCAGTAGTAGGTACGTAAATATAAAAATAACACTTCAGTTAAACTTAGCGCTTAAGATCACATAAGGTGGGTTTATAGTTGAAAAATAATGTTAAAAATTTAGCATGTATATTGCATAAATTACCAAGTAAAAAAACTGCTGCCATAACTTAACACACGGACAAAATAAAACAAGCCGAAAGGTCTTGCGTGGACAAAATAAAGGAACATGTGATTAGCCTCATCGTTCCGACATATCAATCGTTTTCTAACAAAACGTATTAACATATGGGTGAAAATAAAATATACGAAAGCAACAATTTGTACTGGACCAACAATACTTTGTTCTTTTCAGAGCGTCAATTTGAGCAACATAAAAAGCATTTAAACGTAATCTAGCTCTAACCACACCATCTACGAGACATGAGAGTAGTATCATAGGATAACATACCTGCATCAGTCCTCTCTCCGTGACTCATTAATATTTCTACAATTCAGAAAATTCACTCCATTGTTAACAACACTATTTTATGTCTATATTAATCATAAATAACTTAACTTTTAATCTATTCTTTACTAATAACCCGTGTTGTTACTTTGCTACTATAAAAGTAAGATGAAACATTGTTGAAATCGTTAGTTCATCGTTGCTACAATAATCACAAGCGGCGGAGCGGCGGCCCCCGGCGGGCGTCCGACCTCACGCCATCATTGTTTATTACAAATAAAACGAATGGCAAGACATTCATCTCAACATTCAGTTGCCACCAATGTTCAACTGCATCCCGAACGACACTACATTACAATATTTACCATTAACAATAAGTACTACGTAAAGAAATTAACAGACAAGAAAGATCACAAATAAACATAAAATTGAACTTTTTCAACATAACATAAATAAAGAGGGGCACAAATAAAAATATATTATATAACAAATAAGAAACAGAACAAGCGCAACATCCATTGAAAATATATATACTATTTTTGATGTAACTTTTATTATTCTTCATTAAAGTTTCTAAAAATAGTAATTAACACCTTATTGTATACAATTGTATTTCATTTATTAACAAATAATGCTATTCTTGTGTAACTTTCAATTCTAAACTTTTCTAAATATTACTTTTTGCGTTTGCTAAGTTGTCTATGTGCAAATAACAAAAAATATGAATCTGCTTAACATTTGGCTAAGATCTATTTTATTTTTGTGAGAAATTGAATCGTATCACGTAAGAATGCATAATTATTGTATTTGTGAATTACAATGTCTACGAGAACTGATAACAATTATTTCAATTTGTTCACAATCGTGTTAGCTGCACCTGCATCTCTTTGTAAATATAATATTACAATACATTTCATAGCGTAACATTTTACAACATAATCCGAGAAAAATACTATGAGTAAAGGCAAACATCGCCGTATATGAAGAAACTATTTTAATTACAATATTTTTTTTGTGTTGAATACATTATGTTACTTTTATTGCAAAAAATACGTGATTTGCTATTTTATTTTTCTAATATTCAGTTAATTTGTAAAGGAAATTTGAAACTAACATCTAGATAAAATTTGAATTCCGTAAACTGTAATATGAATAAAATATAGCTATCATCCATTTAGAATATGTAATAGTAATAGTATATGTATATATATATATATATATATATATATATATATATATATTGCTTTATGTGTGGAAAATCTTGGAGATTAAACCAAACAATATGTTAACATCGATCGCCTGTATCGTAGTTAAATCGGAACATATAAATTATTATTTCGCTGACCCACAAACAAGGTTGGCTATTTACAAAGAGGATTTCAAAACAACAATATCAACAAACAATATACTTATTAGTATATTGTGGGGACAATCCATTTTAATGTCTCATCACATGTGACATTATCTTAAGTATAATTTAGCACCAATTAATGATATAACATTAACAAATAATATCTTATTGAGATGATAAATATAAATATAACTCCATAACATAAAAATAACTTTCTCTTTTATTGATTACAATTGTTACGAATTTATATCTTTACATTTGTGATATCCATATATATATGTAAATATATACTATAAAGTACCTAGTACGATGGAGATAATTAAGTAGAAACAAATGTAGAACGGGTTAAGCTTAGGCACTGGCTAAATTGACTATCATAATTTAATTAATTTTGAAATAATAGTAGCCTCACCTTATTTAAGTATAAATTTCTTCCGTTTAAGTACCTATCAATGTCCAAGGTAAATTTCATATAAAGTTTATGAAAGAAGGTAGGTACAATAAATTCGTTTTTCATGAATTTGAACAGTCTTAATATTGATTATCAAGACTAAATCGCCTCGAAAGAGTTCACGTCGCCACGTCGAGCGTCGACACTACGGCCGCGAGTTGTCCCACCATCCATCGCAATGGGAAACATGAGATGATGTTCTTAGTTTAATTACAATCATCGTATTTAACTACGTGGGCCTAAAAGGTTTCTATACTCCTAAGGAAGCTTCTTAAAGTACATATTGTAAACTTTGAATAATGAAAATAAATAATACACAATATTCTTTGAAATTTCTTAGACGTCTAGTAGTCAATAAATATTTAACTTATTCATATACAAGTAAAGGCACACTAATAGGCAAGCGTTACCTGGACCTACGTTTTTACATTGGAGAATTTGGTTGTAGGGCTGACGTAATGAGAGTCTATTGAAGAACAAGGTACACATACACTTCTTAAATCATAGCGCGCCGGCGGCGACCACAACAGATGCTCGCCCCCGACTCGAACCCAATGGTGTTTGTTATCGTTATGGAAGACTACAATTGCCTCTAAATTTAACTAAATAATTTATAAGTACCATTTCTTATGTTACATATTTTAAGGCATTTCCATTCCTACTAAAATATAATTTACAAATCATCTCATGATTCCAGATATTTATCATTCAAAGCACCTTGCTAAGATCACTTCAACAACATCCCCGTGTTGTCTCACTTCAAGTACATATAAACATTGTATATTTTACATATTCGTTACTTTAAGTAGGTTCCCATTTCTAGTATTATGAAGATCGAGAGATAAAAACTGTATAAAGTGATTATAGTACTACAAATTCACGGAAATAGTTTAGGAATTTAACGCGGAAATTGTCAAATTTTATCATCTAGTACAAACCCAACTCTAGATAAACATATGTAGTAGTTATATAATCTCTTGTGTATCAACTATTTCAATATATATTCCATATTGTCTTTGACAAAATATCTTTATACATGTAGCTAATGTAGTAGTAAAGAAATAGATATAGTTTAATTCAATGACGGCAAATGATATTATTTATAATGTGTCTATCGCACATATTGTTGGGGCTCCGCTTGGCTGTTCAGGAACTGATTTTGTATCAACAACACCTATGCTACATGATCCCGATTGACTCTAATAAGTTTAAAAGCTATTCTATATTAGATTGCTCCATCTATTACAACGTGTGTGTAATTTAAATACGCGTTTGAATAGCATAACATTTACAACCAAACATTTCAACATTGATAAACTATTTTAAATTAATCTTAACAAAATCTACAAAATAAAATCATAGCCTGCGTTGAGTTTTACTTCGAAGAAGTTAAATCGTCATTTACAACTAAGATCACTAATAAGGCAAGTAAAATGAAAATGCATATTGACCACTACAAGTAACACGCCGGCACGCGAGGCGCCGCGCACTGTTCCCCCGACAACACCAGCTCGGGAGGCGAGCGCGCCGCGACCGCAGCGTGCCGCCCGTGCCCCATACTCGTAAACATAACTATTAACTTAAACTAACTAATTCAGTTCAATGAGAATTGCATGTTATATTCAGCACACGTACAGTAATCAAATACACTACGATCACCATGAGTAGTTACTTTGTACCCTGAAAATTTTGTAAGTAATAAAATTAAGTAACAAGTAAGTGCAAAATAACAAGTAAATCATAGCAAATTTTATAAATCTCTTTGAAGTCAGCACTCTGAGAAAAAATGGAACAACATAAATAATAAATAGATAAATATTAACAACAAACGACATTCGTCGTCTAACATAACAAACTTATTGAAACGTTCACGAAACAGAGCACGATGCTTATTCAATCGCTGTCTACCATTACCCACTATTTAGAATTCGAATTGTAAGTTAAATAACGCATAGGACAAATAAATCCTACTCTTACTAATCAGATCTTATTACTTCAATATTAGTTATTGAGTATGACTATCATTTAAATCATTAAGACTCCTGCTTTGCCATCTGCTCGTTCGAATTCGGCTGATTCTTGTGTATGATCTTTAAATGTGCAATCATGTTATCTTTCCGCGTGAACTCTTTGAAGCAAATCGGGCACGGGAACACCTTCACGTCTTTCTTGTGGGAAGTGACGTAGTGCCGGCAGAAATTGCTGATGTGCGTGTACACCCTCGCGCATATTTTACATCTAAACACGTTCTCACCCTCCTTGATACAATAGTCCCTGACGGACTCGTTTGTTTCCTCGTGGTAGTTACCCACGCCGCCCATGTTGCTTTTCCTTATGGGCGAGGGAAATATACGATGCTCCCAATTAGTTTGCGACAGGTCGGACATATCATTGTTAGGGATACTGAGGTTGTTCTGTTCGAGTTCCGCGGCGAATAACTGGGTGGCAAGAGCTGGCATCAAAACTGTCTCGGGTGGGAATTTGTCGAAGGTGTTCAACGCGGGATTCAGATTCGATAAGCCGGACAGGTGACTGAATAAGTTTCGAGCTCTGATTTTGGACATTTGGGGTATTAATTTTTTACTATTCTTTGGTTTTAAGTTACGACCTAGTCGAGCTTTGTCATCGGCGTCCTTGAGAGGACCGTCCTGTGAGTTGGAGTTTTCGCGGTTTTTGTCTGGATTATACTTATATTCTATTGGTTCGTTATAACCGTCGTTTGTTTCGGCAGCTGGTTCCTGTTTTATGGATCCATTTTCAATAGACAGTACGGGCCCGTTTGATGGATAGTTTTGTTGTATTTCCTCTTTCGGCGGTTTTTCGGGATCTGAAATATTACAATTTCAGCTCTAAATGTGAAAAAACAGGTGACTTTCGATTGATATATTGATTCAAAATATATAATAATGAAATTTTATATCATTGGAAATATTTTAGTATACAAATCGCGTTAGAACTTTGCATTTATACTATTCGTAGCGTCTAGAATATTTCCAATTGCCTTATTACGAAGGAAAGCTATTGGGAATAAGCCTTGTTTGTTTTCCCTTGTCTCAATTGTGATACTGAATTACTTTGATTATAAGAAGTTATATAGAAAGAAATAATTACTCAAACCATGAACCACACCGAATTCGCCCCTGGCCATTCCTCTAATAGCTCTCCCCAAAAGCAGAAAAGCAAGCAATAGTTAAAATTGTCGATTTATAGAAGAAATAAGCGTCTGTTACTCGTAAACGTCAAAAATAATTTCATAGATATTCACTTACCCCTTTTGAATAAATTTTAAATATCATAAAATATGGTAGATTTCGTATTACACTTCACTTTGTTTCACTTATATATTTCCTAACGTCAAAGCTTATATCCCATTAGCTTTTCCCTTATTATTTTTATTTTACTGTTGTAACAATGTTAGATCACCGGAAAGGAAGATTAAGGTAGATATTTACAAAAGGTAAGCAAGTACACCATTTTTATTTTTATTTATTTTAAACCGCGATTTTGTTATTTTCATTTCAATAGAGATTTTGTGTTTCTATCTAAATATATCTAAAAGAAATATGCACATATGAACATTCATCTCTTTGTATGTATGAATGATGATACAATAAGTAGAGTTTACAGATCTATCCTAAATACGAAAGCGACATACCTGCTGACTCGGAGTCTTTGCCGGTCATGGGAGCTTCAGTGGACTGCGCGTCGTCGCCCTCGTCGATCAGCAAAGCTTCCCCCGTCTCCTCGCCACCCGACGTGCCGCCATCCTCAGCGTTGAACCCATCCATAGACATCTTCACTTCCAACATCTCCGGGGAGCCTCTGATCAGTTGGTCGCCAGCTCTGTTGTTGGGCGCATGGGACGCAGACTCGGGAACGAATTCGCCCGGCGGACTCGCCGCCGTATTTAGAGCGTCGCTCGAACTTCCACTGAGTTTCCTAGGCCGACCTCGTTTCCTTTTAGGTTGCATCAGAGCGTTACCCAATAAAGGCATCAATAAATTAGGAGGCGCTCCCCCGCTGGGAATGCCAGACGCCGGCCGTTTCTGATGCATGTAGGGGTTTATTCTGTGCAGCTGAGGCGGAGGAGTGTGACCGGACGCGTTCGTTTGTTGTTGCTGAATTAACGAATTGGTTAGAGCCGGTATATCACATTTCTCCTCGTTTACTTCGGTGAGGCCTTTTATTCTTAAACTCTCGGCCACTTTTAGAAAAGCGGTCAAACGCTCTTGGTCAACACTCACTTCCCCTCTGTACATGAAGTCTAATAAACTCTTCATATCTGAATAGGGCACGTCTTTCAATATAACGATGGGGTGTTTCTCCTGGTGATTGACGAACAAAGCTTGAAAGTAAGGACTGCAGGCCGATAAAACCATCTTGTGTGCCTTGAGGAGCTGGCCATCCACGGCCAGGGTGACGTCTGTGAAGGTCTCGGCGTGCAGCAGCTGGTCGAACACCGACAGCATGTTCGACTGGTGGTTGTTCCACCTCAGGCAAAATCTTTGCGTAGCCATCTTCGATTGTGTTTTTTTCCTCTTTGGAAGATACGACTTTGCCAGTCTGGGCTTAAAATCTAATAAACCAACAAGTATTCAATGATGTATACATAAGTATCTCTCTCTTGTTCCATGAACAATACAACAAAACGTCAACAATAGATAATGTTTACTTTTAAAAAGTCATTTTCAATTTGTGTGTTTCATAGTGTTAAGTGCAGTTTGTGTGCCGGGCACATGGGGACCTGGAAGGAGAACGCACATGTTATTACAATATAAGCTTATAGCCCGGGGTGGTTTCATTTGTATGTAAGACAGAAAGTGGAGGATTGTCTTGATTTCTCTGCTATCGTGTTGATCAGAAATAATTAGCTGGTACAAGTGATTACAGTAACTGCACGACATTGGCTTGTGCTTGTCACGCTATTATCCTCAGCGGGCTTCACGCGATACATCCACTATACACTTATCAGATCGGAGAAGGGAAACCGTGATCGAATTTATACAATAAATGGAATACACCTGATGTCATTGTTATAGTCTGCTGTTAAACCATATGTTTTCTTTCAATAATCAAAAATATTCTCATAATAGTTATAAGCACTCTTACTGTCTCTTGTCTCATTCATAACCTGCAATTAAGTCGTCCATTTTTATAATAGAAGTCTGACAAACTTAAAGCATGCAGCCAGTTACATATCTAAAAATAAATAAATAATTGCTGCCGGGCTCTACAAACAAAAATTTATTGCAATGTTAATTTATTAATGAAACGTATAAATGGGGATATCAGAATAAAAATGTATTGCATTTAATATATTATGTATCGACATTTTAGGCCTCAAGGTACGTCCTTTCACAGTTCATTACTTTTTTTAAATAATTCTCTTACTTTTTTTTCAAATAGGATACACATATAGAAATAGGTAATCTATTTGAAATAAAAAAAAATAACTATGCGGCTTGAATACGAATTGCAAAATAATCATTATTATAGCTGAACAAGAAAAAAATGCTCTTATTAATGATCTTTATTTCTCTTATTATATTAGTTATCTCATTAATTTATTCAAAATATATACGGTTATATTATAGCGTAATTCACAATTACCTAAAACATTTGCTACCTAATTTAAAATTCATATGTATTTTATAAAGTTCCAATAACAGGATCCTGCGTAATTGCCGCCTATATTAGCCATTGATTCACGCAAACTATCGGAAATAATGAATATAATTTCATTAATAATATCCATAACTCACAGATATATGAGTAAACAATGACGAATAGTTTTAGCATCCTCCTTAATCCACTAGGTACGCCTACCGGATATAATATCTGGACAAGTACCAACTCCTGAAGATATTAGCGTGCCAATCGTGTTAACAAAATAATCCACTTTTGAAAACATCGAAATAATTTTTAAACCGAGATTTCAATAATGACCAATAAGTTTGTGAATGAATCAAATACCTAGCTAATTTAACCAAGGTTAAAAAAATCGAGGGCGCCTCACTAGCCTAGCGGCGGGAGGGAGTCCGTGCATCGGCGAGCGCACTGCAGAAAAATTATTCATATAGCCACCTATACCTACGTATACTACGGCAAAACATAACCACACAGCACGGACGGTTCGCACAGCACTTCTCCCGAAACAATTATTATACACCTACATAATTTCCGATTCACAAAAAAATAACGTGACAACAAATCATAACCGCTCGATGAATTCCAATCGGAGTCTAATTGGAATCGCCTCATGGTGTAAAGCTACAATAACACGAACATTCGGTCCACATCCACAGGTGCTGAATGCAGAGTGCTGACCACAAACGTTATCGCGGTATAAACGGGCGCTCGAATTATTACTACGCACCCAGTCGAGCGCGTTACATTACGTCATCACAATGGCATTATTACCTCCGATATCCACATTAATTCAACCGATACGTCGCGATAAGCATCGTTTGAGAACAATTATATCACTGCACAAACATAAGGGAACGTACCACACGTATCTGCACCACGATCAACTCGACCCTTTTATGGGAATGAGGATCAGCCCTTCCGCCATAGTCCGAGTCCGCGTTTACGTCGCACCCCGCTCACCCGACGACTGACGGCCGCAGCCCGCAACCCCGCGCGGCGAACACCGACTCGCTAGTCGCGGAGCGACTCGAATATCTCTCACAAAAAATACGCCGTCATCATCGAAATGGCGGCAGCGGATATATTCAGCGCAGGGTGCACGCTAAATATTGATTTATTTTAATATATTGATTCGCCACGCTGCAGGGAACTCCATCCCTCCGCTTTTCATGTTTATTTTTAACTACTGGGATTTATCAATGGCTTACAGTGCCGCTATCCAAGTTCACCGGTTATCAATTAAACTTATTCAAATGGAATAGGGGCGAGGTCGATGCAACAGGACGAGCGTGATGATTTATGTAAAAAAAGTCATCGCAATTAAATAACTACCGACCACTTACGCATTTACAATATTTAAATTAATTGCTCTAGTTTATAATTCAGTATAATATATTATACTGGTTTTATCGGCGGGTAGTACATATAACCTGCTGAGGCTGTAAATAAAAAATCTAAACATTTCTAGTTATTTTGTGGTCAGATATCTAGATTTTAAATTACAATGTTTCTATTTCTTTCGACAGAGCAACAGAGGACCGGTGACTAGCGACTATTCCAATTTGTTTCAGTAATTATTGACGCAGTCGTCATTATCGACCTACCTTTACATAAATATATTGAAGGGATGAGTTTTCCACGTGAAAAACATCAATCCATTGGTGTTGTCGCCATGTCAGCAGCGTTCGCCGTCTCTGTCCCGCGCGGGCGGGGTTGTATGGACGCCCTCTGCGCGGCGACCGCCGCCGATGATGGCCGAGCGCCGCCACTTTTCGCAACGAATCCACCCGAGTCCGCACGGAAAATAGATCGCGGGGCGCACTAGTATTTCTTCTAAGTTTTAAAAATTCACATCAACAAACACCAACTTTTGAGAAAAGTCGTAAGGAGTCCTAATGAATTGAATGTACGTTTGCTATTAATTTTACACTGTTAAAAAATAAATCCATGCACGGATGTGACGTAAAAAGTTCAGGATATGAACAAAAAATCCGCGCGCGTTGTGTTACTCGGAAGTATTTTTAATAAAAATGGCCTGCCGCCTCGGCGGGAGGAGTGGCAATGGGCAATGAGGTCGGTACCCTCTCTCTGGCACCCGCGCGCGCCCCTCCCTGCCGCCACACTCCGACATAGGGTTAGAAAGTTTCAAAAGTGAATCGTGGAAAACATGACCAGCAGCGACGTCCTGGGTGCATCAAGCACACGGTTACAGGGGCGACTTTGACACATCCCTTCTACTTTAATAAATTACTTCAGCACAACTAGTAGTTTTCTTCCATCACTTCATAATAATGATCGTCAAATAGATAATTTATTAGGTATTTCAAAACTATCCCCAGAGGAGTAGTGAGTGGCCAACTCACAACTAAAATGACCGGCGTCGTTATCAATTACATTCCCTCTATGAATATCATGGTCATGTGGTCTGCAGACGTGTTGTTTATGAATCAAAAGCTTATCACAAAAATTATCGATGTCCCCAAAGATAAATTACGTAATTATTAATAAATAATAATTAAAAAAATTGTCAATTAACTGTATAATTAAGAGCTCCAGATTAAAAAGATTATGTTTTGAAAAAAATAACTGTAATAATTTATGACAAATGAAATACTAAGTTATTGATTAATCAACTTACGATTTATGATTCATACGGCACTCGAAAACGGTACACGAAAACTAAGCACCACTTTTTAAAATCCAAATACATTACACAAATTCGATCGACACATTCCAAATATTAATCCAATAAACTAACATAAATTACAAGCAAAAAATGATGACTTACCAGCAAAACACAATGAGAACAATAATTAATTGAAATAAAGTTTCCACGAGCCCTATGTAACGCCAGTAGATCGGAAGCAAAGTCAGTCGAAATATATTTTTCGCACCTGTCTGTTGTACACTGGTATCGATTGGGCAGAACGAGAGCTATAATTCAGTAGTGACCTGACCTAGGTCATCGTGCCAGTGTTAGCTGAAGTCCTTACAGTCAGCTGACCCAGTTTTCAGGCGGCGCGGTTGCTGCATAAAAGCTTGCCAACATACTTTCCCCTTAATAACAAACATGCCCTGGAATAAAGTTGTCACGTTTTTACAGTCAAACGGCGGAGTTCGTATGAATTGTAAGTAATAAATGAGTTGTTTACAGGCAAATGTAGTTTTGTTCAACTGTTAAGTATAGTTGCGTCAGAATTCAATTTTCTGTAAGGGTGTTATGAAGCGATTGAGATAAATCGCATTAGTATGGATCTAGTCACAAATTTTCCAGACAAACATTTTGAATGGGAGAAATATTCAGCGTAAGTAGGGCTCGTAAATCGGGACAATGGCCTAAATATTATGCAGGATCGGTCTGCTATCTTTAAGTAGCGGGCGTAGCGCTTGTGTAAGTTAAAATGTAGATAGTTAACGGTTTCAATGTAACCTATGTACACGCGGATTACATTTCACACAAAAGCCCCTTTTCTTAAGTTTGGATGTTTCGAGTGTCCAATGAA
This sequence comes from Deilephila elpenor, assembly GCA_949752805.1. Taxonomy (NCBI): domain Eukaryota; kingdom Metazoa; phylum Arthropoda; class Insecta; order Lepidoptera; family Sphingidae; genus Deilephila; species Deilephila elpenor. The sequence goes on along the minus strand of OX457097.1, from coordinate 10,091,457 downwards.
TAAGCAGATTTTGCCGTAACGGCTCGCAGCGAACGGTCGACGGTAACTGTTAAAACTACGAGAGTGGTAAAAGCTGCGAACAAAAAGAAATCCTTCGGCTTTCTAACTGAGATGAGGCGGCGAGTGTGCACATCTTACACATTAATTGCCTAAGAACGTTGCATATACTATAGCTTTGTTACTTTTGCGGAGACATACTCATTACACGACATAGAGGTGGGTTATCCAAATCCTGCACTATTAGTGCAAACTACAAACGTGAACAATCTTGCTAATTATGATGATAATTCACTGTAACTTTACATTAACTAAATGCTAATTTATTTAGTAATTAGCTTTGTGAGTTGTTTAATGGCCACAAGACTAATGGTGAAAAGCAAGATGCCTCTGTAAATCAGTCATAGCTTTATCGATTGCGATTGACTACTAATTTTCATCCCTCGTTTATCAATCTCTTTTCTGAATCCACCTAAAGATATGCCCTGGAAATATGTCTTCGAATTAGTTTAAAAACACCGATCGTTTAAAAATTCACAATCACCTCGCGGATGGTCGTAAGTGTAGCGAGCACATTCGTAATAAATTACGTACCTAACAAAATGGAACGCGATAAAATGAGAGCAATCTTGCTGCATGACATTTATTAAGGCTCTAAGGCTTAAACATTTAACTAGGTAGTCACTGCACCATCGTAGATCGCCTGTAGGGTTGCAACTTTAGCTACATACTCGTATAAGAAAACTGCATTACTACAAAGACAGTACGAACATTTTATTGCCTACAATGTCGTTCAATGTCTTCATTGTTAAAGGAACAAAGGAATACACTGTATCATTTCAGTAGCATGCAAAATGCAAATACATCAGTGCGAAAATTGCATGCACATTGTCCCTAAGGCCAGCTCGGGATAGCCGATCATATTTCATTAGTCTATTCAGCGGCACACGAGCCCGGTTTATCATGCCGCAATATCCTTTTCAATATTTTGCTGAGACTTTGAATTATGAGCTAATGTTCCGCATACGCTTATTTACCCCTATAAGCTATCGCAACCAATGTTTTGTTTATGATGAATTCTGATAATTTATGTTATTTAAAAAATATGTAAAATAATATTAAATCACATTTTATTTAAGTTAGCCCAAACAAATTGATACAAAAATAATGAAATATTAAAATTGGACTAACTTTTTCCATCTTAATTGAACCGGTCCGATATTTAAGCGACTTGTAAAAGAGAGGGAGGCTTCCAATTCGACGCGTATCTTTTATCAAGCAAGATACCACAATAAAAAATACTTGTATTCGTCAAATTGATATTCTTTCATAGTAATCGGTGTGATAGAGCAATTTCACGCGTTTTAACACGCGAGGCCGGTGTGTCTTTATAAAAATTAGCATCTTGCCATCTTTAACAGCCTTCGGGACTCCTTAAAGACAGTGATTAATATAACAATTAAAAACAAATTGCTTCTTAAGACTGCTACATTGAGAACGACATAAGCAATATTGATACTATATAAGTACTTCGGTGTTTCGCTTAGGTGCTTTTCCTAATCGAATATTTTAGTTACCAAGTAGAATACAATTTTGTACTAAACATTTATTTATGAGAAGGTTCTGAAGTTTGTTCATGGGTATGCTTAATCAATCAAGATCAAAATATAGGGCACAAATAATGTGACAAAGGAATAATCTTCAAGTGAAGTTTTGTTTATCAGGGGCCGTCAATTTAAGTGCGCGATGACAGGTGACTCAACTACATAGGTAGCGGAAAGGATGAGTAATATCTGCGGATAACTTTTTAAACATTTTTCGATACTTGTACTATAATTATATACACATGAATATTCTTTTTTGAGTCTGTTTTTTATATTTCTAATTAAATAGCGATGATAATAATCTAGCAATTATATTTTTTTATTATGGTGGTGTTTTATAAATGAAGATATTACACTTGTAAGAGGTAGCCTACAAGGTCGCATCGTTTGGCAAACGGTTTCCCCTAAACTTATTTATCTTTGTGTATGCTATAGTTGATAAATATTTGTGATTGAAGTGTTTCTGTAAAAATAAAAGAGACAACACGTGTAATGAATATGATCAAGTAAATATTAAGTATCGTCAAAAAGGCACGATTGGCGATATTAAAACGAGTGTCCTAGATATCGTCTGCAATGGTATCTACTTTTCCCGCTGATCTCGCATATTTTTAATCTATTTTTCGTCGACGCTGACTGCGATTTTTAAAAAGCCGTCGATACAACGGTTCTTTTTAATTTTGTTCTGTAATTCGGCACGGCTATATTACAATTTGGGGCCCTAAAATGTTGGATGCAAGTAGGTGGTGGGTATAAGGGCCATTCCTGCTAGAATCAGTTGGTCTAACGGTTCATGTCTCGGTTCAATGACTCGATTCGGACGCTCAATTTTCGCCGGGTACTGTTAGATATCTGTTGGCAATAACACACTGTGCGCTGATGAGACCGAATGTCTCGGGGCGATGCTGCGGTCCACATGCATGGGCCTCAATATCCTTTTTATTCTTCATCTACTTTCTAGTCGCGTTGTCTATCCCAGACGGTAGGAATGTCGTTTTTTTGCTGGAAACGTGAGATAAGTAGCACCAGATGGTTTATTGTTTGTGTATTCGGAACACGTATGAACCTACACATTATGTAGAAATATATTGCAATCGTTTCAAAGTATACATGAATACTTTTAAAAATATTCTTACGGCATAAAAAAATAAATCGCTATCAAAAGTTTAAAAATAGAATTTGAAAATAATTTCAACTTCCGGTTACAATTCTTAAAAACGTATTCGATTGGCTAAGGTTGAATTCCTAGCAGAACTAAAATGCTGATTTGTCTTGGTGTGCATACTGCAATACGTTTTCCTGTTAGAGGCAATCATAAAAGGACTAAAGTCCTAATGATGTCATGGAAGGTTGCGATGCACATAGTAACTTTAATTAGATCTGTAGGTATCATTTTTATATGATGGTTAATTTTGTTTTTTTTTATATGTATGAGGTTAACTGACTGCCTCGGTGGCGCAGTTGTAGTACAGTTTGATTGCAAAGCTGAAGTCCCCGGTTCGAATCCCGGGTCGGGCAGAGTGATATTGGATTTTTCTATTAATTGTCAGCCAGGAACCAGGTATTTGTGCCCGATATGGCGATAGACTCCTATCACATTGTGGGACAGAACACACAAGGCGAAAGGTGGGAGTTATGGTAGCACCTCTGCCTAGCCCTTCTGGGAAAAAGGCGCAAGAAAAATTTCATCATTGACAGTTATTGTAAAATTTTGCGTTAAAAATAATATTTTTTTATATGTAACTTATTTAGTTTCGCAATACATCAATTTTACTTATATCGTCGGTAGCTAAGGTGGTGAATTAAACATAGCGCCCGTGAGTTGTCAAGGAGTGGTTTGACGTCAGTCAGTTGCTATGTGTGTCAGCGCGGTGCGTGCAGGGAGCGGCTTGATTCCTGCCTGGCCAACTCCCACTTCCAAGAAGGGCTAGTGGGTGAGAGCACGACCATTCCAAACTGAACCTTGCATCGTTTGCACCACACACACTTACATTACTCGAAGACATATCAGCATTATGTTCTTAATTCAAGCAAAATAACTTAGGCGCAATGGTGGTAAATAGTTTTGACGTGCAATTACCAACACAAAACCGAACTCGGGACGTGTTTCTCGTAATTACACGTTGGTATTCATGTTAATTGTAATTTGCAAAACTCGCTATCAATCATTACATTATTGTTATTAGTCAAACGATTTCCGCCAATGAGCAATTTAAGGACTATTTAAAGCACATTAACGTCCACATGATTTCACAAACGAGCTGGGTGAATTTGAAGAATTTATTGCACAATCTTATCGACTGTAAAAAAATCGGACGTTATCACGATATGTCATGTCTCATCGCGTTTTACCAGGTCGCATTCGCACAATCAGGGACACCTGTCGATGCGATCTTACGTCTGTCTCCTTATTCGCTCGACATCGAAGTTCATATTCGATTTGCTATCTTCTCACGCCGTTTTTCACGAGGAGAGTGAGCGAGACGGCGCAATCTGTGAATTGAGTGGGCAATCGGAATAGGCTAGTTTTGAGAGGCGAACAGCAGCCGTTAGTAAGCCATGTCCCGTTACCATGCGGCTCATCACTAATTCCATCTCACGAAAGCTCAAGTTTTGGCGGTGAATCAATTAACCCTGAACGGTCGGTGCAGTGGTGCTACTTTTAAATTTTTGTGGGCCTTAGACGAGTGTTTGCGTGGCCTAGTTTAGGGCGGTTTTGATTTAAGCGCAAACATTTCTTTGGCGACGTCCTCTCTAGAGATGGTTGCGAAACAGGGGCCCGGGTGCGGCAACGAGTTTTTATTTACCAACTGCAGCAACTACCTTCGTTTTTTACTTTATATTTTTAAACTTTTTTTTCTTCTACGTGTTACAATTACATAGATAAATTAAACTTACATAATTTATAGCACCGTCTATATGGGATTAATATGTGTACTCATAGGTAAATAAATAAATATTAATGAATTTTCAGGCACAAGTAAATAAGGAGCAGGTTGTGTTATGTTATAAATTTTCTGCGTAATGTCTGTGACACGACAAACGACAAAGAAACAACTTCTCACTCAATTAAATGTATGTCTTATTAGAAGTGCGGATACACAAGCAGCGAACTTCTTTACTCGGTATTCTTGTAATTTATTTAATTAACTTTCGCACGTGGCTTCGCTTGGAAACTTGTTAATTTTGGCTCTTTATAGTGTACTGTGCTTTTATTATTTAATTTTAGACTTTATTGGAGTGCATTAAATTGAATACCTATTACATACATAAAAGTCACGACGAATATGTAAACGTAAAAACTAAAACATAAATCTCTTTAAAAGTTTTTCATACAAAACTACCAACCCATTGGGAAACTTAACAAAAAAAAACAAAAATAATGATATCTCAAATGAAACTTGAAAAGTTCTCGACAATGTTTAGATTGAATAAAAATTCAAGGTATTTGTGTGGCGTAATGTAATCGATGGTTACAAAGCATAGAGAAGCATGGCGGCGCTTGGTGCACATTGCTCCAACGTTGGCTCCAACGCAACTTGACTCTACAAACTTTGGTTGAAGTAACTTTCTATAGTAATATTGTTGGATCGATTGGATCCAACATAGAGTGGTGTGAACGGAGCGTTGGCCGAGTGGTTGTGATTGCGTAACCACGGGGCCGATTTCTAGCGCGGGCTCCCACGCGGCAAGGTCGACACTTCAGAGGACTACTGCTCCCACTTGTCGCATCGCTGTTTCCTCTTTGTTAAGCTTTATTTAATTATACAATGGCTGTTAATGTTTTTAAAAAAATATTTGGTACTTTTGTATTGACGTTTTTTACCCTTAACAATTATGATTATATTTTGACTGCTGAATGATAAATGACATGCATTTATCATGAATGATTAGATTTAAAATAAAAGCTTTGTTACGAATCACATTATTCGCTAACAAAGTTAGCAAATAAAACATCAATGTTATAATATTTTTCACACAGACTTTGTTTGGTATCAGTCGGAAAATATAACTAATATTATAATTAATATTGGCTGTTAATATTGAACTGATGGCCGTTGGGTCCGATAGGTCTGCAGTGGAGGCCACGGACGAGCAAACGAAGGTTTAGACGCCCGCTTACATGGTGGATGGACGACCTGATTAAGGTTCCAGGCCTCGCTGGATGCAGGCCGCTTGGGTGAGGCCAATGTTCAGCAGTGGACTTCCCATGGCTGAGTAGATAGATACATAAGTAGAAGTACTTAATTCTCATCTACTCAATTATACTAAGGCGGTGGATTTAGAAACATTAAATTATGCCAGAGGCGGAGTTCTTCAGATGAGTAGGTAAAAATGTGTTTAAATCCCTGAGGCGGTTTGAACTGGCTAAAAGTTTAGATACTTAGGACTGACTTTAAAGTTGAAAATGTGGAAATCCATGTAGAAACTTCGGAGTTGTTGTCGACTGGAAATTCCATGAACGATACGAATTGAGATTTTTAAAGTTAAAATCTGGTGCTTTTGTTTCCTTTTCCATATATTGTTTATTTATGTTTCAAACCTTGAAGAAACTTACGATCGTAATGAGAGATGACACAACAAAATAACATTTGTAACATTCAGAATTTTCAATACTATATACTACATCATTAAGAAGGCATTGTTTAAAAATATGAATGATTCTCCTATTTACAAATATTATATTTACCTTTTGTAACAAGCCCCACTAAAAGATAAAACATTTTGTTGTAAAATTATCCTCCTTTCTCTTGGCTAATATACCATAGCCGCATGCTTTCTCCCGGGTGAAAATAATTTGCTTATGTTAATATTATTTGTATTTTAATAAAGGGAATTGTTAAGATCTCAATAAAAACAGTTAATATATCTTTCGTAAAAGTGAAGCCAGTTTTCAAAATTGGAGCAAAGGTCCTTGCACTCACAGAATCCTTGTTTAAATTGAGTCAAAACATCGTTAATAAGTGTAAATTTCACTTACCCGCAATTCTGTCATCAGGTGGCTTGATACTGTAATGCATGCGAATTACAAGCGGGGAGTTGCTTATAATTCCACACGGCATCTGTATGATATTTTATTACCGTCAATTCTCAGTACAAATAAAGTGTGACGTAACTTCACGACCACACAAGACAATTTGTATGTGATCGACGCGAGAAGACAAAACTGCTCCATATTTCCCCGCTTTATTATTAAAATAAAGCCTGCAATACCAAGTAGCCTATGGATGACTTTCTTGAGCTAATTTCCCACGGAGCCAGAAAGTTACGAGACAAAGGCTGCCTATGCTGTAAATATGTCTAGTGTTTACGTATAAACTGCCACTGTATCCTAGGTTGTTGAATACGAACTAGATTTTCAACAATTAAGTTATGCTTTCTAAGCACTTAATTGATATAAGATGTCAAATCGCTGAAAATATTGAATTGTTTCTTATAGTACTACAAAATGAAATAAGGGTTGTGTGGAATATAAAACTATTTATCGGTATTGTATTTTATTTCCTTGATGTATAAACACCATATTACTTATGTACCTACTCGTACTACACGGAAATTATTCCGTCTAATTTTCATCACGCGACGTACAGCCCATTAAATAGACAACGTTCATATTCGTCTTACATTTTATAGGACTTTCACATATTTTCTTAGCGTTTAGTAAATGTAAAATCACAGTCGCTTCATACATACAGAGCTATGCAACAATTGTCTTTGAGTTTTACGAGTATTTTATGATTCGGTGTGTTGATCAAAGGGCTGTAGCATAGGCTGTAGCTCAGTTTCGAGCATGGCACAAATAATATGTAAGATGTACATACATATGTACGTAGTATATGTTAGTAGGTAACGAGTAAATAGAGATAATCTCCGCAACCACCATCGTCGCGGGACCTTGAGCTGCGACGCCTACCTACCTCATTTATTATGACTGCAAACCAACGCTTCGCATATGATCCGGCTAAATGTGGTTACTAGTGAATCTTTAAACGCTGCCCGACTTACAACTACATTTGACAAATATATATTTGTTAGTTATTTCGAAGGGAATGTATGAAACGGAGTAAATTGGATATACCTAATATTCATGGGGTCACCAAAATTGAACATGAAATTCGGAGGAACAACTTTTTGTGACAATTTGATTTTTAAAATCTTTTTAAATTAAATCATGACTTTGAAACTGATCAGTTTTTGTATAAAATATTATGTACAGTAAAAAAAACTTCATTTATTTCATTAAATAATACATGTAACTAATTAAAACATTCGTTTCCAAAGCGTTCAATCATCTAGGACTTACATTTTAAGCAACATTACTCGAAGAAAGGTCGCTGTTCGTAATGTATAATTTACAGTTTTGAGTCTATTATTTTAATTTCCCAAGATATACTCGTATTGTGTCAGTTGTACCGACTTATCTATGAATATCAAATAGAATATTAACGCTAGAAGATTAACGCCGAGTTAGCGGTACTCTATGCGTTCTCAGCGGTCAACTTTAATACGAATGAACTACGGACGTAAAAAACTTGATTGTATTAAAAATGTTTGTACTATTTCCTTGTAGATAAAAATATAATGTTCATTTATGTTATTTTGTATTGTTGTACGTACGTTATTCTGTATTATCTACAACAAAAATATTGTTCATTTATTTTATTATAATCCTAAAATAATTTCGTCAGAAGACACTTCTAAAATTATGTTAGGATAAATTATAAATCGAATTAACAGAACTTTTCGCATATGTGAATAATGAATATGTTAAAATAATAAGTAATCTGCCTGCGTAAAGTGGTACTCTAAAGAAATTCAGCGTAAATGGATCCGCTACGGGCTGTTAAGATTAGGTTATGCCTCTATTATATGCGCGTGCTACGAACGCTACAGCTTCTTATCATTTGTAATGGCTAAAATAATGTACTTTTAATTGTTTTTTTGTGCACGTGTTTATTTATTTTTTTATTTATATTACCTTTTATTCTTTTGTGTTGTTTCTAAATTAGTGTTCCGTTTATGACTTCGTCACTTGTCACTTGTGAGACCGCGACTTTGTAGAACGTTGCTTGGTGTGAGTGGACCACGAGTACCGCACTTCGCTGCACCGCTTTGTTGTGTGTAAAATAATAACATTGTACAGTTTAATAATACTTATCCAGCCCTTTAACATGCCACTGCAGGGCACGGCCATCCTTTACGATTAAGAATGCTTAGGCTATAGCCTATCATGTATTTTATTTCGTAGAAATATTCTTCTTCTTCTTCAGCCTATGTATCCACCCAATGGTGAGTGTAGGCCTCTTCTAATGCACGCTAGGTTGTTCGGTCCTGGGCAGTCCTCATCCAGCTCCTCCCCGCCACGTGGACCAGGTTGTCGGTCCACCTCGTCAAGGGCACACCTCGTAGAAATATTAGTAGAATTAATATGTATAATAACGTAATAGTAAGTACTAAAGCAACTTGTAGAGACTTGTTGTAGGTCCTTAACCAACAGTAACAAGGGGCAGCTCCAGGAGTAACCACTATCTAATATTGGGCTTTGTTGGATAAGTGACTCCTGCAGGTCCAAAAGCTGGTAAGAAGATGTCCATATTTGCCTAGTGGTGGACCCTATGACCAATATGACCATGGGGTAATCCTTCACAATCAAACAGTCGATTGTAGACGTGCCACGTTAACAGCAGTGGACGTAGACCGATACAGTTTTCATATTCTTAGAAGATTTTAGATCCACGCTCCTCGTGACCGATTGGCTACGGCGAACGTTGCAGGTTCAATCTCGGCACTGGATATTCGTTAGTTCTACGGATGACTTTGTATAAATAATATCTTATAAACGTGTAATTAATAGAGCACATTATACCTTAATTTAGGTACGTAATAAAAAAAACTAAGTGTATCGTGATTGATCTGTGTAAAGACCCAACATTAAATTTAATTTCTATAGGGTCCATAAGTATTGGTACAATTGTTTTCATACAATAAACTTATTAAATCTGTATGTTAATATCTTTTGTCCTAGAGAGGGACACAAGGTTTTGATAGGCGCGCGGCATAGTGCAACGAGCGCACACGTGAGAATGAGCTGTTAGAACAGTACACACATAGACGTTTCCCACGTGTTAGAGCGGGACAAACGATGTGAAATCAGGGTGGTTCCATATGGGTTCAACGACCTACCGCGACACGCGTATCGGTGATTTTTATAATTTGGATTTTGGGACAAAATTTCCGTCTTAATGCCCGGAAGAATTCATCTCACGGATAATGTAAACACATACGATTTTAGTTCGAACCTGTTTTCAATTTATTTATCAGCATTACAAGTTACATGTTATTATTGTTTTTTGGCACGTGTAGTATCATTGACTAATTGATTATTATCTAACAATTTATGACATAATTATGAATTAAACACATTTAAAAAGTCAGATGTACTCATCGTGCTTATTATGTTATGTGTAAATGTTTATGCATTGATAATAAATATCCGCGACAGACGATAAAATTTTTAATAGTCATAAGATCGGCGATAGCAACAGGTTACGTCATAAGTAGCGACTTCTTTACAATTTTGGCTAGTCATAAAAGAAGCGTTTTAATTTCACGTCGTCAACGCCTGGTCTCAATATAATTTAATATTGTATAAGGCTAGAATTATCCTTTTTCATACGTCTACGGTATCCTTATTAGGCGTCTTTAACTTGCTCATTATATCAATTATATTGCGAGGGATGTGCGCGCGGCTCATTTATCTTTTTTGCAACAATGAGGCTTTTAAGGTAAAATGGTCGTAAGTGTGACTGTCAAGGAACTTATTATTTAAATGAGTTGCATAACGATTACTGTCACAGTTTGGGCGACGTCGCACCGACATACAGATCGCTTCGTTGCCATTGTATGATAATTTTGACCTTCACTTTGTAAGTGTATTTATCACCCCTAAATATTTGTACAGATCTATCTACAAATCGTGCATATCTTTCAAATTCGATAAAAAATGTCCAGCCTATCGACTTAATCGGCAATTGAAAGCATAATTCCATTTTCAAAACGCTTTTTTCATCAGCGTATCACTTAAAAATGTTAATAGAAATTAGTGTCCGCGAGAGCGTTATGTAATACTTTTTTGGATCCGGTGGAATTCGAGTTGTCACTAAACATTGGCTAACTGTCCCTACGAGTCCGTGAAGGGTAGTGACCGCAAGGAAAGTAACGCAGCGCGGGCGCAGGCGAGCATTGCGCAAGCCTCCGACTTCCACGTGTATTCACTTAGTACCATCGCAGGTGATCCGAGGGCATCCGGTGCTGCTGCGTTCAAATTATTTTGTTTGCTTTCTAAGCATTACCGTATTGATTTTATATCAAATCGCTAACTAAGCAACAACGACCGTCGCCTGCCAACGGCTTTTGTCACTAAGTAACAAGGAATGTGATTGAAAGCATTAAAAATGCGTTTTTATGAGAATGAAATTAGCAATGATTTATGAGCCGTATGAGTAGGTACACCTTTCTCTACTTGACGGTACTTCGGCCCGTCGCTCGTCGCTTTGGTCCGCATTTTGGGAGGCGCCTTGCGCAAACGCGTCCCACACGCATGCATCCGAGAGCGCACTCATCATTCTTTGCACCGTTAGTTTTTCCTACTTCTCAGCGTGTATTATAGCGTCGTTCATATCGTAAAAGTAGGAATGTTTAATTAGAGAAAGGGCTTCACGGCAGTCGGCGCTCGAGATGCGTTGCAGGGAGTGTTTGCATAGGCTGCGCCGTGCTTGGTGCTCGGCTAGGTAGTTGCGGTCGCATCTAATAGATTTTAATCGGGGTGACGTCAAATAGTCCCCCGGAGAGTTGCCCTCGCGAGACAGTAGCGTCATTGCGAGCAAATCGGCGGCTGCGCGGGCGGTGATCGAGAGGCCCCGGCGGGTGCGCAGCCGCCGCGCCCTCTGCGCGTCGAGCCGCCGAGCGCGTCCCTCGCCCCCGCGCGCCCCACACGCTCGCCCCTGCCGCCGCGCCCCGCGCACCCCGCGCCCCACGCCCCTCGCCCCACGCGCTTGCAGGAAAATTACGATAGTTGATGACACCACCATGACATGTGACGATCGAGAAAATGATTACTCCGTGTACGTGAACTATTTGCATCGGATCATATGAAACAGGTCGCGTATGCTGCATTCAAATTAAGTTTATCAAAGCGCATGATACACTTAAAATGCACTTTTAATTTACATTCTGACCCTTGAAAAATGGAAAATCTAAGCTATGTTAGAGTTCTTTCTCCGTAAAATGTATCCAAAACCTTCGTGTGAAACATAATCTGATGGTTTTAAAAGCTGAAATAGTGTAATAGATACAGGACTGGCAGGCGTTTTTCTAAAAAACACTGACTGCTGGTTCACCTTGACCGCTGTCTGTAGGAGAAACAACCACTCAAATAAATACCTACCTACCTGCTGCATACAAATTGAGCGGGAAATATATGAGACTGAAAAAATCTAATGGAGCATCTTGCAAGTACCTACTTTCACTCAACGTGCAGTAGATAGACCTACTTTTTTAATAGTATAAATAGAAGACACGATTTTCCGATTTCTTATTATGGGGTAGTATATTCGAAATTTTCTGGAATTGAAATTCAATTACAGCCTGGGCTCTGTAGCCTAGGGTACGGTTCCTGAAGAATGAGGTGGATACAATATACGATTTTTCAGTAAAATTAAAAAAATTAAATACCTTAAGCTAGTTTTTGATATTTCCAAATATTTTAGATAAATTAGCACGGTAGAAAGTAGAGATTAAGAATGCTTTATCCTGAAATTTGACAGCCTCCGTGGCGTAGTTGGTTAGACGCGGGCTGTGAAATGAGAGGCCGCGGGTTCGATTCCCGCATGTTTGTGTGAACCACAGGTATTTGTTTCGGGTCTAGGTGTTGGGTGTATTTATTTGTTTTTATTTTCTACTTTATATAGTTCAGTTATATTTTGTAGTTTTGCCTGTGAATATGTACCTATTAATACAATGTTATAGACACGCAGACTCAACCTAGCAACAAAGAGACGAATAAAATTTTGATTCTCGTAAATATCGATAAAGCCATATCTCTTCCGTTACCTCAAAATATACCACTTTATTCTTACAAATCCGTATCGATGACGTCATTATCAACCCATAAACGCCCCACTTCTAGGCTCAAAATGTCATCACGTTAAAGGGAAAGGTAAAAAATTATTCATGAATATGTCATCGGAGTTATAAAATGTGTGCAAAAGTTCCGTAGTGCCAAGTATTCGTGTGGCAAATATTAAAATAGCTGTACGGGCAGGACGAGGGGCGAGCGTGTCGTACAGTAATCAGAAGGTCACGCGGGGTTTGTACTCCATTCCACCGGCCTTATGGAGCGCGCGTGCGGCAATCACAGATATCTGCCAAGATTAATGAAACACGGCAAACAAATGCTCTTCGTTGCTGACTTGATTTGATATTCATAAAAAATATGCGCGTTTGCAACCTCCTTTGTGTACGTTCCTTTTTTAAACTATTATACTTTTAAAAACGTTTTTAGAATGCTTGGGAATGTAAATTAATAATCCTTAGAAAATAGTAAGTAATTATGTAATAAACATTTATATTTTATCAATTTAATCCGTAAAGAAATAACTTAGCTTGAAATTAAAAAACTAAACTAAATTTTACTTACTTTTTTTAAAATGCTGAAAACAGTTCAATGATGCTGTATCTAAGAATAAAGTTAGATAAGATTATAAAATATTTGGTATCAGTGTATACTGTAGAGCTAAGGAAGTGATGAAACTACATACTTCTTACTATCACGATAATTGAAGCAAAATGTTAGTTTATCAATTAACAAAAGCAACTCGCTAATCGTATAACTTTAACAATATAAATACATAATAGTTTACGCCATAAAGAAGGAAATGAACTTGTTGATTTTTTTTATAAAAATAAAACAAAATAAAAAGCAACACGTAATTTCACGAGAATTTTAAAATGCATCCAATGTAAATAAAACGATTGCTACGTAACAGCGAAAATTAAACGCAATCTGAGATGAGGCTGTAGTTTTTCTCGCAAATCAAATATTCTGTTTTTAGAATTGGTGTATGGTTAGTCACCATTACCTCATCGCGCCTATGCGTACATGGACGTCAATAAGGACTATTGTTCTATTATTTATCAAGACGGTATAAAACCAAATTTGATTTATGATTATCTACTATTTTTTTACAATTTTTTTAATTTGACTAAAACCTATCTTATCTACCTTAAATATATATCAAAAAACAATAAAACAAATCAGAAGCCTACATCAAAGCGCTTATTTACAATTGTAAACAAAAAACAAACAACATGTAAACAAAAATCGGTGACGTTTTCCCCTAACCACATTAAACTATTTTACATATAACACGCAAGGTATTAAACCTAAATTACTGCTGTTAAACATTCTGATACATTTTACAATTACTAGAACATGAATGAAAGTGCGAGGGCATGCGGTTCAAGCGGGCTGGCCGGAACCGTGCTACGGTGGGGTATATTTGATTGTGATGCAAATTCCCTATTTCCGGCGAGGGGAACCCGGCAACAGGTGGGGGTCGACTCCATCTCTACTCATCCACACTCAGGACGTGCTTTATTGTACTGGAAATTATATCAGGCACTTAGATTTAAAGATTCACGCCTGGACAGCAATCAACATAGAAATAAGTGACTAAGCCCTCATAGTAATATAATAGAAACATATAATAATAATATAAGAGAAACTAGGATTTAAAACTTTAACAGTGAAGGAAAACATCGTGAGGAAACCTGCATACCGTAGCGGTTTTAAATAATTTCTACGGTATGTAAGTCCGCCAACCCGCACTAAGCCAGCGTGGTGGACTATATGGGCTGATATATATAGGATTTAAAATATTTACCGTCCGACTCTTCATAACCGCCGGACGGTGATCACAAAGTGTTTCAGATTCATCCAGTGTATATCGGGGTAGAATGAGACTAGCATAATTGTGTCGACCTTCGAGAGATATCCATTCCACGTCGATGAATTATTAGTCTCGGTTGTACCGCCTAACTATAAAATGCATCTGTAGTCATTTTGTTTGTAGTTTTAAAAGCAAAAATCAGGGAATGCCTTCGACAAATTATAGTTTTGTCCGCCTATAGTATGGTGCCTTGGACATGAAGCATATAAATAAATGAATTACGCAGTAAATAAAGAAAATAATGTTAACGTAGAGCACGGACTCGAACTCATTATAGTCTAGACTCTAGACCAATGTTTCTCAAATTGGGGGATAGCGCTCATTTACGGGGCTGGAAGCTTTCGAAGGGCAATATAAAGCTTAAAAAGAACTTCAGGTCGGAAGGAAATCTGAAGACGATAGGAGACAATTTTTATAATAAAATAAAAACAATAAAAACCGTCTTAAAATTGGTTTCTTACAGAAATAGTAGAGTCTTGTATTGTAGACTCCTTCATATTATAACACAACTAATAAATATTGTCGAATATTCCTACTACTTAGTTTTGTCATTATTTTGAAAGAGTAGGTACAAGTAGGTAAGAAACACAATATGTTACCTAAGTTTTACTATTCTACATAAATTAAAAAAATACTGCGTTATTTTTGCGACCATTACTGGCTGTACGTTCGCTTTGCCTTTCCCTAGCTCTTTTTTTCTGGCGCCAATTTTTGTTTGAAAGCTGTGGATTGCGATTAATTAAAATATTGTAACTTCAGGCGATTTGCTTTCGGTTTGACGGTGAAACATTCATTTATTTAAACGTATGCGATAAGGCGTACTGCACTGTCACGAAGCAAACTGATTCATGTGTGGTGCATGCACCGCAAGTAGGTGGGACACATTTTTTGTACTGAATGTCTTATCTAGTGTAACATTCATATCGATGTATGTATGTGACTATTAGGTGTATTAATGTATTTATTTTAAACATAGTTTCCATTGAAACTACAATCGTGTAAGTAAATAATATTTTGATGTGTTCATGGAAAAAGCAAAATACATTTCATTTTAGTAGGTTACGATATTCGTTGATAATAAGAATATTCATAAACGGAGAACCGCAATAATTATATGTTCCCTATCAAAACAAGGTAGAATGAGAGTTAAATGATAATTGAAACATGGAAATCTAACAGTAATAAAAAAACTAATTGTGGCTCTACGCCATTGAAACATTATTTTTTTCTGTTTAACATAGCCTCATCTTCACGTTTAAAGCTTGTATTATATTATAGTAGAACTACTTAAATCAGTTGACATAATTTAAATGAATTAAACCGACTTCAAAACCGTAATTTAAAAAAAAAAAGATTTCAAAATTGTAATAAATAAGAGAGAAATAAAATTAATCTTAAAATTCAGAAATATTATCTAAATATGCCAACTATTTTTTTTATGGTCGACGCCAGCAGAAAGATTATAAGCTATTTAACATCACACTACGAACTACGCGGGTAAAACCGCGAGGCGCTACTGGTCCCAAATATTAAGGCTCCAAAAAATTTGTAGCTGTTTTGGAATTTTAAAATATTAATTTTTATTTCTCTCTTTTTAATTACAATTTTGAGGTCGGTTTAAATTTTTACTAATTGCTGTTTATTTATTAATTTTTTTAGTTTCTATAGTAGTAATTGAAACTAATTTCTTACCAATTTTGTTTGTTAAGACAACTATCTACACGTTTTCCTAGTCAATGAAAGTTTACTCTGTGTCTCTCGATGTCCTAAAGTATGCGCCCTGGTGCGCCGCGCCATATAAAGTAGAGGAGGGCGCCGCCAAGAAATTTTCTCTCCCTGGGTTTTAAATTAGGTGCCTATTTACCTAACTAGTATTATTGTACATTTCAACCAGTTAGATAGATTAGGGTGTCGAGTAAAAATGTAAGTATGTGCGCCGCGGACTGAAAAAGGTTTGATATCCCTGCTCTATCTCAAAAACTACTGAACCGATTTTGATGAAACTTATACTGCTCCTAAGTTAGATTGACAGCCTCCGTGGCGCAGTTGGTTAGACGCCACCTGTAAAACGAGAGGCCCCGGGTTCGATCCCCGCACCGAAACAAATGTTTGTGTGATGTTGACTATTGGGTGTATTTATTAAATCCGAGTAAATTATTTTTTTTTAAATCCTACTTATATTTTTTGAGATATACGTGGACAAACATGAATACATAAATTTATGAAATTTGCCACCCTTATTCAGATGCTGGTATAAACTAACATATCCAAAAACTGTGCAACTCTGACAAAATTACATACATACAGGTTGAATAGATAATCTCCTTTTTTGAAATCGATTAAAAATAGTTTTTATATTTGAAATACATCATTACGTTATAGATTGAAAAAATATCAACCACTTTTAAATACATGGAAAATTTTGATCGAGAGATCGATTTCCGATCATTCCAACTCACAGACAGTATCTCAACTCAAATATTTGGCAATAAAAAATAAATGAAACAGCAAGTAAAAAAACTAAATGCACCATCTACGAGTAAAAGTACTTCTACATAAACGAATCTAAAACTCATAATGTCAAATTAATCCCGCGCCTTGCCATTCAGCGTCGAGAAAAAATATTCTTAATTACAAGGCTCATGCATTCCCAGTGAAAGCAACTATACAGCTTTAACGTTTATAATTACAGACACATTTTTTCCAATGTTTTTTATAAATGCCATTAAAATATGAATGCTACGACATCGTTCTTAGGCCGCTTCGCTAATTGTTTAGAAAGAAACAGTTAAATAAAACCATTAATTAAGTGAATGTCTTCAGGCTTGTACTATTAAACGGACCCGGCAATCATTATTTGCGTATTTTTTGCCATAAGTGTCAATTAGATGATTTTACTTAACATTTATCAATTTAACTGGTTGATTAAAGTGTTAAGTCATTTTAAAGGTTCGCTATTATAAAATTCTTATTATAGAGAAGGTGCTTTAGACTGCAACTATTTTCAGTTTTATTAAAAATAATATCTTTTTCATTAACTCGCTTTCTTTTTATGGCCACAAATGACGTTTTCAGCGTCGCATAAACCTCTATAGAAAATGTTATTTTCGTCTGGCTACGTGTTTTTGCAGAGGTCATAATTAGACTTTACTGCATTTTGTTAACGAATCTGTTTCTAAATATAAAAGGAAGAAATGACCGGTAGGAAAAGAAATAAGAACCATGTTACAGTAATCTCCAATAGGTTTGGTACCCCAAAAGTTAATATATAAAACGAAAATGAGTAAATAAATTCTAAATACTAATATTCGTAACATTTGCTGTTAATTCTTTTACGACGTAAAAAGCCCTGTTTAACCCAGATTCAAGCGAATCATAAATACTCCAATTGTTTCCAATGTTCTTTGTATCATCCTGCCACAGTATTAACAAAGCCCATCTGTATTTCGTGTTTCCGTATGCTCTTGACACGGAGGGGTTGAATCAGATTTCTATAAAACGTTTGTGGATCGGAATGAGGGACGTTACAGGCCGTCGCCCAAGCGTGCGCGGACGCAGGGGGCGGCCACCCCGGCGCGAGAGCGTTGACCTCCCCCGCACCCCGCACACCGCACCCCGCACCACACCTCCCTCGCAATCACAGCCCTTTGTGAGCTCACGCCAAGGGCTACTCACTGAGGGCAAGGACTCCGTTTCTTTGTTTTGAAATACCTTCTAACTCCCCAGGTAAAGCGACGGATTTGTGTTCTTTTTTCAAAATTAAATTTTACAAAGTACCTCGCGCAGGGACCATAGTGAAACGTGAGTGTGACCAATCTAAAGAGTTTTGTCACGATCATATCCACTATAAAACTTCACGCACGAATTTTTGTTCCGATTTTTACTGCTTACTCGTTATGTGATTGTTACAGTTTCTCTTCCGAGGTGTGAAGGGTCGGTACATGAACGCATCATAATGATTGGGTGCCTATCTTACCTATAATTTTCTGGTTTTCTTAGGTTCCGGCTGAAATTTTGTTTCTTTTATCAATAGGTGAATAGCATTGCAATACTTCAGATTATGTACAATCGTAAGACTGCCTCGGTGGCGTAGTTGTATTACGGTCCTGTCACAAAGCTGAGGTCTCGATTTCGAGTCCCGGGTCGGGCAAAGTGATATTGGATTTTTCTATTCATCATCAGCCCGGAGTCAGGAACTTGTGCCCGATATGGCTATAGGCTCGCCCCTATCACATCGTGGGACGGCACATACAAGGCGAAATGTGGGTGTCCTGGTGGCGCTTCTGTCTACCCTTTCGGGGATAAAAGCGTGAGTTTATGTATCTTTATGTATGTAAGGGTTAGACTGAGTGTTTTAGCTCAAACTTATGGTTTTATTTTAAAATATTCGTAGAATGGTTCAATGACATAAATTAACGGATATTGGAAGAATAAATATCTTATACTATAGTGGATTTTGTTTAATTCAGATTTTCTTTCGTAATGGTATTATTTCAAATCAAAATATCCGAAAACTGAAAGCTAATATATGTAATTTGTTCTATACCAAATAAAATAACTGGCAAATCAAAAAGGTATTTGAAGACACCCTAGATGTCAATAACACCGCTAAATTCGAGAGAGGTCATAGTTCATAACAACTTTAGATTATGTAATATAATTTAACGTATAAGATTGACTCCTACTGATTGTATAAAGGCGTCATGATGTGTGTGAATTGTCTGAGATATATTATGTAAGTAAAACTTCCGGGTAGCGTATTTGTATTTTTTTGAAAGAGCTAAGTCGTGGTGTTTGATTGGCTCGACCGTGGTGGTGCTTTTCTCAGATAAGGCACGTCAACAGCTTTGTATCAACCATTGCTGAATCAGTGAAGTTACCGGGGAGTCAATAATCTTCTTCTAGGCTTGCCAGGCTAAGAGCACCTTTCATCCTCAAAGATAAGAAAACCATCAGCTGTAGCTTTTCACCAGCAGCGATTGTTGTTAAACACAGATCAACTACATTCAAATTTAGAATTTGCTACTGGCCGCCTGCGTCAAGTCAACTTTTTACGCCAATTTATGGTGTTGGTATTTCATAGGCACATTTTTAGATTTTATTCTTCTATAAAACAAACCATCAAGAAAATTCTATTTAACAAATCAACTCTTAAAATAATAAGACATTTTTGGAAACTTCAACACCTGTTAGATATGTCTATGTAAATAAAATATTATTTTAATGAAAATTCAACAGACTTCGAGAAAACGGCGCATCGGATGGTAAGTAATTATCACCGCACATGAAACTACACGAAACTTGGATCGTAGATGTTATGCTCTTAAAATGAGAGGGAAAGGGAAGGAAAAATTACTTTCAGCTTCTTTTATTACAAATATACCCCTGTAATGCAAATTGCAGGAAAGCGCTGAAAACAGACTCCATCCGATTAATATATATTAAAAACATGATGTTAATTTCTGTAATTGTTTAAATTATCATTATTACCATCATTGATGCGTTTATTATACGTACCAACGCCCAGATCTGTACATCCAAATCATCCGTGGAGTGAACGAATCTGCAAGCTCGTATTCGTTGCGCTAATCAGTCAATCAATTGACAACAATTGGATTAAACCTAGGCTGGTGCTATAAAAATCAAGCATTTAATTAAGTGTTAAACTGAAATTCCTTTTTGAATTTGAAACCGCTTTTAAAATAAACAACACTAAACCTCTTAACCACAAAAACCTCAAAAAACAGAGCATGTCCAATATTCGGGAACTGGTCGGAAACGTGAACTGACGCACCCCGCCCGCATGCCGAAGCACCCCATCTAATGTCAAATTGAAGTGAATTTATTTACTGCACTCAAGAACAATCGCCACACTCGACACTTACCATAGACAATTCAAGGCATTCTCAACCTTATTACCGATAATGCAGGTTAAACTTTATGGTAAATGAACCCGGAGGCGCCAATTATTTGAATGCGTTCTGGGAGGGTGAATAATAGGGGTTGTATGTTTCCGTCATTTGCTCAATCGTGGCACAACCGTTTTGAATGCAATCATCAAATTGAATAATTATCTAATTTCCTTTGTTATATTTAAGCGCTTATGTCATTAAATGGTTTTCCTAAAGGGTGGGTCTAGTGCTACATATTCATGTATGGGAATTTCCGGGTGTAGTAAATTAATTCAACATTTTATTTATCGCAACCTACATTATTGTTTCCTAATTTTCAGACAATTTAATAAGAGGCACTTTTTTCAGAAATTCTACATAGGTATATGTATCTCATCTAGTTTCCCGTAGACAAAGGTAAATGCTTCAGGGCTTAACTTTACGCAACGCAAACGCTAAGGTTTCGATGCCATATTTCCATTTCATTCATTTACTTCCATAATTTTATTAATGCAAAAATAATGTTATTATCTTTACATATATTCCTTATTCATCAATCCTGTTCATTTGCGGTCAATGTATTTGTTACAAATTACGCCGCTAAAACAACAACGTAAGTCATTAAATGCATCCCTTCGCCATTGACAATAACAGGGGGCACGGTAACAAAATCGTAAACAGTGACAATCCACCCACAAATAGAAACCCGATACACGAGCGAATGTTTATCGCTATTAATATTAAAACAAACCAAATACTCCCCCTGGCAGAGGTTTAATAACCTGTGGGCTGAAGCGCCCCTCGACGGTTATCGTCGGGCGACGGTGACGGTTCACCGTGTCAAACGACAAGTGCTCGTGGTTTCCACACTTTGCGACCAGGGGATCAATTTGCTGGATACGTTTTTAACTGTCGTGTGGTAGCGCCTTTTTATTTTGTGCGTTTGGAGTTCGATTTTTGAATTCTTGAAATACGATAAAAATGTGAATTTTATGTATCGAACAGTGTTAAGAATTAAAAACTGTACAGCCAAGTTGCAATTAATTTATTTTAATTGTTATGACTGGTATATAAACTACATAACTAGTATTCATCCTGAAAGTATTTTAACAAATTATTGCTTTAAATCAATATTTAATAATTAACAACCTAACAGTGCGTATTTTAAATTAAATACTGTGCTTAAAGGTTAACAAACTTTTCATATTCCAAATCTGTATATTGCGTGTAATATTTGCTATTGTCTTAGAGGCTATTGTGTAAACGAGAAAAACTACGAAATAGTGTCGCATCCAGACACATAACACATCTATAAAAATGTGGTTTCCACGTGAAGCGACTAGCGAGTCACGATATGTCACGTGACAGGCACCACCGACATGGGGAGTGCGTTCATTCATATTTTTTTCGCTCTACTGCTCGCAATAAAATGCTGGCATAGCTTCTAATCACAGTTATAAAATCACTGCCGGCAGTGTTACAAACTATCTTTTGGCTAGTACCAACTTTCATCCGCTTTGGCAGAATTCAAATAAAATTGGGGATAATAAATGCCAAAAAGTATAACCTCGATAGTTATGTTCTGACTTACTTGTTATTTAATCTTAGGACAGCAATAATCTATACCTAGCAATTTAGATGTATCTAAATTAATAGAAAACCATCGATTAACACGGCAGAAAATTGCGTATAAATGACGTCAATGAACATGACGTGCGCAAGTTCAGTAACTGAGTTGCGATAGTGAAAACCTCTCCCACGGGAGTATCGACTAAGGGAAGGGGACGTAAAGCATTCCTGGGAACGGCGGGAGGTGTTCTACTTTTGTACTTTTTGCCGTCGTCGAAAGGGGGATGACCGGCTGTTTTTTCTATACTTTTTACTTCTCTTGTTTTAACCATCGGAACACTGGTCAGTCCGCGGCCGTCTTATTCCGTTTGTTCTTTTTAACGTCGATTAGATGTTGTATCTACCCTTTCTAGTTTTCGGACACGGTGATTAGTATGCTATCTGATTGATTATTTTTCAATACAATAAATTATAAGCAGACATTTTGAAAGTTTTCACAGTGCATAAAATTTAGTCTCTAAATACTGTTGGAAAGGCATAAAATACACATAATTCAATTTGGCGAAATATTTTTGAATACACATATACCGGGTATATCAAGACTGCGACCGAAGACGAAGCCAGGTGGTAGTTTTAGTGGTTACAGACACAATGCAAATAAAAATTTCACCAAAGCCTCGTTAGATATTTTTTTAGATTTTTTTAAAAATCATCTTTTTTGGGTGGTAAATACCTAGTTTTTGCGAAAATAATAATTTAAACCCTTACGTACCAATGAGTGTTTAAAAATAAAGAGGTCCACATCATTATTTTAGGAAAACTATGTATTTAACACCCAAATACGACGATAAGTAAAAAAAAATCAGAAAAAAAGTAATCGATTTTTTTGCGTATTTTTTACTTGCATTGTGTCTGAAGTCACTAATACTACCACCTGGCTTCGTTTTCGGTCGCGGTCTTGATATACCCTGTATGTATTATGTAGTTTATTTTGAATTCGATACTCAAGGCGCGGTGTATAGTAATAATTATTGAAAGAGGAACAAAATATGGCCGCGCCGCGATGTTTTTTCGACTCATTATTTTGAGAATGTACGGCGCCTCGTAATTTTTTTTTTGTCAAAATGAAGTAAAATGCTCTTCTCAGTTGTGCATTAATTAATTTTCATTTAACTCTGATTCTCCCAAACACGGCATACATTTTGAAGGCTCGTTACAACTCAGTAAAAGTAACTGTTGATTCACTTAGGTGCTGTTGAATAGAATCACATCCGCACATTTAGTTACTTTATCATCATTATAAATGATCTCGTTTAATGGGCAGCTGATAAAAACGCAGTTTTCACTCGACGTGAGTTAACGGCCTTTATACATCATCATTAGCCTGCTTCAATTCAGTTTAACATAGAGTATACACCCATAGCTGTAACGGCCTCGAGGACCCTTATATTAGAGTACAATCTTTTTTCTAATTTATTTAATATTCATACCACGGAATAAAGCTCTAGCAACTTTGAAGTGCAATTAACAAAATAAAATGTGTTTTTATTAAAATGTTATGATTATTTATGATAAACGCATGATCGCTTACGGGGTTATATTATAATCTTAATTCGAGGATGAAATTAAACAAAAGGTTTTAAGGATAAAATACGCATCTAATAAAATTGTTTTTATTTACGGGTAAAATTACATTTAACAGACTACGATAATTTACTTCTAGTTTTGAGAGATCGACAAGCAACTACGAACCATATGCAGTACACGTTCTTACTTCTTAGGTGGAGGTAATTACTTAAAATTAGGTAAAATGTATGCTGGTTTACTGAACCTATACAATGACCAAAACACCAAACTAACATACACATCTACAATTTCACAAATTTTGCAGATAACAAAAATTCCATTTTTAAAAATGCTGTCGCCCGAACCAAATATACAATATCATCCCGTTTACCTTAAAATATTTCGCTCGAACAATCTATGTTTAGCCCACCCCAGCAATTAAGCATCGTGATGCGGGCGCTATCAGCGATACATCGATAGGGGGAGGTAGCCACCCTCCCACCCCTGCCAGGACACGGCATAGCAGCTAGTTATCTGCGCCGATCGATATGCCATGGAAAACTCCCGACAAATAGATACCTCTATTTACATGTATGTAGCGAACGGCATTGCAGTATCGACGCGCTCTTCTCTTTGTTCAATTATATTCATCCCGGATAGTATTGCTTTTTCAGTTATTGTACTGATAGTTGAAACGAAATCTATAGGCTTCGTATTAATACCTTACAATTTTTGGAGACGTCAATGTTTCACAATTTTGAAGGTTTGAGGAAATCCTTTCTGTACATGTGGCTGCTTTTGTTATATAAGTAAATTAAAGTATTATAGATGTTAACGTAGTGTCGTTGTGTTATAATACGATAATCTCAAACATTCGTATTCGTAAAGCTTTGTTATTTAATTTTAATTTAGCCAAATTTTGAAATGTAGGTATTCATATTGCAAACCTATTTAGTAAAAAGGGTATAAACGTTTTAGAATTTGATTTAACACGTATTTTATTTTATTTTATTCTTTATTTAACACGTATGAATTATAGAAAATACAGAAACTAAACAGATTAGTAGAAACCCGTATGTTATTGAAATAATTGATTTCAATGCTATATGCAAACAGTGAGGGTCTGCCGCCTACTTTACCTGGCATTTTAAATGATGTGGGTTTGCTTGCTAGTTGCTTTTGTGGTATAGGCATCGAATATAAGCATAAAGTTCATAGTAATCTGTTAGATTTAATGGCTAAATCTGTTTATCTGTTTTACAATGGGTACTTAGCCACAATAGACGAGATTATCGATTGAATCTGTTGATAGACGTCACAAAGACTTGACTAAAGATTTGTAGACAGTCTAAAATATATAAAAGGAAGTCTCATTTACAAATCGATTGGCACGACCCTTTCTTTTTTATTAGAAACATAGAAGATTCGTATGAATATTACAACATTGAACAAACAATGTCAATAACACGTGGTTAAAATTAAAGTTGAATTAAAGTGATTTAGATATTACTGAAGAGGATATAAGAAATTAAATATGAAGACACAGTTTTGGAAACAAATCCATCAATTCGGAGGCGAATACTTTTAAATTGTCGCACAAGTACTTGGACACTTCATTGTTCTTGATCGCTTTTATCGTGCCAAAAATCTTTAAAAGTTTTCACCGAATATGCTTATGATTAATGGCAAAACAGGTAAAAGGATTCAATTTGAAGAGCAAATTACATATAAGAAACTCATTAACCTTTAGCATAAAAATACTTACACCAAAACGTTACAAAAGAGATGCAAATTGTATCAAAACTGTCAAGGTCGCCTCTGGACGCTATTAAAAATTAATCAAAGTTAAAAAAAATGGAATTGTTTACCAAATGTCATGCACCCAGTCACCGAGTGTGGTCATTTGAAAGGTCGGGGCGCTGCGGCAACGAGCATGCGGCGGACACCTGTACGGGCCGCGGACATTCTAGCCGCGGTTATAGCCGAACTTATCGCCATGCGCTGACGCAACCCAAACAGGATCCACCTCCCAACAAAAAGTTCCACGGCCACTATTTCGAAACTCGTGCGCACCTAAATAGAGAAAGGCATCTATGTGCTTGTACATCATTTGTAGAGCCGCTAGTCGCAACCCACGGGGTACGGGGTGAATGCCCTTAACGTCCTCCGTACTCCTCCCTCATAGCTCCCTCCCGTTCTCGCACACTAGAGTCCCTCTTCTCTCAAGTTTGAAAAGAGGGCACGTATTCGTCTGCCTTTTATGAAAACTCTACCTAAATATTATTCGTATAAAGTTCAAAGTCGAGTGTTGGCGCAACTCTGTGTACAGTTAAGGGTGTGTGCGCACGCGCATTGCGTTTGTATTCAAATGAGGACAGTGCGTTCCGCGCCGGAGAGCACTATGATTGTACTTTTTTAGTCCGTGAGCCGTAATCAGCTACAAGGAAATGGGCATCCTTAGGGGTGGCGCAGCGCACCACGCTTCGGCTATTGAGGACACGATCTCGTTAATGCGCGACAATTAGGTGCTCTCAGAAGACAATTTGTATTAATAGTCACCAACGTCCCTGTCGCCACGACGTATTCATCCATTGTGTGAAGCACGCAATTCAAAGTTATAACTATTTTTAAAACACCAAAAAGTTTTTGCTCATTATGAAGTCATAGGTTTTTTGTTAAATCCGCAAATGTTTTTTTTTGGATATAGATATTGCAGTTAATTCGTCGAGTTCGACCGATTGCAATTTACTCTATACTTTTTAGGAAGGAAACGAGGTTTCAGGTCATTTTTTCTGTCACCGCCATGGTTATCAATTATTGAGCTCACCTGGCGGTGTGCGTTTTCGGTAAAAGTGATGACCACGAAATACCTTAATGCTTTTACACGTCAAGTTCCTTTACTAGACCACTGTTTTTTACCAACTTAGATTACAAAAAAACATTGGAATTTAAAATATCCTTATTCGCATTATAGTATCCCTAACATCCATTCATGTTCCGATAACCAAAATATTTTTTGCTATTAAAAATACACCTATAATAACAGATAAGTAGGTGCGGTATTAGACGCTAGTTAGTATATAGATAGATACAGTGCCATCCGTTCACCTAGTAATTTGTGTATTGGCGTAGTCGCATCGTAGGCGGCACTCGACCTTCGCTCGTCCTGCGAGACGATGCTGTTTTCCACACGATACGCCGAATCTACCCATCTATTATATTTGTAGACTAAAAAACGGTTTTGTTTTTTTTTGCAAAAATATTTTTGTTCTTTTTTTTTAATTGGTGACTGTTCAAACTTCAATTCATAATTTAGCTTGCCACAGAGGATGCTCTTTTATGGATAGTGAAGTGAGATTAATATTAATTAAAATATTTTAATACTCATATTTTTAGTACCTATGGACGTTTTTGTACGTTCACAACACGAGTAAACACGATAAAGTCTACCGACTACCAAAAAATATATATGCCATCACATTCATATTATCGAATTATTAACAAAATACTAACATCCATTATTATTTTTGGTTTATCACTTAAAAAGAAACTCAGTCCCCGAATATGATAGGGAGCAAACTCATCGCCATATTTAGCACAAAAAGCATGTAAAAAATGATTCTAGAAAAAATTAAATACAGCCAAAGCATCGAAGCACAACCCCCATAACCGTCCCTCTGTATTCGGTATCACTAGTCCAATATAAATATAAAGATTTGTTGCAAGTAGTCGAATGCCAGTACCTACCCGACAACGCAGGCGGAACTACTTGTTTCGGATCAAGTGAAGGGGAATGTAGCCCCTCACTACGCAGGATCATTTTTTATACAACTATTATGCTATTAAATAATTCCTAGACGATTTAAAAGGCAAATTCTCATAAACATAATTTACATAATTTTTACCGAGCTTACAGAAATTAAATATTAAAATACCCACGGTAACAAATTAAAATTCTGATATTTCTTTCTGCTAAGTATCTATTTTTAATTTTCGCCTTTATATGATTTATATGCTGATTATGTGTATATACAAGTGGACACCAAAATTCATTAAAATAATATTTCATTCGTGCGATTTTTTTTTATTTATATCCGCCACCAAATGCATTATAAACATTTTTTTCGATTGCCGATTGCCTCGAGTAAATCCTATACAATTTTGTATCTTAATGGTATTAGTTCAATGTCATATAATCTCCCTGACACAGAGAGTAAAGGACACCTCCCAAGAGGCCTCGAGATCGATTCCTGCACATAAATGTTACAAATGTTGGTGTGATGAACAAATACTTTTTTCAGTCCCACTTGTGGTCCCACTATACTGTAGTTTTGATTACAACGATGTGAAGCTTAACCTGTACTAGTAAGAGATCTTGACTATTTGCGTTTAGTTAAATGCTTTGCGTGTATTTTGTAATATTTATTATCACAAAAAAATATGAAGCTAGATTTAACCACAAATATGTTTGATAAGGTAATATATGATTTTCAACACGAAGCGTGAATGTCTACGACCGGTAGATGAAATTATAGCGGCACCGCTAATACAAACTCAAACATACCAAATATGAATTAGTTTCAAAACTAAGTGAACAATGTATCCAAGATGCCATTCATTCTTACAATACTACCATGGAAAATATGAATGAAATTTTTAACTGGAATATGTGAAAAATGTAATAAGTAAAGAATTTCTATGGTATGTAAAGTCGGTCAACCCGCATTACGCTAGCGTGGTGGACTATATGGCCTAACAACTCTCAATCGTACTCTCGATTGTAGAGTAGGCCCGTGTCTTGTAGTGGGTCTGATACAATACAAAGTAAAAAAAAACGCTTAATAGCGAGACGAATACTGGTTAAATAATTGCCTTCTATAAAACAATACGAAACAGCAAAGATTGGTACATGATTGTTGGTGGAAAATTCGCATATTAACTAATTTTAATTTTGCAGATGATTTTGGTTTTATAAAAAAGGCAGGAGATGTTGTATTAATGGCTGGACCTTTAGGCTGGACCATATCTAAGATATGATTTTAAAAGTTTTTTCTACATGGCTATGGTCACAACACAACGTACAATTTACAAATGTAAAGTTACCAACATTGAAATCATAATTTAATATTATTACAAATCTAGCAACATTCTATGTAAGAAATATAAGATTACAGCACATATTTGTAAGTTGTAACAAAATGTCACACAATATAATATTATTCCTCAGGAAACTATAAAGATAAACCGCTTTAGAATCGAGGAATTATGCAGTTCCATTTTCAAAATGTTTCTTCGAAATTCGAATTAAAAATAAAACATCTATGAATGATTTTATAAACGTATGTCTGCTATGCTCGACAAATGGTAAAAAACAATAGGAAATAAAAACACACAATAGAAAATGATTTTCAGCTATTCTCAGGTACATATCCGGTGTTTCTATGAATGAATAAATAGTAAAATGCAGCTGGTCATGTGCAGACTGCGTCAAAGCACTGACATGAAGTGCATAGTGCCTAGTGCCCACTGTCTACGTCAACGAGTGCCGCGCCGTGGCCATGAACGCGTAGGTATTGCATTTATAACAAATCATTTACCGGTCTTAGATTCTCCATTCCATTAAATATAAACAAACCACATGTTTTGATTTATCTTTACTTAGAAGTAAGGCAGTTTTATTGAAGTCATTCTTTTAGGAAATCCTTGAAAAAATTCAGAGTTCAAGGTACCAATTTAAGGTTGCATAGTCGAGTCCTTTTACTGAGGATCTGATCATTTTCTTATAGATTATTATAAAGTTAAATTATATTTTAAATTAATAGATAATATTAATTTTCTTGTGAAGATAAATGGGAACATAACGGCTCATCAACAAAATATACAAATGTTTACAATTAAGTGAAAAGTGGTCAGAAAAATTATTGCCAAGAAAATTTATTTTTAAAGTAAGTTCCAATGAGATAACGGTAAATATAATTACGGTACTTTTAATAAGGCATGGTATTTTTTTCGAATTTGGATTATTCTATGGCTATTTCAATATGTAGGTATTACTAACTAGTAACTTATCAGTATGCCTTTTAAGTGTTGTAGATGTTATGAAGACAATACGAACCTGTACCACCTTATTGGCATTGTGGCCATTAATCTGAGGTGGTGAGTAATATGGACGTACCTAGGTTCTATTTTCAAGTCGGGAGATTACACTTGTGCACTTTTCGACTCAATCGCGAACTTAATCTATTGCGGACCGTATCTGCATTTGATATGGACAGGAAATAAGTGACGTATTCATTATCATCATCATCAACCCATCTGCATCCATTGCTGGACATAGGCCTCTCCTATGACAGGCCACTGGCCTCGATCTTCAGCCCACCGTGTCCAACCGCGACCGACAATCCTACAAATATCATCGCTCTACCTACATGGAGAGTCCTACACTACATTTGCCGAGAATTGGTATCCACTCCAGAACACGTCTACCCCATCGCTTGTCGGATCTCCGACAAATGTGATCTTCAACTTGCTAATTCGTTGGCTTATGTCGATTACCAAGGTCCTCTGTCTGTGACCCAGCCCAACTGGATTCTTCTACGAGCTTCACTCTCAACTTTGTTTCTACCTAATTGCAATTGCTGCCCGAGGTAGATATATTATGAAACAACTTTAAGAGGAGCTCCGTTGACAGAGATATCAAAAATTTCGTCAGAGGGGGACTTGTGGACCAAAATCCTATGCCACCTTGAGAGGATCGGCCCAAGAGACAAAGTATTCTTCTCTGAAATACATAAAATCGCCTGATTTCAATGTGATGGTGTCCTCTCCGCCATACATCGATGAGGTATGAAAGTGACGCTATTGTAAGTTCTCTACCTATTATCTATAAAGATGCAGAATTCTAAAGAGAAGTCACATGACAATTCGAAGAGCCAAACTGTACTTACCTTGAAATACTGCAGCGATGGGCCGGCGCGACCGCGGTAGCACCACTATTTCATACAACGCCGAAGTTAAACGTAGGCTATGTTTCATTCGGTGATGAGATTGCTCAAGGTTGCGTCGCATTTATTATTTCCTTTTCATCAGATATAAACAAATCAAACGATTTCTTTGTCACGTATAAATGTATTCAACTATGGCTGTCATGTCTAACAACCGAAAAATGAAAAGTGGGTAGATTTATCGTTGCATTGATAATTTAGTTGATGCAATCTACTTGTCACGTCGCCGGGCCATCACACACAGAATATTAAAGAGTAATCATAGATACATGAAAGGTTTATTGTACTCTATTTTAACGGCGATGCTGGACTAAAGTGTACAGATACCACCTTTTTACGCCCAAACCTCAGTACAGGGTAAGACAATAGGTATTCATAATAGGCATTAACCAAGCATCTATCTGGTTATTGGTGATCTCATCAACATTTGGACCTAACATTTGGATATATTGGATAACGATCAATAGCGTAATATTCAGAATGTCTACGTCCTGCATTGGTGGAATAAAAGCTGATCGAATGATGGTTGAATACCTGAGGTTTTTTTTTAAATAACCTTGCTTTTTATAAGGAACTGGTATATTTTTTGTAGCTTGTAATATGAACACTAAAGAGAAAAACCACTGTCTCGCACGAAATCGACATGAAGCGGCAGATTCGCTGTCGCATTTCGTTCGGTTCATTTTCCCATCCTTTTTCCTTCCCGCTTTCCTCCCAATGTGATGGGCTGGCAACACAAGCATTGTGGATGATCATGGGTGGCAGCTATAACTTACCATCAGGTGACCTGTTTGCTCGTTTGCCGGACCCATGGAATAAAAGATGAAGAAATCAACCGCTCCTTTATCTATGTACTTACTTTTTAGAGTAAGATTTGGAATTCCACCTGCTTAGCTAGATGACATATTGATTGAAATAGCCTTGATAGCGAACATACACGGTAAATAACCTGTCACATTGATTCGCTTCCGCGAGGCACGTTATGGGATCAAACAGTATATTTAATCATTTTTAAGTCGGTATCCTGATTGCGACTGAATTTGTATTTTAATATTACCATTTTACTTTTAATACAACTATTTCTATATCTATATCAGCCCATATACGTCCCACTGCAGGGCACGGGCCTACTCTACAATCGAGAGAATCGATTGAGAGTGGTTAGGCCATATAGTCCACCACGCTGGCCTAGTGCGGGTTGGCGGACTTACATACCGTAGAAATTCTTTAAAATCGCTACGGTATGCAGGTTTCCTCACGATGTTTTCCTTCACCGTTAAAGTGCGTGGTGATTGACTATCAATACACACATAACTCCGAAAAGTCAGAGGTGTGCCCTGGGATTTGAACCCGCGACCACCGTGAACATGTAGGCAGCCGCGTCTGGTCCGTTTACCAACAGGCCACCACGCACTGTGTGCACGCACGCACGCACCCTTTAAATACAACTATTTAAAGGGATGATATCAACGTAATTGCTACATATCCAGCTTTTATTACTAAATTCCTACTTGCTCTTTGTAAATTATGAGTTTACAAATGCTTCTTCAAAAATACAAATGGTACTTAGATGGTGTTGCCAAATCCTTACAAACTGTGGATAACAAAGCCAGGAATTGTAGTTGGTGCGGTAGTAAGCAAACTGTTTAACTACTTGCAATTATAACATTACATTAGTATCTTTTAGTGGACTGTGGTGTAATTACAATCACTTTTTATTATTTCAGTCTTTATTGTGATCATTACGCAGTTTTTATTGCAAGACTATAAAATAGAAATTTTCAATTAGGGCAACACAGTCGATATCTGTCAAACTGGCACATTAGACACGGAATAAAAAAGCGCCAAAAGCAAAATTGAATTGCGAACTAATATGGTTCTTGAAATGATGAAGTACTTACGCCCACGGCCGCCAATCTATCTCCCACAAAACATTTTAGTGATACCGGTATGGCTAAGCAATAAAATATTTCTTTTTATGTCCCCCTCGAGTAACAACACGTTTGAAGCCAGTCGTGCTTGTTGCGCAAGCGACGCCGTATTCCGTGTTTCTGTGTGTCCGTACATGTAGATTTTCGACCAAAGACAATTTTAAAAATAAATATATACAGTCACATTTGAACGTTTACGGCTTCACCAATCTAGTTTTACGATGTCAAGTTCAAGGACTTTACATATTTAATGCGTTATTAATAAATCTATTGTTTTATATTGTAAATTTTTTAACTATTAACAGAATGTTGCTGGTATGTTAAAATGTATTCGATGGCATCTTAATATCGATTCCCGTTATTTCCACAAAACAATTAACTTCAGCATCAACATTTATTTAAAAATCCATTAATTTTAAAATGGAACACTTCCTGGTTTTATTTGTTTCCGATTCTTCGAAATCTCCTTCGTTATCGCCTTTCAATTAATTTTGCTCGCAATTTAATTATTTTCTTCGTATAGCTTTTCGTCGGATGTACAGTGTACTGCAAATAGAGCACAATTTTAATAGCCTGCGTCGCACACCTCGTTGTCCGATACGACAGGCATTATCATTATTTGCGTTGATTGCTTTCAGATGTTACGAGCTACTTTCCTTTGAGTTCAATCTATTCAAATATTTGGTACGTTGTAAAAACTCTAAATTTTTCCTTATAAGTGCTCGGTGAATAAAAAGCTTTAAGTTTTTACTGATCGGTAAAATCGGCTTAAAATACTTTTATATGTTGGAGATTAGTTTATTAAATAGTGTTGGATTAAGCATTTCTCCTCGCGTTCCTTCGTCTAATATAAACATCGATCTACTACGGGCGGTAATCGGCCTCGATTCACCCCGCTGTCTCCGCGGTTTCCATTCGCAGTTGCAAAAAGTTGTGAACGTCGGAGCAGCGGGCGGGGCGGCATCATCGAGTGCCATTACTCACATCCAGTGTAAGCAGATATGTCACTGTCTGAAGAATCGCACCTGTCACTAGCTAAACTTGAACTAAACCGAGGGGGTGGGCAGGTCTCCTCTAATGGTCACGTTTTAATGATACATTGTTGGTCGCAGACTGAGGAACGGTTTGTGATATTGAGAAGTTCTTGCTGGTAGTCGAGTGCGCGGGCGCTCACCGTTATCCTATTTCCTCCCTCCTTTATGCTCGACGCATTGTGACGGTACGCAGCTATTGCCTTCGAATTTACGGTAGTTCGTGAAATAAACGCTAGCAAAATAACTGCACTGTAATCGACATTACACAGCTTTATCTTTTACGCAATCAAGTGAGAAAATTAAATAACCTTTTACGACATCACACTAATATAGGAATCAGGCACGCGGCGATGCTATGCCTTCCTGCATTCTTATTTCGAATGCGTGTTATGGCTTAAATGATGTCCTAAGATGCGATTTATTGCTAATCGATTTTCAATATATCGATTTTCATTATAATTATTAATTACTTATGATTACTTATAGCTATTTAAATTGTAAAGCTACTTTCATAAACTGAAGATCTCCTTGCCTAAGTAGCCGTAAAGTGGTGTATGATTATTATGTTATGACGCTTAATATCTTGGTAAATATATTAAACCTCAAAATAGCGTGTAGACAGTAAACAAAGTACTAAAACTTATTTGTAGAATGTGTTAGTACTTACGTACGTTGCGGCAGAATGTGTTCCGAATGCGCCGAGTGCTAACCTTACCGGGTCCCTAAACAACGTGGCTCCGTGATTAGGATGGACGAGCCACAGCCAAGGGTGACCTTGTTTGGCAAGTGTCATAATTAATATGCAAATATATACGCAGCGGGGGACACGACAACCCGAACCGTGTATAACTTTCATGGTTTTAAAAAGCAGTGATTTTTCGCCTCTTTTAACTGTTTGTGATAAATCAAAAGGTCTACGAATAGATGGTCATAAAGGTGGCCACAAAAGCCGTAGTTTTAGAGCCCTTCAGAAAGTGTGTCGACGCCGGCCGCGTCCCGCCGCCCCGCGCGCGCCTCGTCCCC
Organism: Deilephila elpenor; assembly: GCA_949752805.1. NCBI lineage: Eukaryota > Metazoa > Arthropoda > Insecta > Lepidoptera > Sphingidae > Deilephila > Deilephila elpenor. The sequence goes on along the minus strand of OX457097.1, from coordinate 10,056,828 downwards.
GCCTCGCGCTCGCCCCGCACACGCCGCGCCGCGCTCCCATCACACCCGACCTCCTCCGTTGGAAAACATCCATACAAGAGTGCATTTTATAGTTTTCCGGCGCACTGTGAACTTGAGAACTTCGTAATCGTATAGGTGCACGCTGCACGCCGCGCCGCGCCGCACGCGGTACACAGAACTAACAGGAAAATATTATTGCCTCCACTACTTACTATGTGATTGAATATTTTATTGCATGTTGGTTGGAAAGGCAATTGCTGACTTACGGGTCATTTGGGCTATGATAAGCCCTATGGCTTCCATACAGACTCTTACTCATAACGTAGGTGTCACGTGGTAAAAGTACCCATCATTTTTGAAATCACGTTTCATTTGTAATAGCTTTGAACTAAAAAGTAAACAGCATGATAATGGCTCATGCTTGAAGATTTCAGCGAATGTGACGATGTGACAGTAGTGGTACCCTCGAGGGCAGTGCTCTTGGTGGTGGCGGGGCGGGGTGCGGCGGGGGGAGGCAGGGGGCGGTTGCGCAACGCATTACAATAACGCGACATTACGTGCCGTGGCCGCTGCGCCCGCGCCGCCGCCGCCGGGGTCATGCGCCGCGGCCCGATTCGGGGAACGCTGACGTCCATCCACACGGGGTTGCTAATTAATACAATGCTAGCAATTCACCACACTCATTTCGCCACACAACTACAAACAAAGATACTCTAAAGATACGGTAATAATACATCAGCTACTGTTTACTTTCAAACCAAAATTGACGAAGACAAATACTGCCAAAAAATTTCGATTAATTCAGATTGAGTATGAACAACAAACGCAGGTACATCGAGATCCGGGAGTAATGGGACGAGGAGCCAGTGAACCCGTACGCACACATTTTATCAATGCGATGGTCTTTGAACCGCCATCAGATGTAGGCGAGCCGTATGAGCGTAATATTCAAAATCTGTGATTTTTCGGTGGAATGAGACGGGCACGTCGAGCGCAGCGTTCCGCTCTTTGATTCCACTCGGTTTCGGTTACAAATGCTCGTGGACCCGTTTTGTTGCGAACTAAGGTAGTTTACTTAGTTTACAGTATCAAATCTATAAATAGACGTTCCCACGTGTAATGCATCCGTGTAGCAACGCTCATGACAAATTAATATCTTACAAATTCACTTACACTTCTTCGTTTTTCTCATTATAATTCATAGTCACCATGTTCAACTACATTATGTTCCCTATTTACCTCAGCATTAGTCTATTAATTACCAAAATCATAGACAATAATTTTCAGGATTTTGGTAAAATTGTTATTGTCTATAAAGAGAGCACAATGTCCCGCGTAGCACCCATTTCATTTATCACCCGTCGACGCACCTTCGCATTACTAATGTACAAGAGACGGAAAATTATGGAAGCCACATGATCTCATCGCTGGCTGACGGATAAGCACGCATATTTCATATAATATATTTCCCTAGATGTTTTCATAAGCTATTTAAATAATTCTAGTAGTTACTGCAAATGTGACAGTTTATGGTGACATAATGCATACCATAAACTGCCAGATTTATTGTAAATCGTAGCTAATCAAACTCATAAAGATAAAATATCATACTAATTTTACGAATAATAAAAATTAAGCAAGAAATAATCGCTGTAATAAGTTACTATGTATTTGTAATATGAACGGCCTTGAACGAAGGCAGATCCAATCATTAACTAGCTCAGCCGCAACCTAATAATAATACACTCACGAAACAAAATCAATTGTAATGATAACAAACAATGATTTAATTAAGTGGTCACGCGAAGCTCGCCGCTAGCGAAAATATTATTCATTGATCTCTTTTATTTCCGTTCCGTATATTTTTACATTCGTACTGCAGACACGCTGACACGTGGAGGTATAAAGGATACATTCCTGTATTTGTTAAAGGCTAAAGCGTAGAACCCAAACTGATAATACCTACTTATTAAAGTCGATGTAAAAATAAATAGGAACAAGACAGGTACAATGTTAATTAAAGCGGGTAGTAATAAGGAAGGTTATTTAAAGCCGGTTGCTAGGTGCTAAAACGTTTTAATCTCGTAATAGAGAAGCAGCCACCATCCAGCTGTCCACGCAAGGATGCGCCGGCGACGCGCGTTTCTTTTTAGAAAGTGGCACGTGTCGGGGTTGTTCACCCTACGCGATCCGGGTCAGGCGCCGTCCCTCCCCGCTCTCCCCTCGCCTGCCTCCTCGTCTATACTACACACGTCTAGGTACGTGTGAACACTAGTCCTTGATAAGGGAACTTCATTGACACCATAATCTCTTGGAACCGGGTCAGCGGATAAGGCACTCCTTGTCGCGCCCACTAGGACCTACATTGTAGATTATCGCTGCGAAAATGGACTTGCACAAGTGGGGCGTGAAATACGTTTATTTTGTTGCGGCAAATATTGAGTGTAAATAGCGCTTCAGGTAAATGTGTCCGTAACAACTAACAACCCTGAGTACTTACTGATAAAAACTTACCAAGAATTTATGAATTACAAGTAACATAATGTTGTGTAGCTTTTAGTGAAATAAATAAATTACAAATAACAAATAATAAAATTAATATAATAAGCACACATTATTTATATCATTGGCATAAACTTCGTATTTGTCAATCAATAAATATGATACAATAATGACAAAATCCTGCAATACTCTATTCAGAAAATAATAAACAGGAATTACTTAATGGATTTATTATTAACTTACAAACCGCAATGACATAAACACCACACAATTGTACCTTTAAATTCATGGAATTAATGTACGTCATGCACCATTAGCTAATGTGATGTATGCGTAATTTGTTACATTTTAGTAACACCGCACCTGCACGTAACTATCTTAAACTAATGCTTTTAGGAATTAAACTTATATTTTTAATGCAGTAATAAAGTAAACGATAAGAATTGATTATTGTCAATATTCTGGATTCGTTAAAGTTCTTTAAAATAAATAAAACTTTAGTAAAATGTACATTAAAATACAATAAAATATTATCGTCAGCTACTCAATTATTCTCGTCAGCATTTGTGGTGTTGTCCGTCAGTACAGCAGAATTCCTTGCCAGCGGAAAAGCTGGTCGGCTTCCACTCCCCGCCGCAGTTCTTGATGAAAAGGAACGCCCTCTCGCGGTGCACGTCGCGCTCCACCGCACCGCAAATTACTGGCCCCGCTTTAGGAAGATACTTTAGAATCTAAAACATCAAGAAATGTGATTTGGTATAGAAGAGGAATGATTTAAAGTAAGAAACTCTTAGATTAAAGGGACCTAGTCCTGGTAGTTGATAATTTGACGACAATCGAAGCTTTACTTGACAAAACACTAATACTTAGGAAAGTTTTCGATATAATTTAAAAAGGTAAACTAGTAAGAGAGAGAGAGTGTAAAATATTGTTATAAAATAAAGGCACAAATATCTTCCACGTGTTTCTCACCATTAAAGAAACACTATAAAACACTATATATCTACGATTCTACGATGTACTCACAATACATTCATTCCCCGATATAAAGAAATAAGAGCAACGAACCCCGTATTCAGTAATCACCCTTTTGATTCCACTCCTTTTGACTTGTGATTATAATACACAACTTTCACGAGCGAGTTAATTTGATCAATTTTATTTTACTATACACTCAGAAGCTTTATTTATTGGGATCCTAGCTGTGTTCACGAAGTCAAAATATCTTATTACAGCAACTTTTTCCTATTGTTCTTTACGGTTGAGTGCGTGTAAATATAGACAGATTGACGTTCATAGAAGCCCTGAGCGCCGCCTGTTGTTCAATGCAGAAAATTCTCTAGAACCTTTGGAGAATCGTTGTATAAGTACTCTTTTTTTATTACAGCAGTCTCCTACTATAGCACTATCTTATGCTAGTATTGCTCGCGGCGTGTATAAATTCTGCCAGGATAAAAATCCTGCTTAGTCTATATGACACACATACATATTTTTCCGGGATAAAAGGTATAACTATTACGTAACTATTACGTTCCTTAATAAATGGACTATGCAACACTAAAACAATTTGCTTGTGGTAAAATATCCGTATCATAGTAACTATGTGTCGTACATATGTATCGTTTCGGGATTATCCAGTGTATGTACGGTCTTGAAAAGATCGGCATAATTGTGCTGGCCGACGAGAAAATTTCATCTCTTCTTGGTAAATGCTCTTTTTCGATTGCATGCCACTTACCATCAGGTGTCGTGGCAGTATAAACAAATATGAAAGAAGTCATACCACGTCAATACATTTGCTGATGCAGTTCTTGAATCCTCCCATACCGCATGGGAGGCTGGGCGAGTCATTATCATACGTCACTACAGGGTCGCCCTCTGGCGGACCTCGTGGTCGACTGCGACGACCTTCCTTTACACCAACTTGCTGGGACATGAAGACACCACACTGGCAAGGTTCCACCTAAATAAGAAATCGTAGTTAGTATAAGAAAGACAACCAACTTTTTTACTCTTATTTTGATGGGACATTTATGCTGATATGTAAGTGCCATCATAAACAACAACGGAAAAAAAACTTTAATCTATACAGGGTATATCAAGACTGCGACCGAAAACGAAGCCGGGTGGTAGTATTAGTGGTTACAGACACAATGCAAATAAAAATTTCGCAAAATAAGCCACAGTTTTTGTTTTGCAATTTTTTGAAAATCATTGTTTTTGGGTAGTAAATACCTAGTTATTGCGAAAATAGTAATTTAAACCCTATAGTACCATTGCGTCTTAAAAAATAAAAAGGTGTACATCATTATTTAAGGAAAACTATGTATTTATCACCCAAATAGGACGATAAGTAAAAAATTACCAAAAAAAAATTGATGATTTTTTTTGCGAAATTTTTCATTGCATTGTGTCTGAAGTCACTAATACTACCACCTGGCTTTGTTTTCGGTCGCGGTCTTGATATACCCTGTATAAGTTACTAGCGAGCGAACACAATCTGTCCGTCACACACAACTTTCGACAGTGGATTCGCCAGCATCAGACGACCTAGTTAAGGTGGCAGGAAGTTTCTGGACGCAAGCCGCTACCAACACGTCTCAATAGAAATCCATAGGGGTGGCCTATGCAGGAATTCATGAGGTCGACTGAGGTAATAGTAGTGTCGGGATCGCGGCTATCTTAAAGGATGTTCTTGTCTTGCGTATCACATGTTAATGTGTACAATTGGCATCTTCCGACTCGGCACTTACGGCTTGAGTCACAGGACTTAGCTTGTACCAGCACTATTACCGGCTACCACACACAGAGTTATTCCAGCTACCACCCAGAATAGATTCCTTGCCAAAATGAAATCAGAATTAAGATCCTTGGAAGTGTGGTAGTCTTCTTAAACCTCACATTTTCGCGACACAATAACTATACAAGGAGTAGATAGAAATTTTGGAAATTACCTTATTTTAATTGTGTATTCAACTAGTTCTAAAGTTGTGCTTACAATGTAAAGTTGTACAGCATTCAGCAATATTATTATAATAATACATTCCTATGTAGCTTGATATGTACAATAAAGAATATATAAATAGATAAATATAATAAATAAGTGACGGAAAAGATAAATATCGAGTAAACAGCATCAATTTTTAAACTTTTTTGGTCAGTTTTTCTAGAAACAATATTGTCTTAAAATTTCGCATACCTTTAATCTGAATCCATATCGTCAAAAATCCAAACCAACATCCATAAAAGTTCCAGTCTTTCGAAACCCCTATTTCGTGGTTGTTTAATTTATTAAAATAAAATTTAAGTTAATTTGTAGTAATGACAGCCTCCGAGGCGTAGTTGATTTGACGCCGGCTGCGAAAGGAGAGGCCGCGGGTTCGATCTCCGCACCGAGACAAATGTTTGTGAGGCCCACAAATATATGTCTCGGGTCTGAGTGTTTGTGAGACCGAAAAGTCTCTCGTAGTTAGACAAATGTTTGTGAGGCCCACAAATATATGTCTCGGGTCCGAGTGCTTGTGAGACCGAAAAGTCTCTCGTAGTTACTGATACTCACGACACAAGACTTATTGTTAATGTGGGGTCAGGACTGTGTATGTGACTGTTGGGTGTATTTATTATTTTATTTATTAATTTAATGTACCTCATCATAGTCGAGATCAATATCCTCCGCTGATCTATAGTCCTCCACGTCATGTCGTTTTAATTTCCGTCGACCTTCACCCACCGTCGCGAAACACACGCACGCGACTACCAGCGCCCAGCCCAACGCGCCCGTCATTGCTGACTTCTTGTTTGCTAAGGAATCTATGTAAAAAAAACATACATTCATAAAATCATGCCCTTTTTCCCAGAAAGAGTAGGCAGTGGCCGGTGGCCCTAGCACTAACGGCTATCGAAAAAGTATTCGTATCGTAATCGAGACATGTTGTATGAGATTTCTTCAGCGCCTCTATCGTGCGTAAAAGGAACTAATTTTGCGAGCACGAATGTAGTTATCTTACTTTCGAGAAGTAACGTAAACAAAACTCGAATTATATAAACGACGGAATGTGCTTCGTGCTACGGACTACCGTCGTACTCTGGTTATCGTATCGAGTCCTCGATCCGTTTACGTTACGAATTCGATAGTTTTTCGTGCTAAGGCTACAGAGGTACCAGGACACCCACATTTCGCCTTGTAAAATAAAACATAATATTTGTTTATTCGATTAATATATAATAAAAATACGAATGTAACTATGCTTCGTAATTGTCTTTTGTGTACAAAGAAGCATTGAATACATATATACATAAGCTCACGCATTTTTCTCAGAAGGGGTAGGCTGGTGTGCTACCAGGACACCTACGCTTCGCCTTGTATGTTCCGTCCCATGATGTAATAGGGAGCGAGCCTATCGCCATATCGGGCACAAATTCCTGACTCCTCGTTGAGTGCCAGGCCCGGGATTCGAACCCGAGAACTCAGCTTTGTAATAGTACCGCAGCACCACTGCGCAACGGAGACAGTCCATTGAATAATAAAATTAATTTAATTTCAGTTTAATACACACATGTCACAGGACATGGGCCTCCTCAACTTTTGAGATGAGCTTTATGCCTTAGCCCACCATACTGATTTAGGGGAGTAGACAGTAGGAACACTCAAGTAGTATGCAGGTTTACTCGCCATGGTTCCCGCCACCAGTACACTGGACTTACAATATTTTATATTCTAGCTATTAGAACAAGGAGAGTAGTTTAAGCTAATTTGTTTTAGCAACAGGTTCATACAACATAATACACACATAGTCGTAACCATACCACCAACAACCATACAACCACCGACTGCTTCGGTGGCGTAGTTGTACTACGGTACGGTTACAAAGCTGAGGTCTCGGGTTCGAATCCTAAGTGGCAAAGTGATATTGGATTTTTCTATTCATTATCAGCCCGGAGTCAGGAATTTGTGCCCGATATGGCGATAGACTCGCCCCCTATCACATCATGGGACGAAACATATAAGGCGAAATGAGGTTACCAGGACAACCACACCTCTGCCTACCCCTTCTAAGGAAAATGGCGTGAGTTGATGTATGTATGTAGTCTTAACCAGATACTTTCCATTTACAAGCAAAATCCACAAAAACAAATAAAATCTTACGCATACTTACAACAAACAGCTTAAAACTTCAAGCAGCGATCACATCACTTCTATTTCAGATAAACACTATAAATGTGGCGAGAACAGACCGCTGTCCTTATAAAGGCACTCGGGGGCACTCCTACTGCCAATACTGCCGACTCAGCGTTTTATTCTCGACGCCGAACGTGTTACAAGCCTCGGCTACTTAGCAACGTTTCGCGCCCCAAAGAATGCAGTTTACGTGACAATCTGCGCTCTGCATTCAATCGTTAGATCTAAACTGATAAGTAAATTATTATCGATACAATCGAAGTTAGTGTGCATAAACAAACTATAATTTGAATTAAACATTTGCTCATGCGTAGGCCTCGTAATAATGTTGTATTAACAACTAGTAAGTATGAACACTGTCGAGATAAATTAAAATATAAGGTGTGTAAAGTATGTAGGTAAGAGCTATCGCAATCATCTTTAGTTTTAGTAACAAGTTCTGTATCTTTAACTTGGATCGTGTGATGTGATATGCTATACGGGCGAATGGGATTATCCTACTACCACCTTTTGGATTTCGCGCAATGTCTTCCGCCGAAAAAAACGCGACAGTTACGCTATTACTTCGCGTCGATGTTCTGTGAAATAGTGGTACCGGTCGAGTCGTCCCACTTGTACTTTAAACTTGTACCTACAGTAAAACCCTTACAGATTATTGGTAATGATGTCTTCCAAGTCAAGGATAGAAACATCGTGTCATTAATTTTAATAAATATTTAACACCGCAAGGAACTGATGGTTGATGGGACTGGAAAAGATTCAAATAGACACTACGTACCGCCAACGGCAGCGGGGAATTTCTACCTACATGGTGGACAGAGGACCCGACATATCGAGGCAAGCTGACAGATGTAGGCTTCCGACCAGACGCTGAAAAAATCTTGGGGTATAACGTAGCCCTATGTTAAGTCGTGCAATTGCCGCAGATAAAGATGATACAAGCAGCAAATTATCGTAAGGAATATGTGACGTCTCAGCTCACATACATTCTTGCACATATGATGCACTAGGAACGCAAGTCACTTCTATCCGAATAATGTGTGGGAACGTATTCACGCAGCCACGCAACCCTATATACTAAGTACTTGAATATGGGTGACGTTACCACGTAAAAACGCACCCCAAATGTATAAATTAATAATACAAATATATTATTTTTAAGTATTGCTCCAACACTCGTTTCATTCAGTCGCTGCTATCCCGTATCCCTGCACACATTTTCCAGGGAGCCTCAACCATCAAAAACAAAACTTGTAAAAAAAATGTAAGTCTCGCAACTTAGTTCTTCTACCGTAAATAGTTGTGAGATAATACCAAGTCGGTTAATTTACTCAGTCCCTACATAAGGGACTTTCTGTCTTAAGTTATTACGTAATTAGCTAACCTAACAACATGTTTAGTGACCATATCCATATTAAAAATATTTTATGTTTAAAATAAAACAGATTGACTTGGCCATCGCACTAAATAATATTATTTAATATAATATATAATACTTGTGAGATACATTGTTTTCATGCGCATTCACCGTGTTTATACAATGCCTGCTTAGTTACTGAAAATTCAGGCTTCTAGTGTTATCCACAACGAAGTCATCGGGTGTCAAAAATGGCTTGAACTGCGTCAAGAAAAGGGTGGTACGGCCGTGCCGCTTTTTTGCTCGACTAGGCGGGGCCACTGCCGTGACCCCAGATAATAAACATTGTTTTATTAAATTATAGCGAGAGATAGCTTAGTTGAGTGATGACCAGACTGCCAAACAGATTTCGAGGGTTCAAACCCGAAGCAATCACCATTGACTCCAAAGTTACAGGTCTTTCTTACATAATTATCGCTTGTTTTAACGACGACGAGAAGCATCATTGTTAAACCGGCAAACATGAGTTCTCCAAAATAATTTTGAAAATATAAAATATGTAATGTCTGTCCACCGCATTAGGCTAGCGTGTTAGACTAAAGGCCTATTCTAGTAAGCTTCAGGCTGGTAACCTGTTAAATAATAAGTTAAATCATTCTGCAATATGGCTGAAGTCATGTTGCGTTGGTCCCATGTATCTACTTATATGTGGAAATAAGGCAAGCAAAGTAGCTATTTTATAGAATTTAAATCAATCCGCTCACCCCTTTCCCATAGTAATATTTTAAATCAACGATAATGTTCAATTCATCTCGGACCGCGGCCGCCCCACGCACGCGGCTGTAGCTAGCGTTTACCAGGCTCCCTCAATACCTAATACTATATCTTCAATATTCATGAGTACGGCAATGATTTGAATACACGTCACTTAGCGTAGTGGTGTCATGCCCTTTATATTGCTAATATAACGACGAGCGTCTCAATACGTAAGAATGTAGTATAAACCTTAAATATTTTAGACAACCAGCTATACGTGAAAATATACATTCATAATGCAATTTGTATAAGATTTTGAGAGAATAGAGTAAAATATTTAATACTTAAATAAACACACCCAACAATCACATACATAGTCCTGAATCAGGACTCCTGATTCCAAATCATACAAGTTATGTATTGTGGGTGAAACTACGTAATGGGAAACTACGAGTGACTTCTGTCTCACAACTAGAAAGAAATGAATTAGTAATGTTTGAGGTCGCTGCAAACGTTTGTCCAACATACACTCTTCGTTTCTTCGCGAGTGACTTACCCACCTTCGCTACCGGACCGGGGTGTCAACTCAAGAGAACTTATAACTATTTAATACTATACACGGAATTTTCGAAACTAAGCAGAGGTCATTATTTTTGACCAATTGATGCATCCAATTTTAGTTATTTTTTAACATAATATGCCTGGTTACAATTCCTTTGTCGCGGAAACAACTTACTTTGTGCAAATATATTCTGTCCGTGGGAATCGAATCAACAACCTCTCCCAAAGACAGTTATTTAACTTCTACGTGAGTCGCTCCGTAAAAATATCTTTTGATACCGAGCAATAACAAGTGTTTTTTTTTTTAACAGCTTATTTCAAGTCAATGTAAAAAAGTCTTGGGATTTAAATATTATTAGTATTTAATGGTAGTATCTTTAAGAAATAAAATACGTGTTATTGTATATTTAAATAGTTTTCCTTAATATTGGATAAAATCATAATACACTGTACTAGGAAATAATAGAAAAGGTCTGTAATACACACATCTAATAAAGTTATTAATAATACGATCTATATATTTTTTGGTATTACATTTAAAATAAAGGAATAAACTACATAATATTTAGAATAACCAACTACTTAATAACGGTACTACCATTTCATAGTAAACATTTACAGTTCGTAGATAGTTTTTATTATTAGAGATAAACATAATCATCTTTTCAAATATTTTGGTTAAGTTTCGCACATGGATACAATACCCAAATAGATGGACCCATAACAATGACCTTCCTAGAATTAATATTCATAAATGCTCTAGGGAGCATACAAGGGCATGCTTAGTGTAGTAACTTGTAATATTATAATTATTGAAGTGTATGCCACGCTGCACACATGCAAATTAGATGAAGTGTGGGACTCTTCGAAACAGGTAAATGGTTCAACACAATTATTATAATCAGAAAAATACGAACATTCATATACATAATATTATTCATAAATTCAAAATGTCCATCCCACTAAATGAGGTTGATATATTACAAGCCAATGTTATTAGCTATGTTTTATACATTTAAGCTACATAAACTTTAATGCTTCTGAAGATTATTTTTATCTATGAGAAATAAATATTGGACGTTAAATAGCTTCATCTTGCAATATATTTTCTTTAATTTCCTACTATTAGTCTTACAACAATATAAAAAGAAAGGGTAGAAAGAAACAAAGTGCTAACAAGCAAAATGTATTTAATAATAAAAGGACATACATGCTCAGTTGAAATGTAAAAAAATATACAATTTATGTGCAATGCTTAAGGCTTAAGCGAAAAAAAAACGATCACAAAAATTGTGACAAGAAAAACACAATGAAAATCAACAAATATATAAATAAGTAACAAATATTGTGAAACATCCCACAAAAGCCCTTACATAAATTAATTATAATCATTAATAAATTATTAAGATCTTACAATGCATTTAAAATAAGTTTTAACTTATTAAGGGTTTTTGATTTGAAGTTGCAACATGT